>CM046390.1:24850974-26157224 GCA_025413875.1 Rhododendron molle
AAAACCACTTGCTTCTTATACAGAGAACGGCTTGACGCAGTTGATTCTGATGCTTTAGATAATCCGGGTGTAAGAAGTGCTTTTTCACGAGATTCAATCTATGGATATCCTATTTCTTATGGAGTCGCGATTCCTAAGACATTTACAAAATAATACGGAGCAGATAAACACGTATGCAGTTTAATACGTAAATAATTTTCGCTCAAGGAGGCTGACATAAGAGAAGTATTTTCATTCAAACATGTTGTCAATATTTTGTGTAATTTTAGTAGTGCAATAATATGATGTACATGATACAGTACTATTTTGTTTTTTGTCGACAATTGCGATGCCCATGCGTGCTTATTTAATCTATGAAAGAGGAAGATTAGCACGTGAGGAGGGAGTGGGGATTTCTCTTGGTCACCCATTGGAGACAGTGAGATTTATCTTCTCCGTCAGGGTATGTTGTGATCCCAATGTGAATACAGCCCACAACTAGTGTTTCATTACAATGGCCCCCAAAAGTTTTAAGCAACCAGTGGTTCCATGGCTACTGTGATTGCTTAAATTTGACGAATTGGCCCAAAAGTTTGAATTTAATACTCCTTGTCCAGCTTACTCCAGGTCAACAAAGGAATTTATATTTGGAGTTGGTGTGTGTGTGTGTCAGAGAGAGAGAGAGAGAGAGAGAGAGAGATGCATGACAAGTCAATCCTAAAAAACCACTGATGCAATCCATTACACACAAGCAAAAGTTAGCTACTACGTTATACTACTACTAGCTACTACGTTATACTACTACAAAACAATGGCACTAGATTCCTCTCCGACAAAGTTGATCATGCACAAGAGAGTGCCCATATTGTCCACCAAGACAAAGGAAAGAAACTAAAAAGAAGAAAGAAGCCCCAACAGTTAGCAAGTGGTTGTGGCTGTGGTACCAGCATCTCATTTCCATATGTAAAGATAAAGTGGTGTTCGATTGCCTGCAAATTGATCAGCAACTAGTTTATAAGGACCGCTTAAGTAACATGGAACAAGAAACAAATTGTAGCCATGGTCTGGAAATAATAGTTGCGCAATGGTTCAAGCCTTCAAGGCCTTGTTTGGCTCTTGGATTGGTGTAGGAAAAGAAAAGGGCAGTAAGCTTACTACTTTCATTTAAATTTGTGTGAGAAATATTTATTTTTGCTAAGACGAAAGACCTAGGTAAATAAAAGACTGCAGGTACAGCAAAAAATTGGTCTGTTATATGAAATTCAAATGTCCGTCCCTTACGGTTTACGAATAGTTTAGAGGATTTTACAGTAAATTACCTTTCTCTGTGGATTGAGAATAGGCATGACATGAAGGGAACACCTAGTAATAGAGTGACCCTGCAGCAAAAAAAGAAAAGAAAAAAAAGTATATGGTTGAGAAGCTCAGCACATAATGCAAAAAACGAAGGCACCCTACGGAGAGATACGAGTGCAATTTTGTTCACCCTCCTTAAAAGAGGGTGAACATTACCCTTTCTCTCATTTGTTGAAATGGTGTGGACCCCACCACAGAGTGATATCATACTTACCATGTAATACACTTTTTAATAAGCATGACATCACTTTGTGGTGGGATCCATATCATTTCAACCAATAAGAAAGAGGACAATGTTCACACTCTTAAGTAGAGGGTGAACAAAACTCAACTCGAGAGATACCCTTGAGTACTACAAATGCTTAAATTACAATCATACCCTGCCACCAATTTCCTCTTGAAGCAGAGTTTGAGTTACTTGAATTTGGATCATCATCTCCCCCATCTTTCTTGAACTAATTAAACCAAGAAATCGTTGCGAAATGAAATCAGCGTTTATATCCCAATTCTTAGATGTAATTCCAACTGATTAATGGGTAAGGGTTAAACATGCTTACAACATGCTGAGAAACAGTTGGCTGGCTAGTTGGGGAATAAACCTCTTGGCCTCCATAGTATATTGAGGAGCTGAAATTGCAAGGTTCGACTGTTTCACTCTGATATCTCTTGTCTTTGCTGTTTGTCAAACCTGGATTTCCATTTTTACCATTGCTGTTTTGACTTTCGTAATCCTGCTTTCTGACTGATCCCATGAACCCAGAGTAAGAAGAATCCTTCCCTAACCCCTAAAAAATTATCATGATTCACGGTTTCAAGGACAGTCGCTCACAAGTAAGAAAGCAAGAATTTGAATTTTTTTTGGAAAACAATAAAAGCAAGAAGGCTTCAATTTTGAGTGCGGAGAAATAACGAAGTGTCAGGACCAGATTAAGCACGATTGACTACTTCCAGACGCTAAAGTTAATGTTCAACCAAACTTTAAGTGGTCCCAAGAATTTTTTGGTTGATAGCTAGAGTCAAACCTCGGAGCTTGAGAGTGTAAGCCCCTTAATTACTTCCATCCTTCACTTGACCAAACCCTTGAGGTTAGAAGGCTTCAATTCCTCTTAGTGGTGTTTGTTGCAACATAGAATAGGTTTAGTCTCCTCTCTTTTGATCTCTCTTAAGATTTCCATTGAATAGACTTTGACATAAATAGGGTATGTGTAATATCTCATTTAACGGGTTGGTGTCGCATGAGTCTGATTTTGTTCACCCACCTAAAAAGTGGGTGAACATTACCTCCATCCTCATTGTTTGGTTCCAAAGTAAATAGGTAAATGAGCAATGATATCATAATAAATTGGTAATCTTTGAATTTTATTTTGATTTCTATTTTAGAATAATAACTATAGTTAACACAAAAGTAGGGTTTATGAGTTACTATCAACCAATGAGGAGGGAGGTAATGTTCACCCACTTTTTAGATGGGTGAAGAAAATATGACTCGCGTCGCATACAGTTGTGCGATAATAGAATTATGCTTTTCATTAGATGTGATTTTTTTTCATTTCATAAGCAGAAGTAGAAACAGAAGCAAGACATGCCATGTGAAAAAAGAAATGCAAAACAAACATGGTTACCAATATGTAGAAAAAGGTAAAACCCATCTTAAGAACATGCAGCAAACACCCCTTTAGCATGAATGAACTTGTTATCGCCTTAGAGCATCTCCAACCTTGGGTTAACGTCAGATTTTAGTAGACTTATTATATGTGGGAAACTAACATCTAGAAATATATGTTTTTCCAAAAAAAAAAAAAAACATCTAGAAATATTTGACATGGGATATTGCTAACTTTTGACAACTTCTAGGTGCTTCCAAATGCCACCCTGTTTTATTTGAGGCCAAGGTTGGACTTGCAAAGGCTGTCAATTGTTGAGCTGCCACCAGGATTTGACTTCTACTGTTGGAGCTGCCTTTATAAAACATTCTCAATTTTATTCCTCGCATGATCGCATAACCGTCCCGTCCCACCACTCATCCGAAATTATCAACTTGGGTTGTCGTTGTCTCTATGCAAAAGAAGAAGCTGTAGCTGTAGCTTTCCACTCTAATTATTCCACAACACTATCTAAACCCCAAACACAGCCACACAAAATTGCGACTCTGACAACCAAAAAAACCACGATATCAAAGAAGTGAAAATAGTGGTCAAAATGTTACCAATGAGGGATTGGCTGGACAAGGCTCAAAATCAACTTCTTATAATGTCTTATTGGGGCTAAATATACTCTTAATACTACCACTCACGTGTATGAGTAGAGTGACTTTAGCATCGCTCCGACATATGTGCAGTGGTGTTTCTTATTGATAGTGGCGTTGTGTGACGAGTCCCTCGGAAGTGACGGATACCATACATGACTTCCATTTTAAGCGCACGCACAAAAAAAATCATGAAAATGTTGTTGAAAGAAGTAGAGGAGTGAAATAGTACCGTTGATGGTGGTCCAAAAACAGAGCCAAACAGACCGTAAGAAGATGATGGAGAAGAAGAGGAGTCCTTGGGACCAAACAGATCCGAAGTAAAGGACGAAGCAGAAGAACCACCCACTTGCTTTGCTTTCTCCATTTGATGATCAATAATAATTGCTTTGATGTCTTAGGTAAAAAACCCAACGAACTATAACTACCTTGGATTAGTAGAAATCTCTTCAAACGATGCGCCGACAGAAATGGATAAGATTTTAGAGACAGAGAGAGAGAGAGAGAGAGAGATGGATAGTATCAGAAATCAGAAAACAGAGGCAAAGAACAGAGAACGCCACGTGAAGTTCGAAGTATGCTTGGAAAATCAAACGGCTTTGCTATTTATAAGCCCCAAAAGATGGCACTCTCTCTCACCCGCGTCATGTGCAGTATTGGTGGTAAAACTATATTATTGATCCCTGTAGCCTTAGCAAAAGTTGATTTTAGTCCATGTTATTTAGGACCAACCCTCACCATGAGGAGAGATTAATTAGGTGGTCCTGATCAAATAAATGGTCAAGGGCCTCCTTGCCCATGTTGTCTTAAGGCCTTCCCAATCACGAGATTGTGTGAGGTCTATACAACCTGAGGTGGGTTCTACTTGATGGTAACATGAATTAAATATATAAGTCCAACCAAGGATATCGCCCTTCAAAAGTCAATTACATTTGCTAGTTGTGTTCATTTTTAAGTACCATGTTGTAATTAGCATATAACTAATGCTAAGTCTAACGAAATACGGTTTGAATATCTTCCTAAAATTCAGGTAATTTATTTTGGCTCGTCGAATTTCCTTTTAATTTCTTTTTTGAATTTTGATTCTTGCGGATTAAGATCTTGGTTCAGCACCTGATTGTGTGGCAATAATAAAAGACAAAAGAATATTAATTTCACCATGTGGACATGATATGCCAGCAAATTAGGTTCATGAACTTAGAAGCGTCTTTTTATTTTATTTTATTTTACTATTTTACTTTTGAGGAGAGGGAGGCCCATACGATATGGGTATGGTGGCCCACAAGAAGATAAACGGATAAGGTCTTTGTCTGTCCACTTGAAGATTATTCGGATATGGGCCATATGGCCGACGCTTGCCAAACAGTAGTTGACCTTCTTCACTATTCATTCCTTCATCTTTGATCTTTCTCTCTCCCCCGGCTCCATGAAAAATAGACTACACGATCCAGTTTGCCCATTTGAGCCCCCTTTGCTGGTCCACTTTAATGGCCCAAACCGTTCTCATTTTAGAGGGCGTGGAGAACATTTGTCACGCCAAAAATCATGTTAATCAGGTACCGATAGATATAATTTCTAAATGCATTTATCTTTAGATAAATAGGTTCTGATTTGGTGTTATAATCTTACTTTTCTAAGATAAATGTGTTTCGAAATCATATCAAACGATATTTAATCGACATGATTTTTTTAGCATGGTTGACGGTCTTGATGAGCTTTAAATGTGAACGGTTTGGATCATCAAATTGGGCTCGAGAAAGGCTCTCAAACGGACAAACTTGACAATACAATCTATTCTCATGGATTGCAGAGGAGCTCATTCCAAGAAGATACCACGCAATACCAACTAGGGGTTAGTTAATTCGGACTTGGTTGGACAAGTCCCATGTTTGAGTTTTCCATTGCTCTTTATTAGAGCGAAACATAATACTTCTTATACCACCCACGCGTGGTGAGATTTTAACTTGGATCCCAACATAGGTACGATAAGATACCCAACAGATAGTGATATAATGTGACAGAATAATACCCTCCTCTAACGAAAGTGACAAGGTATCCTACTGCATTTTCAATTTTTTTTGGAAAAAAAGAGGAAGATACCATGCAATTAAGACGATATTAAAAAGCTGATTGCTTTTCCCCCCAAGACTAGTTTCCTTGAAGAACCTCGAAGTGGAATATTTTGATACTTTAGAGAGAGAAAGAGATATTGAAACACGTGATGAAGATATGTTCAAATTCTTGTTCTCCAAATTCTAGATCTTATATACCTTTGGAGGGTCGTAAGGAATAACGTGGGATACTCTGAAGTTGTTATATCCTTTAGGGCATGTTTGATTGCAGATTTCGTTTTGGAGTGATTCGTAATGAGGTGGGATTATTAATGACGAGATGAATCATTTATTCATGTTTGTTTTGCATAGAATTAGGATTGGGATTAGGATTGAAAATGAGGTGGGATTGTAAATAACATGTTTGTTTTGGTTAGGATTAGGATTGGGATTGGAATTGAGGTGGGTTTTTTAACTTGTTTTGGTCAATCCCATGGGAATGGGACTTGTAGTAACACCCCCCCCCATGGGTTGACTAATCCCATCAAATGGGGGGATTGGTAATCCCATGGGATAACTAATCCCACTCCACAAATGTCAACCAAACAGAGTATTGGCAATCCTATCACCTTCTCAATCCCAATCCCTCCCCCGAAGAGGGTTATCAAACATGCCCTTAGAGTGGGATAAAAACCTTTATATTGAAGTGATGACCTTTCAAGATTCAGAGTGCCAAGTTCCGGATCAATATTCCGAATTCCCCTTACAAAAGCGAAAAGAAGGTTTTGATTTAGCACAAGTCACTTTATTGTACATTGAGCGATATCTGATCAATATAATTTGACAAATTTTGAAAAAATCATAGCGGATCGATAAAATCTGAAAACAAATTGTCCACTCCTATTTTGGGCCAGGAGAAAGATCTTTGTAAAGAACATCTTGAGGGTTCGTGGAAAATTTCTATGATGCCCCAGTGTGGTATTGAGGCAGGCATTATGCCCCCATTTAATATTGTTAGAACTGTGGCTCATATGTTTAATATGAAGAGATACGAAGAAGTTCTAAAAAGAAGGCCAGATGCCGGAGCGGAACGAGTGGAGCAACGGCATCTGGCCCATCGCTAATGATCCAGTGAAAATAGTTTGGGCTGAAGGCCCAGCGTTCCGTAATTGGGGGGTGCGGGGGGCAACGCCCCCTGCGGTACGATACGGTTCTGTCCGTACAGGGGTATTTTTAGGATGCAGACTAAATACCAGATTAGGGTTAGAATAGAGTCGCTATAAATACTCTATGTTGTAAACCCTAGTTGATAACTGTGATAATAAAAAGAACAGCCGCTCTCGCTCTCGTGTACGTACCCGGTTTTTGGGGAACCACGTATATTGCTCTGTCGATTTCTTTACTGTTTTATACTCGTAGATCGTGTGTGTGAGAGTTGCGATCCTAACAAATATAAACCGTTATATTAGGTTTTAGGTTAATCTGGACCTTTGGATCAAAACCACCTCCTAAAAGTAAGGTGATTTTGCATTTTTTCAGCCATTATACTTACCATGAATACTGTCTCTTCTTACCATACTTTATGCTGATACTTACCACAAAATAAGGCACACGTACCACAACTAAAGGCTGTACTTCATCGTTTTTAGGTGTTTTCAAAATAATTTTAAGAAAGAGGGGGATGGATCCAAGGGTTAATAGGATAGAGGGGGATGAATCCAATGGTTGAGACTGAAAAAATAGATCCAAAAGTGTTTAAAAAAAAACGGAGGCATGATGCCCCAATACCGCTTTGGGGCATGGTAGCCGGTGCCGGGTTCGTGCGAAGTCCACAGGATTACCAATCTGCAGTCAAAGGAGATTAGGCTCTCAAGTGGGTTATTAATCGGATAATGCTACTTACATAACAATTCAAACACAATAATTTACACAACTTTTTACATGCATGTGGGGCGCACACACAACTATGTGTGGGCCCCACATGCATGTGAGAGGTTGTGTTAGATGTTGTGTTTGAATTGTTGTGTGAGTATCATTTGTTATCAAATATGCTGTGGGTCTCGCCTTTATTGCTAGCTAGTATTTTAGTACTATATGAATTGAGTTTTGTTCACCCTTCACTTAAGAGAGTGAATATTACCCTTCTTCTTATTAGTTGAAATGCTGTGGATCCCATCACAAAGTGATGTCATGCTTACCAAAAAGTGTATTACACCGGTGAGACCTACACAATTTCAACCAATAAGAAAGAAAGTAATATTCACCCTTTTAATTAATTAAGTTGTGTGAACAAAATTGCACTTGTATTATACTGTACTTTTGATAATCCCTGTAATTGTCTCTATCCAGAAACACCCTCTCAATCAAAGCTGAAGATACTCGTCGTGGGGTAAGTAGAGGTTTCAGATGGTCCATATATCTGAAAGTGGAGAAAATTGGGACAGGTACTTATGCTATGGCCATGTGTTTTTGTAAGGCCACGAAACGAGGGAAGGAAAAATTATATTATAGGGAAAAAGAAAATGATCCGTGCTAGCTGACTTATTAACTCTTAGCCTTAATCACGTGAATAAAAAATTATAACCATATTTACCACATTATTTCTATAGCTTTTCGGCGTGGGATTTCCCGAGAAGATTTCTCACATAGTAGTAGAAGGATAGGGAAAAAAAATGAATAGTGGGTCAAAAATTAAAATGAACAAATAAATCAAAAAGTTTGAAGTATTGGGGCTTGGGTAAATTTTGAATTTTTATAGGTCGTAATGAATCCACGGTAAAAGTAATATTTCGGAAACTTTTTAAAAAGTCTTCAGTGAACCTCTTTTTACCTTAATTCCTCCAATTAAGAATTGTAGGATACAAGAATGAGGAGGTACTGTGTGGTACCTCGACGGCAAAGTTTGTCTTGACTTTTCATAGACTTAAAAGCAAAAATAAAAAATGAGTCCATTTTCTTGAACAATATTATAAGAGGTAAAAAAATAGGAGGGGTTTTTGAAATTCTAAATTTTTTGAATGCCTAAAGGAACAACACAAACTTTAGTTCATGGTCGGATCAACTCGAAGGTCCTACTGAATAAAGTGGCCCAAATTTGGTCAAATATAATTTACAAGGTCCCCAATTATCCAGGTAGATATTCTAATATGCCTACAGTTTATGTGGATGTAGTTGCCCTTAGGCCCCGTTCCATTTTTTTAAATAAATACTTAAAAAATAAAGATTTATTTTTAAACTTAAAAATAGTAGACTTACGAAAATAAATTTTTATTTTTTTCAGAATTTGATAGATCTCATCGAGATCTATAAAATAAAATCTATATTAGATATTTTTTGATGTCAGTGAACCTATTATTTTTAACCTTGAAAATTGTAAATGAATGATTATTTTTTAAGGGACTAAGGAACAACACCTAATTGGCCGAAACAAGATAACGTCAAGTGCCTCTCATGGGAAAAGGCTACTTAGGTTTTTTTATGGGATTGGTGGGTTTTGGAAGTTTTGCCTTTGGAATGTTTTTTTTATTTTTTTGCCAAAAGTTGAGAGGTAGTATTCATCAAATGATCCCCATGAGGGCAGGTTTGGAGTCCATAGATTGAACACTCCAACAGAAAAAGCGTATAAGCGCATAGATGCGCCGCCCTACAGAATAAGAAGAAACCTCCCAATGGAGGACGAAACCCCCCGAAGGAGGACAAACCCCTTGAAGGAGGGGACATTATTAAAATAAATAAATAAATAAAAAGAAGCACGGCCGAGACATCCGCCGCCACTCTTTCGCAACTATCTTGATAGATTCGCAACCACCACTTCTGCTTCACAAAATAGGAACACATCGTTGGGAGGTGGTTGCCCAACAAACGCGGTAGACGGCTTCAGGTCACAGATCTGAGAAGATGGAGGCTGAGAATGGTGGTGGACAACATCTTACCCGCAACCACTGAAAGCGAAGCCCCGGAACGTGGCTGGAAAACGATCTGGCTGAAAAGTTCCCAATGGACGTCCGAACTTCAGTCGCAGAATTGAGAAAGGAGACAGTTCGACGGTGGAGAGAAAGGAATAGAGGGAGAGATATCGGAGGGGAATGATCCCTCCCCTCCCGCCGCCTGAGAAGGGGAGAGGGGAAGGGCTGTTGGCGGCTAGGGTTTAAAGTTTTTTAGAGATAGAGGGAGAGAGAAAAAGAAGGGGGGAGGATTGTTTCCAGGATTCTTTGGAATGTTCAATCTTGACAAAAGCATAAAGTTTCTTTTTTCCAAAAAATACGATAATAGATGAAATTATAGATTTAAGAAACAATACATAAAGAGAAAACTCAATCCCTAAAGAAAGGATTAAGAAACCAAAAAGGAGGGGACTCAGTTCAAAAATTACACTCAACTCCAACTAAATCCACATCTCCAAACAGACAGAGCATTGCAGAAAATAATGAAAAACACACATACAAGAGTGATAAAAGCTCCACAAACGGGGAGAAATTCCACACAGGGGACACCAAAGAAGAGAACTAGAAAAGAAGGGAGAAAAATCGGTAATGGAATTGGACGGAGTGTGCCATACCGGAGCAGATTTCATCCACCAACCTGGATCTCCCACTCCGGCAAGGAGAGGACGCCTTTAGCAACCACGATCAACAAAACACTACCTTGAACAACCGTCGGATTACACGGCGGAAAGGCGGAGGAGGGGCGGTGAATGGTTGTTTGGAGAGGAGGAGAATGAGGCTGAATGAGGAAGAAGAGAAAACCTCCCAAATTTAAAATCGGGAGATGAAAAAACTCCACGAGGAGAAGAAATTCCTCCCCTCACGTCACCTATTGGGACGTAAAATCCTGGGGGGAGGGAAAGGAAGAAGGGAGAGATATAGGGGCGACGACTTCATTAAAATTAGAGCTTTAGAGAGAGGTCTGCCGTGTGCGAGTATCTCAGATGCACCAACATCTTCAACGATGTAAGGTTTGCCGACAAAAGCATACAGTAAAACAGTTAATAGATAGACTATGGTTGCCTGTTTCTCGATAAGGCTTTCCAGTTTGAACGGAACAATTATTAAAAAGAGCAAACACAAATGGAATCAGATTCATCTTGTCAAGTGGCAGCCATAATATCAATGAGGGGCTGGTTGATGGACGTACACTCGGACTTGTTCGGTCCTGAGTGCGCTGAAATTCAATACAGATAGTGGTATGACGTGACAGAGCAACACGTTGGGTACATTGTTTATACTTTCATGTGACATAATATTATGTTATCATGTTTTGTAGGTTATATTATTCATGTTTCTTAGTTGAGTTGATTTTTTTATAATGCATATTTCCTATTTGGTTTAGATTTCTTAGTGACCAAGAACATGACCATATAAAATCATGCTAGGGTTATGTTTGACGCACAAGCAATAATACTCCACTACATCATTTCGCCTTTCTTCAGCACTTCAAATACTATAACGGTCCCGCTAATAGGTGCCCATAGGGCATAAGCTTGGGGCATTAGTTTACGGTTCTTTAAATGCTTTAGGTACCGGTGCAATAAATATACTTGATTCATGAGTTGTATTTATGGGTACTCATAAAACATTCCTTTTCATCACTATTTTTTAAACTACCCATAAATGTTGTACCATTTTTTAATGACAAAAATACTACCCTCTTTTCCTTTTAAAAATTAGGTAGGTGAAAGATTTTCAGTGCAAATAAAAAGATTACATACAAAAGAATTTTTTATTATTTTGGCTCGGTTACAAGGGCAGGAAAATGCTTTTCGATATGGTGATATGAGAAAGATACTCAGTTGGGTCAACCACATCAAAACAATGATCGAAAAAAAAAAACATTAGAATATCTTTATAATATAGGAAATTAACAATTGGATAATACGGACAATTAAATAAAAATTCAGGAGTTCCAATTTTTAAAGTCTAGAAGAGAGGAAAAAAAATCACAGTTGTATAATAATCTTACAAAACTCGGGCGAGATAACAAAAAAAAAAAGAAGACCAAAATTTCAATTTCTAATACTTCACACAAAATAAAGGATTCAATCCTATGTTGCTCGATGATGTTTTTCTTCTCCAGACATGAAGCAAAATTGTGTCCGATACCCTTGCACAATCTACAAGCCTTTGTTTTTCTCCTTCCCTTCCACTTTTCACTCGTTTTCTTTTTGGACAACCTTTCGTTTTTGAAATCGAAGGACAACCAACTCTGTTGAGCATATCAACTTTTTCATCTGGCAACAACGAGTTTGAGAACACAATTTGTAACAACTTGAGCTTGAGAACACGGTTTGTAACAATTTGAGAACACAGTAATTTTGTTTTTAGGTTTCAAACAGAAGGTCAGAGACTCAAAGGAACTAAAGATTGCTCCACCTGCTCTTATGGAAAGAAA
Source organism: Rhododendron molle (assembly GCA_025413875.1). Lineage (NCBI taxonomy): Eukaryota > Viridiplantae > Streptophyta > Magnoliopsida > Ericales > Ericaceae > Rhododendron > Rhododendron molle. The sequence goes on from CM046390.1 coordinate 24,862,993, forward strand.
ACTGGCGCCAATTAAGTCCTTCCGAATAACTTCCCTATGAATTAAGAGTCGTATGTCGAACTAAAAATTCCCTCCAAAACAATAATTGTTTTCCTCACCTTTAAGAGTGAAGAATAGGAAGAGGCACATGGTCATTTTTGTCATTCAAAATATTGTTTGACTTCTTTTAATGGAGTAGTGTATATTTTCAATGTCATTATTAATAGATGTTGGAATGGGTAAAAAAAAAAATAATTAAAGCATTTATAGTGCCCCAAACTAGTGTCCTGATACAAACCCTTTGGTAAAACTTACCATTGAAAATCGACTAACAAGGGGAGGTGCCCAAGAGCTTATAATATGCACATGGCCAAACCCATATTTAGCCGATGTGGGACATTAGGATCGTAACATACCACTACGCTCCGCAGCCGACGTCCATGGTGGCCCATCACTCTATTGGCACGGAATTCTCGTCCAATCAATAGGTCGCCCCCTCCGGGAGTCGAATTGCAAAGCTGCACCCATACAATCCCATACTTGCACAGGTGCATTTGAGCCCATACTCGACATGGTGATTGGCTCTAATATCAATGATACAAACGTTTGGGTAGAACTCACATTTAAAAATCAGCTTACAAGGGGAGGATGCCGAAGAGCTTATATGCACATGGCTAAGCTCATACTTAACGATGTGGAATATTAGGATCGTAACATGCCCCAGGGCACCTTGTAGCATTTGCCATACTATAAAGTATAAACTAGCAATTCTCAAATACTCCACTAATAGGTTCCACTGTCTAGTGCAGTTGGCAACCTACCCTCTCCTCCATCCAAGAGGCAGAGGTTCGAGGTCCCTTGGGGGGTGGTTGGCACCCAGAGTTATGAAAAGCTACTGGACTCCTCCTAGTGCTAATCTAACTACCCTGCTAATTTTCGTTGACTATAAAATATGCCAAAAAAAATAAAAATACTCCCTAATAAAGGAGGGATTAATTGTTAATTACTGGTTGGGTGGTTTCAATTTTCAGCGATTTCGGGATAAGACATTCAAAGGCGCCGCTATTCGCAGCCCTCTATTTTTTCCCATAGCCAGTTAAAAATTTTCATATGTTTCGACAGTTAGTTACCAAAATTGAGATACATTTTCGACAGTTAGTTACCGAAATTGAGATACATTTTCAGCATCCAATTACCGAAATATATGTTTCTTGTGCATTTCCGACATGTAGTTACCGGAATATAATCTTATTTTTAACAGCTATTTACCGAAAATATATGTTCGGCAGTTGTTTACTGAAGGTTGAACATATTTTCGACATGTAGTTACCGAAATATAATTTTTGAAAATTTTTAACAGGCTACGGGAGAAAATAGAGGACTGCGAATAGTCGCCCCCACATTCAAACGATTGTCTGTGGATTTCGTACATGGAACTAAGAAGGGTAAATTGCACCTTCTACCCCTTGTAAAAGCAAATGTGACTATAGCCCCTACCGCTTGACTTTTGACAACTTGTATGTCTCCAGTTGGTAGATCTTCTTTTAGACTCCTCCATTCCGCAATGTTTCTTAAAAAATAAGTACTTATTTTGGACACTTCTTTTTCGAAAATAATCCAACCTTCTTATTTTTCCCAAATACAAAGTTTCTTCCACATTTCAAACTCAAATATAACATAAATGAAAAAAAATATAATTTTAATTATTTTTTTTGCACCGTATTAAAGATCTCAATGAGATCTATCAAATAAGATCCATAGTGGTAAGAAAATTTTTTGCGTAACCCTATTGTTTTTGACCTGGAAGTTGCAGTATACAAGACAGGGGACTGTTGGTATGAGAATGAGGGCTGGCGGTCGGAAATCGACCGGTAGCCGCGGTGGGCCATCTCTGGCCACTGGACGGCCGATCCGAGCTGTCCAAAAATTCTATAAAAAAAAAAACAAGGGGGCTTACGCGGGAATCAAAGGCATCCGAGGTGTGTAGGGTGCTTGATCCGAGCACCCCACGGAAAAGGGGTGCTCGGATCAAGCACCCTACACACCTCGGATGCCTTTGATTCCCGCGCTGGCCCCCGTGTTTTTTTTTTTATTTAGAATTTTTGGACAGCTCGGATCGGCCGTCCGGTGGCCGGAGACGGCCCGCCGCGGCTACCGGTCGATTTCCGACCGCCGACCCTTAAGGAACCAATATAAATTAGTCCAAACCTTCTTATTTTTTAGGAATTCCCCTTCATATTCAGCAAAAAATAAGTTCTTATTTGCGTTGCGGAACGGAGCGTAACTCAGATTGTCAACTCTTATGGAACGATCAATCACTTGCGCACTTGAGTTATTCTTCATGCAATTGCTAATCTGTGGAACAACAGGAATCTTCAGAAGAATAAGCAAAAAACATGAGACAGAATTCAAGCCCCAAAATTTTCCAACAGTAGGATTCACACCTCGTCCAAAACAGTACGTACGTAAGACTTGAAAAAAAACAAAAAAGACGAACTGAATTCGAGCCTAAATTCGGCTTGTTTGAGTTTAATGAGCCCGGACGAGCTGAGCCTGAACTTTGAAAAAAATTATTGATGAACTGGACTCAAGCCTAAATTCGGCTCGTTTGAGTTTAACGAGCCCTGATGAGCTGAGCCCGAAATTTGAAGTTTTGTTACGAGCTGAAACTCAAGCTCACTTGTTCTGGCTCTAAGCGAGCCCGAGCCGAACTTGAGCTTGACTTATACTTAAATGAACTGATCCCAAGTCTAATAGCGTTCGGCTCGTTTAGACCCCTACTAGCCGTTAGATAACTAGGCCTGTATTTGCTTGTGTTTCAAAGAAAGAGAAAAAGAAAAAGAAAAAAAAGAAGATAAATACGCTCGTGGATTAATTACCATACACATGAATTCCTTTTATGGTGTTGATGACGTTATTTTTATTATTATTATTTTTTGTGTGGAGGATTTAGTACTTGGTGGTCTAGAGTCCTTCCTTAGTCTTCATTACATAATACATATGACAAAACGTTTATTTATTTATTTATTTTTATATATATTGAACACATATTGATGTATGTTGCTCAGAAAGGACCCTACCACTACGTGGAGCATTTGAAATTTTTTCTTTTTGGAGCCACTTATTAATGATATGGGCACCAGCTTTTTTTGGGGTAATTATATGGGCACCAACTTAATTTTGGGCAAGGCAGATTTATATTTTTTATAACATCGACAAGGGCAGAGTCTCGATTGTAAATTCTTGATGTAGTTTTAATTTAGAAGTATCTTAAATTACATCGATCATATGCACATTTATCTGTCTTTATTTTTTTAAACAAACAAAAACTTCATTAACCGAAATAATACAAACCCATTTATCTTTCACGGCCAAATCCAAACACCTCTATATAAATGTCCCCTTCTAGATTGCCTGCTGGTGGATGATTTATTTGGTCATCGAAGAATTAGTTGAGGTACACATATATAAGGTTATCGGCCCAATCACTTCTGATTCGTTAAGAAAAAAAAAAAAAAAGCTCTCAGGAAGTGAGAGTAATCCGTGAATGAGAAACCTGTATCATGGGAATGTAAACATGTGGTATCCTTTTATTACTACGTCATAGTAAAATTTTGAGCTGCTCGATCAGACAGCTGCACATTAAATTTATTTATTGGGTAAGTTTACATTCATGCATCATGCATATATATCTACTAGCATAGATTTCAATTAGTGATGATATTTCCATGGTAGACAGCGGAGCTTAGTGCAACGCCCTTCCCACGAGCTACTGCATTGGTCACCAGCTTCCACCCCATCACAACAGTCACACACCACTCCAAGAGTATCCAACACCTTCGAATTATACCCTATCATCAACAAATTCACAATCAACAAAGCATGCAATCAATTAATTTGGTTTAATGAAAATACTACGCTTCCAAACTCTTTATTTGATTGTTTTGCATTCCTGAAGTTGTGTGTGTATATAAATTTCATAACGTTGGCACATAAATTCATAACATCAATCTGAATTCATAACTTTTATGGAAATCACTTTTGTTCTTGCTGGGCTTTAAAGATTGGTCACATCAAAAGCACTTTTTCCTACATATTTTTTTTTGGGTAATTTAGCTTGAAATAGAAAAAAGAATAAGCGAATGTACAGCCTACATATTTAGGCGTATATACAGTAGAATAGATCTGCTCCATGCATGCATGTTATGTTTAGGATGCAAACAACTTCAGCGACACTCGTTCGGGGGTGTGGGGCACTGGGGGTGGAGCCTCAAGGCACAGAGGGGCCATTGTGTCTTACCTATTTATAAAGTTGTTGCATTGTAATTAGGGTAATGAGTTTTAGTTAAACACGAGAGGAGGCGGGAGAAAAATGTTCTCAGATCGAGAGAAGAGAGAAGACCTATACTCCAACAATTTTTGGATTATAGTGGATTGGTGCCTTGTGTTGAGGTTTTCCATGTATATCTGTAAGTTCTTTCACTTTTGTTCATTACACACTATTTTGGTTTCGCTATGTGTTTTCTGTGACTCTAGTTTTCAAGATCCGTAGGGCATTGGGGCTTGAGCGTGGAGTTCCATTTCTAAAATGTTATGTGGTTTTGTCTCAACATTATGAACTTTCTATGATAACGATACGAGTTCATACAAATGGCATAATTCGACAGCATGTACGTACATGTCCAAATAAGGAGCTCGAGTCATGCATGAGAGAGAGAGAGAGAGAGAGAGAGAGAGAGAGAGAGAGGCAACTGGAGTAGTAGCCAAGTGGTAAGTTCCATGACTCCCTTGCATTTGATAGTGGTTAAAACCTTATATACTAATTTCAACTTACAATACTGACTTTCGTCGAGAAAATAAAATGAGATGTCTAGGGAGAGAGAGAGTGAGAGATCGAGTTACTTTGTTGGCGTAAGAGTGTTACAGCTGCTCTGGGTTGAACACTAGTTGGGTATTGAGATATGGCAATAACCATGAAGAGAAACACAAGGAGCCCAAATCGCTTAGACACATTCATTTCCACCCACTAGAGAAAGAACCAATTGAAGCCCTTTTTTCCCCCAAAGTATTAACAGATGGGGAGATTTAAGAACAAAACCATATTCTTTTATAGTACTCCGTATTAGTAGTTTATTGCTGTAATGAGAGGATTTAAGTGTGGCTGTTAATATTCCTATTGGAGTGCTGTGCAGATTTTCTAGAGGACGTGACCGACGTGCCATGCGGTTCAACCTCCTCTAACAATTGGGTCGGGTGTGGGTCCTCCTTAGGGAAGGTACGTGATGACAAAATGAGAAAGATCGTCCACGTACTCTCTTTTGGCATCTTTGATTGAATATTTGTGAAAATTTCTTTCACACGTGATGTGACGATATAATAGCGTTTACATTCTTAGCTCATGGAAAGCTAGAACGTCATGGCGTGTTTTGGCTAGCGAGGTTTTGGCGTTAGAACATGGAAAGTTAGTAGCCCTCCCGCTTGGTTGTTGTCTTATCTTGGAAGAGATAACCATCGTTTTTGACGTACTGTTTGTTTTTGTATCTAATAAAATTTCTACCATTTTGAATTTTTGACAAAGAAAGAAAAAAACGTTTGTTGGTAAGGTTGTGACGGACTTATAGGAGGGGGATTGTAAAAAAACTTTAAATCATTTTTTTAAACAGAAGCAACAAATTTTGACCATTTCTCGATTTGTGCGTGCCATCATTGTGCAAAAGATAAAATAAAATCTGAAAGCAGGAAGGTTTTTTTAAATTGAAGGTTTTTTAGTGCTTTATATTGAAGGTTTTTTTTTTTTTTTCGGTAGAAGAAAAGGGAGCAAAGATTAAAAAAGATAAGGACAAATAAGAACTATTCGAGACCCCAAGAGAGACGTTGGGGATAACAACAAAAGAATTAAAAGAGGACTGCTCAAACACTATGACATCGAAAGGGAAGACAATACAATGCCAAGACCAAAAACAATAACTAAAATCTATGTTCAAGATCAATTCGTTTACCACAAGATCCTACAGAAATATGCTGAGTTTGGCTTCTTGACTAAACGAGCCTCTGCCACTAATTTGAGCTTGGCAAGTTTACTAATCAAGCTTAAAAATCCAAGCTTGAACTCAACTCATTTACTAAAGAGCCGAGTCCAACTGAACTCATAATAAGCTGATCAACCTTGATCTGCTCACGAACAACTCGATTCTTTCATAGCCCTGCACACAAACTCCCAACCTCTCACTATTCGTTCTCATTCCAACTGTTATATGCCAAACTGCAACACATGTAGAGTTGTAGACTCACAAAGAATATAGATCTGTCTATTTTTCCTCCCAATATTGTATACATTAGTGGAGGTTAATGAGGTGTTACAGTTAGTACATGGGAATTAAGAGATTATCCATAGCCTTGTTTCCCAAACTTGCCCCTCGTGGGGCTCGAACCGAGGCTTCTACGGAGGGAGGAAGGGAGACAACCAATTGCACTGGCTGTGGTTTCTCTAGATCTACGTCTATTGAAAAGCCGAAAAAATTAAGTAGAATGTGGGTATGAATATTGCCATATTGGACGTGCAATTTGAGTTAGTGGTATTTCAAGATCCAATGGTTGGAGTCTAGGGGGTCAGTCAGGTAGAAGAATGCTTCCTAATTAAAATTAAGCATCTACCAAATTGCCCTTATGCCAAAAAATTGTATCCTGAGATAACGTTAAGAGATTTTGAACCATTTCTGATAACGGGATAAAGTGGAGGGAATAAGATTAAAAAATGTGGCTTTCCAAAAAAGATTAAAAAATGTGGGCTCCGATTTCTCTGTTTATCTTTTTATCTCGAATGTCCGGATTAGTTTACACACACCTTGACTAATTTTGGTGTGTTGAAGTTAACGATTTGGTAAATCCTCCAGTGGCCCCAAGGTTTGAAATATTTAGCCTCAATGAGATTCGAACATGTAACCTCATGGAAGACAAACACTTATTTATACTTTCTCATACCCGTTTGGTTATTCTAGATTGTCCAGTAGGGTATACCGAAAGAGCAAAAGAAAAATTTGATAAAAAGAATTATTAAAATGAAAAAAAAAAAACTGATAGAAATTAAAGTTCTCTCCTGTGGAATATCTTCTCTCCGCATGTTCCATTCCTTATCCTATCCGTTGTTAAATATTTGTCGCTTTGAATATTTGTTCAGATATTATTCTCAAATGCATGGTATAGCAGATATTATTCTCAAATGCATGGTATAGCACTTTTCATTTGTATATCATAGTATTACTTTTCGTAAATAATTCAAAGTGTCCGAGTTAACTTACGTGTACATTGAATAATTTTTTGAGACTTATTCCCTCGAATCTCTTACATGGGGCCGTTTTGGGGACACCTAAAAAAATACTTCAAATTTCAATCTCATAGTTTTCGATCAAATTTTGATAATCCGAATTGTTCAATGTGTCTTAAACATGTTTTTAAGGATACCCACGAAAAATCAACTCAAAATATGATTGGAAAGTGCTTGATCCAAAGAGTTTTCATAAATGTCTATATTGATATATAATGTGACCAGGAAGTGCTTCATTAGAATAGTTTTTTTTAAACCGTTCAATGAAAACTTATTGGATGAAGCACTTTCTGGCTATATTTTTTGCTGATTTCTCGCGAAAACCCTTAAAATCACATTCTGATTATATTGAACGGTTTGGATCATCGAAATTTGATTAATAAGTTCTCTCTCTATCTTTGGATGACTAGATATGCTTGAAAATATTTAGAAATTTTTTTTACGGTTGTTTCCGTAAAGAAGAAGTTTCGGAACTCAATCGCGTCCGTCCAAAGTGTTTTTGGACAATCTGGATTGAAAATCAAATCTTACTAGTAAGAAATAAAAATGAATCTCAACTATTGATTGCGCAAATTAAAAACGAATCTCAACCATTGATTGCGCAAATGAACGACTGTGGGTTGTCAACGGAGCCTCTGTAAAAATGACAACCTCGAAAATATTTGTTCTTCTCTAATCTTTCACACTAGCTAATTTCTTCTATATTATTTTATTATTAAAAGGAGCATTAGGTGGAAAAGTTAGTTCTAGCTAGCCTACCAACTTGACATGCAATTTGTTTAATTTGTCCCATCGAACGGTGAATGTGGAAAAATTGATCGACGTACTTTTCCCGATCAAGGAAAACTGGGACTACTTTCTTCTTAGTCAAGGGAAAGATGACTTTTCCTCGCCGACAAAGGAAAATAGGACTTTCTAGAATGGGAGAGAGATTCATTCAAATCGTATCTTCAAGGCCCGTTCCGGAAACCTTTTTAAAAAACAAATACTTATTTCTCAAACTTTTTATTCCACCTTCTTATTTTTTCCAAACAAAAAGTTTTTTTCACATTTTCAAACTCAAATATAACATAAAAGAAAAAAAAAATTTTTTTTTGCACCGTATTAAATATTTCAATGAGATCTATCAAACAAGATCCATAGTGGTAGGAAAATTTTTTGCGTAACCCTATTTTTTTTGACCTGGAAGTTGCCCTATACAAACACAGCACTGTTGGTACACTACAGTGGCGGTCGGAATGATCAGAAGCCGTGGCCGTTTCATGCCGCTGACGGCCGATCAGATTCAAAAATTCTAAAAAAAAAAACAAAGGGGCCCACGCGAGAATCAATGGCATCCGAGGTGTGTAAGGTGCTCAGATCGAGCAATCTTTTTCCATGTATATATGAGTAACAATATGCTTTGATACATACACGAATAAGGATTGCTCAGATCAAGCACCCTACGCACCTCGGATGCCATTGATTCTTGCGCAAGCCCCCTTGTTTTTTTTTTTTAGAATTTTTGGACGATTCGGATCGGCCGTCCGGTGGCCGGAGACGGCCCGGCGTGGCTGCCGGTTGATTTCCAGCCGTGGAGTGCTTGATCCAAACTCTTGGTTGAAAAATAAGAAGGCAGCAGTTTGTGGAATGAGGGTTCTTATGGGACAAAAAACAAGCTCTTTTTCCGGTTCTGGAACGCACTCTCAAACATTATGTGGTGATTCTCAACCACAAGTCTTCAGTTCTTCGATCACAGAAATTCAAATCGATATCTTCTGTTAGATTGTTGAAAATAATCGTTAGAATGAGTCACCCATAAAACACTGTACTAAAAGAAGATACGTCTCCGTTTGCACCGAGTTGTATGACGTTCCCAAGATAAAACAATCCTGAAAAGGTTTGTGTCTAGCTGAAACTTCTCCGAACCAAGAAACGCCCGTGTGCGGCTCAAAATATGTTGAAACTTAACATCAAGTATATAGGAAATACACATCAATATAATCTGTGTATTAATTAACACTGTATTTGTTTTTGGGAAGAAAGATCATTTTAGAGCATGTACACAAGACTAGCAAAATGTTACTTTTTAGCTATTTTACCTATTTTGGACACCAAAACCACCTTGCATCAGCCTAGGTAAACTAATAGCTATTTTCCCTTTGCAGAAAATCCTCTCCAGAAGTACCGAGCAATGTTCCAAGAGCTATTCACTAAAAAATTATTTTTTCTCTCCACCCTACCACCTTTTCATTCTCTCTCCTTCTTTATATATTATTAAATACTCTCTTTCCTTATATATTAGAGAGGATTATAGAGAGGGTTAGTGTGGAATAGAGAGAGATTTGAGTAGGTAAAATGAAAAAAGTGAAGTGTTGGATAAGTAAAACACCTCTTGCTTGGTGTACATGCTCTTAGAGGAGGAAGAAATGGATCTATTTCTATCCGTACCTTCAGAAAACCATGTGAATGTATATTATATAGAGAATAGGGATAAAAGAGTTTTTTTTTGATAAGTGGGATAAAAGAGTTAATGGGTTGAAATAAATATAAAGTCAGAGAATTCAATAACAATGCAGAGTAACACACATTTCAACCACTTAATGAATCCAATGCATTCTAACTGCAATAAATAAGATAAGTAAATTTTAAATTATCTCCAACATGCTTTGTGTGCGGTTGGCGTGGAGATAGATGGCTCATTGGCGGTTTGGGGCAGGTTCTCCGGGTTCCGGTGATCGTTTTAATGTTTTTTCCGTTAGAGTAGAGGTTAGGGTTTGGGGATTGTATTAGGGTTTTGTTGGTCCTCTCGGTCAACGCTTGGGTCTCCGACGGTAGTTTTGAAGATTAAGTTACTTTAATTTTCAATTGCTCTTATCCTTTTAATCTTTGTAATTTTCAGATTCGGAGATTAATATATCAAAAAAGAAGAAAAAACAAATCTTCTTGCAGATATGATCAGCGAAAACTTTCATTTGAACCACAATGTTATTGAAAATAATTAGGTTTGTTAGTAACAATGTTTCATCAGGACCGTCAAATTAAAGGAAAGTCATGTGAGCACAGATGTAGTGTACGGATCATGCACTGACCAATTTTTTGGGGTGCCAAAAAAATATCCGAACGCTCATTTTTCTTGAAATATTTTTTCATGGGCCCTTGTAAAAAATTAGCTCATGTACGAATTCTGAAAAAACTTACAGATATTCGATTCTATTATTTTTAACAAAAACCCATAAAAACCTTAATTTTTTTTAAAAAATAAACGGTTCGGATTATTGTTTGGAATCCGAGATAGACTCCACAAGATTGATCGATCGGTGCGCGATATGGACACTACCTCTGTGCGCATCTCACAACTGTAAATTAAATTATATTAGGATTGCCATTCAACATGGGCAAGTCCTAGTACGTTTTGATCAGGAAAAAAAAAGTCCTAGTACGTGACATTACTAGTTGAGATTAGGATGGTTGGAATTCCCTTGGAAGATTCGTGCGTACGTTCGTATAGTCAATTTAGAATTTGCACTGAGGATTTTCCCATTTTTCTTTAGAATTCCCTAAACATTCTACATCCTTTAGAAAAGCTATTTGGTAGTCTTGGGGCACCGTCGCGTATTGTCTTGAACACTCTTATTCACTATATATTTTTGTGTGGATTCATATCAAATGTATTGACTCCACAAAAAAAGTGTGATGAATAAAAGTATTAGAGTATCATGTGACGTTGTCTCAAGACCACTTAATAAATTACTTTCTTGTTTGCCCCTCGTATTTGACCTGTTAAAACAGATCGCTTTCGGAGGCGGAAGAAAGGAACGAATGTATGCTTCTATAACATATTAACATCATTCACACACAGAGAAGGCTAAACAACAGAAGTCTGGACCAGGACAAGGGTCAATGAAACAAAAATTATATTCCATCACCAGATAATCACCTACAACTAACAGGGTATGTTTGGATTAAAAAGTCAAGTGACTTATTTTTTTTTCTTTATTCAAATTTTGTTTTGTTTTTTGTTTTGGCGTTAAACTTTTGTAATTTATTGATTCATCTCATCGGGAGGAATCAGAAAATAGAAAAGTATAATCAAAACTCATAATCTTTTGAATAAAGACAAAAATAAGTCAAAAAAACAACCTTTTTTTACTTTTTATAAAAAAATATGAGTTTTGACCAAAATTTTATATTTTTCCGATTCATCTCGCCGAGATGAATCAATAAGTCACAAAAATTTGATGCAAAACTAACACGTGATTTTTTTTTTTAATAAAGACAAATTAAATTGTTATATTTGATTTTTAAAGCCCAATCCACCGATAATCACGTTTTCATTAGGATATCTTAACAATAAGTCTGTTGACATAGACACAGATCGATCACATATTTTTTTGTGAGGCTCATTACGGGTCCCACACAAATGATCTGAACCGTTCATTAAATGTAGAACATTTTTTCAAGGGCCCGTTCGAAAAATTAGCTCAATCCAATACCTATAGGTGCTCGATCCAATCATCTAACTTTGCATTATCTTGAAATCCGAATGAAATGTTAGATGATTGGATCGAGTACCTATAGGTATTGGATTGAGTTGATTTTTTGCTGGAACTCTTGAAAAGATATTTTACATTTAATGATTGGCTTGAATCATTTGTGTGAGACCCGTTGTGAGCGCACAAAAAATATATGCGTGATCTGTGTTTGGTTTTGTCTATGTGAATAGCACAGTCGGTATCTTAAGTGCATAGGGGTGCACATGGTCTGAATTGGTCCCGTTCTCTAGAAAATTAGTAATCCGACCATTTCAAACGGTTCTAGAAAATTGAGAACCAATAGATGCGTGGAACCTAACCAGAAGCAAACCGTAAGACCAGTCAAGTTTCGATTCGGTTCCATTTCTATCCAATTAGCATCCAAACACTTATTCATATGAACTCATAAAATTAAAATTTAAAGCACCAAATAACTCAAAAGGTAAAATAAAATTTATTAAGAACTTTCCTAACAAATAAGATTTCATCTCTAAATAAATTAACTTTAGCAAGGAAAAGATTAATCTACCAGATCCAAATACATATTTAATTACACACATATTTGTATTTATATATATATATATATTAGTTCTAAATTGTCCGGTTCGGCTCTAACCACGGTTCTTTAATTAAGAACTAGTAACGGAATCAAAATTAATGGTTCTTATTTTTTTTAACCATAACTTGACCAATGAACCACAAAACCGTATCAAATACAACGGTTAAGTCTGGATCGGACCAGTTTTGCGGTTCGGATGGTTTTCTAGAGCACCCCTATTAAGTAGTAGTATCCAATTTCTACACAACAAATATGTCTATCATACAATTGCAGAAGATTGCATGGGAAAATGACGGCCCATGACGTGTTTTGATAATTAATACCTGCCAAGAATATTAACTAATGTTCTTAGTTTATCCTTGGCGGGTATTAATTATCAAAACATGTCATCACGGTCTGGTGGAACGCCCATGTTGAAGATCATCATCAAGCCAATCAATCCCATGATTCAGCCCATCATCCCACACCAAATAACCCGACATCACATTCCCATTCCCATTTATCGCTCCACTCACCGTCAAAACAAACTCCTGTTTCTGCCCCACCGCCTTAAACGACATCACACTAGGTTCAATCTTAGCCGTCAACTCGGGGGGAGGAACCATGGTCGCCTTATAAGTGAAAACGGGTGACCCAACATTCATCACGGTCTGGTGGAACGCCCATGTTGAAGATCATCATCAAGCCAATCAATCCCATGATTCAACCCATCATCCCACACCAAATAACCCGACATCACATTCCCATCCAATTCACCGTCAAAATAAACTCCTGTTTTTGCCCCATCGCCTTAAACGACATCGCACTCGATTCAATCTTAGCCGTCAACCCGGGTGGAGGAACCATGGTCGCCTTGTAAGTGGAATTAGGCGACCTAACATTCATCACAGTCCGGTGGAACGCCCGTGTTGAAGATCATCATCAAGCCAATCAATCCCAAAATCTGAGGAGACCAAGTTGACCCATGTGACCCTAAATTTACTCCTCATATCAGACCTTGATTTCCTAAATTGTAAATACATTTTTGATTTGGTCTGGTATATATATTTGATATAGCTTGTAAATCAATTGAGAGTGTCATCAATAAGGTCTACCTTTTAACATGGTATCAGAGCGGCACCAATCTTGGTGACCGGAATTGCTTGTCTAGTCCGGTAGAATCTACACCGGAGATTTTCTAGCTAGATGTTGTCAAGTCATCCTCAACGGCATCGTTGCCTTTGTGAGGTTTATCAACATTAATCCTCATAGAAAACCTCACTGCCATCTCACCGGGAAGACGATACTGGATTGTAATATTCTCAAGACCAAAATCCATCTAGATTTTGATCTTTGTGGCTGCCAAATTATTCTGCTAGGCTCTGTTTTTTTTTTTTCCTTACAGGATCTTTAGTTCACAATCCTTGTCTTATAGCATCAGATCATGGCAAACTTAAAAAGGACTTCATCCTCTTTTATTCATGCTGGTTACACATCTACTCTCTTGAGTGAAGCACTTTGCCTTGCATCCTCTCTTGATCACACTCTGTGGATCCTTGATAGTGTAGCTACTGATCATATGGTTTGCTCTCCAACTCATTTGACCTCATTGCTACCTGTGAAGGGGAACTGTCACATTGCCAAATGGAACCGTAGCACCGGTCACACATATTGGGTCCATTGAATTTTCTCCTCCTTAATTTTAACTAATGTCATATGTGTTCCTTCTTTCCGCTTCAATTTGATTTCCGTCAATAAGCTTTCCCAGATTTCACACTGCGTGATTAATTTTTCTTTGAATTCTTGTGTCATTCAGGGCCACTGCTCGGGAAAGATGATTGGGACGGGGACTATGCGGGATGACCTTTACTATTTTTCAACCTCAAGGGGAGCTAGTTGTCAGGTAGTTGAACTATCCTCTTCTCAATTGTGGCATTGCCGACTTAGGCATCTATCCAAAAGCCATTTAGAACTGAGCTCTGCCTGTTTCTCGCCAAGGTAGTACTCAAAACTTGAAGCTCAAAATAACTTTGCTTTAGCACTTTGTTTCTAACGTTTTCTCGTTGCAGGCCGGGCAGTGTGCCAGTCGCGCCTTCAGTGACATGGACGTCCTGCTAGAGACAAAGAGGTCTCAAAGGGCGGACCTGGAGGCGCAAAGGCAGGAGCTGGAGAAGGCCCTCGACAGGGTTGAGGCGCTGGAGGCCCAAGTTGCTGACGCCCTCGTCGTCAAGGAAGAGAGGAATCGGCTACTGATCGAGGTCCAGAACCTCACCGCCGAGCGAGATCAGCTGAAGGGGGAAAAGCAGCAAGCGGAGAAGGAGCTACCGAAGCTCCTTGAAGAGGCCAGTGATGCCGGCTACAACGAGGCTGGGGAGGACTACACAAAGCAGGTCGAAGACCTTTGTAAAGAACTTTACGGCCGCCGAGCTGAAGAAGATCGAAGAAACCCACAGAAACTCTTTCCTTCTTGGGTATCAAGTCGGCCTTGATTACGCCGAGGTTCCCAAGGTTGACCACCAAAGGGAGCCTCCAGTAGTCCCACCGGTCAACAAGCTGGAGAGCCAGCCTTTACCGAGCAACCCAACTCTACCCCCAGCCTTCTGCCGAAGCAAGTTGAAGACACCGCTGCTGCCAATCACTAGGATTTCTGCCAAGGACTCGCTTTTCAGTTGTGCTTTTGTTTTTGTCTGATCTCGGGATGGCGTGGAACTGTTCACCACTGCCGAGCCCCTACTTTCTGTAAGACGTTCAAGTATTCAATGAAAAACTATCTTCAGTATTTTGTTCCAAAATTTTGCACTTCATGCATTAGACCATGTATTGCACTTCATGCACATGATATGTTTTAAGTGTTGCTCAGCCCCAGCGTGCCGTACCTTGCCCCTGCTTCGGTAGAGTCATACAGCCGAGTATGATTCTGCCGAAGCAAAGGAACGGCATATACTGAGCATGCTCCCTTCAGGATACCGCAAGTCCCTAACTGCCGCACGAGAACTGAAAACGTTTGCCTCGGTGCCCTTCAGGACTTATGGAGGACTTAAGATGATTCGAGCCCACCGAGGGCAGTAACCAATCATAACAATTTAAAAGTTGGAATGAACCAAAAGTTTTATTCAATCGAGATTATTGGCCAAGGGCTTTACATAAATAGCCGAGGCATAACATAAAAGGAAAAGAATCTCAAGCATAAAACTTGCGAAGTAGCTGGGCATTCCAGTGGTTCGGAATAGCCGTACCATCCATCTCGGCGAGCTCATAGGATCCGTAGCCCACCTTCTTAACCACACGGAACGGACCCTCCCACTTGGGCATAAACTTCTTCAAGTCCTTCTTTTGGACCACTTGCCGAAGGACAAGATCATCAACATTGAACGGCCGAACGCGTACGTTCTTGTTATAACTCCGAGCCAACTGTTGTTGATATGCCGCGTACTTAATGTGGGCATTGTCTCGGAGATCATCAATACGATCGGCCTCGGCGGCCAGCATTGCATCGTTCGTCAGAACGTCAAAAGTCGTAGTTCGAGCCGTCGGGCGCGTGGGGGCCACTAGGAGTACGGCTTCCACACCGAAAGCCATGGAGTAAGGGGTCCGGCCAGTGCCACGGCGTGGGGTGGTGCGATAGCCCCACAACACATCGGGCAGCTCAGCCGCCCATTTACCACGCTTATTCTTAAGCCGACGCTTCAATCCAGCAGAGATGGCCTTGTTGGCGGCCTCAGCCTGCCCGTTCCCTTGAGGATAAGAAACGGAGGCAGTCTTCATCTGAATACCGCGCCTCTTGTACAGGGCCTTAATAGCATCGGCCACAAATTGGGTCCAGTTATCTGACACGATGGCATACAGTACACCGAACCTGGTAAAGATGTGCTTCCATAGGATGCTCTCCACGTCGGCAGCCGTGACGGTAATGAGTGCTTTGGCTTCAACCCATTTGGTATAATAGTCAGTGGCAGTGATGATGTGCGTGAAGCCGCCGGTTGCTTTGGGTAACTTGCCAATAATATCCACCCCCACTGGGCAAAGGGCCAAGGGCTAGAAACCGGCTGCAACGGTAGGGTTGGCTGGTTGAGGAGCGGCGAGTGCTTTTGGCACGACTCGCACTGCTTTGCAAACTCCGTAGCCGTATGCACCATCTTCTTCCACCAGTAGCCCTGGGAAAGGGCACGGTCAGCCAAGTAACGGCCACCGGTGTGGCAACCAGCACTGACATCATGTAACTCCTTGAGAATGCTTGGCACCTCCTGCTCGTGGATCACACGGAGGTCGGGCCCAGTATAAGAGCGGCGGTACAGCACGCCGGAAGGATCCAGAAAGTAGGAAGTTGATTGGCAACGGATCCTGTGGGCCTCCTTCCGATCGGCGGGAAGGGTGGAGTCCTTTAAGTAAGCGATGAGAGGGTCCATCCACCTTGAGGTCGCGCCCAACATGATCAAAAAACACATTCTTGAACGAGCCAGCCAGAGCAACAATCTGACTCATGTACTTGTTCATGCGCGCATCCTTGGCCTCGTAATCATCGTTGAGCTGATTGACAACGAGCTGTGAATCGCTGTAAACCTGAACTTCCTCGGCCCCCATGTGCCGAGCCAAACGTAGCCCGGTTATGAAGGCCTCATACTCAGCCTCATTGTTTGTCGCGGGAAAGCCAAGACTGAGAGCTTGCTCGTGCATCGTTCCGTCCGGCGACACCAAGACGACCCCGGCACCAGCCCCTTGGTTGTTAGATGCTCCGTCTACGTGGAGCAGCCAAGCGTGGCCTGTGAAGATCTTGGCTCGGTGAGCGGGGGGGCCGCTTAGTGATGAATTCGTCGTGTGCTGGGTGGCTTAGCCGAGGTGTTAAATTCGGCTCGGTAGTTGGGGCAGCTGGAATTGATTCATCACCCTCTCTTTGATCCACCCCAGGGGAGAACTCGGCGACAAAGTCAGCCAACACTTGTCCTTTGATCGCCGTGCGGGGTTGATAATGTATGTCGAAGTTGGCCAGTACCAAGGACCACTTGCACAGCCGGTTAGACAGGTCCGCCTTTCGGAGGACGGTCTTTAGTGGATACTCCGTGACAACTATGATAGTAAAACTTTGGAAGTATGGCAAGAGCTTCCTCTTCGCCGTGACCAACGCAAGCGCCAGTTTCTCTATTGGCAGGTAGCAGGTCTCGGCGGGCAGGAGTGTCTTGCTGACGTAGTATATCGGTTGCTGGTCGGTGCCCTCTTCAGAGCCTGGCTGCCGGACCAAAACAGCGCTCGTCGAATGCTCGGATACAGCAAGATAAAGGTAGAGGTCTTCTCCATCTTTCGGTACGATGAGCAAGAGGGCTCTAGATAAACAGACCTTCAGATCAGCGAGGGCTCGGTCACACTCCGCCGTCCACTGAAAGCTTCTTCGGCTGTTGCCTTTTATGGACTGGAAAAAGGGACGGCATACATCCGAGGACTTACTGATGAAACGGTTAAGGGCAGCCGCCATGCCAGCAAGGCGCTGAACCTCTTTCACCATGGCTGGAGCCTTAATTTCCTGGATAGCTTTGATCTGTCCCGGATCGGCTTCGATTCCTCGGTGGGTGACCAGGTGCCCAAGGAATTCGCCAGACCCAACGCCGAAGGTGCACTTCTCAGCATTAAGCTTCAATCCGAACTCTTTAATACTCCAAATATCTCACCGAGGTGGAGAATGTGATCGGCAGCATCCTTGCTCTTTGCCACCATGTCGTCGATATAGGCCTCCATCACCCGACCCAGCAAGCCTTTAAACAGCAGGGCTATCATACGCTGGAACGTAGCCCCAGCATTCTTCAAGCCGAAGGGCATCACCCGGTAGCAGTATGTTCCGTTCGGAGTGATGAAAGCGGTCTTCTCCTGATCCTTCTCAGCCATAGCAATCTGGTGGTACCCCCGGTACGCATCCATAAAGCTCAAGCGTACATACCCGGCTGTGGCATCGACTAACTGATTGATCCATGGGCAAGGGAAGCAATCCTTTGGGCATGCATCATTCAGGTCGGTGAAGTCAATGCACACACGCCACTTGCCGTTTTTCTTTTTCACTACCACTGGATTGGCCAACCAGGTGGGGTACTGAACCTCCCGGATTGCTCCGGCATCAATGAGCCTTTCAACCTCTTCGTTAACGGCATCTGCGTGCGTCGCCGAGGATCGGTGCGGCTTCTGCACGACCGGCTTTCTGTTCGGATCAACATTCAACGAATGCTTTATCACATCAGGGCTCAGGCCCGGCATCTCGTAGGGGGTCCAAGCGAAAACCTCTATGTTCTCTTTGAGGAATTGAACCAAATTATCGTGCTCGGTAACATCAAGCTCCGAGCCAACCAGAAAGAATCGAGTCCCATCCTCATTAATCGGTACCCGAACCAGATCCTCCACGGCCCTATCCCTGGCCGGTTGCCGACTTCATCTGGTCCTTGCAATTCTTCCTTTATAGCTTCACCGGGCGTCTTCCCCTTCGGCAACTCAGGGACTTCAATCCATTGGACCCTTTTCGCCTTGCCGTTCCCGCGGACGGAGTTAACAAAGCACTTCTTGGAGGCTGTCTGGTCCCCCCTGATGGTTTCCTGCCGCCTTGATTCACCGATAAAATGGACGCACTGATGGAGCGTTGAGGCGACAGCCTTCATGCCGTGTAACCAGTTACGGCCAAAGATGGCGTTGTAGGGGCTCGGCGTGTTAACCACAATGAATTCCACGTCTAGCTTCACCGAGCCCGGTGTAGACAGGGAGCACTTTCTTGCCAAGTGGGTAGACTGGAATTCCTGTAAAGCCAACAAGAGGAGCGTCCACCGGGGACAACCGTTCCTCCTAGAGTCCAAGGGCCTTGAACGCTGAGTAATAGAGAACCTCCGCCGAGCTTCCTTGATCAACTAATACTCGGCGGACTAGCTTCCGCTGGAATGGTATCGAGAGAACCAAGGCATCGCTGTGGGACAGGGACAGCCCTTCCAGGTCTTGCTCGGTGAACGTGATCTCCCACGTACTGCGAGCCTCCATTTTGCGTTTCAACGATGGTTGTACCACCATCACCTCGTGTGAAGGGTGGCATAACTCTTTATGGAGCCTGTCGGCCTGGCTTGGATCCATTGGTCCGTGGATGCACTGCACCACGCCATCTAGAGCCTGGGCCCTTGGCGGAATTCCTGCGTTGGATGATTTGTTCCGGTCAATCCACCGATCCATCCTCCCCTGTCGGACCAGCTCCTCCAAGTAAAGTTTAAACCGCTGGCACGCCGTTGTATAATGTCCCTGCTCGTTATGAAACGAACAGTACACACGCTGGTTCGGCTCCCGTCCGTCAGCAGTACCCAATTTTTCCGCCGCCCCAGTTGGCCACTGGAAACCAAGAAGCCGTCCGCACTCTCGGAGCACACGGAAAATAGGCTCTTTGAAATAGGTGGTGATGGCAAGGTGGTCCCGCCCATCGCTCGGCGACCGGTCCCCTCTACCGCTTCCTCTGTTTCCACCGGCTCCCGCTCCATCCTTCTTTGCTACGGCGAAAACCTGCTTCTTAACTTCTTTCTTCTCTGACTTAGGCTTCTCGGCAACTTCCGAAGCCTCCGAACCACCAATGTACTCTTCCAATTCGATATAGCGAGCAACGGTCTGCATGAGATCTGACATGTCCTTCGGCGGCCGAAGCATCAATTCCTTAGACAGATCAGAATTTCTATCCAAGCCACATTTAAATGACGTAGCCGCTGTCTTCTGGTCACAACTCTCAACCAAGTTGTACACGTTGTAAAAACGCTCGGAGTAATCCTTCAAGGACTTTCCGACGCTCCGCCGTAGCTCCGTCAAAGCTTCCACCTTCTTCGGCCGTCTGTTGCTAGCCAAAAAACCGGGCTGTGAACGAACGCTCCAGTTCACCGAAGCTGCTGATTGACCCATGTTTGAGCTGCGTGTACCACAGCATAGCGGTATCAGGCAGGCTCAAGGAGAACGTTCGGCACATCATTGCCTCGCTCAATCCGCAGAGTGCAGCCATGGACCTGAATTGCTGCATATGGGTCAGTGCGTCCGACTTTGCATTGTATATGCTGAAATTTGGGACCTTGAAGTTGGGAGGGAACCTCTTCTGCTATGGCCTTGGAGAAGGGTGACCCCCCCTTCTCGGTCGTGGTTGCCGCCGTTTTTCTCAGGTTCGGAGTAGGTATGGCCGATGGTTGGACGGGCGTCTCTGGTTCGGCGTCTCTCAAGCGCTTATCCGACAACGGCACGCGGAGCCTTCTGCCTACCACGGAACTATATCTTTTTTTTTGATCCCTAACGGTCTGTTCCTACCATAGTGGGATTAATGACACGTTCCTTATTCAACCGACTCCCCTCCTGACTTCCTCTATAAGTCAAGGAGGAGATATAGTTCGGTGGTAGGCAGCACCGCTTGAGCTCGTTGAAGCGATTATCTGGTTCGGTGGTGCGTCGCCGAACTGGGTTCCATTACCTGTATTCAGAACAGCTTTTCTGGGACGGAGAACCCCCCCTCGGCGGGTCGGGTTTGGCAAAGCCCTCCGGGCTCCACACTGCCGGCCCATCCGTGTAACATGTATATGGGTCGGGCTCAGCGGTTAAGTCTCCTTCGCCGAGGCCCCTTCACCGAGCCACGTCCGCCACACAATGCAACGGCTATTTATAATACATATCTCACAAAATGTGGGGATCTCATATGACAGCGTTACAAATAACTATTGCATTGAATTTTTTTTGCGATAGAGACAGACTAACAACTCCTCTTAAACAAACAAAAGGGCAACTACTAGTAGAGTATATGTTTCCGTAGAACTTCAAATTTCTCTTTCTGATTTTTCCAAGTCCATATCAAACAAGACTTCAAAGTTTGGAAGAACGACCGACTCGATAGGCCGTTCGGCTAAATAAGACAAGTGGCTTATTTTTTTTGTCCTTATTCAAATTTTTTTCGTATCACTTGGCTTATCATCATTTTTTTTTTTGGATTATTGCATCCTCATGACAAGAGAAATCTAAAAAGTAAAATTTTTTTATCAAAATCCAAAATTTTTTGAATAAAGACGAAAAAATTGGTTTATTGGCTTACTTTCGTCTTTTATGTGGCTGTGTTCAGCTCATTTTTGGTGGAAAAGCCAATGGATTTTTTGGCCGAATGGCCAGAAATCACCATCTTCTTTGATCAAAAAAAAAATCACCATCTTCTTTGCAAATCACTAATATCGTTTGTTTGTATTCGGACAAATGTCTTTATCAGAGTAAAGTTTCACTTCATCTACTGCGCAACCAAAACCTCGGGGAGCTAGTGTAAAATTTGTATGAGTGGAAAACAAATAAACAAGAGTGTGAGAGAGATTGGCCATATGAATCGTTGTAATCTGGGTTTCGAAATGAGTTTCGTTTTTCTCTTGGGTTCACGTGTCTTCTCCGTTCAAGACTGATCAAAGAGAAAAAAAATTTCAAACTGAAAAGAAAGAAAAATAAATAAAGAGAAAAGATTTCAAACTGGATAGAAATAAAAGGAAATAAAGCGGCCAAAAAAAAAAAGCAAATTGAAAAGAAATTAAGAAAAGGGGGGGAAAAAAAAGGGCAAACCGTAAAGAAAGAAAGAAAAGGGAGGGAGAGAGAGAGAGAGAGAGCAGGGGGTGGGGGTGTAAATCCGGGAAAATGGGCTGTGGGGCCGGTGTGTGTGTGTCAGGGGGGATTAGCAATTTACAAAAATGACTACAAAGACCCTAGATAGATACTCCTAAATTCCTCCTGCCACCACCATTGTTTATGACCTCCACCCTGCATATATTTCTGAACCGTTCATCCTTTAGGTACGTCATCTACTGACTACTGTACTCAATCAAAGAATTAGCTTAATTGAATATTGATGGTCTGAGTCAAAATTTGAATTCTGGATTATACAATGGATGTTTTGGATGGTTTAACTTGACTCAGAACATCAATGTTATGAACTAAAAATTAATTTTTATATATCTATCAATGTCCGATTAATATTTTTTTACGTTGACAAACTACTCTGTGAGTACTAAAAGATGAATGATTCAGATTATAACAATCAACGCACGATGGGCACTACAACAATGCCAATAGAAAATCCACCACTTTCACCACCGGTGGGAAAAATTTAATCTGCCCTATATGCTCAAAGTTATTGGGAGAAAAGACCAAATAGGTAATTTTGTCCCCAAAAAAAAATGTTTTGGAGTGTGTTTGGACTAACTTAATTTTTTTGGTAAATAAAGTTGGTGGGAGTATTACTTTACTTGTAATTAACCTTTTTTAGTTTTTTGTCATAATTTTTATTAACGTCATTTGTCTCGACAAGTGGAATTAAAAAAAAATTTAAAATAGACCAAAGTTGAAAAGTCCATGTAAGATTTCTGAAGACATTGAAAGGCGGTCGTTTTTGCTTTATCAAACTTTTTTTTTGTCTTTAGTGACTTCTTTATCGGTAATTCAATCACAAACGAGCTTTAATAGAACTGAAAAGGAACTGAATTCAAGTACCTTAAATTTTTTTGAACACCATAAATTGAAAGAATCGTATTAAAAACTTAATAATCCTCAAGCATGGTTTGTTTTTGGTACTCCCTCCGTCCCTTTTTTATTGTCCAGTATTCCATTTTGGGCTGTCCCTTAATAAGTGTCCATTTTGTAAAGTTAGTGGGTAAAAGTTGGTGTATTGTCTATTTTGTCCCTAAAAGGAGATTCCTTTTTGAAAAGTAAGTGAGTAAAAGAGTAATGATGATGGGTAAGTAGGAAAAGTGGATGAAAAAGTTGATGTGAAAGGTATAATGATGATGTCTTTTTAATAAGTTGGAGTTACGAAGCAGGACACTTAAAAAGGGACGGAGGGAGTAATAATTTAACCTCCATCGAATTTTTAGTGCGAACTCAAGTTCGAACTCGAATAGCTTAGTTCTTTTATCACCTCCAAAACCAAGTGGTAGACTACAAATAGGAAAGCCAAATCACTCCAAAACCTTGAGTACATTCATACCAGAAGTAAGGCTTAAAAGAGGATGGAGCTAATACCAAACCAGTGAGATGGGTTGGTTCACCTGGAGTTCTACTATGCATAAAACTCAGTTGCATTCTTATAACAGTGAAATGAAGCTGTAAAATACCCTTTAATCTTCTCAACTATCGATAGTCATAATTTACAGCAAGGGTATGCACATTTATACTGAATACATACACGAGCCAAATAGATACGCAATAACTGTACAGTAATTAGCCAAGATTTGGTGTAAGACATGTCAAAATCCCAGCCTAATTGTCCTCTCTTACACCATCTTACTCTGTCTATCTCCCTCTCTCTTGAAGCCACAATGGTAACAAAAGTCCGTCATCATTCAAGCATGAATTGGGGAAGCAGCTGGCCTAGGGTACAAACCCGCTTTCACACGGCAAGCTTCATTAGTACATGTCCTGTTATTATTAGAAACAGAACTGCTTGATTTACTGCTATGACTACTTTGGAGGGGTTCACTTCTAGTGCTCTCAGCCTCTGGTAAGTCCTGAAGCTGCTCCAATGCCTTAACAACCTCCTCCATGTTAGGCCTCAACCTGGGTTCAATTGCCACGCATTTGATTGCAAGAGTAGCTGCTCTGAGTACTCCACCTAAAGAGTACTGGCCTTCAATACGGGCGTCCATGACACGAAGAATTCGACGTTTACTGGTGAGGTAGGGTTTCGCCCATTCGACAAGGTTGTGTTCACCTTGTGGGCGATTCTTGTCCAAAGCTCGCTTGCCCGTCAACATTTCCAGGAGAACAACCCCGAAACTGTATACGTCACTTTTGGCAGTCAAATGACCTTGATAGGATTAGAGAAAGAGGAAATGAGAATTAGTCAAACCAAAAATGACACTTGAAATGCTAAGATTGCAGTAAGAAACAGATTTAGATAGAGTTGGATATTCTACACAATAGCTCGAAACAGTATCAAGTTGAGCTGATTGGAAGTCCTGGAGATTGAACTTATGGAAATTTGAGGAGGGAGAGATGTAGAATCGATGGTAGAAATGCAAAATGGAAGGTGTTCAATCATATTGATTAGCTAATACTGCGGGTGAAATAGTATACATCAACTTTGAGGAAAACCAACATGCCAACGTGTTTGATGATGTCGAGGATAATAAAGAAGATCACCCAGACCCAAACATTTTTCAGAAGTTCAAAAGGGTAACTATTTTTAATGCCCTGGGTTTAATTATCTATTTATACTAAAGGGTGTAACCTGAGGGACAGGATTGAGAACAAGAATTCAGGACAACTGAGCTTGCCCCAGGAGGTTCTCTGAGCTTTATTGATGCCTATGAAGGAATTGCTCATTGTGCCAAATGAAGAGGCCTGAGACTGGGACTAAAAGAATGGTAAAAACCACAGACGCCGATGACTTTGAATACATCAGCTGACATTCCCTCTACCCCCTCAGATTTGCACGGTGTCTCGTCCGTACCCCAAAAGACATTAAAGGGAACCGTTGTTGAAAAAAGAAAGAGGGTCAAATAGAACAAAACTGAGAATTAAGAGTACCTGTTGCCAAGTACTCAGGAGCTGCATACCCATAGGTACCCATGACCCTTGTTGATACATGGCTTTTACCATCTTCTGGTCCATCCTTTGCCAATCCAAAATCAGACAGCTTGGCATTATAGCCCTGTCAGTTAAAACAGTAGAGAATGTAAGAGAGAAGCACTAGCTGAGGTTCCCTATATAATAACTAGAATGTTTCACTTACAGAGTCAATAAGGATATTAGACGTTTTGAAATCGCGGTATATGACTTTCGCTTCTGGGCTGTGGAGATATGCAAGTCCCTTAGCAGCACCAAGAGCAACCTTCATACGGAGCTTCCAAGAAAGTGGTTGGAAGTAGGAACTTCCTGTTCAAAATAGCATCTGATGTTTCAATATCAACCTTAACGATAAGACGAGGACAGAACAATAGAAAGTTGAATTGGCCAAGGAAATAAGGACAGTGAGAAACTCACTCCTAAATAGATGATGTTCCAAGCTGCCCCGCGGCATGAATTCATATACTAGAAGCCGGTGGTCATCCTCCAAGCAGTATCCGATCAATTTCACAAGATTAGGATGATACAGCTGCCCCAAATAATTAATTTCTGCCTACAGATTCGATAATTGCCAAAATTACAAAACTTTCTTACTTGAATAATAAAAATGGCATAAGGCGATAGAAAAATCAAACACAGAATCATGATAACAATGTTGGCACAGTTGATTAGGCTCCACCAGTACAAAAGTGAGAAACATACAATTGCACTGCGAAGGCAATTCCAGTTTTTGAGTTGCTGGAGGCCGTGTTTGGATCACAACTTAAGAAGGAATGGACTGAAGAAGCTAAGTTCACTTCTTTAGTTTCTTCATTTATTTTCCTTCCCTCGGTAACTCCCTCCTCAAATCCACGATCCAAACACAGCCTGAATGCCTGTATACTCAGCCTAATTAATCATGCAATAGCTGAAAGTTCAATCCAGCAGTTGGGTAAGATCAATCGAAAGCCAAAGAATTCAAATAATACTCACCAACCATTCCTTGTGACCCTGCAAGCCTTCTTGGTTGAGTCTCTTCACGGCAATAACCATGCCAATTCCCGGCTTGGCAGCAGTAAATGTATGTTCATCAATCCAACCTTTGAAAACACAACCAAATCCGCCTTCTCCCAACACACTATCAGGGCGGAAGTTCCTGGTGGCTGTTTTAAGCTCATTGAAGGAAAAACTTCTCAAGTTGGACGATTGTAAGATCTCGCCCTCTGTCCGAGGAGTAAGCGCTCCTGACGGAGACGATAACTTGCTACTTGTATTACCATCTTTCGGGCCATACTTTACGTTCCATCCTACACACAAATCAGAGGCATAACCTAAGTTTGTGGTAATTGTCTATTGTGGTTAAACAGGAAGAACTTTGGAGTACTAAGTACCAACCCAAGTTTCAATTACCAGGTCAACTCCGGATAAATTAGAACAATGAACTATTTCAATTCTCATGAGACAAATAGTTAAAAGTTTGGAATTGCAAGCCTGTACAAAAATAAGCTGGAATTACAAACTTCACAGAGCATTTGATGAGAATTACAACAGAATCCCACAATGTTGGTATAGCATCTCCACACTGTGAATTTTTTTTGATAACCAAGTGTCAGGACCCAACTTACGCGCACCTCGACTAATTCTGGAGGACTAATCCCACCATCCATACTGTGGATTAAATTTCCAGAAACATTGATATAGTTGATACATGGTGCAACTATGTAATCAGAATCAGGTGGAAACAAAATATTGGTATTACGTTCATTAGATCCCAAAGAAACTTAGATAAGCAAAACCAAAAAGGATTTATGGGTTCAGGGGTATTCTGTGTCGGGAATCGTGATCATTCAGTTCAGTTAAAGCCACAGTGAACCGGAATTATTCAGTTCAATTGTATGTAGCTATACAAGGATCCCAATAAAATGAATCTCTTCTACCTCTAATCCATCTTACACACTTTCTCTCTACGACCCACCAATACCTCAACCTCTTGCTATATTTTACGGAAGTCACAACATAAAATCTATTCCTTTGAAATCGATCCAAACCGAGCCTAAGGTTCAATCTAACCAGGACATGAAAGAAGCAAACGAGATAAATACATAGATACACACACACAGACACACACACACAGAGAAAGAGAGAGAGAGAGCTATGAGCTGCATAAAACTAAAAAAGAGCTAAGTACCAGGACTCTCGGCTTTGATTCGAACGCTGAAACAGGATCCCATCGATTAAGAGTTCTTTTTACCTCTCTCTCTCTCTCTCTCTCTCTCTCTCTCTCTCTAGAGTCCTTCACCAGAGAAAAGAGAGTCACAGTTCCTCAGCACCCCAGACAGGCCAGCAAAACTCTATGATCTGTGGAGCCGAGGAATACCCAAAATCAATAGCAAAACCAGATGGAACACGAAGGTGTGAACATTCTAAAATGTAAATGTTTTCCGAAGTACTCCTTGGTAGCAAAAAAGAAAAAGAAAAAGAAAAAAGGAAGATGGTGTATAATACCCACACGCATATCGGTGTTTATATACGATCTTGATCGAACACAGGTGTGAACGCATTTATATAGTTTACTTGTCTTGTTCGGTTTGGAATTCCAAACCTAAAATTTTAAAAAAGTAACCTTTTTACTTTTTTTCTCTTTAACTTTTCAATCATTACTCTCATTTTTCACTCTATCTCTCTTTATTTTTTACCTCTCTCCACAATCATTACTCTCATTTCTCTCTTTACTTTTATTCAAAAACACTACTTAAAACCCTCAACCGAACCAGAGTTTAATCGGAGACATTTGTGCTTCACGAGAACTCTTGCACAACTTCACCCCCAGTTGGAAAGTGTTGACTTTGCCCTTAACTTTTTCCTCCCCCCATCCAATTCCATGTTCTCTCGAGAGAGAGAGAGAGAGAGAGAGAGAGTTACAGAGGGGGAGGTGATGAATATAACTCTCTCTTCTTTTTCTTTTGGAAAAATTTCAAAAAAGCCCCTGAATTTTTTGATAATTCTTAAAAAAACACTTGGACTTTCACTATTAGCAAAAAAAACCCAAACTTTGTATTCCGTTAACAAAAAAGCCCATGCCGTCCAATTCCGTCAAGTCTTAACGGATGGAGTTAACGGAAGGCGTTAACTTTTTATTTTTTTTACTTTTTACATTCAAAAATTACTTTTAACACTTTCTTTTTTTATTGGTAAATAAATATGCAATAAAATTCTTTTTTTTCTTACTATTTATCAAAAATTACTTTTAACTCTATTTTTTACTATTTACAAAAATAACTTTAACCCCATTTTTTATTTTCAAATTTTACTTCCCCCTCCCCCCTTCTTTCTCCCTTTTATTTTATTTTATTAGAATTGACTCCACACCACCAATTAACCCCACAACCAACCGCAAAAGCCTTAGCCATAAATAAAAAAAAAAAAGTTAACGCCTTTTGTGGAAGGAAATCAAGGAAATATATGTATTTTTATTTTGAGAGTTCAGAAATTAGGTGGGCATAACTCAAGGGATTTCAACAACCTATATGTATTGGAATGTTAGGGTTTGGAAATTAAAAAAAAAAACATACAGCAGTTATTCTTCTTCGAAGGCCAAGATATATAGCAGCCTCATTTTTTTCCCCATTAGAAGGTATTACATAAGCTCCATATTGACGAAGAGCGTGCATACCTCAAGGGGTGCTTTTACTTCGGATATTGGAGTAAAATGGGATCGATGGATCATTGAGCATACAAGACATCTTCTAGAGGTTTCAATATTTTTTTTAACTTATTTGAGAAAAGCCCTAAAGAGGATTCTTAGGCAAGTTAAAGTCCTTCGGTGGATTTCCGAGAGGCAAACGGAAGGCTTGTGGATTCAAGGCAGCGGCGGTCAAACACTAGATGTGGTGGATGTGGATTCGGCAAATAAGTCTTAAGCTCGATTGTGATGATTCAAATTGTAGGGAAAGATTACTTTAGGGCTTTCGAAAGCCTTAGCCACAAAAAAAAAAAAAAAAAGTTAACGCCTTTTGTGGCTAAGGCTTTCGCGGTTGGTTGTGGGGTTAATTGGTAGTGTGGAGTCGATTCTAATAAAAAAAGGGAGAGAGAGAGAGAGGGGGGGGGGGGGAGCTAAAATTTGAAAATAAAAAATGGGGTTGAAGTTATTTTTGTAAATAGTAAAAAATAGAGTTAAAAGTAATTTTTGATAAATAGTAAAAAAAAGAATTTTATTGCATATTTATTTACCAATAAAAAAAGAAAGAGTTAAAAGTAATTTTTGAATGTAAAAAGTAAAAAAAATAAAAAGTTAACGCCTTCCGTTGACTCCATCCGTTAGGACTTGACGGAATTGGACGGCAGGGGCTTTTTGTTAACGGAATACAAAGTTCAGGTGTTTTTTTGTTAATAATGAAAGTCCAGGTGTTTGTTTGAGAATTGTCAGAAAGTTCAGGGGCTTTTTTGAAATTTTCCCTTTTTTTTAAAATTGAAATTTAGTTAAAATGGTGTGGATTCTATTCTAAAAAAAAAAAAGTAATAACGACAAAAAAGAATACTTCGCTTTGACTTCTTGTGCCAAAATAAGCCTAATTATTAATTTATATAGTAGTTCGATAAATGCAAAACTTTTATTGATGACCAAATTGATTGGTCACTGAATTATCAAAAACTTAATCTCTACTAGACTTGTCAATGGACTGGATCCGATCTAGATAATCCGAATCCGATAACATCGATCCGATGATCCAAATCAGGTAACGGTTTACCGGATTCAGATCCGAATCCGGATCGGATTAAATCCGTTATCAATCCGAATCCGAACTTTTTTTTTCATTTAATTTTTTATAAATTTTTTAATTTTTTATTTTGAAAAATACAGTAAATTTTTTTTATTTTCAATTTTTTCTTTTATTTTTTTTGGAAAATAATTTTTTTTTTGCTAAAATTTTTGAAGTAAAAAAGTTTTCAGATCGGATCCGAATTACCACTATCGAATTTGAGTCTTATTGAATTCAAGTTTTATTGGATCCGGATCGAATCTGGCCGTTGACCGGCCCAATCCCTACCTTCTTGATTCATTGAACTGGTGGTGCCTCTTTTGTAGCAAACTTCATTTTTAGACCTGAATTCATTACTAGTATTTGAGTGAGACGCTGTGTTTAGAACATGCGATGTTAACGCTTTTTTTTTTTTTTGGATACGTCGGAAATTATGTTACGCTTTTTTAAGACCAATATATATGCCATTGCGCATTCTACAAACGGCCACTTACATAAATGCGAGACAGAGTTAGAAATTTCGAGCACCAGAGTCCATATCTAGAAACATAATTGGCCTTTTTTATTTATTTGCTAATAAAAAACTATGTGTATTATTATGTACCATGTAGTGGGAAAATATTAATGTGCAAAAAAACGTATCGATATTAAAAAATATGCACATAAATTTATCTGAGCCATTGAATGCACGATCCGATGGTTTGAAGGTGCGCAGCACGATACTGGGCACACCACTGTATAGCACCATCCCCCATTCCGCTTTGTTAGGTGGTGGTTGGCAAAAATGTAGTAATTTGAAAGGATGAGGAAACATACGATCTCTGCCTTGAGATCTGGTTTTTCCTTCCCCTTCTCTACCCAAACCGCTTGTCGTTCGTCACCGCTCCGTTCGCCGTCGGTGGCTTCTTGAGTCGTCGGCTTCAGACCTTCGATCGGTAAAGGGTTAGACAAGAGAATGATTGCTCAATGACGGAGGGGAGTGTATATTTTATTCTGTTTTTGTCCGAATTCAATTCGGTGGGTTGTTGATTTCCATTGATTTTTTTGATGTTGTCTTTAATATGGAGCTCCGCCATCCCGAAGCGTCTAGTATCTGGGTACTATAGCTCCACTTATGGCGATCCTTGTTGATAACGGTGTGGAATGAGCGATAGCTCTTGCTTAGGCATTAGACATCAATATCATCTCTTTGTTTTTCTTGTATATCGTTAGTTTTAGGGTTTGATTGTGTCTCTGTATCTCTGTATTCGGGTGGGAATCTTTTACTGTCATATGGCTGGATCTGTATTCCAGTGATAATCTGTAAATGCCATATGGCTTTTATAAACGCGTATGCTTCTTCCATTGGAAAATAAAAAAATTTGCGTTAAGCTTGGCCAATTTTGTCATAATAGTGGGGTCAAATTCACACAAGGGAACGAAAATCATTTTTTTGTTTGAAAGGCAAAGAAAGAAAGAAAGAAAAAAAAAGATTAATAAAGGTATAATTAGAGGTCACCACTTGACCAGTGTTTCTCCGCCCTTGCTAGCACGTGCTAGATACCAGTCGTCATATGCTATTAGCAGTAAGCATCAACAAAAGCTTAATATACTTATTATAAACAGAACTATTTTTCAACGTGATAATTTAAAAAAAAAAAAACATTTAGTGTCAATATTCATCGCCATTTTTACCGTTACCTCCACTTTGACAATTAAAGTAAATAACAATTGTAGGTTTTCTTTTTAATTAAATATTGTGAGACGCCACATCCAATCACTGCTAATATCGATGAAAACACCATGAGCATTGTTTGTGTAATAATAATTGCATTCTTTGTAAATCGACACCGTCAATGATATATATGGGTCGAGAATAAATTCTTTCCACCGGCGGTGAAAAAGTGCAATTTTCCACTGCCCTCCTTTTTTTATTCTACCGTGTGTTAATTGTTAATCTGAACCGTCCATCTTATAGACCTCACATAATAAATATCCAAGCAAAAAATGAACTTGATCGAACATCGATAGGAGTATCAAAAATTAAATTTTGATTTGCAAAATGGACATTTTATCTTCATTATTATTGACAGAATCAAATCATCCATTTTATAAACAAAAATTCAAATTTTGATATATCTATCGACTTCCGATCAAGCTGATTATTTGCATGGCAATACTAGACTACGGATCTTAAAATATGAATGGTTCATATTATAACAATAGATGCTCGATGTGGCCCAAAATAGACGGTGATAAAAAAGTGAAATTTTACATCAGCAATGAATAGAATGTATTCTTATATGGGTCATCGCTGCATATTAATGGTATTGTCGACAAGGTCGAACAATCTCATTGGCTTGCCGTCATCATAGTTTTCATGTTTATTTTCTTGTTTAATTAATATACTCTCATCTATTTTAGTTGCCTATTTGATCCATAAGAATTGTCGATTTCTTCTTGCTTCAATAGTTTTCATTATCATTTTAAAAAAAAATTTCATTATATAATTGTCATATGTATTTGAACCATGAACTTGTCAAAAATTCATTTGAATCTTAATCTCTTCCCTTACCAGTGTCTATCGCTTTACTGGGCAATAAAGGTATGGGGTACATATGAAATGTACATATCATGTACATATGAGTTTTGTGTGGTCCATCTTGGACCCCACAAAAATGATTTGAACCACCCATTATTTTTAAAATATTTTTTTATGGAGTCCTGTAAAAAATTAGCTCAACCCGATATCGGTAAGATTTTTTTTTGAATTTATGGGGGCGAAACTACTTAACTGCTCAGATTCGCCCTTACAAATTCAGAAAAAATCATTACCAATATCAGATTGAGATGATTTTTTGCAAGGCTTCATAAAAAAAATGTTTTAAAAAAAATGGACGGTTCAGATCATTTTTGTGGGACCCGAGATTGGCTCCACAAAATCTATATGTGCATGATATGTACATTTCATATGTACACATAGCAGCAGTATATCACCGATTCATCTTTGAGCTGCTTCCCACAAAGCACACGCCACTTGATACAAGTGCCTCTTAATTATCATATACTCCATAATTTATCTGTAATTAACCTGATAGTTGTGAAGGGAAACTCTTCTATATATCTGGAGTACTAATTTTCTCCATGTTGTGGTCTAGTGGCGGAGCCAGAATTTTAAATCCGGGAGGCTAGCTTAATACACATTGGAGTATTTTTTTTATCAAAAAAAAAAAACTTATTATATCATAAGATTTTTGTTTTTCAATGCATTACATTTATACATTAAAATGATTATAGCCTAATGGAATTATTGTATACCAATTATTTTATTATTATTTTTTTCATAGGCTGCTTCAACTGTCACGTGTCTATTTTTTATTTATGAAAGAATTTGAGAAATGAGAAATAACCGATTTTTTATGAAATCAAACCAAAATTAGAACTTATACAGGAATAATTATCAATAATATTCACATTTAGGTATATAAAAAATTAAAACTTTAAAACTCGGACGCTCGGGGAGCCGAGGTCAGGCCCCCTGGGCCCAAACATAGCACCGCCCTTGTTGTGGTCACCGTAACTTCATATTTTTTTCCTTTATTATTTTTTTCGCATATACTTATTTTGCGTTGATTTTGTGTGGAATTGTGGATTAATGGTTCATCTTGGCTAGAGAAATCTAAAAAGTAAAAGCTTTTATCAAAATCTTAAAAAAAATTCATTAAAGACAAAATTAATCCGAAACAGATAGACTTTTTGGATTATTTTCGTTATTATTCAAAAAAAACTTAGTTTGGATAATAATTTTTACTTTTTAGATTTTTCTCGTCGAGATTAACCTTTAATCTACACAAAATCGATGCAAAACTAATATATGCGGAAAAAATTTGAATAAGACCAAAAAAGTAATGTAATGACCCGAATTTTCCAGTCAATATTTTAAAATTAATTCTTTCACTAAAAATCATTTTATTATTTATTAAAGTGATTGTATTATTATTATTTAACTCTTGCAGCTAGCCATTAAAATCCCTTTGATATCATAGGATTTTTTTTCCATATCTTGAACCTTGATATCCTTGTACCTACTTATTATAGAACCCTAGTCTTACTTCATGATCCTAAAAATCTAGGATAAGATTAGATTAGATGGTACACCTAGATTTTGTGAGATGATATAGAATTTCATTAGATATGATAGGGATAAGATTGGATAGGATTTTATTAGATATTATTGGATAAGATATGATTTGATTTAGATATTGGATAAGATAAGATTTGATTTTATTAGATATGATAAGATTTTGCTAGATCTTGTTAGGATCATATAGGATAAGATTAGGATATGATTAGATTAGATTTTGTAAGATCTTATAAGATTATGTTAGATACTATAAGATTTTATTAGATATTACAAGATTATGATCTAGATTTGATGTGATTTCTGCGAGGTGGAGAACCGTGAGTTTCAAATAGAATTATCCGTAAAGAATCGGATTCGACCTTGTGAGATTATTCTAGACTAGATATCTAATAGATACACATGAATTTTATTGGATTCACTAACATTTGTTATAGATACACTTGGATTTTATTAGATTTCCTAAGATTTGATTAGATATTATTAGATTTGATTTAGATATTGTAAGAGTCTATAAGTTATGATTTTCTAATATTTGATTTGATTTCCTAATTATGACCTAGATTTTCTTAGATTTTATTAGATATTCCTAGATTTTATGCTAAGAATATGCTTGGTTTATTCCCTAACCTAACTACTATAAATAGGCTCCTTCCCTCCTTCCTTCCACACACCCCACCACCACACACTCCACTTCATTGTAGAGAGAGAGAAAGGAGAGAAAGAAAGAAAAGAGGGAAAGAAGGAAAAAAGGAAAGAAAATAAAATAAAAATTGCTTTCTTATTTCTTCGGTCAAGCCGAAACGACGTTACTCCATCCGCCTTTTCAACCCGACGAATCCATAATCCGCTACCGCCAAGAAGAACGGTAGAAACCTCTTATCTACTCACCTAAGTATAATGTTGATGTGCTATGTGTTTAATTATTTATTTATTATTCTTATGATATCGCATGATTAAATTGTTTAAGTTGAAAAGTTGATTTTATTGTTATGCTTAATTAATTGCATGTTGGTTAATAAGTTGTGATATTGTCGAAAATAGAAAAGCATGAAATTAGTGATTTATTTTATCAAGCTTTGAAAGAATAATGTGACGCGCGAAATGATGCATGTTTACGAGACACAAAAAACGAGAAATCTGAAAAAGATTAATGATTGTATGAGCATGAGAACCCGACAGGTCCATGGAAGATGGTCAGCGGAATCATGGCTCAAGTGTGTGTGTGTGTGTGTGAGCATGAGAGCCCGGCAGGTCCTGAAAGAATGGTCGGCGGAATCATGACTCGGGTGTGCATGTGTGGCCTAGGAGCCCGGCAGGTCCTGAAAGAATGGTCAGCGGAACTAGTGCCGTGTGATGAAAAATGTGAAATGATTACAGACTGAGAACCCGACAGGTCTTGAAAGAGACGGTCAACGGAATCAGTACTGTTGGGTGGCAAAAATCTGAATTTAGCCTGGGAGTCCGGCAGGTCCTAAAAGATGGTCAGCGGAACCAGTGCTTGAAAAATAAGATGGAAAATGGAATCGATACTTAAAAATGATGACACAATTTACGATACGCTGCGATGACACTGACACGTTAACACTTTGTAGATTGATTTGATTATGTATGATGAAATGTTAAACTTTTGTATTGTTTATTCCCAAAATTATATGATATTTTTGTTAGTGTATGGGACATAAGGATAGGAGTTAGCTATTGGACTTAATTGCTCATGGTATCCTTATGTCCCATACACTAACAAAAATATCATATAATTTTGGGAATAAACAATACAAAAGTTTAACATTTCATCATACATAATCAAATCAATCTACAAAGTGTTAACGTGTCAGTGTCATCGCAGCGTATCGTAAATTGTGTCATCATTTTTAAGTATCGATTCCATTTTCCATCTTATTTTTCAAGCACCGGTTCCGCTGATCATCTTTTAGGACCTGCCGAACTCCCAGGCTAAATTCAGATTTTTGCCACCCAATAATACTGATTCCGTTGACCGTCTCTTTCAAGACCTGTCGGGTTCTCAGTCTGTAATCATTTCACATTTTTCATCACACGGCACTAGTTCCGCTGACCATTCTTTCAGGACCTGCCGGGCTCCTAGGCCACACACGCACACCCGAGTCATGATTCCGCCGACCATTCTTTCAGGACCTGCCGGGCTCTCATGCTCACACACACACACTTGAGCTATGATTCCGCTGACCATCTTCCATGGACCTGTGGGGTTCTCATGCTCATACAATCATTAATCTTTTTCAGATTTCTCGTTTTTTGTGTCTCGTAAACATGCATCATTTCGCGCGTCACATTATTCTTTCAAAGCTTGATAAAATAAATCACTAATTTCATACTTTTCTATTTTCGACAATATCACAACTTATTAACCAACATGCAATTAATTAAGCATAACAATAAAATCAACTTTTCAACTTAAACAATTTAATCATGCGATATCATAAGAATAATAAATAAATAATTAAACACATAGCACATCAACATTATACTTAGGTGAGTAGATAAGAGGTTTCTACCGTTCTTCTTGGCGGTAGCGGGTTATGGATTCGTCGGGTTGAAAAGGCGGATGGAGTAACGTCGTTTCGGCTTGACCGAAGAAATAAGAAAGCAATTTTTATTTTCTTTTCTTTTCTTTTTTCCTTCTTTCCCTCTTTTCTTTCTTTCTCTCCTTTCTCTCTCTCTACAATGAAGTGGAGTGTGTGGTGGTGGGGTGTGTGGAAGGAAGGAGGGAAGGAGCCTATTTATAGTAGTTAGGTTAGGGAATAAACCAAGCATATTATTAGCATAAAATCTAGGAATATCTAATAAAATCTAAGAAAATCTAGGTCATAATTAGGAAAGCAAATCAAATCTTAGAAAATTTTATCTTATAGAATCTTACAATATCTAAATCAAATCTAATAATATCTAATAAAATCTTAGGAAATCTAATAAAATCCAAGTGTATCTATAACAAATCTTAATGAATTCAATAAAATTCATGTGTATCTATTAGATATCTAGTCTAGAATAATCTCACAAGGTCGAATCCGATTCTTTACGGATAATTCTATTTGAAACTCACGGTTCTCCACCTCGCAGAAATCACATCAAATCTAGATCATAATCTTGTAATATCTAATAAAATCTTATACTCCCTCCGTCCCAAATTGGATGTCAATTTTTGATATCCGTGTCAATTTCAACTGCTTATATCTTTCATTATGGATCTCAAAACATATGCAATATGGATCTTGTTTGATAGTTCTCGATTAATACTATTATACAAAGTTTTCAAACTCATGAAAAACATTATAGATTGAAAGATATAAGTGATGAAAAATGATACGGATTTCAAAAATTGTCATTCTTTATGGGACGGAGGGAGTAGTATCTAACATAATATTATAAGATCTTACAAAATCTAATCTAATCATATCCTAATCTTATCCTATATGATCCTAACAAGATCTAGCAAAATCTTATCATATCTAATAAAATCAAATCTTATTTTATCCAATATCTAAATCAAATCATATCTTATCCAATAATATCTAATAAAATCCTATCCAATCTTATCCCTATCATATCTAATGAAATTCTATATCATCTCACAAAATCTAGGAGTACCATCTAATCTAATCTTATCCTAGATTTTTAGGATCATGAAGTAAGGATAGGGTTCTATAATAAGTAGGTACAAGGATATCAAGGTTCAAGATATGGAAAAAACTCCTATGATATCAAAAGGATTTTAATGGCTAGCTCCAAGAGTTAAATAATAATAATACAATCACTTTAATAAATAATAAAATGATTTTAGTAAAAGAATTATTTTAAAAATATTGACTGGAAAATTCGGGTCATTACAAATAATATGGCTCAATTATTTAGCCAAAACACCCCTAAGGTAATACAATTCTACATTACTCGAGCGTAGAATGAGTGTTTATTTTATATGATATGGGATATGTGTTCACTTAATACTTAAGTTTTGGGGTTGGATAAATGTGAATTGTCATTAATTTTGTCATCCTAATTCCTATGTTAGCAGCAACCACCATGTCCGAACTACCAATTCTTGGACTACCCCCAATAGGACAAAAGAAGAAAAAGGAAAAAACGAAGATGAAGAAGAAGCAGCATATCAGGGCTAGGTCTTGGGTGGCCTCACCTCACGTGGGAAAGTCTCTGTCATCTCTATCACCCGAGTCCAAGAAATCTAACATGGTATCAGAGCTAGGTCTTGGGTGGCCTCACCTCTCATGGGAAAGTCTCTGTCATCTCTGTCGCCCAAGTCAGTTAGGCAGCTTCTGGTCTGTCACCTCCACGTGCATCCGGGCTGCACGTAAGGGGGAGTGTTAGACTTGTCTCACATCGCCCATCTAAGCCACCAAAGCTTGGTCAATAAATTCTAGAGGCTACTCCACCTATTGCCAATTGGTTTTAAGTTGGAACCCTCCAAGAAATCTTACATGGTATCAAGACTAGGTCTTGGGTGGCCTCACCTCGCGTGGGACAGTCTCTATCATCTCTGTCGACCGAGTCAGTCAGTCAGCTCCTGGTCTGTCACCTCCATGTGCATTTGGGCTGCACGTGAGGTGGAGTGTTAGACTTGTCCCACATCGCTCATCTAAGCCACCCAAGCTTGGTTAATAAATTCTAAAGGCTACTCCACCTATCGCCAATTGGTTTTAGGTTGGAATCCCCGAAGAAATCTCACACAGCAAAATGGTCTAATAAGAGCATCCACAGTGGAATAAGCAAAACAAAAAATTGTTAAAGTTAGCAATGTTGGATCAAAAAAGTGCTCACATTGGAATAACCAAATCTAGCAATCTCTAAACAACTTATCAAATTTTGACTCTATAATAATCAAAACTAGCAATATTTTGTCAATAACTAAATTTTATCTCTCAATCAAGTACACCAACATTACATAAAAATCTTCTCTCTCTTCCATTCTCTCTCTCTCTGTCTCTCTCTCTCAAAACAATGTTTTCAAAAAATAATTTTAAAAAATTGTAACTTTCAGATTTTTTTTTCAGAAACTTTTTTTTTACAGAAAATAAAATTTTCAAAAATTTAAAAAACTGTAAGTAAATAAAAAGCGTTTTTCAAAAAACTATTTTTTACACAAAATCTGTTTTTAAAAAACTGT
Source organism: Rhododendron molle (assembly GCA_025413875.1). NCBI lineage: Eukaryota > Viridiplantae > Streptophyta > Magnoliopsida > Ericales > Ericaceae > Rhododendron > Rhododendron molle. The sequence continues at coordinate 24,901,932 of CM046390.1, forward strand.
ATTTATAGTTTTTAAAATTTCAAAACTATTTGTGTAAATATAATTCTTTCGAAATTTCCAAAATTGTATTTACAGTTTTTAAGTGAACAAAGTGTGTGTTTTTTGGAAAACTGTTTTTTGTTTCGAAAAACTATACTATATATTTTTGAACTGTTTCTAACATAAATTATTTTTTCCCTTCAAAAACCGTTTTTTCAAAAAATATGTATGAAATGAAGGGAAAAAATTTGGAGAGCCCATTGGTTTTGATTATGGGCAAAAAATAATCAACGTGGGATTTGACATTGGTAACTTTAGCAACCTCTAAATGAATAATCAAAATCTGATGTGGCATATTTTGATTATTCACATTTGTTTATTCCACTGCTGATGCTCTAAGACCGGTCACTTGACTTTCTGTCATGTTTTAAGCCAATAAATAATTATCATTACACCTTTAAAGTAACCTCATCTTATTCTGTACAGTTAATTAATGGGTGCAGTACAGCAATATATATATATATATATATATATATATATATATGAGGCGGGTGGAAACAAATTGGTCTCTCGCTCTTACATTCTTTAGTTTTTTTTACTATAACTACGTTCAATAAAATTATGGGTACACCACCAAATGTATACCGCGTTCTGAGGTCCCATACAAATGATCTGAGCCGCTCTAATTATTTGAAACACTAATTTAAGGATCGTGGTAAAAAACAGCTCAATCGAATATCGGTAATAGCTTGATTGATTCTACACCCAATTTTATATAGCAAAGAATTGATCAAGCCCTTACTGATAACTATTTGATCTTATTTTTACAAGGACCATTGAAAAATGTTTTAAAAAAATTAAGCAGCTCCAATCATTTGCATAGGGCCCCAAAATGGGTCCCTCAAAATGCGGTGTACATTTGGTGTACACCATAATGTGTACCCCCCATAACAAGGCTCTTGTCTTAATGATCGATAATGAAATCTTCTTTGCCAATTTAAAAAAAAAAAGTCACGGGTATTGACTACGTTGGCCTCATACATTCCTCCAAGGGGAGCAAGAAATTCAGTATAATAAGCGACAGACTATTTGACCTCGTTTAAAGCTTGTTAGGTTGCACTTAGGCCTGTCAATGGACCGGATTCGACCCGGATCCGATCCGAAAAATCCGACCCGGATCCGGATCCGAATCCGATAACGTCGATCCGATAATCCGATAATCCGAATCCGGTAACGTTATCGGATCCGGATCGGGTCGGATTAAATCCGTTATCAATCCGAATCCGAACTTTATTTTTTTTTTTTACTTTTTATAAATTTTTGAAATTTTTTTTAAAAATACAGTAAATTTTTATTTTGAAAAAAAAATGTTTAAGAAGTTGTATTTTTATTTTCAATTTTTTCTTTTATTTTTTTTTGGAAAATATTTTTTGAAAAAAGTTGTATTTTTTTATAAAAAATATTTTTTATAAAAAAATATTTTTTATAAAAAAATATTTTTGGCTAAAATTTTTGGAGTAAAAAAGTTTTCGGATCGGATTCGGATTTTCGGATCGGATCCAAATTTTTCGGATCGGATCCGGATTTCCGCTATCGGATTTGAGTCTTATCGGATTCGGATCGGATCCAAATCTTATCGGATTCGGATCTATCGGATCCGGATCCGGATCCGATCCGGCCCGTTGACAGGCCTAGTTGCACTATGTGTAATCATTTTGCCATTTGATTTGTTTCCCTCTTTTAGATGGATAGAAATCAGATGTTCTATTTACTTCTAGTTCATGTAGCCATTTGGCGTAGGCACTTTCTTTGGTTTTTCTTTTTCGTTTCTTTTCCTCCTGGGGTATGCCCCTTGTAGGCTGTAAATTCGGTTACCTTTTTTTTTTATTTCAAGCTAATTTAACCACACAAAAAAAAGCTTGTTATACATAGAAGGAGATTGATAATAACTAATAAGAGAAACAATAGAATTGAAATTGATAGTGAGAAGGGATTACTAATGAAAGGTAATACTACTCCTTTGGTTGGAGGCAAGAATTGTGTAGGTGTTATTGTAACAATATTTGTTTAGTTGAGTGAGGAGTTTTGGGGGGATTCAGAGTCCGGACGAACTAATAGTCGCCTCTAAGATGGTTTGTAGAGGCAATAGCAATTGGACATATTGCTTTCACACTTCACTCCAGAAGTGGCCTGTAACTAGAGAGCGTGAAGGAAACCCTCTTGCAATGTGATTTTGCACCTCACTTGACGCTAGAAGATCTATCAATATAGCCAGAAAAAGTTAACCCGCGATTAAACCTTTATATCGTCTACCTCTGTCTCGCATGCTTTAATGATCGAACTCGATGTGCGTGGGCCTTATGTATAGTTCCAGATCCAATTCCAGGCGCATATCCAGTAGCGGAACCTACAGATTGAGATCTCAGTTCCGTCCTTTTCTTGTCCCGGATTCGGACATGAATTCTAACTATACAGATTGTTTTGTTTAAGACATAAGTGGGCAGGTCTCTGGAGTGTGCTTCTATCGCCCGAGCAAGAGAAGGGCTGCAGATGAGCTATCAAGTCGTGCATTTCTCCCGAAAGTGAGGAAACATAGGCAGTAAGCGGCCCCTCGGGGAAAAAGGTCTTCAACTTATTTTGGTCTTTTAATAATACGAAACAAACCACTTCGGATCATCAATCTCTTAGTAATATATTTGAATTATGTGTCACAGTGATTGTAACTCTAGTTTGAAATTAGGAAAAAAAAAAACATTATAATGATTGAGCCCACATTCTTTGTATGAAACTTTTGTACAATAATTTTGTGGCACGGATTTTATCTATTTTCTTAATTTCGTCATTCCGGATGTAATAGTGATTTCATATCGTTATACTGACACGTAGTATCGTGGATTGTTTTGTGTGGTCCCGTTTGGTGAATGATCTCCTCTAGGAAATGAGTTGAATTTGAGCTTTTTCTTCCACTTGGCCATCCATATGTGCTTGGATCTCCTCTTATCAGCCTGCCTCTTGGATTTCGAAGTAGTCAATCATGAATTATCTAGTTCATCATAGAATTGCAAAACCAACTATTAACAAGCAACCAACTAGATCATCTTTAAATGGGCATCATTAATGGTTATGGTCATGACTAAAAGTAAACGGTGGTGCCCATATATTTACGAAAATGTCTAGTACGATCCCTTTGTATTCAGTTGTTTACCCATTTAATTTGGACCTCCACCGATTGTGTTGTGGGAACACAAAAGTGTTTTCAACTAACCTAACATAACCTAACCTTCGGCATTCAAAGCAAGAAAAATGACAGTTACGGCGTTGGTCTTGATGTGCAAAAGAGATGCCCACCAACCAACAAAAAGCAAGAGTACAAGGACAAAAGCAATATGAGAAAAAAACAGGAGCCATATTTTGCCTAACCCGGGCCAATAAAAGCTTCTAGTAGCAAGTAGTTACTAAATTAAATACTAGTACCAACTTATATATATACGCGGGGCGATTCAAAGGACACACAAAAAAAAAACATCCCAAATCTCAATCTCATAGTTTCCGATTAATTTTTATGATCCGAGCTGCTCAATGTGTGTAGAACGTGATTTTAAAGGTACCCGCAAAAAATTGGCAAAAAAAATTACCGGAAATTGCTTGTTTTGAGCAGTTTTTAATTGAGCCGTTCATTAAATCTATGCTAAAAACTGCTCGGATCAAGACTTTCTCGCTCATTTTTTTTGCTAATTTTTCGCGAGTACCCTTAAAATCACGTTCTGATCACATTAAGCGGCTCGGATCATCAAAATTTGATCGGGAACTATGGGGTGTTTTTTTAGGTGTTTTTTTGGGTGTCCCTTGAACCGCCCCGTATATATATTTTTGGGTGTCCCTTGAACCGCCCCGTATATAACACCCAAAAATATATATACGGGACGGTTCAAGGGACACCCAAAAAAACACCTAAAAAAACATCCCATAGTTCCGATCAAATTTTGATGATCCGAGCCGCTCAATGTAATCAGAACGTGATTTTAAGGAAACCCTCAAGAAATCAGCAAAAAAAAAGACCGGGAAAAGCTTGATCTGAGCAGTTTTTATCTTAGATTTAATGAACGGTTCAATTAAAAACTGCTCAAAACAAGCACTTTCCAGTATTTTTTTTTGCCGATTTCTCGCGGTTACCCTTAAAATCACGTTCTGTACACATTGAATGGTTCAGATCATAAAAATTCGATCGGAAATTATGAGATTGAGATTTTGGGTGTTTTTTTGGGTGTCCAGAGAGAGAGAGAGAGAAGGGGTATCTTTCACGAATGGTGCTACTGGTACAGACAAAAAATCTGTACCAGTGGGTACAAATCCTTTTTTGGGCTCATTTTGGGTCTCAAAAAAATGATCGGAGTCGCTCATTTTGTTTAAAATACTTTGCTTATGGTTCCTACAAAAAATAAGCTCAATCCAATATCGGTTAAGACACCTACAAAACGTCCAACTTTGTCCAGCCTGAATTATAGAGCAAAGTTTGGATGTTTCGTAAATGCTCTTACCGATACCGGATTGAGTTTATTTTTTGTACGGATCATAAGCAAATTATTTTAAATAAAATGAGCGACTCCGATCGTTTTTTTGAGACCTAAAATGAGCCCGAAAAAAGATTTGTACCCACTAGTACATATTTTTTGTCTGTACCATTAGACTTTTTGATCTTTCACCAATACAAAAAAATTTCTAAAACCACACGCATACACATACACACCCGCTCGCAAACACATCCTCACATTCTTAAGAGTGGGTGTGTATGTGTTTGGGTGTGGTGGTAAAATAGTTGTTCACCAATAATGCAACTTCGATTCACATCGGCCAAACCTTTCTTTTTGTACCGTTGGATCATTTAAAGGTTGTTTTCAGTAAGGGCAGAGCTAGAATTTCTTGCGAGTGGGGTTGAGAGAGAAATTTATTTTCGGAGCAGCTACAAACAATTTATTTACCGAGTCGTGAATCTCAATCGTCCGTTTCGGTAATCAATGGTCCGAATTTTAAAAAAATTATTCGCGCGAATAGTTTTTTTAAAATCCGGACCGCCCAAAACACTTTTGGACAGCCGAAATTGAGTTCCGTAAACATTTGTTTATAGCTGCTCTGTACACAAAACTATGTATGTATTAGTAGTGGTAAAAATTGCTAATAACTGTCCTTATCGGTGGTTTATGTATAAGAAATGTCTTTATTATCTCTTTAAAAGCGTACAAAAATTTTTACAGCTAGTGGACGGTGATATTTAGTACACATAAATTAGTTGGTGTGCATGTAAGTTATGGCTTGGGCGCCTCAAGTTATAAAAAAAAAAAAAAGGCATAAAACTTTTTGCCTCTGCCGTTGCTTTTCATATTCACTTTGATGATCGAGATCATTCATTTTTTAACTCTTATCGAGAATAGTAATTGCGCTTAAATTATGTGGACCGATCCCTAATAAACACAAATGATCGCAACGTATCCATCTTGATGTAAATGAATTTATTAGCAAAGAAAGTAACATATATTTTATTGATAATAATAAAACATTACAAGAGAAAGAAGAGAAGGAAAACCCTAAAATGTGACATAAGTGAGTTTCAAGATCATATTGATCGAATTTCCGTCGATATAATCTTTAACATAAGTGATGCTCTTATCAAGTAGACTTGAAAAAGATCCACAAATAATCCAATGAAACCGGAAGTTATTTTCAATGACCGGAGGGAGAGAGAGATCCTCCTCGATCCTTATCGACTTTTAGTCACACAAAAAAAAAAAACCACAGTCTGGGCATATATTATTATTCAGTATATAGAAGCATGTGGTTTTATTAATTGAAGGATCGAGTATTTGGTATCAAAGGAGTTGGGCTACATGTGAAAGTAGACAATTTCTGGAAAGATATGATTTTCAAAAGCTTTGACTATGGGGGGGGTGGGGTGGGGGGGCATGCAGCTAACCTGTAGCTGTGGGTGTTCTTAAATCAAATTTCCTGGGTAATTTATTAGGAAGATGTCGCAATCGCTGGGCTTGAGATTCGAAATTCCCTTTCTGTTGTGGCTCTTTCCGATATTTAAATATCCAACCTCTTTATTCATATCATGTAAAAATTCATTCTGTTTCTTTTTTTATGTTTATGTTTTCATCCTCTCAATGTGTAAATTATCTTTCTTACCATTTTTACTATGATATAAATATATTATGTTTATTGCTTTTCTAATTTAGCAGGATTGGATTGGATTATTTTTCTAATTTAGTGGGATTGGATTGGATTGTTTTTCTAATTTAGTGGGATTTGGTAAATTTAAATATGATTGATTATTTTTATTTTTTTTATACTATTACTTTTATATTTTAAATTAAATCGCATTGAAATAATCATAATTCATGATTTTTTGGTAATTTTAATATGATTGATTATGTCATGTTTATTAAATCGGTTTCAAGCTAGATAATGAATGGTCATGAAAGGTTGAAATCAACATGGTAATTAAACCATGAAACGCTGATTATGATAACACCTATTTTGATGGTAATTTAATCATATTTCATGGAATAAGATCAATTAAAAATATAACCTTTTTGGTTAATATGTGAGCATTTGAACATGATCATACATGCAAAAATGTGGTCAAGTTATCATGTTAATTTCATAAAACATAGCCACTTTATCATGTCTGATTGTTCAATACCTATAATCCACAAATCTAAAATATGGTCAACTTATCATGTTAATTTCATAAAACATGACCACTTTATCACCAACATAGAAGCACGTAATACAATTCTTATCCATTAAAACATAAGAATTAGATCACCACAAACAAACAAAAGACATACCCACACCCAATCCTTTCCCTAGTGTTAAATCCCTCTAAAAGCACCAACTGTTTCTTCATTGCTGATATCGAGCACCTTTCCTCAGCGTTCTTCTTGTTGTAGTGCTAGCAATTTCTGTTGGTGGGCCTACATAAATCATAAATTAAACATTGTATGTTGTCGAATAAGGTTTGAGTGATGTCGGTATTACCCATTAAGTTATGATCGTTCAATTAATGTGACCCGGGTAATGGACACGTCTCTATTAGCATGTATTTGGGTCATATCACGTGCGTTAAGTGGTGCGGGCTTATTTTATATGTAGAGACCAATTAAAGGGCCCAATATGGTTCCATCTATTATGATGGGCTATGATGGAATCAGGGCTTATAAATATGTGGTCAAGGTCCCCACTCCAAACCCTAGCCTCTTTTCTCATACCATCCCATCGTGTGTGAGACTAAGGTCAAGATCAAGAGAAGTGTTTTGGAGGCGGAAGACGAATAACCACGCACTAAGGTTTTCATCCTCCATGGTAACAGGTACGCATCCGATATAATTATTTTTCTTCAATGGTTTGACATGAGGCACATCAACCACACTCCTCTCACATACAGGTGGGACCCGTTCTAGTGAGACCCACCTGTATGTGAGAGGGGTGTGGTTGATGTGTCTCTAAGTGATGTGCCTCTAGCATTTTGGGTACAAAAAAATGCCCCTTGAAATTCCATAGGATTATTTTATCATTCTTTTGAAATAGTTTACTCGAAACCCATTTGAGCTTCTCAAGCCTTCAACTGAGAGCGACACTTGCTGTGTATGAGACCTCGGCTTGGGTTTCTCATTCTCCCGTCAGATTGCTCCATTTTTTAATCACTCCATGTTGAACAAAAACTTAGGGGTAAATCTCATGTTGTTCTATTTTGTTGTATGCATTTTTCTATAAGGTTGGCCACTTGGCCCCGGAATTGAGCAAACAACGTAGATTTGTAAAATGTAAAATTATTGCTCTTCTGCTGTTTATTGCAACTTTAAGGGTTGAATAAATGTAAAATCATTTTTCTTCAACTTTCATAATAGATGAGCAAATCTTAGCGTACTATTTTCCCTTTGTTTTCCAAAAACTCTTTGTTTGCAAATCTTTCGTGTTTGTTAGACTTATCTTTTTCAGTTTGGGAGAACATGCTTTGTTTTGTTTGTCTATAATTGTTTTATATCTGGAGGATTAACTCGTATGCATATCCACGGTGTTTTTTTTTATTTTTATTTTATAACATTTACTGCACTTGGATGGGTTGTTTTCCTTTTAGTGCAAGAGGAACTGAAAAACATAAAATAAAATAAAAATAAAAAAAGAGTGAGAAATAATTCAAGGATTTTGACAGGATAGTAGTCTCAAGGGGCATTTTTGTAAAGCAAAATCATGATGAAAAGTAACAGGTGTAGTAGAGGGCAATTAAGTCATTCAATGAAAGGGTTTTGACATAAACAATTTGGATTTTGGCAGGAACAAAATGAGTTTTGGCATTATTAATTTCCAAAGTTTTTATATCATTACACAAAAGTAGATTTTCAACTACTAGTTTCGAACATAAACACCCACTTTAATTTGTCGGTAAATTTAGAGCACGAATTTTCAAGTGAAAAGAATCCAATCTTTAACCTCTTCGTGTGGCCAGAAGCTCGTAGCTTATCTTATGACAAATGGGATCATTTGAAGCCGATAAATTTCCGTAGCATAGAGTGTTTATGACTATATTTTCTAAGTTCATTGGATATAATGGTTTTTGAAATTTATTACTGCTTCAAAATTTGAACACCGTGGATCTCCAATTCTTTAAATACTAGGAGTAACTAATACTCCTATGCATCCCAATTCTATTACGAGCATATGATAATTAGGGTAGATTCTACACTAACCTACCTTATCAGTCAGTCCCATGAGACCAGCTGCTTCATTAGAGCTATTCAGCTTTCTATAAAATTAATAATCCATTAGAGCTATTCAGCTTTCTATAACTATTTTTTATGCCTACATTGCCAAAATCCGTCTTAACCAATTTTAATTTTACTTGGCGTCAACAAATGACGATGGAAACACACACATACTCCGGAAGGTTCATTAATCACTAGAATTTTATAACTATTTTTTGTCTGAGAATATTATATACATTTGTTTATTATGGCCAGAAGGTTTGTAAATCACTGGAATTAACCCGGAAAAACAGCCAGTAAACGCATGAGCGATCAGCTCCACAGCATCTGTATCGGAAACACAAAAGCTCAGGTAATAAGAAAAATGTTGCTTTACAGGCACAATTGGAATTATTTATACATGTATATCAATTTCAAGCAAAATGCCAAGAATACGAGGGATAATCACTCCCATAGGCTTCACATGAATCATATATCAAAACCTTCTCTAATACACTTTTAACATCTCACCAACCGATAACTGATACCAAATCACATACTTTTCTTCACCTCAGAAGACTTGATAATGTCGATGAACTCCGGCTGGCAGAGAAAAGGAGAGGAAAAATAAGGGGATGAAGAAACATAACCAAGCGTATGGAAAAGCAAACAAGCACGGTAAAGAAAACAAATAGGATCTCTACATTTGGAGGGAATAACTGAACCCTGTCCAATTTTATTCTTTTGGATTCATCCTGGGCCCACTTCAATGATCGAACCATTATGTAAAACTCATCAACAAGATCAACCATATGAAATATCAAGTTGATTGGATATCCAAAAAAAATGATTTTAAAACACATTTATCTTAGAAAAACAATACTGTCATAGACTCTAACCCAATCATTTCAAGATAAATATAGACCGATCATTAGTTTATTAGTAACCAATTAACATGAATTTTGGCATTTTTAAACTTCTAAACAAGCTCTATGAAACAAATGATTTTGATCATTGAAGTGTGGCAGGAAATGACCCCAATGGGCAAAACTGAACCGTACAATTATTTTCTCCAACCGGAGATGATCCTATTCGTAAGAGAAAACAGAACCAAACAAAGAAGTGATAAACTTGTCACCTTAAGAGACGCTCCACCAACCAGAAAACCATCGACATCGGGTTGGCCTGCCAGTTCCTTGCAGTTAGCACCACTGACAGAACCTGGAATAGCAACGTATCCAGTTCACAAGAGATAATAGTCGAAGTAGAAAGAGAAAAATGAATAGGAGTTGGTCATGTTGGCACCTAGCTACTGGTAAAAGACTACCCAATTAGGAAAATAACACAGGTATACAATAGTCAACCACACAGAGTATGCAGGTTGAAAAAGTGTAGGAACTTGTGAGGAAATAGGGTAGTCAAAGGGTTATCGCCTGTAGTTTCAATAATGTGATCCCCAAGGCACTACCATGCCTCTTAACCAGTGACTTTGAAGATCAATATTGTCAGTGGACACTTTGTGCCTAAGTCATTCGAATAGGAGGCCTCTGGAGATAAGTTTTCAAAGTAATTATGTGGATGATTAATTAGTCAGATGCCATCCTGTACATTTTTTAAAATGTAGACCAAGGTGTGGAAGACCCCGGAAGACCCCCTACCCATAGGGCATCTGATAGGGTCCTCAAATTGATTCACTTGGTGCGTGTCAGTTGCATTATCTTGTCGAAATAAAATTGTTCTTCTATTAAGTATTGTATTCTACACTCAAAAGTTGAGGCTAACTCTGTGGAGATTCAAGGGACCATTACATAAGCCTTGCAAACATGATGATTAAACAACCTCAATCTTCCCCCAGAATTCATGGCAAAGTAGCACTTAGTAGCGCCAAAATAGGGTCAAATTTGTTTGGATTCCCGGAAATCAGAGCTCGAACAAGTAGAAAAATAAATTTCCCACAACAGGAGATGATGATTGCTGGAAACATCCTTTAGTAGATTTGCAATCATATCACTAAATTGAATAACTCAAGCATTTCAGGGATATGGTGTCAAGTATGTATCAATCAGTAGCTCCATAGATGATCCTCGTTGTGGCAGCAACTTCCGAGCTTGTGTTCACTTGAAGCCATTTCCTCAACTCAAAATGCACCTGTCAAATAGAACAAACTTAGTAGGAGAGAAGTTACACGGTAAAAAGGAAAACGTTGATCGGGAGGGTAGGAGTAGCACCGGTAGAAGGGTAGAAGATAAGATGAGAGAGAATAGATTAAACTGTCTATCGTAGACTGGTCGATGCCACAATTAGGAGGGACTAATATAGTTATGGTAGATGGTAGCACTAAGAGGAGGGTTATACCAAAATTGAGAGGCGATAGTTCGAAATGACCTAGGTTTTTTGGATATCATGGACCATGATACCCCTGATAGAACTCAATGAGACAACAAATTCATGTAACTAACTCCAATTGATTGGGACTCAAGGCTCAGTTTGTTTCGGTTAGGTACTTTTGTAACGCTCCCAATTTTGGGTACGTTAAGTAGACATTTTTATTCATAAATCAAGTAGAGTTTGGCTCATTATTACATCACAACTCCTACAGAGTTCAATATTTACACAAGGGAGGAAAATCTAAGGTTCCTAACTACAGCTCCGACTGCTCCTCCATCCTAGCCAGCTCCTCGGCTCCGAAAGCCTCCAGTGTATACAGCTCTCCCTGTTCATCTACGAGGTCTGACACATTATGCCAGCGTCGCCACCAGCATAATATGTCAGGGTCACTAAAGGCAACACCGTGAGCTACAAAGCTCAATAGAATAATCCCAAATCCGCTAACCCATAACTTACACATAGCAAATCATAGATATAGCATACAAGGTCATGAATCAACACATGCAGATTCAATAAAGTTAACAACGACACATCCACATTCCTGAATCTAACGTTGGTGTCTGTGATGTCTGAGTTTCTCCTACGCGACTCATCGTAGACTGTGTCTCATTTTCACTTTACCAAAGCATTTCAAAAATTAGTTTTAACACACCCAACCTCGGTTCCGCTGTTCCGGTCTCCCGAGTATCCTCACAATGGTTCCGCCGCACCGGGTTCCCATTGGCACACAATTCGCATTGGCTCATCTCCGCGGATAACCAAGCCATACCTCACCATGGTTCCGCCGCTCCGGATTCCCATGGGAACACATATAGCCTTACAATGGTTCCGCCACCACGGATTCCCATTGGAACACACACAGCCTCACAATGGTTCCGCCACCACGGATTCCCATTGGAACACACACAGCCTCACCACATAATGATTTTCACACTTGGTCATTATGTAGTTTCAAAAATATTTTACCATTTGCAACACAAGTTTCCACAATGGGCAAGTCCGGCCACATCGCGATTTCAAAAACACACCTTGTCATTAACACACCCTAAGTGTCATGTTTCTACTCCTTGATTCGATGTCTCGTAGCTTGCACAGACTCCGCGGTAGGACTTTTCACGCACGTGATCATAAATCATTTATTGTAATCTTGAAACAAAACTAGCTAGATCATCCAATTCTATATTACTTAGAATGCTCATCTTATCACATATCATGCTCAACAATTATCACACAAAGTAAATCATAGTGCCACATGTACGGACACCTTTGGAGTGGTAAACCACTTATGCTTTATCACACATTCATCAAGTAGAACAAGTAAACACGTATACATCTCAACCTTTCTAAGAGCAAAATACAAATACTTCGAGTTAAACAGCTAACGTTATCTTTTCAAAATTCATTCTTCTTTTTCGAAAAGTTCAAAACAACACATGTTTATTGAAGTAAAAGTCGTTAATCAACATGTTACCACCATTAGTCAAACAAGTATACTAACGATCATGCATCCAAACATTGTAAGAAATGAACTAGCTTCTAGTCATGATTATACGTTTTCTATACTTTAACTAGCCTTATCCTAAGCAAACGTAACTAACGTTATACTAGGGAAGGTGAGTAGAGATTAATCTACATATACTTAGGGATAAAGAGTAAGGACACTCTACCTTGATCCGAAACTAGTCGGGGCCGAATAAGCTAGTTGGAAAATTCTACGGGAGGTGAAACGCACAAATCTGGACCAAACTTTGGATGGCAGTAACTTGGTCAATATTCGGCCGAATATGATCGTTATTGGGTCGAAATCGTCCTAGAAACTAGTTTAGGTAGGAGAAAAATGGTGGTAAAGGGAGTGACAGTAAGTTATCTGGAACTGGAAATCCGAGATTTTTACTGAACTTCGGATGTTGATATCTTGGTCATTTCATGACCAATTAGGGTGGTTTTTAGGTCTAACTTGAAGATCTCGAAGTGCTCTACAACTTTCCCGAAGGAAGTTGGTTCTAAAAACTACTTTAAGCATGAGAAAAATGAGGATCTACGAAGGGCAGTAAGCTGACTGGAAAATGAAAGTGGTTTCTAGAGAGAAGTTGGAGCAAGGAGTGAAGGTGTGTGTTGAATGGTGAGAATGGGCATGCTATTTATAGGCCAAGGCTTGGCTTATTGTCCAATGGATAAATTTTTCCCTAACAATTATTGTCTAATGGATAAAAGGTTTGCTTGAACAACCTATACCTAGTTCTTAGGCTTGCATGGCTAGTTCTAGTACTTGGATTTGATCTTGGAAGAATTTTGGAAAGATTGGATGGATTGTACAAGGATTTAGTGATTAAATACATATACTAGGACTATGGTACAAGGATTTTGCTTGAAGAAGTAAATCTCCAAAGATTGAATGTATAACGAAGGACCAAGGAAAGATCAACCAAGGTACAACCAAATCTCCTTCTCTTCTTCCTTCTTTCCTTCTCTCTCCCCCTCTCTCTCTCTCTCTCTCCCGGCCCTATCTCTGTCTCTCTCTCTCTCTCTCTAGCGCGCGCGCGCGCGCACACACACACACATATATACTACTATACTAACTATTAAGTACAAATAATATATATATCCATGGTACTGGATATAAATCTTCTAGATTTAGAAACTAGATTTTCATTTTATAAAATAATAAAATACACGTGTTCTTTGACATATTATATACATATAACATTATATATATATCCAAGTACACATATGTATATATATAATAGATATACTTACAATCTAGGAAGATTACAAATCCTAATAAACTAATCAATAGCACACATGTTCCATTATAATACTAGATAATATACTATTAGGAAAATCTAGTCTTTTATTATATCATATAACAAAATCCCATGGGAAAATTAAATAATAAACTTAGTACTTATTGACAAGACTAAGCTATTACCCAATGGGTAATAATTCTCCTAACAATTTTTGTCCAATGGATAAAAGAAAGTGAGGTACTATACAAGATTTTCTAAATAAACAATTCAAATAAGCACATGTTCTTATTAAAATACTAGATAATAAGTACTTAGAAAATTTAGTATTTTAAAACTTGGTACATGTACAACCTATATTTTAGTCATAACTAGGTTCGGTTTCGTGCAACGCACGAATATTATGTGCTTGTTGAAGATGTTATATTACGTGCTCGTTAATGATGTAAATTTATGTTTTAATTTTACGAATGTTTGAATGTGTGTTTAGTTAAGAGTGCGTGTGTAACTGATTTAAGGAAAATTAAAATTGAAGTGTTTTTGTGTCTTATAATTGTTATCACGGCATTTAGTGGACTTTCCATTTTGTGTCTTGTAATTGTTATCACATAAGTTTTTGATCTTCCCCAAACTTTGTAAAATCATATTTTAATCTTGTGAATGTTTCATTGTGCCCTCAGTTGGGAGTATATTTGTAACACGTTCAAGTAAAGCCACATGAAGTAAAGCCATGTGCATAGCACGTATGTGACGTGCCCATTGAAGAAGTTACACCTTTTTGTTTCGTAGCAAAGATTAATGTTGTTTTTGATGGTCAAGAATGCAAGTTTTAAGGGAATTAAGCCAAAGAATAAAACACCTTGCCTATTAAAAAAAAATAAAATAGAACACCTCTTGACTAAAAGGAATCACACCATATGACCATGAGGCAAAATGGATTGTATTAGCGAGTGTGATATAAAAGTACAAAAATGAGAACAAAAATAAACTGCCACCGACATTCAAAGTTAATTCGATTTAAAGTTCATTGTCATTCTTTGATCCAGTGCTTAATGCACAACACGAATATCATGCCCATCGAAACTTCTAATTTATTACAGGAAGAGTGGTTGGTGTTGTAATGACATTCATCCAAGGTTTTGGAAGTTGAGAATTCAGTTCGTAGTTATGTTAAGAAAGTTGCAAACATTGAAATAGTCATAAAAGTTGATTACATATATTGAAAGGATTTGTTGTTGAAGTTACTCCGGTGCAAATTATACAGGCTTATGTGTACAAGTTCAAAAGACTTGAGATTGTGATAAAGTTTATGGAGGTTAGACAAAGCAAAAGTACTTGGAAAGCAACTGAAGTGACGTATACCAAGCGGAGCACTAACCGAAGTGAAGCAATAGGGAAACACTATTCTAAGGCTCATTTCAGCTTTTATTTGGATGCTGGATAATAGAAGAAGTACTTCATAAACAATACAACCGTCCAAAAGCGCCAATTTAAGGAAACTTTAACATCAAATTGTAGTTTGACATGGGAAACCGACTGTCAATAGCTTCAGTAACATTCCTTCCATCAATACCTTTCAGTCCTTTCAAATCCAAGTGATTTGTCCATATAGCCCACTTTTTTTTTTTGATAAGCAACAAGATTTTATTAGAGACTCGATAAAGGGTACATCGAGGAGGCCGAAACTCAAGCTACAAGAAGAACCTTGAAGCAAAAGAGAAGGCCAAAAGAAGGGAAAAAAAAGAAAAGAAAAGAAAACCATCGAAAGAAAATTTCAATGAAGCGACAAAAGAAAAAGTGGCATCACCCTAACAACAAAACCAAATAATCCCTCACAGGAGAATAACAATCATCAGATTCTTTAATCCATGACAAGCAATATGCATGGCCCAGCCACAGAATCAGAGTCTTGGTACTTTCATAGTTTCAGAGAAGCATTACCATCATGAAGAAAACGGATGGAGCAGCAACCATATCCAGCTTCAGTATTGAAACTCAGTAGCATGTTCAGCACATTATATCAGCAGCAGATCCCTGACATAAACACCATTTTGACAGCAGACAAACCCAATATGCAGAATAATAAATAGTCTTTGAAGGCATGGACTTTAACCCTCCACCACTCGGAATGGGAAGGCACGTGTGCCCTGCCCGTTGAATTGATTGGTTTTAAATTTTGTTGGGATATAGCTGCATATAAGTAGGTTATATTTATGCTTGCAAAAGGCTTGTCCACAGTAGGTTACACAAATTTGCTACATTAACATAAATAGTCCTGTGATTATCTGCAGAGGGGCTAGTAGCGAAGTAGATTACAAAATGGCGTAGCACTTAAACAGATTTTGTGTTCCTTGGACACAGCAAAAGCCATGCTCGTTGAATTGAACGGTGTTAGAATATTTCTGAAAGCATAGGGTGCACAAGTTTCATATACATAAATACGCTATATTTTTTATTACGAAAGGCCTAGTGAAACTAAAACAACCACCTAACCGTATCAAGCTCCAATCATTAATTACCAGAAATCAGAAGCACAAACCAAAGAAAAGAAAAAAACAGCAGGTAAGGCAAGAGAGACCTTTAGGATTTGGCAAGGAGTCATCGAAATGTTGGAATGGAGTAGGGCGTGTTTCCCTCCTTCAAACTCCCCACAGTCCAGCTCCCTTTCTCTCTCTACAAAGGGAAACCAACCTTCAGCCGGCGCTGATCATGAATAACTTGTTTAGCACGGGGCCCTAATTTCATCAGGATCTATTTTAGATTGAGGGCGAACTAAGAAATCCAGTGGCATGGCTTCAGGCCTAGAAGCATGTTGTCTGGAAGAGGACTGCCCAGACTTTCTTTCCCTATATTTCCCTCAAAAATTTCAGCATTCAAATTCAAACCATGGTGCAGAACAAACGAATACCTAATCAAACTTGACTGCCTAATTTGGCACAAACTAATTATATTTAATTAAGACAACGTACTGTGAAAACTCAGCCAAATCAAGATCATCATCTCTAGAACAATTAGAACTCCAGCACTTTTATCTGTACCATGTAGGCTGTTGTCTCGTATAACAGAACGTAAAACTTTCACACAAGCAGAGGCTGGACCTGCCTGTGACCTGAGCAACAAATATAAAGTTAGAGGAAAGTTGGGGAATATGACTCATATCTTGTAGCAGAGAAATATAATTCAGATCCAATGTTCGGTCAAATTGATTTGACTCAAGGAAAGGGAAAAGTTGACTTGTATTATACAATGAAAGATATTTCTGGTCAGTACCAGAAAACTTTGGAGCTCAAGTGTTGTTTGGTGAGCTGGTCTTTCGTTTTTATCTTAAATCACGAGGTTTTTTAACTCAAAAAACCAAGTATCTATTCCTCTCTGATAACCATCCCAACTACCACTTCCTTACCTACTTAGTAAAAAAGGCTCTCAACATATAAGTCAGTTATAGCAGGAAAGAATTGTTTGGAAAAACATTTGTAACAAACAAGTGTCCCTTGCTTACAAGAAGCAATTCCTTGTTCAGTTTTTTTGCTCCCTTGGAACACCTTGAGTGCACTTGAGTTAATTTCCTGTTCCAACCTTTGTAAAGGGTAGGCAAAAGAAAAACAACACTAACACAACACACTGTGCAGGCAACCTATTTGATGGAAAAAGATCGACTCCCTCTTCAACCCAAATAGGTCCCAGACAATGAAAATCACTAATTTGATGGTCTCCTTGTGGTTTCTCCAAAAGTCTTCCAAACCTCTGTATGACAGACAACTATATCCAAAGAATTGTTCCTCCAATCATGCACCAGTCTTTGTTCCACTTCCTCCAAATCTTGAATTCCCAGGAATTATATTGCTTGATAACAGCACATGGAAATACCCGAATCTACAACTCTAGCAGAGATATTAATCTTCTTAGTTCTTACTATAGTGTCCCTTCATCCATGCCACGACATTCCAGAAAACTTAACTCAGTAGGCGATATTGGACCTTTGTAAGATACGATATTTGTTTTATTTTTGTTTCTTATTCTGTGAGGTATGTCTCCTAAGATGTACCAAAAGAAAAAAAAAATCTGAACAATGAGGAATTAAGGATACATACAGCGATGATGAGACACAGCACTCGCGAGCAGCAAATCCTTTCATCAAATACTCTCCAGCACCACTAACACAACAACCTACTACAAATGGAGCGCCAAAGGGGCCTTTTGTGGATGCCCAACAACCTGAACCATACATTGCTGCTAATCCCACCCGTCCGCTTACCTATTGAATATTCAAGAACAACATTCAGCCCAATTTATCCAGTATAGGCAGGATATGCACAGAAAATTTTAACTTATAGCTGTGAGTAGGGATCAACATCTACAGACTATGAATACTTATAAGAAAAAAAAACATCTACAGACTATGAATAAAAGGCAAAACATCATCGAACAAATTCATAATAACTGTTGATGAGATGACGATAATTGGCTTAGAGTGTAATGGCATTAATCGTGGTACGACTTTCCTTGAAGAACTTCTACAATGAATGGCAAAAAATGAGGCCGACACAAAAAAGAAATTTATTGACTGAATGACCAAACATCAGGTGAGGATTGATATTGTGTATTATCTAACAGGAATGGTTTTGGCTTTCGAAGAAAAACTTAGATCAACATCATATTACATTACAACATTCTTCTTTTTTTCAGTTCGGAAGATAAGCTTTAGTAAAAATCTTGGAGAACAGATCTTCATGCGAGCATCAATGAGGAAAAAAATTGTACTGGCCATT
Organism: Rhododendron molle; assembly: GCA_025413875.1. Classification (NCBI taxonomy): domain Eukaryota; kingdom Viridiplantae; phylum Streptophyta; class Magnoliopsida; order Ericales; family Ericaceae; genus Rhododendron; species Rhododendron molle. The sequence continues at coordinate 24,920,553 of CM046390.1, forward strand.
TTGTCACCTTCCTACCATGTACTCTGGCATACAAATATCGCAAACTTTTCAAGCTACAAAGAGGAATGTGAAGGCTGATTGATAAATGGATGCCCAAGGGAAGAGAGAGTAAAAAATCAATTACCCATTTATCAACCAAATCTTTCGCAAGTTTTTTGTTGGTAGTCTCCTCGTCAGACTTTGACAAAAACATAATGACCTGCATACAAAAAAATGATAGTTCACAGTTAACAGATAGGCCAGAAACATGACTGATGTACAACCACTGCCACATAATCTGAACTCTAACCTTTGCAAGACCACTCTTCTTCAGCTGTTCTCTTTTCTCGAAATGCTCTAGATCAATTGGAAACTGCATGAAATACACAACAAATCAGTCACAACACAACCACCTAACCGTATCAAGCTCCAATCATTAATTACCAGAAATCAGAAGCACAAACCAAAGAAAAGAAAAAAACAGCAGGTAAGGCAAGAGAGACCTTTAGGATTTGGTAAGGAGTCATCGAAATGTTGGAATGGAGTAGGGTGTGTTTCGCTCCTTCAAACTCCCCATAGTCCAGCTCCCTTTCTCTCTCTACAACGCCCCAGGTTTCTTCCCTCTATGAAGCTCTACCCATAAATGATGTATGCATGTATGCATCTTTCTTATCTTCTTGGCTTTAAAGTTGCTTGTCTTCCCCCTCCTCCCGCCATTAAAACAAGGACAATATCACTTTCTCTCCCCCATCCCAGTAACTACATGCAAAGAAGACAGTAAGCTTAATCACCAGCACAGGGCAGCGCAAACAAAGCACACAACACACCGTTGCATATGAAATCTAAGCTAAAAATAGGTGAAACACAGGAGCATGTAATAATGGACGGAAAACAAGGACAATATCACTCTCTCCCCCATCCCAGTAACTACATGCACAGAAGACAGTAAGCTTAATCATCAGCACAGGGCAGCGCAAACAAAGCACACAACACACCGTTGCATATGAAATCTAAGCTAAAAATAGGTGAAACACAGGAGCATGTAATAATGGACGGAAAATAAAACAATCCAAACAAAGTAGACTTCATAAAACAATAGTAGTAAGCTAATGAGAATTGAGAATTGAGAAACCAAACTCTAATTCACTCTAGAGTAACTAAGGAGACTTATTCTTATTTATATTTTGGACAGAGTTTGCAATAAACTCTTAGGATGGAAGGCCCACTTATCTATGGTGGGGTGCGCAACGCTTGTTCAATCCGTCATAGCTACAATCCCATCTTATGCAATGCAAACCATTCGAATCCCCATTTCGGCAAAGATAAAGACGACCCCAAAAACATCAAGACCAAACTTTCATCAAACTAAAATCACATCAGTAAATCAAGATGCATGAGAAAAACTATCAACAGGAAGAAAATAAAGAAGCGGGTAAGCATAACTAATAGATTGGGTAAATACAAGAGATTGTGAGTAAAATTTCTACAAACTAAGGGGGAAAACCTAATACACACCCAGCAGTTCTCAACCCAGTAACAGCTTTTCCTTTGAGAAGGCCCAAAAATGTTGTTATGTCTAGCAACCGAATGTGATAAAGATCAAGAATGTAAGAATACCAGACGGATGTCGGTATTCTTACATTGAATTTGTTCGGCGTTGCCTGATCCTTCAATATCAGAAACTCTTAGCCGTCCTATAGATATCCACCAATATGCCAGTGAGATAGCATCAAAACAGCAGAACCTGCATTAATAGTGAATCTCCACAGCTCAAACAGATTAATCTTCATAGTTCAAGACTAATTCAGAACATCATTCAATTCATGTCTAGCTACAAACATACGAAGGCAGTAGTTGAAGTAGTGAGAGACAGGGTTCAAACTACTATGGTTCATCATTCAGTTTAAATCCAGTAGCAACAAAACCAGCCTCAGTGTAATATACACATTCAAATGGTCTCTTAGCCCTCCCATGATTTGGTGGTTGGACAAAGAGAAAAGAAGTTACTGATCAAGTACTCTTAGCCCTCCAAGACATAGGAGTTGAAAGAGTAACAGGTCATGGGATTCCAAACAGCATTCTAAGAATGCAAGATGTCTCGTAGCCCTCCCACAGTTAGGAGTTGAAAAGAGGGAATGGCACCTCAAAGTAAAGAAGAATCACACTGCTCTTATACTCTTGGACCTTCACATATAGCAGCAACGAGACTCCCAAGCACCCTCTTGGCCTTTCGAAACTTAGGAGTTGAAAAGAGGAAATAAGACAAGACCTTGTATCCTTATACATCTTCTTAGTCTTCAGCTCTAGCAGAGAATAGCCAAGAGGAAACCTCTTAGCCCTCCAAAGACAGGACTTGGAACAGGAAGAAAAGCACAAAATCCCAATCTTCCAAACATACCCCAGACTCAAAAGGAAAAAATAGGACAAAAGCCAAATAGACTAACAGGGGGAAAAGGGAGACAAACACAACATAGGGGCAAAAAACCTAGACCTACACCCATTCAGGATGACAAGCCAAACTGCATCCAACGCCCGAACAGCCCTAAGACCTACCCAACAAAGCAAAAGAAAGCCCAGACTCAACCAAGACCACAAAAAAATATAAACCAGATGGTCCACTTATCTGTATCACTTATTCGGGCTAAAATCTGCCCCCAAAGATGTTGAAGGAGGGCTTCATACTCAAGATGAGAGCAAGTAGTAGACAAGTCAATGCAAAGGAAATTGAGTTGATTCTGAAGCAGATTACTTAAGCTGAAAAATAGTAGCACAAAAGCAAGGTGTAATAGTACCTCCAATGATTTTCTATTCCTCGAAAATGGGGACAGAAACTCCTCAAATGAATAATCTATTTTTAAACTACGAAATGAAGAATTGGATTTTAATTAGCCTCCAAAACCATTTTTGCCCCAACAAAAAAAAAAGCATGTTAGTTTTGACATCTAAAACGAAGGATTTGGGTGCAAATGCTCGGAATAAACTTCAATAATAGTCCTTTTGTATTCGTTTAATTCTGAAGACATTTAAATAGATACAGAATTTTTTCCACTGAGTCAACCTCACTTCACATTCATAGTCGCATTGAATAGCATCTCCAATTATGCAGTCAATTGAGAAATTTTAGAACTATCGAGCCAAGATATCATTGCATACTAAATCAAACAATCACAATTATAACATGGTTTTGGGATGTGTTCAAATGATGTTTACCAGCCAAAAAAATAGCAAGTTACTTATAGAAATGTAACCTTAGAAATAAAAGTCAGGAAACATAAAGGATATAGACTTACTCATCATTAGAAAACCACATAATGAATATGACCTTGATGAACATGAGATCCACAAATTACACAATTTCTTCTACATCGACGTAAATTTCGTTGCCAATAGATAAAAGCATTAAATATTTAATGAGACAACATTTCGCTATATTATAGGTTAACTGATTTAAAATAACATAAGGTACACTATAGTTTGTTCTAAATAAATTGATTTCACACCTATCAGAATAGAGTTGTTTCCTTTGATAGTCCATTCATCCAATGTGATCCTTTGATATAAAACCAGGATATAGCTTATCGAGAGATGGTCATATAATTTGTCATCTATAAATAGAAAAGGGGAATGACATTGACCTTCACCTTTTTTTTTATTTTGATAAATATAAGAATCATGTAGATGGGCCCCGCAAAATGGTTCTACAAATCAGGCTTTCTATCATTTAACAACTCTAATGCCACTTCACTAAGCACAATTACTTTTGTAATATCACACAATACCAACATACATAAAAACGTAGAAGCCAATATTATAAGTGAAAGAGTTTCTAAATAACTTAAAATACCTTTGGAGGTTGCCTCGATATGAGAAAGAAGAAAAGAAACAGAAGTACCGGTCCAATGTTATTATGGTGCCTTGTTATAGCGGAGCTCATTGGAAGAACGTGGGTTTACAAATCTGGCGAGCTTTTGCTTCATTGATTTTGATCCAAAGCGTCACAGCACTGCAACCTCAGCACTGCGACCGGACATGGAAAACTTAGCAACCAGCACAATATATTTCAGAACGCACATTCTGAAATATAACACACATTCAGAGGCGCTAAATCTGTTAATCCTTCAAACTTTTACAGGAGAAAAAATAAGAATCCATGCAACCAAAAAGAGACGTCAATTACCTAGTGTAACAACTTAGCTAGAGTAACTGCATTAAGGAATAATCAAAATCAAGCTGGGAATAAAAAAAACCACTGACTTTCTCACAGTAGACTCAAAACAAGTCAGTTTGAACTGTAATTGTTCCATCAAATTCATTCCCTTATGGATTAAGCTAAATATCTGTATGATTTTGATTGGTTTCTAATTCATGTCATCCACTGTTCCAGAAGGAAATGAAACGACACATTGCATCTATGTGCTGGAATTGTTGAGGCAAAAAGGGGAAAAGAAAATTCAAATGGTGATTTCTTTAAATGAGCAATCAAACATATGATTCTTTTCCTAGGGAATCAAGCACTGGAATTTTTTCATGCTTTTGCAACCCTTTTTCACTTTTCCTATGGACTGGTCGAAGACTTCAGCTGCATATTTTATTACCGTATCCATAGCTCAAAAGTGTCCAATTCAAGTTTTATGTTGGGTGTAAGCTACTACAAACCTAATCAGAAGCAAAAGACTCATTCACTCCTAACTCCTGAGTCCTAATTAAACAGAGTATGTCATATTTCAGGGTTTCAATACCTTAATCACTGAAAATTCAGCATACTAACTACAAACAGTTTCCAGAAGAACATCAATTGAGCATACTAACTACAAACAGTTTCCAGAAGAACATCAATTCAGCATACTAACTACAAACAGTTTCCAGAAGAACATCCAAGCCAAACCACATGCGAAAGTATAGCTTTTCCATGTTTTTTAGGAGTCTAGAACACCCAAAAGCTCAAAAACTTTCAAAACACAAAATAGAAAAAGTAATGAACTCTATAACTACGAGAAACATTTCCTTACCTATTGGTGGAGTTCCAAGAAGCAAACACGACTCAAGAGTCCTACAAGAACGAAATAAGAAACAGGAAAAGAATCAGGAATCATTGAAACAATCCCTGCAAGACTATCAATTGTCACAAGGCAAAAAAATTTACACTCCTTACTATGGTCTACCATTTACATATCACCGAAAAAACCAAAACAAGCAAATATCACCAAAAACTACCTAGCGAACTTGAAAAATCTTGTAATTTATACCAATCACAAGGCCAAAAATTTTACAATCCTTATTATGGTCTACCATTTACACAAAATTTTTGACATGATAGACATATGTAATAAGTTTTCATGGTCTTATGAATTTCATCACATAAACTCTTAGGGTAACAAACCTTTCGCAAGAGTACGTAAACCATTTTCTAAGCTCATCCAGCAGACCAGAAAAAAGAATTGTTATCATCAAACAAGAAAATTAACTTTTCGAAAGATTTTTTGGGAAACAAGAGTATCCATCCCTCATGGAGAAGGTGAGAGCGCGATCTCACCTTCTCTGGGAACAAGAGTATTCGTCTGATTTTTTGGGAAACCATTAAATTTTTAAAAAGGAGGAACGTACCTTATCTAACTTTCTAAAACTATCAGATCTCTACAGTATCCGTCCCTTGATAACTTCGCCAGCTACCTTAATAAGCCAAGAAGGCCAATCTGCAAGCACCTGTTCCCCTTAAGCAGCATTTGGAATGCCTCAAATAGGCTATAATAATCAGAAACATCAACAACTTGATAATTCTGTCTTCTTCTCAAAATGGTCATCCCTACCCTGTCGGAGCCATTATAATTCTTATTACTTACTCGAACTCTAATATCATGGACAAAAGAAGACAACTGATAACATGTGAAAGCCCAGCTTTGGTATAATAGAATAAAAAACTTTGAGAAAGTAAATAGAACTAATCAGACCAAAGCCTCAAACAGCACAAATCAATGAGCTTTAGGAAATGGAGAAAATCTTTGGGAGAGTAAATTGAACTGGTCAGACCAAAGCCTCAAACAGCACAAATCAATCAGCTTTAGGAAATGGAGCAAAACTTAATAACCAGTATGCCACAAGCTCCAGTTTTTTAATGGAGTAATGGACAAGCACAAATGGGCTATATTTATTAGATGATAATGCACAGATCACCAAGAATACAAAACAAGCACATAGAGAAGTAACAAGCAAACCTAACCCAATGTATTGTTCAATCCAAGAATCTATACTCCTACATTGACTCATAAATTCTGTAGCTCTCTCTTGGTGGATTGAATCATCAATTACTCAATTTTCCAGTTCTAAGTTCTGATTTTGTAAGCTGAATATAACGAAGAAACGCAGAATCTGATAGAGTCCTTCTGAAAAAATCAAAGCACAACCCTTCGAATAGTTCTCACAATTAAGGACAAGATTTTGGCTAAAACCAGAGCTTATCTTCCACTTTTTAATCATGTTTGGAAAGAAATGGCAAGTAGAAATAATATTGCTCTCAATGTGTATTAGTTGGTAGATTGAAGGCCAAAAACTCATCGATACTTGCTTGGAACAGCACATGCGTGCAAACCATGTAACTTATAGCACGAGAGAAACCAACACAACTACAAAAGAACAAATAGTACTCAATAGCTATCAAAGACATCTTTGACTTGTCAATCAATAGTACTCACTATTGGACTTTAGTAAGTTCTTTATCTGCTTTCCATATTTAAAAAACACAAACTAAATTCACCCAAAAAAACAGAGACTACAAACAAACCCCTTTTTGTTTTGACCTAAATCGACCTAAAACACACGAAACCCTAAATCCAAATCTTATTTGCAAACTGAACTAGAAAATAAACAAACAAATGGCTTAGAAACACGAAGACCTGTCTATCCATCCCTAAATCCCGAACCTTATCCTTCTATATCTATATATACAATACAATTTCTTTTTCTTTTTCTTGTATGTATCAGTTCTGAACAGAATCTCAAATAACCCATGCAAGTTCGAAACCAACACGAATTCATCAAAAACAAAGCTCGTTGATCAGCTAATTACAATTTCTTCAACTAAACCTACGATTTCCGGCAGTGAGGTCGAGATCTGTTTGATGAAAAAATCCAATTCACAAACCCTAACTATCGCCGTCAGTACGATCAAAGCGACAGCAATCCAAGGTAAGGTGAATCTGCAAACTTCTATACATACATGTATTCGTTACATATATCTATATATGTATATATACACAGAATGGAGAAGAAAAACTGAACAGTTTACCCGAAATTCGAATCCCAGATTGGAGAATACCTGTAGAATTTAGAGCGATGGCACATGAAGGTTTTTTTTTCCCCTTTCATAAAAAAACACTAAAACAAATCTCCAAATAATCAAAATCACCTCTTGTACTTCGGCTTCCTCGTCTGGAACCTCATCGCCATAACTAAGATCGAAAAGTAGAGTCGATCGCAAGAGTTACCTCTCCAAAGCCACCAACAGGGCAGAAGATCCAAAACATCAAAAACAGAGGCCAAATCACTCCTCAGAGTTCATGCCAATCGAAAAAAATCCAAGTGAAGAGAAAGCAAGGAAAATACAAACCAAAATTAACAGATCTGTGCAAATTGAACACGCAATCCGTCCAAATTTGCGGAAACTTAGTATAACAAAATCACCTCTCATTTTCCTTCTTCATTGCCGTCCTTTTCGTCGTCGTTATCGTCATCGTCAACATCGTCGTCGTTGTCGTGGCGAAGTTATCACGGAGAAGGTGAGAGCGCGATCTCTCTCTCTCTCTATCTCTCTCTCTGTCTACTCTCCTCTAATCTCAGACGAAGCAAACACGAAGCAAAATCCACGCAAACCGCACAACCAGATCTGGAAGAAGAAACCCCCCCCCCCCCGAAGGAAATCAGAATCGAGTGATCTACCCCAAAAAGAAGAAAACCCCCCCGAAGGAAATCAGAATCGAGTGATCTACCCAAAAAAATTGTAACAGATCTGAACTGTACGCACCTTGTTCTCGGACTTGGCTCTCAGTTTTCTGAAGACGGCATTGGTGAGCTGTGCCAGTGAGATTCTCAATCGCAATGGTTACTTGACGGCAAGGGAATCGCAAATCCTCTCTCTCTCTCTCTCTCTCTCTCTCTCTCTCTCTCTCTCTGTTTGCATCTGAAGCAGACGAAAGAAAGGAAGAGGGGTTGGGGTCAACGTGGCCTAATAACGTTCACCCATTCTGTCTACGCCGAAAAGACCGAATTGCCCAGCTGCCCAAGTGTGCACTGTTTGCAATCGGGGGGCAAATGTGTCCAAATTGGAGGACAAAATATCCGAAGCAATGGTTCTTTTATTATAGCTCCGCTTGGAAATCCTATGGGAAAATCTATAACTTCATAAAATAATAAATCCTAGTACTTTTGAAAGATTGATTCTATTATCCAATGGATAATAAATTCCCTAACTTTTATGGACCAAAGGGTAATGCAATAAAGTAATATAATCTTTTAAGATCTTCCAATGAAGATTTTCTATTAAACTAAGTCTAATTGGCACATGTCTTATTATAAAACTATATTAGGGTACATAGAATCATAGGATAGATATCCATATCTAATACTTTAAGTATTTAGGCACATGGTAGATCTAAGAAGCAAATAAACTAATAAAGCCTAGTACATTGGTAAGACTTGACCTTATTGACCAATGAATAATAATCCTCCTAACATTTATTGACCAATGGTCCAAAGTGGAAAGTACTATACTTGTACAACATATGTATATATATAAGTATATTAACACATGGTGAATCTATGCAATGACTAAACTAATAGATCTTTGTACTTGATAGCAAGACTAATCCTATTGACCAATGGGTGATATTTTCCCTAACTTCTATGGACCAATGGATAAAGAAGGAAAGTATTATTCTAGAATATTATATATATATGTATACTTTCAAGCATGTGTTCATAAGCCTATATATAATTATATAAGTGTACCTTAATAAATCTAATAAAATATCATTGGTAGAAAATCTAGGTCTTCTATTGTCCAATAGGTTAAGATTTCCCTAGCATCTATCGTCCAATGGTTAAAAGCTAAAGGTTCAAAAGGTTCATCTAGGGTTAGGAGGCAAATGGTAGTTAGGTTATTCTAACTAGTTGCTTAGAAACTAATTATATTAGTCTAGTAGGGTTTCCAGCCAAGAATCGTAATTACAAGTTCTTAATCTAACCATGACGAATATTAAGCAATTAGAAGACGATTATAAACCATCCAAGAGTAATAAAAGAATTTTCGAATATTAACAACGAAATTTTTATTGGTAACGACAGATTTTTGAATATTACAATGAAATCCGAGTAATTAAAATAAAACTCAAATTTTTAACGAAATTTTTATTTACCAAAAATCAGGGTCGTTATAACTTTGGTTATAAATGGTTGCAGAATGTCAAAGAGAGGGCGTCAAACAACATTTGGACATTATACGATATGTGAGGGCATTACATGACCTCTCTTCAGGTTGAAATGTCAGATAAATCTAAATAGAAAAATCTTATTGAACAGATCGTAGGATATTTCCGTCTTTCAACTGGGCTGATTAGCAACAAGAACCCTTACAATTACCACATAAGCATCCCACCGAGGGCTATCAAGTAAATTAACAGGATCATTCACATTTACTCTGGCAAAATATACTCGATTTATATGCATCTGCTAGGTTCGTTGCAGTAATTGCCTAAGCTCCAACAAATTTTACTGCCTTCAAGAAACAATTATTACTCGAATATGGGGCCAGTGACGCCACCCAACCTTGAATTGTGCGGCTCAACAAGGATCATACATATGGCCTCTTTGATGATCCCTTTCTGTGCCCCATAGGCCCAGGGGTACAACGCCTATATTCTATTCAACGAGCCTCAGCTCAACAAAATCAACAGCTATTTAATACTTCCCCCCCTGGGTTTTTGGTTGTTTATTACGTGATGCAAAACTTATACAACCAGATCCAAACAGAAATTCGAAATTTGAGTCGCAGTTATTGGGAATCCAAATCATTAAATTTAAGACACGGTCGGCCTTTACCCCACTGAGACGTAGTTTGCACCCCTAACCTATCGGCTATCGACTTATCAGAAGTACGAAGGCCCATTACACTTCCTCCCACCAAGCTTGGGGTTTTTCCCACACTCTAATACCCTTACCATTCTCTATGATTAAAAAAAGGTTGAATCATTTAAACTAGAATTAAGTCACTTTCTTGAACAGGAAATATCACCTAAAAAATTCTAACTTCTCTTTGGAATACATAGATGCAGTTGACTTTAGCAATTAATGTCATGTTTTGGACTGAAACCAGAGATGATTGAATGAAAATACCACCACCCTACTCACCTCCTGAGCTTGAGCAGGAGTTGCAACCTTCCCTGTTCCAACAGCCCAAACAGGCTCATAGGCCAAAACAACATTTTCCCAATTTGATATGCGTTCTGCACCATGAGGGGAAATTTTAGTATTATCACAGAAGTCCATTTATTTCAACTCCTTACAGCATGCTGAGAGATGTGGTTAGACAATGGCTTACATCCTAATGCAACTTTGAATAGTGTTTTTAAAACAATGACATACAGAAACCTCACCAACTCTGAATAAAAACAGTTAGAAGCTTCAAGTATGCAATTATTATACGAACTACCAAAACCAAATGAGGATAAAGAGAATCAGAAAAAAGAAGAATCCAACTAAACCAAGCAAAGTATAACAAATTGGTCAAGAAATTTTTTGAGTGCATCCCTACATCTGGGAGAAGTATAACTCTAAGTTCAGGCCAACTCTATTTAATACGCCGCAGAACCCCATTGACTCTGACTCTATGGGCCCTGTGGCGAATTAAGCTTCAAAACAATTACACTCATTGAAACAGTGACAGTATGTGAACCGACTATGACACTAAAACACTTCTTGAAAATGAGATTGATTCCAAGGAAACTGTGTACAAACATAAAACAACTCCCATTGCAATTTCCATTCTTTGATCGTCTACTTGGGTTTGATAAAAGAATTAAGTGGAAGGAAATGGAGAAAGAAACAGATAGGGCTGGTGCTGCATGACTCGTACTTGAAAACAATGTCTACAGAGGCACATTTAAGAAGATTCAGAGAAACATTATAACAATTCTCACATTCTTACCTACTCTACAAGGCTGTTTCTTTCTTTTCTTCTTTGCAAAGATGGCAATTGTTAACCAAGAGGCAATAGAGAAACAACAAGAAGCCATTTAACAAACAGAAATTCATATGGCAAGCAGAAACTCTCTGCTTCAAGTCGAAAACAAAAAGATATTGTGATCCTAAAGTCAGAATTATCATTTCAATCAATACTAGATCAAAATTTTCAAGAAATCAAATTTACCCAATACAATATCATACACTTCAAGATATCCATGAGAGATTGTGTTACCAATAATTTCCAACCAGTCAGTTAACCTTCATGATCCCGTTATTGATTTACTTGCCAAATTATAAATCCAAATATCTATTACTAGAATGATTCACAAATCAAGTAAACAAGCATCTTTCAAAATAAAATAAGCGAGAGAACTGGTTACACAATCCACAAGAAGACAGCTGAAATTGCTTCGGTTTGAACCTGAAATTGCTTTAGTTGGTACACATTTTTTAATAGCACCGAAATATGTACCTGAAATTGCTTTAGTTTGTGCAGTAACAACATCCATGGTAGATCGTGATTCTCGCTGCTCAAGAGTCTCCCCAACGCAAGCAATTACCTTCAAGCCTTGTGAAAGAGCATATGCAACCTTATCTCCAATAAACTGAAATGAAATGTGTCCCAAGTTAGTGGACTAACTACAGACACCCAAAGTACCAATTCAACAACAACAATAATAACAGAACCCATCTAGTCCCCAATCATTAAGAGTATGGGCGGGGGAGGATTGGAACAGACCTAACCTTTGGCAATATATACACAAAGTGGTTGCTCTCAGAATACCACTGAAACAGTGGCTCCCCATGCCACCAAGAACCAAAATACCAATACCAACATTAATAATAATGACTATAACAAGAACAATTACAACAATGGCAAATAATAGCAATTACAATAATAATAATAATAAAAATAATAGTAGAACTAATTTGTCACCATAAATGAATGGGCAATTTACCTCTAGGTCCAGAAAATAGAAAGTAATTCCCACCAAGTCTCCTCCAATTAATGAAACATTAAAACCCTATGAAAGTGCATACAACCCTAAATACTGAAAGTGCCTAACGCTTAGGGCACCCTATGAAAGTGCCTAAACCTCAAGGTACCCTATAAAAGTGCCTAAAATCCTAGGGTACCCAATGAAAGTGCCTAAACCGCTAAAACCCTATAATAGGAAAGTGCACCCTAAACCTCCTATGAAAGTGCCTAAACCTAAACCCTAGGGCTCTATAAAAGCGCCTAAACCTAAACCCTAAGGTACCTTAAACCCTAGGGTATCCTAAAACCTAAAACCCTAGGGTACCCTAAAACCCTAAAATCCTAGGGTATCCAAAGATTTTAAGGTACCCAAGGGTACTAGGGTACCCATTAGGGTACCATAAAACCCTAGCATACCCTAAAACCCTAGAGTGACACATTAATGTTAAATGTATTTTTGTAAAAGTGGATTTAGTGGTAATTAACTATTTTATCTCTCCTTAATGGGAATTAAGTGTCACTTTTCTGTACTTAGTGGTAATTTACTGTAAATGAATGCATTATCGCAGCACATATTAAACTTACGTCATTTGATTCATTTAGTATAAGCCTCCTCTCAGAATGACCAAGAATGACCCACGGAATGCCCAGATTGATAAGCATCTCTGCACTGCATATGCAAAAGAATCAACATAGATTTTTTAGATAGAATGCTGAAGCATACTCGTAAAATTGAAAGGGGAAAGATATGAAACCATTTACTGACTCATCCTCGTGTATTTAGTGCCTATGGGATAGGTCTGTACCCAAGTCTAGCTCTTCCAAACATCGATTAAAGATGTAAAGGGTAGTATTTAGGCATAGTTGCTTTGATTTCCTGATTTATGCTAAAGGATCATGCTAGACTTGTCCAGAGCATAAGAAATCCTTCATTTACCAAGTTGAGACATGATGCCCAAACATTGTGTGTAGACTTTTGATCACTTATTCTTCAGCCAGGCCATGACTGAATGCCATATGGCTTTCAGATCGGTTTCACATGAACAGCTGAATGCTTTTGAGTCCACTTTTTCCAATATTGTAGACAGAAGTATCAAGAAGCAGCAAAACATACCTGACCTCACCAGTGAAAGCACCTTCTTTTTTAACCCAACAATTCTGAGCAGCAATGTGAAAATCAGGCCTTAGCGAACTTTTAACCAGTCCAAGAAACACAAACGGAGGGCTGACAACCACGTCTGCGAGAGATTGTGTTGGTGATGCACCAGCAAAAAAGAACATCATCGAGGTTATACTTTCATACAGTCAAATTATTTTTGGTATGAAAATTAATAGGATAGATAGAAGCTGTGCACAAACAGTAAACTCAGCAGTACTTCCCCCCAACCCCCTCTAATCATTCCCACAGGAAATGAAATCTGCGTAAAGCGGTACTATACCCACTAGTATGTCGTGTATGGTATTAACTTAGGAATGAAAAAGAGTTTCCACGTGAGACTGACCACATTCTGAGACCAACACGGCATAGGAAAAAGAAAACATGCAAGGAAGCAAGCATATATCAACTAACACTGGTGATTTGCTCACAAAACTTTACCCGTGTATCTCGGAACTTAAGGGTCAATGAATATCAATGATAAATGGGCTTGGGCAATAATAGATGATATTACATTCAATGTACACTAGAGCGAGTGGACCATGCCTAGGAATGTGATGGAACTATTAATTGCTTGGAGAGGTGCTAAAGTGGGAACGAGAAGGAAGCGAGTCTGGACGACAATTCCTCTTTGCGTGATGTGGTTTATTTGGCGAGAAAGGAATCTTGGGTGTTTTGAGGGTAGAAAAGCCCATGTTTAGATTAAAAAGGTTTTTGGTGAATAGTTTATATAGTTGGGACAATAGAGATTGTAATCCATCTCTTGACCAATTTTTAGACTCGTTTGAGCTTTTCCACTCTTTGGGGAGTGTATAGGGCCTTTTGTCTTGTGGCCTCTTTTTGTATTTGGGTGGCAATCCCTTATATAATTATTTACTCATCAAAAAAAAAAAAAGTACACTAGAGCAACGGGCTCAAGTACTGGTGTTGAGTTTTGAGTGTTTTCCATCAAAAAGGGTAATCACTATAATTCTGTAGAGGATTTATCTCTCTCCAGTGGATGTTTGTAATTTGGCCAGCCAAACTGCACAAATGCTAGTGCTTCTCTTAGTGTGTGTTCACTTCTATTTTATTTCGGGTGATCCCACAGCCGTGGATGGGATGCGGACAAATCCCAACATGCATATTGATAGCATAGAAATTAAAAGTAATCACGCACCCCACCAATTTGGCAGCAACTGTGACATTCATTATATATTTACTTACCCACAACATCCTCAGAGGTTACTTCACCAGTATTAAGGGTCGAAACTATCTTCTTCACCTCCTCTGCAGTTCCATTCTGCGTAAACAAACATCCAATGGATATCACAGATCAGGTTTCAGTAAGCATAACAAAAAAAATATTCAAGCGGTGTAAAAAGTTGAGAATGAGTCATATAATGATAAATGATAATTGCACTCAATATTTTGCAAAATATTAGTTAATAAGAAGAAAAAAAACAAAATTTCAATCAAGCTGATAACATATATCTGCTTTTTATCTATTTATCTTTCACTTTCTTCTCACTTCCCCTGCCCCCCTAGGGTTTCACACCCTTGTATGGCAGTGGGAGGGGAATGCCTCTATACTTATCTCTTTGTTTTTTTTCATTCTGTCTCTTCAGGTCAATGACTTGTCGTTTGATCTGTGAGAGTTTTGTCTCCCCTTTTCTCGAGAGTTTAGTTTCATCCTTTGACACAGATCGGGTTCTTTAGAGACGATGTTGCTTCACCATGATATCCGTGCCAACAATGCCCTTACCTTACATGATATTTTTGGCCGGGCAACTCGTGGAGGCTTAATAGATCTATAATTTTTTGAAAGTTTATTGGTACATTCATACTTGGTTGGAGTGGAGTCCATCTGGTCGTCCAGCTATTTGTTGTCTTTTATCTTTGGCTAGCACTTTATCTCTTTTGAGATTGCTGATTCAATGTATGAATATACAGTAGATTGTGAGTGCCACACACGCAACGTTTGAGTCGAGGTGAAAGACATCGACTCCCTGGTGTTTTTTCTCATTTACAATAGTTAGATGATTAGTTTGGCTTTGTGCAAGATATTTGTAATAAACTCGGTTATGTAAGTGCTGAAAAAAAAAAATCTGTTCATATCACAGAGAAAATAACCAAGATCTGATTCATTGCATGGTCAAAAGACAATGGAAAGGTCTAGGAAAAAACAGCAATCCTAAACACGGAAAAAAAAAAAGAATTTTACATAAAAGAATTTAGTTAATTGAGAGTAATACAATATTCGGCTTGGTGGCGAGCGATTCAGTAGAGTATTTAGAAAGAGATACAATCACGTATATACTACATGCGTTCGATTTGGATCCAAATGGTGTGAAAGCGTTGGAAGCATATATGTAAGGCTAGGTATAGGCAATTGGTTTTCCTACGTGGGATCGAATGATCAGATGTAGCCTCCAGAAGATTAATGAAACTAGTAGTGAAGGGGTAAAAATGGAATGGGAGGCTTACGCATTTCCAGTTACCGCCGACGAAGAACTTTCTCCCCATAGTTGACGACGATGATCACGAAGCTAGCTCTGGTTCTATTATCTCAGATTGGGGTTTTGCTAATGGGGGGGGAGGAGGGGGTGTGGGGGGTTTGCTTTGGCGACTGACGAGTAACTGATGATTACGTTTTTTTTTTTTTTTAGGTCAAACGGAAATACACTGATGATTACGTTTACACTCCTATATATAAGAGCGTATTTTTTGTGATTCATTTTTGAGTTTTTTTTTAGAAACATCCTCGAACTATCACCTAGTTTTTACTTAGTCCTCAAACTATTAAAATATTTTACTTAGTCCTCCAATTATTGGCTTGCATTTTATGTAGTCCTTTTTCCAACTTCCGTTAAGTTTCCAAATGGAAAAGGGACCCGGGGCTACTGAAACGGCACCGTTTTGGTGAAAAAAAAATTCTTACCACCAATTTGCAATCCTATGGAGCAGAAACGTAATTATGAGAGCCTTAGAGACAAAATTTGATTATATTTCTTTAGAATAATATGAACAAAATAATAAGATCTTCACACCCGTTCAAACGGATTAAAAATTGGAGCACTTAATTTTTTAACCATATTTTTTAATATATAAACGATCTCAAAAAATTAAGTGTTCAAATTTTCACTCCGTTTGAATCAATGCAAAGATCTTGTTATTCTTATCATATTATTCTAAAGGGTTATAATTAATTTTTGTTTATAGGGCTCTCATAATCACATTTTTGCTCCACATGGTCCTAAATAAAAAGCATATACTTAATATGACCCTGTGGAGCAAAAATGTGATTATGAGAGCCCTATAAAAAAAAATTAATTATGACCCTTTAGAATAATATGATAAGAATAACAAGATCTTTGCATTGATTCAAACGGAGTTGAGCACTTAATTTTTTGAGACCGTTTATATATTAAAAAATATGGTTAAAAAATTAAGTGCTCCAATTTTTAATCCGTTTGAACGGGTGTGAAGATCTTATTATTTTGTTCATATTATTCTAAAGAGACATAATCAAATTTTGTCTCTAAGGCTCTCATAATTACGTTTCTGCTCCATATGATTGCAAATTGGTGGTAAGAATTTTTTTTTCACCAAAACGGTGCCGTTTCAATAGCCCCGGGTCCTTTTTTCGTTTGGAAACTTAACGGAAGTTGGAAAAAAGACTACATAAAATGCAAGCCAATAGTTGGAGGACTAAATAAAGCATTTTGATAATTTGAGGATTAAGTAAAAACTTGGTGGATAGTTTGAGAGATGTTCCAAAAAAAACTCTTCATTGCGTTTTTATTCTGATGAATTGCGGATCATAACCCTTTGAAATGACGTTGTTGCCCACGGGGGAATATGCTTTCTGTCCACTGAGATTCTTGGAAATGCGACTTGTGCAGAGTTGCTTGCCCTAGTAGGAGTATTCGTGCAAGAGTATCTTCAACCCATACTCTATATTTTTATTTTGGAAAAAAATATTCTCTAACTCATTTTTTAAAACTCTCCTCCATTTAGGATGATGAATTTTGATCCTCTAAATATAGAGGATGAAAGAAAAAATAAAGGATCTCCTTCAAATATGTGTTGGAGTTGAGAAATAAAGTATTGGGTTGGAGTTGAGATAAATAGTACAATCCTCTAAATCTACTTTTCAAATAAAATAGATTAATTTGATCCTATCAAATAGAAATTTGGAGGGTCTTGGATTGGAGATGCTCTAAGGAGGGTTATTTGATAAATGTATAGAGGATTATAACAGTGGATGTGGCCAACGGATTTTCTGTTTGTATATGCGCCGGACAACGGGTCGTCATAGAAGTAGGTGGCGGAAGGAAAGCAGATTGGATTGGGTTTTGGAGGGATCCCAGGATTCTAGGGCGGGTGGTCCTAGAGGGTTGTAGTGCATTATGTAAGTTGTTTATCTTAGTAATTAACGATCTAAATTTAAAACAAATTTTTTTAGCATCTTTCTTAGGAGAGTTTGTTCTTAATTCAGACTGTTAAAAACATTTTTAGACATTTAGATGCCCTACGGCTCATATATATAATACAGAAATGAAGCACAGGGTTTCCAAATCGTTTAGGAGTATGTATCCATGGGGAGAAAACACTCCTATTTTGGAAGAAATTTGTCTCCGGTTACAAAAAATAATTGGATCTGTAAAATTTTCTTGTGAGGGTCATTTTGTGTCCACCTTATACGCGACATCAATTGTACATCAAACAAATCACGCCAAAAATGATGGTAACCGAATATCAATAAATGAACAATCAGAATATGGCTCAGGACGTTCTTTAAATGTACTGCTCGATCAGGAAAAATGCACGATTTTCGATTATGAAACTCAAACTAAAATTGGTTCAATGCTATAAAAATTGTATCTGTCCATTACTTTTCCATAGTTGGAGAAATCCTCCTCTAATATGAACTCTTACAATATTTGACAGAGTATGGTTTTTTTTTTTTTTTTGGAAAATTTCTTTTATATCCCTTCGACTTTGATCAAAAATTCATTTTGGTCCTTCACCTTTCAATTTCGGCATAAAAATACTTTGACTTTTCAATTTTTTTCAATGTCACCCTTTAGAAAGAATTCGTTTTCTTTGAGTCCTGCTATAGGGACTGACGGCCGCACCGGGCCGTCTCCGGCCACCGAACGGTAGATCCGAACCGTCCAAAAATTCTATAAAAAAAACGAGGGGGCCTACGCGAGAATCAAAGACATCCGATGTGTGTAGGGTGTTTGATCCAAATACTCTATTTTGTGTGTATATATGTATATATCCCTAAAGGATGACATTGAAAAAAATTGGAAAGTCAAAGTATTTTTATGCCGAAATTGAAAGGAGAAGGGCTAAAATGAATTTTGATCAAAATCGAATGGATATAAGAAATTTTCTCTTTTTGTTTTTTGAAAGGCTTGACAGAGTATGATTAATAAATTAAAGGAAATTAAAAGTCGATGATCAAGGATTCAAGAGGTCGCGCATGCTTTCTAATTCTATTAACTCAATGATGTCACCTATTTTAAATGGCCTTTATTTAAAATCTAAAGTACTACAAGTGTTACAAAACACTTTTCGAGTTGTTAGGCTTGAGAAAATATTTTTCTTTGAAAACTTTTAAAGTATTCTGATGATAATTAAGATATCCGACACACCTAATAAACTCTATATTTGGTGGCGACTTCAAGTTAAATTTTTCTAAAACAAAACCCATTTTTTTCATCACATGAATAACAAGCACAATGATTCGCATGACGAGGGCAACCGTTTGAAATTCCCGGTGCAACAGATACCAAAGCCGTTGATTTGTGGGAAATAATGATCAATGGGAATTTAACAGTCTTCCTTGGGACCTTCCTCCTGATATTCGTGCTTTAATCAACGCTGTCACTCTCCAATGGTTCAACCCAAAGCCTCAGAGCATCCGCAATGGGTTTGTTATATTTGTGTATCAAAATGTTTGTTAATGTATGTGTTAGGATAAAAAATGGGTCCCATAAGTGTACGTTTACTTAGAAGTGTGTTAGTAAATATATGAATACCTCAATGGGTTTGATAGGAGTGTGTTAACTCTTTAAAATAATGTCAAAACAATGGCTATAATAAAAAAAAAGTAGCGTGGCCATTTATGTTTTATGGTTGAAGTTTGGATTTATAGAGATATGCCCCACTTATTGTTCGTTAACTTGGTTGCTAAACTTAATAACCATGCTAACACACTATTAGATTTAGCACACTCTAGGACACTCTAACACACATGCATCGTGGCACCAAAAAATACAATTTTGTTTGTTAAGTCTTAACACACATAATTAACACACTAGTTAACAAACCAATTGCGGAAGTTCTCACACTATTGCTTGGAACTTATCTCCTCAAAGGCAATTCACAAGTAGCTGGAGCCGGATCCTCTGTGAGGATCAAATGAGACTTTTAATCTGGAGGTGCCACCTCATTAACGAAGAGATTCAAGGGTTCATAACAACCCTCCTTGTTTTTCTAACAAAATTATGCTGCTTAAAGGGACAAAAAAGTAACAGAGAGAAAATCCCCAAACGGCTCATTCTTCTTCTTTTGTTTATACTTCTTTTCCGTTATTAGACGAAAATAAGCCAAAAAATTCGTATTTTTGGTTTATAACTATTTTTGTAAAAAAAAAATTGTGTTTCAAAGATAATTTTTTAAAAGTTAGTACTAGATAAATTCTTCTTCTTCCTTTTAAAACCTTAATTAATACTTTGATACTTGAATGCTCGATGCTTGATATTATTTGCTTCGTTCGTCGATATATATAATAAGATCACCCCAAGCGTAGGGTATAAGCGTCCAATTGAAGCATAATAATCCGGAAGACCGGGATCGTACCCAAGGGAATAATTAATATGGCTTTGCTGGATTTGTAGATGCAAGTACTGGTTTTCGGCCTTTAGACAGCCAACTTAGTTTTTCGTTTGCGGTGGAAAATAAAAAGGCTAAATTTAACGAGAATAAACTGGATTAAAAAGCAGGTTAGGTCTAGGAATCACTAACACCCACGACTCGAGCTAAATTACATTTTTCAACCAAATACACGGTTTAAGATGCTCAACTAAGGCTCCTAATCCGGAAGATAAGATGGTTCAAGCTAGCTATATAATTCATTTAGCAAACACCTCGAGCGACAGAGCTTCAAAGCATCATGTGTGGTAAGTAGGCGATGCTCTTACCCACACATGATCAAGGGAGGTTAACACCTCGGCAATTTGACAAACAAATCCAAGCCCCACATCAATCTTCAACCCAAAGATTCAAACTTTATTGGGGAAAAAATGCAATTTCGAGCCATGGGGTGCTAATCACCCCATGACCTACCCTTGAAAGACTACTCACACATAACTATGAAGTTAAGAGCAAGCAAAAATCTACTTAGCAAATTTGACATAACAACACTAGAAGGAAATTGGATTAAAAGATAGATCGGGGTACGAGCTACAACTTTAATGAAGACGAAATTATCAAAAACTAACTAAATAAAGCAGAAAATGAAATTTAAAGTGCTGAAAATAAAGAGCAATGAAGAACACCAAGAACAATTCAAAAACTAGATCTAGATCCTAAAAACGTGAGCAAATCTAAAAATTACTTGTTTGTACAATGTGAGAATATTCCTATTTATAGTCCTTAAGCACGCGCATGGAATATTCCATAAAGATCCAAAAAAAAAACTCGACTAAGGCCTTCGGCATCGATGCAATAAATTAGAGTGCATCGATGCCGAGCTACTTAAGACCGGCCCTCTAAGTGCTTCGGCATCGATGCAATGTATTTTCCTCCATCGATGCCGAACCCCTTAGCTACTTTTCATGCTAACCTCTTAGGCATCGATGCAATGTATCATAGTGCATCGATGCCGATGTGGTTATCTCCAAAACTTTGACTTTTGGTCTTTGCCTTGCCCACGCCTTGGCGAGCCGTCGGGTCCTGCCTAGGCCACGCCTTGGCGCTGCTTGGCCACTGCTTTTGCCTTCGGGTGCTTTGGCTTGCTTTGCTTGCTTGCCTCGCCTAGGCGTTGCCTTGGCGTGCTCTGCTTTGCTAGTGGCCTGCCTAGGCGTTGCTCGGGCATTGCACACCAACGGGCCTCAAGACTCCGTTATTAGGCGATTTCCTACAAAATAAAACCAAAATACCACTCGAGCAAGAAAGCCATTAAAACAACTAATTTAAGCTATAAAATTAACCAAATCTAGATACTAGCGCACCCTACATTGCATTATCGGGTGCTTATCACACCCCCCAACTTGAGGTTTGCTAGTCCCTAGCAAATAAAACATGAAAAACTAGAAACAAGCAACTTGCAATTCATTCCGCTATCACAACTTAAAACATGCTCAACAATGTAAACTAGCAAGAGTTTTAATCAATCCTGCTTTTTATTTCATTTCTACAATTCACAATTTCAGCATCCAATTAAACAGGCTAAGTAACAAGCAAGTCTAAGAGCAAGCTAAAAAGGTTCGTGTCCTCGAACAAGGGTAGGATACGGGACACAAAACCTTGCGAATTCAATCTAACCAAATCCACCAACGAAGTGCTTAACAAACAGGCAATAGCGAACAAGGAAAGCTATGCCTCAACAACTACAGCACTTATTCAACAGAGTTAACAAACTAATAGATGATTATGGATAACGAAAGGAAAGCATGCCATTCAACTAATTATGCAACTATCAGACAGTCAATCAAAATGGAATTCATGCGCACAAAAGATCAACTAAGGACTTTTTCAGCTTTTAATGACCTTGGTTACAAAGAAAAGGTTAGCACAAAATGGGCGACGGTCTATACTAGCTTGGTCAACTACCCGAATGACCGCCGCCGACTCATAAAGATCAACCAGCCAAACAAAAGTATGAAGGAAAAATAAAGAGAACTACTAGATAAGTCCTACTAAAGCTACTACCACCAACTCAATCACACCAAGTCATCATCCTCATCCGGCTTCTCATGGTATTGTGTCTCGAGCTCTCCTTTTTTCATTGAACTCTTTCTCATCCAGAATGTATGCTAGTCCATATGTCAAAACAATCCTCTCATATCAAAGTATTCAACCCTCTTTCGAATTCACTTTTTCTTTTTCATAGTATTTCTTTGATCTCTTTTCTTTTCTTTTCTTCTTTTTGCAATACAATAGGGTCATTTGAGGTGAGATTTGTAATGAGAGAGATATTGGAGCCAAATTTTGGAATTTTTGGAGAGGGAGCTGAAAATTTGGGACTTTTGCTTTTGTAGTGGGAGAGGAAAGATATAGAATCATGTAACAATTTTTCGCTTTTTCGCATTCCAACCACTTCTATCACATTCACACCACCCCCAAATCTTCTTGAACAATGAAAACTCATCCGAACATCCCTCCAAACAATCGGTTCCCTAGGTTAAGCAAAGAACGTACGGGAGAATAACAAGATGCAAAATAGGACAAGTGGACTCATTTGTGGTATCATCATGCAAAGAATGCCTTGTATCTTCCCCTAAGTGCGCTTTGGATTCCAAAATGATTGAAAATGGACATTTAAACATAATTAGAGATGGACATGCGATTATTCACCTAACTACAAGCATTTTATTGGAAAGATGGGGATATGGGCCAAAACTTGCTCAAAAACTTACTCAAAACCTAGACCATTCAATTTTCAACTAAGCATGCAAATTGAGAAGCACAAAATTTCTTAGGATTGCTACGAATTCTTGCCAACTAACATTTTTTGAGCATGCAACAAGTTATGAACAAAAACTAAAAATATGACAAAAGGAAAGAATTGCAAGTAAAAAGCTTTATTTAATTTTTAAAATTTTCCATTTTCTCATATATATATATTTTTTTTGGATTTTTGAATTGCTATTGTTTTTGAATTTTCAAATTTCTCAAATCATATAAAATGAAGCAAAAGCAAGCAAATAGCACATAAGCTAACCCCTCCCCCCAACTTAAAGCGATGCTATGCCCTCATAGCATAAAGAACAAGAGCAAAGAGAGAAAAGAGGGCGCGAATGTACCATCCAAGGGGAATGTCAACCCCTAAATACCTCGACCAAGTTGGAGGATTTCATGTCAATGTCTCGTTCCAGCCAGATTAGATGCTTCCAGGGCTTATTCCTTCGGTTCTGCCAATTCGGAACCACAGCTAGTCACACAGGACCATATCCAAAGCTTTATTGGACTAATAACCGCGGCACATAGCCGCACCCATGCTTAGGGCTCCTGAATGCCTCACTCACTCCGGCATTAGGTCCAAACTACCAAGGCTGGTGTGGTAGCACATAAACCCTGCAGAAGACTTAAGAGAACGACTTTCCACAAGACAAATGACATTAGAACCACCGGCCCATGTTATCCGGTTTCAAAACAAAACAGAAGTAAAAGACAGAAGACAAAAAGCACGAACAAAAATCAAGTAAATCATGCAAGACAGAATGAAATGCAATGCACCACCCGATCATCACGCGATCAAACGAGTCATACTTTTCTTCCCATTCCTTACCGGTGAGGTATGAAATGGGTGGCTATACTAGACCGTTGAAAATGTGTTATGCTAGCGCCCGTAATAAAATTTATCGCTCGACCTCGCCAAACAATTAAGTCCAGCGTCCCCTACGATCAAAACAAAGCAAGATAGAATACAACCTAGCGTGCACTCCAGGCAATATCACACTTCACCCACAGACCTAAGTTGCCACCGATAGGGGCATATTCGGAGAGCATGGATCATTACCGATAAACTATTACCAAGAAAAGCTAATGAAAGCCCTTTTTTCACTAACATAGGTGAAATCTTTTCATGTGAAACATCTCCAAGACTTTATTCAAAACATGACAAACAAAAACAAACAACACAAACATGCAAACAAACAAGCTAAAACAAAACTAAATATGCATAACTAACTAAAACATGATAAAGCAAGAAAGAAAGACAAGTATGTACAATATTTACAAGTTTTGCCCTTCGAACCGGAGCTGGGCACACGATCCTTCTTTTAGTAGCGGCGTGCGAAGCTACATATACCCAAGTCACTGGTGGGTACTTCTACCTGGGGCCGGTCCGACAAAAGTTAAGTTCGGTTACGCTTTCGCTCTCCGTGCAAACATAAAGAAACAAGCTAATCAACCGTGTAAACTGGATCGACTAGCTCCTCATCCGGCTCTCCAACCTCGAAACTGCCGAGAAATGGTTTAAGCCTCTGTCCATTCACTTTAAAAGATTTACCAGTACTTGGATTCATAACATCAACAACACCATGATGGTTTCGAATAATTAGCACGCAATTGAGAATTATTAAAAGAAACAGAGCACTCCAAACTACAGTCTTTGCTAAAAATTGAACTCTACCATGCCACAAGATAAGATATTTTGAGTAAAGCAATTGCTGAGTTCGTTTTAAAAACTTAAGTTCCACTAAGTGCATAGCCCAAACAAAATTAATTTTCAAGTTGTTGACAAAATCTACAATATAAGGATGATAAACCACAAGAAAATTATCAACACCAAGAAAATCAATTCGTTCTATGATTGGAAACTTCTCAAAAATAGGCCCACATGCATTTTGTTTTTCTAACAAAGAGTATAAAGAATTTACCTCACCATCCATTTTCTTAGTAGTGAGAAGATCGAGGCACGGAGAACTCGAAGGGACAATTTTAGCTTCCATGGGCTCCAACTCTTCAAAGATTGGTCCATAAGCATCTTGTTTGGCTAACAACGAATACAAATAATCCACTTCGGCATCCATTTCCTTAGCGGTGAGAGGTTTTGCCAACGGATCTTCATAGTAGATGCCCGACATTTCAAGTATGTTCATCTCGTGAGCAAGGAGTACTTCCGCCGGGGAAGAATTAAGATACGGGAGATCGGAAAAAACAACTTTAGCGGTGAGGCATTTTCCCCCCGAATCATCATATAGAGGGGGATCCACAAGAGAGGGAAGAACCTTCTTCTCGATCGGTGGTAGCTCCTCAAACTTTAGGGTCCAAGCGTTCATAGCACAAGCTTCATCCCCATCAAGCAACGCATGTAAATAACTGACTTCAGAAGATTCGAATTCAGTCTCTTCAGCAGTAAGAGCAACTCCCAAAGAATCACTATAAAGCAATTCATCCACATGTTCTTCTACGATGGTATCAATGAAACTTGCTTCATTCACATTCTCGTCATCCCCTATCTGACTGCTCACATTGAATACATTGACCTCCATCTTCATGTTACCGAAGGTCATGTTGAGCATTCCATTCCGGCAATTGATAACTGCATCCGCCGTGGCTAAGAAAGGTCTCCCAAGGATCACCGGAGTAGAAGCAGCACACGAATCAGTCGCATTTGTATCGAGAATCACAAAGTCCACTGGATAGATAAACTGACCCACTTGTACCAAAACATCTTCTACTACCCCTCTTGGAGTGCGAATGCTCCTGTCAGCTAATTGAAGAGTGACTCGAGTAGGCTTCATTTCTCCCAACCCAAGCTCTTGATAAACAGAAAATGGAAGCAGATTGACACTTGCACCAAGATCTAGCAAAGCTTGCTCGATACGCTTTCCTCCAATGGTAATTGAAATAGTAGGACTCCCCGGATCTTTGTACTTTGGTGCGATGTTTGTCTGAATGATGGAACTCACTTGTTCGGTCAGAAAGATCTTCTTTTGGACATTCAATTTTCGCTTACATAGATCCTTAAGAAACTTAGCATAAGATGGAATCTGCTTGATGGCATCCATAAGGGGAATGTTGATCTTCACTTGATTAAATAGCTCATGCAACTCCGCATTAAGATTCGGTTTCGCCAAAGCCTTCAAGCGATGAGGATAAGGTGCCGGTATTGGAACAACTTGATGGTCCGGTATACTTTCCTTCTTTTTACCCTTTTCCATCTCCTTATCTTCCGAATCCTCCTTACTTGCCTCCTTGGGAGATTCTCCAAGAATTGGCGTGGGAACTAAACGATCGATAGAATGAGGCAACAAAATAGGCTCCGGAGGCATCTTCACTTGATTATCCACAACCTTCCCACTTCGAAGGGAAATAATAGCCTTTGCTTGCTCTGGGAAAGTCACCGAAGAGCTAGCAAAGTGAACACCTCGAGAAGTCGGAGTGGAAGTCGTTTGGGGATTAGGTTGAGGCTGTGTTGGAAATTTGCCTCTCTTGTTGTAACATCCCCACAGTTGTTGTCAATTTACCCAACTGATTCTTGATATCATTCATCATCTGAGTTTGTTGCTCATTGATAGCAGTTTGGCCTTGCAAGAAAGCACTGAATTGATCTTCCCAAGAACGCTTAGGGGGTTGTTGAAACTGAGAGGGCTGTTGAAATTGAACAGGTTGTTGCTGAAATTGGTTTGCATGAGGGAATGGAGCAGGAGGAGCAAACCCTGGCGGACCTTGAGCTTGAGGGAAACGGAAAGCATTCTGAGGTTGCTTCCAAGGCAATTGAGGAGCGGGAGGTTGAACTTGAGAAGAACTCCCTTCATTTGACTGATTCCAACGGAAAGTTGGATGTTGACGTGTCCCCTGATTATAAGATTGAGAATAGGGATCAAAACGTTGAACTGCCTGTACTTCTTCTGGAGCAATCCCATTGATTATGTTCTTCAAAGCTGGAATATTAGGACAAACATCGGTAGTGTGCCCCACCATCTCGCAAATAACACAAACTTCCTCAACTTGGCGAACCACCTTCACTTCCTGAGACTGAGCACTCTTAAGTTCCAACTTATCCAACTTACGGGCAATCTCCTCCAAACGGGTTTCAAAAGCTCTGTGCTCCGCTAATTTTCCTGAACCAGAAGGCCCCTGATTGAACATTGCCGTATCCCCTGGGTCTGCAAACTGCCAAGTCTGAGTCTTCTCAGCTAGTGTCTCATAGAAATCCCAAGCATCCTCCGGAGTCTTTCCCAAAAAGTCACCTCCTCCCATAGTATCTAACAGCTGCTTGCTCTCTTGGGAACAACCTGTGTAGAAATAGTTCACTCGAAGATACAACGGGAAATTTTGGTGAGGAACCGACATAAGCAAATCCTTGTAGCGCTCCCAATACTTGTGATAAGTCTCCCCATCCCTTTGCTTGAAACTTTGAATCTGATCAATAAGTAACTTCGTCCTGCTGGCTGGAAAGAACTTAGTAGTAAAAGCATCCTGAACTGCTCCCCAGTTGCGCAATGATTGAGGTTTAAGAGAATTGAACCACTGCTTCGCTTTGTCCTTGAGAGTAAATGGGAATAACTTCAAACGAGCTTGCTCAAGTTGCCCCGGGATTGTAACAAAGGAATGCAAGATGTTTTCGAACTCCCGGATATGCAAATAAGGATCCTCCACTCGCTCGAACTCGAATAACCCAAGATACTCTACTTGAATTCAATGTTCACAAAGAAATTGAACCGAATAATGATAGGAGATACTTGTGAGCCCTTTCTCGATTCGGATAATCAATAAGAGTACGAATCGAGCTTCGTCGGCCATCGGGCTCATGAATGCGATTACATATTAAATCGCGAGGCGGAGAAGCAAGGTGATACGCCCGACAATGCTACGATTTCGCATGAGACAAGAACGATGAAGCCGATTGGAAATTGGGCTTCCGTACACAACAGACATACACAAGCAAAATCTACCAACTAACTAATTAACTACCAGCAAACTAACAGACTGGAGGGGCTAGACCGCCACCTCAACTCAGCAAACAGAATATGCGAGGGGTTATGCCACCACCTCGGCTCAGCAATGCAATCAAATAAAGTAAGAAATACTAACTAACTAACTAGATAGCTCAATACTTAACCGGGCTTCGTTACACCTCAGGTTTGGCATAAGACCAGGTTAGAGGTATCCACCAAGCTAAGTACGACCTATAAGCAAATAAACTACTAATTACTTAAGCTACTAAACTACTAAAAGAAAGAAAGAGGCGGAATACTCACAATGGTTTGTCGAACCTCCAAGAAAAGCCCTTATGGTCCTATCGATTTGTATATGCTTCGTTCGTCGATATATATAATAAGATCACCCTAAGCGTAGGGTATAAGCGTCCAATTGAAGCAAAATAATCCGGAAGACCGGGATCGTACCCAAGGGAAAAATTATACGGCTTGCTGGATTTGTAGATGCAAGTACTGGTTTTCGGCCTTTAGACAGCCAACTTAGTTTTTCGTTTGCGGTGGAAAGTAAAAAGGCTAAATTAAACGAGAATAAACTAGATTAAAAAGCAGGTTAGGTCTAGGACTCACTAACACCCACGACTCAAGCGAAACTACATTTTTCAACCAACTACGCGATTCAAGATACTCAATTAAGGTTCTTAAGCCGGAAGATAAGATGGTTCAAAAATCAAGCTAGCTATAGAATTCATTTAGCAAATGCCTCGAGCGACAGAGCTCCACGCATCATGTGTGGTAAGTAGGCGATGCTCTTACCTACACATGATCAAGGAGGTTAACACCTCGGCAATTTGACAAACAAATCCAAGCCCCACATCAATCTTCGACCCAAAGATTCAAACTTTATTGGTGAAAAATGCAATTTTTACTCGAGCCATGGGGTGCTAATCACCCCATGACCTACCCTTGAAAGACTACTCACACATAACTATGAAGTTAAGAGCAAGCAAAAATCTACTTAGCAAATTTGACATAACAACACTAGAAGGAAATTGGATTAAAAGATAGATCGGGGTACGAGCTACAACTTTAATGAAGACGAAATTATCAAAAACTAACTAAATAAAGCAGAAAATGAAATTTAAAGTGCTGAAAATAAAGAGCAATGAAGAACACCAAGAACAATTCAAAAACTAGATCTAGATCCTAAAAACGTGAGCAAATCTAAAAATTACTTCTTTGTACAATGTGAGAATATTCCTATTTATAGTCCTTAAGCACGCGCACGGAATATTCCATAAAGATCCAAAAAAAAAAACTCGACTAAGGCCTTCGGCATCGATGCAATAAATTAGAGTGCATCGATGCCGAGCTACTTAAGACCGGCCCTCTAAGTGCTTCGGCATCGATGCAATGTTTTAGAGTGCATCGATGCCGCCTGGCTTAGTGCCTTTCATGCTAACCTCTTAGGCATCGATGCAATGTATCATAGTGCATCGATGCCGATGTGGTTATCTCCAAAACTTTGACTTTTGGTCTTTGCCTTGCCCACGCCTTGGCGAGCCGTCGGGTCCTGCCTAGGCCACGCCTTGGCGCTGCTTGGCCACTGCTTTTGCCTTCGGGTGCTTTGGCTTGCTTTGCTTGCTTGCCACGCCTAGGCGTTGCCTTGGTGTCGGCTTGCTTTGCTAGTGGCCTGCCTAGGCGTTGCTCAGGCATTGCACACCAACGGGCCTCAAGACTCCGTTATTAGGCGATTTCCTACAAAATAAAACCAAAATACCACTCGAGCAAGAAAGCCATTAAAACAACTAATTTAAGCTATAAAATTAACCAAATCTAGATACTAGCGCACCCTACATTGCATTATCGGGTGCTTATCATTATTTCTCATAGAAAACAACTAGATGCATTCACCCAAGGTAACTCCGACATTGATTGAGAGGGTTAAACTTAACCCATTTACCCACTAGAATTTCTTTCGAAAAGAGATTTTCAGTACATTTTCAAATTTAATGAACCCACGGTTGTTTGAGCTCGTGAGATTGATAAAGAGAGCATGTAAGATTAATCATCTGTGTATGGTCTTTGACTGAAATTCAGGTAATTTGATGAGTTCCATTGAAGGGCACTCAGAGCCCACCACTTCAGAACACAATTTTTTTAATTTTTTTCCTGAATAAAGACAATTAGACCAAAAAGACGGATTTTTTTGGCTTATTTTACCCTTTATTCAAAAAATTCAAGTTTATGTTGTGATTCTTAACTTTTTTTTATTCCTCGCATCGAGACGACTCAATAATCCACAAACATTTGGCACAAAACTAATAAATGCGGGAAAATTGAATAAAAAAAATTAGCCAATTCACTCCTTATCCAAACTAGACCTAGAGTTTGGAAAAGTAAAGTTTTAGGTAACGGAAAAGAAGAAGAAACAGAGAAGAAGAATCAGCCTTACAAGGAGGGCTGTTGTGAATCATTGAATCTCTTCATTAATGAGGTGGTGCCTCCAGATTAAAAGTCTCGCACGATCTTCACAGAGGATCCGGATTCGTTCGGCCTACCACATATCAAATAATATCACTGCCCCTACTCCATTCCTTGATTGAAGATGGGTTTGGAACATTCGTGCCAACCCAAACCCAAGGATTGCTTTTTCACTTGGCTTGCCCTTGAGCTACGCCTCCCCACCAACAGAAAGTCTACCCACGCAGACATAGTGCACGATCCTGCACAAACACCTCCGTGGAGCCCACTATGGGTCTCCACAAACGATTCAAGCCGTTCAATAAATTTAAAATATTTTTTCAAGTGCTCCCGCGAAAAAAAAAGCTCAATACAATTTCTCTAAGTACTCAATCCAATCACATAACTTTTCACATTGAGAAGTGGCGATCGACACTTTGAATGAAGACAGGGGTGCTGAAATGCTTAGAAGGGTGTTTTGCGAGATACTCCAACAATCATTTGTTCATTACAGTTCAACCGGGCCTTCATACTCCTAATCACAAGCTCACGAGAATTGTTTCATCATCGGGATTTGCCCAAGGCAGGGCTTAGACATTTGCCAAGCCAAATTAGGGTGTCTGCAAAAGTCCCTCTATGATAGAGCACGTGTACCTATGAAGTGTAGCCGAGCGAAAGTCAAAGCCGTAATGAGACTCAAATTTGGCTAGGCAAACATTTTAAGCATAAAAAATCAAGAAATTTTCGAAAAAGATTTTATGGTCGAATCAGGAGGTTGCCTACGTATTCTTTTGAGGAAATAAGACTATGCGTAGTTTAGGGCGATCATTGCATATAAACATACGAACTTGCAAAGAAATATGTGTCTTGCCAACAGTACTCTCGTATGCATCGCTCGACAGATCGGTATGGCCTAAGGCACGTCTTTCTTTGTAAGTTGTGCACTTATTCACGCACTAACTGCCCTGAACTACGCATAGACTAATTTCCTTCAATAAATATGTAGGCAGCCTTTTGGCCCAACTCTTTCATAAATAAAATATCATAATCTTTATACATAAATACCCATAGGTAACCTGTCAAGTCATTCCATAATCCAACGTCCTTTCCAAAAGCAAATTCAATAGGCTACAATCCAATATTCCATAAAAGTAGTAAAGGAGAGAAGGGAAAAAATGTTATTACATTTATCCAAAGTCAAAAGATATATAAATGAAGTTACATTTTCATCTCCAAAACATGATTTAAACAAGATGAATAGGTATTGAGCTTTCAAAATGTCTGGCAATGGACATCAAGCACTCCATACTCTTGATTTGTACCTAAAAATAGAAGGGTTGAGCACACACTTGTCTAGTAGAGAAATCGCCAACAAGCTCTAAATGTATATGAGATGGCATGTGAAAGGAAAGCGTAACATGAGCAAAGCCATTTTGAGTAAAATGAGAACATGCGGCACCAACATACATGTGAAACCAAAGAACTCACACACACACAATCATTTCTAAAACATTTCCTCGTCGACTTTAATCCCTTTATCGAGTTTTTGTTTCAACCCCAATACATCACGAGTGATTCCTAGCGACACCCAAAGGTGGACCTAGTGAGATTCCTAACAACACACCCGAAGGTAGACCTAGTGACATTCCTCTCTATGTATTGGGTTATCCACGTTCCAATTTCAAAAGAAATCAACCATGATCCTGCATTTGTCTCATTCCTTAATAACTTTGCCATCAAAATCAATTCATCCTACCACAATGTGTCAAACATGCATTTTAAGATCTCAATCTCATGAATGTACATAAAACAATCCAATTATGAGAACCACATCCTTAAAATCCTTACAATATTAATTTTTCAAAAAAACTACAGTTGCTACCGGTAGAGAGAAAAATGTGGTACCAGTAGCAACATCTCTAGATTTCGGTTTTGGAAGGCTGCTACCGGTAAGGCAAAAAACGTGCTACCGATAGGGACAAAACAAGGATTTTCAATTTAGAAACTTGGCTATTGGTAGGAGCTAGGTTTTTCAGAAAAAGCAATTCAACCTCTCTTAAATTTTCAACCAACTAGGGAAAGAGATATCTAATACCAAATCAAGCACCCAATCAACATATAAACATCTAGAAAGAGAAAAGAGATCCCTACCAAATGAGTCTTGAGCAAACCCCCAAGATCCAAGCAAGCCCTAGATGTCCCAAGCTTGATTTTTGAAACCCACCAAAAAAATCTCTTTCCAAGCTTGATAACTCGATTTACCAAGCCTTGATCGCTAGAATATGAAGAAATGGGGATGAATCTTCATGGGTTTGAAGTATTTGAGAACGATCCAAGAGAGAGAGAGAGAGAGAGATATGTCGAGAGAGGGTGAGATGATAGAGCGTGAGAAGAGAGAAAATGTAGTACCAGAAAAAGAAAAAGAAGGGAGAAGGGGATTGGGTTCTCCTGACTTTCTTTTGGAATTTATAAAGGTGCAATCACACATACAACCCTCAACCACTCAAGTACCACATCAACTCCCACAATTTACAATGTAATTACACAATCATAATTCACATAAAACGGCTCAACCACATATTGAAATAGGGCGCGGCTATTTGCAGCCCCTTATTTTCT
This sequence comes from Rhododendron molle, assembly GCA_025413875.1. Taxonomy (NCBI): domain Eukaryota; kingdom Viridiplantae; phylum Streptophyta; class Magnoliopsida; order Ericales; family Ericaceae; genus Rhododendron; species Rhododendron molle. The sequence goes on from CM046390.1 coordinate 24,953,587, forward strand.
TCGAAAGCCCGTTAAAAATTTCCTTTTTTGAAATATATTTCGACAGTTGGTTACAGAAATTGAAATACATTTTCAGCATCCAATTACCGAAATTGAGATACATTTTCAGCATCTAATTACCGAAATATACATTTCGGCAAATGTTTACCAAAGGTTGAACATATTTTCGACGTGTAGTTACTGAAATATAATATTGTTTTCAACAGCTATTTACCGAAATGTATGTTCGACAGTTATTTACCGAATGTTGAATATATTTTCGACATGTAGTTACCGAAATATAATTTTCGAAAATTTTTAACGGGCTTTCGGAGAAAATAGGGGGCTGCAAATAGCCCCCCCTTGAAATATTAAAAGAAAATAAATAAATTACTGCCTGTATATTTTTCAAAAATCTCTTGATTTTTAAGAGATTTTTTATGCTTAATATGTTTGCCCAGCCAAAATTCAATTCACTTAACGGCTCTAACTTTCGTTCAGCTATGCTCCGTAGCTACTTGTGCTCTATCAAAGAGGGGCATCTATAGACACCCTAATTTGGCTTGGCAAAATTTTAAGCCCCGCCTTAGGCGAATCCAGTTGATGAATAGATTCTCGTGAGCTTTGCTTGAAAGTACGAAGGCTTGGTTGAACGACGACGCGACTAAGATTGTTGGAGTAGTCCTTAAAACTCCTTTCCAAGCATTTCAACATTCCTATCTTGATTCAAAGTGTCGATAGCCACTTTTACATATGCCTGTCGCCAGTTTTATTGTGTCGATCACTAGATAAACAGCCGATCACCAATCTATTTGTCGACCGCCATATATTGTGGCGGTCACTAATTTTTATCTAGCGACCGCTGTTCTTGCTTTTCTGGAAAATACTTTTAGAAGCCCAATAACTCTCACAGAGTTCAAGGTTATTACTGGTGCTTGGAGCTAGTAGGGCGGAGACCCACCTCCAAGCACCAAGCTGCCTAGGCGGCGCCAAGCAATTCGGCGTTTTTTTTTTATTATTAAACAAACCATTATCCAATCAAACTATATTCCATGTATCTATAATGCAAGTTCAAACTTCAAAGTACAAACCCAAATGAAATTAAATATATACTGACATTTTGGCGATTTACGAAATTCAGGCACAATTTGTGGAGACTACAAAATACCCAACGCCAGAACGATCACTATGTGTGTGTGACCATATCACTGTGAGAGAGAGAGAGAGAGAGAGAGAGAGAGACTCAGAGAGTCGAGAGAGAGAGCGAGACTGAAGAGAGAGCCGAGAGAGAAAGAGAGAGAGATACCGGCGGGAGAGAGAGAGAGAGACGATGGTGTCGACTAGAGCTCTGATCGACTGGAGTTCACTTTCGTTTCGTCTCCCGCCTCTGAAGCTCTACTGGAGTGTGGAGTGTTGAATGGGGGATGTAAATGTAATTGTAATATATATAGATATGATTTTGTAAAATTACATAATAAGCCCTTTTAGTTTTTGTAATTTTGATCCTGGCCCTTTTAGGTTAATAGTATACATTTTAGGCCTCCAAAGACGCCGCCGAGCCTGCCAAATGTCGCCGAGCCCGCCTAGGTGGCCGCCAAACACCGCCAAACCTCCCTGGGCGCCAAATCAAATGCCAATGGGTATTGGCGTGGTGGCGGGATACCTCCAAGCGCCTAGGCGGCCGCCGAACACTGACAGAGTTTGAATCCGTTTTAAACTCTTTTTCCTCCTGCTTGGTGCTTGTGTTTGAATTGTACACAACTCTTTTTGATAGAGTTATGCATCGGATTTACTCTTATTTTTGGATTTAATTTAATCAAAGTGATAATCTCTAAGTTTTATCACTTCACCCCTATAAATAGAGGCCTTAACTCTGAATTCAATATCGTTTTCCTTACTTCCACACTTCATAAATTCGAAGCAATCACATACAATCCCTTAAATCCACAAGCAAAACACTCCGAGTGTCATCTTCAACCTCCCAACAATATAGTCGTTCAACCCTGTTCTTCGTGCTTATAGTCCATAAAAGCCACAAGCTTCCAATCTTCTCACCGAGTACTAAGGCATCAAGGTGGGATGATCCCATAGCCTCAATGGCCTAGCAATTTTTCGATTTTTATTCATTTTTCTGTAGTTTTTATGAATACAATATCCTTTGGTTTAACGAGGAGCAGCGATCGCCACAGTTTATGGCAGTCGCTGATTTTGTATATATGCATGTGGCTATTGCTAGACCTTAAGTGGCGATCGCTAGTTTAGATTTTGTCGAAAGCCAGTCTTGCTGTCCAAACAAAAGCTTTGTTCTTTTGTTTTCTGCATGCTTCCCTCATCCTCTTTCTTGTGTTTGGTTTTTATTACTGTTCTCAACCATACCTGTTAATAGCTTAATTAAAAAGTTCATGTGAAATCACTTAAGTATGTTAAACTATCTTACGTCAAATAAGTAGAGGCCGACATTTGTAATTGTGGTTGGGCGAAGAAGGGTGCCTAACCGCTTACCGTCACCATACCTTTAGCATCCGAATGCAAAATCTCGATTCTTGGTTTCTTGGTTACTAAAACCAAGTGGCAACTCTAAATAGATTAAGTGCGCCACAACAGGCACTTCCGATAAACAGACATGCCGCAACGAACAAATTAAGTGCGCCGCAACGGGCAGTTCTAATAAACAGACATGTTGCAATGAGTGTCTAAAAAGAGTAATTTTGCTGACCGACCATCCTGTGTAGTGATGCTTTGCCCCAGCGCACTCGCGCGGGGTGGGGTAGTCCACACAAAGCTGGTGTAAAGCTGATCAACAAAAAATAAAAGTAAACACATAGGATGCACACATAGCTAGCTCTTACCCTACATGCTCTTGTCCTAAACTCATAGTAATAGTTAAACTCTGTATCATAAAGTAAAATTCGAGTTGAAACCTATTTGTATCATAAAGTAGAATTACCCACGAAATCCTCCTTTGGTACCATAAGGAAGAAAAAACAATAAAAGGAGTTTAAACAACAACAATTCAAAATCAGCACCCAAATGGGTATCAAATCAAACACTAACCTTTATAATCAAAGCTCCCTTCATCTTCAAAGCACCCATAAGGCTTGTCTATAAATGACCGAGGTGGTTTAACAAATAAATCCAATAAGCAAAACCACCACCAATTGAACATATATGTAAGTATCAGCGATTGTTTCTATTAGAGACCGTAAAAACTACTTTAGGTAATTTACGACTCATCGAAATCAACATTGATTTCATATTCGTGCAAAAGGATGATGAGAGAGAGAAAGGGTACCTGTAGCCATAGGGTAAAACAATTGTGAATGGGTCAACACATTGAGTGATTCACATCAGAGCCTTTGAGAGCTTTACTAAAATCAAAATAAGATGATAGAAAAGGTTGATGTCAATGAGTTGCGAGAGCTGCGACAGATTATCAAGCCTTTGAAATTGGCCAAGCTGCAGTTAGGTTTTGAAAATGAGTAACCCAAATGAGAACGATAAATGAAAAAGCTTATACGGTGGTAGCTAAACACAAATCAAAACATAAAAAACGTATACAGTGATAAAAACCTTTATTTTCTTTCTCTTTTCATAGGGTTACACATATGGTACACAATACATAGTGAGATTATTAGAAGAGGTGCATACCTACAATACGATATTCGAGCATTAGAACCAAATTTTCTCCTAATTAATGCTCCACCAATTCATCAAGAGTCTAAAAACGGGGAAAAGATTCAATTTGAGAATAGATAGGGATTCAAGTGAAAGAATAGAAGCTATATAGAAGAAGATGAAGAAGAAGAAGAGGTTCGTTGTGGCTTTGTGAAATCCCATTTACTGCGTATATGTTTCTAGTCGATTCTTGATGTGGAGCTGTTCTTCCACTGTGTCAATGCTGATTGAAAAAGAAGAAAAAGGTGTTCCCCTTTATCACTATGCTAATAGGGGCTCCACTAAAGGCCTTGGAGTGGGGAGTGAAGCTCCATGGTGAATGTTACAAGCACCCCACCAAGTGCTGGTGAATGTTACAAACACCCCACCAAGTGCAAAAATTGTTGGAATGAAACCCAAGCCGCTTCATAAAACTGAAAAAACACAAAATCATCAAACTACATCCTCGCAGGTTTGGAGATGTAGCTACAGAGAACAACAAAAAATGTCAAGTCAAAAACATAGTCGACAAACCACCATCAGATTTAATAGCTAAGAAATCTAATACCAAGATAAAATATTTTTTTTATATGAACTATTTTCATCCTTAAAGTAGATTTTTTGGCTGCAGTTGTAGATGTAACTTCCAAATAATACGATCTATACCATCTAAAAATATATGTTTACCAACATATTCTACAACCACGTTCCAAATCATAATAACACCTACTTCAGCATTTATTTTTGCATGCTCATAGGTACAATAACTTCCTAATTGCGAAACATTTTGAGCACCTAAAATACATGCATACAACAAACAGTAAAAAATGTAAGAACTTTAGGCCGGGGCCTGAACTTGTAACAATATAAATGGCAAATTCCAAAGAACATGCTTGTCCAAGTGGAAATATGTAACATGTGTAAAACATATGCTTGGCAAGGCCACAAGAGTGTTTAGTCAACATTCTACAAATGCATGGTAAATAATTTTCTGTACTGGTTCGTGATCCATCGCAATGTCAGCGAATTCTGAAATATCTTGCAAATCAACATTCTTCAACCAAATACAATTGTGGGAACCAATAGACATCTAGTCAGTGATCTTCGAAAGCTATACTAATGCTAAGAAACTAGAAAGCATGCCATCAATTTGTAGCAGATATGAATGTTTTAAGGCCCCGTTTGATAAACATCTTGGAGGTTGGGATTGGATTGCTAAGGTGAGAGTATTAGTAATAATTTGTTCGGTTTTCAAAATTGTTCCGGATTGATAGTCCCATGGGATGAGATGAACAAGCCAGCCCATAGAGGGTATTAGCATTCATAGTCCAACCCCAATCCCTTCTCATTACCAATTTCTTTTATCAATCCAATCCCATCATCTAATCCTATCTCAAACAAACATGATATTAATAATCTCATCATCTAATTCCATTCCAAACAAACATACTCATTATCAATCCCTTCTCATTACCAATCTCAATCATAATCCCATCTCTTTACGAATCTCATCAATCTATCACTGAAACCGGGCCAAAGAGTTACCACCATCAGCTTTCATTCTCTCTCCCCTTTGATACCAATAATAGTTGATATCTATTTTTCAAGGGAATTGACTCCACACTCCCTTTTTTTACATCCACACTCTCTTTTTCGTCTTTTAATAAAAAAAACACATCCACTTTCAATATTAATGAACAAAAAAAGAAGAAGGAAAGGTATAGATAATAGATATCAAAAAAGGTAGTGTGAAAATCAATTTCCATTTGTCAAGTATATTAACACTGACGTTGATGATTGTGGTTTTGTATCTCACCTCACCTAAATCCATTCTCTAAGTTTTATATTAACCCCATCGTACATTGTCCACTTTTTTTTTTTCTTCCCCCGCTTGCAGGTATAGTACAGAAGCGATATATGCTTAATGGATTTAGTGCAATTTTTTTATTTGGATAAGTACATAATTATATTACTCATGTATATATCTATATCTATCTAATAAAACAAAAGGGTGTAGAGACCATACAAATACAAGTTGATAGAAGGGCTGAGATCATTTGATCCAACGGCTGCTGTGTGCTCTTTAACTCTCTTAAGAAAACATCCACACTCTTACAAATACATTACAAAAATATCATCAAAAGATGGGTAGTGCCATAGGCACAGGCAAGCACTAGTGTGTGTGTGTGTATATTTATATATATAGTCATTTTCCTATCCACGCCCTCTAAAATCCGCACCTCCCCTTTTTTGATCGAATTTAGACGATCCGAGCCGCTCAATATGATCAAAACGTGACTTTAAGGATACTTGCTAAAAATCAGCAAAAAAAAATGACCGGGAAGGGCTTCATCCAAACAATTTTTATTGAACGATTCAATAAAAAACTGCTTAAATCAAGCCCTTACCGGACATTTTTTTTTGCCGATTCATCGCGAGGACCCTTAAAATTAGGTTCTGAACACATTGAACGGCTTGGATTGTCGCAATCCGATCGGGAAAGGGAGGTGAGGATTTTATTTAAAATCAAGGATACTTGATAGGAAAATTGGGGGTGGGGGGTGTATAAGCCACAAACAAAAGGCCCTATACACCGCCATTTGAAATGAAAAGTTCAAACCGATCTAAAAATTGATCAAGAGAGTGATTACATTCCCTTTTGACCCAACTATACTAACTACTAACCTTTTTTTTAAAATTCTAAATAGAGGATTTTTGATCCCTTCAAAACATCTTGAATTCCTCTTCCACCAAATTGATATCCACTAAATTTTTCTAAAGCTAGAATACCTTTTTAAACCTTCCCTTCATTTGTTTCTTTCCAATCTTTGTTCATAGAACGGGTAGAGAGGAAAAGGACCAGAGAAGTCCATGTACATAGAAATGTTATGCTTGACCTAAAAGCCTCATTTGAAGGGTCAATCTAACCAAGTACCATTACATTGACATGTTATGAATCAATTAGAGCAAACTCAAATCAGGTAGCATAAATCTCAAAGATTCAGTCTACTACATGTCCATGACCAATATTCTTTGATTGAAAAACTGAAGAACTTATACCCCACTCTCGTAGACAATAAAGAGGCAAAACATTGGCATTTGAAGGAATCTTTTGCAGTATATGACGAATAGAAGTAATCCAATGTATATATGACTACAAACCCTTCCAAACTCCTCTGCAAATTGGTGTTGGGTTCTAAAGCATGTGCTGGGGTTCTAAAGCATACACTGATACTTGACAACTATATCGCTTTCTTGTCTCGTGTGTAGCAATATAAAAATTAAACATGTGTCCGACAAAGACCATCTAATGAAAAAAGGGAAGAATTAGCCAACTTATCAAGATTCAAACAATGACAACATTTTGAAAAGTTATAACATCCAATGATCTAAAGATGATTCTCCCTCAGCATTTTAACTCTTCAGAGAGTCTCCGACAATACCTCAAATGGAAGTTTTTCCAAAATTGCATCTATTCAATTTTTTATTTCGATTTCAATTCAAAAAACAAGTCACCTTGTTACATGCTAAATTTGCCCGACTACGCACTACCATGGTAACATACCAATGAAGTCCTGCATTTAAAATTAAAAAGTTACAAAGAAAGTTGAGTACCATAATTTTAATTAGGTTCAATGAGCTACGCGAAGGGAAGATCTTGGGCACTATTGTGCATATGTTCATTCTGAGTCTATGGTAGCGGGGAGTGATTTTGCCACTTCCCAAAAGTTAACAATTTGGGGAGTGCACCTTATGAAAGAGAATTTTGGGAGAGTGGCAAAATCACTCCCTAAGAATTAAGTCAAAATCTTCAAGATACAGAAAGGAATAACAGTACTCACTAAAACGTGAATCTAGTAGCAAAGAGGTATGCACATATAGTTTCAAAAGACTCAAAATTTTACTACATCATATTCCACCATTCTTCTTGGAAGGATGAGCTGGATAGATAATTCAACATGATTGCACTCGAAGTATTTTATTGGCTAGGTATTGGATGGAGCCCTTTAAGGTCAATTATATCTCAATCATGTCATTGCAATTTGTTGCAAGCGAACATGTAAGCACAAAGATAGAACTTTTCAATACTTTAGTTTTAGATAACCTTCCAACAATTAAGCACAAAGATAAGCCCTTTCAAATCAAACCAAGCCTTATGTCTCAATCACTTGGGGTCGGCTAATAATTCAACAATCAAATACTTCTTAGCCCTTTCAACAATCAAATAACTCTCTACTGAATATTTCTTAGCGCATTACCTACATGATCAGCATCAAACCGCACTCTATAGTCTATAATGGGCCTATTTTAATTGCAAATTCAACATTGTTCATTACAACACAATACACTGAAACACCATAGCTAGAATTGATCTCAAAAACTACATAGCTAACCAATGTTAGCACTATTTGACAATGTTCTTCATGATTAAACTTTCCTTAATTAGGATCTATCCGAGCAAGAGAAAATTTAAGCTACTTAGGCTTGTACACAAATAGCTTAATCCTACGCAGCTTCAGATTGCCAATGTAATCAACAATGGAAGTTCAAAGGTAATATAAAGCCTCTCAAAGCTTCAATTTGAGTACACACTCAACAACCTCATGACAGTCCCAAGACTGAATCCATCTCGCACTCTCACCTAATTTATGATCTAACAGGAGAGAAATCACTTTCTTTTCATTTCTCATCAATTTTGAGTGGTAAAACAGAAAATTTTCCAGCACAAAATTTTAGTTCCCAACTCCCACAAAGTCGTTACACATTAAGGAGGAAAGTTGATATGGTCGAGCAAGGAATACTTTTGAACTTCTTACTGCATTTATTTTTTTCTCCACAAAAGTTGAGGCAGTTAGTGCTTGCATTTGTATATGCCTAAAAAAATTCAGTAAGCTACACAGGATCAAAAATATGAACACGCAAATAAAATTCCCGAGTCCTAATTACTTTTTCTTTTTTCTTTCCTAGATAATTCAAGATAGGACAAATGCAAAATATGCAAAAGGAAAGTAAAACACATCGAAAAAGAAATGACGAAAAGAATTTAAAGTACTACAAAAGAAATATCTATACACTATCTGACCTTTTCCCTTTGTAAAGGATTCACCATGGCTTGCTTTTGCTTTCTAGCTCACACCAAAAGCTATGGGCTTGAAGATTACATGGAAAAAGTAGAAAATTGATGGAGGTGGAAATCAAAAGGAGAACAATAAAAAAGATCTTACAACTCTGAAAAAGAGAAAAATCAAAATCAAAAATGAACAACCCAAAAAAAAAAAAACAAAAGATAGAACAAACAAATCAAGATCAGAACACTAACCATAGGTTTTTAGCACCCTTGATGACTGCTGTGAGCTAAAAAAATCCAGAACTTTCAGAGAAAACAGTGAAGAGAAAATGAAAAAAAGGCTGTACCGCTCTGAAATTAGATAAGCAAAAACCATACTTAAGAATCCACGAGACTGAATGCGCAACAATGAGAGAAAAATTTAGAACAATATCCATTTGGGAACACTTGAAGTAAGTTAGTTCACATTAAATGTCTTATGCAACCCTGCCAACATGCTCATTCACATGTACACAACATAGAAGTGTAGGAAAAGTTCACAAAATTTGCAACATGGTCAGAGCAAGGCTTCTATCACTGGGTTGAGAGCTTCTCTCTCTAAACCTAGAGAGAGAATGCACTCCCCTTCACAAAAATCAGTCAAAATCCTCCATAGGTTCCGAGGCAGAGGTAATCCAAGCTCCAATCGGCACTGTGTTGGCTCATATTGGCTTGACCCACTACCAGTTTTCATCCACTACTGCTCTGTGTTGGCTTATCTCGCCCGAGATGATGGTAGCACAGCTGCGAAACACCAGACTTTGTTCCAGTCAACCGATTCTCTGGTGGTCCAAACGGATTCACTCTTGAATCTGTGTGTTTTATCCTCAATCCACCCTTAATCAAAACAACTCATTGTAACCAAGGTTGGGTTGAGAGCTTCTCTGTCTACAAATAGAGAGAGAATGCACCCCCCAACCAAAACCCACTCACCACAACGGGTCTGATCCAGAGAGGGATCTAAGTTCTCATGGAGGTTTGTTTTCACCGGATGGGTTCACTTCAGATGGTGTTCGTCCTTCCAAGTGGCTCGGATCTCCTCTTTCTACCAAGGGTCCATGAGGCATCATCTCCAAATACTGGGTTGTACCCAGTTCATTTCGCCTGTCTTTGAGATAGGAAACCCCAGGTTCTTCTTGGGTTAACCTCAACAAGGGGTCTGGTCTTCCAGATCCTAGCATCATGCGAGGAAGGGACCAAAGGATGGGGTTAGTCTTCATCTTATGGATTCATCCTCACCTCTCAAGGTACAAGGGGATCTTTTCCCCCATCCATCCAGCAAAACATTACACAGTCACATCTTGGGATCTAGGGTCTTTTCCGGAATGGGCTTCACCTATGCAGTTCAGTTCTTCCCCGTTAGGTGTCGATGGTGTCACGGCGGTGGGAGGTAATACGACAATGGGTTTCTGGATTTGACTAAGGTGAGCTTATAGTGAATTGGTTCTTAGTTCTTAGATGCATTTGTTATAGAGTTTTCTCTGGGACTCCCAAATCGAAAGCATGAGTTTTGTTTAATTTCGTGCATTTCTGAAAATCTGAGAAATCTGGGTTCATGAAGAACATGAGCAGTGGTCTGAGTAGAAGACTCAAGTGGGCCCCACAGTCATTAGTCCCACACGCTGGGGTTGCACAGAGAAAGGGATGTTGGGATTTATCCCTCTTTTCTTCTTCCACAGCAGTCCACGATGGAATCCAAAGAAACTTTAATTAATGGTGCAGTTTGACCGTAATGGGTCATCTCGAGAGCTTCAAATGGTCTTTTTTTGAAGAGCTTCAAAAAAAGAGAGCTTCAAATGGTCCCATCCGGGACAGGTGTACTCCACGTTTGCAATGGTCAAAGCTAATTGTTGTACCCAGCTCACAAAAGGCAGTATGCCTTTGTTTCAAATGAGTGTGGGCAGTCCACATCTCACAAATTGATAATTTTGTTTAAAACATTCGATCCCTATCCCAGTGGGTTGTGCTGGTTTTCATATTTCTCACCCCGACGAGTTGTGTCGCGGATTACGCAATTTTCTTATCTTTTCTTTTCTTTTTGTTTTGTTTTGTCCTCCCTGGGGTATGCCCCTTGTAGGCTGTATATTCGCTTAATCCCTTTTAATTTCAAGCTAAATTACCCAAAAAAAAAAAAAAAAGTGTAGGAAATTAAAGAATGAAGCCTTCAAATTACTGATTACATAATAGGAAAGCGAGGACATATTCATGGAAAACGTACCAAAGGAATCAAAACTCTATTTCTTTGCTAATATGACAACCTGCAGGAAGAGGAAATTGACTCCAAAAATTAGCCTTCATTCACTTCCAATTTCGATCCGGAAACTACTTCTCTATTTCTACTCCAATTCACGTTTTTAAGTTGAAAGAAAAATCAGAGCAACAGAGAGGAGATAGATAGATCTATAAGAGAGAAAAAAAAAAACAGTCCATACAATAAACATGGAATCAAAGAGCTATCCGCAAAAATTTCACCATCGCACGCGATGCACAAAGAGAAGACAGGTCGATTACTTGGATACAATTGGATTCCAATATTGAATGAAATTAAATTAGCTTTGTATTTGGAGTTTAAAACCTGAAAAAAATTGCGGGATTTGGTCTTGAAAGAGATCTCTGGAGCATCCTTCTCACCAACAAAGGAACCAATCAAGTACTTCAAAAAAACCTCGTGTGTTCATAGATATGCATGTACAACATTACCCTTCAACTAAAGTACAACATTAGGCCATCGCATGGGAGCATTTTGGGAAGATTAGGCCAAATAGCAAGCCACATGAAGAGTTCGCTTGGATAGTCAATGATGTAATTCTGTACCCATAATTTTACTTGGACAATTGGATACTGTTGGAGCTTGTCCATACTGGTTAAATATAACCTACAAACCTAGTCTATGTAGCACGGACACGAACACACGAACACGACATGACACGGCCACCCCGACATGCAAATTTTCAAAAAATGGGGACATGACACATTGGGGAACACGTTATGCGCATATAAAAATTTTAAAAAAAATTCAAATAAAGATAAAAGTTTAATAATATTATAACCAGATAGCTGTAAATCTAATCAGAGAGTGAAAGAAAGAGAGAACACATTCAAACATTCAAATAAAGAGAGTGTCCCTTAATTGTCCACTTGAAGTGACCCTAAAGTGTACACTTTGATCCATTTTAAAAGTCCTCATAATTGCATTTTTACCCCCGAAGTGTCCCTACGGTGTTGGACCCCAAATATTGGGAAAAAAAGGGACACTCTGGGAGAAGTGTCGGACACATGTCCGGAGAGTGTCAGTGTCCGAGAAGTGGCCGACACCGGTACGTGAGCTCCGACGAAGTGTCCATGCTACATAGAACCTAGTATATGAGCCTAGACGGTATTCCACTCATTGCCAATTAATTTTGAGTTGGATGCTTTAACATGGTATAAGAGCTAGGTTTTCAAAGACTTTTGGACAAGACTCTATGTGGTCGATAGTTGGTTCTCCCTTTGTTTGTTGTTAATAGTTGATTATTGTCGTATCTGTTGAATCGTTCGTTTACCTCACCACGTGTGAGTTAGGGGTCGCACGTCTGGAGGTGTTGGAGTTTGTCCTACATTGGTTAAATATAACTTCCAAACCTAGTATATGAGTCTGGGCAGCCTCTACACTAATTGTCAATTGGTTTTTAGTTGGATGCTTTAACAGAAAAAATACTTAAATAAGATATCTCTACATAGAGATGATGCATGAGTGGTTGCACGTGAACAAATAAATTTCAATCAACTTTTCAGTTTCCTAGTTGCATCAATGCATATAAGGGGAGTTAATACACAAAGACTTTCAAACCACCTTGTGATATAAAATAAGATTTTAGTATGTACTGCGAGAGATCAACATCTATCCAAGATCATCTTCCTACATGGGATATCTTCGGAAGTATGGTCACTTAATTCCCTTTCCTAGGCGATACAAGTTTGCATTGCTTATACATTTCATAAGATAGTCATTTACGATAATCAATGAGTTATTGGTGCAAAGAATTAAATAACTTGGAAACCCTTTTGCGAAGTGAATGTAGCCAACAACCTCGGAGGATACTGCAAGCATCCATCAAATCACAGCACAAACAACATAAACTCATTAAGAAGGAAACTACTGTATATGAGGACCTCCGCTTAGTATCAACATATATAGAAAATAGACTGGGAGCCGATAGATATGTGATATGACCATTGCATTACAAAAACTAAATCTAGGCTAAAGTATGGATTTGCAACATTAAGAGGTCTACGAAATTACGAAACCACGCAATTTCTAAAAAGTAAAGAATTTCAACTGAATGCGAAAAAATACGTTTAAAAGAAAAGATGAGGGAAAATTTGATCAGAAGTCATTATATCAGCATAACAACTTTAGACTCACAGACCTAGATATGATTATTTGGATTAGTTGGTTCTTCTATTTAACCAACGTCCATCAAAAATTAGGACATACAACACTGATTTGAACTACCAAAGGAATTCGATTTTGCAAAGAATCATCTAGGTAAAGTGAACTTTTGATATAGGGTGGAAGCAATGGAGGAGAAAAGGGGCCTTTTGCTTGGGTTAGCATTGATAAGCATTGCAGAATTGTAGTGCCTCCAAAACTACAAGTCCCACATTTCTTTTGCTTGAGTAAATTCATAAGTTTGCCCCTAGATTTGAATTTTCTAGTAGGCTTAGATATTTGAGAAAATTCATACAACAAAAACCAACCACCCATTTAACCAAAAAAAAAAAACCCAACCACCCATGAAGCACAGGTACGCCAGAAAAGTCACCGTATGTGTAGAGGGTACCAGTACACGTACAAGTACAGCCTAAACATACCGGGTACACCATTTGGTATAGACTTTGTTTTTATGCTATTGCTATCGAAACAACCCTTCTTACGCCATTTTGTATAGATTTCAAAGGGACAACCTTTCGAAAACCTTCACGAAGCCTAAGATTCTAGTAATGTTACTAGATTCTTAAAGGCCGAGGATCAAAGAAGTGGAAAGACTTGCTAGTAGGATATTGACTTGCAACATGGTGGCAAACTACTTAACGACCAAGTATTGTTTCCAATGTATCAGATCTAAATATATGCCCATAAACAGTTCCCAAAAGTCATTCGAGTAGTTGGGCAAGAAGAAAGGAAACTGATACAATGTTACAACAATGCACTTTAACCACGAAATCTAAAGCAATTGGATGAACAAACCAACAAAATCTAAACCAGCAGCAACAACCCACAAACCCTGTTATTTAGAGTAAAAATAGCATGCAAGAAATGATGTCATAGCTAAGATCCTGTCATAGATGCCTTGTAGGTCCCAAAAATTACAGATGGAAAACAGAATTTTAGGATTAGCTATGGAGTAATCAAGCCGTTTAAAAAAAGCTATGGATTAATCAAGGGCCTTAACTTGTAAATGTTTACGATTGGTTGACATACTTTATATCTTCATTTATTAAGCGCACGCTTTTTGCGCTTAGACACCCTCAATTCGTTTCTGCACATTGAAGCCCCATACCTGCGCCTCACTCCATGCGCGCTTTTTAAATCACTGCCTTCCCCTCCCAGGCCCGCAAACCAACAAAATCTAAACCAACAACAACAACCCACAAGCCCTATTATTCTGAGTAAAAAACGGCCATGCAAGAAATGATGTCACACTAAGATCCTGTCATAGATGCATTGTAGGTCCCAAAAATTACAAATGGAAAACAGAATTTTGGGATTAGCTATGGAGTACTCAAGTCGTTTAAAAAAAGCTATGGATTAATTAAGCGCCTTAGCTTGTGAATGTTTAGGATTGCTTTACATACTTTATATCTTCATTACTTACCCAAAAAAAACTTTATATCTTCATTTATGAGGCACACGCTTTTTGCGCTTAGACACCCTTAATTCGCTTCTGCACATTGAAGCCCCATACATGCGCCTCACTCCGTTCGCGCTTAAACGTGCTTTTTAAATCACTGCCTTCCCCTCCCAGGCCTCCCTCTTCACCTTCAATTTACAAGTACACACCAAATACCCCACCATTTTGGACCTCAAAGCACCTTCCGTATTCATGAAAATCCAACAAGCTGTAAGACACCTAATCAGATCTTGTTTCCAGTCGATTAAAAGGCCCCCAAAAGCCTTCATCTATGTTATAGAATCCTAGCCAAGTAACTTTGAACAGCTGAAACCCACCACACAATGCCAATTAGGCAACTAGGAGTCTCAAGTCACATTCCTTAAAGTTGTTGGCATCAATCAATTTTCCCTTTTAACTTACTCCATATAGCACATGTATAAAAAGATTTCTATTTGGATAACCTATATAAAACTTTTAGCCCACCCAGCTCCATTAAGTTAGCACTTTCAAACAAAACATTTTAACATTCCAAAATGTCCAAGAAACTTCAAGGTCTGTTTCAATAAGGTTGTCACTTGTTACGCTCCTCATATTTTGCCATGTCTGCCATGTCTTCCTCCTCAACCCCATAGTGTGAACCAATAGACCAGAAAACTATCTCTTGCTGATCTCCAACATTTTCATTGGAGGAAAGTTTTGTTCGTCTTTGTATTTATTAGCTAAGCAGTATAAAGTATAATGTCACAACGAGTGAAAATTATTTTCAGATAAAAAAAGGCTGCAACAAAACATACTTTTTGGATTCCCATGAGTTGCCAGCCAACCATCATTGTCATCATTATCGATAAGAACTTCACCTCCAGCAACTTCATATTCTTCTTATACTGATGGAGCTCTACGTAGACAAGGAACTATGTAAAGGATTGGCAGTTGCCACATTTAATTGAGCAAGTGCAGAGAATTCATCAACTGCTAAAAAAGGATAGAAGAATATTAAAGCATAGTCAATTAGGAAGAACCGGAAAATTAAAGCATAGTCAAGGAACTTAAAAGCCAGCCATGTGAAAACTTATGTTCATAGCTAATCAATATAGAGCACCTCGTGAGCCAACAACATTCTGACCCATTCCTGGTCTTGCAACCCAACTACCAATACTTCCTATTCAATTCATTACTAACTTCATACAAAATAGAGTATATTTATTTGAGAAGCTATAGAAAAGAGTCACGTACGTGAAGAAATTGCATAGGGAAAATAAGAGGGGAAACTCTTTTCGGTGGTGCTTTTGGCCTACCAACCAAAACTATTGTCCCATCGTAGTATTGGGAAGAAAGCCAAAATGACAAACTATGAGTATCTGTATAGTAAAGTCATCAGTTCTAACTCCACAAATGGAAATAAAAATGCAAGAATAAAATCATACATCCATCAAATCACCAAAGCATACCTGGACAGGACACACACACAAAAAAAAAAACCTAACATTAGTTGATCACAAAGCTAGATTTTTGATATAAAGGAGAACTGACTATCAGAGTAAATTTTTTTTTTTTCAATTTCCAATTTGTGATAACAGCAAAATAAGTGGTGGTGGTATTGGCCAAACCAATTGAATCCTCTTCCTATCATAACATGTGCGTGAAAATAAGAAACAACCTATATCCAAAGAAACGACACACACTATATATTTTCAAATAACTAGTGCGGCCACATGCAAGGCATGAATGTCATGCCCATTGAAGAGGACATGTTTTGATTTAAGGGAGATTAGTGTTGCTCTAGATGGTAATGCTGGAAATGCAAGTTTTAAGGGAATTAACCAAAAGAATGGGACACCTCTTGACTAAAAGGAATCACACCATATAAACATGAGGCAAAATGTACTTCATTAGCGATTGTGATACCAGAGTTCGAGCCTTATGATTAAAACATGTCGTACGGATTACAAAAAAGAGAACAAATATAAACTTCCAGAGACATTTATTCATTTGAGAAAATCAAGATGTGGTTCCAATATTTACATTTCTTCCAAAAACTAACTAATTCATAAAAACTTTCACCTTCTAACAAGAAATCCAATAATATAAATAGGTAAATTGATCCTATTTTAGATATAAATAATTGTTTGGAATGTACATATCTGAAGTTAAACCGCTCCTTCCTCTCCTGCAAGCTCTTCATCTGCTCTTTGTCCTGAGAAGCATTGATGCGTCTGCAGGTCGAAAAGAATCCATTTTTATGTGCTCTATTCATGAGTAAGACAATACAATTACCAAACCTTAATATGGCTTGCAAAATTAATATCTTCACCAGTCTTTACACCAAAGATTCATTAATTTATCTCCAACAACTTAGTATGGTCGCCGATTGCGGGTCAGCGGGTCAACCAGTCATCCTCGTGGTGGTGTTCACATCTGGACAGCCGTAACTCCTTCACTGTCCATGGTGAATCAGCCATCATCTACCCACATCAGCTGAGTATTCCGAGCATCCACGCCCAGCCGTAAGGGTTGGAACGGACGGTGAGTATTCAGATCTGGTGGTATTTTCAGTTACAATACCTGTTCTGTGCTTGCAAGGGCTCAGATTAGGGTCAATCAACAATCCCAGATGGACTTTGGATTTACAGAGATAAACCACGGTTCTCATACATTTCAGTTCAGTTCATATGTGACTTAGTTCAGTTCATACATTTCTTCTGAGTTCCAATTGGGCGAGGATGTCCAATTCCTCTTCCATCTCATCATACAGCCCATGGATCTGGGGATGCACGTTTGAGACTGGGTGCTGCCGTCAGACTTGTTCTTGTTCATCTGCTACAACCTAGTTCCCTTCCGTTATGTGTCGTTGGTGTCACGGCAGGAGGGGTAATCCCGGTGTCGGTTCTAGCGTTGCGTATGGGTTTCTTGTTTCAAGCTCGTAGCAGTGCTCTCAATCTGGGCTTGGGACCAGATCTCCGTCTATGGCTGTCATATAATTAGTTTTGTTCGCCGACCATGAACTCCGGCGCTGGGTCGTGGAACCGCTGACGGCAATGGATTCAGGCAACAAGGCTGCTATCAGTCTCTGAGAGCAGAGAGGTCAAAACTCATTTGGGGATGCAGGTGCGTGAGCCTCACGGCCTATAGGGTGTACATGGGCAAATTATGTTGGTGGTTTTGGACACTATGTGCTCATCCGGTGTTGAGGACTACCAAGTATTCAAGGGGTAGTGGGCTCAATTTCAATTTTATGCACGCACTAGCTTGCTCAGTTGTGCTGCTCTTTGGTCATTACTATGTTGTTATTTCCTAGTTTAATCAGTGCGGGTTGTGCACTGGCCATTATCTTTTATGTCTTCTGTAGTATGTATTGCGAGGACTTCGAGGGCCTCTAATTGTACCCTATACCGACGGTTGGTGTCGGGTTTTACTGCTTTTGCCATGCCCGTGTCCAAGTTCCCCGTTGAACTTTCTATTCCTTGGGATAGTTTGTTTGGCGGGGGCAAGGACACGGGCAACCCATGTAGCCACTTGGCGCTCTTTAAATTTTTTCATTTCCTTTTTTTGCTTTGTCTTACCTGGGGTATGCCCCTTGTAGGCTGTACATTCGGTTAACCTCTTTTATATTTCAAGCTAACCGCCCTAGGGCATTACCCAAAAAAACTTAGTACCATTACCCAACTGACCCTCACAGGATTTCCAATACACCGATCTTTTAAAATCGATGCTTCCATCTATCCTTAGAGCTAGAATCCTAAAATCAATGGCCACACATGTTCCAGCAACAATATGGACTATGATGCCTTGAGCACAAAAACACCTCAGGTATGTTCAAATATGCTGCCCTTAGCACTATGACCTCACTCTACAACTCCCTTGGAAGACTCACAGCTCCCACTCTTCTTTTCACTCATGTGCTAGGGCAAGGCTCCACCAACTCCCTCCCTAGATCTCACAAAATGCCCCCACTATTTATTACCTCCTCCCTCCAAGAAATGATGAGGCACTAGCACACCCTCACAGGTAAGCACGCTATTTTAGAGTGGGATCACACAATGTCTCCAAGAATCTCAGCCAAGGAATAAGATAAATACCTGATAAATAGAGGTAATAGAAAATGCAGCCCACAACTCTTTGGGATCACCTAAGAGCACACTTCCCTGTTATCACCTGGCATAAAGTTGTATGGTTTCCAGGATACATCCCTAGGTGCAGTGTGATCTCTTGGATGGCCATTCTTAATAAGTTATCTACTGAGGATAGATTAGTCATGTTTGGCATGAAATCTTCCTCTATTTGTAGTTTGTGTATGGGTGTAGAATCACATACCCATCTATTTTTTGACAGTCCTGTAGCTACTCAGATTAGGGGCATTTTGTCCCCTAAGACCCCGCATATGGTAGGCATGATTACTTGGCATCAGTGGGTAAGTACACTATCCACTTTAAAGGGTAAATCTTTGGCTATCACAATCACTAAGCTTGTATTCACAGTTTATGTGCACCAATTGTGGCTTGAAAGAAATCATAGAAAGTTCCAGAATCTTAGTTGCCCCCCGGGAGTGGTTGCTAACAAGATCTCAAATGAAGTTAGATGTAGGTTGTTGTCCCTCTCCTTCAAGGGACCGTCTCATTTACTTTCTATGTGGAACATTCATGTTTGAACTAAATATACTTGTGAGATTGCAGAGAACTGTTACTTATCTGTTTTCATTTGCAGGACATAGTTCGAGGGGAGAGCTTTCAAAGCCTCCCCTTTCACATTGCCATTCAGTCCAGTTACATTCAGAGAGCAGCCACATTCACAGTAGGGCAGGTAGTTTCAAAGCTTCCCCTTGACTCTAATCACAACTACTGCAATTGCTGGCAAAGTAGTTAATTCTGCTATTACTTCTATATACACAGGTAGTTAACTTAACCTATAGTGGTCTTCTCTACTGGTGTGTTGAGAGTATAGTTGAGAGTATCTACTACAATCTGAGTTTCCCTGTGAGAGTGCGATTGGGCCTCATCTAATCTTTGAGAGTGGAGGTAATAATTAGTGGGGGCATTATGAGAGGCTTAGTTGAGGGAGTAGGGTGGATCCTTATCCCTTAGTTTCTGAAAAAAGAAGAGAGGGAGGAGTGAGTTTCCGAGGGAGTTGATGGTCAGGACCTCATATTTCTAGGCTTTTAACTCCAGTGTTGTGTCCTCTAATAATTATTCAGGTGGTAGTGGTGGTTTATTTTGCAGTCACCTTTAGGACTGACGATTTTTCTGTGTCCACTACTGCTGTCAAGATGTCTTCTGCCAAAGTATTACTCTGCTGCTGCTGTTTTGTGGTGGTTGCTGTTTTGGCTAGTTTGCGGTCACAATTACCCACTGTATGGTTGTTCTACGCCAAGTTATAGTTATAGTTCTATCATATGCATGCTGATCTGATCCGAGCTGTAGTTGCTACTTCTAGGGTTGGTTTTCATGTGTTTGGGTGTTGTCCCATTGTTTATACCTACCCATGGGGGGTTGTCCCTTGGGCTGTTTATGCTTTCGCTAGGGGGCATGTCCCTAGCATGTTTTGTTCTACTGTTATGCTGGATCTCTGGTTCTCTAGTTGCCTTCAGTTCTGCTTCAGCAGATTTAAGTTGCTGCTGTCCAGAACATATGAGCTTCGTTGAGATTTATGAAGTGCTGTCCATTGTGAGCGGCTGTCCATCAGCAGCTCTAATTGCTGTGGTCCCAAGGTCAGAACTTCACTGAGCTTCCCAATCTTGCTGCGGTTCTGAACTTCACTGTCCATCATACGGTTGTTGGGCTGTTTTGAAGCTCAATTCTGTTGCTGTGCTGCTGCTGTGCTGTGCTGTCCAGTATCCCTTTTGTCGAGTGTTTCTTTCCCATCTGCCTAGAGGGGCTAGAAACATTCGTTTACTAGGCTTGTAGGCTTGTATCTAGTTGGCTTGGTGTTTTCAATGTTCTTATTGTAGCCACTTGGCATCCATCAATGTAGCCTCTTGGAATTTATGTTGCCACTTGGCATCCTTCAATTTTCTTAATCTTTGTTTTCTTTTTTCTTTCCTCCTGGGGTATGCCCCTTGTAGGCTGTACATCCGCTTATTCTTTTTTCTATTTCAAGCTAAATTACCCAAAAAAAAAAACTCTTCAGATCCAATCCTGTTGAAGCTGTCAAAACAACCTGCCAATCAAAACACATATGCAATAGAGGATTTGGAAAACAAATGCAACTCAAGCTAATCACAGTCACACATGCACATTACCATCCATGCAACATATATGATTATTCCATAGTTATGCCCCATTCTCTAATAAATCTAGTATCATGTGAGCCATTGGGCAGTTTGGGCAGGGGCAGTAGTCTACACTTAGCCATATTATATATTTTGTGAACTACTACCTCCCAGGTGCTGGTTTTTGTTTGAAACTTCCTCATGTTTCTCTCAATCCAAAGGTGATACACTGTAACAGTGAATATCAATCTAGTAACAACATTCTTAAGAGATTTCCCCCTAAAAGTGATGTGACAAGACTGGGGGGACCACCTCTCATCAATTTTTGCTAATATAGCATTCCAAACTTGTGTACACAATTAAAGAACAAATGATCATGGCTTTCACTACCAAGGCAGAAGCTGCATTGAGAATTAGATTTAATCCCAAAAAGGACTAATCTGTCCTCAGTGGAAAGCCTACCCTGGATGGCAATCCATGTTATGAAGCTGCATTTTGGGATATGACCAGAAAACCAAACAGCCTTATGCCAAGTTACTTTGGGAAATGGTTCTCTCAATACCTCCCATAGAGATGCAATGCTAAAGTGTCCATTTGAGGTAAAAGTCCAGCTAACTTGGTCCATTGTACCTCTCAGTGGGGGAGCTGTTGTTTGACCTCATTCAACTCCCATGTTTGTGTGATTGGGAATGCCCACACAGAACTGAGAATTATTTGGGACACTTTGGCATCCAAGGGAAGGCCAGAATCATAAGCAATTTTGGAACCAAACTTATTCAACAATGGACCTAAAGGATGCCAATGATCATGCCATAGGGAAGTGTTATCCCCATTGCCTATAATATGAAGAATGAAGGGTTGAACTAAAGTTCTTAGATTAAGTAACTTTCTCCAAACGCAAGAGGAATCACTTGGCATTTTAAGACTCCAAAAATTCCTTCCCTTCAATAAATAGGATTTAACCCATTGGCACCATATGATTGTTCTCCTGAGATCAAGAACCATATATACTTGGCCACAGCAGCCTTATTCCAAACCTCCATAGATTTGAAACCAAGGCCCCCCTCATCTTTGGGAGCACATAAATGCTCCCAAGCTACCTTAGCCCCAGTTCTTTTAAGGTCAGGGCCAGTCCACAAAAAGGCCCTAAGGATAGATTTAACTTCCTTGATGACCTATTTCGGTAAGATGAACAGAGAGGACCAATAAGTTTGCATGGAGAACAAGATGTTCTTGATAAGCTGGACTCTCTCAGCATAAGTAAGGTCCCTATTAATCCAACTTTTAGTTTTGGCAGTGATACTATCTACCAATCACTGATAGTCAACAGCTTTGAGCTTAATAGATGGTAAAAGGACTCCCAGATATCTCATTGGAAGTGAACCCTTCTGAAATCCAAGCTCTTGCAAAATAGTCTCCTTAACTCCCACACTGACTCCAAAAAAGAATATGCTACTCTTTCCTAAGCTAGGGGAGAGACCAAAAAGGGCTTCAAACTCTGTCAATGCATCCTGGATGTGTTTGATAGATGGAAGCTCTCCTTTGCAAAATATCATTAAATCATCAGCAAAGCAAAGATTTATCAACTGATTAGCTTTACACCTCTAGTGGAAGTGAAAGTCAGGGAACTGAGATTTCTCTTTTAAGTAAAGTTGTAAAAACTTCCATCACAATAACAAAGAGGTATAAGGACAAAGGGTCCCCTTGCCTCAATCCCGTTCTTCCTTTAATGTAACCTATCACTTCCCTATTAATACAAAGTGAGTAGTTTGCAGAGGTTACACATGCTTGAAGCCACTTGATCAGATGAAAGTTCATTGCAGAAAGAACATCCCAAAGAAACTCCCACCTAACATGATCATACGCTTTCATTATGTCAACTTTCATGGCACACCTAGGGGTAGGTGATGACTTATGATACCCTCTCATGAGTTCTTGGGTGAGGAAAATGTTATAAGCTATTCTCCTACCTTTCACGAAGCCTAATTGGACAGGATCTATGAGTAAAGAAAGAACTGATTGCAAGCTCTTGGCTAAAATCCTAGAGATGCATTTGTAGATGGTATTGCAGCATGATATAGGCCTAAAATCACCCACCTTGGAAGGGTTTGGTACTTTAGGAACAAGTGCTACAATAGTGGAATTAGCTTTAGTGAGCAATTGTCCAGACCTGAAGAAGTTCTGGACAACTGAAGTGACCTCATTCCCAACGACAGACCAGGCTCTTCTAAAAAACCCTCCATTGTGCTCATCCGGGCCAGGTGCCTTGGTGGGATTTAGAGACCAAAAGGTCTCTTTAATCTCCAAGTCTGAGACAGGAGAGACCATACTTCGGCTTTGTTCAAGACTGAGTTTATTTCTGATTAACTGCCCAACTCTAGTTGGTCCCAATTGGGGAGTGGAATGAGGAGTACCAAATAGAGTTATGTAAAAGTTAACAAACTCTTCTTTGATAACCTTGGGATCATGAGTGATAGAGCTGTCACTCAACACTAAACTTGTTATTTTGCTCCTATTTCTCCTATTGCTTACAGCCTTAAAGAAATAGGACGTGCACTGATCTCCAACTTTCAACCGTAGTATTCGTGACTTTTGCTTTGCTAAGCTTTCCTCAGCCCTAAGCAGAGTGAGATATTGTTTGAGAACTGTGGGGTGGTGGCTTCCCGTCACAACCTTCTTAAGGGTGACCGCCTCTCGTCCCTCCGACGAGCAAGTCAATAAAACAGGGGAGAAGAGTGTATTATGAGTGCATAAGGTTACGTACCTTGCTTAGGGTTTATCCCTCTCCTTAAATAGGCGACGTACTTGCTCTCCAAGCCAAGGGATCCCGTGACAAAGGGCATACGCCTATGACGTCATGGGTAACTGCCACTCTTCCCAGATGTTCCACCATCTTCTAGAAACAGGAGGAGATTGCACCGTGTGGCCTCTGCCTGGGCCGACCCGACCCGAAGGCCCAATTAGGGGTTTACCGGACCGGGCCATCAGCTGGTGGGTCTAACCCTTCGATTCGGCCAACCTCCTTTCGGCCATCGCCCCAAAGTGGCCGGGCTCTCGCCCAATCCATGCGAACAGGGCTAAACAATGAAGCCCAAACTCAAGTTTCGCCCATTCCCCTTTCATGGGCCTGCCCTGGGCCCATCTCGGTTCGGCCCACCACAAGAACCACCTTCTCTTGCTCTATAGCAGAGATATTATTAGGATGAGAGCCTATAGTTACTTGAATGCTCTCTAAGACATGCTTAGAGGCACTCACTCTCTCAGAGATGCCACTGAACTCTGCTTTATTAAGATGCTTCAGCTCTTGTTGAAGGTGCTTAACCTTGACACAGACACAGAGAACATGGGATTACCAATTACAATTGTCCTCCAAACCCTTTGAACAATTGCAAGGAATTGTGGATGGTTAGCAAGGAAGTCAAAAAACCTGAAAGGCTTAATTGACTTCCTTGGATTAGGCTGAACACATACCACAGCTGGAGAATGGTCTCTTATACCAGGAACCAAAAAATGAGCCGCGGATTGAGTAAAAGTTTTCATCCAGGGCTCATTCACTAACACTCTATCAAGTTTGGTGGCCACAAAATGAGGAGGGACCTGTTTATTGGACCAAGTGAACAAGCACCCTGTGAACCTAAGGTCATCAAGTTCAGAGGCAAACAAATAGTGATTAATGTCATCCACGTGTGGAGACCACTAAGTATTACCTCCTACTTTCTCCTCAGGGTGTCTAATTGCATTAAAGTCACCAAGGAACACCCAAGGTGAAGAGGTCCTGAACTGAGTCAGACTATGCCATAGAGTCCTTCGGTCTATATTGGTCTCCCTTTTGGCCACCTTAGATAGCATCAAAAGCTGTGTTGTTTGGTCATATGTTGGATATTTTGAAATATGTTATAGTGTCCTTCTCAGCTCTGTTAAGGTTGGTTATACTCTCAAATCTGATTCAGCCTTGGGGGGTGTCCCTTGGCTTTGTATTGGCTGCCTTTGACCTTTTTTTGGTGCCTACCCTAGGGGGTTGTCCCTTGGGATGTTTAAGCCTTTCTAGGGGGCTTGTCCCTAGCTTACTCTACTCTTTCTTTTGGTTTCACCTGTATCCCAGGTTGGGTAGACGTGCTCTAGCTATTAGTTGCTGCTGCACTTGATTGCTAGTTGCTGATTGTGTTTGTTGCTGCCTTTGTCATGGGGAGCTGTCTGTATTTCTGTTGATGTTTTGCAGTTGCTGCTACTGTTTCCTACTTGCATCACTATTTCTGCTGCCAGTTGCTGCTACTGACCGTAATCATTCCCCCTGTTATGACTGCTACTGCTACTGCTGTTCTGCTATTGCTGCTGCTATTTCCCACGGCTGTGGGTATTTCTGCTGTTATTTTCTGTTATGGCCACTGTATTCTGCTATTTTCTGCTGCTATATCTTCAGTCCAGCAGCTGAACAGTTCTATGCTGCAGTTGTTTGCTACACATAGTAGCTGGTAGGTGTTGCTTGTGGTTCCTCTCGGCAGCTGAGTTCTTCTGAGTGTAGGTATGCTAGTTCTAGCAACCTGCAAATGAGCTGATTCCTTGGCAAAATTGCTGATTCCCTGTCTCTTTTGTAATGCTTAATGAGCTGATTCATTAAGGCGTTGTTTTCCTTCCCTCTTACTAGATGGATTGGAAACATCGCATATCATTTAACCCATGTAGCCACTTGGCGTAGGCAATTTTCTTAACTCTTGTTTTGTTATCTTTTCTTTTTCCTCCTGGGGTATGCCTCTTGTAGGCTGTATATTCGGTTAGCCTCTTTTTCTATTTCAAGCTAATTTACGCAAAAAAAAAAGAAAAAAGAATTAGTAATTTCACCACTAAGGGTCCCTTCTTGGGCCGATTTTTTTTAAAAAGGACCCCTTTTGGGATTTATGTTTGGCCTAGGGAGCCCATACCTCCAACCTTCACTAATATGTATTTTCTAATATAGTGCTATTATCGTGTTGACCAAAATAAACATATCTTCTCCCAAAGTAGCAATGAAATAGCTGAAGCCTAGCTACTTCATGTATGAAGGAACAAGACAAGAAGCAAAGGTGAAGAACAATTTTTAGGAACAAAACAGATTAAAAGAGAGTAATCTCTTATTATGAAAGGAAATTACCCTACAGTCGGATTGTCCAGTGTCAGTTCACTACTATACTCAGCCTTCTGCACATAGGTTTCAAGTAGAACTATAAACGGCTAAAAACTATGGACTTCGATGTTGTGCATTTTTTATACCTTTTATACCTTCAACACTATATAGATTAAATCATTTTCCTCAATCAACTGCCCTGCCATTTCTACCTGAATCCAAAATTGTTTCGTAGTCTTATTAACAACCAAATTTGATGACCTGAAGAATCTTTTTACATCGGAGCAAAACAATTTTTTAGAGGAAAACGAAATGAAGAAACGAAACAATTTTTCTAGCATGGAGATGAAACGACTTGATATCCCTATTAAATCCCTAATCAAGCAAAATAACCAATTGAACCAATTGGAAAATTAGAAACTCAACCCAAACTCCACAAAATCCAAAATGGTACAATACCGTATCAAAACATCTATACGGTTCCAAAACATACCAAAATGGTACAATACTGTACCAAAACATTCATGCGGTTCCAAAACCCAACAAAATGGTACAATACAACACCAAAACTTCCATATCGTTTCAAAACACACCAAAACGGTACAATACCGTACCAAAATATCAATATAGTTCAAAAACACAACAAAACAGCACAATACATATCCAAAACGTCCATAGGGTTCCAAAACTCACGAAAACATCCATAAGGTTCCAAAGCCCACCAAAAGGGTGCAATACCTTACCAAAACATTCATAGGCTTCCAAAACTCACGAAAACGGGGCAAAACCTTACTAATACATCCATACGGTAATTACCCAAAAAAAAAATACATCCATACGGTTCCAAAACATACCAAAACATCCATAGCGAAGGTTCCAAAACTCTTTAAAATGGTACAATACCGTACCAAAACATCTATACGGTTCGAAAACCTACCGGAACGGTACAATCCCTTACCAAAACATCCATAGAGTTCAAAAATGCACCAATCCGGTGCAATACCTTAGCAAAACATTCACACGGTTCCAAAACACCCCAAAACAGTACAATGCTTAACGAAAACATTCATGCGGTTGCAAAACCCACAAAAATGGTACAATATACTTTACCAAAACATCCATATTGTTCCAAAAAAGAACGAAACGGTATAATACTTTGGTATGGATATTTTTGTATCGTATTGTACCGTTTTGGTGTGATTTGGAACCGTATGGATGTTTTGGTACAATATTGTACAATTTTTATATGTTTTGAAACCGTATGGATATTTTTGAACGGTATTGCACCGTTTTGGTGTGTTTTCGAACCGTATGGATGTTCTGGTACGGTATTGTACCATTTTGGTGTGTTTGGAAACCGTATGGAAGTTGGGGATAGGTATTGTACCGTTTTTGTGTGTTTTTGAACCTTGAGGATTCTTTGGTACGGTATTGTACCGTTTTGGTGTGTTTTTCAACCGTTTGGATGTTTTGGTAAGGTATTGTACGGTTCCGGTAGGTTTTGGAACCTTATGGATGTTTTGGTACGGTATTGTGCCATTTTGGTTGTTTTTGAACCTTTGGTATGGATGTTTTAGTAAGATGTTGTACCGTTTTAGTGTGTTTTGGAACTGTATGGATGGTTTGGAAAGATATTGCACCGTTTTTGTGAGTTTTTGAACCCTACGAATGTTTTGGAAAGGTATTGCACCGTTTTGATGTTCTTTGAAGCCGTATGGAGATTTGGGATAGGTATTGCACCTTTTTGTGAGTTTTTGAACTATATGGATAGGTTAGTACGGTATTGTACCATTTTGGTATGTTTTAGAACGATATTGATATTTTGGTACGGTCTTGTACGATTTTATTGGGTTTTGGAACCGCAAGAATGTTTTGGTACAGTATTGTACCAATTTGGTGTGTTTTCAAAACTTTTGTATGGATATTTTGGTGTGGTATTGTACCATATTTGTGTGTTTTGAAACCGTACGGATGTTTTGGTACAGTATTGTACTGTTTTGGAACCTTTGGTATGGATGTTTTAATAAGATGTATCGTTTTGGAGTGTTTAAGTATTGAATGGATATTTTGGAATGGTATTGTACAGTTTTGGCGTGTTCTTGAACCGTAAGGATATTTCTTTAAGGTATTGCACTGTTTTGGTGTGTTTTGGAACCCTATGGATATTTTGGTAAGGTATTGCACCGTTTTGGTGTGTTTTGGATCCGTATTGATGTTTGGGAAAGGTATTGTCCTGTTTTGTTGTGTTTTTGAACCGTATGGAAATTTTGGTCCAGTATTATACCGTTTTGTTCTTTTTTGGAACAATATGGATGTTTTGGTAAAGTATATTGTACCATTTTTGTGGGTTTTGCAACCGCATGAATGTTTTGGTTAAGCATTGTACTGTTTTGGGGTGTTTTGGAACCGTGTGAATGTTTTGCTAAGGTATTGCACCGGATTGGTGCATTTTTAAACTCTATTGATGTTTTGGTAAGGGATTGTATCGTTCCAGTAGGTTTTCGAACCGTATGGATGTTTTGGTACGGTATTGTACCATTTTAAAGAGTTTTGGAACCTTTGCTATGGATGTTTTGGTATGTTTGGGAACCGTATGGATGTATTAGTAAGGTTTTGCCCCGTTTTCGTGAGTTTTAGAAGCCTATCAATGTTTGGGTAAGGTATTGCCACCCTTTTGGTGGGCTTTGGAACCTTATGGATGTTTTCGTGAGTTTTGGAACCCTATGGACGTTTTGGATATGTATTGTGCTGTTTTGTTGTGTTTTTGAACTATATTGATATTTTGGTACGGTATTGTACCGTTTTGGTGTGTTTCGAAACGATATGGAAGTTTTGGTATTGTATTGTACCATTTTGTTGGGTTTTGGAACCGCATGAATGATTTGGTACAGTATTGTACCATTTTGGTATGTTTAGGAACCGTATAGATGTTTTGATACGGTATTGTACCATTTGGGAGTGTTTTGGAACAATATGGAAGTTTTGGTACGCTATTGTAAAATTTTGGAACATATGGATGTTTTGGTAAGGTATTGCACCATTTTTGTTTGTCTTGAAACCGTATAGATGTTTGGGATAGGTATTGTATCGGTTTTGTGTGTTTTGGACCAGTATGGATTCTTCGATACGGTATTGTACCGTTTTGGTGTGTTTTTGAACCGTATGGACGTTTTCGTGAGGTATTGCACCGGTTTGGTGTGTGTTTTGGAACCCTATGGGTGTTATGGTTAGGTATAGCTCGGTTTTGGAGTGTTTTGGAATCGAATGGATGTTTTGCTAAGGTATTGCACCGTTTTCGTGTGTTTTGGAACCGTATGGATGTTTGGGATAGATATTTTACTATTTTTGTGTGTTTTTAATCCGTAAGCATTTTTTGGTACAGTATTTTAGAGTTTTGATGTGTTTTTGAACCTTATGAATGTTTTGGGAAGGAATTGTACCGTATTGGTGTGTTTTGGAACCGTATGCTTGTTTTCGTAAGGTGTGGCACCGGTTTTGTGTGTTTTGGAACCGTTTAGATATTTTTTAAAAGGATTGTACCGTTTTTGTGTTTTTTTTTTTATCGATGTTTTGGTAAGGTATTGTACCATTTTGTTCGGTTTTGGAACCGTACGAATGTTTTGTTATGGTATAGCACCATTTTGGTGTGTTTTGGTAACTTTGGTAAGGATATTTTGGTATGGTATTATACCGTTTTTGTGTGATTTGGAACGATACAGATGTTTGGTAACGAATTGTACCAATTTCTTGGGTTTTGGAACCGCATAAATGTTTTGGTACAATATTGTACCAATTTGGTGTGTTTTTCAAACTTTTGTATTGATATTTTGGTTTGGTATTGTTCTATTTTTGTGTGTTTTGGAACCGTACGGATGTTTTGGTACAGTATTGTACTGTTTTGGAACCTTTGGTACGGATGTTTTTATAAGATGTATCGTTTTATAGTGTTTTGGAACCGAATGGATATTTTGGTATGTTATTTTACAGATTTGGCGTGTTTTTGAACCGTAAGGATATTTTTTTAAGGCATTGCACCGTTTTGGTGAGTTTTGGAACCCTATGGATATTTTAGTAAGGTATTGCACCGTTTTGGTGTGTTTTGGATCCGTATTGATGTTTGGGAAACGTATTGTCCTTTTTTGTTATGTTTTTGAACGGTATGGATATTTTGGTCCGGTATTATACCGTTTTGTTCTGTTTTGGAACGGTATGGATGTTTTGGTAAAGTATATTGTACCATTTTTGTGGGTTTTGCAACCGCATGAATGTTTTTTTTGGGTAATTTGGCTTGAAATAGAAAAAAGAATAAGCGGATGTACAGCCTACAAGGGGCATACCCCAGGAGGAAAGAAAAAAGAAAACAAAGATTAAGAAAATTGAAGGATGCCAAGTGGCAACATAAATTCCAAGAGGCTACATTGATGGATGCCAAGTGGCTACAATAAGAACATTGAAAACACCAAGCCAACTAGATACAAGCCTACAAGCCTAGTAAACGAATGTTTCTAGCCCCTCTAGGCAGATGGGAAAGAAACACTCGACAAAAGGGACCGTATGAATGATTTGCTAAGATATTGCACCGGTTTGGCGTATTTTTGAACTCTATGGATGTTTTGGTAAGGAATTGTATCATTCCGGTAGGTTTTGGAACCTTATGGATTTTTTGGTACGGTATTTTACCATTTTAAAGTGTTTTGGAACCTTTGCTATGGATGTTATGGTACGCTATTATAATATTTTGGAACCTTTTGATGTTTTGGTAAGGTATTGCGCCATTTTGGTTTGTTTTGAAACCGTATAGATGTTTGGGATCGGTATTGTATCGTTTTTGTGTGTTTTGGAACTGCATGGATTCTTTGATACGGTATTGTACCTTTTGTGTGTTTTTGAACCGTATGAATTTTTTGGTGAGGTATTGCACCGATTTGGTGTGTGTTTTGGAACCGTATGGATGTTGTGGTTAGGTATTGCTCCGTTTAGGAGTGTTTGGGAATCGAATGGAAGTTTTGGTAAGGTATTGCACAATTTTTGTGTGTTTTGGAACCGTAGGGAAGTTTGGGATAGATATTTTACCGTTTTTGTGTGTTTTTAAAACGTAAGCAATTTTTGGTACAGTATTTTTGGTATGGATGTTTTAATAAGATGTTGTATCGTTTTGGAGTGTTTAAGAACCGAATGGATATTTTGGTATGGTATTGTACAGTTTTGGCGTGTTCTTGAACCGTAAGGATATTTCTTTAAGGTATTGCACTGTTTTGGTGTGTTTTGGAACCCTATGGATTCTTTGATACGGTATTGTACCTTTTGTGTGTTTTTTGAACCGTATGAATTTTTTGGTGAGGTATTGCACCGATTTGGTGTGCGTTTTGGAACCGTATGGATGTTGTGGTTAGGTATTGCTCCGTTTAGGAGTGTTTGGGAATCGAATGGAAGTTTTGGTAAGGTATTGCACAATTTTTGTGTGTTTTGGAACCGTAGGGAAGTTTGGGATAGATATTTTACCGTTTTTGTGTGTTTTTAAACCGTAAGCAATTTTTGGTACAGTATTTTTCTGTTTTGTTTAGTTTTGGAACGATATGGATGTTTTGGTAAAGTATATTGTACCATTTTTGTGGGTTTTACAACCGCAAGAATGTTTTGGTGAAGCATTATACTGTTTTGGGGTGTTTTGGAACAGTTTGAATGTTTTGCTAAGGTATTGCACCGGTTTGGTGTATTTTGGAACTCTATGGATGTTTTGGTAAGGAATTGTACCGTTCCGGTAGGTTTTGGAACAGTATTGATGTTTTGGTACGGTATTGTATCATTTTAAAGTGTTTTTGGAACCTTTGCTACTGATGTTTTGGAACCGCACGGATGTATTGGTAAGGTATTGCACTGTTTTCGTGAGTTTTGGAACCCTATGAATGTTTTGGTAAGGTATTGCACCCTTTCGGTGGGCTTTGGAACCTTATGGATGTTTTGGTGAGTTTTGGAACCCTATGGATGTTTTGGATAGGTATCGTGCTGTTTTGTTGTGTTTTTTTGGCTTTGTTCGGTTAACAATTTTAGTTTCAGTTTCAATCATTACCATACTTCTTTTTCTAATCATTACTCTATTTATCCAATTATTACTTTCTCATTTCTCTCTATCTCTCTCCAATCATTACCCTTATGTTCAATTATTACCCTATTTTTCTCTCTACCCACTATCAAAACTAAACTAAACTAAACTCCCAACCAAACACTACCGTTGATTATTTGGTGCAGTATTGTACCGTTTTGGTGTGTTTTGGAACGATACGGATGTTTGGTAAGGTATTGTACCAATTTCTTGGGTTTTGGAACCGCATGAATGTTGTGGTACAGTATTGTAACATTTTGATGCATTTTTTAAACTTTGGTATGGATATTTTTGGATCGTATTGTACCGTTTTGGTGTGATTATGTTTTGGTACAATATTGTACAATTTTTATATGTTTTGAACCGTATGGATATTTTTGAACGGTATTGCACTGTTTTTGTGTGTTTTCGAACCGTATGGATGTTCTGGTACGGTATTTTACCATTTTGGTGTGTTTGGAAACCGTATGGATGTTTGGGATAGGTATTGTATCGTTTTTGTGTGTTTTTGAACCTTGAGTATTCTTTTTTTTTTTTTTTTGAACCTTGAGTATTCTTTGGTACGGTATTGTACCGTTTTGGTGTGTTTTTCAACCGTTTGGATGTTTTGTTAAGGTATTGTAGGGTTCCAGTAGGTTTTGGAACCTTATGGATGTTTTGGTACGGTATTGTACCATTTTGGTTGTTTTTGAACCTTTGCTATGGATGTTTTAGTAAAAGTTGTTGTACTGTTTTAGTGTGTTTTGGAACTGTATGGATGTTTTGGAAAGATATTGCACCGTTTTTGTGAGTTTTTGAACCCTACGAATGTTTTGGGAAGGTATTGCACCGTTTTGATGTTCTTTGAAGCCGTATGGAGATTTGGAATAGGTATTGCACCTTTTTGTTGAGTTTTTGAACTATATGGATATGTTAGTACGGTATTGTACCGTTTTGGTATGTTTTAGAACGATATTGATATTTTGGTACGGTAATGTACGATTTTATTGGGTTTTGGAACCGCAAGAATGTTTTGGTACAGTATTGTACCAATTTGGTGTGTTTTCAAAACTTTTGTATGGATATTTTGGTGTGGTATTGTACCATATTTGTGTGTTTTGAAACCGTACGAATGTTTTGGTACAGTATTGTACTGTTTTGGAACCTTTGGTATGGATGTTTTAATAAGATGTTGTATCGTTTTGGAGTGTTTAAGAACCGAATGGATATTTTGGTATGGTATTGTACAGTTTTGGCATGTTCTTGAACCGTAAGGATATTTTTTTTTTTTTGGGTAAATCAGCTTGAAATTGAAAAAGAGGCTAACCGAATATGCAGCCTACAAGGGGCATACCCCAGGAGGAAAAGGAAAAAGAAAACAAGAGAAAAGAATATAGCCAACGCCAAATGGCTACATGAACTAAGTAATGAATTGTTTCCAATCCATCTAGTAAGAGGGAATGGAAACAACGCCAAAATATAATAGATACATGACAAAAGCATCTTCATATCCATAACACCAGGTGGTAGCTTCCAAACACCACGTTTAGCACGTAATGGTAGCTTGGACGGGTTCCGAAATTGCAAAGCATCTTCAGTTCAGCATCCAACTGGCCGTAAGGATATTTCTTTAAGGTATTGCACTGTTTTGGTGTGTATTGGAACCCTGTGGATATTTTGGTAAGGTATTGCACCGTTTTGGTGTGTTTTGGATGCGTATTGTTGTTTGGGAAAGGCATTGTCTTGTTTTGTTGTGTTTTTGAACCGTATGGAAATTTTGGTCCAGTATTATACCGTTTTGCTCTTTTTTGGAACAATATGGATGTTTTGGTAAAGTATATTGTACCATTTTTGTGGGTTTTGCAACTGCATGAATGTTTTGGTTAAGCATTGTACTGTTTTGGGGTGTTTTGAAACCGTGTGAATGTTATGCTAAGGTATTGCACCGGATTGGTGCATTTTTAAACTCTATTGATGTTTTGGTAAGGAATTGTACCGTCGCGGTAGGTTTTCGAACCGAAGGATGTTTTGGTACGGTATTGTACCATTTTAAAGAGTTTTGGAACCTTTGCAATGGATGTTTTCGTATGTTTTGGAACCGTATTGATGTATTAGTAAGGTTTTGCCCCGTTTCCGTGAGTTTTGGAACCCTATGAATGTTTTGGTAAAGTATTGCACCCTTTTGGTGGGTTTTGGAACCGCATGAATGTTTTGGTACAGTATTTTACCATTTTGGTATGTTTTGGAACCGTATAGATGTTTTGATACGGTATTGTACCATTTTGGAGTGTTTTGGAACAATATGGACGTTTTGGTACGCTATTGTAAAATTTTGGAACATATGTATGTTTTGGTAAGGTATTGCACCATTTTGGTTTGTCTTGAAACCGTATAGATGTTTGGGATAGGTATTGTATCGGTTTTGTGTGTTCTGTACCAGTATGGATTCTTTGATACGGTATTGTACCGTTTTGGTGTGTTTTTGAACCGTATGGACATTTCCGTGAGGTATTGCACCGGTTTGGTGTGTGTTTTGGAACCATATGGGTGTTATGGTTAGGTATAGCTCGGTTTTGGATTGTTTTGGAATCGAATGGATGTTTTGCTAAGGTATTGCACCCTTTTCGTGTGTTTTGGAACCGTATGGATGTTTGGGATAGATATTTTACTGTTTTTGTGTGTTTTTAAACCGTAAGCATTTTTTGGTACAGTATTTTAGAGTTTTGATGTGCTTTTGAACCTTATGGATGTTTTGGGAAGGAATTGTACCGTATTGGTGTGTTTTGGAACCGAATGCTTGTTTTCGTAAGGTGCGGCACCGGTTTTGTGTGTTTTGGAACCGTTTAGATATTTTTGTAAAGGATTGTACCGTTTTTGTGTGTTTTAGAACCATATCGATGTTTTGGTAAGGTATTGTACCATTTTGTTCGGTTTTGGAACCGTACGAATGTTTTGTTATGGTATAGCACCATTTTGGTGTGTTTTGGTAACTTTGGTATGGATATTTTGGTATGGTATTGTACCGTTTTTGTGTGATTTGGAACGATACAGATGTTTGGTAACGTATTGTACCAATTTCTTGGGTTTTGGAACCGCATAAATGTTTTGGTACAATATTGTACCAATTTGGTGTGTTTTCCAAACTTTTGTATGGATATTTTTGTATCGTATTGTACCGTTTTGGTGTGATTTAGAACCATATGGATGTTTTGGTAGAATATTGTACAATTTTTATATGTTTTGAAACCGTATGGATATTTTTGAACGGTATTGCTCCGTTTTTGAGTGTTTTCGAACCGTATGGATGTTCTGGTACGGTATTGTACCATTTTGGTGTGTTTGGAAACCGTATGGAAGTTTGGGATAGGTATTGTACCGTTTTTGTGTGTTTTTGAACCTTGAGGATTCTTTGGTACGGTATTGTATCGTTTTGGTGTGTTTTTCAACCGTTTGGATGTTTTGGTAAGGTATTGTAAGGTTCAGGTAGGTTTTGGAAACTTATGGATGTTTTGGTACGGTATTGTGCCATTTTGGTTG
The DNA here is from genome assembly GCA_025413875.1 of Rhododendron molle. Classification (NCBI taxonomy): domain Eukaryota; kingdom Viridiplantae; phylum Streptophyta; class Magnoliopsida; order Ericales; family Ericaceae; genus Rhododendron; species Rhododendron molle. Next base: position 24,989,125 of record CM046390.1, read on the forward strand.
TTTTTGAACCTTTGGTATGGATGTTTTAGTAAGATGTTGTACCGTTTTAGTGTGTTTTTTAACTGTATGGATGGTTTGGAAAGATATTGCACCGTTTTTGTGAGTTTTTGAACCCTACGAATGTTTTGGAAAGGTATTGCACCGTTTTGATGTTCTTTGAAGCCGTATGGAGATTTGGGATAGGTATTGCACCTTTTTGTGAGTTTTTGAACTATATGGATATGTTAGTACGGTATTGTACCGTTTTGGTATGTTTTAGAACGATATTGATATTTTGGTACGGTATTGTACGATTTTATTGGGTTTTGGAACCGCAAGAATGTTTTGTAACAGTATTGTACCAATTTGGTGTGTTTTCAAAACTTTTGTATGGATATTTTGGTGTGGTATTGTACCATATTTGTGTGTTTTGAAACCGTACGTATGTTTTGGTACAGTATTGTACTGTTTTGGAACCTTTGGTATGGATGTTTTAATAAGATGTTGTATCGTTTTGGAGTGTTTAAGAACCGAATGGATATTTTGGTATGGTATTGTACAGTTTTGGCGTGTTCTTGAACCGTAAGGATATTTTTTTGGTTAAAACCGTAAGGATATTTCTTTAAGGTATTGCACTGTTTTGGTGTGTTTTGGAACCCTATGGATATTTTGGTAAGGTATTGCACCGTTTTGGTGTGTTTTGGATCCGTATTGATGTTTGGGAAAGGTATTGTCCTGTTTTGTTATGTTTTTGAACTGTATGGAAATTTTGGTTCAGTATTATACCGTTTTGTTCTTTTTTGGAACAATATGGATGTTTTGGTAAAGTATATTGTACCATTTTTGTGGGTTTTTCAACCGCATGAACGTTTTGGTTAAGCATTCTACTATTTTTGAGTGTTTTGGAACCCTGTGAATGTTTTGCTAAGGTATTTCACCGGATTGGTGCATTTTTGAACTCTATGGATGTTTTGGTAAGGAATTGTACCGTTCCGATAGGTTTTCGAACTGTATGGATGTTTTGGTACGGTATTTTACCATTTTAAAGAGTTTTGGAACCTTCGCTATGGATGTTTTGGTATGTTTTGGAACTGTATGGATGTATTAGTAAGGTTTTGCCCCGTTTTCGTGTGTTTTGGAACCCTATGAATGTTTTGGTAAGGTATTGCACCCTTTTGGTGGGCTTTGGAACCTTATGGATGTTTTCGTGAGTTTTGGCATTTTGGAGTGTTTTGGAACAATATGGAAGTTTTGGTACGCTATTGTAAAATTTTGGAACAAATTGATGTTTTGGTAAGGTATTGCACCATTTTGGTTTGTCTTGAAACCGTATAGATGTTTGGGATAGGTATTGTATCGGTTTTGTGTGTTTTGGACCAGTATGGATTCTTTGATACGGTATTGAACCGTTTTCGTGAGGTATTGCACCGGTTTGGCGTGTGTTTTGGAGCCCTATGGGTGTTATGGTTAGGTATAGCTCGGTTTTGGAGTGTTTTGGAATCGAATGGATGTTTTGCCAAGGTATTGCACCGTTTTCGTGTGTTTTGGAACCGTATGGATGTTTGGGATAGATATTTTACCGTTTTTGTGTGTTTTTAAACTGTAAGCTTTTTTTGGTACAGTATTTTAGAGTTTGGATGTGTTTTTGAACCTTATGGATGTTTTGGGAAGGAATTGTACCGTATTGGTGTGTTTTGGAACCGTATGCTTGTTTTCGTAAGGTGTGGCACCGGTTTTGTGTGTTTTGGAACCGTTTAGATATTTTTGTAAAGGATTGTACCGTTTTTGTGTGTTTTAGAACCATATCGATGTTTTGGTAAGGTATTATACCATTTTGTTCGGTTTTGGAACCGTACGGATGTTTTGGTATAGTATTGTACTGTTTTGGAACCTTTGGTATGGATGTTTTAACAAGATGTATCGTTTTGGAGTGTTTTGGAACCGAATGAATATTTTGGTATGTTATTGTACGGATTTGGCGTGTTTTTGAACCGTAAGGATATTTTTTTAAGGCATTGCACCGTTTTGGTGAGTTTTAGAACCCTATGGATATTTTTTTTTCCGGTAAATCAGCTTGAAATTGAAAAAGAGGCTAACCGAATATACAGCCTACAAGGGGCATACCCCAGGAGGAAAGAAAAGAAAAGAAAACAAGAGTAAACAAAAAAGCTTACGCCAACTGGCTACATGAACTAAGTGATGTATTGTTTCTAATCCATCTAGTAAGAGGGAATGGAAACAACGCCAAAATGGCATATACAAAATAGAATAGATACATCGAAAAGGCCTCTTCACATCCATAAGCTACCATTAGCACATAACAGGCCATGAAACAACTTGGACAGCCCACTACCATTACAGTACCTATGGATATTTTGGTAAGGTATTGCACCGTTTTGGTGTGTTTTGGATCCGTATGGATGTTTGGGAAACTTATTGTCCTGTTTTGTTATGTTTTTGAATGGTATGGATATTTTGGTCCGGTATTATACCGTTTTTTTTTTTTCTGTTTTGGAACGGTATGGATGCTTTGGTAAAGTATATTGTACCATTTTTGTGGGTTTTGCAACCGCATGAATGTTTTGGTTAAGCATTGTAATGTTTTGGGGTCTTTTGGAACCGTATGAATGTTTTGCTAAGATATTGCACCGGTTTGGTGTATTTTTGAACTCTATGGATGTTTTGGTAAGGAATTGTATCATTCCGGTAGGTTTTGGAACCGTATGGATTTTTTGGTACGGTATTTTACCATTTTAAAGTGTTTTGGAACTTTTGCTATGGATGTTTTGGTACGCTATTATAATATTTTAGAACCTTTTGATGTTTCGGTAAGGTATTGCGCCATTTTGGTTTGTCTTGAAACCGTATAGATGTTTGGGATCGATATTGTATTGTTTTTGTGTGTTTTGGAACCGTATGGATTCTTTGATACGGTATTGTACCGTTTGTGTGTTTTTGAACCGTATGAATTTTTTGGTGAGGTATTGCACCGATTTGGTGTGTGTTTTGGAACCGTATGGATGTTGTGGTTAGGTATTGCTCCGTTTAGGAGTGTTTGGGAATCGAATGGAAGTTTTGGTAATGTATTGCACAATTTTTGTGTGTTTTTGAACCGTATGGAAGTTTGGGATAGATATTTTACCGTTTTTGTGTGTTTTTAAACCGTAAGCAATTTTTGGTACAGTATTTTTCTGTTTTGTTTTGTTTTGGAACGATATGGATGTTTTGGTAAAGTATATTGTACCATTTTTGTGGGTTTTGCAACCGCAAGAATGTTTTGGTGAAGCATTATACTGTTTTGGGGTGTTTTGGAACAGTTTGAATGTTTCGCTAAGGTATTGCACCGGTTTGGTGTATTTTGGAACTCTATGGATGTTTTGGTAAGGAATTGTACCGTTCCGGTAGGTTTTGGAACAGTATTGATGTTTTGGTACGGTATTTTATCATTTTAAAGTGTTTTTGGAACTTTTGCTATTGATGTTTTGGAACCGTATGGATGTATTGGTAAGGTATTGCACTCTTTTCGTGAGTTTTGGAACCCTATGAATGTTTTGGTAAGGTATTGCACCCTTTTGGTGGGCTTTGGAACCTTATAGATGTTTTAGTGAGTTTTGGAACCCTATGGATGTTTTGGATAGGTATCGTGCTGTTTTGTTGTGTTTTTTTATCTATATTGGCTTTGTTCGCTTAACAATTTTAGTTTCAGTTTTAGTTTAGTTTCAATCAATACCATACTTCTTTTTCTAATCATTACTCTATTTATCCATTTATTACTTTCTCATTTCTCTCTATCTCTCTCCAATCATTACCCCTATATTCAATCATTTTCCTATTTTTCTCTCTACCCACTATCAAAACTAAACTAAACTCCCAACCAAACACTACCATTGATTATTTGGTACGGTATTGTACCGTTTTGGTGTGTTTTGGAACAATATGAAAGTTTTGGTATAGTATTGTACCATTTTGTTGGGTTTTGGAACAGCATGAATGTTTTACTACAATATTGTACCATTTTGGTATGTTTTGAAACTGTATGAATGTTTTGATACGGTATTCTACCATTTTGGTGTGTTTTGGAACTATATGGATGTTTTAGTACGCTATTGTAATATTTTGGAACCTATGGATGTTTTGGTAAGGTATTGCACCATTTTGGTTTGTCTTCAAACCGTATAAATGTTTGGGATAGGTATTGTATCGTTTTGGTGTGTTTTGGAAGCGTATGGATTCTTACGGTATTGTACCGTTTTGGTGTGTTTTTGAACCGTATGGATGTTTTGGTGAGGTATTGCACCGGTTTGGTGTGTGTTTTGGAACCCAGTGGATGTTGTGGTTAGGTATTGCTCTGTTTTGGAGTGTTTTGGAATTTAGTGGATTTTTTTGGTAAGGTATTGCACCGTTTTCGTGTGTTTTGGATCCGTATGGATTTTTGGGATAGATATTTTTCCGCTTTTGTGTGTTTTCAAACCGTAAGCATTTTTTGGTATAGAATTTTAGAGTTTTGATTTGTTTTTGAACCTTATGGATGTTTTGGGAAGGTATTGTACCGTATTTGTGTGTTTTGGAACCGTATGGATGTTTTGGTAAGGAATGGCACCGGTTTTGTGTGTTTTTGGAACCGTTTAGATATTTTTGTTAAGGATTGGACCATTTTTGTATGTTTTAGAACCATACGATGTTTTGGTAAGGTATTGTACCATTTTGTTAGGTTTTGGAACCGCACGAATATTTTGTTACAGTATTGCACCATTTTGGTGGGTTTTGGTAACTTTGGTATAAACATTTTGGTATGGTATTGTACCGTTTTGGTGTGATTTGGATCGATACGGATGTTTGGTAACGTATTGTACCAATTTCTTAAGTTTTGGAACCGTATGAATGTTTTGGTACAGTATTGTACCAATTCGGTGTGTTTTCAAAACTTCTGTATGCATATTTTGGTGTGGTATTGTTCCATTTTTGTGTGTTTTGGAACCGTACGGATGTTTTGGTACAGTATTGTACAGTTTTGGAACCTTTGGTACGGATTTTTTAATAAGATGTATCGTTTTGGAGTGTTTTGGAACCAGATGAATATTTTGGTATGGTATTGTATAGTTTTGGGGTGTTTTTGAACCGTAAGGATATTTCTTTAAGGTATTGCACCGTTTTGGTGTGTTTTGGAACCCTATGGATACTTTGGGAAGGTATTGCACCGTTTTGGTGTGTTTTGGATCCGTATGAATGTTTGGGAAAGGTATTTTCCTGTTTTGTTGTGTTTTTGAACCGTATGGATATTTTGGTCCGGTGTTATACCGTTTTGTTCTGTTTTGGAATGATATGGATGTTTTGGTAAAGTATATTGTACCATTTTTGTGGGTTTTGCAACTGCATGTATGTTTTGGTTAAGCATTGTACTGTTTTGGGGTGTTTTCGAACCGTATGAATGTTTTGCTAAGGTATTGCACCGGATTGGTGCATTTTTGAACTCTATGGATGGTTTGGTAAGGAATTGTTTCGTTCCGGTTTTGGAACCGTATGGATGTTTTGGTACGATATTATACCATTTTAAAGAGTTTTGGAACCTTTGCTATGGATGTTTTGGTATGTTTTGGAACCCTATAGATGTATTCGTAAGGTATTACACCGTTTTCGTGAGTTTTGGAACCCCATGAATGTTTTGGTACGGTATTGCACTTTTTTGGTGGGCTTTGGAACCTTATGGATGTTTTCGTGAGTTTTGGAACCGTATGGATGTTTTGGATAGGTATTGTGCTGTTTTGTTGTGTTTTTGAACTATATTGATATTTTGGTACTGTATTGTACCGTTTTTGAGTGTTTTGGAACGATATGGAAGTTTTGGTATAGTATTGTACCTTTTTGTTGGGTTTTGGAACCACATGAATGTTTTGGTACAGTATTGTTCCATTTTGGTATGTTTTGGAACCGTATGGAAGTTTTGATACGGTATTGTACCATTTTGAAATGTTTTGGAACCATATGGATGTTTTGGTACGCTATTGTAATATTTAGGAACCTATGGATGGAAGTTTTGGTAATGTATTGCACCATTTTGGTTTGTCTTGAAACCGTATAGATGTTTGGGGAGAAGTATTGTATCGTTTTTGTGTGTTTTGGATTTTGGTGTGTTTTTGAACAATATGGAAGTTTTTTGTGAGGTATTACACCCGGTTGGTGTGTGTTTTGGAATCCTATGGATGTGTGGTTAAGGTATTGCACCGTTTTCGTGTGTTTTGGAACCCTATGGATGTTTGCGATACACATTTTACCGTTTTTGTGTGATTTTAAACCGTAAGCATTTTTTGGTACAGTATTTTAGAGTTTTGATTTTTTTTTTTTTTTTTGGGTAAATCAGCTTGAAATTGAAAAAAGGGGCTAACCGAATATACAACCTTCAAGGGGCATACCCCAGGAGGAAAAAAAAAAAAGAGAAAACAAAACAAGATTAAAGAAAATTGGAAATACCAAAAGGCTACATGGACTAAACGGTATGCGTTGTTTCCAATCCATCTAGAAGAGGGAGGGAAAACAACGCCTTAGAGGCACCAACAAAATAGCTTTAAAACAGCTTGAGAGAATGCATCAGTAGCAACATGGACAATTACTACCATGTGAAAACAATTCAATGCACGGGTAGTCTCTTGATACATCTAAACATGAAAACTGCTAGCTGCATTGGATAATCCCAAACACTTCCACACTCTTCAAAACACTTGGGCAGCAGCAGCTATGAACACTCGTCAACACAGTTGGGCAGCCTTCAATCTAGCAGACCCATAATCTGGGCTGCACTTCAACCTGGGCAGCCATGGACAGAAGCAGAACTGGACAGCAGCAACCAAAACAGTAACAACTACATCGCAGCAGCAGAGCAACGCTTGCGGCATGTTTGAGAGCAGCAACAACTGCAAATCGCACCAAGCAGAGGACGTCCCCCTCTGCGAAGGGAGATCCCAACGACAGCCCCAGTTGGTTAGGCCTATACTACATCTTGAAACTTCCAAAATCTATAAGAATTGCCATTAGATGAGCAGACTATAGTAGAAGACTGCAGAAAACAGCAGACTACAGTAGCAGATTGCTCCAAGGAAAGAGCAGCATTAATTTACCCAAAAAAAAGAGCAGCAGTCAATAGAAAATAGAATCAATCAATGTCTTGCTATATATTAGATAGCAAAAGCAGTTGGAAAACAGTGAAAGATGCAGTCTGGACAGAAAGACTGAGCAGCAATAGCAGTAGCAGAATGGACCGATATGGATGTTTTGGTAAGGAATGGCACCCGTTTTGTGAGTTTTGGAACCGTTTAGATATTTTTCTTAAGGATTGTTCCGTTTTTGTGTCTTAGAACCATATCGATGTTGTGGTAAGATATTGTACCATTTTGTTCGGTTTTGGAACCGCACGAATATTTTGTTACAGCATTGCACCATTTTGGTGCGTTTTGGTGACTTTGATATAGATATTTTGGTATGGTATTGTACCGTTTTGGTGTATTTTGGAACGATACGGATGTTTGGTAAGGTATTGTACCAATTTCTTGGGTTTTGGAACCGCATGAATGTTGTGGTACAGAATTGTAACATTTTTATTCATTTTTTAAACTTTGGTATGGATATTTTTGTATCGTATTGTACCGTTTTGGTGTTATTTGGAACCGTATGGATGTTTTGGTACAATATTATACAATTTTGATATGTTTTTAAACCGTAAGGATATTTTTGAACGGTATTGCACCGTTTTGGTGTGTTTTCGAACCGTATGGATGTTCTGGTAAGGTATTGTACCATTTTGGTGTGTTTGGAAACCGTATGGAAGGTTGGGATAGGTATTGTACCGTTTTTGTGTGTTTTTGAACCTTGAGGATTCTTTGGTACAGTATTGTACCGTTTTGGTGTGTTTTTCAACCGTTTGGATGTTTTGGTAACGTATTGTACGGTTCAGGTAGGTTTTGGAACCTTATGGATGTTTTGGTACGGTATTGTACCATTTTGGTTGTTTTTGAACCTTTGGTATGGATGTTTTAGTAAGATGTACCGTTTTAGTGTGTTTTGGAACTGTATGGATGTTTTGGAAAGATATTGCACTGTTTTTGTGAGTTTTTGAACCCTACGAATGTTTTGGAAAGGTATTGCACCGTTTTGATGTTCTTTGGAGCCGTATGGAGATTTGGGATAGGTATTGCACCGTTTTGTTGAGTTTTTGAACTATATGGATATCTTAGTACGGTATTGAACCGTTTTGGTATGTTTTAGAACGATATTGATATTTTGGTACGGTATTGTACGATTTTATTGGGTTTTGGAACCGCAAGAATGTTTTGGTACAGTATTGTACCAATTTGGCGTGTTTTCAAAACTTTTGTATGGATATTTTGGTGTGGTATTGTACCATATTTGTGTGTTTTGAAACCGTACGGATGTTTTGGTACAGTATTGTACTGTTTTAGAACCTTTGGTATGGATGTTTTAATAAGATGTATCGTTTTGGAGTGTTTAAGAACCGAATGGATATTTTGGTATGGTATTGTACCGTTTTGGCGTGTTCTTGAACCGTAAGGATATTTCTTTAAGCTATTGCACTGTTTTGGTTTGTTTTGGAACCCTATGGATATTTTGGTTAGGTATTGCACCGTTTTAGTGTGTTTTGGATCCGTATTGATGTTTTTTTTTTTTTTTTGGGTAATTTAGCTTGAAATAGAAAAAAGAATAAGCGAATGTACAGCCTACAAGGGGCATACCCCAGGAGGAAAGAAAAAAGAAACCAAAGATTAAGAAAATTGAAGGATGTCAAGTGGCTACATAAATTCCAAGTGGCCGCATTGATGGATGCCAAGTGGCTACAATAAGAACATTGAAAACACCAAGCCAACAGGATACAAGCCTACAAGCCTAGTAAACGAATGTTTCTAGCCCCTCTAGGTAGATGGGAAAGAAACACTCGACAAAAGGGATACTGGACAGCACAAAGCAACAGAATTGAGCTTCAAAACAGCCCACATTCTTCTCTGAATACAACCATCTTTGCAAAAACCGTAGGATGCACTAGTCAAAACAGCAACAAGGACAGCAGCAGTAGCACAGTACAGCAGCCACATGAAGTTCAGTTGTTCTCTGTTCTACCTCTGAAGTTCTACCACAAAAATTCGGCATGGACACTTGGAGTTGTGTCCTGTTGGAAGTATCAATAACAGCCGTGGCAGAAACAAAACGTACTACCAAAACACTACTCACTATGCAGAGGACGTCCCCCTCTGCGAAGGGAGATCCCACGACAGCCCCTGATGGTTAGGCATATACTACAATATAAAACTCTGACAATGATGTCTATTATGTTCAAACAGCATGAAAAGAACCAACATGACAAGAGCTGGACTGCCCAGCTTGAACTTCCAATTTCGTATGTGCATATAGCAGTTACAGGCATTAACAGAAAGCAAAACAGCAGCAGCTTGTTGCTGTTTGAACCAACAACACTACTAATCTGGACAGCCATGCAAGAACCACACAGCATAATACAAAAACAGATCAGCAGACACATCTGAGCTGGAGAACAACAGCCATAATAGAAGCTGTAACGTAACAGCAGCCATATACATAGCAGTCCTCAACTTCAGTTAATGTAACATTTAAGTATTAAATATGCTTACGATAAAATGGACAAGAATCAACACATAACAGAACAAAACAAAACAAAGCTCTTGGTATGTATAGGACTCACTCCTCTACTCCCTTGGATTCTCACAACTCCCACTCTCTTTTTCAATACCATGAGCAAGGGTCCCTTTTCTCCCTCCACTGTTTCTCTCATGATTCCCCCACTAATTATTACCTCCTCTCACAAAGATGGATGGGGCTCTAGCACACAGCTGACAAGGATTACCCACAGTATAGTAAGATCACTCAGGAGTTAAGAAATAGCAGTTCAATGAACAGGGAGTAAGTTAACTACCTGGATACATAGAAGTAATAGAAGGCCAACAAGGATGAACCTGTGATTGTAATCTGGCTGAACCATGTTTGGAGCTTGCTCTCCTGATCATGGGACTTGTGTGAGACCAAATCTCCTGTGATTGTGACCTGGAAATCTAGAAGTATTAGAAGCCCAATTGCAGCTGCTGGATGACTGGCCTTCCAGTCAAGGGGGAAAACATGGATCTGAACCCCCCCTGGGCAGTGACCTGCCCTTGAACCATGGCCTTGCTTGAACCTTGTGAACAACAGTTGAGTGTTTTGGTCTGAAGTGGCTGCTTTGAAGGAATTGGTAGACTTCCAAGCTTGAACATTGACCTGCAAACCAAACAAGACATTGAAATTAAGCATGAATGTTCCACATAGCAAGTAAGTGAGAATGTCCCTTGAATTCTAAGGACAACAACCTATATCTAACTTCATTTGAAATTTTGTTAGCAACCACTCCAGGAGGGCAGCTAAGATTCTGGAACTTTCTATAGTTCCTCTCAAGCCATAGTTGATGCACATAGACTGTGAAGACAAGCTTAGCAATTGTGATAGGTAAGGTTTTGCCCTGTAAAGTGGACAGTTTACTTACCCACTGTTGCCAAGAGGTCAACCCAACCATATGAGGGGTCTTTGGGGTCAAAATACCTCTAATTTGTGTAGCCATGGTGCACTCAAAGAACAGGTGGTCATGGGTTTCTACACCCATACACAGACTACAGGTGGAGGAAGATTTCATGCCAAACATCACCAATCTATCCTCGGTAGATAACCTATGAAGGATGGCCATCCATGAGATCACACTGCACCTAGGAATATGCCCTGAAAACCAAACTACTCTATGCCAAGTGATGGCTGGAAAGTGGGTTCTCAAGTGATCCCAAAGGGAGGAAATTGTAAATTTTCCAGAGGCTGTGAGAGTCCATATACACCTATCTCCAATGGAATCATTGATGGAAACAACATGTAGATCAGATCTCACCTCATTAAGGTCAGGTGCTTGAGTAATCGGGAAGGCCCATTGATTGTCTCTAATGATGGCCTTCACAGTGACATCCTTAGGAAGTCCTGAATCATAGACTATTCTAGGTCCAAACCTTGGCAAGAGGGGGCCGAGAGGATGCCAATTGTCAAACCACAAAGAGGTTAATTGACCATCCCCAATATTGTACTTAATGTGAGGCTGAACAAGTGGTCTAAGGTTAAGTATTTTCCTCCAAGCCCAGGAGGGGTCACTTGGAAGTTTATCACTCCAAAAACTCTTACCCTTAAGTAAGTAAGACTTAACCCATTGGCACCACATAGATTGCTCCCCACCAGAGACAAGGAACCAAATGTGTTTGGCAACAGCTGCCTTGTTCCAAACCTCCAAAGATTTAAATCCTAATCCACCTTCCTTGACAGGAGAGCAGAGGTGTTCCCATGAGACTTTGGCACCTGTCTTCTTAAGGTCAGGACCTGACCAGAAAAAGGCTCTAAGAATAGATTCAATCTCTTTAATTACCTTTTTAGGGATAATAAAGAGAGATGACCAGTAAGTTTGCATTGAAAATAGAATTGATTTAATCAATTGTATTCTGCCAGCATAAGAGAGGTACCTATGGGTCCATGATTTAGTTTTTGCTACAATTCTGTCAACCATGACTTTACAGTCATTGTGCTTAAGCTTGGTGGATAGAAGGGGTACCCCCAAATACCTAACAGGTAGGGACCCTTCCTGGAAGCCTAAAATATTCAAAATGGAAGCCTTGGTGGAAGAATTAACACCAGAGAAGAAGATGTTACTCTTGGTATGGCTGGGAGATAGTCCGGACAAGGCCTCAAACTCAGTCAAGGAGTTTTTAATATGAGTAATGGAACTCTCCTCACCTTTGCAGAAGATCATAAGATCATCCGCAAAGCAAAGGTTGACAAGTTTGGTGGAACCACATTTCCAGTGAAACTTAAAATCAGGGAGTATAGACTTTTCCTTAAGGATGCAAGTCAATACCTCCATAACTATGACGAACAAGTAGGAAGACAATGGGTCACCTTGTCGTAAACCTTTCTGTCCAGGAATGTATCCTATTGCCTCCCCATTGAAACATAGGGAGTAATTAGCTGTAGAGACACAAGCTTTCAACCATTGGATCATCTTAGGGTGGAAATTCATGGAATCCAGGACATCCCACAGGAAGTCCCATCTGACATTATCATAAGCCTTCATGATATCCACCTTCATGGCACACCTAGGAGAAGAGGAGTGTTTGTGGTAACCCCTCATCAATTCCTGAGTAAGGAATATGTTATCAGCAATCCTCCTTCCCTGTACAAATCCAGATTGAGCCGGATCAATAAGTGATGGCAGGATAGGCTTGATTTTGTTGGCTAGGATTTTGGCAATGCACTTGTAAATCACATTGCAACATGAAATAGGTCTGTAATCCCCTACCTTAGAAGGGTTGGGGACCTTGGGCACTAAAGCAACTAGAGTAGCGTTAGCTTTCTTCAAAAGCTGACCAGATTTAAAGAAAAGTTTAACAGCAGAGGTCACCTCATGACCTATCACAGGCCAAGCTTTATGGTAGAAAGCTGCATTGTAACCATCTGGATCAGGTGCTTTTTGAGGATTAAGAGACCAGAAAGTGTCCTTAATCTCTTTATCAGTTACCTCCATCACCATTTCCAAACTTTGGACAGGAGTGAGTTTTCTAGTGATGAGTTGATGCACTCTAGAGGAACCCATGTAATGATTCAGATGTTTAGTGCCTAACAAATTAGTGTAGTAGTTGATGAAGGTCTGCTTAACCAACTCAATGTTCTGGGTAACAGTCCCATCCTCCAAAACCAAACTAGAAATTCTGTTCCTATTCCTGGAATTACTAATGGTTTTGAAGAAGAATGAGGAGCATTGATCCCCCAACTTTAGCCACTGAACCCTAGACTTTTGCTTGGCAAAACTCTCTTCAGCCTTAGCATAAACAAGGTACTGCTTGCACAATACCCTTTCGGTGGCCTGTTTTGAAGGATCACTAGGATTTGATCCTAGCTCTCTCTGGATGGCCTCCAATTGGGCTCTGTCTGGGTTTAGCGTCCTCAACCAGATACCCCATATTTGGGTCACCCTGTTCGTATGGAAACCCACAAGCATTGATCAACATCGTAGGGTCAGGGTTACAGTTATGTACCTCATCGCAATGGTTAAGTGACTGGGACAGACTACCATTGTTGTGAGAATTGCGTTCCTCAGCTTCAAGCATCCGAGGATTAGGGTTAGAAAGTTGTACCTTTTCTTTTCCGGTATGGACAAGGAAATGAGCCGCTCTCTCTTCTGCTTCTTGTTGCAGAGCTTCCTCAAAGACTTGCTGTAGTGTCGTAGAAGAGCTAGGGTTCTTTGATGATTTAGGGCTGAACGGCCCAAAATCTTCTGTAGCCGAAGAAGGAGCGACACTTCTGAGAATGGTACCGAGATTGGGATTTGGAGTTTTGGACGATTTAGGGCTGTGAGCCCCAAACCGATTTGGAGATGATGATGGAGCCGACCTGCTATCAGTGCCATGCAGATCAATTTCACCTGAGATGATCGGACCAGAAGGTTCTCGAGTAATCAGGATCGAGGTTTTAGGGCAATCAATGTGTGTAATCTGCTTCCTTCGTAGTTCATTGGAATCCAGAGCCTTGAATCCAAGCCCTTCCGCCATTGCAATCGTACCGTCAGCCATGGAAATCACAGTTTTTCCATGGCCCTGTCAGAATCTCTTAAATCGCCTTACATGTCAGAGCGCTGATCCCATTTCCTCTCTTGTTTTTCCGTATTGATGTTTGGGAAATGTATTGTCCTGTTTTGTTGTGTTTTTGAACCTTATGGAAATTTTGGTCCAGTATTATACCGTTTTGTTCTTTTTTGGAACAATATGGATGTTTTGGTAAAGTATATTGTACCATTTTTGTGGGTTTTGCAACCGCATGAACGTTTTGGTTAAGCATTTTTTTTTTGGTTACGTATTGCACCGTACCAAAACATCCATACGGTTCGAAAACCTACCGGAACGGTACAATTCCTTACCAAAACATCCATAGAGTTCAAAAATGCACCAATCCGGTGCAATACGTTTTGGTTAAGCATTGTACTATTTTTGGGTGTTTTGGAACCGTGTGAATGTTTTGCTAAGGTATTGCACCAGATTGGTGCATTTTTGAACTCTATGGATGTTTTGGTAAGGAATTGTACCGTTCCGGTAGGTTTTCGAACCGTATGGATGTTTTGGTACGGTATTGTACCATTTGGAAGAGTTTTGGAACCTTTGCTATGGATGTTTTGGTATGTTTTGGAACCGTATGGATGTATTAGTAAGGTTTTGCCCCGTTTTCGTGAGTTTTGGAACCCTATGAATGTTTTGGTAAGGTATTGCACCCTTTTGGTGGGCTTTGGAACCTTATGGATGTTTTCGTGAGTTTTGGAACCCTATGGACGTTTTGGATAGGTATTGTGCTGTTTTGTTGTGTTTTTGAACTATATTGATATTTTGGTACGGTATTGTACCGTTTTGGTGTATTTTGAAACGATATGGAAGTTTTTTTTTTTGGGTAAATCAGCATGAAATTGAAAAAAGAGGCTAACCGAATATACAGCCTACCAGGGGCATACCCCAGGAGGAAAGAAAATATTGAAAACAACAAAAGATTAAATAAAAAGCTTACGCCAAAAGGCAACATGGACTAAAAGATATGCGGAGTTTTCCGTCCATCTAGAAAGTGGGAGGGAAAACATCGCCTTGAATGGACCAACAAATCTTGATACATCAGATTAGGAAAACATCGCACTTGGGAACACTTCACTTGAAAACACTTGGAACACTTCAACTGCCATGTGCCTGACTTCAGAACATTTGAAACAGAATAGTGAGCTACACTCAGCAATAACACTAGCAGTTCGGACAGCCCTTGGACAGTAGCAGTAGCACAAAAACAATTTGCAGCAGTTCCTTGAAAGCATAAGGCTCGCAGCAAACCGTAACCATAACTGGACTGTTGGTTGCTTAGAACATTTCGGACAGCCCATCATCAATTGGTTGGACCATCAACAGCACTAAACAACCACATATGCAGCTGAAGCAACCTTGCAGAATATAGCATGAGCATGACTTGAAAACACTTGTATCATAGCATCAAAACAAAAGCAGCAGCCACCATCATGTTCGTGCAGAACAGGTATCAATAACAGCCAGACAGCAGGCATGGATAGCAAAAGTAACATCAAATACCATGCAGAGGACATCCCCCTCTGCGAAGGGAGATCCCAACGACAGCCCCAGTTGGTTAGGCCTATACTACAATCAAAATAGGAATCTGGACAATTAAACTATACTGAGCAGACCATACTATGCATTTACAAAACAGGAATCTGGACAATTAAACTGTACAATCAGCAGCTGCACTAACAGCTATGCAATGCAGCCTACTTGTTACAACATAGATGGCAGTGAGTGGTAGTCAAAAGGCCATACAGTAACAATAACCGTATCAGTAGCAGAACAGAACGCAATTGGGCCAAAACCTTGACAAAAAAGGCCAAAACCTGAACAACATTAATAAGATGCAGCCAAACAGATGGTGCCCTAAGCACTATGTCCTCCCTCGCAACTCCCTCGGAAAGCTCACATCACCCCCTCTTCTTTTCCCACATGTGCAAGGACACGGTTCCACCAACTCCCTCCCTAGATCTCGCAATACGCCCCCACTACATATTACCTCCTCTCTCAAAGAAATGATGAGGAACTAGCACACAGCTCACATGGAAGCACACAATATAAGGTAGGGTCACACAAAGTCACCAAGTAACCTTACCAAAGAATATGAAATATACCTGATATATAGAAGTAATATAATCAGATGCTCTCAAGCTCCTGCTCTTGATGCTGATAACAAATGGCCCTCGGAGCCAATAACAATCTTGTACATATTAAAGTAAGATCATGAAGAACAATACCAGTCACGCATGCACAATGCCACACATTAAAGTAAGATCACTGATGGTGTACCTGCAGAACAAAATCAGTACCAGGAAAACTATCAAGATAGTTAAATGTCCAGGAAAACTGCGGCAAGGAGAGCAATACTTTCAACAAAGCTTGAATCACAGTCACGCAAGCACAATGCCCCATACTCTAACAAACCTAGTATCATTTGAGCCGGAGGGCAGTTTGGGCAATGACAGAAGTCTACCCTTAACCATGTTATAGATTTTGTGAACCACTACTTCCCAGGTGCTAGAATTAGCCTGAAACTTCCTCGAGTTTCTCTCCATCCAAAGATGATACACAGTCACAATAAAAATCAATTTAGTAACAAGATTGTTAAGGGTTTTCCCCCTCAAAGTGGAGAGGCGATTAATCCATGCAACCCAAGGTTGGGGGGACCACCTCTCATCAATTTTCGCCAGCATAGCGTTCCAAACCTGTGTGGAAAACACACAGTTAAAGAACAAGTGATCATGTGTCTCACTACCATGGCAGATGCTACACTGAGAATTAGCTTTAATCCCAAAAAGAACTAATCTATCCTCAGTGGAAAGCCTACCCTGGATGGCAAGCCATGTAATGAAGCTGCATTTTGGGATATGGCCAGAAAACCAAACAGCCTTATGCCAAGTTACTTTGGGAACTGGAACTCTCAATTCCTCCCAAAGAGAGGCAATGCTAAATTGTCCATTTGAGTTAAGAGTCCATCTAACCTGGTCCCTAGTACCTCTCAACGGGGGAAGATGACGTCTAACTTCATTCAACTCCCAAGTTTGTGTGATTGGGAATGTCCAAACTGAACTGTGAATTATATGGGACACTTTGGCATTCAAGGGAAGGCCAGAGTCATAAACGATTCTGGGACCAAACTTAGTCATCAAAGGGCCTAAAGGATGCCAATGATCATACCACAGGGATGTGTTGTCCCCATTACCAATAATATGACGTATGAAGGGTTGGACCAAAGGTCTTAGATTAAGTAACTTACGCCAAACCCATGAGGCATTACTTGGCATCTTGAGACTCCAAAAGTTCCTTCCTTTTAATAAATAGGATTTAACCCATTGGCACCACATTGATTCTTCCCCCCCTGAAATCAAGAACCAAATATGCTTGGCCACCGCCGCCTTATTCCAAACTTCCATGGACTTGAAACCAAGGCCCCCCTCATCTTTAGGAGCGCATAAATGCTCCCAAGAAGATACCTTGGCTCCAGTTCTCTTAAGGTCAGGGCCAGACCATAAAAAGGCCCTAAGGATAGATTCAACTTCCTTGATGACCTTTTTGGGTAAGATGAATAGGGAGGACCAATATGTTTGCATTGAGAACAAAATGTTCTTGATAAGCTGGACTCTCCCAGCATAAGTAAGGTCCCTATTAGTCCAACTTTTTGTTTTGGCAGTGATACTATCTACCAATCTCTGACAGTCCACAGCTTTGAGCTTAGTAGATAGTAATGGGACTCCCAGATATCTCACCGGAAGGGAACCCTCCTGAAATCGAAGCTCTTGCAGAATAGTCTCCTTAACACCCACACTAACACCAGAAAAGAATATGCTACTCTTCCCTGGGCTAGGGGAGAGACCTGAGAGGGCCTCAAACTCATTCAATGCATCCTGAATGAGTTTAACCGATGGAAGCTCTCCTTTGCAGAATATCATTAGATCATCAGCAAAGCAGAGATTAATCAACTGATTAGTTTTACATCTCCAGTGGAACTGAAAGTCAGGGAGCTGAGCTTTCTCCTTGAGTAAATTTGTAAACACCTCCATAACAATAACAAAGAGGTATGGGGACAAAGGATCCCCTTGCCTCAGACCCTTTTTACCTTTAATGTAACCTGTCACTTCCCCATTGATACAAAGTGAGTAATTAGCAGTGGTTACACAAGCTTGAAGCCACTTGATCATGGTAGGATGAAAGTTCATTGCAGAAAGAACATCCCAAAGAAACTCCCACCTAACATGATCATATGCTTTCATTATGTCAACTTTCATGGCACACCTAGGAGTAGGTGAGGACTTATGGTAACCTCTCATGAGTTCCTGGGTGAGGAATATGTTATCAGCTATTCTCCTACCTTTCACAAAACCTGACTGGACAGGATCAATGAGCAAAGATAGAACTAATTGCAATCTCTTGGCTAGAATCCTAGAGATGCATTTGTAAATGGTATTGCAGCAGGAGATGGGCCTAAAATCACCCACCTTAGAAGGATTTGGAACCTTAGGAACAAGTGCTACAATAGTGGAGTTAGCTTTGGAGAGCAATTGACCAGAACGGAAGAAGTTCTGGACAGCTGAGGTGACCTCATTCCCAATGACAGGCCAAGCTTTCCTAAAGAACCCTCCATTGTACCCATCAGGGCCAGGAGCCTTGGTGGGATTAATGGACCAAAATGTCTCTTTGATCTCCAAGTCAGAGATAGGAGAGACCATATTAAAACTTTGTTCCGGACTGAGTTTATTTCTGATTAATTGACCAACTCTATTTGGTCCCAAATGAGGTGAGGAATGAGGAGTACCAAATAAAGATGTGTAAAAGGTAACAAACTCCTCTTTGATAACCTTGGGATCATGGGAGATTGAGCTGTCACTCAAAACTAAACTTGTTATTTTGCTCCTATTTCTCCTATTGCTCACAACTTTGAAGAAATAGGAAGTGCATTGATCACCAAGTTTCAACCATTGTATACGTGACTTTTGTTTAGCTAAACTCTCCTCAGCCCGAAGCAGTGTGATGTATTGTTTGTGTACCACCTTCTCTTGTTCTATGACAGAGCTATTATTGGGATGAGAGGCTATAGATGCTTGAATGGTTTCTAAGGCATGTTTAGTAGCACTCACCCTTTCAGAGAGGCCACTAAACTCTACCTTATTAAGTAGCTTCAGTTCATGTTGAAGGCGTTTAAGTTTTTCACACACACAGAACATGGGGTT
The DNA here is from genome assembly GCA_025413875.1 of Rhododendron molle. Classification (NCBI taxonomy): domain Eukaryota; kingdom Viridiplantae; phylum Streptophyta; class Magnoliopsida; order Ericales; family Ericaceae; genus Rhododendron; species Rhododendron molle. The sequence goes on from CM046390.1 coordinate 25,008,002, forward strand.
ACCAATTACAATTGTCCTCCAAATCCTCTGAACAACGGCAAGGAAGCGAGGGTGATCAGCCAGGAAGTCAAAGAACCTGAAAGGTTTAATTGACTTCCTTGGAATAGGCTGAACAAAAACCACTGCTGGAGAATGGTCAGAAATACCAGGAACCAAAAAATGAGATGAGGAATGAGAAAAGGTTTTCATCCAGGACTCATTCACTAACACTCTGTCAATTTTGGAGGCCACAAAATGAGGAGGGGACTGTTTATTGGACCATGTGAAAAGACACCCCGAGAACCTAAGGTCATCAAGTTCAGAGGCAAACAGACAGTGATTAATGTCATCCATGGATGGAGACCACTGAGCATTACCCCCAACTTTCTCCCTAGGATGTCTAATTGCATTAAGGTCGCCAAGGACCACCCAAGGATAAGAGGACCTGAGCTGTAGTAGACTATGCCAAAGAGACCTCCGCTCTAAGATAGAATTTGCCCCATAAACCATGGTGACCAAAAAAAGTGCACTCCCATCTTTTGGTTGGACCTCACAGTGGATGTATTGGTATTGTATTGTACCATTTTGTTGGGTTTTGGTACCGCATGAATGTTTTGGTACAGTATTGTACCATTTTGGTATGTTTTGAAACCGTATAGATGTTTTGATACGATATTGTACCATTTTGGAGTGTTTTGGAACAATATGGAAGTTTTGGTACGCTATTGTAAAATTTTGGAACATATGGATGTTTTGGTAAGGTATTGCACCATTTTGGTTTGTCTTGAAACCGTATAGATGTTTGGGATAGGTATTGTATCGGTTTTGTGTGTTTTGGACCAGTATGGATTCTTTGATACGGTATTGTACCGTTTTGGTGTGTTTTTGAACCGTATGGACGTTTTTGTGAGGTATTGCACCGGTTTGGTGTGTGTTTTGGAACCCTTTGGTTGTTATGGTTAGGTATTGCTCCGTTTTGGAGTGTTTTAAAATCGAATGGATGTTTTGGTAAGGTATTGCACCGTTTTCGTGTGTTTTGGAAGCGTATGGACTTTTTGGTAAGGAACGGCACCCGTTTTGTGTATTTTGGAACCGTTTAGATATTTATGTAAACGATTGTACCGTTTTTGTGTGTTTTTGAACCATATCGATGTTTTGGTAAGGTATTGTACCATTTTGTTCGGTTTTGGAACCCCACGAATGTTTTGTTACAATATTGCACCATTTTGGTGTTTTTTGGTAACTTTGGTGTAGATATTTTGGTATGGTGTTGTACCGTTTTGTTGGATGTTTGGTAACGTATTGTACCAATTTCTTGCGTTTTGGAACCGCATGAATGTTGTGGTACAGTATTGTACCATTTTGGTGTATTTTTGAAACTTTGGTATGGATATTTTATTATCTTACATCGTTTTGGTGTGATTTGGAACCGTATGGATGTTTTGGTACAATATTGTACAATTTTGATTTGTTTTGAAACCGTATCGATATTTTTGAAAGGTATTGTACCGTTTTGGTGTGTTTTCGAACCGTATAGATGTTCTGGTACGGTATTGTACCATTTTGGTGTGTTTTGGAACAGTATGGATGTTTGGGATAGGTATTGTACCGTTTTTGTGTGTTTTGGAACATTGAGGTTTCTTTGGTACGGTATTGTACCGTTTTGGTGTGCTTTTGAACCGTTTGGATGTTTGGTAAGGTTTTTTTTTTTGGTTAAAACAGCTTGAAAATAAAAAAAGGCTAACCGGATATACAGCCTACAAGGGGCATACCCCAGGAGGAAAGAAAAAAAAGAAAAAAGTAAAGGAACTTAGATATAGAGAAAGCCTACGCCAAACGGCTACATAGGACTAGAATAAAATGAAACATCTGTTTCCTATCCATCTATCAGAGGGAAACGAAACAGATGGCAAAAGATTACAAATAGAGCAATCTGACTAAAAAGATGAGAGTCTTCATGACAATATGAAACATCATTCCATGAAGCATGGTATGATCTAAAGGAACCCTTGTCCCTTGTCACCAACTGAACTTGAAGCTTGTACCAACACTCAAAATGGTATGATCTATAGGTTGCTCCAAGGAAATAGCAACCTAATTAGCTGCCAAAATACAGCAACCTTGTAGCAGCAGTAGGGAACAGCTGCCAAAATGTAGCAGTAGTAGGGAACCTAATTACTCCCTGATGAGTTTCCTGGCAGCAGCCTTGTAACAACAAAGAGATACGAATGAGGTCAGAGCAGTAGTAGCTCCAATCCATAGCAGAATAAGGCCGAATGAGGTCAGAGCAGTAGTAGCTCCATTAGTAGTACCAGACCAGCCACAGAAGCAACATTAGCTGCTGAACTGAACCGTTTCCAATCCATAACAGAGCGGCCAGCTATGACTTCAGCACAAAGCACAAACAGAACAGCCCCCTAGAAAAGCATTAACGTTCCTAGGGACAACCCCCCAAGGATAGGTTAAAATTACTTGGAGGTTACAATAAATGTAGACAGCCGATCAGTCAAACAGGTAGCACCTACTGGTTTCATTTGCAACAAAACTACAGCAGCAACAACAAAACAATAGCAGCAGCAGTCATAACAGGTAGCACCTACTGGTTTCATTTGCAAGAAAACAGCTTAAAAGGAGGCTGCTGTTGCTAGACTGCCGTGGCTACCAAAACAGCAACAAAACACAGCAGAAACAGCACAAAACACTACAGCTGATCAGAATAGCAGTAAGAGCAGCAGCCATAACATTAAGACTTGCAAAATAGCCACTATACAAATGAAAATTCATAACAGGAACAGCAGTTAACAGCAGCAATATAAGGTCTCACTGACTACTATCACCCTTGAAAACTGACCTCCCACTCTTCTTTTTTCTCACAAGCAAATGGGATTCCTCTTCTCCCTCCACTAAACCTCACAAGATGCCCCCGCTAATTATTACCTCCTCTCACAAGAACGGATGAGGCTCTAGCACTCAGCTCACATGGATTGCACACATTATAGTAAGAACGCTCAATTGCATTGGATTCCAGAAGGGTACTTAATAGTAAATGGATGCTCAAGTGTGTGGAAATGGTTGAGCCACCTTTAAGAATGCCAGTACTGAGCCCAACCTGCCCAAATGAATCACAGCCAAGTAAAACAGCAACTAGCAAGGTAAATTAGCTCACAACATTGTTCCACTCATTTACAATCAATTCTGCTTGTGAATGAGGAAAATTAGAAAGTGATAGAAGCCTTGCTCTGACCATGTTGCAAATTTTGTGAACAACAACCTCCCAAGTATAGGATTGATTTTGAAATTTCCTCAAGTTTCTCTCAGTCCAAATATGATAAACCGTTACTGTAAAGGCCAACCTAGTGATTACACTTTTGATAGTTTTGCCCTTAAAATTGGTTAACAGAGTTACCCACTCTGCCCAAGTTCTAACAGGCCATGCAACATGGAGTTTGGCCTGAATGATATCCCACACCTGGTTGGTAAATGGGCAATTGAAAAAGAGATGGTTATGGCTTTCACTCCCCTGACACAAACCACATTGTGGAGGAACATTCAGACCAAATGACACGAGTCTATCAGCAGTGGCTAGCCTATTCTGAATGGCAAGCCATGTGACAAAGCTGCATTTTGGTACGTGCGCAGAGAACCACACTACCTTATGCCATAAGGCCTTAGGAAAGGGAGTTCTTAATTTGTTCCATAGGGAGGCTATTGTGAACTGCCCATTGGAATTAAGCGTCCACCTTGTTTGATCTGCCCCATTCAACCTGGACTGAACAAGAGATGGCAGAGTGTTTCTCACCTCATTGAGCTCTAATGTTTGGGTAATGGGGAACACCCAATTTGAACCATCTATTATGTGAGAGACAAAGGCATCGCTTGGGATGCCAGAGTCATACACCATTCTAGGACCAAATCTATCCATTAAAGGACCGAGAGGATGCCAATTGTCATACCACAAAGATGTTGAATTCCCATTACCTAGTATACAAAGGACATATGGTTTAACCAAGGGCCTGAGATTCAAAAGCTTCCTCCAACCCCATGTGCAATCTCCAGGTATTTTCAGATTCCAGAAACTCCTTCCTCTCATTAAGGTATTGTACGGTTCCGGTAGGTTTTGGAACCTTATGGATGTTTTGGTACGGTATTGTACCATTTTGATTGTTTTTGAACCTTTGGTAAGGATTTTTTTGTAAGATGTACCGTTTTAGTGTGTTTTGGAACTGTATGGAACTTTCGGAAAGATATTTCACCGTTTTTGTGACTTTTTGAACCCTATGGTTGTTTTGGAAATGTATTGCACCGTTTTGGTGTTCTTTGGAACCATATTGAGATTTGGGATAGGTATTGCACCGTTTGGTTGAGTCTTTGAACTATATGGATATGTTAGAACGGTATTGTACCGTTTTGGTGTGTTTTAGAACGATATTGATGTTTTGGTACGGTATTGTACGATTTTATTAGGTTTTGGAACCGCAAGAATGTTTTGGTACAGTATTGTACCAGTTTGGTGTGTTTTCAAAACTTTTGTATGCATATTTTGGTGTGGTATTGTACCATTTTTGTGTGTTTTGGAATCATACGGATGTTTTGGTACAGTATTGTACTGTTTTGGAACCTGTGGAATTGATGTTTTAATAAGATGTATCGTTTTGGAGTGTTTTGGAACCGAATGGATATTTTGGTATGGTATTGTACAGTTTTGGCATGTTTTTGAACCGTAAGGATATTTCTTTAAGGTATCGCACCGTTTTAGTGAGTTTTGGAAACCTATGGATATTTTGGTAATGCATTGCACTGTTTTGGTGTGTTTTGGATCGGTATGGATGTTTGGGAAAGGTATTGTCCTGTTTTGTTATGTTTTTGAACCGTATGGATATTTTGGTCCAGTATTATACCGTGTTGTTCTTTTTTGGAATGATATGGATGTTTTGGTAAAGTATTTTGTACCGTTTTATTGGGTTTTGCTACCGCATGAATGTGGGTTAAGCATTGTACTATTTTGGGGTGTTTTGGAACCGTATGAATGTTTTGCTAAGGTATCGCTTTGTTTTGGTGTATTTTTTAACTCTATGGATGTTTTGGTGAGGAATTGTACCGTTCCGGTAGGTTTTGGAACCTATCATTTTAAAGTGTTTTGGAACCTTTGCTATGGATGTTTCTATATGTTTTTTTTTTTGGGTAATTTAGCTTGAAATTAAAAGAGGTTAAGCGAATGTACAGCCTACAAGGGGCATACCCCAGGAGGAAAAGAAAGGAAAAAAAGAACAAGAATGACAAAAGTGCGATAAACCATGCACAACCCGCATGGAGAGTAAGATAAAATAAATACATAACCATGCACAACCCGCATGAAGTGTAATATAGAGTGAATACATAACAAAAGCCATGTGTACTGAGTCATTTGAAATTGAACTACTACCTGGCACAACCCGCAAGGCTAGGAAATAAAGTAAATACGGTAGATAGTCATGGCCAACGATGGCCACATGATAACCAAGAACCTTATACCTCGAACTAGCCCAAAGCAGCATACCACCCACACATCAGAAGTCAGCTACTACATAGGGATAGGAAACGAGAAGAGATTCGCACTGGTGATGACGACATCCGACAAGGCTACTGCTACTGCTCAGCACCCTGCACACTACGCCCAAACCAACCAGACAACTACTCCCTCAACTCAAACCCCTAGGCACGCTAACTACTAAAAGAGGAACAGAAGAGAATCCACAAAAGTGGCCCCTAACTGTCGGCGGACCAAGCTGCTCCTTTCGATCAGTGAAGACCACTAATCTAATCACTAACAGCCTGCGAAGCTACCCCTTTCGATCAGTGGGAATCCACCAAACTAGTCGATGACAACTCCTGCAGCTACCATGCTCAATCAGACTCCATTCATAATCTAATCATCGGCAACCACAGCTGCTGCTACTGCGAGTCTACCCCTTAACTAGAACAGAGTCTAATCTAATCAACAAGCCGCGACCACAACTACTATGCCCAACCTCCGGGCTAAAAAGGGACAGGTTCAAGGGATATAATAGCCCAACAAAGCGCCCAAACCCCCGATTTCAGTCCAACAGGTGACCGCCTATCGGGGGTTACAAAACTAACAGAGAACTGGCCCATAAGTCCAGCAACAAGTTAAATGCTAAAACAGTACATGGTATGACAAATATTAAATATCTCACTGCCCGAGCCACCAAGCCTGCTTACCTGCCCGGGCTGGCCTACCATCGGGCGGCCTGCCTTGGCCACGACCTCACCGCTGCCCGGGCTGTTCAGATCGGCTCATCTAGACCTCAATGGTGATGTAGCTTGCTGCCGTGCCACTGTCCGAGCACTAAATGAAGCAACAAGGCCATCATCTCCGGCGAGGCTAGGTAGAACAAAACGAACCGTAGCTTCGACCCATGAGGTTACGGACCAAAGCTACGCCCATGGCTGACCCACTGCGGCCGGCCCGAGGCTGACCTACCTGGCGGCCGGGATTGGTATTGGGCCCCCCGGCGGCTGGTGATGGAGTTGTAGATGGTGGCCGGACCAGATGGCCGGTAGTGGCTTCAGATCTGCACGGAGCAGATCCAGAAACGTAGCCGCCGGTCCTCCTTTGCCCGTTGCTGCTGCTGCTGTTGGCCAGAGGCCGTGGCTGCTGCTTTTGGTGGCCGGCCGGTGGCCAGACCTTGTGGTGGCTGCCATGGCTGGATATGGGTTGGGCGGTGTAGATGGCCCGTAGATGGTTGACTGGACCAGAGAGGTCCAGATATGGTTGAACAACCGGACCAGAGGAGGCCGGCCCAGTGATGGCTGGCTTTCCCAGATCTGTTACTGACCAGCGGAGGCCGGACCAGTGGTGGCTGGTTTGAGTCTTGGGCGGTGGAGGAGAGCCCCTGTCGTGCGAGGGGCTCCCTTGCCCGATATGAACTTTTCTATTCACAACAATTGTTAAATTTTCTACTTCCTTTCTATATGTTTTGGAACCGTATGGATGTATTGGTAAGGTATTACACCGTTTTCGTGAGTTTTGAGAACCTATGAATGTTTTGGAAGGTATTGCACCGTTTTGGTGGGCTTTGGAACATTAAGAATGTTTTCGTGAGTTTTGGAACCCTATGGATGTTTTGGATAGGTATTGTACTGTTTTGTAGTGTTTTTAAACTATATTAATATTTTGGTAAGGTATTGTACCGTTTCGGTGTGTGTTGGAACAATACGGATGTTTGGTAAGGTATTGTACCGTTTTGGAACCCCATGAATGTTGTCGTACAGTATTGTACCATTTTGTTGCATTTTTTAAACATTGGTACGGATATTTTTTTTTTTTGGGTAAATTAGCTTGAAATTGAAAAAAATGGCTAACCAAATATACAGCCTACAAGGGGCATACCCCAGGAGGATTTGGAACCGTATTGTACCGTTTTGGTGTGATTTGAAACCGTACGGATGTTTTGGTACAATATTGTATAATTTTGATATGTTATGAAACCGCATGGATATTTTTGAACGGTATTGAACCGTTTTGGTGTGTTTTCGAACCGTATGGATGTTCTGGTATGGTATTGTACCATTTTGGTGTGTTTTGGAACCGTATGGTTGTTTGGGATAGGTATTGTATCGTTTTTGTGTGTTTTGGAACCTTGAGGATTCTTTTTTTTTTTTTGTGGTTAAATCAGCTTGAAATTGAAAAGAGGCTAACCGAATATACAGCCTACAAGGGGCATACCCCAGGAGGAAAAGGAAAAAAAAGAAACAAGAGAAAAGAATGTAGCTAACGCCAAATGGCTACATGAACTAGGTAATGAATTGTTTCCAATCCATCTTGTAAGTGGGAATGGAAACAACGGCAAAATATAAAAGATACATGAAAAAAGCATCTTCATATAAACACCACTTTTAGCACATAATGGTAGCTTGGACGGGTTCAGAACGTGCACAGTACGGAACATAACAGCAGCAGCAGCAGATGCAGCCCATAGATAGCAGCCACAACACCCCACCTTGGCTTGAAACAACAGCCTTGACAGCAGTAGTAGAATTGCAGCTACTTGCTGTCTATTGCAAACAGCAGCAGTAACTACAACATCAGAATAGCTACAAAAGCTATAGAATTAGCAGAGGACGTCCCCCTCTGCGAAGGGAGATCCCAACGACATCCCCTGTTGGTTAGGCTTATACACAAATGTACAGAAAACAGAAGCTGTACAGCAAATATAGCATCACCAAAATAGAATTAGCAGCTAAACAGAACTCAGAAGCTTAAAGAGTAGCTATAAGAGTTGCTAAATCCTACAAGACAGGAATAAATGATAGCCAAAACAGCCCAGAACAGGGCAGCAGCCACAACAGCTACAAACATCAGTACAGAACAGCAGCAAGTCCACAACAGTAGCAGTGAACACAATAATCTGCTATAGAAGTAATAGCAGCTGGACTGGACTGGACTGGACAGCAGCCACAAAAATCAGTAGCCACATGAGAACACTTGGATCTTGAGAGCACAAAGCGCACAAAGTACCAGTTCATAACAAAGTACCAGTTGTGTCCTGTTGGAAGTATTAACTATGCAATGCAGCCAGCTCATAACAAAGGAGATGGCAGCCAACTTATAACAAAATAAGGCCACTCCATTTTATAACAGTGGCAGAGCCGGTACAAAACTGACCATAGCAGCAGCTATATAGATATACTATCATGCAATTACAGGTTTGTTAATTGGCCTAAGCAACTGGACAGTAGCAAGAAGTGGGCTACTGCCAATCATCATTCCAATAACAGCCCAGAACAGATAAATACCATTGCAACACATATGATATGATATACCATTGTAACAAATGGCAGCCAAAACAGCCCAAAACAGATGATGCCCTGAGCACTATGTCCTCTCATGCAACTCCCTCGGAAAACTCACATCACCCCCTCTTCTTTTCACTCATGTGCTAGGGCACGGCTCCAGTAACTCCCTCCCTTTATCTCACAATATGCCCCCACTACATATTACCTCCTCTCTCAAAGAAAGGATGAGGCTCTAGCACACATCTCACCAGGTAGCACACAATATGAGGTAGGTTCACACAAAGTCTAGTCTCACTAAAGATTATGATATATACCTGATTCATTAGGAGTAGTAATATCTGGAATGATTGCCTCAACAAATGCAGCCATTGGAACAATTATCTCCCAAGAACAAGCAGACAACAACAAAAATTCAATATGCAACACTATTCCACTCATTTACAATCCACTGTGCTTGTGATTGAGGTAAATTAGTAAGTGATAAAATCCTTGCTCTCACCATGGTGCAGATTTTGTGAACAATTATCTCCCAAGAACAGCAGTGACTTTGAAACCTTCTCACATTTCTCTCAATCCATATATTGTACACTGCTATTGTGAAGCCCAGCCTAATGATAAGATTTTTAAGACCTTTTCCTTTTACATTTGATAGCAATGTTGTCCAGTCAGACCAAGTTCTACCAGACCACGACACATGAAGTTTGGTCTGAATAGCATTCCACACTTGCTTAGTGAAAGGGCAATTAAAGAAAAGATGATCATGGGTTTCACTCCCCTGACACAGACTACATTGAGGATTAGCATGCAGTCCAAATAAGACAAGCCTATCAGCAGTAGATAGCCTATGCTGTATAGTAAGCCAAGTGATGAAACTGCATTTTGGAATGTGGCCAGAGAACCATACCAGCTTGTGCCACAAAACCTTGGGAAAATGAGTTCTCAACTTGTTTCAAAGAGAGGCGACTGTGAACTGTCCATTAGAGGTTAGAGTCCATCTCTTTTGGTCATCCTCATGCAGTCTGGACTGGACAAGTGGGGGAAGAGTATTTCTCACCTCATTAAGCTCAAAGGTTTGGGTAATGGGGAAAGCCCAATTTGAGTCATGAATGATGTGTGACACAAAAGCATCTTTTGGGATACCAGAGTCATATGCAATTCTAGGGCCATATTTAGCCACTAAAGGGCCAAGTGGGTGCCAATTGTCATACCACAAGGATGTGGTGTTCCCATTTCCCAACACACTAATGATATAAGGGTGTACCAGGGATCTAAGCTTCAAAATTTTCCTCCATACCCAAGTGCAATCACCCGGAGTTTTTAAATTCCAAAAACTTCTCCCTTTGATTAAATATGATTTGACCCATTGGCACCACATAGACTGTTCGCCCCCAGAGATAAGAAACCAAACATGCTTCGCAACGGCAGCCTTGTTCCATACTTGCATTGACTTGAAACCAAGTCCACCTTCCTCTCTTGGAGAGCATAAATGATCCCAAGAGACCTTAGCACCAGATTTCTTTAGATCAGGACCAGACCAAAGAAATGCTCTAAGGATTGACTCAACTTCCTTAATTATCTTTTTAGGAATGATAAACAAGGAGGACCAATAGGTTTGGATGGAGAAAAGAACATTCTTTATTAATTGAACCCTACCAGCGTAGGTAAGGTCTCTATTGGTCCAAGTCTTAATTCTGGCAATCATACTTTCCACTAACCGCTGACAATCCGAGGCTTTGAGTCTAGTTGAGAGTAGGGGCACTCCCAAATACCTTACCGGAAGTGTGCCCTCCTTAAACCCTAGTACATTCAGAATGCTCAATCTACTGGTACTATTAACCCCAGAAAAGTAAATACTACTTTTCTCATGGCTGGGGGATAGTCCTGACAACATCTGAAACTCAGCGAGGGCATCCTGAATATGGTTGATTGAAGACAGCTCACCCTTACAAAATATCGTAAGATCATCTGCAAAACAGAGATTGGTAATCTTATTATGCCCACACTTCCAATGAAAATGGAAGTCAGGGACCTTGAGGATTCTTTGGTACGGTATTATACTGTTTTTGTGTGTTTTTGAACCGTTTGGATGTTTTGGTAAGGTATTGTACGGTTCCGATAGATTTTGGAACTTTATGGATGTTTTGGTACGGTATTGTACCATTTTGGTTGTTTTTGAACCTTTGGTATGGATGTTTTGGTAAGATGTTGTACCGTTTTAGTGTGTTTTGGAACTGTGTGGATATTTTGGAAAGATATTGCACCGTTTTGTGAGTTTTTGAACCCTATGGATGTTTTGGAAAGGTATTGCACCGTTTTGGTGTTCTTTGGAACCGTATGGAGATTTGGGATAGGTATTGCACCGTTTTCTTGAGTCTTTGAACTATATGGATATGTTAGAACAGTATTGTACCGTTTTGTTGTGTTTTTGAACGATATTGATATTTTGGTAAGGTATTGTCTGATTTTATTATGTTTTGGAACCTCAAGAATGTTTTGGTACAGAATTGTACCGATTTGGTGTGTTTTCAAAACTTTTGTATGGATATTTTGGTGTGGTATTGTACCATTTTTGTGTGTTTTGGAACCGTAGGGATGTTTTGGTACAGTATTGTACTGTTTTGAAACCTTTGGTATGGATGTTTTAATAAGATGTATCGTTTTGCAGCGTTTAGGAACCGAATGGATATTTTGGTATGGTATTGTACAGCTTTGGCGTGTTTTTGAACCGTAAGGATATTTCTTTATGGTATTGTACCGTTTTGGTGAGTTTTGGAACCCTATAGATATTTTGGTAAGGTATTGCGCCGTTATGATGTGTTTTGGATCCGTATGGATGTTTGGGAAAGGTATTGTCCGGTTTTGTTATGTTTTTGAACCGTTTGGATATTTTGGTCCAGTATTATACCGTTTTGTTCTTTTTTGGAACGATATGGATGTTATGGTAAATATTGCACCATTTTTGTGAGTTTTGCAACCGTATGAATGTTTTGGAACCTTTGGTACGGATATTTTAATAAGATGTTGTATCGTTTTGGAACCGAATCGATATTTTTGTATGGTATTGTACAGTTTTGGCGTGTTTTTGAACCGTAAGGATATTTCTTTATGATATTGCACCGTTTTGGGGAGTTTTGGAACCCTATGGATATTTTTGTAAGGTATTGCACCGTTTTGGTGTGTTTTGGCATGTTATTGCACCGTTTTGGTGTGTAATGGATCCGTATGAATGTTTGGGAAAGGTATTGTCCTGTTTTGTTATGTTTTTTAACCGTATGGATATTTTGGTCCGGTATTATACCGTTTTGTTCTTTTTTGGAACGATATGGATGTTATGGTAAAGTATATGGTACCATTTTTGTGGGTTTTGTAACCGCATGAATGTTTTGGTTAAGCATTGTACTGTTTTGAATTGTTTTGGAACCGTATGAATGTTTTGCTAAGGTATTGCACCGGTTTGGTGTATTTTTGAACAATATGAATGTTTTGGTACGGTATTATACCATTTTAAAGTGTTTTGAAACCTTTGTTATGGATGTTTTGGTATGTTTTCGAACCGTATGGATGTATTGGTAATGTATTGCACCGTTTTCGTGAGTTTTGGAACCCTATGAATGGTTTGGTAAAGTATTGCACCCTTTAGGTGGGCTTTGGAACCTTATGGATGTTTTCGTGAGTTTTGGAACCCTATGGATGTTTTGGATAGGTATTGTGTTGTTTTGTTGTGTTTTTGAACTATAATTATATTTTGGTACGGTATTGTACTGTTTTAGTGTGTTTTGGAATGATATGGAAGTTTTGGTATAGTATTGTACCATTTTGTTGGGTTTTGGAACCGCATGAATGTTTTGGTACAGTATTGTACAATTTTGATATGTTTTGGAATCGTATGGATGTTTTGATACGGTATTGTACCATTTTGGAGTGTTTTGGAACCATATGGATGTTTTCGTACGCTATTGTAATATTTTGGAACTTATGGATGTTTTGGTAAGATATTGCACCATTTTGGTTTGTCTTGAAACCGTATAGATGTTCGGGATAGGTATTGTATCTTTTTTGTGTGTTTTGGAACTGTATGTTTTCTTTGATACGGTATTGTACCTTTTTGTGTGTTTTTGAACCGTATTGATTTTTTGGTGAGGTATTGCACCGGTTTGGTGTGTGTTTTGGAACCCTATGGATGTTATGGTTAGGTATTGCTCCGTTTTGGAGTGTTTTGGAATCGAATGAATGTTTTGGTAAGGTATTGCACCGTTTTCGTGTGTTTTGAAACCGTATGGATGTTTGGGATAGGTATTTTACCCTTTTTGTGTGTTTTGAAACCGTAAGCATTTTTCGGTACGGTATTTTAGCGTTTTGATGTGTCTTTGAATCATATGGATCTTTTTGGAAGGTATTGGACTGTATTTGTGTGTTTTGAAACCGTATGGATGTTTTTGGAAGGTATTGCACCGGTTTGATGTGTTTTGGAACCCTATGTATGTTTTGCTAAGATATTCCTCCATTGGAGTGTTTTGGAATCAATTGGATGTTTTGGTAAGGTATTGCACCGTTTTTCTGTGTTTTGGAACCGTATGGATGTTTGGGACAGATATTGTACCGTTTTTGTGTCTTTTGGAACCGTAAGCATTTTTTAGTACGGTATGGATGTTTTGGTACAGCATTGTACTATTTTGATGTGTTTTGAAACTGATGGATATTTTGGAACGATACTGTACCGTTTTGGTGTGTTTTCGAACCGTATGGATGTTCTGGTACGGTATTGTACCATTTAGGTGTGTTTTGGAATCGTATGGATGTTTTGGTAAGGTATTGCACCGTTTTGGTGTATTTTGGAACCGTATGAATGTCTGGGATAGGTATTGTACCGTTTATGTGTGTTTTGGAACCTTGAGGATTCTTTCGTACGGTATTGTACCGTTTTGATGTGTTTTTGAACTATTTAGATGTTTTGGTATCGTATTGCACCCGTTTGGTGTATTTTGGAACCCTATGGTTGTGTTGGTAAGGTATTGCTCGGTTTTGGTGTGTTTTGGAATCAAATAGATGTTTAAGTAAGGTATTGACCGTTTTGGTGTGTTTAGGAAGCGTATGGATGTTTCGGATAGGTATTGTACTGTTTTTGTGTGTTTTGGAACCGTGAGGATTCTTTGGTATGGTATTGTACCGTTTAGTTGTGTTTTGGAACCGTATGGATGTTTTGGTACAGTATTGTATTGTTTTGGTCGGTTTTGAAACCATATAGATATTTTGGTACGGTATTGCACGATTTTGGTGTGTTTTGGAACCATATGGATCTTTGGGCTAAGTATTGTATCGTTTTTGTCAGTTTTTGAACCATAAGGATTTTTTGGTACAGTATTGTACAGTTTTGGTGTATTTTGAAACCGTATGGATGTTTTGGTAAGGTATTACACCAATTTGGTATGTTTTGGAACCCAATGGATGTGTTGGTAAGATATTGCACCGTTTCGGTGTTTTAAAATCGTATGGATGTATTGGTAAGGTATTGCACCGTTTTGGTGTGTTTTGAAACCGTAAGAATAAGGATGTTTTGGTAAGGTATTGTACCATTTTGGTGGTTTTTAAAAACATTTAGATATTTTCGTAAAGGATTGTACTATTGTGGTGTGTTTTGGAAACCTATGGATGTTTTGGTAACGTATTGTACCGTTTTGATGTTTCTTGGAATCTTATGAAAGTTTTGGTAAGTTATTGTACCGTTTTTTTCGTGTTTTTGAACCGTAGGAATGTTTCTGTATAGCGTTGCACCATTTTAGTGGGTTTTCAAACTGTATTGATGTTTTGATAAGATATTGCACGGTTCCGGTAGGTTTTTGAACCATATGGATGTTTTGGTACGTTATTGTACAATTTTGGTGGGTTTTTGAACCTTTGGTATGGATGTTTTGATAAGATGTTGTACTGTTTTAGTGTGTTTTGAAACTGTATGGATGTATTTTTTTTTTTGGGTAAATCAGCTTGAAATTGAAAAAGAGGCTAACCGAATATACATCCTACAAGGGGCATACCCCAGGAGGAAAAGGAAAAAGAAAACAAGAGAAAAGAACATAGCTAACGCCAAATGGCTACATGAACTAAGTAATGAATTGTTTCCAATCCATCTAGTAAGAGGGAATGGAAACAACGCCAAAATATAATAGATACATGACAAAAGCATCTTCATATCCATAACACCAGGTGGTAGCTTCCAAACACCACGTTTAGCACATAATGGTAGCTTGGACGGGTTCCGAAATTGCAAAGCATCTTCAGTTCAGCATCCAACTGAAGCTACCATTACAGCAGCAGCATCTAACAGAAATCTGCTCTATGAAGGAACAACAACAGCTGCAATGTCATCTAACTACCGCCATGACAGGCATCCACAGAACAAAACAGCAGCAGGTAGTAGAAATCAGCAGGTACAAACAATGGAACAACACCCAAACACATGAAAACCAACCCTTGATAGAACAGCAGAACAACCGAAAGGCATCAGAACAGCAGAACTGCAGAAACGCATCTTCCTAACTGATCAGTACCAGTAAACGGCAGCAAAAGGTATGCAAAAGGTAACAAGAGGTATCTAGGGACATGCCCCCTAAAAAGCATAAACGGTCCAAGGATTTGGAGGATAGGCCAGATTAGTAGCAAAAGTGTTAACAAAAACAAGTATAGCTGGCTAAATTGGCAGCTGATCAGAACCATATATATCAGAGATACAAGAGCAGAATCTAGACAACAAGTATAAGAGCATGACTGCCCAACAGATTTACACACAAGGTAGTTCCAATCCACTTCACAGATCCAAAGAACAGATCCAAACAGAAGCAGAATGCAGCAACCATGCTTGGGAATATAGCCAAGTTAGAAACAGATCCAAAGTAACATCAGGAACCTATTGCTTTATCTGCTCTCCCACTTACCCCCTCGAATCCTAACTCACCATAATTCTAAAAGCAATAGGAGGGACCCTTACACCCTCAACTCTCCCTTACAAAAGGACTCCCACTAACTCTTACCTCCACTCTCAAAAATCAGTGGGCTCAAGCACACAGCTCACAGGTTCACACACACAAGCCAAAGGGAAAGAGGTTTCCAAAGCTGTATCCAGGCTGTAACAGACTAAGAGAAGATTGTAAGATAATACCTTGTAAATAGGAGTAATAGTAGTCAAGTATCCTCCTTTGAAACCTGAGTAGCCCTCAACAACTCTTTGGAACCTGGTAGGCCCTCAACAACTCTTTGGAAACAGACATCTATACAGCACAATTAGCAGCAGCTGGACAGTAGCAGTAAGCAGATATTAGAAGTAATAGCAGTCCATTGCAACATGCTAACCTGCGAGGTTAGAAATCAATCCAGAACTAAATGCCAAATGCCAAATACCAATATCAATTCCAGAATCGAATATCACATAGTAACAAACAATATGAATGATGTTTAAGAACCATTAAGATTCCACTCATGCGCAACCCAGTCAGCCCTAGATGGAGGTAATGTGTTGAATGATAAAAGCTTTGTCCGCACCATAGAGTAGATTTTGTGAGCAACCACCTCCAGAGTACAAGATTTACCTTGAAATTTCCTCATATTCCTTTCAATCCAAACTTGGTAAACAGTTACAGTGAATATCAACTTAGAGATTATAGCCTGAAAAGATTTTCCCTTTATATGAGAGAAAAAAGTGATCCACTCAGCCCATGTTCTGGAGTGCCAAGAAACATGGATTTTGGAAAGGATGTTGTTCCACACCTGCTGAGAGAATGGACAGTTAAAGAAAAGATGATCATGGCTCTCACCACCCTGGCAAAAACTACACTGTGGGGAGTGGGTAAGGCCAAATAACATTAGCCTATCCATAGTGGACAGCCTCTTCTGGACAGCTAACCACGTGATAAAGCTACATTTGGGAATGTGGCCCGAGAACCACACCAGTTTATGCCACTCAACTTTAGGGAAGGGAGTTCTCAATTTATCCCAAAGAGATGAAATGGAGAACTTACCAGTAGGGGTGAGAGTCCATCTAACCTGATCAGCCCCACCCATTCTGCTAGGTATAAAAGGAGGTAACTTCCTTCTTATCTCATTGAGCTCAAAAGTTTGTGTGACAGGAAATGCCCAGTTTGAGTTATGGATAATATGAGACACAGCAGCCTCCCTGGGAATACCAGAATCATAAGCTATTCGGAGACCAAAAGTGGCCATCAATGGACCAAGGGGATGCCAATTGTCATACCACAAGGAAGTGGACTGACCATCACCTATCACATTCAGAATAAAGGGATGGACCAAAGGTCTGAGGTTCAGCAATTTCCTCCAAACCCATGTGCAATCCCCAGGAGTTCTCAAGTTCCAAAAGTTCCTCCCTTTTATTAAGTACGACTTGACCCATTGACACCACATTGACTGTTCCCCACCCGAGATAAGGAACCAAATGTGCTTGGCAATGGCAGCCTTGTTCCAAACCTGCATGGATTTGAAGCCAAGTCCCCCTTCCTCTTTTGGGGAGCAGAGGTGCTCCCAAGAAACCTTAGCACCATATTTCTTAAGGTCAGGGCCAGACCAGAGGAATGCTCGCAATATAGATTCAACTTCTTTAATCACTTTCTTGGGAATTATAAAAAGAGAGGACCAATAGGTTTGGATGGAGAATAGGACATTCCTTATCAACTGCACCCTACCAGCATATGTTAGGTCCCTATTAGTCCAAGACTTAGTTTTAGCAACAATACTATCCACTAGACGCAGGCAGTTAGTTTAGTGGAGATCAGTGGCACCCCAAGGTATCTAACGGGTAGAGTGCCCTCTTGGAACCCTAAAACATTTAAAATGGCCAGTCTAGTATTAAGGTTAACCCCAGAGAAATAAATGCTACTTTTCCCAGGACTAGGGGATAAACCCGACAAGGCCTGAAACTCAGTGAGAGCATCCTGAATGTGAGTGACTGAAGTCAAATCCCCCTTGCAGAAAATCATGAGATCATCAGCAAAGCAGAGATTAATAAGCTTGGTATCACGACACCTCCAATGAAATTGGAAATCAGGAAGAAGGGATTTTTCCCGCAGGAGGCACGTGAGAACCTCCATCACAATGACAAATAGGTACGATGACAAGGGGTCACCTTGTCGAAGCCCCCTTTTCCCAAGAATAAAACCAGTGACATCCCCGTTAATACTAAGAGAGTAATTAGCCGTGGTGACGCAGGCTTGGAGCCATTTTATCATGGTGGGATGAAAGTTCATGGAAGATAGGACATCCCACAGAAATTCCCACCTGACATTGTCATAGGCTTTCATGATATCCACCTTCAAGGCACATCTTGGCGAAGAGGAGGACTTATGATAACCCCTCATTAGTTCCTGGGTAAGAAAGATATTGTCCGCAATCCTCCTCCCTTTAACAAAGCCTGATTGTACAGAATCAATTAAACAAGGGAGGGCAACCTGCAATCTCCTAGCAAGAATTCGAGAAATGCACTTATAGATAGTATTGCAACAAGAGATAGGTCTAAAGTCCCCAACCTTAGATGGATTGGGGATTTTAGGAACAAGGGCTACAATGGTAGAATTAGCCTTCCGGAGAAGCTGACCAGATCTAAAGAAAGCTTTGACAGCTGCAGTGACATCATGACCGACGATAGGCCAAGCCTTTTTAAAGAAACCAGCATTATAGCCGTCCGGACCAGGTGCTTTAGATGGATTAAGAGACCAAAGGGTTTCTTTTATTTCCAAGTCTGTAACCTCTGCAACCATGTCCATCATTTGACTATTTGTTAGTCTCTTCTGAATAACTTGTTGAATCCTAGAGAGCCCTTGATAGGGAGTGGGGTGACTAGTACCCAGCAAATTGGTGTAGAAATTTACAAAACTGGATTTAATAACCTTAATGTCTTGGGTCAGAGACCCATCCTCCAAAACCAAACTAGTGATCTTACTTTTATTCCTGGCATTTGTCACAGACTTAAAGAAGTAAGAAGTGCATTGATCACCAAGTTTGAGCCACTGAATTCTAGACTTTTGTTTAGCCAAACTTTCCTCAGCTCTCAATAAAGTGAGGAATTGCTTATGAACCACCTTCTCTTGGCTTATAAGAGAGGAATCAGGATGAGAACTCAACCGAAGCTGAAGGGACTCAAGGACCTGTCTAGTATCAACCACCCTGTTAGAGATATCACTAAAATCCCTATGGTTAAGCCTTTTGAACTCAGGTTGCAACAACTTGAGTTTCTCACAGATACAGAACATAGGATTCCTAATGACCACACCCCTCCGGACCTTCTGAACTACAGAAAGGAATTGGGGATGGTCAGCAAGGAAGTCAAAAAATTTAAATGGCTTATGAGATCGGTTAGGAGCAGGGAGAATGTGCACAATGGCAGGAGAGTGATCAGACACTCCAGGAGTGGGAAAATGAGCAGAAGAGCTGCAAAATGCAGACATCCAATGCTCATTAACTAATACTCCATCTAATTTGGTACTAACAAAATGAGAAGGATCTTGCTTGTTGGCCCATGTGTAGAAACACCCAGAATACCTAAGATCCTCAAGTTCCAAATCATACAGACATTTATTAAACTCATCCATATGGGGGGGCCAGGAAGTAAGGCCACCAACCTTCTCATTAGGGAATCTAATAGCATTAAAATCCCCAAGAACAATCCAAGGGGAAGAGGAGCTAAAATGATGTAGTCTAGACCAAAGTGCTTGTCTTTCCAGGTAGTTATTAGCTCCATAAACAAAAGTAGCCCAAAATGGAGGCCCACCACACCTAGGTTGCACCTCACAATGGATAAATTGATCAGATTGATCAATAACCTGAAGATTGGCTACAGTAGGATCCCAACACACCAAAATTCTCCCTAAGGGAGCTTGGGGGTAATTGCTCACAAAATTCCAATGAGGGCAAACGTACTTTATTATTCTAGAAGCCAAAGCTTCTTTTATTTTATGTTCTAGCAACCCAAAAAGTGAGATTTCATTATGATTCACAAAATTTTTAGCCTCTTTTTTTGTTTGATTGGGTCATTAAGGCCCCTGATATTCCAAAATCCTATGTTAAGAGGTTGTAGAGACATAAAATAAATTAGCGCTGAACTGGAAATGCAATGGCAGAAAATGGAAGAATAGGAATACTGCCCTGACAAAAAGGATACAAGTGAGCTATTAAGCCCCTCCACTGCTCAAGGAACCAAGTGACTGTTCCTTAGCTAGCTTCCTCAATTTTTTCTGGGCAGACTTGGTGAGAGAATTGCTGTTATTACCAGAGCCACCAGAGGGAACAAGCTTAGCATCTCTCCCTTTAGCCCAAGGACTTAAAAGATCAGGAGGTTCAGGAGGCTTAATCCTAGCTTGGACTCTGATTTCTTCCACGTCCAATGGTTGAAGAACTGGGGTTCCATGGGGAGTAAGAGAGTCTCCGGACCCCACGTCCAGAGAGGCTGATTGGTTAACATGGGCCAAAGTCTCTGGCACCTGGTTGCTACTGACCACCCTTTCCAAAACCTCCAACAATTCATCTTCAGAGTCACCAACTTCATCACCAGGAGCTTGCATTACCGATGCAGCAATTAAAGTGCTGGATAGATGAGAACATGCTGAAGCGTCCACCTGACCTTGAAAAGATTGTTCACAAGCTGCCCTTTGTTCCTCATTGGCTTGTATGGAAAGAGCATGATCCACTGGACCCCTTACCACAAATCCCTTATCCACAGAATCCTTAACAACAATTTCAGATGCTAGAATAGGCACAACTTCAGAGGTTGTAATTGGCTGCAACTCATCCAATTTAGGAAGATGAGCTAGCACACTTGGAATGCTATTAGAGTCTGCAATTGCAGATTGTGAGGAAGAGGATTCGCCTGATACCATATGAGAAGAGTTGGCATCCCTTTTACCCTTACCTTTACTAACCACTTGCCATATATCCTGTTGACTTGAAATTTTAGTACCCGATTGCTTAGAACACGTAGGATGGCCAAAGACCTTGCAATCTGTACAAATTGGAGGTAGCCATTGATATTGCAGAGCTACTATCACTGCCTCCCCATTGATGGTTATTTGAACGTCATCCGGCAAGTCATTTCCAGCATCAATTTCCACACATATACGAGCATAATCCAGCCGAAGTTTTTTTGCCGTAGCTTGATCCACGTGAAGAGGCCTGCCAATGGTACTAGCAATCTTGCTAAAACTCTCTGCTGTCCAAAACTCGAGAGGAAGTTTCAAAATTTTGATCCACGCCGGGATTTTAGAAGGTTGGTCCTTGCTTGGGAGCATCATACGCACCGTTTTTGCGAGTTTTTGAACCCTATGGATTTTTTGGTAAGGTATTGTACCGTTTTAATGTTCTTTGGAACGGTATGGATATTTGGGAAAGTTATTGCTCTATTTTGTTGTGTCTTTGAGCTATATAGATATTTTAGTAAAGTATTGTACCATTTTTGGTGTGTTTTGGAGCCATATGAATGTTTTGGTACAGTATTGTACCATTTTTGTGTGTTTTGAAACCTTATGGAAGTTTTGGTATAATATTGTACTGTTTTGGTTTGTTTTGGAACCTTTGGTATGGATGTTTTAATAAGATGTATCGTATTGGAGTGTTTTGGAACCGAAAGGATGTTTTGTTAAGGTATTGTATAGTTTTTGTGTGTTTTTGAACCCTAGGGATGTTTTTTTAAGGTATTGCACCGTTTTGGTGTGTTTTGAAACCCTCTGGATGTTTTTGTAAGGTATTGCACCGTTTTGGTGTGTTTTGCAATCGAATGGATTTTTTGGCATGGTATTGCACCGTTTGGGTGTATTTTGGATCCGTATGGATGTTTTTTTTTTTTTTTGGGGTAATGTCGTATGGATGTTTGCAAAAGGTATTGTCTTGTTTTGTTGTGTTTTTGAACCCTATGAATGTTTTGGTTTGGTATTGCACCGTTTTGGTATGTTTTGAAACCGTATAGATGTTTGGGAAAGGTATTGTATCATTTTTCGGAGTTTTGGAACCTTATGGATTCTTTGATACGGTATTGTACCGTTTTGGCGTGTTTTTGAACCGTATGGATTCATTGGTGAGGTATTGCACCGGTTTGGTGTGTGTTTTGGAATCCTATGGATGTTGTGGTTAGGTATTGCTCCGTTTTGGAGCGTTTTGGAATCGAATGGATGTTTTGGTAAGGTATTTCAACATTTTCGTTTTTTTTGTAACCGTATGGATGTTTGGGATAGAACCGTTTTTGTGTGTTTTGGAACCGTAAGCATTTTTTGGTATGGTATTTTAGCGTTTTGATGTGTTTTTGAACTATACGGATCTTTTTGGAAGATATTGTACCGTATTTGTGTGTTTTGGAACCGTATGAATGTTTTTGGAAGGTATTGCACCGGTTTGGTGTGTTTTGGAACCCTATATATGTTTTGCTAAGATATTCCTTCGTATTGGAGTGTTTTGGAATCGAATTGATGTTTTGATAAGGTATTGCACCATTTTTCTGTGTTTTCGAACCGTACGGATGTTTGGGACAGATATTGTACCGTTTTTGTGTGTTTTGAAACCTTAAGCATTTTTTAGTATGGTAGTTTTGAACTGTATGGATGTTTTTGGAATGTATTACACCGTATTTGTGTTTTGGAACGGTATGGATATTTTGGTATTGTATGGCACTGGTTTGGTGTGTTTTGGAACCATTTGGATATTTTGGTAAAGGATTATACCGTTTTTGTGTGTTTTGGAAACGTAAGGATGTTTCAGTAACGTATTTTTCCGTTTTGGTGGCTTTTGGAAACGCATGTATGTTTTGGTAACGTATTGTACCGTTTTGGAGTGTTTTGGAACGATATGGATGTTTTGGTAAGGCATAATACCATTTTGTTCGGTTTTGGAAACACACGAATGTTTTGTTACAGTATTGCACCATTTTGGTGTATTTTGGTAACTTTGGTATGGATATTTTTGTATGGTATTGTACCGTTTTGGTGTGTTTTGAAACGATACAAATGTTTTGGTAAGGTATTGTACTATTTTGTTCGATTTTGGACCCGCATGAATGTTTAGTACAGTGTTGCACCATTTTGGTGCATTTTTGAAATTTTGGTATGGAAATTTTAGTATGGTATGGTACCGTTTTGGTGTGTTTTTGAACCGTATGGAGGTTTTTGTAAGGTATTGCACCAGTTTGGTGTGTTTTGGAACCCAATGGATGTCTTAATAAGGTATTGCACCATTTTGGAGTGGTTTGAATTCGTATGGATGTATTGATACGGTATTGCACCGTTTTGGTGTTTTTTGAAACTGTAGGGATGTTTTGGTAACGTATTGTGCCGTATTAGTGGCTTTTGAAACCATTTGTATATTTTCCTAAAGGACTGTACTGTTTGTGTGTGTTTTGGAAACCTATGGATATTTTGGCATTGTATTGTACCGTTTTGGTGTGTCTTGGAACCGTAGGGAAGTTTTTGGTAAGTTATTGTTACGTTTTTTGGTGTTTTTGAACGGTACAAATGTTTTTCTTTGGTATTGCACCGTTTAGTGTGTTTTGGAACTGTATGAATGTTTTGGTAAGGTACTGTACGGTTCCGGTATATTTTGGAACCGTATGGACGTTTTGGTACAGTATTGTACCATTTTGATGGGTTTTTGAACCTTCAGTATGGATGTTTTGGTAAGATGTACTATTTTAGTGTGTTTTGAAATTGTATAGATATTTTGAAAAGGTATTGCACCGTTTTTGTGTGTTTTTGAACTCTATAGATGTTTTGGTAAGGTATTGCACCGTTTTGGTGTTCTTTGGAACCGTATGGATATTTGGAAAAGTTATTGCACCGTTTTGTTGTGTCTTTGAACTATATGGATATTTTAGTACAATACTATACCGTTTTGATGTGTTTTGGAACGATATGGATGTTTGGTACGGTATTGTACGATTTTATTGGGTTTTGGAACCGCATGAATGTTTTGGAACAGTATTGTACCATTTTGGTGTGTTTTGAAAACTTTGGTATGAATGTTTCGTTATGGTATTATACCATTTTTGTGTGTTTTGGTACAGTATTTTAATGTTTTGGTTTGTTTTTGAACCTTTGATATGCATGTTTGGTAAGATTCTGTATCGTTTTGGAGGATTTTCGAACCATATGGATGTTTTGATAAGGTATTGTACGGTTTCGAAAGGTTTTGGAACCATATGGACGTTTTTTTAAGGTATTGGATCGTTTTGGTGAGTTTTTGGTACCCTATGTATATTTTGGTAAGGTATTGCACCGTTGTGGTGTGTTTTGCAATCGAATGGATGATTTGGCAAGGTATTGCACCGTTTCGGTGTGTTTTTGAACCGTATGGATGTTGAGGAAATGTATTATACTGTATTGTTGTGTTTTTGAACCGTATGGATATTTTGTCAAGGTATTGTACTGTTTGGTCTATTTTGGAACGATATGGATGGTTTGGAAAAGTATTGTACCATTTTTTTGGTTTTGCCACCGCATGAATGTTTTGGTTAAGTTTTTCACCGTTTTGGTGTGTTTTGGAACCGTATGGTTGTTTTGGTAATGTATTGCACGTTTTCGTGAGTTTTGAAACCCTATGGATGTTTTGGTAAGGTATTGCACCATTTTGGTGGGCTTTGGAACCTTATGTATGTTTTCGTGAGTTTTGAAACCCTATGGATGTTTTGTATAGGTATTGTGCTGTTTTGTTGTGTTTTTGAACTATATTGGTTATTTGGTTCGGTATTGTACCATTTTGTTGGGTTTCGGAACCGGATGAACGTTTTGGTAAAGTATTGTACTATTTTGGTGTGTTTCGGATCCGTATAAATATTTTGGTACGGTATTGTACCATTTTGGAGTGTCTTGGAACCATATGGATGTTTTGGTACAGTATTGTACTATTTTTGAATCGTACGGATGTATTAATAAGGTATTGCACCGTTTTGGTGTGTTTTGAAACTGTAAGGATGTTCTGGTAAGGTATTGTACCGTATTGGTGGTTTTTGAAACCATTTGGATATTTTCATAAATGACTGTACTGTTTTGGTGTGTTTTGGAAACCAATGGATGTTTTGGCTACGTATTGTATCGTTTTGGTGTGTCTTGGAACCGTATGAAAGTTTTGGTTACGTATTGTACCATTTTGATGCGTTTCTGAACCTTTGGAATGGATGTTTTGGTAAGATGTTGTATTGTTTAGTGTGTTTTGGAACTATATAGATATTTTCAAAGGTATTGCACTATTTTTGTGTGTTTTTGAATCCTATAGATGTTTTGGTAAGGTATTGCACCGTTGTGGTGTTCTTTGGAACCGTGTGGATATTTGAGAAAGTTATTGCACCGTTTTGTTGTGTCTTTGAACTATATGGATATTTTAGTATGGTGTTGTACTGTTTTGGTATGTTTTGGAACGATATGGATGTTTTGGTACGGTATTGTACGATTTTATTGGGTTTTGGAACCGCATTAATGTTTTGGTACAGTATTATACTATTTTGGTATGTTTTGAAAACTTTGGTTTGGAAGTTTTTGGTATGGTACTAAACCATTTTTGTGTGTTTCGGAATCGTATGGATGTTTTGGTACAGTATTGTATTGTTTTGGAACCTTTGGTATGGATGTTTTGGTAAGATGTTGTATCGTTTTGGAGTATTTTTGAACCGTATGGATGTTTTGATATGGTATTGTATAGTTCCGGTAGGTTTTTGCAACCGCATGGATGTTTTTTTAAGGTATTGCATCGTTTTGGTGTGTTTTGAAACCCTATGGATGTTTTGGTAAGGTATTACACCGTTTTGGTGTGTTTTGCAATCGAATGGATGATTTGGCAAGGTATTGCACCGTTTTGGTGTATTTTTGAACCGTAGGGATGTTTGGAAAAGGTATTATACTGTATTGTTGTGTTTTTGAACTGTATGGATATTTTAGTAAGGTATTATACTATTTTGATCTATTTTGGACGATATGGATGGTTTGGTAAAGGATATTGTACCATTTTTGTGGGTTTTGCAACTGCATGGATGTTTTGGTTAAGTGTTGTACCGGTTTGGGGTGTTTTGGAACCGTATGAACGTTTTGGTAAGGTATTGCACCGGTTTGGTGTATTTTTTAAATGTATGGATATTTTGGTAAGGATTTGTACCGTTCCGGTAGGTTTTGGGTATGGATGTTTTGGTACGGTATTGTACCATTTTAGTGTATTTTGGAACCTTTGCTATGGATGTTTTGTGCTATGGATGTTTTGGTAAGATGTTGTACCATTTTGGTGTGCTTTTGAACCGTATGATTGTTTTGGTAATGTATTGCACTGTTTTCGTGAGTTTTGAAACCCTATGGATGTTTTGGTAAGGTATTGCACCGTTTTGGTGGGCTTTGAAATCTTATGGATGTTTTCGTGAGTTTTGAAACCCTATAGATGTTTCGGATAGATATTGTGTTGTTTTGTTGTGTTTTTGAACTATATTGGTATTTTGGTTCCGTATTGTACTGTTTTGGTGTGTTTTGGAACGATATGGATGTTTTGGTATGGTATTGTACTTTTTTGTTGGGTTTTGGAACAGCATGAACGTTTCGGTAAAATATTGTACCATTTTGATGTGTTTTGGATCCATATAGATGTTTTGGTACGGTATTGTACCATTTTGGAGTGTCTTGGAATCATATGGATGTTTTGGTACGGTATTGTACTATTTTCAAACCGTATGGATGTTTTGGTAATGTATTTCACCATTTTTGTATGTTTTGAAACTGTGTGGATGTTTGGGATATGGCATTGTACAGTTTTTGTGTAATTGGGAACCGTATGTTTATTTGATACGGTATTATACCGTTTTAATGTGTTTTTGAACCGTATGGATTTTTTGGTGAGGTATTGCACCGGTTTGGTGTGTTTTGGAACCCAATGGATGTTTTGGTAAGCTATTGCTCCGTTTTGGTGTGTTTTGGAATCAAATGGATGTTTTGGTAAGGTATTGCACCGTTTTTGTGTGATTTGGAACCGTATGGATGTTTGGGATAGGTATTGTACCGTATTTGTTTGTTTTGGAACCGTAAGCATTTTTTGGTACGGTATTTTACCGTTTTTATGTTTTTGAACTGTATTAATGTTTTGGGAATGTATTGTACCGTATTTGTGTGTTTTGAAACCGTATGGATGTTTTAGTACGGTATGGCTCCGGTTTGGTGTGTTTTGGAACCGTTTGGTGGATTTTGGAACAATTTAGATGTTTTGCTTAGGTATTGTACCGTTTTTGTGTGTTTTTAAAACGTATGGATGTTTTGGTAAGGGATCGCTTTTGGTAGAATTATTGCGAGGAAGTGCTAGTGTGGGACCATCCACTTTGACTCGTTTTTATAGCTTAACATTTTGGTGTCTTTGAACCGGATGGATGTTTTTGGTAAGGTATTGTACCGTTTTTGTGTGTTTTTGAATCGTATAGATGTTTTGGTAAGGTATTGCTTCGTTTTGGTAAGTTTTGGAACCGTATGTATGTTTTGGTATGGTATTGTACCATTTTGGTGAGTTTTAGAATCGAATAGATGTTTTCGTAAGATATTGCACCGTTTTGGTAGGTTTTGAAACCGCATGGAAGTTTTTGTAAAGTAATGTACCGTTTTGGTGAGTTTTGGAACTTTTGATGCGGATGTTTTGGTACGGTATTATGCCGTTTTTGAGTGTTTTAGAACCGTATAGATATTTTGGTGCGGTATTGTACCGTTTAGGTGTGTTTTTGAATCGTATGGATATTTTTGCACGGTATTGCACCATTTTGGTTTGTTTTGGAACCACATGGATGTTTTGGGAATGTATTGCACTATTTTGGTGTGTTTTGGAAGCCTATGGATGTTTGGAAAAGGTATTGTACTATTTTTGTGTTTTGAAACTGTATGGATGTTTTGGAACGGTATTATACCATTTTGGAGTGTTTTGGAACCGTATGGATGCTTTGGTACAGTATTGTACCATTTCGGTGTGTTTGGAATCATATGGATGTTTTGGTACTGTATTGTACCCTTTCAGTATGTTTTGGAACCTTTGGTGTGGATATTTTGGTACGGTATTGTACCATTTTTGTGAGTTTTGAAACCGTATGGTTGTTTTGATACGGTATTGTACAGTTTTGATGTTTTTTTAAACCGTATGGATGTTTGGGAAAGGTATTATACCGTTTTTGTGTGTTTTGGAACCGCTTAGATGTTTTGGTACGATATTGTACCGTTTTGGTGTATATTGTACGATATTGTACCATTTTGGCGTGTTTTGAAACCATATGGATGTTTTTGTAAGGTATTATACCAATTTGGCGTGTTTTGGAACCGTATGGATGTTTTTGTACGGTATTGTACTGTTTTGGTGTGTTTTGGAATCGTATGGATTTTTTGGTGCAGTATTATACCGTTTTGCTGTTTTTGAAACCGTATGGATGTTTGAATACGGTATTGTACCCTTTTTGTGGGTTTTGGAACCGTATGGATATTTAGGTGCGGTATTGTACCGTTTAGGTATGTTTTCAAACCATTTAACATCGCACTTTCTCCCTTGACAAGCACCACAACAAAACAAGTTTCCCGCATTTTATGTCAAGGAGGGATGCAAAGGTATCCCACTTTCTATCTTAGCGAGTATGAAAAGGTACTAACCATTAAGAAGATAAGCATTACGAAGTAATTAAAAGGGAGAGACCCATTGCATCGCACTTTCTCCCTTGACAAGCTCCACGACAAAACAAGTTTCACACAATTAATGTCAAGGAGGGATTCACGGGTATCCCACTTTCTCCCTCAGTGAATATAACAAAGAACTAACCATTAAGAAGATAAGCAATATGAAGTACTTAAAAGGAGGGGACCCATTGCATCGCACTTTCTCCCTTGATAAGCACCACAACAAAACAAATTTCACACATTTGATGTCATGGAGGGATGCAATGGTATCCCACTTTCTCCCTGGAGAGTAAAAAAAAGATTGAGTATTACCGCATTGACCGGCGAGAATAAGCAAAGGAATAATTCCCAAAATCAGCGTGAATCAATCTACAAATAAACAATATAAATTGGTTATCAATTATAAACAAAGACTCAAAGCAACTTATAAGATCGGGATTAGAGTCGCAACACAAAATCCAGAATAAACAATGATTATCAAAATAAACGATAGGATAAGAGTCATCAATACAAGTTATGTTTCTACTGAATAAACAAAACACGATTGTTGGTACTTCCCATATTGTTTGGAATTCCGTCACATTGTTGGTTCGGTGGAAGAGAATAAACAATACTAATTAGTAAACAATACCTGTTAGAAATTAAGTACGATATTTAGCTGCTATAGCGTATAGATGTAATACAAGTGACCCAAATTGTGTGGGTTTCATGTTCCCAAACTGTATATTACGTAGCCTACATTAACATTACACCTAAAAGTGAGACAAGTTTGGAGTTAAGAGTCTTAGTTGATGAGAATCGGACAATAGTGTTCAATAGAGAAATCGGAGTTTTAGAGAATCGTACGAATCAGACTAAAAATCAAACAGTAGTGTATACACAATTTTACGTTTCTACTTTCTACGACAGTGTTTTAAATGGCGAAAGGCGCACCGAGGCGCAACAGTCCCCTGAGGCTTTAGCGCAAGGCGCGCGCTTTATTGACGTGAAGCGCAAAAAAAAAAAAATTCCTTGACAACGAGGCAAATTTTATTAGAACAAGTTTTCAACATAAACAAACACTTGTAAAGCTTTCAAATGTCATAAAACATGACATTTCAATGGTTAAACGAAAGTACCAAACACGAAACATAACATATCATCCATGAAAAGCTAACATAATAATGTTTGGCCTTAGAGACATAACAAAAGGATTAAAAGCAATAAAATCTAGAGTCATGCATAAACATTAATCATCATTCTCAGAACCAAGAACTTCATCTTCAATTTCATCATCATCATCTGAACAATGTATTGATGGGCATAGTACTGTGTGTGCACACAAATGGACCAGTACTACTCTTATTAAATTTTCTGATATGTTATATTCAGCCTTTCAATTTTCCGAATGTAATTAAACAGAAAAAATGTAGGGTAAGGGAAATAAATGCGACTGAATTAATTTATTTCATGGTACAAGTAAAAGAAGTATGGACGGAATGAAGGGGATGAACTATGAAGACAGAGTTTACTAGAGAGAGAGAGAGAAAACTGGGAATGCGGCTCTTTTTTTTGAATGCCAAACATGTCTCTATCCTTTTTGTGAGTTTGGAACTCACGTGGTCCTCCTCCAAGAAGGAAAAAAAAATTGTCCAGGAGGTTAAAAAAAAAAATACAAGAAAAAGAAACAGGCGTCTGAAGAAAAAGAAAAAAGAAGGAAGAAGAAATTGCCCAGGGAAAAAAAAATTGCCTAGTAATCGACTGATTACTGAAGGAAAAAAAGAAAGAAGGAAGAAGAAGAAGAAAGAAAGAAGAAGAAGAACCAGTACAGAAGTACCAGAAGAGGAGGCGGAGGAGGAGGAGGAGGAGGTTACCTCGCTGAACTGCTGAAGAGTGAAGCCTAAAGTTGCTATCTCGATCGATTGTCGATCGCCTGTCACTGAAGCTGCTCTGCTACTGCTGGGTATGAATCGTCAATGATCGATTAGCCGATTAGGGTTGAAATCAGACTTAAAAGCAAATATTATTCAGTGCATCGCGTGTATTTTCTGCAGAATCTGCACCATCGGATCAATTTTTGGATAAAAGACGAAAGGCGTGTGCCTCGCGCCACAGCGTGCGCCTTGGCGCCTTTTCTGCGTCTTTATGTTTTGCGCTATAGCGCCATTCTATGAAGCGCAGACCCTACGCTGCGCTGCGCTGCGCCTCGCGCCATAGCGCTTTTTAAATCACTGTTCTACGACTAGCCATGGCGCTTGGGATGGCCTCCGGCGACAACGTAAAGAACGGTAAGTTCGAACGATGACGACGTAGACAACGGCGAGTTTGAGTTGCGACAGTAGTCTGAGAAGGGCTTCAGCGTTTTGAGCTTTGAAAACTTCGAATAAGAGGAATAGGGCTTTTTATTTATTTTTCTTAACCGTCCTAAAGGTGGCACGTGCCACCTCTCGCTAAATGTGTTGTGAGTTTTCAAAGAACTGGTTACGACCTATTTAGTACCATTCAAAAAGTAAATGGAATTATTGTGAGTAAACACATTCATGAACACCCATGCTCAATGGACTACACGAAGAAAGGAAAAAATGATAATAGAAAAAACCAATATTACTTTCTACCTTATTCTCTATAGGCAAAATCCAAACAATATAAAAGAATTAATCTAAACCAAAATAAGTGGTGGTGTCGAATCCTCTTCCTATCATAACATGTGAGGGAAAATAAGAAACACATATCCAAAGAAACGACAAAGACAAACTATATATTTTCAAATAATAATTACGCAACTTGAATACCATGGTTGTAACTATCTGCCCCTCTTTGTTATTTTTTTGACAAAATACATCAGTACCCCCCCTAAAACCGAAGGGCGTGATTTCTTTCCGTCTTTTAGGCTTGTTTAATGACATCTTAACAAGAATTAAGACATACAAAAGGGGAAAAAGTAATCAAAGCAAGTGTGAATTAGACCAAAACCCATAATAAAAAGAGAAAAATAACATAAGTCACTCACAATTTGCACTTCCTTATTTTGTTTTACCCTTCTTCTTCACCAACCTATCGAAAATATACAAAACCCACCTGAATCACAACTTGAATCTAGTCGAAATCATGAAAAAAGAACTCAGAAAATTACCTTTCGGGGCTTTATTCCTCGATCTGCATCACCCAAATAACCATAGAGTTTTTGTGAAGAGAGAGGCGCCAACCCGCTGAAAATACACAAAACCCACCCCAATCACAACTTATTTTTTTGGGTAAAATAGCATGAAATAGAAAAAAGGATAACCGGATATACAACCTACAAGGGGCATACCCCAGGAGGAAAAGAACAAAGAAAACAACCAAAAATAAGAAAATTGACTACGCCAAATGGCTACAAGGCTAGATGAGGAGCTATGTTTCCAATCCCATTTTGATCCAACTTTCATTGACTAAGACCCTATCAATCTTAGTGCTAATGTGGGCCTCTCCCAGTTGTTTATTAGACCAGGTGTAGTGACATCCAGAGTACCTGAGGTCAACTAATTCAATTGAATGGAGACAAGCATTGAACTCCTCCATCCATGGCACCCAAGACCTGTCCCCACCCACTTTTTCAGAAGGGGATTTTATAGCATTGAAATCACCTAATACTACCCAAGGGGTAACAACACAGAGTTGTTGTAGATCTGCCCAAAGCTATTGTCTCTCTAGGTAGCAATTAGCCCCATAAATAAATGTGGCAACAAAAGAGTACTGGCCATCACAAGTGGTCACTTTACAGTGGATATACTGACTGGACTGGCACAGGACCTGAACTTGGAAAACCAAAGGGTTCCAACAAATCAAGAGTCTCCCCAAAGTAGAACTGGAGTGATTGCTAACAAAACACCAATGAGGGAGCATAGTATTGACAATTCTAGAAACTTTGGGTTCTTTGAGTTTATGTTCAATGAGACCTACTAGAGATAATTTATTCTTAAAAACCCAAGTTTTAGCCTCCCTTTGTTTGAGGGGATCATTAAGACCCCTCAAATTCCAAAAACCAAAAGTTATAGGTGAGCAATCCATAAAGTAAAAACAACTACAATGTACAACATACTAGAAATGAAATTAGATATTAACAAACTACTACAACTAAGCAAAACAAGTAAAGAAAGTTACTTCCCTGAATTATGAGAAGAGCTTTTTGTAGAGCCCTTATGCCTCCCAATCTGTCCAGCCATGGAGGAGCCCCCCGTCTGTAAATTCCTAGCTGACAATGCACCAGGATCCAAAGGTTCTTGAATTCTGAGTTTTGCAGCTTTCTTAGCTACTGATATGGAGACTGTAGTAAACTGCTTACTGGAGGGATTTAAGTGCTCACCACTGTCATTCACCTCTTCTAATTGAAGCTCAGATGGGGTCATTTGCTGAGGTAATGAATGTGCTTCCTGTTCACTGCTAACAGGTAGGACAAGGACTAGTTGTTGCTTAGAACTGCCCAGTGCTTGCAGCTGCTGATTAGGAACCTGATTGTGAGTCTGATCTAGTGACTCATGGGTACTACTTACGATGCCTACAAGAACATTCTCTAACTCCTCTTCTGAATCAGCAAGCACTTCTGCTTGGGGACTAACAATGGCAGACTTGGAAGTATTTAAGGCCCCAATGGACTCTGAGTGAGGAAGGGAAGTTGGTTTCCCATTACCCACTAAATTCCATTCTTGAGTGGGTTGATTGGGGTCTGGAGGAGGTTTCTTGGAGCACTGGGCAGTAGCATGGCCAAAAACTTGACAATGTTTGCATAAAAGGGGTAACACCTGATATTCAATAGGCACTACGACTGAGTTTCCCCCGACAGTTATTCTTACATCTACGGGAAGCTCATGTTCAGCACTAATCTCAATGCAGATCCTAGCACTGGTTGATTTCGTTTGAAGTAGACCTGGTTGCTTTGAAGTTTTAGCTGTGGCATGGTCCACATGGAGTGGTTTACCAATTGTACTCGCTATTCTGCTTAGGCACTCTTGGTTCCATAACTCAAGAGGTAAATTATGCAATTTAACCCATGCTGGAATGTGAGATGGTTGTTCTTTAACTGGTTGCATCATGCGATGCCAATCCTTAAGGACTAAGTATTTCTGTGAAAAGAAATATGAACCACCATCCAATATTTGCTGTTTAGCCTGTTCATCTTTGAATTCGAACAGATAGCAACCAGCAACATCAGGCTTTACAGCCACAAACAAGTCTTTCCACTGGTACCGGGCAGTGGAAACCACCAGAGCATAAGGCATCTTTCCATCAAGGAAATGGCCCACTAAATACCTGTTCCATCTACCAACATCTGTTAGCTCAATGTCGATTTCTACCTGGGCTTCTTTTCCTTTAAAAAGATCAGGATGAAAATCAAGCTTTTTTTTTTTTTGGGTAAATCAGCATGAAATTGAAAAAAGAGGCTAACCGAATATACAGCCTACAAGGGGCATACCCCAGGAGGAAAGAAAATATTGAAAACAACAAAAGATTAAATAAAAAGCTTACGCCAAAAGGCAACATAGACTAAAATTAGGAAAATCTTGATACATCGCCTTGAATGGACCAACAAATCTTGATACATCAAATTAGGAAAACATCGCACTTGGGAACACTTCACTTGAAAACACTTGGAACACTTCAACTGCCATGTGCCTGACTTCAGAACATTTGAAACAGAATAGTGAGCTACACTCAGCAATAACACTAGTAGTTCGGACAGCCCTTGGACAGTAGCAGTAGCACAAAAACAATTTGCAGCAGTTCCTTGAAAGCATAAGGCTCGCAGCAAACCGTAACCATAACTGGACTGTTGGTTGCTTAGAACATTTCGGACAGCCCATCATCAATTGGTTGGACCATCAACAGCACTAAACAACCACATATGCAGCTGAAGCAACCTTGCAGAATATAGCATGAGCATGACTTGAAAACACTTGTATCATAGCATCAAAACAAAAGCAGCAGCCACCATCATGTTCGTGCAGAACAGGTATCAATAACAGCCAGACAGCAGGCATGGAAAGCAAAAGTAACATCAAATACCATGCAGAGGACATCCCCCTCTGCGAAGGGAGATCCCAACGACAGCCCCAGTTGGTTAGGCCTATACTACAATCAAAATAGGAATCTGGACAATTAAACTATACTGAGCAGACCATACTATGCATTTACAAAACAGGAATCTGGACAATTAAACTGTACAATCAGCAGCTGCACTAACAGCTATGCAATGCAGCCTACTTGTTACAACATAGATGGCAGTGAGTGGTAGTCAAAAGGCCATACAGTAACAATAACCGTATCAGTAGCAGAACAGAACGCAATTGGGCCAAAACCTTGACAAAAAAGGCCAAAACCTGAACAACATTAATAAGATACAGCCAAACAGATGGTGCCCTAAGCACTATGTCCTCCCTCGCAACTCCCTCGGAAAGCTCAAGCTTCATATCCATTGAAGGACTCTGTGATTGCAATAAGGAAGCCCAATTTTTCGGTTTGGCTTTAGGGATATTTTGATTCAATCTGGGTTTAGTAGAAACGTGCTGAGGTAAATTTTGTGGCTGGGTATGTTTTGTGTCAGCTTCGCTATAGCCCATACTAGGATCTCCTTCCAGGTAGGGCATGCCTCTCGCATTGAAGAGAGTTTTTGGATTAAGATTAGAGGAAGATACCTCATGAGACTGACCTTGGAGTTGGACCGCAGCTCTCTTCTCTGCTTCCAGAATCAGACCTTGTTCGAAGAATGCT
The DNA here is from genome assembly GCA_025413875.1 of Rhododendron molle. NCBI lineage: Eukaryota > Viridiplantae > Streptophyta > Magnoliopsida > Ericales > Ericaceae > Rhododendron > Rhododendron molle. Next base: position 25,043,143 of record CM046390.1, read on the forward strand.
TGTTGATGCGTCCGAGAGGGGCTGGGATCTGCATATGATTTAGGGCTGTGAGGCCCGAATCCGGAAGAAGAAACGGGAGGAATAGACTCTCGGATGGAGGAACCCCGCTTGGTTTCAACTTTGCTCAGACTTGGAAACTCCCGACCCAACGAAAACTTAGGGTTTTCCGAATAAAGCTGCTGTTGACCCTCAACTTCCTTCATTAATTCCTCCTCGAAGACTTGCTGCAGTTTCCGAGAGGGACTTGTTCTCTTGAGATCGGTTGTAGGAGATGGACAAAGATCAAACGGTTTGTGGGTGGATTTGGGAGGAGAATACCGAGCATTCTTCTGTTGCCTACGCATTTCATTAGAGTCTAGGGCTTTGGATCCTAGCCCTTCTGCAAACGAGACTGTACCGTCAGCCATGGGGATCGATTTAGGAATTGCCCTGGAGAATCAGCTTCTCCACGACCCTGTCAGATTTCGCCCAATCGCCTACATGTCAGAGCCTATTTTCCCTATGGATGTTTTGGAAAGGCGTTAACTTATTCCAAACAAAATCATGGGAAAAGAACTACATCTCGGAGGTCAAACTGGAAATCCTCATGGAGATTTTACAAAACAGAGCAACTTGAAACTTCCTTTTACTTTTTTTTGTTTTGGGGTTGTTTGGTTGGCGATAAATGAAAACATGGAGAACATACCCCTACCCTGTTTTCGTCCGACGGCGAACAGACATCATGTATCATTCTAGACCCAAAAGAAGATGAAGAACCGAATCAGAAAAGGAAGAAGTAATCGAAGAAGAAAAAAAAACACAATGAAGCAGCAGACAGAGTCAACCAGTCATATACATTACAAGCAAAACTTTTGGAAAAATGTAAGAGATCGATACCTGTGTTTTTACGGAGAGGAGGAAATACATAAAAACCCGGGGATTTGGATAGAGTGCAAAGTCAGAAGCGATCCCTAAAAATATTGGCATCTTCTTCTCCTTCTCTCTCCCTCTTTTCCTCCCCATCCAGATTCCTTCAAGACTTCTGAAATTCCATTGTAGACCAATGTTTACGTCAAAAGAAAACCCTAATATAAGTAGATAAAAGTGAAGATTGTGGTGTGCGATGGATGGAAGTTTGGAGTGATGGTCTTGAGTTCGTCGTTTCCATGGGAGAGGGAGAGAGGATAGAGAACAGTCATCCACCTGTTTGTTGTAGATATTGAAGTAAATGTTGAAAAGGAACCAAAGCCCGAAGAGAGACCCAAGCTCCAACGTTTTGCTCAAACCGCTCGCCTTCGCATCCTCCTCCTCCTCCCCGGCGCAGCTCTCAGCCGCCCTAGCTTCAACGCCACGCGGTTCGCGATCGCGATCGGGAAGCGGAGTCGAAATCCAGCCATTCAAGTAGTTCGACGACGACGAGGAAGGCAAAGAGAAACGAGTTAACAGAAACTGGTGAAGAGAGGAGCCAGAGAGGCCGTTAATGGAGGCGGCAAAATCGAGCGATCTCGAATGCGGCGGTGTAGATATGGGATTGAGCGTCAATGTTCAGAGGAATTGATGGAAAGAGAAGGAATGCAGTGCTCTGAATTTTGAGAGCGAGAGAGGTGGAACTTGGAAGAGAGAGGGAGAGAGAGAGAGAGGGAGGGGTGGAACTTGGAAGAATGAGCGAAGCAAGGGTTTGCACAGACAGAAATATGAAGGGAACCGTTGGGATCCCCACGTGTGGTCCCCACTGCACTTGTATTTCCTTATTTCTAAGGATTCGTTTGTTTGTTTCAGATTTTAGGTGTGGGTCTGGCGGTGTATAGCGCCTTGAGAGAGTGTGTAAAGATAACGTTAATTATGGATGGTTTTGAAATTTGAATGCCAATTAGCCAATAATTTTTTTTGTTAATTGTTAATAAATGCCAACAGCTATTTTTATTGTTTCCAACAAATTTTTTTTTATCGGGTTCCCAATAGTTTTTTTCTAAAAATCCACAACAGACCTACATTTGACATTCAAAAAAAAATCTATATTTGAATCAAATACTTAATCAACTTTTATTGCAATTTTCATATTGAACTAATTTCTTGGTTATTTCTATTAAACTTATTTCGTTTCGATGGTCCACAAGTGAAAAATAAAAATTAATTGTTTGCAAAATTTTGTTGGCAAAATGGGGCCTAACTTTTATAATTATATGTTGTCTCCACTCTCTATCAAAATTTTCATATAAAATATGATCACTTATTTTTTAAAAACAATTTAAAAACTTTGACGTACAAAAGTATTGATAAATTACATGATTACAAAATGTTTTTTTCGACAATTAAAGGTGTCCGGGACATCCTCTTACACAAACTTCAACTAATTTTCTTTATGGCATAATCAAAGGCAAACTCATCCACGATTATGAATTTTCTAGTTGGTTAGGATATTCCAAGACCACTTTTTTTGTTTTGTCCTTATTCAAATATTTTTCTTGTTTGTTCGTTTCACGACAAACTTTTGTGGATTATTAATTTGTCTCGATAAAAAAAAATTGGAAAAGTAAAAAATCATGACTTTTTCCAAATTTTTTAAATATTCAAGATTTTGGACTTTATCTTAGATATTACAAAAAAATATTAGGCTAAAAGTAAAAAAATATGTATATATTTTTTCGATTCCTCTCAACGAGACAAATCAATAATTAAGTTGCTATAACAATTAACTTAAATCAATACAATTTATCCTAAACAGTTGGCAAGAAACGAAAGGAAAATAAAAGTACTCCACAACTTAAACACTAAGGGGTGGCCTGATGTTGGACTTGTCTTTCAATTGTACCAAAGCAAGTCCACTTGAGTCGATATCCCATTTGACGGACAACAAGCAATGAGTTGGGTCTTTTATAGTTCCAATTCATATCTAACTCATTTTTAATTCATATCAACTCATTATACAATATGAACGAGTTGAGTTAAATTAAAAAATATAGATTGAAATTGTCACCACGACCAATTTCTTTTCCGTGACTTCATCCCGTTTCTTCGAACATGGCTGAAAAACTGCCCAAGTCTAGTGGAGTTTAAAAGCTGTGGTCTAGATGGTTTAAATCAATTAACTATTTGAAAGGTCCATGGGACTTCAAAGTAATCACAAATCAATCACTCCACTTTTTAAGCCTTTTGCACTTTAACCACAAATCTTCTTTTTAACTTTTGTTTCTATCCAAAATGGACAATGAGCTCGATAACCCTGTAGACACAAAAAAACACGACTGAAAAGCAGCCCAAGTACCACCTAGGTGGTAGCCCAGTTGGTGGGAGTCACCACCTATTTTTAACAACTGCGTAGGTTCGAGCCACAGGAGGCACATGTGTGCAGGTACCCGGTGGTGCCATTAAAAGGCTTTGATTCGAACCCGTAGTTGGACCGAAGAGGGGGATTTCTCGCCGCTGTGCACTCGGTGGTGCGTGGTGACGGCCAGTCCCCCCGGATGGTAGCTATGGCTTGAACCGAACATTCCACAGCGGGTCGGGAGCCCTTATGGTCACGCCCAAGGGGGAGTAGCTACGCTAATCGCCCCCTCCCACTCTTCTTGGATGTCAAAAAAAAAAAAACCAGCCCAAGTCCAGTGGAGTTTAAAAGATCTTTTATACATAGGTTTAAATCCATTAATTACTTGAAAGCGTATGAAAGTTTTGCTGTTTTTGAACCGTTTGGTATTGTTTCGTTTTTGTGTGTTTTGGAACCGTATGAATGTTTCGGTATTGTGTGGTACCATTTTGTTGTGTTTTGGAAGCGTATGGATGTTTTGGGGTGTTTTTCAACCGTTTGGTATTGTTTCGTTTTTGTGTGTTTTGGAACCGAATGGATATTTCGGTAACGTGTGGTACCATTTTGGTGTGTTTTGGAAACGTATGAACATTTTGGTGTGTTTTTGAAACGTATGGACGTTTTGGGGTGTTTTTGAACTGTTTGGTATTGTTTCGTTTTTGTGTGTTTTGGAACCGTATGAATGTTTCGGTATTATGTGGTACCATTTTGGTGTGTTTCGGAAGCGTATGGACGTTTTGGGGTGTTTTTGAACAGTTTAAAATTGTTTCGTTTTTGTGTGTGTTGGAACCGTAAGTATGTTTCGGAAACGTGTGCTACCATTTTGATGTGTTTTGGAAGCGTATGAACGTTTTGGTGTGTTTTTGAAGAGTATGGAAGTTTTGGGGTGTCTTTGAACCGTTTGGTATTGTTTCGTTTTTGTGTGTTTTGGAACCGTATGGGTGTTTCGGTAAGGTGTGGTACCATTTTGGTGTGCCTTGGAAGCGTATGGATGCTTTGGGGAGTTTTTGAACCGTTTGGTATTGTTTCGTTTTTGAGTGTTTTGGAACCGTAAGTATGTTTCGGAAACGTGTGGTACCATTTTGGTGTGTTTTGGAAGCGTATGAACGTTTTGGTGTGTTTTTGATGCGTATGGACATTTTTGGGTGTTTTTGAACCGTTTGGTATTGTTTCGATTTTGTGTGTTTTGGTACCGTATGGGTGTTTAAGTAAGGTGTGGTAGCATTTTGGTGTGTTTTGGAAGCGTATGGATGTTATGGGGTGTTTTTGAACCATTTACTATTGTTTCGTTTTTGTGTGTTTTGGAACCGTATGTATATTTCGGTAACGTGTGGTACCATTTTGGTGTGTTTTGGAAGCGTATGAACGTTTTGGTATGTTTTTGAAACGTATGAACGTTTTGGGGAGTTTTTGAACCGTTTGGTATTGTTTCGTTTTTGTGTGTTTTGGAACCGTATGGGTGTTTCGGTAAGGTGTGGTACCATTTTGGTGTGTTTTGGAAGCGTATGGATGTTTTGGGGGTGTTTTTCAACCGTTTGGTATTGTTTCGTTTTTGTGTGTTTTGGAACCGTATGGATGTTTCGGTAACGTGTGGTACCATTTTGGTGTGTTTTGGAAGCGTATGAACATTTTGGTGTGTTTTTGAAACGATGGACGTTTTGGGGTGTTTTTGAACCGTTTGGTATTGTTTCGTTTTTGTGTGTTTTGGAACCGTATGAATGTTTCGGTATTATTTGGTTACCATTTTGGTGTGTTTTGGAAGCGTATGGACGTTTTGGGGTGTTTTTGAACAGTTTAAAATTGTTTCGTTTTTGTGTGTTTTGGAACCGTAAGTATGTTTCGGAAACGTGTGGTACCATTTTGATGTGTTTTGGAAGCGTATGAACATTTTGGTGTGTTTTTGAAGCGTAAGGAAGTTTTGGGGTGTCTTTGAACCGTTTGGTATTGTTTCGTTTTTTTGTGTTTTGGAACCGTATGGGTGTTTCGGTAAGGTGTGGTACCATTTTGGTGTGCCTTGGAAGCGTATGGATGTTTTGGGGAGTTTTTGAACCGTTTGGTATTGTTTCGTTTTTGTGTGTTTTGGAACCGTAAGTATGTTTCGGAATCGTGTGGTACCATTTTGGTGTGTTTTGAAAGCGTATGGACGTTTTGGTATGTTTTTGAACCGTTTGGTATTTTATCATTTTTGTGTGATTTGGAACCGTATGGATGTTTCGGTAAGGTGTGGTACCATTTTGGTGTGTTTTGGAAGCGTATGAACGTTTTGGTGTGTTTTTGAAGCGTATGAAAGTTTTTGAGTGTTTTTGACCCAATTGGTATTGTTTCGTTTTTTGGAGTTTTGGAACCGTATGGATGTTTTGGTAAGCTGTGGTACCATTTTAGGGTGTTTTGGAAGCGTATGGACGTTTTGGGGTGTTTTTGAACGGTTTGGTTTTGTTTCGTTTTTGTGTGATTTGGAACCGTATGTATGTTTCGGTAAGGTGTGGTACCATTTTGGTGTGTTTTGGAAGCGTGTGGATGTTATGGGGTGTTTTTGAACCGTTTAGTATTGTTTCGTTTTTGTGTGTTTTGGAGCCGTATGTATATTTCGGTAACATGTGGTACCATTTTGGTGTGTTTTGGAAGCGTATGAACGTTTTGGTGTGTTTTTGAAGCGTATGGAAGTTTTGGGGTGTTTTTGAACCGTTTGATATTGTTTCGTTTTTGTGTGTTTTGGGACTGTATGGGTGTTTCGGTAAGGTGTGGTACCATTTTGGTGTGTGTTGGAAGCGTATGGATGTTTTGGGGTGTTTTTTAATTGTTTGGTATTGTTTCGTTTTTGCGTGTTTTGGGACCGTAAGTAAGTTTCTGAAACGTGTGGTACCATTTTGGTATGTTTTGGAAGCTTATGAAAGTTTTGCTTTTTTTTTGATGCGTATGGACGTTTTTAGGTGTTTTTGAACCGTTTGGTATTGTTTCGTTTTTGTTTGTAAGGGAACCATATGGGTGTTTCGGTAAGGTTTGGTACTATTTTGGTGTGTTCGTGTGGTACCATTTCTGTGTGTTTTGGAAGCGTATGAACGTTTTGGTGTGTTTTTGATGCGTGTGGACATTTTTGGGTGTTTTTGAACCGTTTGGTATTTGTTTCGTTTTTGTGTGTTAGGGGGTGTTTCTGTAAGGTGTGGTACAATTTTGGTGTGTTTTGGAAGCGTATGAACGTTTTGGTGTGTTTTTGAAGCGTATGGACGTTTTGAGGTGTTTTTGAACCGTTTGGTACTGTATCGTTTTTGTGTGTTTTCGAACCGTATGGATGTTTCAGTAAGGTGTGGTACCATTTTGGTGTGTTTTGGAAGCGTATGAACGTTTTGTTGTGTTTTTGAAGCGTATGGAAGTTTTGGGGTGCCTTTGAACCTTTTGGTATTGTTTCGTTTTTGTGTGTTTTGGAACCATATTGGTGTTTCGGTAAGGTGTGTTACCATTTTGGTGTGTCTTTGAAGCGAATGGATGTTTTGGGGTGTTTTTGAACCGTTTGGTATTATTTTGTTTTTGTGTGTTTTGGAACCGTAAGTATGTTTCAGAAACGTGTGGTACCATTTTGGTGTGTTTTGGAAGCGTATTAACGTTTTGGTGTGTTTTTGAAGCGTATGGAAGTTTTGGGGTGTTTTTGAACCGTTTGGTATTATTTCGTTTTTGTGTGTTTTGGAACCGTAAGGGTGTTTCCGTAAGGTGTGCTACCATTTTGGTGTGTTTTGGAAGCGTATGGATGTTTAGGGGTGCTTTTCAACCGTTTGGTGTTGTTTCGTTTTTGTGTGTTTTGGAATCGTATGGATGTTTCTGTAACTTGGGGTACCATTTTGGAATGTTTTGGAAGCGTATGAACGTTTTGGTGTGTTTTTGAAACGTATGGACATTTTGGGGTGTTTTTGAACGGTTTGGTATTGCTTCATTTTTGTGTGTTTTGGAACCGTATGTGTGTTTCGGTAAGGTGTGTTACCATTTTGGTGTGTCTTGGAAGCGTATGGATGTTTTGGGGTGTTTTTGAACCGTTTGGTATTGTTTTGTTTTTGTGTGTTTTGGAACCGTAAGTATGTTTCTGAAACGTGTGGTACCATTTTGATGTGTTTTGGAAGCGTATGAACGTTTTGGTGTGTTTTTGAAGCGTATGGAAGTTTTGGGGGTGTCTTTGAACCGTTTGGTATTGTTTCGTTTTTGTGTGTTTTGGAACCGTATGGGTGTTTCGGTTAGGTGTGGTACCATTTTGGTGTGCCTTGGAAGCGTATGGATGTTTTGGGGAGTTTTTGAACCGTTTGGTATTATTTCGTTTTTGTGTGTTTTGGAACCGAAAGTTTGTTTCGGAAAGGTGTGGTACCATTTTGGTGTGTTTTGGAAGCGTATGAACGTTTTGGTGTGTTTTTGATGCGTATGGACGTTTTTGGGTGATTTTGAACCGTTTGGTATTGTTTCATTTTTGTGTGTTTTGGTACCGTGTGGGTGTTTAAGTAAGGTGTGGTAGCATTTTGGTGTGTTTTGGAAGCGTATGGATGTTATGGGGTGTTGTTGACCCGTTTAGTATTGTTTCGTTTTTGTGTGTTTTGGAACCGTATGTATATTTCGGTAACTTGTGGTCCCATTTTGGTGTGTTTTGGAAGCGTATGAACGTTTTGGTGTGTTTTTGAAACGTATGAACGTTTTGGGGTGTTTTTGAACCGTTTAGTATTGTCTCGTTTTTGTGTGTTTTGGAACCGTATGGGTGTTTCGGTAAGGTGTGGTACCATTTTGGTGTGTTTTGGAAACGTATGGATGTTTTCGGGGTGTTTTTCAACCGTTTGGTATTGTTTCATTTTTGTGTGTTTTTGAATCCTACGGATGTTTCGGTAGCTTGGGATACCATTTTGGTATGTTTTGGAAGCGTATGAACGTTTTGGTGTGTTTTTGAAACTTATGGACATTTTGTGGTGTTAACCGTATGATTGTTTTGGTATTGTGTGGTACCATCTTGTTGTGTTTTGTAAGCGTACGGATGTTTTGGGGTGTTTTCCAACCGTTTGGTATTGTTTCGTTTTTGTGTGTTTTGGAACCGAATGGATGTTTCGGTAACGTGTGGTACCATTTTGGTGTGTTTTGGAAGCGTATGAACATTTTGGTGTGTTTTTGAAACGTATGGACGTTTTGGGGTGTTTTTGAACCGTTTAGTATTGTTTCGTTTTTGTGTGTTTTGGAACCGTATGAATGTTTCGGTATTATGTGGTACCATTTTGGTGTGTTTTGGAAGCGTATGGACGTTTTGGGGTGTTTTGAACAGTTTAAAATTGTTTCGTTTTTGTGTGTTTTGGAACCGTAAGTATGTTTCGGAAACGTGTTGTACCATTTTGATGTGTTTTGGAAGCGTATGAACGTTTTGGTGTGATTTTGAAGCGTATGGAAGTTTTGGGATGTCTTTGAACCGTTTAGTATTGTTTCGTTTTTTTGTATTTTGGAACCGTATGGGTGTTTCCGAAGGTGTGGTACCATTTTGGTGTGCCTTGGAAGCGTATGGATGTTTTGGGGAGTTTTTGAACCGTTTGGTATTGTTTCGTTTTTGTGTGTTTGGAACCGTAAGTATGTTTCGGAAACGTGTGGTACCATTTTGGTGTGTTTTGGAGGCGTATGAACGTTTTGGTGTGTTTTTGATGCGTATGGACGTTTTTGGGTGTTTTTGAACCGTTTGGTATTGTTTCTTTTTTGTGTGTTTTGGCACCGTATGTGTGTTTAAGTAAGGTGTGGTAGCATTTTGGTGTGTTTTGGAAACGTATGGATGTTATGGGGTGTTTTTGAACCGTTTAGTATTGTTTCGTTTTTGTGTGTTTTGGAACCGTATGTATATTTCGGTAACGTGTGGTACCATTTTGGTGTGTTTTGGAAGCGTATGAACTTTTTGGTATGTTTTTGAAACGTATGAACGTTTTGGGGTGTTTTTGAACCGTTTGGTATTGTTTCGTTTTTGTTTGTTTTGGAACCGTATGGGTGTTTTGGTGAGGTGTGGTACCATTTTGGTGTGTTTTGGAAGCGTATGGATGTTTTGGGGTGTTTTTCAACCGTTTGATATTGTTTCGTTTTTGTGTGTTTTGGAACCGTATGGATGTTTATGTAACGTGTGGTACCATTTTGGTATGTTTTGGAAGCGTATGAACATTTTGGTGTGTTTTTGAAACGATGGACGTTTTGGGGTGTTTTTGAACCGTTTGGTATTGTTTAGTTTTTGTGTGTTTTGGAACCGTATGAATGTTTCGGTATTATGTGGTACCATTTTGGTGTGTTTTGGAAGCGTATGGACGTTTTGGGGTGTTTTTGAACAGTTTAAAATTATTTCGTTTTTGTGTGTTTTGGAACCGTAAGTATGTTTCGGAAACGTGTGGTACCATTTTGATGTGTTTTGGAAGCGTATGAACGTTTTGGTGTGTTTTTGATGCGAATGGACGTTTTTGGGTATTTTTGAACCATTTGGTATTGTTTCGTTTTGGTGTGCTATGAAACCGTATGGGTGTTTCGATAAGGTGTGGTACCATTTTCGTGTGTTTTGGAACCGTATGGACATTTTGGGGTGCTTTTGAACAGTTTGATATTATTTCGTTTTTGTGTGTTTTGTAACCGTATGGATGTATCGGTATGGTGTGGTACCATTTTGATGTGTTTTGGAAGCGTATGAACGTTTTGGTGTGTTTTTGATGCGAATGGACGTTTTTGGGTATTTTTGAACCGTTTGGTATTGTTTCGTTTTGGTGTGCTATGAAACCGTATGGGTGTTTCGATAAGGTGTGGTACCATTTTCGTGTGTTTTGGAACCGTATGGACATTTTGGGGTGCTTTTGAACAGTTTGATATTATTTCGTTTTTGTGTGTTTTGTAACCGTATGGATGTATCCCTATGGTGTGGTACCATTTTGGTGTGTTTTGGAATCGTTTGGACGTTTTGGGGTGTTTTTGAACCGTTTGATATTGTTTCGTTTTCGTGTGTTTTGGAACCGTATGGATGTTTCGGTAAGGTGTGGTATAATTTGTGTGTGTTTTGAAAGCGTACGGACGTTTTGGTATGTTTTTGAACCGTTTGGTATTTTATCATTTTTGTGTGATTTGGAACCGTATGGATGTTTCGGTAAGGTGTGGTATCATTTTGATGTGTTTTGGAAGCGTATGAACGTTTTGGTGTGTTTTTGAAGCGTATGGAAGTTTAGGAGTGTTTTTGAACCATTTGGTATTGTTTCGTTTTTTGGAGTTTTGGAACCGTATGGATGTTTTGGTAAGCTGTGGTACCATTTTAGGGTGTTTTGGAAGCGTATGGACGTTTTGGGGTGTTTTTGAACGGTTTGGTTTTGTTTTGTTTTTGTGTGATTTGGAACCGTATGGATGTTTCGGTAAGGTGTGGTACCATTTTGGTGTGTTTTGGAAGCGTATGGACGTTTTGGGGTGTTTTTGAACCATTTGGTATTTTTATCGTTTTTGTGTGTTTTTGAACCGTATGGATATTTCGGGAAGGTGTGGTGCCATTTTGGGGTGTTTTGGAAGCGTATGGACGTTTAGGGGTGTTTTTGAACCGGTTGGTATTATTTCATTTTTGTGTGTCTTAGAACCGTATGGATGTTTCGGTAATGTGTAGTGCCATTTTGGTTTGTTTTGGAAGCGCATGGACGTTTTTCGGTGTATTTGAACCGTTTGGAATTGTATCGTTTTTGTGTGTTTTTGAACCGTATGGATGTTTCGGTAATATGTGGTACCATTTTGGTGTGTTTTGGAAGCGCATGGACGTTTTGGGGTGTTTTTGAACCGTTTGGAATTGTATTGTTTTTGTGTGTTTTCGAACCGTATGGATGTTTCGGTTTGGTGTGGTACCATTTTGGTACGTTTTGGAAGCGTATGGACGTTTTGGTGTGCATTTAAACCGTTTGTTATTATTTCGTTTTTGTATGTTTTTGAACCGTATGGATGTTTCCGTAATGTGTGGAACCTTTTTCGTGTGTTTTTGAAGCGTATGGACGTTTTGGGGAGTTTTTGAACCGTTTGGTATTGTTTCGTTTTTGTGTTTTAGAACCGTACAGATGTTTTCGTAATATGTGGTACCATTTTGGTGTGTTTTGGAAGTGTATGGACGTTTTGGGGTGTTTTTGAACCGTTTGGTATTGTTTCGTTTTTGTGTGTTTGGGAACCGTATGGATGTTTCAATAAGGTGTGGTACCATTTTGGTGTGTTTTGGAAGCGTATGGACGTTTTGGGGTGTTTTTGAACCGTTTGGTATTGTTTTGTTTTTGTGTGTTTTGGAACCGTATGGATGTTTCGATAAGGTGTGGTACCATTTTGGTGTGTTTTGGAAGCGTATGGACGTTTTGGGGTGATTTTGAACCGTTTGGTATTGTTTCGTTTTTATGTGTTTTGTAACCGTATGGATGTTTCGGTATGGTGTGTTTTTGAAGCATATGGACGTTTTGGGGAGTTTTTGAACCGTTTGGTATTGTTTCGTTTTTGTGTTTTAGAACCGTACAGATGTTTTCGTAATATGTGGTACCATTTTGGTGTGTTTTGGAAGTGTATGGACGTTTTGGGGTGATTTTAAACCGTTTGGTATTGTTTCGTTTTGTGTGTTTTGGAACCTTATGGATGTTTCAATAAGGTGTGGTATCATTTTGGTGTGTTTTGGAAGCGTATGGACGTTTTGGGGTGTTTTTGAACCGTTTGGTATTGTTTCGTTTTTCTGTGTTTTGGAAGCGTATGGATGTTTCGATAAGGTGTGGTACCATTTTCGTGTGTTTTGGAAGCGTATGGACGTTTTGGGGTGTTTTTGAACCGTTTGGTATTGTTTCGTTTTTGTTTTTTGGTACCGTATGGATGTTTCGGTAAGGTGTAGTACCATTTTTGTGTGTTTTGGGTGCGTATGGTCGTTTTGGGGTGCTTTTGAATCGTTTGGTCTTGTTTCGTTTTTGTGTGTTTTGTAACCGTATGGATGTTTCGGTATGGTGTGTTTTTGAAGCGTATGGACGTTTTGGGGAGTTTTTGAACCGTTTGGTATTGTTTCGTTTTTGTGTTTTAGAACCGCACAGATGTTTTCGTAATATGTGGTACCATTTTGGTGTGTTTTGGAAGTGTATGGACGTTTTGGGGTGTTTTTGAACCGTTTGGTATTGTTTCGTTTTTGTGTGTTTTGGAACCGTATGGATGTTTTTTTGGTTAAATCAGCTTGAAATAAAAAGGGGCTAACCGAATATACAGCCTACAAGGGGCATACCCCAGGAGGAAAAGAAAAAAGTAAAGAAAAAGAAGACAATAGAGAAAGCCTATGCCAAACGGCTACAAAGGACTATAAGTAAATAGAACATCTGTTTCGCATCCATCTAACAGAGGGAAACGAAACAGATGGCAAAATGATTACACATAGTGCAACTTGCATTGTAAAACTAACTGACATGACAATGGGATTAACCGATTTACAAGGATACTAACTGACATGGCAACATGATTACATTATGGATGCTTCAATCTAGGGCTCTTAACGCCTAGATCAATCTGGAGCCAAAATATGTACGCCAAAAGATCAAACGCCACGGCTGGACTACACCAACGGATACACCAATCTGGGCTAACAAAAAACAGCAGCAGGAACAGAACATATCTGGACAGCAATCTAGATAGAGCATGCATCAGCCACAATGAGCCTTGAACACAGCATACATCAGCCACTAATCGAAGTAAAATGCAGCCCATAAAATGCAGAAAACCTCAAGCTATAGCAGCAGCAGAGTATCAGCAGCAGAACAACTTAGAGCATTACATGCATCTACACAACATTTTACAACATAAAAATGCATAATAAGCCTAGGGACATGCCCCCTAGCAAGGCCTAAACATTCCCAGGGACAACCCCCCAAGGATAGGTCAAAGAAAGGTGATGAGCACCGAGAATAACAGTAACAGTAAACAGAATAACAGTATTACAACTCACTTGAACAGCTATTACAACTTGACAGCCACAATAACTAATCACTTGGACCAAAATCTAACAGCTGAACACAAGCCATTTTAAACCTGGGCTGACATGCAATGTTAACAGCCATTACTCAACAAGACGTTCAGAACTTGTAGAGAAAGGGATAAGTAACAGCACAAAGACAATATCATTCCATTTCCCTCTTGCATTTTGGTGCTCACACCCAACACCCTTGAAAACTCACACCTCCCACTCTACTTTTCACTCGAATGCAAAAGAGCCAGGATCCACCAACTCCCTCCACTTGTTCTCACATGATTCCCCCGCTATTTATTACCTCCTCTCCAAAAGAAAGGATGGGGCTCAACCACACTACTAACCGGGAAGCACACAATATATGAAGGCACTCGAATGCAATGAAGGCACTCACCACTCCACACATGAGAGTAAGATATAAACCTGTTATAGAGAAGTAATAGCAGGAGCAACACAGCAGCCAAAGTAGATTCAGAACAATCAGAAGCTGAACCCTATTGTTGCAGCCTTCAACCTTGAAGAAGCTCCCAACCATGCTAGCTCCCAACCTGCCAAAAATCTAATGCAGTCCATAGCACAAAGTACTTGAATGCAGTCCATAGCCTTGAGCAGCAGCTACAAAGTACTTGAATGCAGTCCATAGCACTATGTCCTCACCTTACAACTCCCTCGGAAAGCTCACATCTCCCACTCTACTTTTCACTCATGTGCTAGGACAAGGCTCCACCAACTCCCTCCCTAGAACTCACAATATGCCCCCACTACGTATTACCTCCTCTCTCAAAGAAATGATGAGGCACTGGCACACACCTCACAAGGTAAGCACACTATATAAAGAGGGATCACACAAAACCTCCAAGAAACTGCACCAAAGAATAAGATATTTACCTGATAAATAGAAGTAATACAACCCTGGCCCTCCCGAGAGACCACCTTGCACACCTTGATTTTTGGCACCATGAGTGTAATACAACTAAACAATACACCTTGAAAACTTGTGTTTAACAACAACCAATAAAATCAACTATGGTAGCACTCACCCTGCTCGAAATCAACTAATATTCCATTCTAGTGCAACCCACCCTGCTCGAAATGAGGGCAGAGCTGATAATGATAAAAGTCGTGACCTCAACATGGAGTAAATTTTGTGAGCAACTACTTCCCAAGAGGAGGAAACGCCTTGAAACTTCCTCACATTCCTCTCAATCCAAACATGATAAACAGTTGCCGTAAAGACCAACTTTGTAATGACAGATTGAAAAGATTTGCCTTTGAAATTGGAGAGAAAGGTGACCCATTCAGGCCAAGATCTAGAGTGCCAAGAGACCCTAATTTTGGAAAGCATGGTATTCCACACTTGCTTTGAGAATGCACAATTAAAGAAAAGGTGGTCATGACTCTCACTTTCTTGACAGAAACTACACTGAGGAGAAAGGTTCATGCCAAACAGCTCCAGCCTATCAGCAGTGGATAGCCTAGTCTGAATAGCAAGCCAAGTGATAAAGCTACATTTTGGAATATGGGCTGAGAACCACACCAATTTGTGCCACACAACAGTTGGGAATGTAGTTCGCAATTTATCCCATAGGGATGCAATTGAGAACTGACCATTAGGAGTGAGAGTCCATCTAATGTGGTCTGCCTCCTCCAATCTTGAGGGGATAAGAGGAGGCAAGGTTCTTCTTACCTCATTGAGTGCAAGGGTTTGCGTGATGGGAAAAACCCAGCTCGAGTTCTGTATAATGTGAGACACAGTGGCATCCTTAGAAATACCAGAATCTAAGGCAATTCTGGGACCAAATTTTGCAATTAGCGGACCAAGAGGATGCCAATTATCATACCACAATGAAGTGGAATGACCATCACCCAATACACTAAGAAAATATGGATGCACCAAGGATCTCAGTTTCAGTAATTTTCTCCATACCCATGTGCAATCCCCAGGGATTTTAAGGGTCCAAAAATTCCTCCCTTTTATTAAATATGGTTTAACCCATTGACACCACATAGATTGCTCCCCCCCAGAAATCAGGAACCAGATGTGCTTGGCAATGGCAGCCATGTTCCAAACTTGCATGGATTTGAAACCAAGACCCCCCTCTTGCTTGGGAGAGCACAAGTGTTCCCAAGAGACCTTAGCACCAGATCTCTTGAGGTCGGGGCCAGACCAAAGAAAAGCCCTAAGTATAGACTCTACCTCCTTAATCACCTTTTTGGGGATGATAAATAAAGAGGACCAATAGGTTTGCATGGAAAAGAGTACATTCTTAATCAACTGAACTCTACCTGAATAAGTTAAATCCCTATTTGTCCAAGACTTAGTTTTAGCAATAATACTATCAACCAGTCGTTGGCAATCAGAGGCTTTAAGCTTAGTAGAGATAAGAGGCACACCAAGATATCTAACAGGAAGTGTGCCTTCTTTGAAACCAAGGACATTCAGAATGGTTAACCTAGAGCTAGTACTAACACCAGAGAAATAAATGCTACTTTTCCCAGGACTAGGAGATAGGCCTGACAGAGTCTGAAACTCAGTTAGAGCATCTTGAATATGATTGACCGAATTGAGATCTCCATAACAAAAAATCATCAGATCGTCTGCAAAGCAGAGATTGATAAGTTTAGTATCTCTACACCTCCAATGGAATTGGAAGTCAGGAAGGAGGGATTTCTCCTTAAGAAGACAAGTGAGAATCTCCATCACAATGACAAATAAGTAAGAAGACAACGGATCACCTTGTCTAAGCCCTCTTTTCCCAAGGATATAACCAGTAGTTTCCCCATTAATACTAAGAGAGTAATTAGCAGTGGTGACACAAGTTTGTAGCCATTTGATCATGGTAGGATGAAAATTCATGGCCGAGAGGACATCCCAAAGGAATTCCCACCTCACATTATCGTATGCCTTCATGATATCTACCTTCATTGCACACCTAGGAGAGGAAGATGATTTATGGTATCCTCTCATAAGTTCTTGTGTCAATAATATGTTATCTGCAATCCTTCTACCTTTAACAAAGCCAGACTGGACAGAATCAATTAGAGCAGGGAGAGCCAATTGTATTCTCTTAGCAAGAATTCTAGAGATACACTTGTAAACAGTATTGCAGCAAGAGATGGGTCTATAGTCCCCTACCTTAGATGGGTTGGGGACCTTAGGAACCAATGCTACAATAGTAGAATTTGCTTTCCTTAGCAATTGACCAGACCTAAAAAAGGATTTTACAGCGGCAGTGACATCATGACCTATGATAGGCCATGCTTTCTTGAAAAACCCTGCATTATAGCCATCAGGACCAGGAGCTTTAGAAGGATTAAGAGACCAGATGGTATCTTTTATCTCCAAGTCCGTGACCTCAGCAACCATAGCCATCATTTGACCATCAGTTAATCTCTGCCTGACCACCTGTTGAACCCTAGCAAGCCCGTGATAAGCAGTAGGGTGGGAGGAGCCAAGCAGATCAGTGTAGAAACTAACGAATCTGGATTTAATATCTTTAATATCATGGATGAGAGACCCATCATCTAAGACCAAACTGGTAATCTTGCTTCTATTACGGATATTATTCACAGATTTAAAGAAAAAGGAGGTGCACTGGTCACCCAATTTAAGCCATTGGATTCTTGACTTTTGCTTGGCCAAACTTTCCTCAGCTCGTAACAAAGTAAGGAATTGCTTATGGACCACCCTCTCTTGCCTTATAGCAGAGGGATCGAATGGATAAGAGCCTAAATCCTTTTGTAGAGTCTCTAGAAGTTGTCTAGAGTCCGCCACCCGTTTGGAAATATCACTAAAGTCCCTTTTATTGATCTGCTTAAACTCAGCTTGTAACAATCTGAGTTTCTCACAAACACAGAACATAGGGTTCCCAATGACCACTCCCCTCCAAACCTTCTGAACCACGGTTAGGAACTGAGGATGATCAGCAAGGAAATCAAAGAACTTAAAGGGTTTATATGACTTCTCAGCATTTGGAATGATGCATACAATGGCAGGGGAGTGGTCAGATACCCCAGGGAAGGAGAAATGAGCATTAGAACTTCTAAAAGCAGTCATCCAATGCTCATTAACAAGTACTCTGTCCAGTTTGGTACTAACAAAATGAGGGGGATCCTGTTTGTTAGCCCAAGTGAAAAGACACCCAGTATACCTAAGATCATCAAGTTCCAAAGCATACAGGCATTGATTAAACTCATTCATATGAGGGGGCCAGTTAGTAATGCCCCCAATCTTCTCTCTTGGAAATCTAATGGCATTAAAGTCTCCAAGCACAATCCAAGGGGATGAGGTGGTAAGATGATGGAGACTAGACCAAAGAGCCTGTCTTTCCCGGTAACTATTAGCCCCATACACAAAGGTTGCCAAAAAGGGGCCCCGCCATCCTTGGGTTGTACTGAACAGTGAATGAATTGGTCAGATTGACCAAGTAACTGAACCTGAACAATAGAGGGATCCCAACACACTAGAATTCTACCGATGGGAGCTTGAGGGTAGTTGCTCACAAAATTCCATTGAGGACAAACATATTTCATTATTCTAGAAGCCAACCCTTCTTTTATTTTATGCTCTAGCAACCCCATTAGGGAGAGTTTGTTATGTTTCACAAAAATTTGAACCTCTTTTTGTTTGATTGGGTCATTGAGACCCCTAATGTTCCAAAATCCCATGTTAAGAGGTTGCATATACATAGAAAATTTAAGCAGAGCAGGAATTAAAATGCAGAAAATTGGAATATTAGAATAAAGCCTAACAAAAAGGATACAGTAGTTACTGGCCTTAACAAAAAGGATACAAGTAAAGTTACTTCCTTTTTTTTTGGGAGCCTTTGGAATGACTCCTTTGTTTGCCATCAGGAAGTAAGTCAGGAGGTTCCTTTTCATCACCATCTGGGTTTGGAACATGTTGACTGATCCTATTGTCAGACCATGCTGCCTTTGAAGCCTTTTTTGCTGCTTTAGTGGGCTGCTTAGAAGGCGTAATCACAGTTGGGTTGTTAGCAATGCTGGTAGGTGAAGTGGTGGCCTTTTGGAAATTAGAAGGATCATTAATCACAGATCTCACCACACCCTCCAGAACTTCCAATAAATCAGCTTCTGAATCATCAGAATCCTCCTGTAGGACTTGTTGCAAGACAGGAGAGGGAGGAGCCCGAAGGCCTAGGACATTCTTTTGAGAAGATGTCAGTTCCCCTAGCTTCAGTTTCTCATTGGTAACAACCTGACCTTGAATAGATTGAGCACAAGCTGCCATTTGTCCCCCATTGGCTTGGTTGGAAGGAGCATGAACCACCGGACCCTTAACCACAATTCCCACAGAATCCTTAACAACAATTTCAGATGCTAGAATAGGCACAACTTCAGAGGTTGTAGTTGGCTGCACCTCATCCAAATTAGGAAGATCAACTAGCACACTTGGAATGCCATTAGAGACTTCAATTGCAGATTGCGAGGAAGAGGATTCGCCTGATACCATATCAGTAGAGTTGGCATCCCTTTTACCCTTACCTTTACTAACCACTTGCCATGTATCCTGTTGGGTTGAAACTTTAGTACCCGATTGCTTAGAACACGTTCCTTTAGGATGGCCAAAGACCTTGCAATCTGTACATATTGGAGGTAGCCATTGATATTGTAAAGCTACTATAACTGTCTCCCCATTGATGGTAATTTGAACGTCATCCGGCAAGTCAGTTCCAGCATCAATTTCCACACATATACGAGCATAATCCAGCCGAAGTTTTTTAGCTGTAGCTTGGTCCACGTGAAGAGGTTTGCCAATGGTACTAGCAATCTTGCTAAAGCACTCTGCTGTCCAAAACTCGAGTGGAAGCTTCAAAATCTTGATCCAAGCTGGAATTTTAGAAGGTTGGTCCTTACTTGGGAGCATCATACGCTTCCAATTTTGCAATACAAGGAATCTTCTAGAAAAGAAATGGGGGCCATCCTCTAACGCTCTCATCTTAGCGGCCTCATCCTTGAACTCGAATAAGAATCTCGAGCCAAGTTCTTTAACTGATAAAAGATCGTCCTTCCACACTGTCCGGGCTGTAGCCTTTAGTAAAGGGAATTCCATCTTGCCATCAAGGAAATGCCCTATTAGGCAGTGATTCCAACTGCCTTCATCTATGTCCGATTCATCTAACTCCACCACAGCACATTTACCTTTTTGAAGTAGTGGATAGTAGTCCAACTTCATCATTTTAGAAGGGCCTTGAGCTGCGAAGAGGGAAGCCCAGTTCTTAGGATTACCTTTGGGGCGTATAGGATTCTGATGTCGATTGGTATGGGGTTTGATAGGGTTGGGGAGAATCCCATCTTTCAAATCTAAATTGATGAATTCGTCCTGACCGAAATTTGACCCAGAAGGAATTTTAAAGTTCACATTTAGGGTTTGAGGCTTACCCGAAGCATCTGAAACTGAGGATTGACACCCGATTAAGTCGTGATGTTCCTTGAGACGATTCAATTGAGATTTCAACTCTGTGCAGTCGACGAGCACTCCTGAGCTCTTCATTTCGGCCTCCAAGGACCTAACTAGGCTGGATAGTCGTTCCTCTGATTCCAACCGATCACCTGGTACCTGTAATTCCCTAGCTGGACTGGATTTTTTGGGGCTATGAGCACCGATTGTAGATGAGGAGTTGTGGAGATGGCTTGAGTCATCAGGAGAAATCAAAGATGGAGTTGGATTAGTAAAAGAATCCAGGAGTGGCGGTGCTCCTGGGCAAAGGTCGAAAGGTTTGTGGATGGAATTGGTAGGAGAGGACCGGTTGGGAATAGATACAGATGGTGTAGATGAGTCAAGGAAGAACGGGTTAGGGGAGGAAATTTGGGGATTGAAACCCCTTTGCTTCCTACGAACATCGGGATCTGAGTTGTTCTTCTGTTTTCTGCGGATTTCATTGGAGTCAAGTGCTTTGCTTCCAAGTCCCTCCGCCATAGAGATCGTTCCGTCAGCCATGGAGAGTCAGCTTCTCCACGACCTTGTTAGATCCGCCCAAATCGCCTACATGTCAGAGCTGGTTCTGAAATTCACGCTGTTAGGTATAAGTGCTGGTTACCGTATGGATGTTTCGGTAAGGTGTAGTACCATTTTTGTGTGTTTTGGGTGCGTACGGTCGTTTTGGGGTGCTTTTGAATCGTTTGGTCTTGTTTCGTTTTTGTGTGTTTTGTAACCGTATGGATGTTTCGGTATGGTGTGGTACCATTTTGGTGTGTTTTGGAAGTGTATGGACGTTGTGGGATTCTTTTGAACCGTTTAGTATTATTTCGTTTTTGTGTAATTTGGAACCGTATGGATGTTTCGGTTTGGTGTGGTACCATTTTGGTGTGTTTTGGAAGCGTATGGACGTTTTGGGGGGCATTTAAACCGTTTGTTATTGTTTCGTTTTTGTATGTTTAGGAACCGTATGGATGTTTCCGTAATGTGTGGAACCTTTTTGGTGTGTTTTTGAAGCGTATGGACGTTTTGAGGAGTTTTTGAACCGTTTGGTATTGTTTCGTTTTTGTGTGTTTTAGAACCGTATGGATGTTTTGGTAATATGTGGTACCATTTTGGTGTGTTTTGGAAGCGTATGGACGTTTGGGGGTGTTTTTGAACCGTTTGGTCTTGTTTCGTTTTTGTGTGTTTTGTTACCGTATGGATGTTTCGGTATGGTGTGGTACCATTTTGGTGTGTTTTGGAAGTTTATGGACGTTTTGGGATGCTTTTGAACCGTTTAGTATTATTTCGTTTTTGTGTAATTTGGAACCGTATGGATGTTTTGGTTTGGTGTGGTACCATTTTGGTGTGTTTTGAAAGCGTATGGATGTTTTAGGGTGTTTTTGAACCGTTTGGTATTGTTTCGTTTTTTGTGTTTTATGACCTTATGGATGTTTCCGTAATGTGTGGTACCATTTTGGTGTGTTTTGGAAGCGTACGAACGTTTTGGTGTGTTTTTGAAGCGTATGGACGTTTTGGGGTGTTTTTGAACCAATTGGTATTATTTCGTTTTTTTTTTGTTTTTTGGAACCTTATGGATGTTTCGGTAAGCTGTGGTACCTTTTTGGTGTGTTTTGGAAACGTATGGACATTTTGGGGTGTTTTTGAACCGTTTGGTATTGTTTCGTTTTGTGTGATTTGGAATCGTATGGTTGTTTCGGTAGGGTGTGGTATCATATGGGTTTGTTTTGGAAGCGTATGAACGTTTTGGTGTGTTTTTGAAGCGTAAGGACGTTTTGGGGTGATTTTGAACCTATTGGTATTGTTTTGTTTTTGTATTTTTTGGAACCGTATGGATGTTTCGGTAAGGTGTTATGCCATTTTGGTGTGTTTTTGAAGCGTATGGACGTTTTGGGGTGTTTTTGAACCGTTTGGTATTGTTTCGTTTTTGTTTTTTGGTACCGTATTGATGTTTCGGTAAGGTGTAGTACCATTTTTGTGTGTTTTGGGAGCGTATGGTCGTTTTGGGGTGCTTTTGAATCGTTTGGTCTTGTTTCGTTTTTGTGTGTTTTGTAACCGTATGGATGTTTCGGTTTGGTGTGGTACCATTTTGTTGTGTTTTGGAAGTGTATGGACGCTGCGGGATTCTTTTGAACCGTTTAGCATTATTTCATTTTTGTGTAATTTGGAACCGTATGGATGTTTCGGTTTGGTGTGGTACCATTTTGGTGTGTTTTGGAAGCGTATGGTCGGTTTGGGGTGCTTTTGAATCGTTTGGTTTTGTTTCGTTTTTGTGTGTTTTGTAACCGTATGGATGTTTCGGTTTAGTGTGGTACCATTTTGTTGTGTTTTGGAAGTGTATGGACGTTGTGGGATTCTTTTGAACCGTTTAGTATTATTTCATTTTTGTGTAATTTGGAACCGTATGGATGTTTCGGTTTGGTGTGGTACAATTTTGGTGTGTTTTGGAAGCATATGGACGTTTTGAGGTGCATTTAAACCGTTTGTTATTGTTTCGTTTTTGTATGTTTTGGAACCGTATGGATGTTTTCGTAATGTGTGGAACCTTTTTGGTGTGTTTTTGAAGCGTATGGACGTTTTGAGGAGTTTTTGAACCGTTTGGTATTGTTTCGTTTTTGTGTGTTTTAGAACCGTATGGATGTTTTGGTAATATGTGGTACCATTTTGGTGTGTTTTGGAAGCGTATGGACGTTTTGTGGTGTTTTTGAACCGTTTGGTCTTGTTTCGTTTTTGTGTGTTTTGTTACCGTATGGATGTTTCGGTATGGTGTGGTACCATTTTGGTGTGTTTTGGAAGTGTATGGACGTTTTGGGATGCTTTTGAACCGTTCAGTATTATTTCGTTTTTGTGTAATTTGGAACCGTATGGATGTTTTGGTTTGGTGTAGTACCATTTTGGTGTGTTTTGGAAGCTTATGGACGTTTTAGGGTGTTTTTGAACCGTTTGGTATTGTTTCGTTTTGTGTGTTTTATGACCGTATGGATGTTTCGGTAATGTATGGTACCATTTTGGTGTGTTTTGGAAGCGCACGAACGTTTTGGTGTGTTTTTGAAGCGTATGGACGTTTTGGGGTGTTTTTGAACCAATTGGCATTATTTCGTTTTTTTTTTGTTTTTTGGAACCTTATGGATGTTTCGGTAAGCTGTGGTACCTTTTTGGTGTGTTTTGGAAACGTATGGACATTTTGGGGTGTTTTTGAACCGTTTGGTATTGTTTCGTTTTGTGTGATTTGGAATCGTATGGATGTTTCGGTATGGTGTGGTATCATATGGGTTTGTTTTGGAAGCGTATGAACGTTTTGGTGTGTTTTTGAAGCGTAAGAACGTTTTGGGGTGATTTTGAACCTTTTGGTATTGTTTTGTTTTTGTATTTTTTGGAACCGTATGGATGTTTCAGTAAGGTGTTATGCCATTTTGGTGTGTTTTGGAAGCCTATGGACGTTTTGGGGTGTTTTTGAACCGTTTGGTATTGTTTCGTTTTTGTGTGTTTTGGAACCGTATAGATGTTTCGGTAAGGTGTGGTACCATTTTGGTGTGTTTTGAAGCATATGTACGTTTCGGGGTGTTTTTGAACCGTTTGCTATTTTATCGTTTTTGTGTGTTTTCGAACCGTATGTATGTTTCGGTAAGGTGTTGTACCATTTTGGTGTGTTTTTTTTTTGGGGTAATTTAGCTTGAAATTAAAAGATGTTAAGCGAATGTACAGCCTACCAGGGGCATACCCCAGGAGGAAAAGAAAAGGAAAAAAAAACAAGAATGATAAAAGTGCTGTAAACCATGCACCCGCATGGAGAGTAAGATAAAATGACATATGTAACCATGCACACCCCGCAAGGGGAGTGATATAAAGTGAATACATAACAAAATGTCATGAGTACTGAGATATATAAAAGTGAACTACTACTACCTGGCACAACCCGCCAGGCTAGGAAATAAGGTAAATAAAGTAGATAGTCATGGCCAACGTTGACCACATGATAACCAACGCAGAGGAGAGCAGCTACGAGGTAAGACGGCTCCAGGTAATCTGAACGGCTACTACAGAGGAACAAGGCATCAAGAGGTTCGAACCAGAGATGACGGCATCCGACAAGACCCCGCTGCAAGAGCCCTGCCCACCACGCCCAATCCTTCCGGCCTAACCCTCCCTCAACCTAACCTAAGGCTCACCAAAACTACCCACTGAACCAACTACCCAGTAACCTCCTCCTCCAAAGCTTGGATAAGAAAACCAAGAACCTAGACTACCAATCCCAAGGCTAGCAAAATACCCACTCATCAGAGATCAGCTACTACAGAGGGACACGGGCCGAGAGAGGCACGACCTGGAAATGTCGGACAAGGCTACCCTGCTACGTACCCTGCACACAACGACTACTCCCCCCTCAACTTAATCCCCTAGGCTCGCCAACAACTATTAGCGGAACAGAAAGAGGAACCACCAGAAGTGGCCACTCAATCCACAAGTGAACCAAGGTGCACCTTTCGATCAGAGCAAACCACCCATCTAATCGGCAAAAGACTGCAAAGCTACCCCTTTCGATCAGAGAACAACCACCAATCTAATCAAAGACACTCCGGCAGCTACCTCGCTCAATCAGAAACCATCCAACAATCTAATAAGTGGCATCCACAGCTGCTGCTACTGCGAAAACCCTTTTCAATCAAAACAGAATCTAATCTAAACAACGATAGCCGCGTCCACAAGAATACTTCACCCAACCTCAGAGCTAATGAACGTTTTGGTGTGTTTTGGAAGCGTATGAACGTTTTGGTGTGTTTTTGAATCGTATCCACGTTTTGGTGTGTTTTTGAACCATTTGGTATTGTTTCGTTTTTTCGTGTTATGGAACCGTATGGATGTTTCGGTAAGGTGTGGTACCATTTTGATGTGTTTTGAAGCATATGTACCTTTCTGGGTGTTTTTTAACCATTTGGTATTGTATTATTTTTGTGTGTTTTCGAACCGTATGGACTGTGGGGAGGTAATCCCGAGCAGGCACAAATAGTGACTGAACATGTGATGTTCGGGGAACACGTGAGACGCTGGATAAGGGGCGCCGCCGTGCAGCGGTTAAAGGCCGGTGACAGAAGGGGTCACTAGGACAAGACGATCTGTTCTGCGGAAAAGACCAGAGACATGGGAGGTCTTTGGTCTAAGTTACCCGAGCAGGGGCATGCTCCGGTGAACATGAGGAGTTGCTGGATCAGGTAAGTGACATGTGAAGTCACTGGTCCAGGTAGGCTGTTCGGCAATAAGGAAGCCGAACAGGATCAGTATTCTGGAGGAGGATCCAAGAATGGCAATACTCAGTAAGAAAGCAAAATCTAGACAAGACACCCCACGGGATTGGGATCCGCGGTCCATCATAAGAAAGGTTCCTAAATGACCTAAAAGGAAACAAACGATTTATGGATTTAGAATCCAAGGGATACGGGGTTTCATATACGAGATAGGAAACCTAGGGCAATAATGATGTTTGGAGGGCAAGTAGCTATGAATCTATAAATACGAGGTAAACCTAGAGATAAAGGTACGCAATAGTGGGCATTCACTTTGCAATTTTCCACTGATAATTAGGGTTTCTTGCTGGTATGCAATACTAACTTAGGCATCAGAGGGCCTTTGCCACGAGAGGCAAAGGTGCGCTCACCCCTGTCTGTTTGGTAGGTTAGGGTTCAGGCAGCATATTAGGGTTCCTGCGAAAAAGGACGTGAAGCTGTCATCACACAGTGCCATTCTAAACACTATCTGGATTTTTCCCCCTACAATTTGCGCCGTCTTTGGGAAGCGAAGGAGATCCCTTTTTAAAAAAACGACCATGGTGGAAGTGGATCCAGTCACACCGCTCGCTGAGAAGAATCAGGCCGGTGGGGGAGGAAACGAGTCCCCTCCAGGTGCTCCGAAGAAGCATGCTGGTGGCCATAGCAGGAGGACGACGAGTAAGGATCGTCCCCTAACCATCCAGGATGATCCCAAGAACAAGGAAGGTAGGATTGCTATGGATTCCACGAGAAGGAGCAAGTCCCACCATAGAGGAAAGTCGGTGGCACATTCGAAAAGTGTGCGCAGCAATAAGGATATCCTGGATCAGAAGAGACAGGAAATAGAGGAGTACGCTCGCCTGATTAAGAGGCGAGAATATGAAATCCAGCAACTCGAACAGATACGAGAGAACATCCAGAAGATTCTGAACTTTCACGAAGAAAATCCGAAGGAGGAGGTCTGGTGATGGCGGAGTATAAGAAAGCCTCTTCACGAAGAAAAAGGAGCAGAAGCCTCACCTCGAAACGGCCAAGGGCTTTTTCACGAAAAAGGAGAAGCAAGAGCAGAAGTTCCACCCCCGAGGAAGGTGGACCAGGAAGCATCACAGGGACAGGTACGAGAGACCTGATTCTGATTGGGAGAGGCATGCTGTTAAAATCGCAAAGGGACAAAAAGAGGCAACCATGTCTGCACGAGAAACAGCACGGAAGGCTCTTAGCAACATAGCCTCTTCTCCTTTTGTGAGGAAATTGAAGGAGGCAAGGTTGCCGAGCAGGGTGAAGCATGGGACGTTCGTCCCATATGAGACTAATGCTGACCCGGTGGCACACATACGGCATTACCAGCAGGCAATGTTCATGCATGACGGCGATGACGCGATCATGTGCAAGATGTTCCCATCTAGTCTGGGGAAGGTGGCCCTATCTTGCTTCCATAAATTGGGGCCGAACACCATACGAGGATGGAGGCAGTTGGCCGAAGAATTCACTGCTCGGTTCCTAACGAGCAGAGAACCACCTAAGACTTTTGAGAGCCTCTCAATTATGAAACAGGGAGAGAACGAGCCGATCAGAGACTACGCCAAAAAGTATTGGGAGACTTTCAACGAGATTGAAAGTTGCAGCGAAGAGTATGCTATAGCTACGTTCAAAACTGGGTTGCCTGTTCGGGGAGAGATACGAAAATCCCTGAATATGAGTCCGGTGAGCACGCTGGCAAAATTGGTGGAAAGAATTGAGTAGCATGCTAGGAACGAGGACGACATACTACGAGAAGATGGCAAGCTTAGTACCGAACAGTCCAAGGGCCATGCGAAGAAGGCGGATAAGCCAGAGCCTAAAACATACATGGAAAGAAAGGAGTACGGGCAGGCTAAGAGAGAGCCGAACAAAGAGCGGCCACCCTCTGACCCAAAATCATTCTTTTTCATTACTACGGTTTGGAAGGAGCCCATCTACAGGATTCTTTATCGAATTAAGAATCAATCTTACTTCAAATGGCCCCAACCCCTGGGAGGAGATAAGGATGCGAAGCGTGCTAAATCAGCATTGCAGTTACCACAAAGACTGGGGTCACATGACTGAAGACTGCGAGATGTTTAAGAGGCACCTTGACGATTTGGTCTCTCGGGGTTACCTCAAAGAATTCATCCAGGGGATCCCAAGGATAAGGGGAAGGCCATGGAGCTAGATTACGAGCAAAATCCTAAACGAGTAATCCACATGATACATGGGCTGGCCACACCTTATACGAAAAATGAGGTGAGGCTGCTCCAAAGACAAATCAAGCACGACCAACACGTCATGCGGTTGGGAAAGAAGAGAGGGCGAGAAAACGACATATGCAGCGAGGGCAGAGTTTTCTCAGATGAAGATCTGGGCGAGGTTCATGTACCCCACAATGATGCTTTGGTCATAACCCTACGAATCGGGGAATATGACATTGAAAGAATCCTCGTGGACTCAGGGAGTTGTACAGAAATACTGTACTACGACGCGTTCAAGAAATTGGGCTTGGCACAGGCGGATTTGGAGCAGTCAATGACGCCTTTAGTTGGGTTCGGTGCAGGGGCCGTTTGGCCCCTAGGAAAGATAACCCTACCTGTTCGTGCGGGTTTTGTAGTCCTAAGAACTGACTTTCTGGTTGTAGACGTTCCGTCCTCCTATAACGCGATTATAGGAAGAACTTGGTTACACAAGATGAGAGCTGTTTCTTCTACTTACCACCAGATGGTGAAGTTCCCAGGGTCTAACGGGATTGAAAAGATCAGGGGCAACGAAAAGACGGCACAGCAAT
Source organism: Rhododendron molle (assembly GCA_025413875.1). Lineage (NCBI taxonomy): Eukaryota > Viridiplantae > Streptophyta > Magnoliopsida > Ericales > Ericaceae > Rhododendron > Rhododendron molle. Next base: position 25,070,896 of record CM046390.1, read on the forward strand.
GCTTGGTCTCCATCATCAAGAGAACGCCAAAAGCCCATAATGTCCATGTAGTAGAAGTGCCAGATCAACCGACTATCGAAGACGTCGGGAGGAACCCAGTGGAAAAAGTGGTAGAAGGCCTGAAGAAAATACAGATCAACGAGACTGATCCGGAGAGGTATTTTTTGATTGGAGAGTCACTGCAAGAAACAGAAGAAGTTGAATTGGTGGGTTTCCTAAGGGAACATGTCGATGTTTTTGCATGGGTACCAGAGGAGATGCCCGGAGTGGATGCAGATGTGATCTGCCACCACTTAAACGTAGACCCTCAACACAAGCCCATAATCCAAAAGAAGAGAAGGGCAGCTGTCCAACACGTCGATGCTGTCATCGAAGAGGTGGATCGTCTGTTGGAAGCCAAGGCAATACGAGAGGTTTATTATCCAGAATGGCTATCCAACACTGTTGTAGTGAAAAAGAAGAAAGGAAAGTGGCGAGTCTGCGTGGACTTCACGGATTTGAATAAAGCGTGCCCAAAGGATAGCTTCCCCCTTCTCAGGATTGATCAGTTAGTTGATGCAACTGCAGGGTACGAACGGATGAGTTTCCTCGACCTATCGAGGATATCATCAGATCGCCATGTTTGGGCCTGATCAAGAAAAAACTTCCTTTATTACACCGCGAGGGTTATGCTGTTATACTGTAATGCCTTTTGGGCTGAGGAATGCAGGGGCGATTTACCAAAGACTGGCCACCATTATGTTCAAAAGATTGCTTGGAAAGAGTATGGAAGTTTACATAGACGACATGGTCGTAAAGAGTAAGACCAGGTAAGGGCATATAGAAGATTTGAGAGAAACTTTCGGAATCCTGAGAAAATACAAGTTAAAACTCAACGCCTCGAAGTGTGCGTTTGGAGTCGGCTCTGGAAAGTTCTTGGGCCATCTTGTAACCATAAGGGGGATCAAGGCGAACCCGGATCAGATAACCGCCTTGCAAGGGCTCCAGAGTCCCAAGAAACGAAAGAAGTCCAGAGGCTAACTGGAATGGCCGCAGCCCTTAACAGATTCATCAGCCGGTCGAGTGACAAGTGCAGGCCTTTCTTTCAGTTGTTGAAAAAGAGAGAAGGATTTGAATGGGGAGCAGAGTGCGAGCAAGCTTTCCAGGACTTGAAGAAATACCTGGCTTCTGCCCCACTCCTATCAACCCCAGAACCAGGTGAGACCTTGGTCTTGTGCTTGGCAATTTCTGACCATGCTGTAAGTGCAGTTCTGATAAGAAATAAAGGATCTGAACAAATCCCAGTTTATTATGTGAGTAAAATGCTCCTAGACGTAGAAACGAGATATCTGCCCATTGAGAAATTGGTTCTTGCTTTGAGGACAGCCACAAGGAAGTTACCGCACTACTTCTAAAGCCACAAAGTAGTAGTCTATACAGAGTATCCACTGAAATCTCTGCTACGAAAAGCAGACTTCTCGGGAAGAATCTCCACCTGGTCTGTCGAGTTAAGCCAGTAAGACATTGATTATCAGCCGCGCACTGTGATTAAAGGCCAAGTGTTGGCTGATTTCGTGGCGGAGTTTTCTCCCACGGTAGCCCCCCAGCCTCCTACGAGAAAGGAGCAGCCAGCGAGGACATCAACCAAGAAAGATGTGGCACTTACCGAACAGAACTCCACGGAATGGAAGTTATTCGTTGACGGCTCGGCGTGCAACTCCGGTTCTGGCGCTGGTGTTATCCTGTTCCCTCCCCAGGGAGTTATGGTAGAACTCTCTGTTCGGCTGGGATTCAGTGCATTGAATAATCTGGCGGAATACGAAGCGCTTCTGATCAGCCTTAAAAGCGCAAAAACTTTGTAGGCGAAAAAAATAAGGGTCTACTGTGACTCTCAGTTGGTGGTATGTCAACTGTCCGGGGAATATGAAGCCCAAAGTGAAAAGATGGCGGCCTAAGTAGAGGCAGCCAAAGATTTGATTGATACCTTCGAGAAGGTATACATCGAACAAATAAGTTCTAAACAGAATTCCCATGCAGATTCCCTAGCTTGGTTAGCTGCGGCTGTACCAACTGAGTTTAGACGAAAGGTAGCAGTCGACTACCTCAACGAGCCAAGCATAGGAAGGAGTGTGGAAGTGATCCTGGATGTCGATCACGGACCAAGTTGGATGGACCCAATTGTGGGGTTCTTACGAGACGGGACGCTTCCTTCTTATAAAAAAGAGGCTCACAAAATCAGAACTAAGTCTGCCAAGTTCTGGCTGTCTCCGGAGGGAAAGCTTTACAGAAAGTCCTTCACTGGACCTTATTTGCTTTGCGTACAGCCCGAGATGGTGCAGAAGTTCCTTCGTGAGATTCATGAAGGCACATGTTGAAGTCATGCTGGGGGCAGGTCCATTGCCCACCGAGCAATTACCCAGGGGTACTAGTGGCCCCATATGCAAGAAGATGCCAAGGTCTATGTTAAAATATGTGAGAAGTGCCAGAAATTTTCACCAATGATAAGGACGCCAGTCGAGGATCTGGCCCCATTAACTAGTCCTTGGCCATTTGCACAGTGGGGGATGGACATCGTGGGTCCACTTCATAAGGCAACTGTGATTCGAAAATTCCTGCTGGTAGCCACAGACTACTTCACTAAATCGATTGAGGCAGAACCATTGGCCAAAATCACCGAACCTATGATAGAAACATTTGTGTGGAAAAGTATCATTACTCGGTTTGGAGTCCCTTATTCTTTGATTACTGACAATGGGTCGCAATTCCAAAAGAAATTCAAGGCTTTCTGTGCCCAATATGGTATAAGAAATTATTATTCAACTCCAGCCTACCCTCAAAGCAATGGGCAAGCAGAAGCATCCAACAAGACCATTCCTGATGGGATCAAGAAGAGGTTAGATAAAGCAAAAGGGAAGTGGCCTGATGAGTTGCCATTAGTACTCTGGGCACATCGAACAACACCTAGGAGGTCTACGGGAGAAACCCCCTATTCACTGGCATATGGTACAGAGGCAGTTATACCATTAGAAGTTGGCCTTCCAACCAATAGGACTGCATTGGTTGAAAGTGGGGGCAATGACAGGGCTCTCGAAATCGAGCTTGACCTTGCTGAAGAAAGGAGGGAAAGGGCCCTGGTGCATCTGGCCTCTTTTTTTTTTGGGTAATTTAGCTTGAAATTAAAAGAGGTTAAGCGAATGTACAGCCTACAAGGGGCATACCCCAGGAGGAAAAGAAAGGAAAAAAAGAACAAGAATGACAAAAGTACGATAAACCATGCACAACCCGCATGGAGAGTAAGATAAAATAAATACATAACCATGCACAACCCGCATGGAGTGTAATATAGAGTGAATACATAACAAAAGCCATGTGTACTGAGTCATTTGAAATTGAACTACTACCTGGCACAACCCGCCAGGCTAGGAAATAAAGTAAATACGGTAGATAGTCATGGCCAACGATGGCCACATGATAACCAAGAACCTTATACCTCGAACTAGCCCAAAGCAGCATACCACCCACACATCAGAAGTCAGCTACTACATAGGGATAGGAAACGAGAAGAGATTCGCACTGGTGATGACGACATCCGACAAGGCTACTGCTACTGCTCAGCACCCTGCACACTACGCCCAAACCAACCAGACAACTACTCCCTCAACTCAAACCCCTAGGCACGCTAACTACTAAAAGAGGAACAGAAGAGAATCCACAAAAGTGGCCCCTAACTGTCGGCGGACCAAGCTGCTCCTTTCGATCAGTGAAGACCACTAATCTAATCACTAACAGCCTGCGAAGCTACCCCTTTCGATCAGTGGGACGATAAGCATGTTCACCCACGCGAGTTTGGTGTTGGAGACTTTGTATTTCGAAAAGTGCTCGGCAACACCATGGTGGCTAACGAAGGCAAGTTGGGAGCTAACTGGGAAGGCCCGTATCGAGTTACGGAGATTGTGGGCATTGGGGCTTATCGTTTGGTAGACTTGGACGGGAACCCAGTGCCACGGCCTTGGGATGTCCACAACTTGAGCAAGTTCTTTGTTTGAAAGACATCAATTTTCTTTTTTATTCTGTTTTAGGACCACGTGATTGTGTGGGAATTACGAATAAAATTGCATTGTGTTTCATTTTTTAGTTGCATGGGGTACGCCTAACGACCCCCTGAGTTTATGAGATTATGATTAAAATCACATCTTTGCAGTATATTGACTTTTCGGATACTTTGTTTCTCTATCACTTATGGTTGTTTTGATCTGTAAAATACGAATAATGGCCTTATCTTCCCCTTCTTCGTATTGGGGAGCAGGCAATGGGTACGAATAAACTCGATAATAGATACGTATGAACGAACGTATCAATTTTGCAAATACAAAATAATTTTCCTTTTAAGTACGAAACACTTAAAATTACACAAGTATGAATACACTTGTACTGCATACGCATATAGGCACAGATCACAATTATTTTGGGTATGAAAAAACCAACTTAATACTTGAAAACTTACCTCAGTACGTGATACTTACAAGTACGAAACACTTGTATTGAAATTTACAAGTACGAAATACTTGTAGTGAATTTTGTAAAGTATGAAATACTTGCATACGAAACGATGCAGATTATACTTACCAAGTCTGAAACACTTGGGTACGAAATAACGTGGTTATGATATGCTTATAACCTTAGTGACTATAGGCATCCGAACATATGCAAACACACGAAATCCTAGCAAACACATTTATGGCCACGAAGGGTCGAGCAAATCTAACAGGCCTAGCAATGGCCACCAAAATCAAAGTATCATGCCACGAAGGGCCAAGAACTGTGTTATCAAAAACGTTTAAGTTAACTGATGCCACGCAGGGCAAGGAAAATCATGGTCACGCAGGACCAGCAGTACTGTTTTTTTTTTGGGTAAATTAGCTTGAAATAAAAAGAGGCTAACCGAATATACAGCCTACAAGGGGCATACCCCAGGAGGAAAACAAAAGAAAACAAAATAAAAAGAGAGAGCCTAGGCCAAATGGCAACATAGGACTAGAAGCAAAGAGAACACCTGTTTATTATCCATCTTAAAGAGGGATAAGAAACAGATGGCAAGAGATTACACAATGTGCATATGAGCAACCAACCTGACTATAAATAACAAACTATCATTACAGTAGCACTACAAATCAGCAACATAACAAATCAGTAAGCTGCGGTCCCATTTTGGTGTGTTTTGGAAGCGTATGGAAGTTTTGGGGTGTTTTTGAACTGTTTGGTATTGTTTCGTTTTTGTGTGTTTTCGAACCGTATGGATGTTTCGATAAGGTGTGGTACCATTTTGGTGTGTTTTGGAAGCGAATGAATATTTTGGTGTGTTTTTGAAACGTAAGGACGTTTAGGGGTGTTTTTGAACCGTTTGGTATTGTTTCGTTTTTGTGTGTTTCGGAACCGTATGGATGTTTCGGTAAGGTGTGGGACCATTTTTGTGTGTTTTGGATGCGTGTTGACGTTTTGGGAAGTTTTTGAACCGTTTGGTATTGTATCGTTTTTGTGTGTTTTCGAACCGTATGGATGTTTTTTTTTTTTTTTGGGGTAACTTAGCTTGAAATTAAAAAAGGTTAAGCGAATGTATAGCCTACAAGGGGCATACCCCAGGAGGAAAAGAAAGGAAAAAAGAACAAGAATGGCAAAAGTGCGGTAAACCATGCACAACCCGCATGGAGAGTAAGATAAAGTAAATACATAACCATGCACAACCCGCATGGAGAGTAATATAGAGTGAATACATAACAAAAGCCATGTGTACTGAGTCATTTGAAATTGAACTACTACCTGGCACAACCCGCCAGGCTAGGAAATAAAGTAAATACAGTAGATAGTCATGGCCAACGATGGCCACATGATAACCAAGAACCTTATACCTCGAACTAGCCCAAAGCAGCATACCACCCACACATCAGAAGTCAACTACTACAAAGGGACAGGAAACGAGAAGAGATTCGCACTGGTGATGACGACATCCGACAAGGCTACTGCTGCTGCTCAGCACCCTGCACACTACGCCCATACCAACCAGACAACTACTCCCTCAACCCAATCCCCTTGGCACGCTAACTACTAAAAGAGGAACAGAAGAGAATCCACAAAAGTGGCCCCCTAACTGTCGGCGGACCAAGCTGCTCCTTTCGATCAGTGAAGACCACTAATCTAATCACTAACAACCTGCGAAGCTACCTTTCGATCGGTGGGAAATCACCAAACTAGTCGATGACAACTCCGGCAGCTACCATGCTCAACCAGACTCCATTCCTAATCTACTCATCGGCAACCACAGCTGCTGCTACTGCGAGTCTACCCCTTAACTAGAACAGAGTCTAATCTAATCAACAAGCCGCGTCCACAACTACTATGCCCAACCTCCGGGCTAAAAAGGTACAGGTTCAAGGGATATAATAGCCCAACAAAGAGCCCAAACCCCCGATTTCAGTCCAACAGATGACCGCCTATCGGGGGTTGCAAAACTAACAGAGAACTGGCCCATAAGTCCAGCAACAAGTTAAATGCTAAAACAGTACATGGTATGACAAATATTAAATTTCTCACTGCCCGAGCCACCAAGCCTGCTTACCTGCCCGGGCTGGCCTACCATCGAGCGGACTGATGCCTGCTGCTGCTGCTGCCTGCAGCCTGCTGCTGCTGCCTGCCGCTGCTGCTGCCTGCTGCCGCCTGCTGGTCGAAGGTTGACTCGAATCGCCCGGGCTGAAGCTGCTGCCTAGCCTCTGCCCGAGCAAACAGTCACGGCAGCACACTGCTACCCCTTCCCCTAGCCACTCTCGGATGGCCTGCCCGTGCTGGCTTACAAAGCTGTTCTATGGCTGGCTTGAAAATGGCCTGTCTGGCCTTGCCTGCCCGAACCACCAAACTAGTCGATGACAACTCCGTATGGATGTTTCATTAAGCTCTGGTACCATTTTGGTGTGTTTTGGAAGCGTATGAACATTTTGGTGTGTTTTTGAAGCGTATGGACGTTTGGGGTGTTTTTGAACCGTTTGGAATTGAATCGTTTTTGTGTGTTTTCGAAACGTATGGATGTTTCGATAAGGTGTGGTACCATTTTGGTGTGTTTCGGAAGCGTATGAACGTTTTGGTATGTTGTTGAAACGTATGGTCGTTTTGGGGTGTTTTCATCGGTTTGGTATTGTTTCATTTTTGTGTGTTTTGAAACCGTATGGATGTTTTGGTAAGGTGTGGTACCATTTTGGTGTGTTTTGGAAGCGTATGGGTGTTTGGGGGTGTTTTTGTACCGTTTGATATTGTTTCGTTTTTGTGTGTTTTGGAACCGTATGGATGTTTCGGTAATGTGTGGTACCATTTTGGTGTGTTTTGGAAGCGAATGGACGTTTTGGGGTGTTTTTGAACCGTTTTGTATTGTTTCGTTTTTGTGTGTTTTCGAACCGTATGGATGTTTCGATAAGGTGTGGTACCATTTTGGTGTGTTTTGGAAGCGAATGAATATTTTGGTGTGTTTTTGAAGCGTAAGGACGTTTAGGGGTGTTTTTGAACCGTTTGGTATTGTTTCGTTTTTGTGTGTTTCGGAACCGTATGGATGTTTCGGTAAGGTGTGGGACCATTTTTGTGTGTTTTGGATGCGTGTTGACGTTTTGGGAAGTTTTTGAACCGTTTGGTGTTGTATCATTTTTGGGTGTTTTCGAACCGTATGGATGTTTCATTAAGGTCTGGTACCATTTTGGTGTGTTTTGGAAGCGTATGAACATTTTGGTGTGTTTTTGAAGCGTATGGACGTTTGGGGTGTTTTTGAACCGTCTGGAATTGAATCGTTTTTGTGTGTTTTGGAACCGTATGGATGTTTCGGTAAGGTTTGGTACCATTTTGGTGTGTTTCGGAAGCGTATGAACGTTTTGGTATGTTGTTGAAGCGTATGGTCGTTTTGGGGTGTTTTCAACGGTTTGGTATTGTTTCATTTTTGTGTGTTTTGAATCCGTATGGATTTATTGGTAAGGTTTGGTACCATTTTGGTGTGTTTTGGAAGCGTATGGGTGTTTGGGGGTGTTTTTGAACCGTTTGGTATTGTTTCGTTTTTGTGTGTTTTGGAAGCGTATGAATGTTTCGGTAATATGTGGTTACCATTTTGGTGTGTTTTTGAAGCGTATGGTCGTTTTGGGGTATTTTGAACCGCTTGGTATTGTTTCGTTTTTGTGAGTTTTGGAACCGTATGGATGTTTCGGTAAAGTGTGATACCATTTTGGTGTGCTTTTGACGCATATGGACGTTTTGGGGTGTTTTTGAACCATTTAGCATTGTTTCGTTTTTGTGTGTTTTGGAACCGTATGGATGTTTCGGTAAGGTGTGATACCATTTTGGTGTGCTTTTGACGCATATGGACGTTTTGGGGTGTTTTTGAACCATTTGGCATTGTTTCGTTTTTGTGTGTTTTGTAACCGTATGGATGTTTCCGTAAAGTGTGGTACCATTATGGTGTGTTTTGGAGGCGTAAGGACGTTTTGGGGTGCTTTTGAACCGTTTGGTATTGTTCCGTTTTTGTGTGTTTCGGAACCATGTGGATATTTCGGTAATATGTGGTTACCATTTTGGTGCGTTTTTGAAGCGTATGGACGTTTTGGGGTGTATTTAAACCTATTGGTATGGTTTCGTTTTTGTGTGTTTTGGAACCGTATGAATGTTTCGATAAGGTGTGGTACCATTTTAGTGTGTATTGGAAGCGTATGGACGTTTTTGTGTGTTTTTGAAACGTATGGACGTTTTGGGGTGTTTTTGAACCGTTTGGTATTGTTTCGTTTTTTTGTGTTTTGGAACCGTTTGCATGTTTCGGTAAGCTGTGGTACAAACTTGGTGTGTTTTGGAAGCGTATGGACGTTTTGCGGTGTTTTTGAACAGTTTGATATTGTTTCGTTTTTGTGTGATTTGGAACCGTACGGATGTTTCGGTAAGCTGTGGTACAAACTTGGTGTGTTTTGGAAGCGTATGGACGTTTTGCGGTGTTTTTGAACAGTTTGATATTGTTTCGTTTTTGTGTGATTTGGAACCGTACAGATGTTTCGGTAAGGTGTGGTGCCATTTTGGTGTGTTTTAGAAGCGTATGAACGTTTTGGGGTGTTTTGGAAGCGTATGGACGTTTTGCGGTGTTTTTGAACCGTTTGGTATTGTTTTGTTTTTGTGTGTTTTCGAACCGTATGGATGTTTCGGTAAGGTGTGGTACCATTTTGGTATGTTTTTGAAGCGTATGGTTGTTTTGGGGTGTTTTTGAACCATTTGGTATTGTTTCGTTTTTGTGTGTTTTGTAACCGTATGGATGTTTCAGTAAAGTGTGGTACCATTATGGTGTGTTTTGGATGCGTATGGACGTTTTGGGGTGTTTTTGAACCGTTTGGTATTGTTCCGTTTTTGTGTGTTTTGGAACCGTGTGGATATTTCGGTAATATGTGGTTACCATTTTGGTGCGTTTTTGAAGCGTATGGACGTTTTGGGGTGTATTTTAAAGTTTTGGTATGGTTTCGTTTTTGTGTGTTTTGGAACCGTATGAATGTTTCGTTAAGGTGTGGTACCATTTTGGTGTGTATTGGAAGCGTATGGACGTTTTTGTGTGTTTTTGAAACGTATGGACGTTTTGGGGTGTTTTTGAACCGTTTGGTATTGTTTCTTTTTTGTGTGTTTTCGAACCGTATGGATGTTTCGGTACGGTGTGGTTCCATTTTGGTTTGTTTTGGAAGCGTTTGAACGTTTGGTGTGTCTTTGAAGCGTATGTACGTTTTGGGGTGTTTTTGAGCCGTTTGGTAATGTTTCGTTTTTGTGTGTTTTGGCCCGTATGGATGTTTCGGTAAGGTGTGGTACCATTTTGGTGTGTTTTTGAAGCGTATGAACGTTTTGGTGTGTTTTTGATGCGTATGGACGTTTTGGGGTGTTTTTGAACTGTATGGTTGTTTTGGGGTGTTTTTGAACCGTTTGGTATTGTTTCCTTTTTGGGTGTTTTCTAACCGTATGGATGTTTCAGTAAAGTGTGCTACCATTTTGGTGTGTTTTTGATGCGTATGGACGTTATGGGGTGTTTTTGAACCGTTTGGTATTGTTCCGTTTTTGTGTGTTTTGGAACCGTATGGATGTTTCGGTAATATGTGGTTACCATTTTGGTGTGTTTTTGAATCGTATGGACGTTTTGGGGTGTTTTTAAACCGTTTGGTATGATTTCATTTTTGTGTGTTTTGGACCCGTATGGATGTTTCGGTAAGATGTGGTACCATTTCGGGGTGTTTTGGAAGCGCTTGAACGTTTTGGTGTGTTTTTGACGCGTATGTACGTCTTTGAGTGTTTTTGAGCCGTTTAGTATTGTTTCGTTTTTGTGTGTTTTGAACCGTATGGATGTTTCGGTATGGTGTGGTACCATTTTGGTGTGTCTTGGAAGCGTATGGACGTTTTGGGGGGTTTTGGAACAGTTTGGTATTGTATCATTTTTGTGTGTTTTCGAACCGTATGGATATTTTGGTAAGGTGTGGTACCCTTTTGGTGTGTTTTGGAAGCGTATGAACGTTTTGGTGTCTTTTTAAAACGTATGGACGTTTTGGGGTGTTTTTGAACCGTTTGGTATTGTTTCGTTTTTGTATGTTTTGTAACCATATGGATATTTCTGTAAGGTGTGGTTCCATTTTCGTGTGTTTTGGAAGCGTTTGAACGTTTTGGTGTGTTTTTGAAGCGTATGTACATTTTGGGGTGTTTTTGAGCCGTTTGGTATTGTTTCATTTTTGTGTGTTTTGAACCGTATGGATGTTTCGGTTAGGTGTGGTACCGTTTTGGTGCGTCTTGGAAGCGTATGGACGTTTAGGGGTGTTTTTGAACAGTTTGGTAAGTATCATTTTTGTGTGTTTTCGAACCGTATGGGTGTTTCGGTAAGGTGTGGTACCATTTTGGCGTATTTTGTAAGCGTATGAACGTTTTGGTGTGTTTATGAGGCGTATGGACGTTTTGAGGTGTTTTTGAACCGTTTGGTATTATTTTGTTTTTGTGTGTTTTGTAACTGTATGGATGTTTCAGTAAAGTGTGGTACCATTTTGGTGTGTTTTGGATGCGTATGGACGTTTTGGGGTGTTTTTGAAGCGTATGGACGTTTTGTGGTGTTTTTGAACCGTTTGGTATTGTTTCGTTTTTTTGTGTTTTGGAACTTTATGGATGTTTTGGTAAGCTGTGGTACCATTTTGGTGTGTTTTGGAAGCGTATGAACGTTTTGGTGTGTTTTTGATGCGTATGGATGGTTTGGGGTGTTTTTGAACCTTTTGGTATTGTTTCGTTTTTTTGTGTTTTGGAACCGTAGGATGTTTTGGTAAGCTGCGGTCCCATTTTGGTGTGTTTTGGAAGCGTATGGAAGTTTTTGGGTGTTTTTGAACAGTTTGGTATTGTTTCGTTTTTGTGTGTTTTGGAACCGTACGGATGTTTCGGTAAGGTGTGGTACAATTTTTAGTGTGTTTTGGAAGCGTATTAACTTTTTGTTGTGTTTTTGATGCGTATGGACGTTTTTGGGTGTTTTTGAACCGTTTGGCATTGTTTCGTTTTTTCTGTGTTTTGGAACCGGTAAGCTGTGGTACCACTTTGGTGTGTTTTGGAAGCGTATGGATGTTTTGGGGTGTTTTTTAACCGTTTCGTATTGTATCGTTTTAGTGTGTTTTCGAACCGTATGGATGTTTCGGTAAGGTGTGGTACCATTTTGGTGTGTTTTGGAAGCGTATGGACGTTTTGGGGTGTTTTTGAACCGTTTGGTATTGTGTCGTTTTTGTGTGTTTTCGAACAGTATGGATGTTTGGGCAAGTTTGGTTCCATTTTGATGTGTTTTGGAAGCGTGTGGTCGTTCTGGTGTGTTTTTGAACCGTTTGGTACTGTTTCGTTTTTGTGTGTTTTGTAACCGTATGGATGTTTCAGTGAGGTGTGGTACCATTTTGGTGTGTTTTGGAAGCGTATGGACGTTTCGGGGAGTTTTTGAATCGTTTGGTATTGTTCCGTTGTTGTGTGTTTTGGAATCGTATGAATGTGTCGGTAATATGTGGTTACCATTTTGGTGTGTTTTTCAAGCGTATGGACGTTTTGGGGTGTTTTTAAACCGTTTCGTATGGTTTATTTTTTGTGTGTTTTGGAACCGTATGGATGTTTCGGTACGGTGTGGTACCATTTTGGTGTGTTTTGGAAGCGTATGGACGTTTTGGGGCGTTTTTAAACCGTTTGGTGTTATTTCGTTTTTGTGTGTTTTGGAACCGTATGGATGATTCAGTTCGGTGTGGTACCATTTTTGTGTGTTTTGGAAGCGTATGAACGTTTTGGTGTATTTTTAAAGCGTATGGACTTTTGGGGTGTTTTTGAACCGTTTGGGATTGTTTCGTTTTTGTTTTTTTTCGATCCGTATGGATGTTTCAGTAAGGGGTGTTACCATTTTGGTGTGTTTTGGAAGCGTATGAACGTGTTGGAGTGTTTTTGAAGCGTATCAACGTTTTGGGGTGTTTTTGAACCGTTTGGTATTGTTTCGTTTTTGTGGGTTTTGTAACCATAGGGATGTTTCGGTAAGGTGTGGTACCATTTTGGTGTGTTTTAAAGGCATATGAAGTTTTGGTGTGTTTTTCAAGCGTATGGACGTTTTGGGGTGTTTTTGAGCCGTTTGGTATTGTTTCGTTTTTGTGTGTTTTGGAACCGTATGGATGTGTCGGTATGCTGTGGTACCATTTTGGTGTGTTATGGAAGCGCAGGGTTGTTTTGCGATGTTTTTTAACCTTTTGGAATTGTTTCGTTTTTGTGTGATTTGGAACCGTATGGATGTTTCGGTATGGTGTGGTACCATTTTTGTGTTTTTTGGAAGCGTATGAACGTTTTGGTGTGTCTTTGAACCGTTTGGTTTTGTATCGTTTTTGTGTGTTTTCGAACAGTATGGATGTTTCGGTAAGGTGTGGTACCATTTTGGTGTGTTTTGGATGTCTATGGACGTTTTGGGGTGTTTTTGAACCGTTTGGTATTGTTCGTTTTTGTGGGTTTTGTGACCATATGGATGTTTCGGTAAGGTGTGGTACCATTTTGGCGTGTTTTGGAAGCGTATGAACATTTTGGTGTGTTTTTGAAGCGTATGGACTTTTGGGGTGTTTTTTAACCGTTTGGTATTATTTCGTTTTTTGTGTTTTGGAACCGTATGGATTTTTCGGTAGGGTGTGGTAACATTTTGATGTGTTTTGGAAGCGTATGGACGTTTTGGGGTGTTTTGGAACCGTAAGTTTGTTTCGGTAATGTGTTGTACCATTTTGGTGTGTTTTGGAAGCGTTTGAACGTTTTGGTGCGTTTTTGAAGCGTATGAACGTTTTGGTGTGTTTTCGAAACGTATGGACGTTTCGGGGTGTTTTTGAACCGTTTGGTATTGTATCATTTTTGTGTGTTTTCGAACCGTACGGATGTTTCAGTAAGGTTTGGTACCATTTTGGTGTGATTTGGAAGCGTATGAACGTTTGGTGTGTTTTTGAAGCGTATGGACGTTTTGGGGTGTTTTTAATCCGTTTGGTATTGTTTCGTTTATGTGTGTTTTCGAACCGAATGGATGTTTCGGTAATGTGTGGTGCCAAAACGTTCATACGCTTCCAAAAGACACCAAAATGGTTCCACACCTGTTGGCTGCAGCTTGTTGGCTGCTCTCGTTGTAGTTGATTACTATAACATAACTGTTAGTTTCATTTTTTTATGCCTAACCAATTGGGGTTGTCGTTGGGATCTCCCTTCTCAGAGGGGGGCGTCCTCTGCGTGGTATTACTAGTTGTTGCTTGTCACGGCTGTTAACGAAGTGCCTGGTTCAGTTTAGTTGGCTGGTCCTGTTTTTTGTCCTCAATTCAAGTCCTGTTATGATATGCTGTCCAGGCTACAAATGCAAGCAGTTGTCCTGTTGTGCAATGCTGTGTTCTGCTATTCTGCTATTCTGTATAACCAGTTTGGGGTTTTGTTGGTCCCTTCGGCACACATAGAGGATCATGACACAAATGGACACTCTTCTGATTTGATTACTATCCATGGATGCGGCTATCTTGCTATCTGCTGTTGTTTGCTGTTTAGTGCCCGGTCATGGCCTGTTAAGATGTGTTCTTCTCATTGTAGTTCAATGTGCATGCTAAATGAGCTGAATTGTCATGTCTCTTTTGTAATGCTTAGGAGTCCTAGCACTGGCTTTAACATTAAGGTGGTGTTTTCTTTCCCTCAAACATGATGGATTGGAATCATTGTTAAGCATATCATTGTCCCACGTAGCCACTTGGCGATGGTAATTTTCTTTTCTTTTCTTTTTCTTTTCATCCTGGGGTATGCTCCTTGTAGGCTGTATATTCGATTAGCCTCTTTTATATTTCAAGCTGATTTAAACAAAAAAAAAAAAACACACAAAAACGAAACAATACCAAACGGTTCAAAAACACCCCAAAACGTCCATACGCTTCTAAAACACACCAAAATGGTACCACATCTTACCGGAACATCCATACGTTCCAAAACAAACAAAAACGAAACAATACCAAACGGTTCAAAAACACCCAAAAACGTCCATACGCTTCCAAAACACACGAAAATGGTAGCACACTTTACCGAAACATCCACACGGTTCCAAAACACACAAAAACGAAACAATACCAAACAGTTCAAAAACACCCTAAAACGTCCATACGCTTCACAAACACACCAAAATGGTACCCAATACATCCATACGGTTCCAAAACACACAAAAAAGGAACAACACCAAACGGTTCAAAAACACCGCAAAACATCCATACGCTTCCAAAACACACTAAAATGGAACCACACTTTACCGAAACATCCATACGGTTCCAAAACACACAAAAACGAAACAATACCAAACGGTTCAAAAACACCCCAAAACGTCCATACGTTTAAAAAATGCACAAACATTCATACGCTTTCAAAACACACCAAAAGGGTACCACACGTTACCGAAAATTCCATACGTTTCCAAAACACACAAAAACGAAACAACACAAAACGGTTCAAAAACACCCCAAAACGTCCATTCGCTTCCAAAACACACCAAAATGGTACCACACATTACCGAAACGTCCATACGGTTCAGAAACACACAAAAACTAAACAATACCAAACGGTTCAAAAACACCCCAAAACGTCCATACGCTTCCAAAACACACCAAAATGGTACCATACATTACCTAAACATCTTTACGGTTCCAAAACACACAAAAACGAAACAACACCAAACGGTTCAAAAACACCCCAAAACTTCCATACGCTTCAAAAACACACCAAAACGTTCATACGCTTCCAAAACACACCAAAATGGTACCACACCTTACCGAATCATCCATACGGTTCCAAAACACACAATAACGAAACAATACCAAACGGTTAAAAAACACCCAAAACGTCCATATGCTGCCAAAACACAACAAAATGGTACCACAACTTACCGAAACATCCATACGGATTTTACCCAAAAAAAAAAAAAACATCCATACGGTTCCAAAACACACAAAAACGAAACAATACCAAACGGTTCAAAAACACCCTAAAACGTCCATACGCATCCAAAACACACCAAAATGGTACCCAATACATCCATACGGTTCCCAAACACACAAAAAAGAAACAATACCAAACGGTTCAAAAACACCGCAAAACGTCCATACACTCCCAAAACACACTAAAATGGAACCACACTTTATCGAAACATCCACACGGTTCCAAAACACACAAAAACGTAACAATACCAAAGGTTCAAAAACACCCCAAAACGTCCACACGCTTCCAAAAACCAACAAAATGGAACCCGATACATCCATACGGTTCCAAAACACACAAAAAATAAACTATACGAAAAGGTTCAAAAACACCGCAAAACGTCCATACGCTTCCAAAACACACCAAAATGGTACCACACGTTACCGAAACGTACTTACGGTTCCAAAACACTAAAAAACGAAACAATACCAAACGGTTCAAAAACAACCCAAAACGTCCACACGCTTCCAGAACACACAAAATGGTACCACACATTACCGAAACTGCCATACGGTTCCAAAACACACAAAAACGAAACAATACCAAACGGCTCAAAAACACCCCATAACGTCCGTACGTTTCGAAAACAAACCAAAACGTTCAGCCGCTTCCAAAATACACCAAAATGGTACTACACCTTACCGACATATCCATACTGTTCAAAAACACACAAAAACGATACAATATCAAACGGTTCAAAAACACCCCAAAACGTCCATTCACTTCAAAAACACACGAAAATGGTACCACACTTTACCGAAACAATACAATACCAAACGGTTCAAAAACACCCTGAATAGTCCATACGCACCCAAACCACACCAAAATCGTACAACACTTTACCAAAACATCCGTACGGTTATAAAACACACCTAAACGATAAAATACCAAACGGTTCAAAAACACCCCAAATCGTCCATACGCCTCCAAAACACACGAAAATGGTACAACACCTTACAAAAACATCCATACGGTTCCAAAACACACTAAAATGACACAACACCAAATGGTTTAAAAACACCCCAAATCGTCCATATGCTTCCAAAACACACCAAAATGGTACAACGCCATACCAAAACATCCATACGATTCCAGAACACACCAAAACCATACAATACCAAACGGTTCAAAAACAACCCAAATCGTCCATTCGATTCCAAAACACACCAATATGGTACAACCCCTTACCAAAACATTCATACGGTTCCAAAACACTACAATCCCTAACGGTTCAAAAAACTCCCCTAAACGTCCAAACGCTTCCAAAACACACCAAAATGGTACAACACCTTACCAAAACATCAATACGGTTCAAAAACATACCAAAACGATACAATACCAAACGGTTCAAAAACTACCGAAGTCATCCATACGCTTCCAAAACACACCAAAATGGTACAACCCCTTACCAAAACGTCCATACTGTTCTAAATCACACCAAAACGATACAATACAAAACGGTTCAAAAACTCTCCAAATCGTCCATACTCATCCAAAACACACCAAAATGGTACAACACCTTACCAAAACATCAATACGTTTCCAAAATGTACCAATATGATACAATATGGTCTACCCAAAAAAAAAAAAAGATACAATACCAAACGGTTCAAAAATTCCCCAAATCGTCCATACGCTTCCAAAACACACCGAAATGGTACAAAGCCTTACCAAAACATCCATACGATTCCAAAATACACCGAAACCAAACAATACCAAACGGTTCAAAAACACCACAAATCCTCTATACGATTCCAAAACACATAAAAATGGTATAACTCCATACCAAAACAACAATAAGGTTCCAAAACACACCAAAACGATATAATACCACACGGTTCCAAAAAATCCCAAATCGTACATACGCTTCTAAAACACACTAAAATGGTACAGCACCTTACCAAAACATCGATACGGTTCCAAAACACACCAAAACAATACAATACGAAACGGTTCAAAAACACCCGAAATCGTCCATACGCTTCCAAAACACACAAAAATCGTACAACACCTTACCAAAATATCCATACGGTTCTAAAACACATCTAAACGATACAATACCAAACGGTTCAAAAACACTTTAAATCATCCATACGCTTCCAAAACACACGAAAATGGTACAACACCTTCCCCAACGGCAAATAATCTGGTGCTGTTCTGATGCTTAGTTAGCTGGCAAAGTTGGTACAAGCTTCAAGTTAAGTTGGTGACTTTTTATCATTCGAAGTTTCATGGATTTCAGCTTGTAATACTCCTATTGTGATGAAGGCTCCTTTTAGTCAGATTGCACTATTTGTAATTTTTGCCATCTGTTTTGTTTCGCTATAATAGATGCATATGAAACAGATGTTTCGCTTTATTCTAGTCCTATGTAGCCGTTTGGCGTAGGCTTTCTGTGTATCTAGGTTACTTTATTTTTTCCTATTTCTTTCCTCCACCTCCTGGGGTATGCCCCTTGTAGGCTGTACATTCGGTTATCCTTTTTTAATTTCAAGCTAATTTATGCAAAAAAAAAAAAACATCCACACTGTTCCAAAACACACCAAAACGACACAATACCAAACGGTTCAAAAACAACCCAAATCGTCCATATCATTACAAAACACACCAAAATGGTACAACGCATTACCAAAACGTTCATACGATTCCAAAACACACTAAAACCGTACAATACCAAACGGTTCAAAAACGAACCAAATCGTCTATTCGCTTCCAAAACACCCCGAAATGGTACAACACCATACCAAAACATCAATACGGTTCCAAAACATACCAAACTGATACGATACCAAACGGTTCAAAAACTCTCCCCAAAGTCCATACACTTCCAAAACACACCAAAATAGTACAACACGTTACCAAAACATCGATACGGTTCCAAAACACACCAAAACAATACAATACCAAACGGTTCAAAAACACCCCAAATCGTCCATACGCATCCAAACCACGCCAAAATCGTACAACACCTTACCAAAACATCCATACGGTTCTAAAACATACCTAAACGATAAAAAACCGAACGGTTCAAAAACACCCCAAATCGTCCATACGCTTCCAAAACACACGAAAATGAAACAACACCTTACAAAAACATCCATACGGTTCCAAAACACACTAAAATGACACAATACCAAACGGTTCAAAAACACCCCAAATACTCCATATGCTTCCAAAACACACCAAAATGGTACAACACCATACCAAAACATCCATACGATTCCAAAACACACAAAAACCATACAATACGAAACGGTTCAAAAACAACCCAAATCGTCCATTTGCTTCCAAAACACACCAAAATGGTACAACCCCTTACAAAAACAATCATACGGTTCCAAATCACACCAACACACTACAATCCCAAACGGTTCAAAAACTCCCCAAAATGTCCAAACGCTTCCAAAACACACCAAAATGGTACAACACCTTACCAAAACATCAATACAGTTCAAAAACATACCAAAACGATACAATACCAAACGGTTCAAAAACTACCGAAATCGTCCATACGCTTCCAAAGCACACCAAAATGGTACAGCCCCTTACCAAAACATCCATACTGTTCCAAATCACACCAAAACGATACAATACCAAACGGGTCAAAAACTCCCCAAATCGTCCATACGCATCAAAAACACACCAAAATGGTACAACACCATACCTAAAGATCAATACGGTTCCAAAACGTACCAATGTGATACAATATGGTTTACCAAAAAAAAAATACGATACAATACCAAACAGTTCAAAAACTCCCCAAATCGTCCAAACGCTTCCAAAATACACCCAAACCATACATTAACAAATGGTTCAAAACCCCCCCCCCCCCAAATCCTCCATATGATTCCAAAACACATAAAAATGGTATAACTCCTTACCCAAACAACCATAAGGTTCCAAAACACACCAAAACGATACAATACCAAACGGTTCAAAAACTACCGAAATCGTCCATACGTTTCCAAAACACACAAAAATGGTACGACACCTTACCAAAACATCAATACAGTTTTTTTGGATAAAACTGCTTGAAATTGAAAAAGAGGCTAACCGAATATACAGCCTACAAGGGGCATACCCCAGGAGGAAAAGAAAAGAAAGAAATCAAAACTGTATGGTTTACATACCAATACAATACAATATGGTTTACCCAAAAAAAATACGATAAAATACCAACCGGTTCAAAAACTCCCCAAATCGTCCATACCGATCCAAAACACACCAAAATAGTACAAAGCCTTACCAAAACATCCATACGATTCCAAAATACACCAAAACCATACAATACTAAACGGTTCAAAAACACCCCAAATGCTCCATACGATTCCAAAACACATAAAAATGGTATGACTCCTTACCAAAACAACGATAAGGTTCCAAAACACACTAAAATGATACAATACCAAACGGTTCAAAAATATCCCAAATCGTGCATACGCTTCCAAAACACATTAAAATAGTACAACACCTTACCAAAACATTGATACGGTTCCAAAACACACCAAAACAATACAATACCAAACGGTTCAAAAACACCCCAAATCGTCCATACGCTTCCAAAACACACAAAAATCGTTCAACACCTTACGAAAACATCCATACGGTTCTAAAACATACCTAAACGATACAATACCAAACGGTTCAAAAAAACCCCAAATATTCCATACGCTTCCAAAACACACGAAAATGGTACAAAACCTTACCAATTCATCCATACTGTTCCAAAAACACACCAAAAAGACACAATACCAAACTGTTTTAAAAAACACCCCAAATCGTCCATATGCTTCCAAAACACACCAAAATGGTACAACGCATTACGAAAACGTCCATACGATTCCAAATCGCACAAAAACCATACAATACCAAATGGTTCAAAAACGACGCAATTCGTCTACTCGCTTCCAAAACACACCAAAATGGTATAACACCTTACCAAAACATCAATACGGTTCCAAAACATACCAAAACGATACAATACCAAACAGTTCAAAAACCCCCCAAATCGTCTATACGCTTCCAAAACACACCAAAATGGTACAACACCTTACCAAATTATCCATACGGTTCCAAAACTCACCAAAACGATACAATTCCAAACGGTTCAAAAACACCTCAAATCGTCCATATGCTTACAAAACACACAAAAATGGTTCAACGCCTTATCAAAACATCCATACGATGTTTTGATATTTAGGCAAGTTCTGCTAGCTACTTCCTTATTTTTTTTAGGTAAATTAGCATGAAATAAGCTACTTCCTTATTATGCATTTGCAATGTGTTACTTCATTCTCTTTGGGCATGTTCTGTACTTCTTGTTGAGTAATGGCTGTTTTACTTGAGAGTAGTTGGAGCTGCTGCGTCTTGTAGTTGTCTTGACCTATCCTGTTATGACTGCTGCTTTTTACACTTGGGGCATGTCCCTAGCTGAAGTTGAGGACTGCTTTATACTCATGTGCTGTCCGTATTCATGGGCCATTTTGATTTTGATCTCTTTTGGGATATTCTGAAAGGAAGCTGCTGCTATCTTCCATGTTCATATGGCTGTTTTTTTGTGCTCCTACTACTGCTGTTATGATGGTCTACTGCTGCTGTTATGATCTATTCGGCTGTCTAGATATGGTACCATATCGGCTGTCCAGATACCAGATTGGTGTATCCGTTGGTGTAGTCCAGACGTAGCTGCTGCTACTGTCCGGTTCTTCTGTTTTGTGCTTTGCTATAGTTACTGACTGTTATGCAGCTATAGTCTCCTGCGGAGCAGCCTCCTTTGCTGTTTTCAAGTGAAAGCGTAAATTTGTAGTATGCCTAACTACCTGGGGATGTCGTTGGGATCTCCTTTCGCAGAGGGGGACGTCCTCTGCATGATGTATAGTTGCTACTGACCAGTTTTTGCTGCTGTTACGGCTTCTGCTACTTCTGCCAGCGAGATGTTGATTAGATTTGGTATGTTGTAATGCCACAAGCTGCATACAGGCGTTAAGAAGCCCAGATTTTAGTTGTATGCCAGTAACATGTAAATTGGTCACACCTATTGTCATGTTGGATTCTTTCATTATGCAGATTGCACCAAGTGTAATCTTTTTGCCACCTGTTTCGTTTCCCTCTATTAGATGGTTAGATACAGATATTCAATTTACTTCTAGTCCTATGTAGCCGTTTGGCGTCGGCTTTCTCTAATGTTTTCTTTTCCTTTCTTTTTTTTTTCCCTCCTAGGGTATGCCCCTTGTAGGCTGTATATTCTGTTAGCACCTTTTTTATTTCAAGTTGATTTACCCAAAAAAAAATAACATCCATACGATTTTAAAAACACACCAAAACGATAAAATACCAAATGGTTCAAAAAAACCCAAAATCGTCCATACGCTTCCAAAACACCACAAAACGGTACAACGCCTTACCAAAACATCCCTACGGTTCCAAAACACACCGAAACGATACAATACCAAATGTTTCAAAAACAGCCCAAGTCCTCCATACGATCCGAAAACACACCAAAATGGTACAACACCTTACCAAAACATCCATACGGTTCCAAAACACACCAAAACGATACAATACCTGACGGTTCAAAAACACCTCAAATCCTCCGTACAATTTCAAAACACACCAAAATGGTACAACACCTTACCAAAACATCCACACGTTTCCAAAACTCACCAAAACGATACAATACCAAACGGTTCAAAAACACCCCAAATCGTCCATACGCTTCCAAACACCCCAAAATGGTACAATCCCTTACCAAAACATTCATACGGTAACAGAACACACCAAAACGATACAATACCAAACATTTCAAAAACAGCCCAAATACTCCATATGATTCCAAAACACATAAAAATAGGATAACACCTTACAAAAACAACCATAAGGTTCCAAAACACACAAAAATGAAACAATACAAAACGGTTCAAAAACACCGCAAATCATCCATACGCTTCCAAAACACACCAAAATGGTACAACACCTTAACAAAACATCCATACGGTTCCAAAACACACCAAAACCATACAATACCAAACGGTTCAAAAACACCCCAAATCCTCCATACGATTCCAAAACACACCAAAATGGTACAACACCTTACCAAAACATCCATACGGTTCCAAAACACACCAAAACGATACAATACCAAACAGTTCAAAAACATCCCAAATCGTGCATACGCTTTCAAAACACACTAAAATGGTACAACACCTAACCAAAACATCGATACGGTTCCAAAACACACCAAAATAATACAACACCAAACGGTTCAAAAACACCCCAAATCGTCCAAACGCCTCCAAAACACACCAAAATCGTGCAACACCTTACCAAAACATCCATACGGTTCTAAAACACACCTAAACGATACAATACCAAACGGTTCAAAAACAACCCAAATCGTCCATTCGATTCCAAAACACACCAATATGGTACAACCCCTTACCAAAACATTCATACGGTTCCAAAACACTACAATCCCAAACGGTCCAAAAAACTCCAAAAACTTTCATGCGCTTCCAAAACACTAAAATGGTACAACACCTTACGAAAACATCAATACGGTTCCAAATCATACCAAAACGATACAATACCAAACCGTTCAAAAACTCCCCAAATCGTCCATATGCTTCCAAAACTCACCAAAATGGTACAACTCCTTACCAAAACATCCATACGGTTCCAAATCACATCAAAACGATACAATACCAAACGGTTCAAAAACTCCCCAAAACGTCCATATGCTTCCAAAACACACCAAAATTGGTACAACCTTCAAGTTCAGTTGGTGACAAGGGACAACGGTACCTTTAGATTAAACCAAGCTTCATGGAACGATGTTTCATATTGTCATGAAGGCTCTCATCGTTTTAGTCAGATTGCTCTAATTGTAATCTTTGGCCATCTTTTTCGTCTCCCTCTAATAGATGGATAGGAAACAGATGTTTCATTTTATTCTAGTCCAATGTAGCCGTTTGGCGTAGGCTTTCTCCATATCCAAGTTCCTTTATTCTTTTATTTTTCTTTCCTCCTGGGGTATGCCCCCTGTAGGCTGTATATCCGGTTAGCCTTTTTTTAATTTCAAGCTGATTTAACAAAAAAAAAATACGATACAATACCAAACGGTTCAAAAACTCCCAAAATCATCCATTCGCTTCCAAAACACCAAAAATGGTACAGACCTTACCAAAACATCCATACGATTCAAAAATACACCAAAACCATACAATACCAAACGATTCAAAAACACCCCAAATCCTCCATACGATTCCAAAACACATAAAAATAGTATAACACCCTACAAAAACAACCAAAAGGTTCCAAAACACACCAAAACGAGACAACCCCAGACGGTTCAAAAACATCCCAAATCGTGCATACGCTTCCAAAACACACTAAAATGGTAAAACACCTTACCAAAACATCGATACGGTTCCAAAACACACCAAAACAATACAATACCAAACGGTTCAAAAACACCCCAAATCGTCCATACGCTTCCAAAACACACCAAAATCGTACAACACCATACCAAAACATCCATACGGTTCTAAAACACAACAAAACGATACAATACCAAACGGTTCAAAAACACCCCAAATTGTCCATACGCTTCTAAAACACACGAAAATGGTACAACACCATACCAAAACATCCATACGGTTCCAAAACACACTAAAACGACACAATACCAAACGATTCAAAAACACCCCAAATCGTCCATATGCTTCCAAAACACACCAAAATAGAACAACGCCTTACCAAAACATCCTTACGATTCCAAAACACCAAAACCATACAAAACCAAACGGTTCAAAAACACCCCAAATCCTCCATACAATTCCAAAACACATAAAAATGGTATAACACCTTACAAAAACGACCATAAGGTTCCATAACACACCAAAACGAGACGATACCAAACGGTTCGAAAACATCCCAAATCGTGCATACGCTTCCCAAACACACTAAAATGGTACAACACCATACCAAAACATCTATACGGTTCCAAAACAATACAATACCAAACGGTTCAAAAACAGCCCAAATCGTCCATACGCTTCCAAAACACACCGAAATCGTTAAACACCATACCAAAACATCCATACGGTTCCAAAACACACTGAAATGACACAATACCAACCGGTTCAAAAACACCCCAAATCGGCCATATGCTTCCAAAACACACCAAAATGGAACAACGCCTTACCAAAACATCCATACGATTCCAAAACACCCCAAAACCATACAATACCAAACGGTTCAGAAACAACCCAAATTGTCCATTCGCTTCCAAAACACAACAAAATGGTACAACCCCTTACCAAAACATTCATACGGTTCCAAATCACACCAAAACAATACAATTCCAAACGGTTCAAAAACTCCACAAAACGTCCATACGCTTCCAAAACACTAAAATGGTACAACACCTTACCAAAACATCAATACGGTTCCAAAACATACCAATACGATACAATACCAAACGGTTCAAAAACTCCCCAAATCTTCAAACGCTTCCAAAACACACCAAAATGGTACAGAGCGTTACCAAAACATTAATACGATTCCAAAATACACCAAAACAATACAATACCAAATGGTTCAAAAACACCCCAAATCCACCGTACGATTCCAAAACACATAAAAATGGTATAACACCTTACAAAAACAACCATAAAGTTCCAAAACACACCAAAACGATACCAAACGGTTCAAAAACATCCCAAATCGTGCATACGCTTCCAAAACACACTAAAATGGCGGAACACCTTACCAAAACATCGATACGGTTCCAAAACACCCCAAATCGTTCATACGCTTCCAAAACACACCAAAATGGTACAAAACCTTACCAAAACATTAATACGGTTCCAAAAGATAATAAAACGATACAATACGAAACAGTTCAAAAACTCCCCAAATCGTCCATACGCTTCCAAAACTCACCAAAATGGTACAACCCCTTTCCAAAAACATCCATACGGTTCTAAATCACACCAAAACCATACAATAACAAACGGATAAGGTTCCAAAACACACCAAAACGATACCAAACGGTTCAAAAACATCCCAAATCATGCATACGCTTTCAAAAAAAAAAAAATGTTAGTATTAACGGGGATGTCACTGGTTTTATTCTTGGGAAAAGGGGGCTTCGACAAGGTGACCCCTTGTCATCGTACCTATTTGTCATTGTGATGGAGGTACTCACGTGCCTCCTGCGGGAAAAATCCCTTCTTCCTGATTTCCAATTTCATTGGAGGTGTCGTGATACCAAGCTTATTAATCTCTGCTTTGCTGATGATCTCATGATTTTCTGCAAGGGGGATTTGACTTCGGTCACTCACATTCAGGATGCTCTCACTGAGTTTCAGGCCTTGTCGGGTTTATCCCCTAGTCCTGGGAAAAGTAGCATTTATTTCTCTGGGGTTAACCTTAATACTAGACTGGCCATTTTAAATGTTTTAGGGTTCCAAGAGGGCACTCTACCCGTTAGATACCTTGGGGTGCCACTGATCTCCACTAAACTTAAAGCTACAGATTGCCAGCGTCTAGTGGATAGTATTGTTGCTAAAACTAAGTCTTGGACTAATAGGGACCTAACATATGCTGGTAGGGTGCAGTTGATAAGGAATGTCCTATTCTCCATCCAAACCTATTGGTCCTCTCTTTTTATAATTCCCAAGAAAGTGATTAAAGAAGTTGAATCTATATTGCGAGCATTCCTCTGGTCTGGCCCTGACCTTAAGAAATATGGTGCTAAGGTTTATTGGGAGCACCTCTGCTCCCCAAAAGAGGAAGGGGGACTTGGCTTCAAATCCATGCAGGTTTGGAACAAGGCTGCCATTGCCAAGCACATTTGGTTCCTTATCTCGGGTGGGGAACAGTCAATGTGGTGTCAATGGGTCAAGTCGTACTTAATAAAAGGGAGGAACTTTTGGAACTTGAGAACTCCTGGGGATTGCACATGGGTTTGGAGGAAATTGCTGAACCTCAGACCTTTGGTCCATCCCTTTATTCTGAATGTGATAGGTGATGGTCAGTCCACTTCCTTGTGGTACGACAATTGGCATCCCCTTGGTCCATTGATGGCCACTTTTGGTCCCCGAATAGCTTATGATTCTGGTATTCCCAGGGAGGCTGCTGTGTCTCATATTATCCATAACTCAAACTGGGCATTTCCCTCACACAAACTTTTGAGCTCAATGAGATAAGAAGGAAGTTACCTCCTTTTATACCTAGCAGAATGGGTGGGGCTGATCAGGTTAGATGGACTCTCACCCCTACTGGTAAGTTCTCCATTTCATCTCTTTGGGATAAATTGAGAACTCCCTTCCCTAAAGTTGAGTGGCATAAACTGGTGTGGTTCTCGGGCCACATTCCCAAATGTAGCTTTATCACGTGGTTAGCTGTCCAGAAGAGGCTGTCCACTATGGATAGGCTAATGTTATTTGGCCTTACCCACTCCCCACAGTGTAGTTTTTGCCAGGGTGGTGAGAGCCATGATCATCTTTTCTTTAACTGTCCATTCTCTCAGCAGGTGTGGAACAACATCCTTTCCAAAATCCATGTTTCTTGGCACTCCAGAACATGGGCTGAGTGGATCACTTTTTTCTCTCATATAAAGGGAAAATCTTTTCAGGCTATAATCTCTAAGTTGATATTCACTGTAACTGTTTACCAAGTTTGGATTGAAAGGAATATGAGGAAATTTCAAGGTAAATCTTGTACTCTGGAGGTGGTTGCTCACAAAATCTACTCTATGGTGCGGACAAAGCTTTTATCATTCAACACATTACCTCCATCTAGGGCTGACTGGGTTGCGCATGAGTGGAATCTTAATGGTTCTTAAACATCATTCATATTGTTTGTTACTATGTGATATTCGATTCTGGAATTGATATTGGTATTTGGCATTTGGCATTTAGTTCTGGATTGATTTCTAACCTCGCAGGTTAGCATGTTGCACTACTCAGGTTTCAAACGAGGATACTTGACTACTATTACTCCTATTTACAAGGTATTATCTTACAATCTTCTCTTAGTCTGTTACAGCCTGGATACAGCTTTGGAAACCTCTTTCCCTTTGGCTTGTGTGTGTGAACCTGTGAGCTGTGTGCTTGAGCCCACTGATTTTTGAGAGTGGAGGTAAGAGTTAGTGGGAGTCCTTTTGTAAGGGAGAGTTGAGGGTGTAAGGGTCCCTCCTATTGCTTTTAGAATTATGGTGAGTTAGGCTTCGAGGGGGTAAGTGGGAGAGCAGATAAAGCAATAGGTTCCTGATGTTACTTTGGATCTGTTTCTAACTTGGCTATATTCCCAAGCATGGTTGCTGCATTCTGCTTCTGTTTGGATCTGTTCTTTGGATTTGTGAAGTGGATTGGAACTACCTTGTGTGTAAATCTGTTGGGCAGTCATGCTCTTATACTTGTTGTCTAGATTCTGCTCTTGTATCCCTGATATATATGGTTCTGATCAGCTGCCAATTCAGCCAGCTATACTTGTTTTTGTTAACACTTTTGCTACTAATCTGGCCTATCCTTGGGGGGATGTCCTTTGGACCGTTTATGCTTTTTAGGGGGCATGTCCCTAGATACCTCTTGTTACCTTTTGCATACCTTTTGCTGCCGTTTACTGGTACTGATCAGTTAGGAAGATGCGTTTCTGCAGTTCTGCTGTTCTGATGCCTTTCGGTTGTTCTGCTGTTCTATCAAGGGTTGGTCTTCATGTGTTTGGGTGTTGTTCCATTGTTTGTACCTGCTGATTTCTACTACCTGCTGCTGTTTTGTTCTGTGGATGCCTGTCATGGCGGTAGTTAGATGACATTGCAGCTGTTGTTGTTCCTTCATAGAGCAGATTTCTGTTAGATGCTGCTGCTGTAATGGTAGCTTCAGTTGGATGCTGAACTGAAGATGCTTTGCAATTTCGGAACCCGTCCAAGCTACCATTATGTGCTAAACGTGGTGTTGGGAAGCTACCACCTGGTGTTATGGATATGAAGATGCTTTTGTCATGTATCTATTATATTTCGGCGTTGTTTCCATTCCCTCTTACTAGATGGATTGGAAACAATTCTTTACTTAGTTCATGTAGCCATTTGGCGTTAGCTATATTCTTTTCTCTTGTTTTCTTTTTCCTTTTCCTCCTGGGGTATGCCCCTTGTAGGCTGTATATTCGGTTAGCCTCTTTTTCAATTTCAAGCTGATTTACCCAAAAAAAAACACCCTTAAATGGTGCAACACCTTACCAAAACATTGATACGGTTCCAAAACACACCAAAACAATACAATACCAAACGGTTCAAAAACACCCCAAATCGTTCATACGATTCCAAAACACACCAAAATGGTACAAAACCTTACCAAAACATTAATACGGTTCCAAACCATAATAAAACGATACAATACGAAACAGTTCAAAAACTCCCCAAATCGTCCATACGCTTCCAAAACTCACCAAAATGGTACAACCCCTTTCCAAAACATCCATACGGTTCTAAATCACACCAAAACCATACATTAACAAACGGATCAAAAACTCCCCAAAACATCCATACGCATCCAAAACACACCAAAATGGTACAACACTTTACCAAAACATCAATACGGTTCCAAAACATAACAAAACGATACAATACGAAACAGTTCAAAAACTCCCCAAATCATCCATACGCTTCCAAAACTCACCAAAATGGTACAACCCCTTACCAAATAGTCCATACGGTTCAAAATCACGCCAAAACGATACAATAACAAATGGATCAAAAACTCCCCAAAACGTCCATACGCATCCAAAACACAACAAAATGGTACAACACCTTACCAAAACATCAATACGGTCCAAAAAATACCAATACGATACAATACCAAACGGATCAAAAACTCTCCAAATCGTCCACACGCTCCCAAAACACACCAAAATGGTACAGAGCCATACCAAAACATCCTTAAGATTCCAAAATACACCAAAACATACAATACCAAACAGTTAAAAACACCCCAAATCCTCCATACGATTCCAAAACACATAAAAATGGTATAACACCTTACAAAAACCACCATAAGGTTCCAGAACACACTAAAACGAGACGATACCAAACGGTTCAAAAACATCCCAAATCGTGCATACGCTTCCAAAACACACTAAAATGGTACAACACCATACCAAAACATCGATACGGTTCCAAAACACACCAAAACAATACAATACCAAACGGTTCAAAAACACCCCAAATCGTCCATACGCTTCCAAACCACACCAAAATCGTACAACACCATACCGAAACATCCATGCGGTTCTAAAACACACCTAAACGATACAATACCAAACGGTTCAAAAACACCCAAAATCGTCCATTTGCTTCCAAAACACACGAAAATGGTACAACGCCATACAAAAACATCCATACGTTTCCAAAACACACTAAAACGACACAATACCAAACGGTTCAAAAACTCCCCAAAACGTCCATACCCCTCCAAAACACACCAAAATGGTACAAAACCTTACCAAAACATCAATACGGTTCCAAAATATACCAAAACGATACAATACGAAACAGTTCAAAAACTCCCCAAGTCGTCCATACGCTTCCAAAACTCACCAAAATGGTACAACCCCTTTCCAAAACATCCATACGGTTCTAAATCACACCAAAACGATACAATGACAAACGGATCAAAAACTCCCCAAAACATCCATACGCATCCAAAACACACCAAAATGGTACAACACCTTACCAAAACATCAATACGGTTCCAAAACACACCAAAACGATACATTACCAAACAGGTCAAAAACTCCCTAAATCGTCCATACGCTTCCAAAACTCACCAAAATGGTACAACCCCTTACCGAAATGTCCATTTGGTGTGACATGTAGGTGATTCAGGCGATTCTGTCAGAGTCTTGGAGAAGCTTCGACTCTCCAAGATCTGCACTGTCTATTCTAATTTTCAGGCAAGTGATTCATGGCAGATGGTACGATTTCCATAGAGGAGGGGCTAGGGTTTAAAGCAATTGATTCTAACGAGATCCGTAGGAAGCAGCGAGGTATCTCTGATCCTTTAAGCCCTATCCAACTCAACCCCATGCCGTCTGGAAACCTCAACAGATCAAGCCCTACGGAGCTTGAAGCACATAACCCTAAATACATGAAACCTATCGAGCTGGGAAATCCTCTGGTACCCAACTCAAACGAGGCCATCCGAGCTTCTTCAGCTGCGTTTGAGACTCACAAGCTGTTTGATCTCTGCCCTGGAGCGCTAAATCCACAGGTTTCACCAACTCTTCCATCTTCTTCTTCTGGGTCTGGACCTATCACAACGATCCCTTCCAAGCAGTCCAGTCCCTCTAGGAAACTTCAGCAGGCCTTCTTTGAGGAGGGCTTGATTCTAGAAGCCGAGGAACGGGCTCGTCTACAACATCAAGTGGTTCTTGATTATGAAGCAAAAGGGCCTCTTGTCCATGGGAGCTCATCTCAGGTGCACCGTCCTCCAACAGAGGTACAGAACTCAATCTCTAACCCTAAGGAATTGGTCAATACTCGGGGTGCTCCATATGCAGAGGGAGATCCTAATCTAGGTTATAGTGTTGAGGACACTAAACCTCGAAATGCTCCCAGACAGGGTCTTGGACAGCATAGGGCTAAGCCTAAAGTTGTAAACTGGGCCTCCCTCCTCCAGTCTAAGAGTCCATCTTTAGACTTGAAATTGGAACATTTCCCAGAACTTCAGAAAGGGAAAAATGCACTGGTGGAAATAGATGTGGAGCTTACTAACATAGGAAGTTGGAATAGCTACTTGATGGGCCATTTCCTTGATGGACAAATGGAGTACCCCCTCCTTGTTGCTACTGCTAGGAGACAATGGAAGGATCTGTTTGTAGGTGTTAAATCAGGAGTGGCGGGCTTTTATCTGTTTCAATTTAAGGATGAGCAAGCAAAATTGCAAGTCCTAGAAGGGGGGCCTTATTTCTTCTCGCAGAAATACCTTGTGCTTAAGGATTGGCATCGGATGATGAAGCCAGCTAAAGAGCAGCCCTCCATTATCCCTGCTTGGGTTAAATTTCATGATCTTCCGTTTGAGTTATGGAATCAACAATGTCTAAGTAGAGTGGCTAGTTCAATAGGGAAACCTCTTCATGTGGATCAAGCCACTGCGAAAACGGCAAGACAATCTGGACTACTACAAGCCAGAACCACAATAGCAAGAGTGTGTATTGAGATAAGTGCCGAGCAAGACCTTCCAGAGGAGGTTACGGTGGTTGTAGCAGGGGAATCAGTAATTGTTCCCAATGAATATCAGGTCCTGCCACCCATGTGTAAAATCTGCCATGTATTTGGGCACTCCACAGCTTCGTGTGCAAGGAAGACTGATTCCTCCTCACAGTCAATCAAGCTTGAAGAGCAGGGTTTGATCCCAGATGGGATTGGAAAGAAGGACACTTTTAAGCAGCATTTGGTAGGCCCCACCCAAATGGAGCCATTGTCGATGCCACCTACATCTACTAATCTGGTGGAGTCTAATAAGGCTCAAGTTGGCGACACACATAACATATATTTATGGCATACTGACATGTAGGGCGATTTTGGCGACTTCTGACAAAGGCCATGGAGAGCTTGTAACTTCCATGGCTGACGGATCTATCTCAATGGCGGATGGGCTGGGGCTCAAAGCCCTGGATTCGAATGAAGTTCGGTGTAAACAGCATCTCTTTAACTCTGGGATTTCTTCTCAGGTACCGCAAGCATATTTGGTGAACCCTATCAGCCCGATCTCGATCGAGCTTCAAACTCCACAGAACACTAGCACAAGTGTAGATCCCGTTCCATCCACTTCTGGGTTCGGGATCCACAGCCCCACATCAACCAAGAACACAAGCCCTTCTCGGAAACTTCAGCTAGTTTTCATGGAGGTAGGTAAGCTTGAAGCTGAGGAACGAGCTTCTCACTTCAACGGCATTTTGTGCCAGTCCGTTAACCACTGTGATGAGGTACAAAATTGTAACCCTAACTCTACGATTTTGATCAATGATTTGAGGCAGGGAGACCCCCTTTCCTCATCCTTATTCGTTATAGTCATGGAGGTACTTACTTGTATTCTCAAGGAGAAATCCCAGCTGCCTGATTTCAAATTCCATTGGAAATCTGGATCCACCAAATTGGTCAACTTGTGTTTTGCAGATGACCTCATGATTTTTTGTAAGGGTGATGTGAGTTCCGTATCCCATATCCAGTCCTCTTTGGAAGAGTTTGAGTCATTGTCTGGGCTCTCCCCTAGTCCAAACAAGAGCAACATTTTCTTCTCAGGTGTCAACTTATCCACCAAATCTTCAATCATGCGTATTCTTGGTTTTCAGGAGGGATCATTACCTGTTCGGTACTTGGGTGTCCCTCTTTTATCCACTAAACTTAAGCATTCTGATTGTAAGATTCTGGTGGATAAAATCATTGCAAAAACAAAGTCCTGGACTAATAGATACCTCTCCTATGCTGGGAGAATCCAGTTAATTAAATCCATTTTGTTCTCCATGCAGACCTACTGGTCCTCCCTCTTCATCCTTCCTAAGAAAGTTATTAAGGAGGTGGAGACCATTTTGAGAGCTTTTTTCTGGACTGGACCTGATCTCAATGTTCTGGGTACTGCAGCTACTATTACTTCTATATAGCAGGTATATATCTTACTCTCATGTGTGGAAATGGTTTGGCTATTATCCAAGTGTTGAGTGCCTTCGTATATTGTGTGTTTCCCGGTTAGCTGTGTGTTCGAGCTCCATCCTTTTTTTTGGAGAGGAGGTAATAAATAGCGGGGGAATCATGTGAGAATTCGTGGAGGGAGTTGGTGGAACCTGGCCCATTTGCACTTGAGTGAAAAGAAGAGTGGGAGATGTGAGTCTTTCAAGGGTGTTGAGGTGTGAGCACCAAAATGCAAAAGGGTATTCATATTGTCGTCTTTTGTTCTGTTACATGACATTGCTTTCCGTTAATGCCTACTACTGCTGTTCTGTTTCTACTGTGCACCACAAACGAAATTGGAAGTTCTGCTATGATATTTAGATTGGTGGTGTCCAGATTGGTGTCCATATCGGCTGTCCATACCATGCTGTCTGTTACTTTTCCTGATCTGTATTCTGCTTTTCTGCTACTGTTCCGTACAGTTCTGTTTATGCCTAACCAACAGGGGATGTCGTTGGGATCTCCCTTCGCAGAGGGGGACGTCCTCTGCATGATGATGTATAGTTGTTGGAATTCTGTATAGTGCCTACTTGCTGTTTGTTATGGCTGCTTTTGTTCTGCTTTGGAACCTTCACCAATCAACCAATCAAGTGGAGTACAAAGTTCAAGCTGAATGTACAAAGTTCAAGCTGCTGCTACGGTGATGCAGCTGCTGTTTTGTTGTTTTGCTGCTCCTGACCAGCTGCTGCTCTGTCATTTTGAAGCTGCTGGTTGTACCAGCAACCTGCATTCAAGTGTTCCGCTGCTCCTGTGTCGCTGTGTTTCTGCAGCTACTGTTCTGAATCTGTTCTACAGCTATTGTTCTGAATATGTTGCTGCTAGTTGTGGCTGTCTTGTCCATACCTGCTTCTGGTCCAGGTGCACCTATGCATTGATACAAAGTTGCTGTACGAGATGGTAATTCTGATTTTGTGCAGCAAGGAAGGAGGGCTGAAGTCCTACTGATTTGTTATGTTGCTGATTTGTAGTGCTACTGTAATGGTAGTTTGTTATTTATAGTCAGGTTGGTTGCTCATATGCACATTGTGTAATCTCTTGCCATCTGTTTCTTATCCCTCTTTAAGATGGATAATAAACAGGTGTTCTCTTTGCTTCTAGTCCTATGTTGCCATTTGGCCTAGGCTCTCTCTTTTTATTTTGTTTTCTTTTGTTTTCCTCCTGGGGTATGCCCTTTGTAGGCTGTATATTCGGTTAGCCTCTTTTTATTTCAAGCTAATTTACCCAAAAAAAAAAAAGGCTCAAGTTGGCAGCTTAGTTGACACCTTGAGTGAGTCGGAATCTGAGGACGAATTATTACCTCACTGCAACTGCTGCTTCTGTTATGTTATGCTGATGCTGCTGCGGTCCATTAGCTGCTGCTGCTAGTAGTTGTTGTGGTTCAATGTGTTCCATGTCTCCTTTTGTATGCTAAAGAGTACAAGCTCTGGCTTTGTCGCACTTTTTTGGCGTTGTTTTCCTTCCCTCTTACTAGATGGATTGGAAACAACGCATTTCAATTATCTCATGCAGCCACTGGGCGATGCCAATTTACTTTACATTTTTTGTTTTTCTTTTCTTTTCCTCCTGGGGTATGCCCCTTGTAGGCTGTATATTCGCTTAGCCTTTTTTTTTCAATTTCAAGCTAATTTACCCAAAAAAAAAAATTGTCCATTTGGTTCCAAATCACACCAAAACGATACAATAACAAACGGATCAAAAACTCCCCAAAACGTCCATACGCATCCCAAACACACCAAAATGGTACAACACCTTACCAAAACATCAATACGGTTCCAAAACATACCAATAGGATACAATACCAAACGGTTCAAATACTCCCCAAATCGTCCATACGCTTCCAAAACACACCAAAAAGGTAAAGAGCCTTACCAAAACATCCATAAGATTCCAAAATACACCAAAACCATACAATACCAAACAGTTCAAAACACCCCAAATCCTCCATACGATTCCAAAACACATAAAAATGGTATAACACCTTACAAAAACAACCATAAGGTTTCAAAACACACCAAAACGAGTCAATACCAAACGGTTCTAAAACAACCCAAATCGTGCATACGCTTCCAAAACACACTAAAATGGTACAACACCTTACCAAAACATCGATACGGTTCCAAAACACACCAAAACAATACAATACCAAACGGTTCAAAAACACCCCAAATCGTCCATACGCTTCCAAAACACACCAAAATCGTACAACTCCATACCAAAACATCCATGCGGTTCTAAAACACACCTAAACGATACAATACCAAACGGCTCAAAAACACCCGAAATCGTCCATACGCTTCCAAAACACACGAAAATGGTACAACACCGTACCAAAACATCCATACGTTTCCAAAACACACTAAAACGACACAATTCCAAACGGTGCAAAAACTCCCCAAAACGTTCATACGCTTCCAAAACATACTAAAATGGTAAAAAAACCTTACCAAATTATCAATACGGTTCCAAAACATACCAAAACGATACAATACGAAACAGTTCAAAAACTCCCCAAATCGTCCATACGCTTCCAAAACTCACCAAAATGGTACAACCCCTTACCAAAACATCCATACGGTTCTAAATCACATCGAAACGATACAATAACAAACGGATCAAAAACTCCCCAAAACATCCATACGCATCCAAAACACACCAAAATGGTACAACACCTTACCAAAACATCAATACGGTTCCAAAACATACCAAAACGATACAATACCAAACAGTTCAAAAACTTCCCAAATCGTCCATACACTTCCAAACTCACCAAAATGGTACAACCCCTTACCAAAACATCCATACGGTTCCAAATCACACCAAAACGATACAATACGAAATGCTTCAAAAACTCCCCAAAATGTCCATACGCATCCAAAACACACCAAATGGTACAACACCTTACCAAAACATCAATACGGTTCCAAAACATACTTTTACGATACAATACCGAACGGTTCAAAAATCCCCAAGTCGTCCATGCGCTTCCAAAACACACAAAAATGGTACAGAGCCTTATCAAAACATCCATACGATTCCAAAATACACCAAAACCATACAATTCCAAACGGTTCAAAAACACCCCAAATCCTCCATACGATTCCAAACACATAAAAATGGTATAACACCTTGCAAAAACAACCATAAGGTTCCAAAACACACCAAAACAAGATAATACCAAACGGTTCAAAAACATCCCAAACCGTGCATATGCATCCAAAACACATTAAAATGGTATAACACCTTACCAAAACCTCGATACGGTTCCAAAACACACCAAAACAATACAATACCAAACGGGCGATTTGGATACTGTTCATCATGGGGGACGGTACAATCTCCATGGCTGATGGAGTAGGAATCAAAGCTGTTGATTCTAATGAACTTCGAAGGAAGATCCGAGGTCCAACTCCCACTCACCAAAATCTCGGCACTTCCAAAACCATTTC
This sequence comes from Rhododendron molle, assembly GCA_025413875.1. NCBI lineage: Eukaryota > Viridiplantae > Streptophyta > Magnoliopsida > Ericales > Ericaceae > Rhododendron > Rhododendron molle. The sequence continues at coordinate 25,107,595 of CM046390.1, forward strand.
ACTCGGTTCCGCAGTTGTAGATGGTTCTGTAACTCCACTCAACATTCCACCCGTGAAATTCGGTTCTATACCAAATCACTCTTCTGAGCTTCCATCCATCTATCCGACCTCTGAGCATTCGGAATCCCTAAAACTGAACGTTTTAGGAAATCTCAATCTTGGATCTACTGTTCGAAGCGCTGTTCCTTCTGTAACCCCTACCGAGTTTGGGGAGTTCAGTCCTAAATCGGCCACAAAATCTAGTCCATCTCGAAAGCTTCAACAGGTCTTCGAGCAAGCCCTAATCCGGGAAGCAGAGGAACGAGCCACTGCCTCTCTGGTCACATGCCAGCAAGAGCAGGTACAAATCAGTGACTTCAGCAATCATGGATCCCGGTCCGGATGGCTATAATGCGGGTTTTTTTAGAAAAGCTTGGTCTATCATTGGTCATGAAGTCATTGCAGCTGTGAAATCTTTCTTCAGGTCGGGCCAGCTACTCAAAAAAGCAAATTCAACTTTGGTGGCCCTAGTTCCCAAGGTCCCAAATCCATCTAAAGTAGGTGACTATAGACCTATCTCTTGTTGTAATACAATTTACAAATGCATCTCTAGGATTCTTGCACAAAGAATACAGTCAGCCCTTCCTAATTTAATTAATCCTGTGCAATCAGGCTTTGTTAAAGGGAGAAGGATTGCAGATAACATCTTCCTGACTCAGGAACTTATGAGAGGGTACCATAAATCTTCCCCCTCTCCTAGGTGTGCCATGAAAGTGGATATCATGAAAGCTTATGACAATGTGAGGTGGGAATTCCTTTGGGATGTCCTAGCTACCATGAACTTTCACCCTACCATGGTTAAATGGCTTCAGGCATGTGTCACCACTGCTAATTACTCGATTAGCATTAATGGTGAAGCCACTGGGTACATCCTTGGGAAGAGAGGGCTACGGCAGGGGGATCCTTTGTCCTGATATTTGTTTGTCATTGTAATGGAAGTTCTCACTTGTCTATTAAGAGAGAAATCCCTCCTTCCTGACTTTCACTTTCATTGGAGATGTGGTAATACCAAGATTATCAATCTCTGCTTTGCGGATGATCTTATGATTTTTTGTAAAGGGGACTTGTCGTCAGTCACTCACATTCATGATGCTCTCACTGAGTTCCAGGATTTGTCAGGTCTTTCCCCTAGTCCTGGGAAGAGTAGCATCTTCTTCTCTGGAGTCAATGCCACCTCTAGATTGGCCATACTGAATGTCCTAGAGTTTAAGGAAGGCACACTACCTGTCCGATATCTTGGTGTTCCTCTTATCTCTACTAAGCTCAAAGCCTCTGATTGTCAGCGCTTAGTGGATAGCATTACTGCTAAAACCAAGTGTTGGACAAATAGAGATTTAACATACGCTGGTAGGGTACAGTTGATAAAGAATGTTATGTTCTCCATGCAAACATATTGGTCCTCCTTATTTATCATCCCTAAAAAGGTGATAAGAGAGGTGGAGACTGTTTTAAGAGCATTTCTTTGGTCTGGCCCGGATCTGAGGAGATCTGGTGCTAAGGTCTCTTGGGAACACCTATGCTCTCCTAAGCAGGAGGGTGGTCTTGGATTTAAATCCATGCAAACCTGGAATAAGGCGGCCATTGCCAAGCATATTTGGTTCCTCATTTCCGGTGGGGAACAGTCCATGTGGTGTCAATGGGTCAAATCCTACTTAATAAAAGGTAGGAACTTTTGGAATCTGAAAATTCCTGGAGCTTGCACTTGGGTATGGAGGAAGATGCTGAATCTTAGACCATTGGTGCACCCCTTTATTATTAGTGTGATTGGTGATGGCCACTCCACTTCCTTGTGGTATGATAATTGGCATCCGCTTGGCCCTTTGATAGCGAACCTTGGTGCCAGGATTGCAGTTGATGCTGGTATTCCTAGGGATGCTACTGTATCCCACATTATCCATAATACAAGTTGGGCTTTTCCCATTACACAAACATTTGAACTCAATGAGGTTAGAAGATCTTTACCACCTCTTCTCGCCTCCAGGGTGAATGAGTCTGATTATGTTTGATGGACTCTCAATGCAAATGGTAAGTTCTCAATTGCATCATTATGGGATAAATTGAGAATTTCTTTCCCAAAAGTTGGGTGGCACACGTTGATGTGGTTCCCTGGCCACATTCCCAAGTGTAGTTTCATCACTTGGCTTGCTGTACAACATAGATTATCCACTGTTGACAGACTGATGCTGTTTGGCATTTCTAACTCCAATCAGTGTAGTTTCTGTCAAGGAAGTGAAAGTCATGACCACCTTTTCTTTAATTGTCCTTTCTCACAATTGGTGTGGGATGCTATGCATGCTAAACTTCATGTAAATTGGCATTCAAGGACATGGTCTGAGTGGGTCACTTTTCTATCAAACAAAAAGGGTAAATCTTTGCTTGTTGTACTTACTAAATTGGTATTTACAGCTACAGTTTATCACGTGTGGATTGAAAGGAATATTAGGAAATTTCAAAATAAGTCTTGTTCTGGGGAGGCGGTTGCTCACAAAATTTATTCAATGGTGAGGGCGAGACTTTTATCATTCCAAGTGCTGCCTCCATCTCAAGCAGACTGGGTGGTAAATGAATGGAACCTTAGTGGCCAATAATTTGTTGGTGTGTTTGCATGCATATTTCAATTGTTTTCCTACCCTTATCTGCTAGGTTGTGATATGCCCGGTCCAGTCTCATTCAGAGATCAAGGGGTGTGAGCTGCTATTACTTCTATGTAGACGGTATTTATCTTACACTCATGTGTGGTGGTGTCCTGGTTACTTTCCGAGCTTTGAGTGCCTTTCTATATTGTGTGTTCCCCGGTGAGCTGTGTGTTTGAGCTCCATCCTTTCTTGAAGTGGAGGTAATAATTAGCGGGGGAATCATGTGAGAATTAGTAGAGGGAGTTGGTGGATCCCTTGTTCTTGGTATTCAAAAAAGAGAGTGGGAGGTGTGAGTTTCCGAGGGAGTAGAGGTGTAAGCACTATACTTACCAAGGACATTATTTGATCGATTGGTTGATTGTTTAAATGGATGTCCCAATCATCCATTTATTCCATTCTGCTGTAGTTTACATTTGGTTGTACTTGAGACATGAAGTATGGATCTGATTAGATGGACTCGCTGTCTGATCTGTTCCGTTTTGTCTGCTGCTGTTCTGTGGCTGCTGTTCTGTAGCTACTGTTACTGCTGCAATCTATTGTTCTGTAGCTGCGGTTCTGTAGCTGCTGCTCTGTTGATAATTGGTTTCTGTAGCTGCTGCTCTGTTGATAATTGCTGCTCGTTTTGTAGTTCGTTCAGCTTCTGTACAGTTATGTTATGTTGTTGCATTGTTGCATTGTAGTTTATGCCTAACCAACAGGGGATGTCGTTGGGATCTCCCTTCGCAGAGGGGGACGTCCTCTGCATGATGATCTCTGTTTTGTTACAGGATATGCTCCTGTTTTGGGGCAGCTAGGCTCACAAACCTGCCCAAGCAGTTGAAATTTTTCCAAGTGCTGTCTGTTTTTGCTCGTAACTCCTTTTCTGAAGGTGGTTGCATTAGCATGTGCTAGGCTTGCTGATGGTGAGTGGGTTACGTCCACCATGTCTGCTAGGTCATATTCTACTACAACTTCTTGTTGCTACGGCTGTTATGTTCACTCAACTTGGCTGTTATTACCAAAACGTCAATTTCAGTTTGAATTGTACTTATGTATCATGTGAATTGGTTGCTCCTAATGCTAGGGTGCACCATGTGAAATCTTTTGCCATCTGATTAGTTTCCCTCTGTTAGATGGATAGGAATCAGATGTTCTATTTACTTCATGTCCTTGTAGCCATTTGGCGTAGGCTCTCTCTTTGGTTTTTCTTTTTCGTTTCTTTTCCTCCTGGGGTATGCCCCTTGTAGGCTGTAATTTTGGTTAGCCTTTTTTTTTATTTCAAGCTGATTTAACCCAAAAAAAAAAAAGAGCAGGTACAAATATTCAGTTCTAACCCTAAGATTCTGTACAATTCCAAGGGAAATCCTTATGTGGAAGGAGATCCCAATGTCGGTTATAGTGTAGAGGATACTCTACCTAGGGCTGGGAATCGTGCTTTTGGTTCACACCAGCCAGTTATGGATTTTAATCCCAGCTCTTCTACACATAATGTCAAACCCCATACCAAACGTCATCAGGACTCTACTCGTACCCAAGGAAATACAAGGAACTGGGCTTCCCCTTTCGCAGCTCAAGGGCCTTCAAGAATGCTGAATTTAGAGCACTATCCTCAACTTCAAAAAGGAAAGCATGCTGTTGTGGAGCTAGATGAAGCGGACATAGATGAGGGCAGTTGGAAGCACTGTCTTATAGGGCATTTCCTTGATGGCAAGATGGATTTTCCCTTACTAAAAGCTACAGCCCGGGCACAATGGAAAGAGAATCTTATATCAGTTAAGGAAATCGGCTCGCGATTCTTATTCGAGTTCAAAGATGAAGATGTTAAGTTGAAAGCGTTGGAAGATGGCCCCCATTTCTTCTCTAGGAGATTTCTTGTTCTTCAAAATTGGCAAAGAATGATGCTCCCAACCGAGGATCAACCTTCGAGAATCCCAGCTTGGATCAAAATCTTGAAACTTCCACTCGAGTTTTGGACAGCGGAGTGCTTTAGCAAGATTGCTAGTACCATTGGTAAACCGCTTCACGTGGACCAAGCCACAGCAAAAGAACTACGGCTGGATTATGCTCGTATATGTGTGGAAATTGATGCAGGTACTGACTTGCCGGAGGACATTCAAATTACAATCAATGGTGAAACTGTAATAGTTGCAGGACAGTATCAATGGCTCCCTCCAATTTGTACAGAATGCAAAGTATTTGGGCATCCCAAAGGAACTTGTGCTAAGCAATCGGGTCCTAAAGTTGTAAAGGCTGGGGATGAGTGGCAAGTGGTTAATATGGGTAAGGGTAAGATGGATGGTCAATCTGTCTCAATGGTAGCCGATGGATCCGCTTCCTCTTTTTCTGTGATTGAAGTGTCCAATGGCATTCCTCGTGAGCTAGCTGAAGTTTCTGTGGTTAAGGATCCAGTGCTTCATGACATTCCATCCAAGAGGTATCTCAACCACTCCTATCCATTCCAACCACCTCTGTAAGAAACATAGGGAGTTCTGAAGCTTTGGATGCAGTTACAATTCCTGTGGTGGCTGTGGTGGATACTACCATACCTACGGTCTCAGAGGGGTTCATATATGAAAGTGAATCAGAAGGGGAGGAGCTGAATGTTAGTCCTGATATTCCTCTTGAGGTGAAGGTGGCTGCCGGGGCTCTCTCTAGCAGTGGGGAGGTTTACTCAGTGAGCCCTCCACTTGAACCAGACTCTGTTGCTACAGGGGTAGTACCTTCGCAACATGTTCTTATAGTCAAGCCAGTTCCTCTGGATGATAAAGCTGAAACAGTTCAGGGGAATTTAACCCTGGAGAGCCCCCAAGAATTGAAGTCTCACAGTAACAAGGGCAGTGGGAAGAACAGCAACAAAAAGTGGAGTAAAAGCTCCAAGAGAAGGAATAAATGATATCCTTTTCGATATCTGAATGACCCCATTAAACAGAAAGAAGCTAAAAGATGGGAGTGCACTTTTTTTGGTCACCATGGTCTATGGGGCAAATTCTATCTGACAGCGGAGGTCTCTTTGGCATAGTCTAATACAGTTCAGGTCCTCTTCTCCTTGGTTGGTCCTTGGCGACCTTAATGCAATTAGACATTCTAGGGAGAAAGTTGGGGGAACTGCTCAGTGGTCTCCACCCATGGATGACATTAATCACTGTCTGTTTGCTTCTGAACTTGATGATCTTAGGTTCTCAGGGTGCCTTTTCACATGGTCCAATAAACAGTCCCCTCCTCATTTTGTGGCCTCCAAAATTGATAGAGTGTTAGTGAATGAGTCCTGGATGAAAACTTTTTTTTTTTTGGATAAAAAAGCTTGAAATTGAAAAAGAGGCTAACCGAATATACAGCCTACAAGGGGCATACCCCAGGAGGAAAAGAAGAAGAAAACAACAAAAAGAAGATTAAATAAAATTGCTTACGCCAAAAGGCTACATGGACTAAAAGATATGCGGTGTTTTCCGTCCATCTAGAAAGAGGGAGGGAAAACAACGCCTTGATGGGACCAACAAAATAATCTACTTAGGAAACAGTCTGCTAAACAGAAGCAGAAGAACAGCACTTGAGAACACTTGGAAGCCTCCAAGCCTCCAAATTCCAACTTGAAAGCCCGTTTGAGTTGTAGCAGTAGCACAGGACATCCCCCTCTGCGAAGGGAGATCCCAACGACAGCCCCCGTTGGTTAGGCCTATACTACATAATAAAACTTTCAAGATTGGAAACAAATTGCCAGTAGAGTAGCAGCCGCAGAATTGTACAGCCATATTAAGTGCTTACAAAAATAAAAACTGGACAATAAAAAGTTCAACCACCTGCTGCACTATAGCAGACCTATAACAATGTAGCCTACTCATTACCAAGGAGATGGCAGGAAGTGGTATTGTAAACATAACATAACCAACTCCTGAGGTGAGCAACAAAACAGTAGCAGCAACAGAACAGTAATCAAGAGAACAGCCACAAGTACAAATGGAGGGTAAGAAACAGATGCTGTCTTGAGCACTATGTCCTCCCTTGCAACTCCCTCGGAAAGCTCACACCTCCCCCTCTTCTTTTCACTCATGTGCTCAGAAACGGTTCCACCAACTCCCTCCCTAGATCTCACAATACGCCCCACTATATATTACCTCCTCTCTCAAAGAAATGATGAGGCACTAGCACACATCTCACATGGAAGCACACAGTATGAGGTAGGACCACACGATACTCCAAGTAACCTCACCAAAGAATAAGGTATATACCTGATACATAGAAGTAATATAACCGTAAATGGATTGCTTCAACAATTCAGCCCTTTAAATCTCCAATACAGTACCCAAGAGCATGAGGAGCTGCCAATCACTATCTACCAAGCAAAGCAATGCATAAGAGGAGTGGAAAACAATGTAAGTTCAAGCCAAATTCCACTCATTCACAATCCAATCTGCTTGAGATTGAGGCGTTTGATGAAGTGATAAAAGTCTAGCCCTAACCATAGAGCAGATTTTGTGAACAACTGTCTCCCAGGTACAAGAGAGATTTTGAAATTTCCTAACATTTCTCTCAATCCAGATGTGATAAACAGCCACTGTAAAGACCAGTTTTGTGAGCACAACCTTAAGAGTTTTACCTTTGACACCTGACAGAAAAGTGAACCAGTCAGACCATGATCTAGGAGACCAAGAGACATGAAGCTTAGTTTGGATCGCACCCCAAACTTTTTGAGAGTATGGGCAGTTAAAGAAAAGGTGATCATGGCTTTCCCTTCCTTGAGAAAGACTACAATGGGGAGAGACATTAAGACCAAACAACACAAGTCTATCAGCAGTGGAAAGCCTATTCTGAATAGCTATCCAAGTGACAAAGCTACATTTTGGAATGTGGCCAGAAAACCATACTAACTTATGCCACGTGACCTGTGGAAAGGGAGTTCTCAATTTGTCCCATAAAGAGGCAATTGAGAACTGACCATTGGAAGTGAGAGTCCATCTAACATGATCAGCCCCATTCAATCTGGACTGAACAAGAGGAGGCAAAGTACTTCTTACCTCATTAAGTTCCCAAGTTTGAGTTATGGGAAATGCCCAATTTGAATTATGAATGATATGGGACACCTTAGCATCCTTTGGGATACCAGAATCATAAGCTATACGAGTACCAAATTTGTTCATCAAAGGACCAAGAGGATGCCAATTGTCATACCACAAGGAGGTGGAATGACCATTACCTAGTATACTTAGAATGTATGGTTGCACTAGCGGTCTGAGGGTCAAGAGTTTCCTCCAAACCCAAGTGCAATCGCCAGGAATTTTCAAATTCCAAAAATTCCTACCTCTGATTAAGTAAGATTTGACCCACTGACACCACATAGACTGTTCCCCCCCGGAAATTAAAAACCAGATGTGCTTGGCAATGGCAGCTTGATTCCAAACTTGCATGGATTTGAAACCAAGACCACCTTCTTGCTTAGGAGAGCATAAGTGTTCCCAAGAGACTTTGGCACCTGTTTTCCTTAGATCAGGTCCAGTCCAAAGAAATGCCCGAAGTACAGATTCAACTTCTCTAATAACCTTTTTAGGAATAATAAACAATGAGGACCAATAGGTTTGGATAGAGAAGAGAACATTTCTAATCAACTGGACCCTTCCAGCATAGGTGAGGTCCTTGTTGGTCCAAGACTTGGTTTTAGCAATAATATTATCCACAAGACGCTGACAATCAGTAGCTTTGAGCTTAGTGGAGAGAAGGGGAACACCAAGATATCTAACTGGCAGGGTACCCTCTTTAAACCTTAAGCTAGTCAAGATGGCCAATCTAGTGCTAGAGTTGACCCCAGAAAAGTAGATGCTACTCTTCCCAGGGCTAGGTGAAAGACCTGACAAAGACTGGAATTCAGTGAGTGCATCCTGAATATGATTAATAGAAGCCAGCTTGCCCTTACAGAAGATCATCAGATCATCAGCAAAACAAAGATTGACAAGCTTAGTGGCTCCACATCTCCAATGAAAATGGAAGTCAGGAAGACAGGTTTTCTCCTTAAAAAGGCAAGTGAGAACCTCCATCACAATAACAAAAAGGTATGAAGACAGAGGATCACCTTGTCTAAGCCCTTTTCTACCGAAAATATAACCAGTTGCTTCACCATTGATGCTAAGAGAGTAATTAGCAGTAGTGACACAGGCTTTGATCCAATTGATCATGATGGGATGGAAATTCATAGAAGTCAGGACATCCCACAAGAAGTCCCACCTAACATTGTCATATGCTTTCATGATGTCTACCTTCATAGCACATCTAGGAGAGGAAGATGTTTTGTGGTAACCTCTCATGAGCTCATGGGTAAGGAAAATATTATCAGCAATCCTCCGACCTTTAACGAAACCCGATTGAACAAGATCAATTAAAGTAGGAAGAACCACCTGCAATCTTCTAGCAAAAATTCTAGATATGCACTTATATATAGTGTTACAACAAGAGATAGGTCTGTAGTCCCCCACTTTGGATGGATTAGGGACCTTAGGAACAAGAGCAATAAGAGTTGAATTTGCTTTTTTGAGTAGCTGACCAGACCTAAAGAAGGTTTTGACCGCAGCAGTAACTTCATAGCCAATGATAGGCCAAGCCTTTTTGAAGAAACCAGCATTATAGCCATCAGGAGCTTTACTGGGGGAAGAGACCATAAGGTCTCCTTGATTTCAAGATCGGAAACATCCGCTACCATGGCTAACTTTTGGCTATCAGATAAACGACTACCTAATACCTGTTGAATCCTGGATAGCCCATGATAAGAGGTAGGATGAGCTGTGCCAAGCAAATTGGTGTAAAAATTCACAAAACTGGCTTTGATATCCCCAATGTCATGAATGAGGGACCCGTCATCCAACACCAAACTGGTAATCTTACTCCTGTTTCTGGAGGAGCTCACAGTTTTAAAGAAATAAGAAGTGCAGTGATCCCCAAGTTTCAACCATTGAATTCTTGATTTTTGTTTAGCCAGGCTCTCCTCGGCCCTCAGCAAGGTGAGAAGCTGCCTGTGGACTTCCTTCTCCTGGCTAATAACAAAGGAATTAGAGGGTTGACTACCCAAATCTTTCTGCAGAGATTCAAGAAGCTGCCTAGTGTCCACAACTCTCTTAGAGACATCACTAAAGTCTCTATTATTGATAAGCTTAAGCTCCCCTTGCAACAGCTTGAGTTTTTCCCAAACACAGAACATTGGATTGCCAATGATCACTTTCCTCCAGACTTGTTGAACCACATTTAAAAACTGAGGATGATCAGCTAAAAAATCAAAAAACTTGAAAGGTTTAGTGGATTTCCTAGGGCTAGGAGTGAGGCACACAATACCTGGAGAGTGATCAGAAATCCCCGGTGTGGGAAAATGGGCTGAAGAACAGGAATAGTCTTTCATCCACTGTTCATTAACCAGAACCCTATCCAATTTGGTGGTTACATGATGAGCGGGGTCCTGTTTATTGGCCCAAGTGAAAAAACAGCCCGAAAACCTGAGATCATCAAGCTCAAGAGCAAAAAGACAATCATTAAACTCATCCATATAAGGGGGCCAGGAGGAAGACCCCCCAGATTTTTCATTGGGGAACCTAATGGCATTAAAATCACCTAGCACAACCCAAGGATGCGGAGTACTAGACTGGTGGAGACTAGACCAAAGAGCTTGCCTAGTCAAATAGCTATTTGCCCCATACACAAAGGTTGCATAGAAGGGGGCTCCACCACACCTAGGCAGCACCACACAATGAATGAATTGATCCGAATGATCCAAAACTTGGTCAGACATCAGAGTAGGATCCCAACAAACTAAAATTCTACCAACGGGAGCATGACAGTAGTTGTTCACAAAATTCCACTGTGGGCAAATATAACTTACAACTCTAGCAGCCAGGTTCTCCTTAATTTTATGCTCTAGCAAACCCAAAAGAGAGAGCTTATTGCTATTAACAAAACCTTTAGCCTCATTTTGCTTAATAGGATCATTGAGACCCCGAACATTCCAAAAACCAAGTTTTTTTTTTTTTGGGTAAATTAGCTTGAAATTAAAAGAGGTTAAGCGAATGTACAGCCTACAAGGGGCATACCCCAGGAGGAAAAAAAAGAAGAAAAAAACAAGAATGATAAAAAAGCGGTAAGCCATGCACAACCCGCATGGAGAGTAAGGTAAATGACATATGGGTAGAGATAATAGCCCCGTTGTACTAATGATAGCACAACGGGGTATGATATGGATGGATAAGAATACAAACATATGGTGAAATGAAATGGAAATGAAATTGAACTACTTCCTGGCACAACCCGCCAGGTTAGGAAACAAAGTAAATAGTTACGGTCAGTGATGACCACAAGATAACCAGCACTTAGGAGAACAGCTACAAGTAGAACAGCTTCCAGGCAGTCTGAACGGCTACTACAGAGGAACAAGCATCAAGAGGCTCGAACCAGAGTTGACGGCATCCGACAATTTCAGCCTAACACTCCCTCATTAATAGGTTGCATAGACATAAAACAAAGTCTCAAGCAGAATTAGATATGTAATGGCAGAAAATGGAAGAATAAGCGGACTGCCTAGCCAAAAAAAAGGATACAGATGCTTTAAGTCCCTCCACGGCTCAAGGAACAACGTGACTGTTCCTTAGCTAGCTGCCTCATTTTTTTCTGGGCAGACTTGGAGAGGGATTTGTTAATATCAGAGCCACCAGTGGGAACTTGCTCAGCAGCTCTCCCTTTGGCCCCTGGACGTAATAGATTAGGAGGTTCAGGTGGCTTAATCCCAGCTTGGACTCTGACTCCTTCCACATCCAATGGTTGAGGACCAAGGATACCCTGGGGAGAGTCACCGGAACCCACTTCCAGAGAGGCTGGTTGGTTTACATGGACCAAAGACTCTGGCACCTGATTGCTACTGACCACCCTTTCCAAAACCTCCAACAATTCATCTTCAGAGTCACTAACTTCATCACTAGAAGCTTGAATTACAGATGTTTCAATTAAAGTGCTTGATGAACGAGAACATGCTGTAGCATCTACCTGACCTGGAATAGATTGTTCACAAGCTGCCCTTTGTCCCCCATTGGCTTGATTGGAAAAATCATGAACCACTGGACCCTTAACCACCATTCCCTTATCCACAGAATCCTTAACAACCATCTCAGATGCTAGAATAGGCACAACTTCAGAGGTTGTAGTTGGCTGCAACTCATCCAACTTAGGAAGATCAGGTAGCACACTTGGAATGCCATTAGAGTCTTCTATTGCAGATTGTGAAGAAGAGGATTCGCCTGATACCATAGTAGTAGAGTTGGCATCCCTTTTACCCTTACCTTTACCAACCACTTGCCATATATCCTGTTGGCTTGAAACTTTAGTACCCGATTGCTTAGAACATGTTCCGTTAGGATGGCCAAAGACCTTGCAATCTGTACATATTGGAGGTAGCCATTGATATTGTAAAGCTACTATAACTGCCTCCCCATTGATGGTTATTTGAACGTCATCCGGCAAGTCGGTTCCAGCATCAATTTCCACACATATACGAGCATAATCCAGCCGAAGTTTTTTTGCTGTAGCCTGATCCACGTGAAGAGGTTTGCCAATAGTACTAGCAATCTTGCTAAAGCACTCTGCTGTCCAAAACTCGAGTGGAAGTTTCAAAATCTTGATCCAAGTGGTAATTTTAGAAGGTTGGTCCTTGCTTGGGAGCATCATACGCTTCCAATTTTGCAATACAAGAAATCTTCTAGAAAAGAAATGGGGACCATCCTCTAACGCTTTCAACTTAGCGGCCTCATCCTTGAACTCAAATAAGAATCTCGAGCCAAGTTCTTTAACTGATAAAAGATCGTCCTTCCACACTGTCCGGGCTGTAGCCTTTAGTAAACGGAATTCCATCTTGCCATCAAGGAAATGCCCTATTAGGCAGTGATTCCAACTGCCTTCATCTATGTCCGTTTCATCTAACTCCACCGCTGCACACTTACCCTTTTGAAGTTGAGGATAGTACTCCAACTTCATCATTTTAGAAGGGCCTTGAGCTGCGAAGAGGGAAGCCCAGTTCTTTGAATTACCTGTGGGACGGATAGGGGTCTGATGTCGATTGTTATGGGGTTTGATAGGATTGGGTAGAATTCCATCTTTCAAATCAGATTCTAAATTGAGGAATTCATCCTGCCCTAATTTTGACCCCGAAGGAATTTTGAAATTGACATTTAGGGTTTGAAGCTTACCAGAAGCATCTGAAACTGAAGATTGATACCCGATTGAGTCGTGATGTTCCTTGAGATGGTTTAATTGAGAATTCAACTCCGAGCAGTCGACTAGCACTCCTGAGCTCTTCATTTCGGCCTCCAAAGACCTAACTAGGCTGGATATCCGACCCACTGATTCCAGTCGATTATCTGCTTGTGGAAATACCTCCTGTAGCTTCCTAGCCGGGCTGGGATTTTTGGGGCTAAGAGCACCAATAGCAGAGACATCCGGCGACAGAGATGAAGGGGTTGGATTAGGAGATGAACCCAACAGTGGTGGAGCCCCAGGGCACAGATCGAGGGATTTGGAGGTGGAATTGTTAGGGGAAGGCCGATTAGGGCTTGAGATAGAAGGAGAAGATGAATCCAGGAAGAACGGATTAGGGGTGAAAATTTGGGGCTTGAATCCTCTTTGCTTCCTTCTAACCTCATTTGAGTCCAGAGCCGTGAGTCCCAGCCCATCCGCCATGGATAATGTACCATCTGCCATCAATGATCAACGAGGTTCACCAAATCACTTGCTTGAACACGGCAGATCTCGGAGAGTTGAGGCTTCTCCAAGACCCTGACAGAATCGCTTGTATCGCCTACATCACAAATCTTTATTCCTCTTCTTCTTAATGCAATCTAGCTGGATGAAAACTTTTTCTCATTCCTCATCTCATTTTTTGGTTCCTGGTGTTTTTGACCATTCTCCAGCAGTGGTTTATGTTCAGCCTGCTCCAAGGAAGTCAATTAAACCTTTCAGGTTCTTTGACTTCCTGGCTGATCACCCTCGTTTCCTTGCCGTTGTCCAGAGGATTTGGAGGACAACTGTAATTGGTAACCCCATGTTTTGTGTGTGTGAAAAACTTAAACACCTTCAACATGAACTGAAGCTACTTAATAAGGTAGAGTTTAGTGGCCTCTCTGAAAGGGTGAATGCTACTAGGCATGCCTTAGAAACCATTCAAGCATCTATAGCCTCTAATCCCAATAGCTCTGTCATAGAACAAGAGAAGGTGGTACACAAACAATACATCACACTGCTTCGGGCTGAGGAGAGCTTAGCTAAACAAAAGTCACGTATACGATGGTTGAAACTTGGTGATCTAGCAACTTAATAACTATCTGCCCCTAAACAATACCAAACGAGTTCTGACATGTAGGCGATTTGGGCGATATCTGACAAGGGCTGTGGAGAAGCAGATCTCCATCTTCTGCCATGGCCGACGGCACCATTTCATTCGTGGACGGTCTAGGTTCTAAAGCTTTGGATTCAAATGAAATTCGTAGGAAGCACAGAGGAATTGACCCATTAATCACAAAATCAAACGTGATGACATCTGGATTTCTTTCCAGTGAACCCTAATTTCACAGGGCCGATGTCTGCTTCTAGATCTCAACCTCAATCTCAGTCACCACTACCTGATCCTACGGGGGTGGCGATGGAAGATGGAGAGCAAGCTCAAGGTGTTCATCATCATCTACAACAAGAGGCAGAGCTCAATCTCGGATCTCCTGTTCGAAGCACTGTTCCGCCCCTATCCCCAACTGAGTTGGGGGAGTTCAGTCCTAAATCAGCCACAAAAACTAGTCCATCTACAAACCTTCAACAGGACTTCGAGCAAGCCCTAGCCAGGGAAGCAGAGGAACGAGCTACTGCCTCTCCGTTCACATGCCACCAAGAGCAGGTACAAGTATCCACTTCTAACCCTAAGATTCTGTTCAATACCGAGGGAAATCCTTATGTGGAAGGAGATCCCAATCTCGGTTATAGTGTAGAGGATACTCTATCTAGGGCTGGGAATCGTGCCACTGGTTCACAACAGACAGTTACGGATTTTAAACCCAGCTCTTCTACACATTATGTTAAACCCCATACCAAGCGTCATCAGGAGTCTACTCGTACTCAAGGAAATACAAGGAACTGGGCTTCCCTTTTCGCAGCTCAAGGGCCTTCGAGAATGCTGAAGTTGGAGCACTATCCTCAACTCCAAAATGGGAGGCGTGCTGTTGTGGAGCTAGATGAAACAGACATAGATGAGGGCAGTTGGAAGCACTGTCTAATAGGGCATTTCCTTGATGGCAAGATGGACTTTCCTTTACTCAAAGCTACAGCCCGGACAGTATGGAAAGACAATCTTTTATCAGTCAAGGAAATCGGCTCGCGATTCTTATTCGAGTTCAAAGATGAAGATGCTAAGTTGAAAGCGTTGGAAGATGGCCCCCATTTCTTCTCTAGAAGATTTCTTGTTCTTCAAAATTGGCAAAGAATGATGCTCCCAAACAAGGACCAACCTTCGAGAATCCCAGCTTGGATCAAAATCTTGAAACTGCCACTCGAGTTTTGGACAGCGGAGTGCTTTAGCAAGATTGCTAGTACCATCGGTAAACCGCTTCACGTGGACCAAGCTACAGAAAAAAAACTTCGGCTGGATTATGCTCGTATATGTGTGGAAATTGATACAGGTATCGACTTGCCGGAGGACATTCAAATTACAATCAATGGTGAAACTGTAATCGTTGCAGTACAGTATCAATGGCTCCCTCCAATTTGTACAGAATCCAAAGTATTTGGGCATCCTATAGGAACTTGTGCTAAGCAATCGGGTCCTAAAGTTTTAAGCGCAGGGGATGAGTGGCAAGTGGTTAATAAGGGTAAGGGTAAGATTGATGGTCAATCTGTCTCAATGGTAGTAGATGTATCCGTTTCCTCTCTTTCTGTGACTGAAGTGTCCAAGGGCATTCCTCGTGAGCTAGCTGAAGTTTCTGTGGAAAAGGATCCAGTGCTTCATGATCATTCCATCCAAGAGGTATCTCAACCACTTCTATCCATTCCAACCACCTCAACACTTCAGCAGTGCTGTGTTTCATCCCCTGGAGAGGAGGTTGATTCTGAGGAAGAGCTATTAGAGGTTCTAGAGCTGGTTGTAAGCAGTTCCAGGGAGGTAGAGCATGTGCCACCGGTAAAGGATGCGGTTTCATTGGATCCAGTCATCAAAACTGCCCCTCAGGCTGGATTATCCAGTAAAAAGAGTGCCCCTATCTCTGATAAAGTGGGTAACCCTTTATCTGGAACATTGCAGCCTCCTAAACCGCCTGATATTCGTAGAGACAAGCTTAAGGAAAAAATTGCTGAAGTGGAGGCCAACAATTCCTTGTCCAGATCTAATAAAAGGCGGATGATAAAGCAATTGAAGGAACAGACACTTGGTTCCTTGTCTGGAGGAGGGCAATAGCTCACTGGTATCCTTTTTGTCAGGGCAGTAATCTTATTCTTCCATTTTCTGCCATTGCATTTCCAGTTCAGCATTAATTTATTTTATGTCTCTACAACCTCTTAACATAGGATTTTGGAATATCCGGGGCCTTAATGACCCAATCAAACAAAAAGAGGCTAAAGGTTTTGTGAATCATAATAATATCTCACTTTTTGGGTTGCTAGAACATAAAATAAAAGAAGCTTTGGCTTCTAGAATAATAAAGTTCGTTTGCCCTCAATGGAATTTTGTGAGCAATTACCCCCAAGCTCCCTTAGGGAGAATTTTGGTGTGTTGGGATCCTACTGTAGCCAATCTTCAGGTTCTTGATCAGTCTGATCAATTTATTCATTGTGAGGTGCAAACAAGGTGTGGTGGGCCTCCATTTTGGGCTACTTTTGTTTATGGAGCTAATAACTACCTGGATAGACAAGCACTTTGGTCTAGACTTCATCATTTTAGCTCCTCTTCCCCTTGGATTGTTCTTGGGGATTTTAATGCTATTAGGTTCCCTAATGAGAAGGTTGGTGGCCTTACTTCCTGGCCTCCCCATATGGATGAGTTTAATAATTGTCTGTATGATTTGGAGCTTGAGGATCTTAGGTATTCTGGGTGTTTCTACACATGGGCCAATAAGCAAGATCCTTCTCATTTTGTTAGTACCAAATTAGATAGAGTATTAGTTAATGAGCATTGGATGGCTGCATTTAGCAGCTCTTCTGCTCATTTTCCCACTCCTGGAGTGTCTGATCACTCTCCTGCCATTGTGCACATTCTCCTTGGTCCTAAGCGATCTCATAAGCCATTTAAATTCTTTGACTTCCTTGCTGACCATCCCCAATTCCTTTCTGTTGTTCAGAAGGTTTGGAGGGGTGTGGTCATTGGGAATCCTATCTATGAGAAACTCAAGTTATTGCAACCTGAGTTCAAAAGGCTTAACCATAGGGATTATAGTGATATCTCTAAGAGGGTGGTTGATACTAGACAGATGCTTGAGTCCCTCCAGATTCGGTTGAGTTCTCATCCTGATTCCTCTATTATAAGCCAAGAGAGGGTGGTTCATAAACAATTCCTCACCTTATTGAGAGCTGAGGAAAGTTTGGCTAAACAGAAGTCTAGAATTCAGTGGCTCAAACTTGGTGATCAATGCACTTCTTACTTCTTTAAGTCTGTGAGCAATACCAGGAATAGAAGTAAGATTACTAGTTTGGTTTTGGACGATGGGTCTCTGACCCATGACATTAAGGTTATTAAATCCAGTTTTGTAAATTTCTACACTAATTTGCTGGGTACTGGTCACCCCACTCCTTATCAAGGGCTCTCTAGGATTCAACAAGTTTTTTTTTTGGGTAAATCAGCTTGAAATTAAAATAAAAAGGCTAACCGAATATACAGCCTACAAGGGGCATACCCCAGGAGGAAAACAAAAGAAACAAAGATGAGAAAATTGAAACCTATGCCAAGTGGCTACAAAGAGAGGAAATATTGTAATGTAGATGGAAACTAAACAACTAACATCAAGAGAGACCCCAAGAAATAATTGTTTCCTAACCATCTACAAAAGGGGATAAAACACCATATCAACTAACTGCTCAACCAGTAGCCCTATGCGTACGGACTGGACAGCAGCCAAATGGCAGCAAAACAGCAAATACAGCAGCCATGCACAACTGTAAGTTGCCTACTTAGAACAGCAGCAACCTTGAACCATTAAAGCATGTGCAGCCGCAGCACAACAGGTATAGGTACATGAACATTGAGTCATATCAGCTACAAAATGAACATAGCAACATGCTATGACTGACCCGAAACTGGAGTAGGCTGATCCGATAACAGCAGCCGAACAGAACTGATGTCATGACTTTGGACACAACCATGACTTTGGACACATCATGGCAGCAGCTGATCTGATTACTTTGGACACATCTTGACTTTGGACACAACCAGGTAGGTAATAAAGCAAACAGACAACTAATTTTTCTGTACATGCAGAGGACGTCCCCCTCCGCAAAGGGAGATCCCTACAACAGCCCTTGTTGGTTAGGCAGATAGAACAGCAACTTGGATGGAGTAAACAGCTAGCACAAAGCTAATACCAGATTAACCTCAGCACTACAACAGACCACGAAAAGCAAAACCACTTCTTAAGCCACTTTGTCTGATCGACAAGATCATTAGCCATAACAGCGCAACACTTAACCCACTTGGACTGAACGACGCAAATGTGAAAAGCATTAACATTAAGACTTGCAAAATAGCCACTACACAATCATAGCAGAATCTGAAAACAAGCATAACAACAGTAACAGCAGTAGTTAACAACAGAACAGCAGCAATATAAGGTCTCACTGACTACTATCACCCTTGAAAACTGACCTCCCACTCTTCTTTTTTCTCAAACGCAAACAGCCATAACAGCGCAAATGTGAAAAGCATTAACATTAAGACTTGCAAAATAGCCACTACACAATCATAGCAGAATCTGAAAACAAGCATAACAACAGTAACAGCAGTAGTTAACAACAGAACAGCAGCAATATAAGGTCTCACTGACTACTATCACCCTTGAAAACTGACCTCCCACTCTTCTTTTTTCTCAAACGCAAATGGGATTCCTCTTCTCCCTCCACTAAACCTCACAAGATGCCCCCGCTAATTATTACCGCCTCTCAACAAGTTATTCAGAAGAGACTAACTAATAGTCAAATGATGGACATGGTTGCTGAGGTTACAGACTTGGAAATAAAAGAAACCCTTTGGTCTCTTAATCCATCTAAAGCACCTGGTCCTGATGGCTATAATGCTGGTTTCTTTAAAAAGGCTTGGCCTATCGTCGGACATGATGTCACTACAGCTGTCAAATCTTTCTTTAGATCTGGTCAACTTCTTCGGAAAGCTAATTCTACCATTGTAGCCCTTGTTCCTAAAATCCCCAATCCTTCTAAGGTTGGGGACTTTAGACCTATCTTTTGTTATAATACTATCTATAAGTGCATTTCTCGAATTCTTGCCAGGAGATTGCAGGTTGCCCTCCCTTGTTTAATTGATTCTGTAGAATCTGGCTTTGTTAAGGGGAGGAGGATTGTGGACAATATCTTTCTTACCCAGAAACTAATGAGGGGTTACCGTAAGTCCTCCTCTTCGCCCAGGTGTGCCTTGAAGGTGGATATCATGAAAGCCTATGACAATGTCAGGTGGGAATTTCTGTGGGATGTACTATCTTCCGTGAACTTTCATCCCACCATGATAAAATGGCTCCAAGATTGTGTCACCACGGCTAATTACTCTCTTAGCATTAATGGGGATATCACTGGTTTTATTCTTGGGAAAAGGGGGCTTCGACAAGGTGACCCCTTGTCATCGTACCTATTTGTCATTGTGATGGAGGTTCTCACGTGCCTCCTGCGGGAAAGATCCATTCTTCCTGATTTCCAATTTCATTGGAGATGTCGTGATACCAAGCTTATTAATCTCTGCTTTGCTGATGATCTCATGATTTTCTGCAAGGGGGATTTGACTTCGGTCACTCACATTCAGGATGCTCTCAGTGAGTTCCAGGCCTTGTCGGGTTTATCCCCTAGTCCTGGGAAAAGTAGCATTTATTTCTCTGGGGTTAACTTACTGGATGTGGTCATAGACTCATATATTGTGACAATACTAAAGCTATTTTTTAACTAGTGTTAAAAGTGATTTTCACAAACACTAGTGTTAAAAGTTTCTAAAATGATAACCTTGACCTACTGGTGCAATGTCATTTTTAAAGTTAGTGATGTAGTAAACGAGCCAAGCTCAACAATCTAACTTTGACCTATTGGCTCGCTTGTATATAGACTTGGCTCGATTACAAATGAGCCGAGCTCGAGTTTTGGACTCGTTTAGTAAACAAACCAAGCTTGAACACTGTTTGGTTCGGCTCGTTTATACCCCTAAAACTACGATTCCCTCCTCTTTCAAAGGAAACAATCTCGTGACTTGAAGCTGATGTGGTAAGTTGGCCAAAATCAAGGTTTGGAAAAGGCTGCTCGATCGATCCCCAACCAGTGAAGCATCACTTTTGGTCTTTGATCTCCTCTTGGAAAGATTTGTTTAAGTACTGTGTTTTGATACGTTGGAATTAAGGCCTGGAAACCCTACAGCTAGCTAGCTGGCTACAGGGTCGTAGCGGCCTTCAACTATTATTAATACTCGATCAATGCCTGCAGTTGCATGTTCCTGTTGCTGTTAAACCAGTTAATCTCCCCCCAATTATAGTTCCTTTTAAACTCGTAGATTAATACTCTTGGTTGGTTGGGTGTTGCAAGTATAGTTCCTTTTAATTCTCATAAAATTTTGAAACGTGGATAGCGCAGCTGTCCGGGCTCATCCGCCCCTCAATCTGTCGTTGCATGTCAAGTTAGCATCTTAAGAAATGTTTGTATGTTGTGCGAATTGTTGGCGTGAGTCAACAGTTATGATATCAGGGGAGTTAAAGAGTTAGTGAATATTATGTTAAGAATGAATTAGTGAATATTCACTAATATCTGTATTAGTGATTCCACTGATATAGCACATGTGTTTATGGTGTATATTTGACTGTAATTAAGGGGTGTAATATTAGGCTTGATTAGTGACATCATTACCTGTAAATCCTCCATAGAATCCTCTTGTAGGAATGTTGTATTTATACCACTATTGTGGTTCTTATTCAATATCAGAAAATTACTTCAACAATTGTGTTAATTGATATGGTATCAGAGCCTCCTTTAATCTCCTCTTCTTCACCCTAGGGATTGAAGTTTGGTCCTGTATTCACAATTGTTTCTTTTTCTGTTCATACCATTCCGCTGCGAAGTTTTTTTTTAGTGTCTTTACCACTATGACTGATGCAAGTGGTGATTCTCTAAAAAAAAATGAATCTACTACTATATCGACTGGGTTCCATATACAGGAAACTCTCGAATCACTCCGGAACCACTTGATGGTACCAATTATGTTGAGTGGTCTTCGAATGCTCAAAATAAGATCTGTGGGAGAAAACGTTAGGGTTTTATTTCGGGTACTAAGGCTGCTCCAAAGGACGTTTAATCGGAGGAATATGAAGCATGGGTGGATGAAAATTGCTTGGTCAATTCTTGGCTTTTTGATGCAATGACAAAGGACATCCGATCTCTCTTTCTTCGATTGGATACAGCAAAGGAAATATGGGAGGCAGTTAAACAGACGTATTCGGTCAATCAAGATGCATCAAAAGCCTATCAGTTACACTGTGAGGTAATCTCTGTTCGCCGATATGGAGGTTCTGTTATTTCTTTTTTTGGAAAACTACAAAAATTATGGCAGGAGTTTGATTCTATTGAGCCTTGTACCATGGAATGTACCCGAGATATTGAGCGATATACTACAATGGTTACCTCCCAATGGTTATATGTTTTTCTGGCTGGTCTCGATTCTCATTTGAATGGGGTTAGTGGTCGGATTCTTGCTACTGCACCTCTACCAAATCTGCAGGCTGTATATGCAATTGTTTGCGCTGAGGCAAATCGCCAAGATGCTATGCTCAATATAACACCAAGTGATGGTGGGGTTGTTATGTCTGTTCGAAAATTTGTCTCCCGTGACTCAAAAAAGGGCGTTCGTAAGTGTACTCACTGTACTGGTGATAAGCATTTCATAGAGACATGCTTCAAGTTACATGGTTATACTGAATGGCATCCAAAGGGTAAGACATCATCTCCAATGGCTCCTAAACCCAAGGTTGAAAGTTCGACTTCCAGGAGCAACTTAGCCACTTCTTCCGGATTCGTTGCCAAGTCAGGTATATCTAATTCTACTCAGAGTCTTTCTTTATTTACTGGAAATAGTGCTTGGATAATTGACTTAGGTGCTACTGATAATATGACTTGTGATCGCTACGTATTCAATAATTTATCCTCTAGCTGTTCAAAATCAGTCACCACTAATGCCTATGGTGTCTCTTCTCCAGTTGTCGGCATTGGTTTTGTCTTTGACATCTTCTTTATCTTTAATTGATACTTTATTTGTCCCAGCACTAAACTGTAACCTTATGTCTATTAGTCAGTTAACCAAGTCTCATAATTGTGTCGCTACTTTTTTCCCTACTCACTGTGTTTTTTAGAACATCCATACCAAGGAGAGGATTGGCAGTGGTAAAGAGAGAGGAGCTTTGTACCATTTGGATGACGGAGTACAACGATCAGATGGCGGCGCACTGGTTCATGCTAAGGGCGACACCATGTTGAAAAATAAGAGAAAGATTTGGATGTGGCATAGACGACTAGGTCATCCCTCATTTGGTTATCTAAGGCGATTGTTTCCATCTTTGTTTAATGGTTGTCATCTTTCAGAGTTTGCTTGTGAAACTTGTGTAATGGCGAAAAGCCATCGTACTGTTTTTTATTCACATGACAATAAAGCTGAAACTCCTTTTGCCTTAGTTCATTCGAATGTTTGGGGTCCAACTCCTCTTTCTACACATAATGGGATGGGATGAAGTGGTTCAGTACAATTATCGATGATTGTACCAGAATGACATGAATTTATTTAATGACACGAAAGAGTGATGTATGTGCTGTGTTTCGCTCCTTCCATCAGATGGCACTCACCCAATTTGGTGTGTCTATTAAAGTTCTTCGTTCCGGCAATGGGGGTGAATATGTTAAAAAGGAATTGACTGAATTTATGACTTCAGTTGGTAACTTTCATCAGACATCTTGTACTAATACTCCTCAACAAAATGGAGTTGCAGAGCGCAAAAATCGCCACCTTTTGGAAGTCGCTCGATCTCTGTTACTTGGCGGTCATGTTCCCTCCCACTTGTGGGGTGAAGCCTTGAGTTCTGCTGTCTACTTAAATAATAGAACACCTTCTAGTGTTCTACGTTTTCAGAGGCCTTTGGATGTGTTATCCGATCAATGCACGCTTTATTCCGTTTTTCAGTTGGAGCCTCGTATTTTTGGTTGTGTGGTGTATGTACATTTACACACTTATCAACGAACCAAGCTTGATCCCCGGGCATTAAAATGTGTCTTTGTTGGCTATGGATCTTCTCAGAAGGGCTACAAGTGTTACCATCCCCCTACTAAGAAGTTTTATGTTTCCATGGATGTCATATTCCATGAACAAACACTGTATTACTCAAACAGGATCATTGATTCTTCACTTCAGGGGGAGACTAGGGAAGAAGTACAGAATCGTGATGATATGGGGTTCTTTGAAGTATTTCAAATCCCTGATACATCTTCCACTGACTGTGAAAGCCCGGTACCTTCCAATGAAAACCCAGCTGACTCAGTTGATTATGAAGATCCGGTCCATGATAGTACATTATCTCCTACTTCTACAGCAGAACCATTAACCCAATCTTCTCCGAATGACTCTTTAGAGGTATCACCCGACCATATTCTTGTTGATTCTAATATCCATTATTTCGTTG
Organism: Rhododendron molle; assembly: GCA_025413875.1. NCBI lineage: Eukaryota > Viridiplantae > Streptophyta > Magnoliopsida > Ericales > Ericaceae > Rhododendron > Rhododendron molle. The sequence goes on from CM046390.1 coordinate 25,131,146, forward strand.
ACACAACTGATCTTAATTCTGAACCATCTCGATGTCATCTTCCACCCCGGTCTAATCGTGGTCAACCACCATCTAGATATGTCCCAGATACCAAAGCTAAAATTAAGTATTCCATAAACAATCATGTATCCTCCCACCGGTTGTCCAAGTCATATGCATCGTATGTACTTCAATTTTCCTGTGTGTCTATTCCAAGTAAATTGCACGAAGCTTTGGCATATTCTAGATGGACTAAATCTATGGCAGAAGAAATGGCAACATTGGAAAAGAATGCTACTTCGGAACTTGTTCATCTACCAAAGGGAAAGAAGACAGTGGGGTGTAGATGAGTGTTTACAATTAAACACAACGCAGATGGGAGTATTGAGAGATTCAAAGCTTGGCTAGTTGCAAAAGGATATACACAGTCTTATGGTGAGGATTATCAAGAAACATTTGCTCCAGTTGCTAAACTTAATACTGTGAGAGTACTTCTATCATTAGCAGCTAATCAGAATTGGCCACTCCTCCAGTTTGATGTCAAAAATGCTTTTTTGCATGGAGACCTAGCTGAAGAAGTGTATATGGATCCTCCTCCCGGTATACCAAATACTCAGAGACAAAAATGGAGTTTAAACTAAAAAAAGCGTTGTATGGGCTGAAGCAATCTCCAAGGGCTTGGTTTGGTAGGTTCACTAAGTCTATGAAAATTTTTGGTTACAAACAAAGTAACTCAGATCATACTTTGTTCTTGAAGCACAAAAGAGGTAAAATTACTGCTTTGATTATATATGTGGATGATATGGTGGTAACCGGTGATGATCATTGTCACGCCCTCGATTTTCAATATAAATAATAATCATTTTCAGTAAATACAAACAATATTGAAGTACCGGTAACACCCAAATGACTTATTTTCCCCAGTTCTCAAAGTTAAATTCAAATTACAGTCTTGGCTCGAAGCCCCAAGTTATACAAACACTAAGAATAATATTACAATTTTATTAAATCAGTTTTTCGAGTACCACTTCAAATAAAATGCAAACTTGACTCCTCATTTATACCTCCGAGACCCATGATCAGCAAACACGAGATGCACGCCATGCCAACTTCCTTGACTTTACCTGAAAATGATAGGTTGAGCTACACTAGCCCAGTAGAGAATTCTATACTCAAGCTATATGAAAATACGATGAATTATGCACCAAAAGCGAAAGAGACTCAACAAACGAACATAAGACACAAGAAGGATTACCACAATGAACTAACAAATTTAAACTTAGAGATTTCGGACATCTGGGAGATAACCCTAACCATCCACACGTCAACTAGAGGCAGCATCAAAACTCATATCAATCGATCAAACAACAATCATAGTTCAACCATCTAATAATTTTCCGAATGAATGCCACAGACACCTTCTCATTTCATACCATCTACCGTAGAGCCTCTTTCATAAAACTTCCCATTTGAATTTTCAAAACAATTTCTAGAAAACACAAGACCATCACGGGTCATGCTTAGTTGATTCACTCAAGAATACCGGAGGATTTTTAACTCAAATTGCTTTCTGTAATAAAACTTTGATAAAATCAACCTTTCATTCTCTTTTTCGACAATCACAATCCCAAGCAACCTTCAATCCAAACGTCGACATAGACCTTTAAGGTCAATCAAAATTCTTTTCATCGTGTGAGACATTCAACTGTATCACCACCCCTTGCGAACGATACAGTGAATTCCCTCCGACGAGACATTCAACTATATCACCACCCCTTGCGTACGATATAGTGAATTCTCTCCGGCGAGACATTCAACTATATCACCACCCCTTGCGTACGATATAGCGAATTCGCTCCACCTGGGTTTTCGCACTTCCACACCTTGCGTTACGGGCCCTCTAGAGTATCCGCACTACCACCCCTTGTCAGGACCCTCAACTAAAAACAAAATCAACTAAGACATACACACACGTATAATCAATCCAAATACAAGAAGACAACATTTTCCAAGTTCACCTCATTTCATTTAACGTCATGCAATGCTTTACAAATTTATAAACACGTCCCATCATACACAGATTGATACCTTAAGTTCACGTTATTCCTCTAAGTCTATCACGACACCCTACGTCACGCATCGAACCCATAACGACTCTACGACACACCATCCACTAGGTTCTAAACGGGAATTATATAGAACGAGGACACGAGTAACAATACTACCCTTCGGATCACTAAACAAACTCATGTCTAATCGCAATATTCACCACTAAACCCCTAACAACACACGGTACTCCGATCAACCTTACGGTACAGTCTCCAATCAACAATATCAACATCATACTCTAACGAGTGCCAAGAGACAATATCGAGCAACGAGTCATTAAGACACAAGCAACCATACTCGAGAGTGACTTAAACATGTTTTAATCATATAAGGAATCATAACACAGAACAAAACACTCTTAGAAAATAGCCAACTGATATTGACAGCTCGACACACCTCTACTCAAATGGTCATAACTTTCTATGTACAAAGAGTTTTCAGGTGATTCTTGCGGCAAATGAAAGCTGACTTCAAGACCTTCGGATCGACATACAATTTTCATGAAACGGACTTCAGACGAAGAAGTTATGGCCGTTTGAAGTTGGCTGAAACTCAGAAAAGGGGCTAAAATTCCCAAATTCGACCGAAACGTAAAACCCAACCTCAAGCATGAAACAAAGCACGATCTAAGTACATAAACATCACATAAACGCATAACAAGAGTAAGAAATCCCTACCACAATGGGTTTTGAGCAAAACCCTAAGTACACCAAGCAAAGATCCGTCAAGAACAAGCTTTCCCAAAGGGATACCACAAGATCTACAACCTAGATTATCCAAAAATGAGATTAATGTACGAATCCAAGCGAGGGTTTCGGAAGAGAGAGAGAAAGGGAACCAAAAACCATGAATCACTTGGAGGAAAATACTTAACCTTAGACCACTTGTTCAGCCTCACATTAAGTACAATATTGGGGATGGTCAATTAACCTCTTTGTGGTTTGACAATTGGCATCCTCTCGGCCCCCTCTTGCCAAGGTTTGGACCTAGAATAGTCTATGATTCAGGACTTCCTAAGGATGTCACTGTGAAGGCCATCATTAGAGACAATCAATGGGCCTTCCCGATTACTCAAGCACCTGACCTTAATGAGGTGAGATCTGATCTTCATGTTGTTTCCATCAATGATTCCATTGGAGATAGGTGTATATGGACTCTCACAGCCTCTGGAAAATTTACAATTTCATCCCTTTGGGATCACTTGAGAACCCACTTTCCAGCCATCACTTGGCATAGAGTAGTTTGGTTTTCAGGGCATATTCCTAGGTGCAGTGTGATCTCATGGATGGCCATCCTTCATAGGTTATCTACCGAGGATAGATTGGTGATGTTTGGCATGAAATCTTCCTCCACCTGTAGTCTGTGTATGGGTGTAGAAACCCATGACCACCTGTTCTTTGAGTGCACCATGGCTACACAAATTAGAGGTATTTTGACCCCAAAGACCCCTCATATGGTTGGGTTGACCTCTTGGCAACAGTGGGTAAGTAAACTGTCCACTTTACAGGGCAAAACCTTACCTATCACAATTGCTAAGCTTGTCTTCACAGTCTATGTGCATCAATTGTGGCTTGAGAGGAACTATAGAAAGTTCCAGAATCTTAGCTGCCCTCCTGGAGTGGTTGCTAACAAAATTTCAGATGAAGTTAGATATAGGTTGTTGTCCTTAGAATTCAAGGGACATTCTCACTTACTTGCTATGTGGAACATTCATGCTTAATTTCAATGTCTTGTTTGGTTTGCAGGTCAATGTTCAAGCTTGGAAGTCTACCAATTCCTTCAAAGCAGCCACTTCAGACCAAAACACTCAACTGTTGTTCACAAGGTTCAAGCAAGGCCATGGTTCAAGGGCAGGTCACTGCCCAAGGGGGGTTCAGATCCATGTTTTCCCCCTTGACTGGAAGGCCAGTCATCCAGCAGCTGCAATTGGGCTTCTAATACTTCTAGATTTCCAGGTCACAATCATAGGAGATTTGGTCTCACACAAGTCCCATGATCAGGAGAGCAAGCTCCAAACATGGTTCAGCCAGATTACAATCACAGGTTCATCCTTGTTGGCCTTCTATTACTTCTATGTATCCAGGTAGTTAACTTACTCCCTGTTCATTGAACTGCTGTTTCTTAACTCCTGAGTGATCTTACTATACTGTGGGTAATCCTTGTCAGCTGTGTGCTAGAGCCCCATCCATCTTGGTGAGAGGAGGTAATAATTAGTGGGGGAATCTTGAGAGAAACAGTGGAGGGAGAAAAGGGACCCTAGCTCATGGTATTGAAAAAGAGAGTGGGAGTTGTGAGAATCCAAGGGAGTAGAGGAGTGAGTCCTATACATACCAAGAGCTTTGTTTTGTTTTGTTCTGTTATGTGTTGATTCTTGTCCATTTTATCGTAAGCATATTTAATACTTAAATGTTACATTAACTGAAGTTGAGGATTGCTATGTATATGGCTGCTGTTACGTTACAGCTTCTATTATGGCTGTTGTTCTCCAGCTCAGATGTGTCTGCTGATCTGTTTTGTATTATGCCCAGCAGCTGATAAGTTGCTCCTGTTCAAGCAACCAGCTGCTGCTGTTTTGGTTTCTGTTAATGCCTGTAACTGCTATATGCACATACGAAATTGGAAGTTCAAGCTGGGCAGTCCAGCTCTTGTCATGTTGGTTCTTTTCATGCTGTTTGAACATAATAGACATCATTGTCAGAGTTTTATATTGTAGTATATGCCTAACCATCAGGGGCTGTCGTGGGATCTCCCTTCGCAGAGGGGGACGTCCTCTGCATAGTGAGTAGTGTTTTGGTAGTACGTTTTGTTTCTGCCACGGCTGTTATTGATACTTCCAACAGGACACAACTCCAAGTGTCCATGCTGAATTTTTGTGGTAGACCTTCAGAAGTAGAACAGAGAACAACTGAACTTCATGTGGCTGTTGTACTGTGCTACTGCTGCTGTCCTTGTTCTGTTTTGACTAGTGCATCCTACGGTTTTTGCAAAGATGGTTGTATTCAGAGAAGAATGTGGGCTGTTTTGAAGCTCAATTCTGTTGCTTTGTGCTGTCCAGTATCCCTTTTGTCGAGTGTTTCTTTCCCATCTACCTAGAGGGGCTAGAAACATTCGTTTACTAGGCTTGTAGGCTTGTATCCAGTTGGCTTGGTGTTTTCAATGTTCTTATTGTAGCCACTTGGCATCCATCAATGTAGCCACTTGGAATTTATGTAGCCACTTGGCATCCTTCAATTTTCTTAATCTTTGTTTTCTTTTTTCTTTCCTCCTGGGGTATGCCCCTTGTAGGCTGTACATTCGCTTATTCTTTTTTCTATTTCAAGCTAAATTACCCAAAAAAAAAAAAAAAAAAACCATGAATCTTACCTCCAATGACCTGGTTGATATTTGAAAGATTAACACATAGATCTTGAAGATTTGGTGGTGTTTGAGGTGAAATCCAAGGATTTGGGTGAGAGATTGAAGAGAGAAGGTAGAGGGGCGATTTTAGGGCCTGGTTCGTGGTCTTGGAGTGAAAAAAATAACATAAGGGGTCTATTTATAGTGTCTAAAATGCGTGCTGAATTTTACAGAAAAACACAATAGGTACCGGTACTGGGAGACTCCCAGTACCGGTACTGGAGCCTTCAAAATATCAATTTGAACGTGCACTGGACATTAGGTACCGGTACTAGGAAATGGACAGTATCGGTACCAGCTAGGCAGAAAGTGAAAAAATTTCAACGGACTCCGGAACGAACCCAACTTGATACCAACACTTCCACACATCAACACAATATCAAAACTAACATTTTACCACTTTCCTAGGGTTCGATACACATCCGAATACGTATATCCGTACACCCCCATTAACATTCGCATAACTTAAATAATAATACGACTCTTTTATGCGATAAACGATTTCCGAAATTAAAGTAAATTGACGAGTCTCTACAATCATGAGGAGATTTCTAGGTTACAACAGTATTTATCTTCCGAGTTTGAGATGAAACAACTCGGAGACCTAAAGTATTTTCTTGGGATTGAGGTAGCTCGATCAAAGCATGGAATTTTCTTATCCCAAAGAAAATATGTCATTGATTTATTATCTGAGATATGGATGCTTGGATGTAAGTCAGTGGACACTCCTATTGAGCAAAACCACAAGTTATTTGAATGTTTGCGTGCCTCTCATACTGATAAAGGGATATACCAAAGACTTGTGGGGAAGCTGATTTATCTATCTCATACTAGACCAGATATTGCATATGCAGTGAGTGTGGTGAGTCAATTCATGCATGACCCACGCAAACCTCACATGGATGCTGTAGATCGCATATTGAAGTATTTGAAGTATGCTCTAGGTAAAGGTCTATTGTTCTCTAATCATGGTTACCTAAAGGTTGAAGGCTGATGCTGATTGGGCAGGTTCAGCTGATAACAGAAGGTCTACCTCAGGATACTTCACCTTTGTAGGTGGTAATCTTGTGACCTGGAGAAGTAAGAAGCAACCTGTAGTAGCAAGGTCGAGTGCCAAAGCTGAATATAGGGGTATGGCATTTGGAGTATGTGAATTGCTCTGGTTGAGAAACTTATTGACTGAATTAGGGTTTAAACCAAAAGGGAAAATGAATCTACATTGTGATAACCAGTCAGCCATTGCTATTGCTCATAACCTTGTCCAACATGATCGGACTAAGCATGTGGAGATTGATAGACATTTTATCAAAGAGAAGCTTGAAGTTGGAATTACTAGTTTTCCATTTGTGAAGTCTGAAGACCAACTAGCAGATGTGCTTACCAAGGCAGTAGCTAGCAGGGTATTCCTTAACTCACTTGGCAAGTTGGGCATGTGTGATAACTACGCACCAACTTGAGGGGCGGTGTTGGCGTGAGTCAACAGTTATGATATCAGGGGAGTTAAAGAGTTAGTGAATATTCACTAATGTTAAGAAAGAATTAGTGAATATTCATTAATATCTGTATTAGTGAATATTCATTAATATCTGTATTAGTGATTCCACTGATATAGCACATGTGTTTATGGTGTATATTTGACTGTAATTAAGGGGTGTAATATTAGGCTTGATTAGTGGCCTCATTACCTGTAAATCCTCCATAGAATCCTCTTGTAGGAATGTTGTATTTATCACTATTGTGGTTCTTATTCAATATCAGAAAATTACTTCCCACAATTGTGTTATTTAATAGGAATAACGTGTGTTGTGATGTTGTCCATGGTGCTGAGTGGAACAGAGAGGCAAATGAGGTTACAAGCCCCTATCTAGATGTTCTTTGTGGCACTGAAACCACCATAGACAAGAACAGGCTTCTCCTATGAATGAAAACAATTCCCCAACTATAAATTACTAGTATATACTCTTTTGGAAAAGGTCCCTTATATTGGTGGACCTCTAACTACCACAATTTACTCTTCTGGAAGCCACACCACTGTATAATCCTACCACATTACCACATTGGGCCATTCCTCTTCTCTTGCTCATGAGGATGCACTGCATTGGGCCATTCCTTTTTTCGCCGTTCAAAAAAAGAAGGTATGTATGTCCCAGGCCTGAGCCTCCTATGACATTGTACGGTAGAAACTTATAAAATTTTTGGCTCCATGAAATATATCAACATGTTACATACACAGTATACTAATATGGTAGAGAAAAATTAACACGCGTCTTATTAACTCCTTGATTTCTGTGGGTACTTTTCTTTGTCTTTTTCCTAAAGTGCGCATATTCGTATCAGAAATATTTCTTCTAATTAAAATTGGATTTTGCAATCTCAGGGTCCTTAACTTGTGGTATGCAAAAGGTATGCTGCAGTATGGTATTTGGTAGAGGTGGCAATTTCAACCCATATTTTAGAGTCCGTCCAAGTTCGCCCACTTATAACCCAACCCAATCCTCCCATATTGTATAATGGGTTTATATGTGTTGAACCCAGATAAACCCATATTTACATGGGTTTAGGTAGGTTAAAAATGGGTTCAATATGGGTTAGAATTAAAAAATCCATTCCCTGCACAAGAGTTAACTAATAGCTACTGTTAAGCTAAAATTCTCACCTCCTGTACCATAAATTCGGTGTTAAACTTTGATTCCCCTCTCCCCCCCCCCCCCCCCCCTCTCTCTCTCTCTCTCCATTTCAATAAGATGCCTCTCTCTCCATTTCAATAAGATGCCTCTCTCTCCCCATTTCAATCAGATTCCTTCGACTTTAATAAGAGATACGTAGTAATTATAAGGCTAACCGCTCGTTAAGGAATTTGAGTTTTATTATTTTGTTTTTATTCAATTTTCGAATTTGTCTATTTTGCGACAAATTTTTAGTCACTGTTTATTCGTTTCGACAGGACAAATCAGAAAAAAAAAAATTACTGTATGACTTTTATCCAAATATTTTTGAAAATATTCAAGATAAAACCCAAAAAGACGACTTTTGGAGCTTTATCTTCGATATTACAAAAAATATTAGGATAAAAGTAAAAAAGAAATACTTTTTTTTGTCGAAACGAATCAATAGGGGTTAAAAGTTTGTCAAAAAATGAGCAAATGCAAAAAAAAAAATTCAAATAAGGACAAAATGAAAAAAATCCAAAAATCTCGTTGAGAAACTTAGCCTGAATTCAATGGTGAACCAACCAATTCACATTTCACCGATTCACATATTGACTGAAATGGATTTCTATGAGGAAAATATGTGTTGATCTCTTTTAATGGCAAAAAATGTGTTATCGTTGTGTGATTGAAGTCGTTTTTTTTTTTTTTTTTTTTTTTGTTCAAGATAAAATACATTAATTTTGGTGGGACAATGAAGCGAAGTTGGGAAGGATTTTTCATGAACAGCAAGAGAGTATCAAAAATTCTAAATAGACGAGGAAGAAAACAAAAGGAAAATAGGTCGGGTCGGGCGGCTTGAGTTTACTACTGTTGATTCGTTTCGACGAAAGAAATCAAAAAAGTAAAAAATTATGACTTATGCCCAAATATTTTAGGAAGGGTAAAAGTTTTTTTTTTTTTGAAGGGAAAGAAAACGGGTTGGGTCGGGCGGGTTTGGGTTTGACTTGACCCATATTTGACCCGACTCGTTTAAACCCATTTACTATTTGACCCATATTTGACTCACCCATATTTGACCCACAATCCGTTTCAACCTGCCCAGACCCGCCCATTTGCCAGCTCTAGTATTTGGTCAAGTATCACATAAACATGACTACTACGGAAACTTGGTATTTTCTTGGGGGGGGGGGGCGGGGAGCAGCTCCAATGTACGTTTCAATCACTTGGGTAGGGTTGCAGTCAATAGAAAAAGGCAAGAAGATGTATACTTCCAAAATTTATAAGTGGACAGATGACTAGTTTCTGAACTTTGTGTAATATGCAAGAAAACTTGGGATCGTATGGCTGTTTGCCTATGCATACTCTCACCTAACAGGGTAAAAGGCTTTGAACCAAAGATTTTATATAATCGTGAGGTGGTCAGTCATATACCTGAGTGTGCCATAAAGAGCAAGACATACACTGTCCCTCACAAAATACTCAAGTCCACACACACACACACACACACACCAGGAGGGAGAAAGGATGGCGCATCAGATTCAGGCAATGGTGTTGGTGGCAACTTTCCTGTTCCCGGCATTGACCGAGTCCTTGGTTCGCCATTACAAGTTCAGTGTAAGTCCACTCTGTCAGCACAACAGTCGTAAATAGCACAATGCCATATCATAGGCCTTGGTTTTGACAAATGAGATGCGTTACAATTTGCACAAAAAGACTATCTAGAAATGCCATTGACCAAGAAAACTATGCTTTGTTAGGAAAAAAAACCAAGATTGCAAAAATGGATAAAAATAAAAGAAAAAATATGCATAAAAGTGTGCAGAATTTGAGTCTATCGCCTACATTTAGACTTCATGTCGTGTGTGCCACGAATTCTGATTATTTTTACTTCATTCCATATCAGAATTAAACTCATGAGTTTCTGAGATTTTTTGTTTTTCTACTTGTTCCTTATGCATAGCTATCACACTAACGACTTGCGTACTCTAGAATGCAACATACACTGAATTGGCAGATGATATGGAGCCCTCATCATGCTATAGCCTGCTAGTTAGTTGCTAATAGCTTGATATGGCTGGTATTGTATCACTGCTGCTAGTTAGTACTGCTAGTTAGTAAAATAGCTTGGAATTGAGGCTTCAACTCATTGTGTTCACTGCTACTGTTGTGGATTTGTTGCTGTTCTGTTCTGATGTGGATATGCTGCTGATGTGTATCTGATGGTTGCTTAGAATCACCATCGGAGCAGCCACCTTTCCTGTTTTGCAGCTGCTGTAGCTGCTGCTCTGTTCTGGGCTGTTTTGGCTGTCATTTATTCCTGTCTTGTAGGATTTAGCAACTCTTATAGCTTTGGGATCTCCCTTCGCAGAGGGGGACGTCCTCTGCATGATGATTGCTGCTGTTCTGTTTAGTTGAGGTGTGGTTAACACGCCATAGAAGCTGATGTTCTGCTATTGTGCTCTTTTGCTACTACCATGTTGCTGCCATGCCTTACTGCTATGGTCTGCTGCTGCTGTTATGATGGCTGTCCAGCTTATGGGACTGCCCAGGTTCAGTTTTATGGTTGCTGTTTCTGCTATGGTTGCTGTTTTGGCTACTTTGCTATCACAAATGTAAAGTTTAGTAGTGGAGCAACCCAATCTTCTCCATTTTGTTATATCCATGTTCCGCTCAAACTAGTGTTGACAATTGGTTGCAAGGAATGTTTAAGCTTTTCTAGGGGCTGTCCAAGGCTGGTCAATCTGCTAGATCAATCTGGTCAATCTTCTAGACCAACTGGTCAATCAATCTGCTGCGGCTGCTGATGTGCTCCCTGTTATGGCAGTCCGGATTCTGCTATGTCCTCCAAGTGATGGCTGTTCTGCGGCTTCATTATTAGATGATTTGTTGGTGCCATTATGGCGTTGTTTTCCCTCCCTCTTTCTAGATGGAGTGGAAACAATGCATATCTTTTAGTCCATGTAGCCTCTTGGCATAAGTTTTTTTTCTTTAATTTTATTTTTTCCTCTTTTTCCTCCTGGGGTATGCCCCTTGTAGGCTGTATATTCGGTTAGCCTCTTTTTCAATTTCAAGCTGATTTACCCAAAAAAAAAAAAGTATGACATTGCTTTGAATTATAGAGGTGAATGATGCATAGCTAGCGAAATTCAGGTGTAAAACATTATTTGCATGTCAAATTTTTTCCCCTCTCTAGTGGTTTTGTCATTCATTAACATTAGTCTTTCCGAAACTAATCCCATGTTCAATCTGTTTGGCTGCTGTATTTAGGTGGTGTTGAAGAATATAACAAGACTTTGTGCAACAAAGCCAATTGTTACAGTCAATGGGAAGTTCCCAGGGCCTACTCTCTTGGCAAGGGAGGACGATACAGTGATCGTAAGGGTCGTCAACCATGTCGAATACAACATTACAATCCACTGGTCTGATGATCATAAGATTAATTTTTCTCATCTGAATTTCTGATAGTCAATAAATCACACTGCCACCGATATGTCCATAGATGTTGATTTGGTTGTGGTATTTGACTGCAGGCATGGAGTCAGACAGTTTCGGACTGGTTGGGCAGATGGGCCTGCATATATCACCCAGTGCCCGATACAGCCCGGGCAAAGCTATATCTACAATTTCACCATCACAGGCCAAAGAGGCACACTTCTTTGGCATGCGCATATCACTTGGCTCCGGGCAACAGTTCATGGCGCAATTGTCATCTTGCCGAAGCGCGGGGTTCCGTATCCTTTTCCTAAACCTGACAAGGAAGAAATCATTGTATTTGGTGAGATCTCAATTTTTGGTTTCACAGTGACACATATTGCAGCACCGATATGGACATAGGATACAGACACGACGCAACATGACATAGACGCCAAAGGCCACGTCATTCTCCCATTTATTAAACATAGACACGTTGACCAGTTTAAGTCCATCTAAAAATTTATAAAAAAAACATATTACTTGTCAAATTAGGAATGAAAAAAAAAAAACAAAACAATGACAAATATTATGAGGATAAAGAACTTTGCAGCCATGGTGATTTGAACCCCAACTTTTTGTTTGGTTATATGAACTGCAGGGGAATGGTGGAAGGCGGATGTTGAAGCAGTAGTGAACCAGGCTATGCGATCTGGTTTGGCACCAAACTTATCAGATTCACATACCATTAATGGCCATCCAGGAACTTTTCCAAATTGCTCTTCTCAGGTTACTGAAATGGGGGTGTACTTAACCTTTTTACATAAGGAAAGTTCAAAGGTCTTTCATGTTTAGGTCAGAATAACCCCTTTTGGTTATGATAACATCACAACCATAAACATTTCTCTGAAAGACTTACTAATGTATACAAATTGCAATCTACTTAATTGGGAATTTTAGCGCGCATTCTGTATTTCCTCCTAAAAAGGTGAAGGAAATCCAATTGCTGATTTCGGTATCTCATTTCCTCTCTTCCAAACGTGTGTGGTGTGCAGGTTACACTTTACATGTTGAAACTGGCAAAACATACATGCTACGAATCATCAATGCTGCAGTCAATGACGAGCTATTTTTCAAGATTGCCGGCCACAATCTAACCATAGTCGAAGTTGACGCCACCTATACTAAGCCCTTTAAGACCGACACTCTCTTCATTGCTCCAGGCCAAACCACCAACGCCCTCCTAACCGCAGATCAAACTACTGGCAAGTACTTGATAGCCATTTCACCCTTTATGGACACTGTAGTAGCCGTGGACAACCTAACTGCTACTGGTGCTTTACGGTATACAAAAGTACTATATCATTCTCCCCCACGGCCCTCACAACCATCCCTCCTCAAAATGCAACACCAGTTACAAATGCCTTCATTGATTCCCTTCGAAGCCAAAATTCGAAACAGTTTCCCACAAAGGTCCCTGTGAAGATTGATAACTCGCTGTTCTTCACAATTGGTGTTGGGATAAACCCTTGTGCTACTTGTGTTAATGGTAGCAGGGCAGTGGCAAATATCAATAATATTAGTTTTGTTATGCCAACCACTGCTCTTCTTCAAGCACATTACTATAACATAAGTGGCATTTTCACTGATGACTTTCCTGGAAACCCCGCAATTCCTTATAATTATACTGGCAACCCACCGTCGAATTTGCAGACTATGAATGGTACTAAGGTTTATAGAGTGGCCTTTAATTCGACGGTCCAAGTTGTACTCCAAGGTACTGCTTTTTTAGCACCGGAAAGTCATCCGATCCATCTTCATGGATTTAATTTCTATGCAATTGGGAAGGGAGTAGGGAACTTTGATCCGGTGAATGATCCGAAGAAATTTAATCTTGTTGATCCTGTCGAGAGGAATACAATAGGCATACCGACTGGTGGATGGAGTGCTATTAGATTCAGAGCAGATAATCCGGGTAAATCTTGGTCATTCTCTTTTGTTCCATTCTCTCTCTCTCTTTCTTTTTCTTTTTCTTTTTCTTTTTCTTTTTTTTTTAAGAGAAATTCCTGCACCTTTTTAAGGTGGGTGAAAGGGATAGTGAAGAGGGGAAAATAGTTATTTCTTTTTTTGCTTAGCAAAGTTAAAAGAGTCATTTTGCTGATAAGGAGATTGCATCTCAAGGTCATGTATATTTGCTGGCTTCCAAAAATGTCGCATTAAGCCAAATTCAAGAAATCAGAAACAAAAACAAACATTAAGAAACAACACTTATTAGCATATCTTCTTCAATTTTGATTTCCTTTCTTTGCCCTTTCCTTTCAATTTTGAATGGCCCTTTCCTTTTTCTCTTTTTAATTTTGTGATTATGATTTTGTTTTCGTAGGTGTCTGGTTTCTGCATTGTCATCTGGAAGTACACACAACTTGGGGACTTAAGATGGCATTTGTGGTGGACAATGGAAAAGGCCCAAATGAAACAATTCTACCTCCACCTACTGACCTTCCAATGTGTTAGCAAATCCAAATTTATGGCTTATTCTCAACCATTTGTGAGATTACGATCGCATCCGTAGAGGTAGAAGAAAACAAGAGTGCTGGTAGCAAGCGATTTAACGGCTAGCGAATAAAGGAGTGGCGAAAATGAGTTGATTTTCTGTTACGTTGCAGAATTCCATTTCGATTGTGAAACTTGTGTTCGGATTCAATGTAAAAAAAAGTATACTTTGTGCTGATTAGAATTGTAAAGGAACTAGGGTTTGCCCGTACCTACCTAAATTCTTGCAAACATAGTTCTTTATTCCATTGAGGCATTCTTGCAAACACCTAAACTTTGCTACTGACAATAATACCTTATGCATTTTCAATATCTCTCTCTCTCTCTCTCTCTCTCTCTCTCTCTCTCTCTCTCTCTCTCTCTCTCTCTCTCTCTCTATACCAAGTTCGCGAGTCAATGTGGTTTCGCTGAAGGTTAAAATCTCATTAGAGGTCCGTAAGAAAACGTTTGCAAATAAACCAAGATTCCAACAGCCCACGTTCATAGACTGTAATATGAATGACAATAATACCTTATGCATTTTCTTTTCGGGGCTGTTACGTATTGGTTTTTGAGGTGGAAGTTGAATCAAAGAATTGTAAGGAAAAAATTCATACCCTCTCAATTGCTATCTTCTCACACCAAAAAATGGAGTGGTATTTCACTGAATCTTTTAATTGAACATTAGGATTTTTTTACATTCACCCCTTGAAGTCCTTAGACTTTGGACTGATGCGTTCGTTATGCGTAAAAAGAGCCACGAACAAAGAAGTAAAGAAACATGTCATGTCGATGAAAATTCTGACCGATTGTCAAGGGTTTGAGCCTTGGTACTCCCACTCTCTCACCAAAAAAAAAAGAAGAAGAAGCAAAGATCGCAAAGAAGCTAAAATTAGATTTTGTTGAAAACAACACTTTTCCAACATTGAATTTCTCAAAAAAAAAAATCATGGTTTTAGAAAACTATATGCACTAATGATTGGGTCCATAGGTTCATGACTTACCTCATCAATTACCATTTCCACCATGGACTCACGCCCAAATAAAACTCAAATGATAATGTAAAATGGAGCAAATGCCCTATTTTCCTATGATAATCTCAATGTCTCCTACGAGGAAAAAAATAAAAAAATAGTTTACCCATTGTATGCAAACCCCTGGTTTTTTTTATTCTCGTTTTGTGCTTAAACTCTTTCAAAGATCTAGAAAATCATGACAGTAGAGATGCGGGTTTAGAAAATTATGGTTCACAAAAAATTTACTTCCTCAATAACAGATTGGAGGGAGCGAGATATGCCCGAGTCGGAGGATCTTTGGGGGGAGGGCTGGAGGGGCTCTACCTGGAGAGAGAGAGAGAGAGAGAGAGAGAGAGAGGATTTTGGAAAACGCATAGTAGCATTGTTTAGGGAATTGCTTCATGTCTATCAAAAATTCGGCAATCCTAAAAATCATTACCAAAAATTCATGTCATCTACGTAGTATAATTGTACTAGTGCTAGCCCGTGCCTACGGCACTACGCATCCTGGTTGGAAAGGGATGACAGTTGTGGAATTTAGGTGAAAACCATGGGCACTTAACCGAAAAGTGGGAGAATGCAGTACAGCCTTTGGATCAAATGAATCTAAGCCGTTCCAACAACTTATCCCCACACCCTTCTGTTTTATAATAGAGATTTTCTTTCAATGTACAATAGTCATAGAAATCATTACCAAAAATTGTTCAATGGCATTAGCAAAAATTCGGCAATCCTAGAAATCATTACCTGTAATTCATGTCATTAATCATTATATTCTCTTTCAGCGGCAATCCTAGAAATCATTACCAAAAATTCAGAATAAATTATTATCAAAAATTGAAAAAATCATTAATCAATCATTTAACAACTCTCAACTGTTGGATGAAATCATTCTGAACCAATGGTTGAATCAAGGGTGGAGATATGTGAATGTAAATCAACGGTCAAGATTTATGTAGGAAAAATATGTGGACCCCACACCGTCACGATTTGTATTATAATTGTTATTATAGCATGTCATTGTTCACCCAATCAAGTCTTTTTATTTAATGTCTAACCCTCTCTTTTTATTTATAAAAAAATATTACCTCCCATTCAGTATACACCAACACATGCGATAGAAGGAAAAAAAACGAAAGGAATCAATTTCCTTGGTCAAAAAAATAAATAAATCAGTTTCCTCAATTTATTAATTGTGCATGGTTGAGTGAACATTGAAATAGAAAATGAAGTGGAAAAAACGTACCAAAAATGAAAATGTGTTAAGATCATCAAAATAGAAAATGCAAATCAAACCAACGGCCAAATTTTATTAGATTTGATGTACCCTCTTCGAGTCTAATAAAATTTTTCCTTTGTCGACCAAAAAAAACTAGTGGCCAACTTTACACCGAACTGAAAAAAAAGTCAGTTAACTCTTTTAACGCAGAAGACGGAAGTAAACAATTGTAACGCCCCGACTTTTCGGGTGCAATATAAAACAATTTCTATAGAAAATTTGCTAAATAAATATGATTTTCCAAAATAAAGCTTTTGCTAATACAATCTCAAGATAGTTTTACGGAATCAAAATACATTAACTTCAGAGCTGACTCTAATCTTGATACGAATCCTAAGCATCCTCGATCTTCATTACTGATATTCTTTTCGTGTCGAACTGTATTATCGTTGAATCTCCTCCATTGAATCCTGCGCCCTCTAGCAAATTGATCGCCGAAGCAATCGATTTGCCAGGATACAGACGTATCCGTGAGTGATAAATCACCCAGTAAAATAATCCAACCCAACCACCCCCCTTACTTTACAACTAGCAAAACGGAATATATATGGTGCGAAAAAGTAAAACAGAGATAATTCACATAACTTGATTTATTGCTATCCATTAACTTAACATGAAATCTAAGATCTCTCCACGAGATCTTTCCTCCCCAACCACTAGCCATGCTCGGTCCCATGAGATCACTTCCCTTTGTTGTCGCAGAACACCTAAGTTATGTATCGAGTGTGCACCCCAATAACTACAACAAGGGGGTAAGCTTATCATGCCAGAATCCACTAGGGTTCGCCATCTTATAAACCACATCACAATTCTTTTCACAATCATCACTGGACACCCGCCAGTCTATCAATTCATCACTGGACACCCGCCAGTATCAATTCTCATCACAATCTCATCATATCACAACATCACGCCTGCAGGCAACCTCTAAACAGAAAATAAACCTCACAATTTATCCATTACTTAACATCGTCTACGTGATTTCTAATTCGCATACCACCCCATGTCCCTAGGGTCCAATCTAACAGTCAACTGAAGCATCGATACAATATCAATTATAAACAAAAATAATTAAAACAAATAACAGATGGATCGAAACAATTCATAAGCAATGCAATCACATAACTTTTTATGACTGGGCCGTTGCCCTTAATCTCATATGATCACAAAATCTTTAAGAATGTAAGAATTATTTAATTAAGATTTAATAATAATTTTCTAGACTTCTATTAATTAATTATAAGTAATTAAGTTAATTAAACACTAATTAAATACATTAATTAGTTAAAATATTAAAATAATTATCGTAACCTTAATTAAGGTCCTAACAGTCCTCTATAATAAGTTCGAGTGTTAAAAGTTGGGTTTGGATGCTCACGTAGTTATTTTAAATAAAAAGATTAAGTTAATACTCAAAAGAAGAATAAATAGATAATAAATAATTAAATAATTAAAAATATATTTATTTTAACAAAGTATCATCTTAGGTCTGTAAGAAGTCTAAATAAAATTATTCGGAATTTTTAACATCTTAAATAATATTTTAAAGTATTTCTATTTAGAAACAATGCGTAATTAATAATAATTAGTTAATGAAATAATTAAATTATTATTTTAATAACACATCATCTTTAGGATGTCAGAAGTCTAGAAAAATAGTTTAGATGTTAAAATCATTAATTATAAGATCGCAACTATTTTTCGTTTGTATCTTTAATTAAAAATAGAATAAATAGCTAATAATATCAAAAGTTTATGAAATCAGTAAGTTATGATCCTTGACATGTTAGAAAATTAGGAAAAATAGTTTGGGGATTTATGGAATAGTTTACAAGGTCACAATGAATTTTAGTTTGTAAATTTTTACAAGATAACGAATAAAAATTTAATAAATATCAGATTAAATAAAAAAAATATGAAACTAACAAGGTATGATCTTTAGAGTGTGGGTAATCAAGGAAAATTAATTCGGAGGTCAAACATTTTTCGGGACGTCGAAAGGTCGCTTCGAACCAAAACAGTGAAAGACGCACGGCTGGCCTAAATGGAGTTCGCGGCCGCGAACTCCGTTTCTCTGGTTCTCGCGGCTGGGCCGCCCGAAGGTCGCGGCCGCAAGGTCGCGGCTGGGTTTCGTTTTTTTTGATTTTTTTGGTTCGGTTTCGATGCATGGGGTCATGGGGCCTATTGGATTATGTCTATAAACATCAAATATACTTAGAGGAGGGCTCGGATTGAATTATAATACCTCGATTTGAGTAGAATTCGTTTTCGATCGTAAACTTGAATTTGGGGAAGACGACTTCAATTCCTTCGATTGGGGGACTTCGGGGCCGAATTGGTTGATCTACGGTGATCCTTGGGACTGTGGAAAGTACTTCAAACAATCAATTTGGATCTCGGACGAATGGAACCTCGAAACCCACTTTTCTCTCTCTCTTTTTCTCTCTCTAAAATTCTAGGGATTAAAGCTCGGTTCTCTCGGGTTTTTCTTCTCTCTCTGGCTCCGTGGAAGATGGTAGAATAGTGTACGTGCCCTAGGGTCGGAGTGGTGTATATATATAGGAGAATTTGATGAGTTTCGGATTAAAACGAGTCCTAACGGTATTGGGTTTTGGAACGAACGAATTAGACACGATTTTTAGGTCACAGAGGAGGTAGAGATCGAGTAGGAAAGTGAGGGAGATATAGAATTATTGTATGCATGCATGCAATTATAAAATATTTTTTTATAGAGATAATTAGATAGGAAACTATATTTTTGTAATTATCTACTATTTACTTAATAAGGAAATTAATATTATTGGAATTAAATAATACTTTTAATATTTTTATTTATTTAAGATTTTCGGGTTATTACAACAATTATACGGTCACAAGTTAATTAATGTAACATTTAAAATAAATTTTAATCACCAAAAATAAATCTAGGTTTTAGTCGAATTATATTTTTATAAATAATCCATTACTTATAGACTATTTAGTTAAAATAATAATTTCTTTATTCGAAAAAAATTGGGTTGAAATTCCGGGTCGTTACAACAATAAAATCTATGCATGTGAATAATTCTATTCGCAAAAAAAAAGATGATAAAAAAAAAGGAACTCAAAAAAAGGGAAGCAAGATATACCGTGTGATGGGGGAGATGGAGAGAGAACCGTGAGTTGGGGGTAAATAGGAAGAAAACAATGGAATATACACACCTCAATTATAGTTTTTCGTTTCGGAAGTAGAGGGGGGATGGGGGAGGAGAGTGGAAGAAAGTAAAGAAGAATAGGAGAAACTTTTTTATATCCCAGGTATACGAGGGCACTTTGTATCCCTTTCTGGTCCGTTTTCAATTTTTAGGTCACTTCCCGAACACACCTTGATAATCGGCTTCATTCATTTTGTAGAGCTTGACGAGAACATTAATCTTGAAAAAAACTATAATCATCGGACTTTAGTAGATATATGATCCGCACATGTGAAAAATACAAAAAAACAAAGATTGGGTCCTGATCCAATGTGTTTTTGGATCCATTTTTTGTTTTATTTTTTTGTTTTTTTCACATGTGTCGATCATATATCTACTAAAATCCAATGGTCATAATTTTTGGCAGGATTAATGTTCTCGTCAAACTCTACAAAATGAATGAAGCCGATTATTAAGGTGTGCTCAGAAAGTGACCTAAAAATTGAAAACAGATCGGAAATGAATACAAAGTGCCATTGTATACCTGGGACATAAAAAAATTTCTCAGAAGGATAGTAGTATTCTTTTCTCAAAGGATATAATTATGTGTAGATTTACCCATAATTGCTTTACCGTTTCAATAGGGAGAAGAATACCCATAACCATAACTCCAAAAGGAAGTTTCAGTACCCATATATCTTGCTTTCCAAAATAGGGAGAAGAATACTCATAATTGCTTTGCCATTTGAATACCCAGAATGAAGTTTCAATGCCCATATATCTTGCTTTCCAAAATCCAAAATAGGGAGAGAATAATTGCTTTGCTGATAAATTCGTTCATACCAAAAAACAATTCAATAACTAGGATTTATGCAGAAAAATGTGTTACAAACCCAACGGTGGAGTGAATTTATGTGGACCACCACACCGTCATGATTTGTATTATATAATATAATATAGATGTAAACAACAGCTATGTTTGACTTCTGAAATTACTTCATGAATCAGCACTCTCAGGAGAGGGTATGTCTTTTCTCTTGGGCCCTGTTCAATTGCCAGGATAGTACAGAAAATGATGGGAAAATCAATTTTTTCATAACTTTGTATTGTTCAGTTGGCAAAAAAGTAGTGGGAAACATGTTTTTAAATTTTCATGCAAGATTTACTTTCTTACAAAAGTGATCCGGCTAAAAGCATATGATTTTGCGTCACGGGAG
The DNA here is from genome assembly GCA_025413875.1 of Rhododendron molle. Classification (NCBI taxonomy): domain Eukaryota; kingdom Viridiplantae; phylum Streptophyta; class Magnoliopsida; order Ericales; family Ericaceae; genus Rhododendron; species Rhododendron molle. The sequence goes on from CM046390.1 coordinate 25,151,909, forward strand.
AAGTTTTCTCTATTGTGGGGCCAAAATAATTTGCGGATAAGAAAAAAAGTGAATGACGCCAATACAAAAAAAAACGAGTTAGGTTCTTAGAAAGGCACTTTGAGATTTACATGAGCAACAACAATTTCGACTACTATGGTGCTTTCTGAGATAATTGTTGTGGAACAAGATTGATGGTTTACTTTTTTTTGAAGTATTTATTTATCTTATCATTAGTGTTCAATTTTGTTTTGTACTAACTAATTATCAAAGAGTTTTCGTATCGGCAACTAACCAAGTATGGTTGTTTAACATTTATCTATTTAGTTATCATCTAGTTATTTTTTATACTTCATTTGCACGGTTGATTAATAGAGGATATCAATTTAAATGAGGGATTTGTATGACCATTCAGAAAATAGCAAATTGAATAAGGAATTACAAGTTGATTTTTTCATTTCATGTTAAGGTTTTGTATTAGATAAAATACATTTTTTGTATATGTTAATTTTTGATACATGATATCCTATTATTTAGCTCTCAAAGTTACTTTTATTTAAAAATAGCCATGGAAATAAAAATAAAGAAGTTTTTCATAAGTGTCTTTTCTTTGCAAATGAACCACTAAACTTTAATTTTCCTGCAAAAAAAATTTGTCAAATGAACACTCACAGGAAAATAGATTTTTTTTTCCTTTATTTCACTTTATTTAACTTTTCTTGAGAATAATTTTCCAGTACAATATTCCTGACAAATGAACGGAGCCTTGGAGAACACACTGGCGGGAACATTTCAAATCAGTGCCTTGAAATGGAAGTTCTCTCCTTTTAAGTTATGTTCAAAAGAACGCAGCCTAAATATTTGGCCGCAAATGTGAGCCAGTTGTAGCATTATAATCTGATATGTGTGTTTAAGATGGATGATGGTATCATGATTTTTTTTGGCCTTACGATACCAACATCTAGTCATATATGCGTCAAAAATTCAATTATATCCTTGTAGCTAGGGGTGTTAAAAAAATCGATGGACCGAAAAACCCAACTGACCGATCAGCTCGGTCAATGTGGGGGTTTCAATCAATAGTTAATTATTTCACTCTCTACTTTTTATTGATTATATATATATATATATATATATATATATATATATATATATATATATATATATATATATATATATATATATATATATATATATAGGCCGAAATCCCTGACCGGATCGATCCCACCCCGAACCGAACCAAACTCAACTCCGATCCGGATCGGTCTTGAAAATATTTAGACCGAATTGAATTGGTCTTTGAAAATTTCACGCTGAATCGAACTAAAATCACCCCTACAATCGTAGAGACGTGTAAACACGACAACGATTGCCAAATTGTGGAAAATTAGAAAACTATTCTCGAAAGGGAAAAATTCAAAAAAACCCCTGAACTTAAATAAACTTCAATTAGACACCTGAACTTTGTCCCCGTAATCAATTTAACCCCTACCGTGACTTTCCTAACGGCAAAGGGGTTTTTTTTTTTTTTTTTGACAGATTTTTCTTTTATTTGGGGACTTTCCTAACGGCAAAGGGGTTTTTTTTTTTTTTTTTGACAGATTTTTCTTTTGTTTGGGGAATGGGAAATTTTTTTTTTTGGGAGGTTTTCTTTCTGGAGAGAAGCAGAGAAGCAAGGATGACAACCAACTTCAAGAACCAATTAACCCCATTTCACTTGCCGACACTCACAAATCAACCCATTTGACTTTTCCACTTTAATTCTCAGCGACATGCACTTCAATTCTGCATGTGATATTGGTCTGAACACAGTAAAATTTTTATCTTTATTAAAAATAAAAAAAATTGACTTATTGGCTTATTTTTATCTTTATTAAAAAAAAATTAGGTTTCGATAACTTTTTAGATTCCTCTTGTCATGACAAAGTAATAATCCTCAAAAAATTGACAAAAAGCTAAGAAAAGTTAAAAAAATTGACCGCATTTGATGAGCGTCCTTATTCAAAAAATTTCACATTTCTTATTCAAAAAAATTGACCAATGCGGACACTCATCAAAAAAAGCTAAGAAATGCGAATTTTTTGAATAAGGACACTCATCAAATGTGGTCAATTTTTTAAACTTTTCTTAGCTTTTTGTCAATTTTTTGAGGATTATTACTTCACATGACGAGAGGAATCTAAAAAGTAAAAAATTACTATCGAAACCTAATTTTTTTTAATAAAGATAAAAATAAGCCAATAAGCCAATTTTTTTATTTTTAATAAAGATAAAAATTTTACTGTGTTCGGACCAACATCACATGCAGAATTGAAGTGCATGTTGCTGAGAATTAAAGTGAAAAAGTCAAATGGGTTGATTTGTGAGTGTCGGCAAGTGAAATGGGGTTAATTGGTTCTTGAAGTTGGTTGCCATCCTTGCTTCTCTGCTTCTCTCCAGAAAGAAAACCTCCAAAAAAAAAATCCCATTCCCCAAACAAAAGAAAAATCTGTCAAAAAAAAAAAACCCCAAACAAAAGAAAAATCTGTCAAAAAACAAAAAAAAAACCCTTGCCGTTAGGAAAGTCACGGCAGGGGTTAAATTGATAACGGGGACAAAGTTCAGGTGTCTAATTGAAGTTTATTTAAGTTCAAGTGCCTATTTGACATTGGGTTCAAAGTTCATGGGTTTTTTTGAATTTTTCCCATTCTCGAAAAGTGCTAGTCAAACATGGGGGGAAGAAATAAGGTGAACAGTGCACAAAAAAGGATGTTGGAAGAGAAATCGCGCCAGGTAGGGGTCGAACCTACGACTTTCTGCTTAGGAAACAGACGCTCTATCCACTGAGCTACAGGCGCCAGATGGGCAGAATTATGTTTATTTAATTAAATATAGTACTAATAAATCGGTTTTGTGTTTCACATGGGATGCAGGAGTTGTTAATTCCACAGTATTTTCAACTTTTATCTCAAGCTCAAGAGACTAGACAAAACCTGTGAATCATACCCTAGATTTTCCACATACATGCATGTCTGCGCAACTAGCCGTTTTCCTTCCTGACAAAGTAATGAACGGTGTTTCTTTCCGCTCTTTGATAATGACGGCAACACTATGATTGGGAGGATTATATCACGTTCTTGAGCATTGCTCTACAATAGCTCAACACCACACACTAGTGCGAACTCCATATATATAAATGTGGACCTGTACAAGGATGCTAGGATAATTTTTCATATTAGACCTTTTCTTTATGTTCCCTTTTTGACAAGAAATTTAGTCGGCGTACTTCCATGGACCGACTAGAATCTAGGAAGGGAGAAGATCAAAAGACACACACAAGAGAATATTATTACACATAAATCTGAATACATTGCTGGTAGCCTCTTCCTTTTATAGAGAGATAAATGAGAAGCATAGCCTAGAATCTAGGAAGGTTCCTAGAAAGTATCTAACTTAGATTATTACACATGGACACAACATATATTATTACACATGGACATTTTTTTTCTACAACCCATATAGCCAAAAGGAAATTTCTTGGCAACATCAAATGAATTCCTATATACAGACATGTATGCAATGCAACTTCACGTTTAAACTCCTGAAGTGATCAAGTTTTTTGCTACTGTATTATTTTTCACCGCTTGCAGTAAAAGCAAGCGTATAGAAATGCAACACTCTTACAGAACTCAAAGAAACCTTATGTCTTGCACCCCTTGTACGTTTAACCATGTCAAGGTTGATTGCCTGGCGATCCTACTATACGGTCGAATTTAATTAGCAATTCTAGCTTCCTAGGGACTAGAAAAGGCAGCACGAGTTGAGCGAATTTCAAATGGTTTATGGGGGAAAACGGAAGAGAAAATTAAAAGCACTGTCCTATCTGAATGACGGTTTTCGATCAATTTTCATCGAAGCTATATCAAAACGACGTTGTTTTTAAGGCACAACATATTGTTTTCACAGCAGCCAACCGTGCCCCCAAAACAAAGCATGTGCTAATTCCGTTTTCTAATGCCATTCTTTATGCGGAGCTAACTAGAAAGTGTTCATGCTTCCCACACACTTGATCAGGTTTCATTCTTGGGGTCAAGCCATAAGAAAGTCATTTCTTGTGAATTCTGTAGTTTTTGACATAAATGGTCTGCTTGTGACCGGACCAGTGAGGTTAGTTGAGGTGAGCGTAAATTAGCCCAGACACCTCTAATCATCGAAACAAAAATACAAAAAGAAAGAGACAAGTAAGTGGTTGGTTACTGTTTAGTACTTCTTGATTACTTAATATACCACGAAGGAAAGCAGCCAAGGCTTTGCCTTGGAACACCTTTATAAAAAGGAGGGAAGAAACAAATTACATGAACAGCAAGATAGTGGAACCTATCACAAGTGGACACCGTCACCACGTTTTTTCAGTAATTCGAATTCGCTTTTTTTTTTTCCCCTTCCCCTCTCTGTATTATATTTTCTTTTGGATTCATTCACAGCCACAACAGAGAACAACACTCTTGTGCTCTTCCTACTGCTGAATATTAAGTACTCTTCCCTGTTCTTTTGCCCATCCTAGCCTAAGCATCTCTCTCTCTCTCTCTCTCTCTCTCTCTCTCTCTCTCTCTGTAGAGAAAATAACTGCTTGCCCATGTATTGTCATCCGTTTGAGAATCCATAACTTTTCTCAAATGGGTTTTGGCATCTTTCCATGATCGTTTCAGTTTTTTCTTATATGTTGGATTGATGTTAGACTTCGTTTCATTTCAGTTTCTCCAATTTCAGTAAATCATCCCCTATTGTGCACTACTACTTTCTTGCTAATCTTAGATTAGTGGTTTAGTGACAGATGTGATTGGCAGGGTCAAGGGTTAATAAGCAAGGAGAAAGATCATTTTCTATCTGGTTACTTTTTTGAGATTCTCTTGCATTTTCCAAAGTTCGGGTATTTTCTGGATTCTGCAATTTATGCTATTCAAACAAGAAAGCTGTATTCTGATTCCCTGTAAATGATTCCCATTTTGATGTCATCTTTTGAATTTCTTTTTCCTGCATACACTATATCACCTTCTTGAATCAATTCTATGGATATGAATTGCCTTGTCATAGATTGAGGATTTCAGTCCTGTGTGAAAATGGAAACTCTGTTTCCGTCCTCGTATTTTCCGACTTTGAATTTTCTGATGCAAGAGAGCAGGAGTACGGAATGGACTAAAGAAGAGAACAAGAAGTTCGAGAAAGCTCTGGCGTTATACGATGAGAACACCCCCGACCGATGGGTAAAAGTGGCGGCCATGATCCCTGGGAAGTCTGATTCTGATGTGAGGAGGCAGTACATGGAATTGGAATCAGATGTTAGCGATATTGAAGCTGGTCTGGTTCCTGATCCAGGGTACTTGACCTCGTCTTTCACATTAGAGCTGATGGAAAACGGTGAATTCGATGTGTATCGAAAAAGGCCCTTGCCATGTCGATCGCTGGATCAAGAGAGGAAGAAAGGGGTGCCGTGGACAGAGGAAGAGCACAGGTGAGAATTCACTTTCATGGTTGTAGCTTATAGCAAGCTCGGTTCTTGCTTTTATTTAGTGTTATGTTTGGTTACCTGGGAAATTGCTCTATTGTGCTACAAGCCCCTTTCACCAATATATTTTAGTTATTTGGCACGGCACTTTATGCCTAATTTATAATATTATGTAGGGGACTTGTAACTGACTGTAAATCCAAATAAATATTGATCATTAGGTAAGGCTGTGTTCAATGTAATTCGTCACACCTTAACGAATTTCATGTTTCGACCTTGTTCAATTCCTAAAACCTTCCAAGGCATTCCTAAAACCTTTCAAGCTTGTGCCTTGGATTACGATTCTTTCGACATATACGCTTTCTTGGTATTGCTAGTGACATGTTCGCTTGGTTTAAATGTAGGCGGTTTCTGATGGGTCTTCAGAAACACGGTAAGGGGGATTGGAGAAACATCTCCAGGAATTTTGTCATCACTAAGACGCCAACTCAAGTGGCAAGCCATGCCCAGAAGTACTTCCTAAGGCTGAATTCAGGAGACAAAGATAAAAGGCGGCCTAGCATCCACGACATCACCACTGTCCATCTGAAAGACACTCCTTCACCGGACCATATTGAACCTCCTTCACTGAACAAGTCTACTCTGCTTACATCGTCACTTAAGGACCCTAGCACACCAAAAGTATTGCTCAACTGGAATCACTTGAATGATGGAGGACGGATGGTTTTTGGCTCAACTCATGGCAACCCATTCCTTCAGAGGGGTGCTTATTTTGGAGCTCAAATCGGATCCCTCAATCCTTTGTTTCAGATCCAATCCACAAGATATCGAATCCATGGATGAGGCAGTATACTGTGTCAAGCAGATATAAATCACTTCACAGTGCTCATTTCATACAGTAGTATCATGTAATTATAGTGATGAATGAGTCGGTACAATCTTTTGAAGTATATAGAATGTGTCTTTCGTAATCATGTCGCACTTCCACTTCTAAATGAAAGACTCCCAAGTTTGTCTTTGGTTTTCCACGTTCTCTTTCAAGATTAATCTGCTTTTACTCTGAAGTTTCTTTGGCAAAAATTACTTATCCATACGTTTAGCCTCTGCGTGAAATTTTTCCATGTGTTCATGTACAATCCTGTACTCATCGAGCCTATGTTCGAGTTTCTTCACAATCTAGAGCACATCAAACCAACAAAGTCAATGATTTAACCCTTGTATTTCTCCAGTTTTGGGCAAGTGCAAATAATGTGTCACTTTCACCACAAGCTTTCAAAGATCAGTTTCAGTAACTAAAACACGGTATGGACACACTGATTTTTTAGCAGCCGAAATAACTCTGCAGACTTTAAAGTGCCACCACCTCATTAAACTAAAACCCAATTAGCCGATTAGCCAAAGCGGCCACGTCATTAGGTGCTATGGCCGAATTAGCTGACTCACTTAGCACTCAGTGGAATTCCACTTCAGACCTTTCCAGCCATCTTTAGGTTTATGCATCCAATTTGGCCAAGTTGACCGATTTCACCATCAATGTGTCAAGGATGAGTCTGCATTCCACTTATTTTAAGCATCTTATGCTTTAATCCTTCGCAAGAACACAGGCGTCCCACGTACAATTACCTAGGTGGCTTGTTTTTTTCAAAACCCATTGTTTCTCTCTCTCTCTCTCTCTCTCTCTCCCTCCTACACCCAATACACATTTGCCAGTGGTGGCAAGACTGTTCCATTAGAATTTTAGCTGCTTTACAAGTCTTGCGAGATATCATTGCTTTTTATAAAGAATCGTTTCCTATGCGACCCTGTCATGACAATTGTTCTATTTACCTATCAAAATCGGTAGAAAGAAACCCTTTAACTTACTTTTCAAAGCTCAACAGTCAAGAAGAAGAATGAATAAAAGCACAGAAAGCAAAAAAAGGAAGAGGAAATCAGTACCTGATATTAACCTCATGGTTATGATGTAATTAATATAGCTTGGTCGACCAAGTAGTAAAAATAGCCATTCTCATGTCCTACAAGTGCCTGTCCAATGCTAATTATTGTGTGCAGAAACTGCTAATCAAGTGCTAATTAAAAGAAGTTAATTTATCTAAGCAAGATGGAGATAGCATCTTCATTCCGCGACACTACTTTTCTTCTGGTTTATGGCAATGTTTTGTTGTTGTTATGGCAATTTTTTCAAAGGTCATTCTGGTCCACAGTGAAAACACTTCTGGATGTGGATTTTTTGGACAGAGAACCACAAAGGTGTTCACCCACCTGTTGGAGGCATACGGAGTCATACGCTTTTCACACCTCTTTTGCCTAGATGATGGAGGTGAACACTTCAGAAGAGTAGGTTCTTTTATTCTTTTGAAATTCTATCTACTATTTTTTTTTTTTTTTGAGATACCTCCATATGGCGCAAACACTATCTTCCTCTTCTTATGGTATTTAACTTATCTTCTTCTTTTTTTATATATATACAGAAAAAAGTAGAACTCCAAAGACTTATGCCTCAACGCCTTTAGGCTTTGGCCTTGTTTATGAAAGGTCATCAACCTTGCGTTGCGCTTTCGCCTCTGAAAACTTTGGTTTATGGGAATTGTAGATCAATATGTGAATGATTTTGTATCTTCACAAATGAGAGATGAACTAAATATATCATGTCTATGAAAATGCATATACAGTGTTTGAATCGTTTGATCACTTTTTGTTGCTGTAATTGTTGCTAGAACCTCTATATTGGGAGCAACATCTATTGCTAAAAGCTTAGTGTTTACCCAAGTCACATAGCATGTATTGTCTTCTAAACCTCACACTAAACACTTAAAAAGTTCCATAGCAAAATGAGGATTACCCTAATTTCCACTTCATGGTAAATGACAAATCCACCAACTTTCTAATACTCCTTTTTTAAGAGTAGCTTTTCTGCAAGTTGCATGAGAAAGCAACACGTCCACTTTATTCCCATTCTGTTCAGACCTTAGAGCAGATTAAAGCCAGACAGGCCTAAAGCTACTTTGTTTCCTCTTTGAACATTGGTAGAAGATAAAAGCAGGAGAAAAATAAAATCTAAAAAAGCTGAAGTGGGAATGGTCTACACAATGTGAACAGCAAAAGTCAGAACTTGGTTTGCCAAGATTTATTATCTAGTATTGTTTTTCCAGTATTCTAGTGGGTATATACAAGTGAAACAAGAATCAAATCAAGAGAAGATGAGTTCAATTCCATATACTAATTCTTGATCGCGACTACATTATCAAGTAACGAAAAGTAGTCTCATTAAGAAACGAGCAGATATGAAAGAAACTAGCAGATATCATGCTGTTGAAAACATCCAAGTATGAAATTACAAAAATGACCATTCAAATATGTTGGGAATTTTTCATGAGTACTTTACCTCGCTATGATATGGCAAGCTAGATCAGATGCCCCTGACAGGGAAGGGCCTGCAGGCAAGAGTAGAAGATGAAAATTTGAGTACCAATCAGAACATTCTTAAGCAATGCCTAATCTCAGCACTCAAAAGTCAAAAGCATGGAAATTACCCAAAAAAAAGTCAAAAGCATGGCAAAGTAATTCTACAGAAAGACTAATGGCACGATCTGTGCGATCGAAATGAATTCTCTCTTACCGTGAGTTCTTTTCTCAAAGGACGGGCTGCGTGCACAACCATCTAGATCATTGAGTATACATCAGTTCCATTCTCATTTTCGTCACAGCACCATCAGTCCATTCTTCCTACCTCAATGATTTGAACCTCCTCAATCCAGAAGAATCACCCCCCTTTTATGCGCACATGGAAACAAAATCGACCAACAAAGAAGTTGTATAGATGGGACCATCATATTTTAGGGACAAAATTAAGAGAACAAATTCTAGTAGTCCGCTTGCCAGAAATTAGAATTCAAAGAATCAGAAACAAGCCAACGGCTATGGTTAGGTCGAACCAAAAAACAGATAATCAGTTACACATTTGGCAAAATTCAAATTACACAGGACTATCCTACTAAGTTGTCAAGCAGCTAGAAGACGACCATAAGTCTCTCATACACACCTTTAGCTTGGAACACTCCAACAAAGTCACAAACAATCATCTTCATGATACTCCACATGAGTCACTTGATACACAAATAAATTTCTGCTTGATAGTAGCCTAGATCAGACTGTCATAGCAGAGAGACGTATTCTATTGGACAATCGTCCTTTCACATCTGGAAATTGAATGCCATTGCTAGTATTAGGAGCTTGGACTATTGAAGTTTTCAGGTGGCAACATCATTTTAACCATATATCCTAACATGTTTATACTATGTAGACAACATGCTAGATAAATTCTGAGTTTTCTCAACAAAAAAAAAAAATCACGAGTTATTCCGGGAATTGTTGGAAACGCGTCATATCCAACAATGTATGAAATCCAACTTCCTGTTTTTAGGACTGATAGCAGCATGCATCGTCAAGCTAATGAACTTGTGCCATTAAAAAAAAAAAAAAGCTAATGAACTTGTGTGCACATGACCACCCACAGGAAAACCATTGTGTTCTCGAGTATCATCAGAAGGTCAATTGACTACTTAGCTCCACATCCTTGAACTTCAAATGCTATATTCATACAATGCTGCAATAGGCTTAAACGCTCAATGATTTTTCAATTATATGAGGTCACAGAAGTGATATCTAGTTTGTTTGGGAAAATGACGGCCAAGGAATACCCGCTAAGGACATACTGAGAACATTTGTTAATACTGAAAATGTCCTTGACAGGTATTAATTATCAAAACACGTCCTAAGCCGTCATTTTCCCAATTTGGCTTCATATTGTGATGCGAACAACCAAGTGCTCACTAGGAGAGAAAGGAAAAAAAAAAACTAAGAGCTCACAAATGGTAACGGATTATGTAAGAAACATGGTCCTAACAGGCACATGAAGAAATCGTAGAGGGTCTGGAATCGGGCAATCCAGTGAACTATTACAATTCACAGCAGCAAAGACCTATATTTCTCATTTGCATTTACAACTTTTCATATCCCAATTATGTCCAAGCGCGACGTAGATCCACAAAATCTGAATTCAAAAATCAATACAAGTTACAAGTTAACTAAAGCTAAAGTAATGATCCAGAGCTGCACGTCTAGAGGGCCTGCAACCAAATTGCGAGTGCTTCAAAATTACAGAACAAAGCTTACTTTATTACAGGACAAAGTTTAGAAATAGGACCAAACTCAAATTCAATGGAGAGAAAAACAAAAACCCTTCTATCAAAAAGAAAAGACACGGGAACCTATAAACATGATATCTAGTTCTGGGGTTCTAAACACCGGCCAATACGTATCGGTTGTTACATAACAGAATTATGGACTTTTAATACAGGTATTTACCAGAGTGAAAACAGATAGTGTTGACTTTCAATACCGGTAGTTACCGAAGTGTCAACGGACACTGCCCGATACTGACCTGACAGTATCCCAGATCCTAATACGTATCCCAATACCTCCATTTAGAATCCTGCATTTAACCGAGACCGGGTTACCGAAGAAGCAGAACTCCCACATAAAAGGGCACACATATACACATACGGATCTACCCATCAAGAAAGGCAGCAGCAGCATCCAACGGTACAACAGTTTCAGCAGGAAAATCTGTTCTTTGTCCAGCAAGCGAGCAATATGCCAGTATATGTGCCGGATGATCAACCAAAACCCCTTCCCCAGGATGCCCAGCAACAACGATCTGCCTCGCAGGAATCAGCTCAATATTCCAAAAAGGCCGGGCCATGGCCCAGAGCTCGTGGGCCGCATCACACGGCTGATACCCTTGGACCCACAAGTACCTCAGCGAACGCAACTGCAACATGGCCCTAGCCAGCGCATCTTCCCTGAAACGACAAGCGCGCAGCTCCAGCTTCTGTAAGCTGGGGCAGCCCCTAGAGAATTCCAGAAGCCCCTCGTTGGATTGCCCGACGCTACCCAAAAGCATCCACCTCACATTTGGGCTGTACCGTCCGATGTAACTGAGCCCAACATCGGTCAGTCCACCGGGCCGAAGATAGAGGGCAAAACGACGGAGTTTGTGGCAGCCTTGTAATAGGGCTCGGACACCATTGTCGAGGGGTAAATCGGCAATTGTTTCTTCACGATCGAGGAGGACGAGGCGGAAATCGGAGAGGTTTTTCAAGTAAGTGCCGATGTATTCGAAGCAGGTGTTGGTGATGTCAGAGACGTAAACGGCAACGTATTCGAGGTCGAGGCAGCCTTGGGCTAGAGCGATTAGACCTCGGTGGGAGACTAGGCCACCTTCGTCTTCCATTCCTTGTTCGTCAGCGCCTCGCTCGATACGAAGTCGCCTTAGTTTTTTGCAACAACGAGCTAGAAGTTCTAGTCCTCTGTCGCCGATTACATTCCTTGTCTGTTCACAAGATAAGAAAAGAAACAGAGTAAATTCATCAATTCAACACTCTTTCATTATAAGTTGCCAATTAAAAAAGGAATTAAGACTTTGAATCCATGATTTTGTAAGCTGTATTACAAGGAGAAAAAAAGATGTCCTCAGATATGATTTGTCTATGTGAGAACCATGCAGTTTCTGTAAAGTTTTTGAAATCTCGGTGTCTGGCTTGATCAATCAACTAATTAAGGATCAATTACGCCGTTCACTAGTGAGGTCCACTGGACTAGCTGAAGTATTAATAGTCAGGTGATTACCACTATGCCAATCCAGGTGTGCTGCTAACTTAGTGTCCACTGTCCACCATTACCTTGACCCCAGGTTGGCTCGCTACTTTATCTTAGTTCCACTGTCCATAATTCCCTTGACAACAGAGACGAGTTTGACTAAAAGTGTATGGATTTTCATCCCGAAATCCGAATACTGCTCCATGAATTGCTGAGAGGGAAAAGAGGTTATGAGTTTACTCAGCTGAGCATCTCAGGTCCCCTTGTCACCTAGTTGCGTTGGGGTAACTACGAAGTTCAGCTAGTCAATTGGACATCTTGGATTTGATCCCATGCGAAACTAAATCTTGAAAACAAGCCAAGATACACATAAAAGCGATGCAAACAACCACAACCTGAATGTCTTCAATATCAGCAAATGAATTCCCCAGGATTCTATAAATATGATGTGAACACTAAAGCGCAGAACTATAAAATCAGATGGAGAGTCTACCTCAAGAACTTCTAAGTTGGGGCACTTTTGAATTAAGAGACAATGGTCTTCTGTATCCAGAAGCGCATACAGGAGATCCAAACTTCTCAGTAAGGATGCGCAAGGAAATACAATGGGCATTTCATTCCTCCCCATGTACGTTAGACCCAAGCGGCATATTTTTGGGGGAAATGTTACAGAAGAGTACCCTTTTGGTTGATCACTGACAGAACCCCCACCAAACTCTTCTAATGCAGTTGCAGCAGAAAAGAAACCAATGAGATCCAGTAGTTCACACTCACTGATTTTTACTGATACTAGAGAGCGGCAATTTCTGGCTATGAGTTCAAGGTCTTGGAATCTGATTTGGCCAAGATCTGTCATGTAAAAATTCAGACTTTCTAGAACGGTGTTGTTCAAAGCGAGCTGATGTAGCCATTCGCCATCTCTCTCTTCGATTATGCTCTCTTCCAGAAACAAGGTCCTTAAACTCCTGAAGCATGACAGGATTAAATCAGAGCAGGTAAGAAAAAAATCCATGCTTTCACTTGAAGAAGCCAATATCAATTTGATCGCTTCCCAGTGAACTTCTGCAACCATTTCTAGATTTCTTCTCTCTTTTTCTTGTTGAACATGTAATGAAGCAGAAACTCAAGCCTATAACAGGTTTATTGAAAGAAATGTAAATAACAGCATGTTTGATTCATATACACCTGAAAAAACTACTCAACCAACAACGAAGTCTACACATGCTTCAAGCAGAAACATTCACAACCATGTAAAGTTCTATAGTAATGCTTAAGTGGTGAATACCTATGGAGAAGGGGACGGGAAATAAACAAAACATGACTTTCTCGGACGAGTTTCAAATTAGGGGTTGTCTCTTGCTCTTGTAGTCATTCTCCCTAACTTTATGGTATTTTTCGTTTCGGCATTTTTGTTCGTCGTTTCTGAATTTTTGTTAGATTCACTTTATATCGATGAGAGGAGTATAAAAAGTAAGATTATCACCCAAATTTTAAAAAAAAATCACTAAAGACGAAAAAATACCAAACAAATGGTATTTTTTGTCTAAAGTGTCGTCTTATATAAACTTTTTTCATCTTTGGTCCACATTTTATACTTTTCCAATTTCTCTCGTCAAGAAGAATGATTAATCCCTAAAATTACGACGAAAAGCTAAACAAACGATATCAAAAAGTAAAAAATATCGAAAAAAAAACACTAGGAAAAAAAGTTAGGAAGAATGGAAAGTCAAAGGAGCTATGGACTTATAGTTGCTGGCACCATATCGCAATTGTACTTCAGTTTCAATCGCGTAAAATTCTGAGGACTAGTCTCCTCTGTACGATTAGAATATTCAGCTTCATGCCAATGTTCTAGAAGGTGCTAGTCGGGCGGCCGGGCACCACCTAGTGCCTAGGCCGATTAATTGGCGCCTAGATATTAGTCAGTTTTTCCCTTTGTTCGTTTTTTAAAAATATTCTCCACCCCTTCCCCGTCTTGAGCAAGTAGACACTTGAAAAACAACATAAGAAGAATAAAACATTAAATAATATCCAAACAGCCGAAATAAAACCTAAATACACATAATTTCACCACAAACAGAGCCTAGATTCACATAATTTATCTTTATTTCACACCAAACAAATGAAAAAACCATTGACTAAATACAAATAGAGCCGACAGAGAGAAAGATACAACAAAGAGAGAGAGAGAGAGAGAGAGAAGAACATTGATCCATTTGCAGTAGCAACGAGCAAAGAAGCCGAGGTTTAGATTTAAATCGTTTACAATGAATGGAATAGTGTAGAAGTGTATTCTCGATTGCATTAAAACTACACACTAAAACCCTAATAGTATATTACACAACATTTAACCCCTTAGATTTGCAAAATTACTTATTTAATCTCGTTCTACTCGCCTAATTCTCTGATTAATCCCGCCAAGCTGCCTAATTCTCCAATTGATCCTGCCTAGTTGCCTAATTCTCCGATTACTTCTGCCTAGCCGATTAGTCGCCAACTAATCCCGACCCCACCTGACGACCAACTCATCATCCCGCCGCCTAATTAAGCACCTAGGCGGCCACCCATGCCGATTTTTAGAACACTGCTTCATCAGACTACAAAAACTGAAGAAATGAAAAAAGGTCATGGATAGTAAATTAGAAATTATCAATTGTGTTCAATATATGTTTGAGACCATGATACCATGGATTTCCAAGCATCGCTCTTGAAAATATTGTCTTGGCATCAAGTCATTCCATCTTGAGATGGGCTTAATCTCATTCCGTCTAGGCACAGGACTTGGTGTTTTGTATGCAATATTCCATCTACTCCAACAACAAATTAACTCACAAACTGCAATACAATTTTCTTCCAGTAAAAGTCACAAGAATTTGCACTTACAGTTCTTTCCGTTTCATGCCCAATTTGGTTGTCTACAGACTCTACACATTAAGACTTGGTGTTTTGGATGCCAGTTCAAAACCAATTCATCATTTCATTGGCCCAATCTGGTTGCCTGCACAAGCAAAATTCTAAAGCTTTGTCCACGTTTGGTGGCTAGTTCAAACCGAATCACCGTTTCAGACTGATAATATCCAACAACACATTGACTCTCAAAGGTTGGTCCCAGTGCTCCCAGATGTTTGGTAGTTCAAAACCAAATCATTATCTCAGATTGAAAATACATTAACTACTTTGTAGGTTCTATTTACCCAGTTATGATACTAAGTACTAACTAGTATTATTTTACGTTGAAATTCCAAGTAAAGGACGAAAGCGTGTTAAAAATTATATAACGAAATGAAAACTCACTAAAACTTGAAGACTTCGATCAAAAGTCAAATTAAACCTTGAAGACTTCTAATATTAGCCTCTCACATCTGTCTAATTCCATTGCCTTACACTGAAGCTGTGTTTTCCTCACAAATAACATAGTCAGTCAAATTACCTACTCTCTAATTTTCCGTTACTTGTTCACAAGGACAACAACCAAAAAAACTACATACTTAATCGACAAACATGGAAGTAAGGTGCAAAATATACACAAAAGATACAACACTCAAAAATGTAGGTAGCATACAAATCTATTCCGCAAAAAAGTTCCGTTGAACAATGTTTCAAAAGGACGCTGCTCTCCACATTATTAGTTGTTACTTTGAAACCCAGAAGGTAGAGTTAAACCAAGCACACTTCAGCTCTACAAAGAACTTTAAGTTTCAACGTAAAACACCTATGTGACCAACAAACTAATTCCAAAGCCACCTCAAGTAGGAACGCAGTTTACAGCCATGCGGCAGCAACCTACTACATTTCCTCTAAACTCTGCATACAAATAATACCAAGCTGATCACACTTAAAATCTGGGATCAATTTTCTCCCTAATTTATTTTCAAGCCAATTTGGATGATTGGCATGGTCTCTAAAGATGTTTCTATGTCCGGTAATATCATCCAAGTGTTATGAAAGACTTCTTGTTTACTATGTGGTACTTTCATCTTGAGCATGGTTTGAGGATTTGAGCCAACCATTGTTCAAAGAAAAAAAATAATTATTGCCTTTCTACCAGCCTACAAGAGACTCTCTTACTGCAGAGATTGAAGTGCAACAGTTTCTTAGTAGTTAAATCATTGTTGATATGACATCAGCAATTTCAGACCCCTTTGGATCAATGATGGTTCAGAGTTCTCTTTTTTTTTTTTTCCCGGTCTAACCAAGAGGAAAAGAGAATGTGTCGATACCTACGGCAAAAGTAATCAGAAACAGCCGAGTCCAATTGCATGAGACAGGATGCAAGAGGGAAACAGAAACATTATCTCCCAACATCTTATAAACCCTAAACGTAATGGAAAAGTACTTCAAAACTATGTAAGACCTCAATTTTGAGAGACAAACCTAAATCCTTTAATAAGCAATCAGACCTCTTTAATCAGTTTTTCATGTCCAACTAGATCAATGAAAGGGATAGCAAAAGACCATCATCAAGTTGATATAAGGCACTTCAATTCTCGTTACAAAGGAATTAGACCTTAGTAGTTAGTAGAGAGTCTGGATTCCCACGTTACAAAGGAATTAGACCTTAGTAGTGTGTAGAGAGTCTGGATTCTCAATGACAGGTGCTCAGTCCCAAGAGCGGTCCTACGTCATATATTTCCAGTTCATGAAATTTTTCTCATGCACAATGGAGATTTTGAAGTGTCCCATGCATTATCCATGTTAGAAGAGAAAATATTTAGAATCCTAGATATATAAGCAGTAGATACCAATGAATGCATAATTCAATCAATGCATCGCCAATATTCCAAAATAACATCCTGAAGCATGAAGGCAGTATCCTATCACCATTTTCATAATGTATATCAACAAGAGTTGCTACATATAGCCCTCCTCTCACAGAGAATTGAATTTTTTCTATTTCTTCTTTTTCAATTACAAGTAGCAGGAGAATACAAGTATCAAAATTACAAACTAGAAAGAAGTACACAACCACTATTTAGCCCAACCCAACTAATAGTCAACAATCCCAACAAATAGAAGGGAAATAACACCCACACGTAAGTGTAAAGATTCAAAATCCTGACCTCCTAGTGAGATGTGTAATTGAATTAATCTGCTAGAATTTGATCAAATTCCCCACCTCCTCGTCCATTTTGTTGAACTGTAGCTCGTTTTATGCATTTTTCTAATCCAAATTGATTGAACAATAGAACCACCAGATCAATTGATCGATCAACCGAAAGTGATGGAATGGAATAAGCCACAAAGTACAGAACCGGATTTAACCGGGAAAAACAGGCAAGGAAAGGGGTCATAATCCCTTGAAAGAAACTTATGCCACAACGGACTTTTTGGAAACAAATTTTCAAACGACTATAACATACAGCACCTCGAATCCACATTTCGCCACCACGAGAAAACAATCGAAACAGCCAGGTAGCAATTAATTGGACCATGAAGCAGCAAAACAATAGGAGAATGTACCTGCAAGAGCGGCCAATATGCAGGAGTCCATCAGTGGAAAATCCGGAGCATTTATCAAGCTTCAGCGCCAGTAGAACCCGGCCCCGCGTCCGGGCGAGGAGCTCGAGATCCGAGTCACTCACGATCATCCGCCGGAAGTGGAGCGACTTCAAGCAGCTGAACGAGCTCGCGATCGCCTCGGCCCACGGCGTCACGTACCCTCCCCAGTCCTCCGGTATCAGGTTGAACATGGCCGCCCTCGGCTTCCCCTTGAGTTTTAAGGACTCCAGGTGCTTGAACCTCCGCCACAGCTGCTGGGGCGTCGTCGTGTAGCACAGGGCGATGGTCACGTGCTTCCGCGTGGACTTGTCGACCTCGTACCACCGCCGGCATACGAGCGAGACGGCGTCGCGGTCGCGCGGGTCGTGTATGTAGTTGATCACGCACTCGAACACCGTGTCCGGCATTCCGTCAGCCATCCTGTTGGCTCTTCCATCTTCCATGTGAGTGAGCTTCAAACAGAGCTCAAAGATCTAATAACTGCGCATAATCGGCAAATAAAACTTTAATATCGGCACGAGTATCTCAACTGGCAGATTCACTGTCCGAGACTCAGGAACACAAATATCCGAGATTCGTGCAAATAAAAGAAGAACGGAAACAAAAAACGCGAGGGATTTGGAGGGAAGGAGAGTGGTGAAGTTGGAAGTGGTGAGGCTAACCTGCGATGAAATTGGCTGGAGAATCGAAGTTAGAGGAGAATCGAACAGTGGAAGGCGGTGCGATCTAGGTCCGAGAATCCGGCAGGGAGCAGAGCAGGACTGAATCGGGACGGGGGAGGGGAGACTCACTCACACATGGGTAATCAATCAAAAGCTGGGAGAAAACGTTAGATCGACCAATAGGAGACTGACGGAGCCTGGAATCTTTATTACTACTACTATAACTGTAGGGATAACTGTAGTACTCCGAGGGAGAGAGAGAGAGATTATGAGCGAGTGGGATCCCAACACAGGGCTTATTGTGAGGACCGCAGAGGATGAAGGGTGGAGATGAGGGGGAGTGAGAGATCGGACGGCGACAGTTGGAAGTGGTTTTGAAATGGAGATAAAAAGGCAGATGGGATGAGATGAGACCCCCTAGGACAAGGGAAGGGAGGGTCTCTCTCTCTCTCTCTCTCTCTCTCCCTCTACTACTGTACAACTAATGCTGCGTGCGGCTCCGGGACAAGATTAATCTATAGAGAGAGAAAGAGCGAGACAGAGAAAGACGACAAAAACTATGCAAATGCCATCGTTGGAAAAGGACAAACCTTGATGAATTACTAAAAAATTCCCCTTGGAAATTACTTGCCAAGGTTTTATTAATTGGAGATAATCACCGCAGTTGATTCTGTCTCTATTTTTTTTTTTTTTAATATACAGATGTCCAGGCCAAGCTTTGAGATATATAGTTGGCCGCTATGAGATTCGAACAATGAAATACTTTGTTGGTATGTTAAACCTCTAATGAAGAATTCAATTTTCTACGTTTAGTTTTGATAAGAACACTTCAATTCTAGAATCGTTGCTTAGAGCATATCGAGGAGGTAGCAAAATCAAAACTATGTTTCAATATCTATTTCAAAAAAGCCATTCCTAGAGAATTACTATATTCTTACATGCTATTCTATTTTGGTGTAGCTCTCTCTCTTATCCCTCCCTTAGTTTGAAGAGTGATAAATGAGCTTAAAATTTTCATCTCAACAAAATATTAAAAGTATTTTTTATTCTTTAAATAATTAATGTTTTTTGGCAAAATGAGTCCCTTAAAGTAAAATTATAGTAATAAAAAATTTGAAATTTGAAAAGTTTCTTGAAATGCACCTGTTGCGAGTGTGTTTTCAACTTGCCACGTGCGTTACCCAAAGCATACCTTTGTGGCTGAGGTTTTTATTTTTTAAATATTTATTTTTTGCTTTACAAGACGTGTCATTCTTTTAAAATTTTTGATAAAGCTACAACTATGCATATGCTCATTAAGGCTTAGAATGGATCATCTATAATACAAATCGCGACGGAATGGTGACCCACACATTTTTTATACATAAATCTTGACCGTTGCTTAACACTTATTTCCCTGCACAAATCTTCACCCTTAATTCAACCCTTAGCGTTTTGGTAAATACTTTGGATTTTCTGGAATAAATGGTAGAATAATGATTTTTTTTTCAATTTTGGTAAGATTTTTCAGTTTTGGCAATGGTTTAAACATAATGAATTCTAAAGAGAACAATTCGCGTTGAATGCTAAGAATTTTTGATACTGAATGCTGGTGAATGAATTCTAAAGAGAACAATTGGTGTTAAATGCTAATAATTTTGGGTAATGAATTTTAGTTAGGTCGAATATATTCTCAATAGTAATAAATGCTAAATGATTTATTCTCATTGTTTATTTCCTTCTCTCTCTCTCTCTCTCTCTCTCTCTCTCTCTCCCCTTAAACGTTTCGGGTCAGACCCGCTCCGCCGCCGACGCTCCTAGGACAGGTATGACTCTTTTGTTCTTTTTTTTTTTTTTTTGAAACAACTGTGAATCAAAAAATTAGTTTTTTGTTATCTATCCACACTAAATTCTCGATGAGATCAAAAAAATAAACCGAACACCAAAGGTTGAATATGAGGAGTTGCACTTTCTGTTTGACAAAAAAAAAAAAAAACAGAATATGAGGAGTCGTGGTTCTGGTACAACCCCATCAGAGGAATCGGTTTTGGAGTAATGTTTTGGGGTTGTGTGTTCAATATAGAAAACTTAAGGAGTCAATATAGCCACAGTAATTTTTTTTGCGTTGTGTGTTCACTATAGACAACTTAAGGAGTCAATTGGGTCCATGCCGAAAAAATTCACTTATGTAGTTAGGTTGGTGTAGTTCACTTATATGGAAAGCTAGATGAGTTTGGGTCTATCATTGTTTTACTATTGACATGTTGTGGGAAAAGAAAAACTCTTGGGCTCAGTTTGGATGGTTGGAATCTTGAGGAGGAATGGGAATGTGATACCATACTTCCATGATTCCGACGTTTGGAAGGAACATGAATAGGAATGTGATGCCGCACTCTCAGGATTCCCATGTTTGGGAGAGACAGAAATAGGATTGTGATTCCTGATAACACATCCGACCAGGAATTACATTACCAGATAGAGTGAGAATTTGATTCCTCCCTTACCCCATGGGAATCTTAGATTCCTGGCTCAATCAATAAAAAAGAAAATATTGACTTTGATAATTTCCAAAAAAATTGATTCCTGCAGAAGATTACTAAACTAATCCAAACACTAGAATAAAATTACTTCAGGTATCGTATTCCTAGGAATTTCATTCCTAGCAATCATATTCCTATTCCCACTCAATAAAATTCCTAGGAATTTGATTTCTAATAATCGCATTCCTATTCCTATTGAAAATTTCAGTCATCTAAACTGAGCCTTGGTGTATAAACTGTTTCTTATATGAGATTTTTATATTTTTGTCTTTGAAATTTAATTTGATAGACTTTCTAGGAAACACGTTCATTACTTAGATAAAATCTTTTTCTTCCATTTTTTTTCTTGCCACGGTTTTCCATTTCATGTTTTTAAGATTTCATTTTGACGCACCATTACTAAGATCAATTTGTAACTCTTAGATGCATGATTTAGGTTTATCTATGCATTTGAAGAGACTATATTTTCTTGAATATCAAGTTGAATGCATTGGTATCTCTTAGATGCATGATTTAGGTTTTTCTATGCATTTGAAGAGACTATATTTTCTTGAATATTGAATAGACACTATTTTGTACATCTTGCAAGTCCATATGGTAAGAAACAAAAACTGCATTGTTTTCCTCTCAGAAGCTAACTTCTATTTTTTCATACCGTCCTTTCTCTATTTTCTTTGACATGGATTACTAGAATTTTTCTTTTTTTTTTAAAACAGGATTACTGGAATTTGATGTTAGACAAAAATTATGATTTTGATCTTTTGGTTTCATTTTTGTGACATTAGTTTGTAGCTCATTTTGTTCACCATAGTTGAATGAGATGTGATTTTACTTCGGATGTACTTTATTTCTACTACTAAGAAACTTGCATTGGTTAACTTCAGGTGATATGTAGGACTTACGTAGAGGTCATATTGTGCTCTCTAGAGCATTGCTAGTGCCAACATTGGATCATTGTTGTAATGCCATAGGCACGGGCAATATTGACTTGGATTGTTGACTTGACTTGAAACTCGAGTATGTTAATATTTTGGCTTTTGGAGAGTTACATTATTAGTCGATGTAGTCAATGGTATGAATAAATGATTTTTTGTGATGATAAAATTATGTTGGTATGTCCTTTAGGCACAATCAGTTTACTCCTAGCTTAGGTCACTGAAATCATGTTGAATAACGAATTTTTTGATTCGTGCCTTCAGACACGGGCAAGCAATGTAGTTACCTTAATTTCTATTTGTTCTCCATTTCAGGTTTCCCTTATCTCCCGCGGCCTTGCTGCATTGATTTCTCCATGCTGCAACCGCTTCAACCCATAACTCAAATTGGCAGTGATTTGTATTTCGGCTTTGATTCTGGTGTTCATAGAGGAAGCCTTAAAACTCTGGCTACTCCGATCTTTGTTGTTTTTATATTTAGTCTAACTTAAAAAAAGATTGTATTCAAGTTAGGCTTTTGATTGGAAACCTAGGTTTTGGGTATTTATATGGTGTTGACAAATTAGTTGCAAATGTAAGCTAGAATCCCTTCCGGATTAGGGGACTTTAAGTTTTGCTTGAGCAACGCTATATATAGTTTTTGTAGTTTTTTTTACCATCTTCCTTATAGTGTACAATATTATTGTGACAACCAACTATAGATTGGGAAAATGAGTGGACAAGGAAGACATAACTCCACCTACGGTAGATTGGCTTATATTTGTTTTATTTTCTATATAGCACATAAAAGAATCTGAGTAGCTTAATTCTTTTTTAGTCAGAGGTAACTAGGTATGCCAAGAGATTTAGCACCACCGTTTTGAATATAGTCACCCTCCATCACTCATGTTTGTACCACCAGTTTTGGACATCCTTTCTTTTTGGGACGTGAAAATGGGAATAAAAAGGGCCCCGAGTTGGGTGAGTGTAGGGGGCAAAATTTGCCTCAGTTCATAAAGTCCAAAAGGGCCGAACGATTTTAGCAAGGCCGAACATTTGTCTTGGGAACGCTCGGCAATTCTTATTATTACTCGGCTCTTCCTCGGCAATTCTTATTTTCGTTCGGCAATTCGTTGTATTGCTCGGCGGTTCTTCATGTTGCTCGGGTACTTCACTGACTTTACAGCCATCTTTACCGTTCGGTAAAATATACGGTCGCTCGCTATTGCTCGGAACGTATTGCCATTGCTCGATATGTGGACACTGCAAGTCATGACCTTCTAGAAGTTTCTAGAAGCTTCCTATTAATAGCAACTTTCCATTTATAGCAAATTTCTATTAAAAGCCTTACTTAGTCATTAAGCTTCATTCATTTTTCTCTATATAAGCAAAACTCTCCCCTCACCTAAAGGTACACACATCTCTCCTCTCCTCCCCTACATAAATTGCTCATATTCTCTGCTTTATGTTTTCGATTTATCTTCCCCGGGTACTAACTAGCCCGTCGGAGGCTCTACCCGGAGGATCCCCCACCGGTTTGTAGGTGTCAAGCTCGGCGGCAACCTCCTCACGCTCGGCAGGAACCTATCTAGACTCGGCGAGCCCCCACACCGTTCAAAAGGAGTAAAGTGGAATTCACCCTTCCACAGTGAGCAAGTTTATATTGTTTTGGTTCCTTTTGTATGGATCAACTTTATGGTAGCTTCATTCAATCACATGGTCTTACACAATTTATGAAATTATATGGTGTTTTTGGCTCAAATGGTTGTATGAAGAATGATGCAATTGCAAAAAATTATTGTATCATATTCGTAGTGTAGCTAAATGTCTGGTTTCTACTGTCAAACTTCTTAATTACTGGAGAGTCATTGATGGTGTATTTGGATGCCTCTACAAGCTTGGTAAGGTAATTTCATTTGTTGCAATCATTTACTTTTGTAAACTCTCTCACCTTGTTTGGAGATCTTCAAGTATGTTGCCTTAGATGTCTAACTACTAATTAATTGGCGTTTAATTCAGGCATTGTTTGATTGAAGGTTGCATTTCATGCTCTTTGTAACAAGTTTACGTAGATATAGAGGTTGAAAGTCCTTACCTTTCTCTTCATATCGAAGTGGGGGAGGGCAAGTTGCTGTATGGGATTAAGTCACGAATATATCAATTGCTGTAACGACCCGGATTTTTGATCCTAATTTTTTTTTAAAATAGTTACTCCCTCCCTCCTATAATGGATGTCAATTTTTGATATCCGTGCCAATTTCAACTCCTTATATCTTTTAATACGGATCTCAAAAAATATGCAATATGGATCTTGTTTGATAGTTCTCAATTAATTCTATTATACAAAATTTTCAAACTCATGAAAAACATTATAGATTGAAAGATATAAGCGATGAAAAATGACACGAATTTCAAAAATTGTCATTCTTTTTGGGACGGAGAGAGTATAATAATAGCATTAATATTATTAGGTCATAATTATTATTATTTTTTTTCATAATATATGTAGTTGCATTTATATTTTCTCTTATATGTATATATATATATATATATATATTTACATACAATTACTTGCATGCATGCATATACTTCTTATCTCTCCCTCTCCTACTTAGTTTCTACCTCCTTCGTAATCCTAAAATCGAGCCCAATTCGTCCATTTAAAAACCCAATTCTATTAGAACTCAATCTAATCCTAGTACTTCCAAAATCCTCTATAAATACCTCAATACTTCGACCCTAGGGCACGCACAATATTCTCCACGCCCCAGCAGTCCAAAAAAAGAGAGAAAATCGAAAGAAATCAAAGCTCCAATCCATGGAGTTCTAGAAAAAGAAAGAAAGAGAGAGAAAAATGGGTTTGCGATCAAAAACCAATCAAAACTCGATCCGATCATTCCAATCCCTTTCTACAACCTGAGCATCACCAAACGTCTTGCAATTCGGTCCCAAGGTCTCCCAATTGTCAAATCCGAAGCCATCTTCTCAAAAAGATCAAGTATTCGATCGAGAATCAATCCGAAGCAATTCGAGGTATTATAATTCGATCCGAACCCTCCTATACCTATATTTAATGTTTTTGGACATAATCCAATGGCCCCATAGTCCCATGCATCGAAATTATAGCAAAAAAATGGAAAAAAATCAAATCTGGACAGAAGGTTGCGGCCGCAACCTTCGGGGCTGCCAGCCGCATGCACCAATTTCCAAACCTTGCGGCAGCAAGATCAACCGCAGGTCCAACCTTGCGGTTTGGACCATTTTGGTTCGAATTGATTTTTCGACGTCCCGAACCTAGTTTTTGACCCCCGAACTATTTTTTCTAGATTCCTAACACTTTAAAAATCATACCTTGTTAATGTCATATTTTTATTTATTTATTTAAGTATTTATTAAAATTTTTTTATGTTTTCATGTAAAAGTTTATAAACTAAAAATGCTTGCGACCTTATAAACTACTTTATAAATCCCCATACTATTTTTTCTAGACTTCTAACATATCAAAGATCATAACCTGCTGATTTCATATTTTTTTAATTTATTAGATATATATTAGATTTTTATTTGTTTTTAATTAATGTTACAAACAAAAAATAATTGTGATCTTCCGAACAAAGTTTTTAACACTTAAACTATTTGTCCTAGACTTCTTACATCGCAAAGATGATATGTTAGTAAAATAATAATTTATTTATTTACTTAACTATTTATTATTATTTACGCATTGTTTCTAAATAAAAATACTTTAAGATGTTATACAATATGTTAATAATGCCCGAATAATTTTATTTAGACTTCTTACAGTCCTGGGATGAAACGATGTTAACCTCAACATTTATTTATTTATTTTATTATTCATTATCTATTTATCCTTCTTTCGGCCATTATCTTAATCTTTTTATTTAAAAATAATCCCATGAACCTCCAAACCTAACTTTTAGCACTCAAACTTGTTATAGAGGACCTTTAGGACTCTTATTAAGGTTACGATAATTATTCTAATATTCTTACTTAATTAATGTATTTAATTAGTATTTAATCAATCTATTTACTTATTAATAATTAATAAAAGCTTAGAAAATTATTTTTAAATCTTTTATAAAAGTTCTTATCTCATTAATGATTTTGTAGTCATACAAGATTAAGGGCAACGGCCCAGTCATAAAAAATTGTGTGATTGCATTTGCCTAATATTTGTTTTGATCCGTCTGTTATTCGTTTTTTTTTATTATTATTGAGAATGATATTGTGTTAATACTTAATTTGAATGTTAGATTGGACCCTAGAGACATGGGGTGGTATACGAAATAGAAATCACTTAGACGATGCTAAGTAATGAATAAATTGTGGAGTTTCTTTCTTTTTAAAGATTGCCTGCAGACGTTGTTATTATTAATGGAGAAGGAAAGACAAATGAAAGTTGTGGGCTTAGCAGGACCTCGGGGGTAGCCTGACAGGACCATGTATTGATCGGGGATAGTCTGGTAGGACCTTGAGGGTAGCCTGAAAGACCCAGTGTAGCTAGGGTGGCCAAGCAGGACTTTAGGGGCAGCCTGACAGGACCTAAAGTATTGGGAGTAGCCTAGCAGGACCTTGAGGGCAGCCTGATGGACCTAGAATTATGAGGATGGCTAAGCAGGACCTCAGGGGTAGCCTGGTAGGACCTCAGGTATTGAGGGTAGCCTAGCAGGACCTTGAGGGTAGCTTGATGGACCTAGAATAGTGATGATTGTGAATTGAGACTAGCAAAGTAAACCTAGTAATGATATAAAACCTGGCGGATAGCCTAGTGATGTTTTGTGATGATAAAACCTGGTGGAGGTCCAGCGATATTTTGTGATGATAAAACCTGGCGGAGGTCCAGTGATATTTTGTAATGATAAAACCTGGCAAAGTAAGTCCAGTGATGAGTTGAAACTGGCGAGTGTCCAGTGATGAATTGATAGACTGGCGTGTGTTCAGTGATGATTGTGAAAAGATTGTGATGTGGTGTATAAGATATGCGAACCCTAGTTGTGATTCAGGCATGATAAACTATCCCCTTGTTGTAGTATTGTAACTTAGGTTATCTACGACAGCAAAGGGAAGTGATCTCATAGGACCGAGCATGGCTAACGGTTGGGGAGGAAAAATCTCACGAAGAGATCTTAGATCACACGTCAGGCTAATGGACAGTAATGAACTGGTTTATGTGAAAAATCTCTGTTTTACTTATTCGTATCATTATTATCCTGTTTACTTGCTAGCTGTAATGTAAGAAGGGTAGTTGGGTTGGATTATTCTATTGGGTGATTTATCACTCACGGATACGTTTGTATCCTGGCAAATCGATTGTTTCGGCGATCAATTTGCTAGAGGGCGCATGATTCAAGGATGGTGCAGTTCAACACAGAAGGAATATCAGGAACGGAGATCGAGTATGCTTGGGATTCGTATCAAGTCTAAAGTCAGCTCTGAAGTTTATGTATTTTGAATCAGTAAATTTCTTAAGATTGTAATAGTTAAACCTTTATTTTGAAAAATTATATTTATTTAGCAATATCTTCTTAAGAAATTATTTTATTTTGTTCCCGAAAAGTCAGGGTGTTACAATTGCACTATCCAACAGGATAGCGACTCCTCCTTTGTCTCCCTTAATTTGTGACGGCATTGATTTTAGTTTCTATTCGCGGCCACACCAATTAAATAACTTTCTTCCGTAATGTGCTCTTTCCCTTTAACTTTTTTTTTCTTCCTGAAATGACTGGGGTTGGTCAGTGTTGTTTTTTCTTTCGGTTAATTAGATGTAGAGAATTTGTTTTTCCTTTTAAAGTAGAGAAAGGGAGCGTGCATTTTGATGCCCGCCTATGCTATGTTCATTTCTTTGGTGTTGAACCTGTTGGTGTCTGTAGCTTTTGTTTTTGACTGTTTCATTTTGGCCAAAATTACACACTCCTCGACCAAAAAAGAAAATTACACACTCCTCAATAATTCATTTTAGTCGTGTTCAAAAATGTGATGCGCTATGCCTGAAGGCACGAAGAATTTCTAGTTATTTACAGAGGAAATTGGTTACAATATCTCCAACCCTAACTAGTGGAAAAGGTTAATCTATTTAACGGCGCGATATAATAATTTGGGATTTTCAAAATCCATCCTTTCTAAATCAAAGTAGTCAAATTGTAATATATTCTTTAACATCAAAAACTTATATAGAAAATTGCTCCATTTTTTGAAACGAAATTAAAAAACAATCATGATCCTCCAGAGATCACATTAGAGATGCTCTTAATTATATACTATATATCCGTCTTGATGCCATTTCTTGTTGTTTGAGTTTGCGCCTTTATGTTGGATTTGACAATTAACCACGTTAGAGCATCTACAGTGGTATAATTAAAACTAAAATATTGCTAAGATTAGCAGCATTTGCTCAAAAAAGAGTTCACATTGGAATAATCAGACTTAACAACCTTTTAGAGTTCACATTGGAATAATCGAACCGTCTCCTCTCTCAATTCTGTGACTGAAGTTCGGGCGTCCATTGGAAACTTTTCAGCCAGATCGTTTTCCAGCAACGTTCCGGGGCTTCGCTTTCAGTGGTTGCAGGTAAGATGTTGTCCACCCCCGTTCTCAGCCTCCATCTTCTCAGATCTGTGACCTGACGCCGTCTACCACGTTTGTTGGGCGACCACCTCCCAACGATGTGTTCCTATTTTGTGAAGCAGATGTGGTGGTTACGAATCTATCAAGATAGTTGCGAAAGAGTGGCGGCGGATGTCTCGGCGGTGCTTTTTTTTTTTGTTATTTATTTTAATAATGTCCCCTCCTTCAAGGGGTTTGTCCTCCTTCGAGAGGTTTTGTCCTCCTTCGGGGGGTTTCGTCTCCATTGGAAGGTTTCTTCTTATTCTGTAGGGCGGCGCATCTATGCGCTTATACACTCTTTCTGTTGGAGTGTTCGATCCGTAGACTCCCAATCTGCCCCCATAGGGATTTTTTGATGAATACTACCTCTCAACTTTTGGCAAAAAAAAAAAAAAAAACAACCTTTTAGCAACTCATAAAATTTAGGCCATTGATAATCAAAACTAGCAACTTTTTGCGAATAATCAATTAGTTGTTTCCATATTTCCTTAATCAAGTACACCATAATTACACAAAAAAATTCTTTCTCTTCCATTTTCAACATATTTCTAAGAATACTTTTAAAAAAAATTATTTTTTTTGCAAAAATTGTTTTTTAATTTTTTTTTTCAAAAACTGTTTTTTTAACTTTTTCCCAAAAACTGTTTTTTTTTAAATCAAAGTTTTCAAAAAACTATTTTCTCTTTAACCTGTTTTTATTAATTTGAAACCTATATTTAAAAAATTGTTTTCTATGTTCACAAGGTTTAGATTTTTATAAATTGAAAATGTGATATGATAAGTTTTGGTTATTCAAATTTGATTGTAGTACCATTGTGGATCTCTACATTACTAACCTTAGCAATCCCTTAAATGCATAACCAAAAGATGATGTGGCAATTTTTGATTATTGACTTTTGGTTATTCCACTGTGGATGCTCTTAGAGATGCTCTTTAGTCTTACCGTTCCAATCCACACAATGAATTTATGGTATTTTTAACAAACTATTTGATTTTGAAATCTTTTCTTCTCATCCCAAATTATTGACATTGCAGAAAAGGGTCTAGAAAAAAAAAGAAATTAGTGTACTAATAAAATGTAGCCCTACCTATAGGCTTAGAAGGAAAAATATCCTTGTGTCCGAATAAGTGACACAGCTTCCTCTTTTCTACATTTTTTTTTTATCAAATATTGTGGCACTATTAATTAAACATTTAAACATTGACACCTCTTATTGGTTAGGCTCAATGCATCATGTTTTTAAGAATCAGTGAAAACTAATCCAAATTATGGATAAATAAGTTTTCTGTTTGTAATACTCTTTTCTTTTAATTCATGTTGTTTCCAGTGTCGATCTTGAGGTTGATTAGACTATGGGAATGGGAGAATTATTTCAAGGTTATTTAGGGTTATGAATCAACATATATTCGAAATTTCAAGCATTTTCAATGCTCGGTTGCGAGCTAGCTAGCTAGTAAATGTGCAAAAGGGTTCGGCTGGTACCCTTGGGCGCTCCAACATACCAGAGGCGTTCACATTTGGCTAGTGAGCCTTATTCAATTGACGAATAAGGTGGTTCGGCACCATGAGTTAGGATTATAATTTTCACCGACCAACTAGCTTATAAAGTTGCAAAGGTGTGTGTGTCCCGTAATCAATAAATTTCCCTGATTGCCAACTATCTTTCTTTTTCTTTTCTCTACTTGAAATTTTTTATTACAATTAAGTTATTAGGTGTTTTTCTGTAGTGAAATGTCAAGTTGTTGAGAAATGTCAAATTATTTCCGATAGTAAATAGTATGTTGTAGATGGATATGTGAGTTAAAAAAGTTGTTGACAGGTTGTTAATTAGTGTGAACAACGAGGTAAAATACCAAAACTTTTTTTTTTTTTTTTTGGGGTCAAACGAAAAGTAAAACTTGTTCATTAGTGTGAACGAGATAGTAAAAATGCCTACGATTTTTTCTCAAATTCTTAGTGGAAACACCCCAGTTTGATATAAGTACATTTACAAACATAACGCTATCTAGAAGGATGTGATTCATGAATCAAAAAATATATATATTCTTAAAAAGGCCAAAAATGTGATATTCAACGATACAATCTCACAAATATTGCAAAGCGATCGAGATACGATTTAGCAGCGTAAAAGTAAACATAGTGCCCAAAAGAGTAACCATACTGTTATTTCTCTAAATACACTGGAGTACTACTTGAGAATAAATAGTATTGTTCCTCTATTATGCTCCTACTTTTCCGGAACTTGTTCATCTTTGAAATTTGACTTGCACTTTCATGTTACTGGATGCTACATACATTTCCCCATCCAGCACCACCCCCCCGCCCCCCCACCCCCACCCAAAAGGTTAGGGGGTGTTTGTTTGAGTCAGATTCATGCAACTCGACTAATTTTCTCTTCGATTCGGTCAAAGACAGGTCATCCATGCCGTGATTAGAGGATTCACAAGAAATTATTTTACCGCGACTTGGCCCAAGAATCGAACCCTAATCAATTGTATAGAAAGCAAACCCACTAACCAACCAGATTATTAACCGGGGGCTAAAATGAATTTCATGTTACCGGATGCTACATTGTATATGCCTAATTTTGATAGCAAAATCTTTGGCTTATTTGGGCTTGATGTCCAAAGTGCTTGGAACCCACAAAAAATGTATAGAACCCACACAAATCTATACTACTAAAAGAAATTACTTAAAATAAAATAAAGCTCTCTCCTTAAGGCTTTGTTTGGAAGTTGTGAATGGGGAGGGAAAGGAAGAAAAAATTAAAAAAATTTCCTCCTCCCTTGTTTGGATCCTATGGCAAGAGGAGGGAAAAGAACAAAATGAATACAACTTTCCTCCTATTTTCTTTCCAACTTTCCCTCTGCTCTCTCTTAATTATTTTTCATTCCTTTCTCTCTCCTCCATATTGTCAAATATGAATTTTATTTTGCTTAAAAATAAAACTAAGGCCCCGTTTGATAAGGGTATTAGTTCTTAAGATTGGACTACCAATCCCAATGGACTAACAATACTTTGTTTGGTAACCCAAAATATGTTGGGACTATTAGTCCAATGGACTACAATACCCTCTCACACTTGGTATTGATAATTCAATATCAACACAAGCCGTGCGAAATTACTTTCCTGTTCTTATTTAAACCAACTAATGACCAATCCCTCCTCCCTATTATAGATTTTAGTTCTTGTTTTTTGGGTTTCATTAAACACGAAAAAATAGCTAACTCCATATAGATTATGTTTGCTACTATTACTGATATATAGATTAGGTTTGCTACTAACTGTCCGGTATATTTTCGAACTTTCCATCTGCGTAATAATTGTTTTTAATGTATTTTTTTGATGTTGTGATAGTTTTCTGGAAAATTGGTTTGATATGAAAAATATTAATCTGGGTTTGAGTTGGTTTGATTAGGTATTGAATAAATTAGTTTTGCATAATGGCAAAAATAGAAATGTATACACTATCAATCCAATCCAATTTGATGTGAAACAAACATGATATTAATAATCTCATCATCTAATCTTCTCTTAAACAAACATACTCATTACCAATTCCTTCTCATTATCAATCCCTCTTTATTACCAATTACAATCCTTATCTCATCTCTTTACGAATCACAACCATCTGTCACTCTTATCAAACGAGGCCTAAGTTCAATCAATACATAACAAATATATACTTTTATTTTTTTTAATTGTTGCATAATTTTTCTAATTTTTTTACACGCGGACCTATTGATGCACAAAACAGCTAAGAAAAAGTTATCACTGAAGGTTTTTTTTTTTTTTTTCCATCCCCGAGCATTGAACGCGCAAGGCGTAATAGATAACAATATTGGAGTATCAACTACCACGTGGCCGTACCCCTAAAGGCCACCAAACAATTTTTCAGGAAAAAAAAATACTCCACTTCGTAAACGGAAGAAAAATATATGGATGACGTGGCCGCACAAGATGCCATCAGTGAGCTAGAAAAATCAGTAGTGGGGCTTTTCTTCAACTCCAACGAAAGCGAAATATGCCAGCTGTACCCCAGTATTTCACAATTGTTAATAAGGCCCCGTTCCCAAATACTTAAATATTTATTTTTTAAGAAGACAATTTTAAGTTCAAAAATGATAGGTTTATTAAAATCTTAAAATATACAATATGGATCTTGTTTGAAGGTGCAAAAAAAATTGAAAAATTATTTTTCATTTACATTATTTTTGAGTTTGAAAATGTAAAATAAGTACTTATATTTTAAAAAGGTATTCTGGAATCGGCAGCGCAGTCTTGTGCGCAGCATCGTGTTGCGCACCTCTAACCTGTCGGATAGTGTATCCGACGGCTCGAATCACATTTCGGCAATGAACGTTTCTCCATCATTGGTTGCCGAGATGAGATTCGTACCGTCAGATACACGATTCGACGATTTAAAAGTGCACAGTACGGTACTATGCACCTCACTGCACAGCACCAAACGGCCTCCTCGGCTGTAGCCGGTAGGTTTAAAAATTGTACTATGAAAATAGGAGTATGTGAAAAGATCGTACATGTATGTGCCCCTAAAGGTTCTTCAGAAATAAGTATATATTTACTTATAATTTTTAAACTTAAAAGTAATGCACTTCCAAAAATAATGGACTTACAAAAATAATATATATATATATAGTCATCGAGTTATCAAATAAGATTTATATTGCACAATAAATTATTTCAATAAATTTATTATTTTTAAATTTGAAAATTACAAATAATATTTATTTTGTAAAAACCTTTTTGCGGAACATGTATGTGACAGTATATTGAAAAATATAAAAAATGCATTAAAGTATGTATTTATCTGAGCTTATCGGTTGGGCAGTCAATAGAATTACTACAAC
The DNA here is from genome assembly GCA_025413875.1 of Rhododendron molle. Lineage (NCBI taxonomy): Eukaryota > Viridiplantae > Streptophyta > Magnoliopsida > Ericales > Ericaceae > Rhododendron > Rhododendron molle. Next base: position 25,185,123 of record CM046390.1, read on the forward strand.
CACAAATAATTTTGCACAAACATTTGTATAAGTGTGTCGGCTTCACATATATAGCACCACTAGTGTGTATGGAGTCCACACATTTATATGAGTGTAATAAGTATTTGTTTGTGTAAAGGTTTGTGGTTTTAGAATTTTCCGTTTCAAATAAGAAATCATCAAATAAAATCGGAAATTATTGTCGTTGAAATTTATGTAACTTGTTCTAGGCCATTGCGGATATACACACCCCAAACTCTTGTAACTAGTTCTCGTTGAAATTTACTACTCCATGTACTAAAAACTACTGTAGTTCTAGGCCATAGTGTGGTGTGGGCGGGGCATGACAGCCCAAACTCTAGTGTGACTTGTCGGATGTCTTTCCTTTGATCAACCACACATGGACTTTATTTATTCTGGTATTAGATAATTGATCTTATTGAATGTATGAACCGTCGGGAGTTTAATCAATTAGGGTTACCTCAGTTGACAAAGACTCTTCCATCTTATTAGGGTCTTCAGGAGTTCAAAGCTCCCTACTACTATGACCTAGTTCTTCCCTTAAAGGGACTTGTGCTTTCTTTTTTTTTGCTTCTATTCTATAATGAGTTTATTTCTTATATTGGTCGAATTGTTGAATTTAGTTATCTCATGAACCCTCACAATTGATATAGTGTTTCAAATTTGTACTTTGTACTTCATATATGATTTGAATTATCTATTCTATCGATTGAAAAAAAAAAAAAAAAAACTGTTAGGAGTATAATTTGTTGGCACACTGTGTTATCAACTTGGTTCTATAGCTAGGGTTCTTCCATGTTATGGATTATTGGGGAACTCCCAACTTTTGTTTAACAATCGAGCTAAGATCAGGGGCGGAGCTAGCAGGGGCCGGGGACCCCCTCCAAAAATACCAATAACAAAAAAAAAAAAAACTCAAAAAGGCTTAAATAAAAAAAAATACGAAATACGTAAACAATGCTCAATTTGGTTCAGTGGTTCACTCGTGTGGCTTGGTGCTTTGGTAACAGAGTTCAAAATACGGTGGCATCGTTTTGAATCTTCACTTTTCAAGACTATCAGCTCTCTATCTCTCTCTCTCACACACACACACACTCTCTCTCTCTATTGAAAACCATTTCATCTCTCTCTCTCTCTCTCCCTCATTTTAAATTCTTGCATAAATCCGCACAAGTTTGGCTCCTCTCCAATCCTTCAATAATTGGGGGATCCTCCAATTCAAATTCAACGGTTGAAAATCAATTCTTCATAGCATCCTCTCTCTCTCTCTCTCTCTCTCTCTCTCTCTCTCTCTCATTCACGGTCTTCACAACCAAAAGCTTCAATTGAAAATCAATCTCTCTTCAATTCATTACAACCCGAATCTCTCTCCATGACCATGCCAAAATCCTTACCTTCCTATTTTTCTTTGATTCTTTTTTTTTTTTTTGTAAAAACTGTCCAACGAAACCACTGTTCAACAAAATAACTAGTAGAAGGTGAATTAATTAAAAAAAAGTGGATTCACAACCATTGATTTTTGAATCCACCATTGAAGGTTAGGAGCAATGACCATTATCATCTGATACTTAAAATTTTCATAATAATAACATAATTTGCAATCTGATTGCAAGGCTTGCCATTCAAATTCAAGTGGGTTAAACTTAATTTGAAAAAACTGTTGCTAAAAGTCCAATTTTAACTAAATACAAACACGATCTTTGCCAGTGTTCGAAATGGGTATGTACAATTTTGTGGAGAATATTTTTGGGGAGGGGAGAGAATATTGGAAAAGAGAGAGAAAGGACCGCCGGAGAAGAGGTGAGTTGGGTGGTTGTGAGTTGTGAGTTGTGAGTTGTGAGGAGAGAGAGAGAGAGAGAGATTATTGAATGTTAGCGGGATAAGGAGGATATTATAAAGAATTGATTTTCAGCCGTTGGATTGAATTGGAGGATCCTCCAATTATTAGAGGATTGGAGAGGAGCCAAACTCAATTCGCACATGATTTGTATTTTTTCCCCACTAGTTGGAGAGGAATTTAACCCATTTGAACATTATTTTTTTTCCACAAGTTTAGTATTTTTATTACATGTTTCTTTTTGCATAAATCTCACATGACTTGTATTTTTTTCACTAATTTGAGAGGAATGTAACACATTTTGGCATTAATTTTTTCCCCACAAGTTTAGTACTCCGTATTTCTATTAAAGATTCCCACTTGGTTTGTATTTTTTTCCACTAATTGGAGAGGAACATAACACATTTGGATATTAATATTTTTTCCAACAAGTTTAGTATTTTTATTGCATGTTTCTTTACGGATTATAGTGGATTGGATTGATATAAAAATCGAATTCATAAACATGTCGATCAGAGCCGGCCCTCACTTTATGGAGGATTAAAGCGAAAATCAAAAGAAGGCCAATTTTCGAAATCTTAATGAACAAAATGTAAGTAGGTAAATTACACTTCCAAGAACAAATACTATTAATAGGAATAACCCTAACCAAACATTCAAGATTTCAAACTCGTCACTTATATCACTAATCATAAAATAATATTAAAGACCGTTACAAGATTTTTAAAGCATCATCTAAAAATCAATCTCCTTTGCAGTTTGAGCAGCAAAAGTACTAATTATGTTCGAACAATCAATCTTATCCACCATCTCATATTCAATAGATAGAATGGAGAGTTTGTTCAATCTTTCTTGTGACATAGTTGAGCAGTAAAACTTAACCAACCTCAATTTTGAAAAACTTCGTTCTCCGATGGCAATTGTAATGGAAATAGTCAATAGTACTCTATAAGCAATCCATGTATTTGGAAAACTATTTTCCATCCATTTCAAATGTTTGAGCAGAATTTTTCTTTTGAGTTTGAATTGGACCTTTTATAGGATGTAGAATTTTATTTTTGTATTACAAAGGATACCTAAGAGTACTAAAATATGAGGGGTCTTTAAAATTCTCACTTTTGGGGGCTAAAGCAACCGCAACGCTTATTTTAACTCAAGACCGGCTCTGATGTCGATTTACATATTTGTATGAATAAATTACGGTGTCACCTCTATATCCCAATCTTGACTCCGCCCCTGGCTAAGGCACAAGTTGACTCGTTATTAGATTTTGTTATATAGGGAAATTAATTCTTCAAATATTCTCTGTGGATGCATGCATCATGCATGCATTACTTAAATAGTTTTTACTTGTTTTATTCCCGTGATTGTCTTGGTTGCCATTCTAGATTTCAAATTTCACGATAATCAATGGCTTTGTTATATATTGTCCTTTTCTTACTAACCATTTTAGGAGATCAATGGCTTAACAATATATTGAATCAAATCGAATCGAACTTTTTTTTTTTCAATCAGTAGGAGAGATCATTTACATTTATATCATATATGAAGTACAAAGTACAAATCACGGGACACTCCATCCATTATGTGAGAGTCCACGAGATTATCAAGGTCAACAACTGAACCAACAGGATACATAAGCCCATCAAAAGGAACACAATAATTATAAACTCAACTCAACTACAAGTACCATTAAGGGGAGAAATAATCCACAAAAGGAAAGAACATCCACATGCAGGTGGGAAGAATCGAACTTTTGACCTCCTAATGAGATGTAAGAATCATAGCCAACTGATTTAGCCCCAGTTGGTTAATCGAATTGAACTTTGCAATACATATTTTTGATACCTATTGTAATTTGTAGTTACACGAGTAATACTACAAAGTGGCAAGTACTTCCTTATCACAGGTTACATGTTAATATTGATCGGATGGTTTAGATTCCATGAATTAATTATCACCGCCGAAGATCATGTGAGATTATGCAAATGATTACCTGGCTATATAATCATCTCTTAACATGACAAATTAAATAAGTACGGTCCCGTTCCGCTAAGTAAAATAAGTACTTATTTTTTGAATTAAAGATAATATATATTATAAAAAAATAATTTATCTCGTAAAACGAAACACCGCTAAAATAGTGATGGAGTCTTGAAATGAGAGGCATCCCAATCCAGCCCCACCTGTTAATATTAAAAAAACACACACTAAAATACTATTCAACAGCAGAATACATATAATTCTTGTCTGCCAATAATATCGGTGAGCATAATAAATATCTGTAGTACTCGTATATTTTAATAATAAATTTGTCAAATGCCAATCCAACCACATCTTACTTTAGACTTCAGCCAAATCTTTTTTTATAGCTTAATAATAATGCACATTAAAATAAAGCTATTCTATCTAGCTAGGACGGACGGACTCATAGTTGTGGTCGCTTCTTTCACTTTTAGTTGGAAGGTCCACCGTAGATCCAAAACCTAATCATCAAAAATTGCAACAAATATTTAAGGCTTTTATTATTACTACTAGAGAAAACAAAATGTAAAAGAAATACGCTTGTACAAAAAGAAATTATTCATGTATTTAGATTCATTCTTGAATGTTGATACAACCCACATTGCAGATTAAAAAAAAAACCACACACACCCATGAGGATTCGCAAGGCGTTGGGTTCAACCTTCACTAACAACAAGTTAGTTCTTCCTACGTACCCTCCTTCCAAAAGAAAAGAAAGATGATCCTTTAAGCAAAGGGTGCAATATGCCTTTCCTTTATTCCAACACCATAAGAACAAACCCTACTAGGTAAATAGTTGTCATTAATTGGCACTCAAAAGTATATTAATAATGCTAGCTGTTAGTGCCAAATCAAGGCCCTGAACATGAAAATACAGGTAAAAAATAATTTATGAGGGTGATTAATATTCCACGACACAATTTGTGGATTCTCTGTGAAGAGAAAAGGATGCATATGGATGCGAATGCAACTGTGATACTCCGTAAAATAGCAGAGAGGAAACATCAGATGTGTTCAATGGTTTGAAAATCACACAACACAAGTTGTTTTCATTTAGGCTCTGTTTGTTTCAAAGTACAATATTGTATTTTCCATGTAAAATGATTTTGGTTAATACTTGAAATTATTAGCCGTGGGAAAAAAATTCCCTAAAAATAAGTAAGAAAACAAACAAAGAATGGAATATATATATATATATATATATATATATATATATATATATATATATATATATAAAACCATACACATACAAATACGTTACAGTAATTAAGCTATATGTAGGTGTATATACTCAACTTTTAGAAATTCAATCAGGTTGCATGTGGGACTCCAAATTCCTCTCTCCCCAACATTATTTTTGGGGTAATTTTCTTTTATAACCCTTCGACTTTGACCAAAAATTCAATATGGTCCTTCACTTTTTAATTTGGACAAACAAATACTTCCACTTTCGAATTGGTTCCAATGTCAACCCTAACCTGGATGCCGTTTGATATTTGGACGGAAAAAGGTCACTCCTTGCTAGAATTGTGATTATAATAAGCTAAGGGGGGTAACTGTGGTTTTAACATTTTGGTTTAAAACCCAAATCGGTTTCATTACTGTTCACCGACGTGCCACTCTCGGCCAGAATTGGGTTCACCATAATTTTCGATCCTGAGCTTTTAAACCTCGCATATTAGTTGCGTAATATATTTAGAGAAGCTAGAAGAGATAATATTCTACCTCGAATCTGCCAAAAAACGATGAATGTGTTTCGGTAAATTTCAGATATTCGGAGAAGACGACGGAGAGGGGGACGTCAGGGTGGGCCGTGGACTGAGGTGGTGGTGGATTTGTGATGCTCTTTGATGTCTAGGAAGATTGGAAAGCGGGATTCGAGCGGTGGGGTGGTGTAGAATGTAAACCCGTTTGGTCTCTCTCTCTCTAAAACTCCATTGGAGGTGATGGAAGCTTTCTCTCTCTTATCTTTTGTTACTGATTTTCAGGTGAATGTGAGGTGTTTTGTGTGTGATTTTCGGACCTCAAGTGTTGGTATATATATAGAGGAATGAAGGGGATGACAGATGGAGTAAATGGATGGAGTAGGGAACAATGGTGATGGTCGGCTATGGAGGAGGAAGAGGGTGGTGGTAGGTGGTGGCAGTGGTGGTAGGGGGTGGCAGTGGTGCCGAAATGGGGAGGAAATAGGGAGTAGGTTGGTGCTGGTGGTGGTGGTACGGCTGGGGAGGGGGAATGTGCAATTTTACCCCTTTTTCCGTCCAAATATCAAACGGCATCCAAGTCAGGGTTGACATTGAAACCAATTTGAAAGTGGAAGTATTTGTTTGTCCAAATTGAAAGGTAAAGGACCAAATTGAATTTTTGGTCAAAGTCGAAGGATATAAAAGAAATTTACCCTTATTTTTGTATATATACCACGATGTGGTATTCCGAAACCGAACATCCTACGGTCCAATTCCGTCTAAGGATGGCGCTCTTGGGGAAAACGACTTACGGGAAATTTGGGATGAAAACATTTGTGCCCCAATGATGGAAAATGTTTTAGTTCAAAAAATATTTTACTTTCTTTTGTCTAACCAAACAACTGAAAATCAGGAAAACATTTTCCAAGAAAGTATTTTAAACAAATGGTGCCTTCTTTTTTGAGTAAAAATTGTTGAAAAAGAAATCATTGCAGTTTAGCATTAAACCAAAGCAAGGATCCGATTGAATTTTAGTAAAAGGAGATCATTGTTATTCTCTCTATTTTCTTGGCTATGATAATTACTTTGTTTGCAGTCTAGTGCTAGCTTTGATTGTAAAGTACTGGAAAAGAAAAAGAAAAAAAACAGAAGGCTTGAATCTATTTATTACTATTAAGAGGGCACCTTTTACTTTAGATGCTATTTTTAAAATTATTAGTACACTTCTTGTTGTGAATATATATACTAAGGATATATAGCTAGTGAGCTAAAAAGATTTAGAATTTTGCATGTTGAGAATACTAGCTAGGGATATATAGGCGAGCTAAAAATATTTAGAATTAAGAATTCAAAACCTACCACAACATAACTACTACTTTGGCTGCAATTTAATTAATAATTAATCTCTCTCTGCCTCTCTCAAGTCAAGTACTGCAGATAGTTGGTTGGTAATTGACCTTGAAAAATCAAAACCAATCAAAGTGTTGACCTTACTTCTAAGAAACAATTAGGAATTGATTAAACATTTTTACAAGGTAATGAGAGCACCTAGTTACAGTACTAATCATGGCCAATGACTCACCTTTAACCTTTAATTGACTTTGTTTTTCTTATTTTTAACATTAATTATTTCAACACTTGTGTTGAGTTGATATATATGCACATCGAAATTACAGATGAAATAAAATATAGTTTGTCCGATCGGCCTGACCAATAATAGTGAAGAGACATCTAATCAGGAAAGATGACTCAACCTGGCCACTTGACTCATAGTGAAAGAATTGTTAATTAATACTGCTACCTTATTACTCCAAATATTCGCTATCCCTCGTTAATTTTGCAGGATTGATATAAGAAGAAGATTTCGTTCCTGGAGCATATTGGTGCTTAAATATCCAATGGTTCCACCAGCTTCTGCCCCTAAATAATAGAGTGCAAAAACTATTATTGGAGGAGAGACGTCCAAAAGAATTTAATTACATTCCCCTGCATTTCATGTAACAAGATCTAGGCGGGCACCAAAATGTTCCAGCATTTGACTTCCCATTTACAACAAGATATCTCAGCTAGCTAGGGTCCCTCTCCCCTCATGTAGCTTTAAGTTTACTAAACCTTTTTTTTTTATAAAAGAAAGAAAGAAAGAGATAAAGACATCCCAACCACTAGTTATGTAATACCTATTACAGTACTTAATTTAGCCCCTTTTTGTCAAGATTATGTCACACAGTCATTGCTCCGATTCCCTTCTTTATATATATATATACACATACACGCACACTTCTAGAAGAGAATGAATTTGTTTGGAGTTGGATTTTCAAGAAACATACAGATCTGTGTAAGAGAAGAGTTCTCCAAACCTATATAGCAAAATGACTTTACCTCAATTTTGAAAGATTAGTTTGTATCACTAAAATCTAGTAGTAGTAGTAGTTTTCTTTTTTTAACCAAACAAAATGTAATTATAACTATGCCGGTGATGAAACTTTTACTCTAATCTATGAAAAAATACTTGAGCTTGTTCATTAGCGTGCTACATATGCGATACAATTTATACTCAAAGTTAAAAGATGCAACGTATCTGCAATCTCCTTCGAAGTTGGCAAATGTGGGCTGACTTGGGCTCCTGGGTAATGTGAACCGTTGAAAAGATTCTGCAAGGAAAAAACAAAAAAAACAGCTGGGTTTTATTGAACAATATTCAAAACAAACCTAATGAAAAATAATTGACCAGCTGGTTCAAAACAAATGCGATTATCAATGTTATTTTCGACGTACTTTCTAGTTTTTACCCAAATGATCTTCTCGACAAGCCTTTAAAGTTCACCATGTTGAGAGTTGTGAGGAGCCCAAATTACTAACTGTAATCCAAAATTATTATTGCGAAGGAGCTCCATATAATATAACTTCTTTTTTTCTTCCATCCAAATTCTTTTTTACAAAAATGGGAGTACAGTTATAGTACTCCGTCCACTCCGCCAGAGAATATTGCCTTATCACAACACACAACTATCTATAGGGAAAGCCAATGCACTTATGTCGGAACCGAAGCTAAAATTTCACCACGTATGGGTAGTACTGTTAGAAATACGTTATAGCCCCCAACAAAAGACCCACACATTTTGGTATCTATGTCAAGTGTGATGCCAAGTTTAGTTGAATTGGAGCCTTGCACATAATTGCATGGGGTCCATTTGAAGCTAATTATGTACTTTTTCTTTGGGTACTGTCCCCTTCTGGTTTTGAATCCCATATCTAGCTTCTTTTTACAATAAATAATAATAATAATTTTATAACCATACTTATTTTACACACTTAAATATACACTCACACACAAACTGTGCACGCTTGTGTGTGTGGAGCCCATACACTTGTGTATGTGGGTGTGTATTTGGGTGTGTTTGAGTGTGGTTGTAGAAGGACTCTTCTTTTTATTAGTACCATTTGTTTATGCTGTAAATTCAGATCTGGACCACAAGCTCTAATCCTTAAAAATCAGAACGGGTTTAGATTAGTTCGTGTAAATTTCTCAGTTGTCATTCTGCTGGAACACTGCATGCACAGATGTATATAGGGAGAAAATCTTTTTAAGGAGCCGTGAATAGTTGTTTACAAAGTCAATCGCGACCGTCAAAAAGTGTTTTGGACGGTCCGGATTTTAATGAAATTTTTCTGGGGAAGAGTACTCTTCCCCGGAAAAGTTTTATTAGTAACATCCGGACTGTCCAAAACACTTTTAGACGATCGCAATTAATTGCTGCCGTAAAGAACTTGTCCGGCCGTGAATAAGTTTCTCCAAAAATTTGATTGTTACACATGAGTTAATTATTATGGTATTCATTTATATGTCATGGGAGTCTATTAATTAAGAATGGATGCCAACAAATTAAAGGATGCAAGATTCGATATACAAATAGGACAATATTGCTGGAAAGTTTGAAATACTCCTAGACCTAGTAAATAGAATACAAGTGTGGTTAATTAGGATAGTATAGGTTAGATTGTACTACTACTAGTATTTAGTATAATTTTTTGGCATCATACCGCACATATATATATAATTACGAGAATGAGAAACGTTGTATATTTAAGTGTTTTGATATACTCCACTAATTATACTTCTTGTTTAATTGTCGAAATCCAACTTTCCTAGACATTCGTAAAAGTTACTTGTGTAAAAGTTATTTCAAAAAATATTACTCGTGTAAAAGTTACAATTTTTTTACTTTTCCGATTTCTTTGGTCAAGACGAATCATTATTACAAAAAATTTAGTGCAAAACTAACAAATGCAATTTTTTTTTTTGAATAAACAGAACCAAAAAATTGTGGTCCACAACTTGTTGGTTAATTAATAAAAACACCCCTATGTAATGCATTGGACACTCAATACTATTCCTTACCCTTACAATATTACTTTATAATGCTACACCCACACACAAACACTTACATACACACTCAAAGGAATGTGGGGCTCACTTCATTTGTGAGTATGTAAGTGTCTGTGTGTGGTTATGAATTTATTGTTAACTATACTGTATGAAAACAAGTGTCACAGTCTTAATTTTATAAAAGCTCAGCATGTGATTTAGGATATCCGAAAAGTATCTGAAAATACTTCTTAAAAACACATTAACTTATTCGCTTGTGAATACTTTTAAAATACATGTCTCTGAATATAGAAGAAATATGATTTTTGCACTTCATTTTCTCATAAATGTAGTCCAAAATTTGTTTTTTATTGCTTATGTTGAGTGTAATTTTGGACACTACACTCAACATAAGCACTAATTAAATGACAAATTTTGAAATCCATTTATAAGAAAATGGAGCGCAAAAATTATTACCATATTAAAGTATCAATATCCAACACGACTACGATACGCATGCAGGGACGTTGGCTCTGAATTTTTAGGGACCCGGTGCGAACTTTTAAAATAATTCCTTTTGTAATTTACGAATTAAAAAGATAAATAAAACATAACTTTAAAGAAAATTTTGAATACATGATAGTAAAAAAATTGATCAGTAATTGTGGTGTTGGTTTCTGTCCCGTGGTGGTGAGGAGGATGCGGCCCCCATGGTTGGGTGTTCTGGTCGTTTTGTGTCCCGAAATTCGGTCAGCGACCAATCAAAGCTCTCAATCGGGCGTGGGGCTGGCAGTTCGCGGCTTCTAGGTTGCTGCACTTGCCATTGATGTATGTGCTACTGGGGAGGTGTTGATGATGGTGGTGGTTTGGCCCCGTTGATTGCAGCGGTTATGGCTTTTGTAGGCCGGTTCGTTTCTGCCGCCGGTCTCTACCTCTAGAAGAGACTGGCTCGGCTTAACGGCAAGGCGGGGCGTCGGTGGTTTGTATGGAGGGGTGGCCATAGTGGTTAGGGTTTTGGGGGATGGATTGAGCTGGCCGGTCCAAGTTTGGACCGGATTAGGTGTTTCTGGAGCTTAGGGTTTTATTTGGGTTTTGGGTTGGGCTATAATGTTTTATTTAGTTTGGATCCTTGTAGACCCTATGGTGATTTGGGCTTTGCCCTTGGAGTGTATCATCCAACTTTTTATTGAATTTCCTTTCCATTTCTCTGTTTTTTAATAAATTTCATCCTTTTGCCAATAAAAAAAAATTGATCATTACTTGATCATAATGGGAATAAACTCCTGGAGATCCATTTGTAAGTCGGATATTATACTACTCCCTCCGTCTCAAAAAGAATGACAATTTTTGAAATCCGTGTCATTTTTCATCGCTTATATCTTTCAATCTATAATGTTTTTCATGAGTTTAAAAATTTTGTATAATAGAATTAATCGAGAACTATCAAACAAGATCTATATTGCATATTTTTTGAGATCCGTATTAAAAGATATAAGGAGTTGAAATTGACACGGATATCAAAAATTGACATCCATTATGGGACGGAGGGAGTATTGTTTTTCGCTAGTACTATTTTGTTTTATATGGTGGTCCGGGGGGTAGCATCTTTGCAGACAAATTGAATGTTGGGCCCTACCTGAAGTCTGTGATCATGGACACATCCACCGAAGGAGAGGGGGAAAGAGAGAGAGAGAGAGAGAGAGCACCAAATATCTCCTGCTTCGCCCCCTCCAAACAGCCCCCCCCCCCCCCAAAAAAAAAAAAAAAATCCAATTTGACTTGATCAATTTTGGAGCTGACTTCAATTGCGTTTTTATGAAACGTAGGAGTATATATGGGCGAAATTAGGGCCCACTTACAATTTGACTTGAGCGTTTTTTTTTTTTTTTTCATGTACCAAAAAAAAGTAGCTTGTACAAGCTTATGGGGCAAAATTTTGAATTGAGATATAACTCAAATGAAAATTAACAAGCATCAATTTGGTTTCTTTATGAAGCGAACTGGTTTCTAACAAGCTGAAAAGAGGTTATCTGAAAACGGTTGAGTTCCTCTCCAACAAATTATCCCGTCTAAATTTTCTCACAACGCAAGAGTATTGCCTTACCGCTAAGATACTTTTGTCGTACCCATACTTGCGAGACAACTCCAGTCTCAAGCAACCGTTTCAGACAACTACCAAAGAAGATCCATTTCTTTTTGTCACATCCATACTTGCGAGACAGCTACTCCAGTCTCCAGCAAGAGTTCCCGACAATTACCGAAGATGATCCATTTTTTTTATGATAGGCTGTTGATTTTGCCACTCCCTTTTTTTGTTAACGTCACCCCACTGCAAGTGTATTTTTTGTGCAAAAATACAATTGCATAGGAGTGACGTTAACCAAAAAAAAAAAAACAGAGTGATAAAATCATTTCCATTGTGAAAAGGCTTACAAAACAATTGGGTCACTCAGTTTTCGATTGTGGTCATTTGTAGAGAATAGGTTTCCACAAAAAAATCCAACAAACAACATCCACGATAGGTGGTGGGGGTCCAGGAGTAGTGTTTGTTGTTTGTTAGGCAGCAGTAGCACACACAGACAGAGCGGTCGTTGTATCTTTCACTAATTGTTTGAATTGTTGGGATTGTGTTATTAATAAAAAAAAATAATAATAAGTTGGGAGATAGTGGAGTGTGTGGTTGAGGGCTCAGCTGAAGAAGCTTTCGCTTTGTGAATCCTCCCTCCCTCATCAGTGGCTACCGGCTATCAGGCTATGGCTAGCCTAGTAGTGCTAAAAGGCTTTGGTTGGGCCTTTGATTGGAGACAGACAACTCAGTAGTACTACTTTTTCATCGTGGAGGTGGCTTTGCCCCCATTACCATGCCATTATGGATTGCAGTGTCTATCAGAGCACCACACTTGAAAAATATCAATCCAACTATGAGGGATTGATTTGCTTGTGATGTGATGTGATGTTATCACAGTGTCATCTCATCTGGGATTGAAAATAAAGTCATATGTCGGATGGGAGGGAAAAAAGCTGAACAATTTGTTATCCCGGGTTTCGCCTTGTTTCCTCAATCTCCGCCCGGAGATCCAAGGATCGATTTTTTGTGGAAAATGTAGGTTATGACACTTTTAAATGTAGCCTGGAACAATTAGGAAATCATCCAGAATGAAGAAGAACGTTAGTCGGCCTTGTTCTTTGAAAGATCTATCTCGTGGCTTGTGCGGCAGCCGGCAGGGGTTCACTCTAAAGCAAATCCGACCCTTCTACAGTGCTCCTGGGTTTTGAAATACTCCTACTATTGATCATTAGGGGAACAACAGAAAAATCCAAATTTCATTTTCAATCTGACAAAAACGGTCACACTTAACTGTTACATCCAATTTTCCAGGCTCTGAGAAAATAGAAAAGAACTTCACATTGTACGTTACAGGAAGAAGACTAGTTACAAAAAAAAATTGAGTGCAGTTTTCTTCTGACCTATGTATCGTTTTAATTTTATCGGATGTTCATGAAGGACAGTCTTCTTCTAACCTCCAGAAACATAGGAAGAAAACAAAAACGACTCGGTGGTACAATTAATGCCTCCGTCAACCCAAATGAAAGGGATAATTTCTTAGTCATTATTCAACAAGAACAAGAACCGTTCCTAAACACCACCCAGACCAACGAGTCACAGCGACAGTACAATTAATCTTACCGACCCCCAATTTATGGCAGCTGATTTTGCCAATTCCCTACTATTTGTTAATGCCTCTCCCCTTTTTGTTTTTATTAGGATGAATTTACTAAAACTCCCTTGCAGTTGGAAAGTGAGACCACAAAGTGCAGGGGTATTTTAGTAAATTCATCCAAATAAAAACAAAAAGGGAAATGACATTAACAAATAAGAGAGTGACAAAATCATTAGCCCAATTTATTTGTTGGAAGAATTGATGTGTTACGTAAAACAAATGAACTACCAGACAAGCGCTGCATAACTTGAATCCGCTACCAACAACATTAAAAACCAATCATAGCACGTGCACCCAATGCAGAAAAATAGTGCATATTTGAACCAAAAGATAAGAAAATTCACATGCTCTAGTCATGGAGTCGAACAATCAAAAAACTGCCCATTAATGGCTGAATTGCAAGGGTAAATACACCTTGGATCACAAACACTAAAGCCACATATCTACACTTTCAGGAACAACAAACTGATCGGATTTACAAAGCATCCCCCCCAAAAATTCCAAACGGGTTTCCATCAATCAGTCCTTTCGTCCCTAAATTTTGAAACGGAACCCTCACAGTCACCAGGACAGCCTGATTTCTCTAACTGATCCACCAACTTACCCTGGCTGGTGCATCTCTTCACTTCTCCCATTGATTTCTCCGGGAGAGAAACCAGCCCTATGGCAGAGATGTTGTTTGCAATAGCACCGATATCCCCTGCCCCAGTGTAGAAGCCTCGGCTCCCAGCAACAAGAATGCTCTGTTTCTCATCAGTACTCGTAAGAACAGATGGGAATACATTCATCAGCTGTTGGTTGGTCTGGCTTGAACTACTTAAGAGCAGACGCAGAGTCTCTCTTGCACCCTTTTCAACAACAGAATCAGTTTCTTGGCCCAAAGGGTTCACAAGTGTTGGGTGTAGCGGGGTAATGGTGGTTGAAATAGCCGGACCCGCACTCACAAGGTACCCTTGGCCAGAGGAGCAAACATCAATGAATGGGATGTGGACAATAGAGTCGCACATTAAAGGTGTGAACGTTGGGATCTGCTGTGAACTAGACCGGGGTAGCGGAAACCTGACAAGTGGGTCAGGCAGCAGCGGGGGGAAATCTATAGGCGGGAAATCAGTGACACTAAGCCCACTAGACGACCTAGCAGCTGGTAGAAAAGAAGAAAGCGGCGGTAAAGATAGTGATTCGGTTGATGATGGGATTGGTAGCGTGTATTGCATGGTTGATGCAACGGGAGGGCACCAGCAATAATAGGGCGAAAAAAGTGATGATAAACCTACTGAAGGTCCTTGAGATGTATTAGGGCTTAAAAAGGGTAGAGCAACAGATTTCCCAAGTGATTCCAACGTAATTGAAGATGGTAAGAAAATTCCGTTAGCCTCTTGTAGCTTGTTTCCAGAATGAATTGACGTCGACACATCTGTGGTAACTGGCAAAGTGACAGACAGGTCGTCAACCACTGAAAATTGGATGTCGCGACGCCTTAGCTTTTCTCGGGCAGCACTTCTCAAGGATGAGAAACTTCTGGGCAGGCCTTCTTTAAAGGAACTTGACCGCGGACTGAGGCTTCCCTGGTAGATAGAATTACTCTTTCCTGATTGAATCCCGAGGTGTCGGGCACGTGAAGGCTTTCCAGAAGCAGAACCAAGTTGAGCAGCTTGAAAATTTTCAGATGAATCTGATGAGCTATTCGAGGGAGGAGTCGTACTTGATCGGGAGACGGTCACAGTGGACCCCAGAAGGTAAGTTCGGAGATGAGTTGCAAAACAGTCCAGGCGCGACTCACTGATTCCAGTTAGTTCAGTAAGAGAGGGCTTCCTCTTAAGTAGATCCTTCATCTACACCAGCAAAAAAGGCAAGAACCGTTAATAAGCAACTACTACATCATACTCCCTCAGTCCCCATCTGCCATCTTTTGTTTCTAACAGTCATCCCTGCCGGGTCAACAAATAAGGTATTTTTGTAGAAGACAACAATTTGATCTTTAGACAATTTTGTATGTTGTAAAAATTACAAAATACTAGAAATGGACAAACAAATGGCTACGGAGTAAATAAACTGCATGCTAGTTGAAGTTCTCAGATATACCTTTGTACGCAACTCATTGCCTAGGAGTTTTGACTTCTCCGAGCACCAAAAATATAAAACCTCGCCATCTGGTATCTTTATTAGGAAAGACCGCCCAGACATGTCTGCTGGGATCTCTTCAACTACTACAGCAGAGCACTGAGAGTTGCTAAGGGTCAGCAGTCTCTCCGTATGACCGTCATCCCCAATGAATGAGAAACGCAGATCAGATGTTGGCAAGAGCGTTAGATTCAGATTCCCCCTGTTACAATTTATAAAAGCCAAAGAAAAAGTTGAGAAGCAACAGAAAACGATATAAAGGCAAATCAACATCCAACAGACGGAAATATGGAACGTAACACCAGGGCGCACATCTAAAACAAACAGCAATGATAGCAATGAGCGAATCGCAGAGCATGAAGAATCAAATAATGCTTGTTAAACGATATTAAGCTGTGTGGACCCAGTCCATTTAAAATAGTTCCGCAAAATGGAGCTTCGATCACCTAATATTCATCTATTTTGATGCATTCTACTTTTTGCACCTTCAGAGAGTCCAGTGCAAGAAACATAAAACTAAATCTTCAGTTTCGTCCTTTGTGCACCACATATTTGCTGTAGCCACCATATTGCACCTTTGGAATTGAAGTTAGCTGTTAAAGTCCTACTCTAATACAAATGCAAGATAAGATAGGTATCTTATCCCAACTACCCTGACAAGTTGAACTAACAATTATGGAGGTGAATTAGCATCGTGAGCAGTTTTCTAGTTCCCTCTGTCATATATTGAATTCCAAACTACTTTTCCTCAGAAAAAAGCACATCCGGATGTAATGTAAATCAGAATTCTGCAGCATATCATGACAGCAAAGGACTTTTACACAGTATCATGATTCTCGCATGCCTTGCAAGATGATAAAGTTAATTGAGTCATAAAATAGTACAGTAAAGCCAACTATGAGACCTGAACGTGCAAACTGAGGCTACATTCACTAGTGATATAATCAAGAAAGAGATATCTTGCTAGAATTATTTAATTCAATGGTTTTTTCCTACTTCTGGAAAGTGTTCACTTTACCACTCTAAATGCTTAAGCTACACCACCATCAAACCACCTAATTGAATAGTAATTTCGAAAGCAGAGAGCATAACATCTACTGTCTTCACAGACAGGTTGAATCTCATAGACTTCACTTTAAAAGATAATGATCATAACAATACCCATAAAGAGAAGAATACATATCGGCAACAAAGAAAGACGCGAACTCAAAACAATGCTATGAAGTACCCTATGGGAAATTTATATTTGAAAAGACAACAGTAGCAGAAACAGCAAACAAGCAATAAGTAATCATTACGGTCTAACAATATGCTGAAGCAAAACTAAGATGGAACCTTGCACAATCCATTATAAAATGATGCCAATCAGCACAAGACAAATAGGCAATCCGAACAAAATGTTAACTCTGCAACATAGGACTATAGGAGCATGAAACTACCTTTACTTCTTCTTAATTCAGAGATCATAATAGAATACTCCCACTTTACCTACAAGTAAAAAGATGCATTTATTCGGAAGGATGAACATTGCCACCATCAATATATTAAAATTTAAAAACCTGCCATTTCTACTTTTCATCAGGTTTACAGAAAACAATTATTAACCGCAATGCAAGAACCCAACAAACAAACCAACCCACTTTCTACGCAGAACACCCAGCAGAAATTAACCTTATCAGACAGTGTAAAATGTTCACATGATTCAGTACCCGAAAGAAAATTAAGAAAACAAAATACAAGAACTTTTAAATGAGTAAACAGATAACACGAATATGACCTGCACCAGAAAACCTCTGTTACATAACAATTCAGTAGGCTGATCAATTTCATAACCAATACGACAAGATTGTATTCATTACACCAACCTTCCTGGTGTCTCCTGAAGATAAATGCACGTCCTAGCTATGACAGTCTCATATCAAGAGGTAGTAGTTAAGAACTGACCAAATAGAATCCAGCATGCAGAACCGGGCATGACATCGTTATGTCCAACAAATTAAGTCTGCAATTCATGTACAAGACACTCAAATATGCACCCTTAACAAAGTTAGGGACAAATGCGGATGGCTCCCTAGTGCTATGAAATCATTCTACACTGAAGGGATTATCCAAATAACAGTTGAATAATTTATGCTGAATCAAATTCTTATGTGATGACAGTAATCCAGGAAGGAAGTTCTACAAGGAAAAGGAAGCAAAGCATGAAGAATAAGCTTATAATATGCTGCAGATTGTGACATGTGCAAATTCTACTACCACACACAAACCCTAGAACCAAATCCCCTGCGGACAAAACATACAGAACAGATACCATATCAACCTCCAAAGAATAGCTACGCCCTCATTCACAAGCACGCAAACTTAAGAGAAGAAAATGACTATGCACTACAAAACCAGAATAAGGAAATATACACCGACTAAATAAAGCTTGATTAGTAACCCTGCAAGGAGTTCAGCCCATAAGATAAAACATTTGTGGTGTTGGTGAACCAATCAGACCAATCATACAAATCGCAAAAGGAATATAAGTAACAGCCCCAATCGGGTAACTAAAAGAAAAAATAGTGGCATCCTTCCTTATGTGGAGATGTGGGAGACCCCTGATTTAGGAAACTTAAAGAGGATAAAAGAAGGGAAAAGAAAAACATAATGCCTGCTAGGGGGAAGAATGAAAACCATTTCTCAAAAGAGTAGGAACAAAATTGTTAACTACTGACAACAAATTTTTCCACTTACACACAGATTTCAGAAATAGATCACTCTTTTCTCCCCTAAATTATTTAACCATCCAGATTGCAGAATATTTTATCCTAGAGAAGAGCTTCAATCAAATTCCTATGTACTACATAACAGAATAAGATACCTGAATTGCGAGATATGTTCTGCCTATATGAGAAATCCTTCATTAAAACGAAAATTTGTACAATACATAGGGACCACCTCAAAGAGAAGAACACCCATTTTAAGAAGGCAAGTCGAGAAAGAGATAATTGAATCAAACTACTCTCATTAAAGTTATATAAAGTAGTCAGAGCACCATCCACACACACCATCATCTTCGATGAACACTCAAAGCTTTATACCAGATTTATGGAATCGAAGTAGGCCAACCTTCGGAAGAAAAATAAATAAATTTCCAACTCGGTGACCAAATTAATGACATTTTCTTTGACAGGGAAAGACATTTAAAAGGGCGCCAAGGAGGGGAAAACTGTCTGCGAAAATGTATTATCCTATCACAAACCCCCCGATTGATTGCATGGTGATATTGACTGGTATTGAACCTATGTTTCCTATTTTCCCCACACAGCAAAATTAGATGCAAAACTACTCCAGATAGACTCCTACATCTTTTTAATAAAAAAAAAGTACGCCCACTAGGGTACCCCCATCAATGTAACAAAACGCCAATAAATAAAAACATCAACACTAACGCATCGAGATTGCAGATGAAAAAATACCCAATTGAAACTTAAATCGCAATATGCCACCAAATATTTGTACAAGCAGCACCCATGTATCCAATACATCGCAATTACCTTGAAGCTGTAGGGCACAACAGAGTTCCTCGCTTGTTGATCTTTCCTACGCGAACTGAAACAAGGGGAATGCACAAGCACCTCGCCAACATACCTACTTCCGACGGCTCAAAGTGCTGCATAACAAAACACGAATAGTTGTATTATACTAACAGTTTGCACAGGTGTAAGCATATTAAAAAGCTTATTGATGCACAAACAACATCTTATCTCGATCGTTTGCGTATGTACCTGACTCAGCTGCGCCAGCAAGCGATCTTCGGCAGCACCAGTCGCGTTATTCAGCTTGAACAAGGGCTTTAACCTCTCATCGGCTCGACACGCCCCCATGACCTGCAAATCAAGAGCCTGGAGAAACTGCATAACCCTATCAACCCCATCGCTATATCGAAGCGACAGATCTCCATCCCCTTCGTCTGCTCCGCCGCCGCCGCCCGTCAAACGTCCCGAATTCGACGTCGTTCCACTCCCAGAAGCCTCGACGGCACTCCAATCACCAAAACCATCGCCGTTTGTCCGATCAATCGTGCCCTCGGCATCGCGGTCATTGACCGATCGTTGTTCGTTAGGGTTAACCATATTTGAAATCGAAACAAAACAAGATACGAAAACCCTAAGTATTTCGTGCGTCTTAAAGGACGACGAATCGATGGATACGAATTTATAAACAAAATACGAATGAAAGAATCGAAAGGAGACCTGAAATTGAAGATGAAATCGCGATGGAGATATAGGGCGAGGGGAACGAGTGGACGCCAATGGAGATAATACTATCAAGCGCATGGCGAAAAGATCGGGGGGGTGTTTTATATACGGGGGGGGAGGGGGGATATCATTGCGGACCTGAAATCGGTTGTGAATCGCGGTTTTGAAGTCGGTTTGATGTCCGCTTTGGGGGTACGTCATCGTCAGCTGACGTCATTGTGGGTCCGGCGTGGGGCCGAGGGGGAGGGTTGATTGATTGGGCAGGGAGTGGGGCAAGCCGGCGCGGTTGGTTGCTAGGGTTTTAATTACTGTAGATCTGATGATTAGTTGAGAGAATATCTAATTTGGCCAATTGAGATTGCTTCCCACGATGATTATAGCACTAGTAATTAGGTTTTCTAGTGAGTATTTGTCGAAAATAATTGCACCGCGATTGTGGAACGATAGAGACTAATTTGGACCTTCGGAAACCAACCAAGGGCTAGCACCTAAAGTTCAGCTAATTTTGAGATTTTTGGACTTTTTTTTTTTTTGCACCATTTAAAAGATCTCGATGAGATCTATCAAACAAGATCCATATTGGTAGGAAAATTATTTACGTAAACACATGATTTTTGGGCTTGAAATTTCTTCCGTTTGAAAAAAAAGAAGGTTATATGAAACTGGAACACAGCCTTAACCAACCAAGGGCTAGCACCTAAAGTTCAGCTAATTTTGAGATTTTTGGACTTTTTTTTTTTGTTGTTGTCATTATTCAAAAAAAAATTTCGCGTTTATTATTCTTGCACCTAATTTTTATGAATTATTTATTCGTCTCATCAAGATGAATTAAAAAAATAAAAAATTATGACTTTTCTCCAAACATTTTTTAACATATCTAAGATAAAGTCCAAAAAAATTGAATATAAACAAAACAAAAATCCAAAAATCTTAGCGGAACTTAACCTGAAAATTTATTCAGCACGTCGCATGTGTCACACTTTTCAATTACACATTCATGTCACGAGACTCTTTATGCGCCTGAACAAAGCCTAGAATCAAACACAAAACAAGCATCGATCGTTAATCAAACTTGTACTTGCATCTTTTACGGTTCTATAATCGGCAAATGATGGCTCTAATGTAAATAATCAAGACTATTTTGTGAGAAAGGTTACTATTTTTTACTAGCTTTTTAGAGCTATTTTCATCTATTCTAAAAGGAAAACTATTTCAGTCCATAATTTTGTGCCAACCCAATTGACATTACAAAAGGATTGCCACCGAGCTGAACACAAACATTCATCAAGCAAATTGTCACACACACACTCATATGTATCAATCAGAATTGTGTATTTTCTATGAGAATTGGATATTGTTCATGAGATTGGGTATTTGTCTATGAAAATTGTCTATGAGAGCTGTCTATGAAAACTGTGTATTGTCCATGAGAACTGTTTATGAGAATTATGTATTTTTCTATGAGAACTGTGTATTTTCTATCAGAATTGTGTATTTTCTATAAGAACTGTGTATTGTCCATAGGAACTCTCTATAAAAATTGTGTATTTTCAATAAGAACTATGTATTTTCTATGAGAACTGTGTATTTTCCAATTCACATAGCCCAGTTTTCATAACCTGTTCACATAGCATAGAGAACTGGCAGTTCTCATAGAACTAACTTTGAGAATTGACAGTTCACATGGCCAGTTCTCATAACTCAGTTCACATATGAGAATTGAGCAATTCTCATAGAACTGACTATGAGAATTGTCAAGAGTATTTTTGTCCGGAATAATATGGGTCAGAAATTGATTCTAAAAATATAATTTTTTTAAAAAATAGACATGTACACAAAAAGTCAAGAAGAATGGGTAGAATAATAAAAATGCATGAAAAGTCAAGAAAAATGACTGAAATAAAGAAAGAATATTTTTTATCAGGAGTATTTGAAGTTCGAACCCAGAAAACAGAACCGGCCTCTAAATCCCCCAGTTTTTATAAGCCAGTCCTGTAAATGGGCTTGAGCCCAAATTAGTATCCGCATATATTATTGCTACCCGATACAATTTTGGCATATTATATAGTGGACAAAAATATCCCTCAGATCACATATACAATTCACATAGTTCACAAGGGCAAAAGAGTCATTATGCAACACAACAAAGTCTATCCAAGTCTGCAATAATAATTAGGGTTGAAATGCAACTAAACTTAAAAGTAGGACCAGCGTCTAATTTTCTATATTATACTAGTTACTATTACCATTAGGCCTCCAGCGCCATCAAATATCGTTGCAGCTATATGGGCTAAGGGTGCCCTTGAATGAGTACTAAACATTGGCCCGTGAGAAATTGGGCTGCTAAGGCTCCACACTCCACATAGCTGTGTTAGGCTGCAGGTTGTATACAATCCTGCATCGGAGGACTGAGAAGCTGCCTTGAAAAGCAGTTGGTAGAGCAGGTAACGACAACATTTTTCTATTCACACACATGCATTTTCAGGGATGTCACTGCTCTATTATGGTCACGTAACATTGTTAATTTGTTATGAGGGGAGAAATACAAGTAGATGAAGATATTCTTTTGGGCTGTTAAGAAAAACGGTTATAAAGGAGTGGCCAACATGGAGACTCTGCTTGAACACAACCATATTGATGTTGTGAAATGTGTGGTGAAAATAAGACGAGGAGGACTGACTTATTTCTAACGTTGGGGCACAATACCCATGGTTCCATTCACTCGCTGAAAAGCATATTAAAAAGTAGTACTATAATTAGTTAAAGGTCGGGAAGAGAAAAGACCGAGAAGGGATTAACTCTTACCACGGACAGAGGAACGACCGCAAGAGAGCAGAAGAGAAATCTTTAGTAGTCTCTGCTTTTATGGAAGAGCTATAAGTCCAAGAAGAGCTCTCCAAAGTGAATTGTCAAGCTTTCAAACTCGCCGTGAGGTAGGAACAAATGTTCATTCTTTGATACAAAAACGGTAGTCCATATTGATGCTAGAGGTGGGGTGCGCACAAGCTTAGCAGTCGACCAAACAACACATGATAACAAGACTTGATAACTTACAGTGAACAAATCTTTTTTTCTTTTCCTTAATAAAACTGAGTTGTTTGATGTGCTTTCACATGGATATCAACCAAGTATTCATCAGGGTTATCTTCGGGTCTCTCATATTTGTCAAGGAAAACAAGACGAAATGGAATTCAAACTACTGATTTAATTTCATTTCTCATAAATGCATTTGATGCCAATTCTGATCCATGGTCAGTAAGTGAAGTGATACGCATCAAAATAGCTACAGCATGGTTCCACCATGAAATATCCCGAGCATACCATTAAATAAAACAGGAACATATTATCCTGATTTGAAATGTATATTGCTAAGCAATCCATCATCAATTGGGCGCGCACCATTTTTACAATGCTATACTAGCAATCAATGATCAATATTCAATCACTTCAATGCCCCACTTGGTTATAAGCCCAAGTAACTAAGGTCGGCCAGAAATAGATTATCTTAGTAATACAACAGTTCATCCCAACCCTCTTATTTTTCCCTAAAATCCAATAGCATCCCATTTACTACAACGTACAATCTGTACTGCTTGTGTAGCCGCTTCATCCTAAATGTTCTTCTGATTGAACAACATCCGGCTATGAAAACCGAAAGAGGAGAGTGTTTCAATTATGAAAGTTTTGATCTGGCGGTATTGCCAGAGTTATTAGTTAATAACCACCGCGCCCCTCTGACAAGTTCTTCCTTGACCATGAACAAGACAGCGGCTGCAAGAACACTTTGTACGATTTTCGTACTCATCCCTTTGTAAAAGCCGTTGAACCCTTCGTAACGTATCATCTTCATGATAGCATCTAAGGTGCCTGTAATGCGGGAATTCAGCTCACAGCATTGATAACATTTCACAAAATTAAGAAAACAATGAGAGGGGAAAGTTATTTTTTTTTAATTAGAGAAGACCCAGATTTAGCAAATTCAAATTAAAGTTCAGATAAGTTTTAAAAAGCATGCTGCACGAGGAAGCTACCTTTGATGCATGCAATAAAATATTACTCTCTAAAAATCTCTCTCTCTCTACATAGTTTCCTCTCAGGGGTAGGGATCCTGCCGCCCCTCTCCCCACCCCCTTTCCTCTCGGGGGTAGGGATCCTGCCGCCCCTCTCCCCACCCCCCTCCCGTCGTCCTCCGCCTCCGAGCACCTTTCCTTCCTCCGTCTGGCGCCGTGGATCCTGGATCTTCTCCCTACCCTCCTCCGGAGCTGTTGTTGTTCGGATGGAGCGTTGGCCGACGTCGTTCCTCTGGTGGCACATGTGGCGTGGTGCCTTCTTCAGTGACCTCGGCCGATGTTGTGGTGGTTTTAGTGGCAGCCGAGTCCTCTGGCTTCCGATCAATCGGATGGTAATAAGCAAGGTATACAGTGGTTGAGGAGTTAAGTTCTACTTTAAGTTGCTGTTTGTTTCGCCGGTTTCTTCCTTTTTGTCTCCGACTCGTTTTCCCGGTTCGGATTTGTATCGGCTTGGTTCTCTAGGTCCGATGGGTGCAATTGGTGGGATAATAAGGTTAGGGGTAGATTTTTCTGTTTGTTCAGTGTTTGGTCATAGTTGTCAAAGGCACGCGCCCAAGGCGAGGCGAGACGCACCCCAGCGCCTTGCTGACCACCGGGCGAGGCACTTGAAAAAGGCAAGCAAAAAGCGCAAAAAAGCGACAAGGTGAGAAAAGCGACCAGGCGCAAAAAAGCGCGCTTCTTTCAAATTGATCAAAAAACACGCTTTCTTTCAAAAAAGCGCACTTTTTTTAGAAAAAGCGCACATAACACAAGTATTTTCAGAAATAATTATTTTTTCGCATAGGTGCGCCTCTCTTCAAAAAGGCGTGCGCCTCCCCTTGCACCTCTCGCCTCAGGCCCAACAGAACTTTGCGCCTTGGTGCGCCTTTCGCCCTTGACAACCATGTGTTTGGTGTGGAGGTTGTCTCCAGCAGCTGTGTTGATGGTGGTGGGATGGCTGAGGTGTTAGCAGCCTCGCAGGGCAGCCCTTTTTCTGCGTTAGCATTTCCTTGGTCCTCTCGTAGTTACAAATCTGTGCCTTTTGCCGCCAGCGTATTTCTTTGGAATTCGTTGGCAAGATTTGCAGCTTACGACGGTCAATGGCGTCTCATTAGCGGGTTTCGAGTGGTCGTTTGCTTTGTCAGTTTATTTTTTTGTCCCTGCACGGATATATCACCCCTTGAGGGCTTCTTCACTCAGTCCGTTTGGATCCAGTTCACCCGGTCCTTTTGGATAACCCGTAAGTTGAGGCCTCTACCTAACCAAGGGCTCCGGATCCGGTCTTGTACCCCTTGTGGGATTTTAATTAGTAATGAAAAGTTTCTTCTGATCACACACACACAAAAAAAAAAAAAAAGCATGCTGCACACACACGCAGGTGGGAGGCTGCATCGCAAATAGTCCTATTTAACAGGATGCCTATGGCCCACAGACCACCAAGTCCCACTGAAGGTATGGTTGAGACATCCATTATACCCTGCTATTGTGGGAGATAAAAGCAACACAAACCTTTATAATGATGTCTTTTGTCTCCACCCGTAACTTGCTTCGCTTGAAGTCGTGCCTGCAGACAAAGAATACAAATCAGCGGAAAAAATGAAGACATCAAAATAATAAATTCGACACAGACAAGGCTAGTGAAACAATTCTATAGGGCGGGATGTCTTTGGTCTCTCTCTCTCAAAAGTTGTTTCCATCCCTGTTGAATGTGCATACCAATGCTCTGCATAGTTATCGAAATCGTACGATTCCCGATTCGAATCGTACGATTTGGTTCGATTCAGGTATGAAACGATTCGGAAGGTAAGAATCGAAGTGAGAATCGCAGAATCGTGCTTTGAATCGGTGAATCGTGAGAATCGTACGATTCAATTTGTTTTCAAATGAGTGGGTTTTCTGGCGGATTCGGTCGGGTTTCTGGACATAAATCGGAAAATACATAACCTTTATGGGAGGCGAGGGGTCGGAATACGTTTTCTAACCTCTAGAGAACCCAAACGATCGAAGAAAACCAAAACCAGAGCCCTCACAGTGAAGCTTCGAGCTCCATCGAAACCTTCGACGTCGCCATTGATGGTTGAACTGCATCTCGTTCTTGTCGGTGAGTGTACTGAGTTTTTTATTTGTCTTTTATATGTTCACTAGTTAGTGGGTGTATATTATATATATATTCCTAGTTAGTGGGGTGTATATAATATAGTATATTCTAGTTAGTGGGTGTATATAATATAGTATATTCTAGTAGAGGGGTATATATATATATATTTGTCAGTGGGAGATGTGTTACATAGAGAGTCCAGACAACACAACAAAGTTTAGAGTATATAAAAGTCGTCTACCAAAAAATAAAAACAGCAAAAAATAGTCTAATAAACTTATTTTTAACTAGTGTATTGCATATTCAGATCACAAGATCATTATTCAAACTTGAAATATACATTTTTTATGCATCTTTAAGAATTTGACTGAATCGGAACGATTCACGATTCGATACGATTCACGATTCGCAAATGGACCTTTTCGATTCTCGATTCGATTCTCGATTTGACAACTATGATGCTCTGGATTATCAATGAAGGAAGCATGATAATGTGCACATAAATTGAATTGGATCTCTAGGCTTGTCCTCTCTGATGCCATTCGGCTTTGATTTAGGGGTAAGGTTTGGCAGCAATACACGTATAGGGGTATAGGGGGATCACTGTTTCAGTGGTATTTTGAGAGCAACCAATTTGTGCATATTGCTAAAGGTTAGGTCTATCTCCAATCCTCCCCCGCCCATACCCCCAATGATTGAGGACTACATGGGTTATGCTGTTGTCTGTTATCCTCCCAAGGTGATATTTAGATCAGTAGATCCAAAGGCCATTCTCTATCATATCACCTATCATGAATATGCACCAAAAATAAAAACCAATATATCCAAACCACACACTCAAACAAATGATACAAAAAAGGTCAGGTCGTAGGTGAATAAAAAAATTATTTAAAACAGAAGACATGTCAATCAATTCTACTCCAAGAACATGGAAGGCCCACAGAAATCAAGTTTCCTGAGATATTTCTTGCCATGAAGCAAAGCAAACTCATCCGAAATACAAGCTTCCAAAACAGTTTTTTCACACGCATGCGTCACTTATAACTTACCTTCACAACCAGAAGAGGATATGTTACAACGGTGGCTCCAAGTTTTGCCAAAGCTCCAAGCAGAAATATCTAGCAAAGTAATAAGCACACTGTTCAGGACCTATATCTCTAAAAGAAAGTAGGTGAAGGAAGCAAGTGCCTAATGGTTGGCGACATGTTAAAGAAGTAAAGGAATTTTCTAGGAACAGTATAATGATTCAACATTCAGAATCCAAAGCATGAACTTACCTCCAGAGCAGTTACACCATTGTTATCCTTCTTACTCAAAGCACGTCTTTGCTTCAGCTTCTTTAACAGGGTTTCATACAGCATGAACTGTATGGAGGGATTGCTCACCTGTAGTGAGAACAGTCAGTGAGCATCCAGTGGCACATCTTAGAGTAACTTTGCAAGTTTTCAAATACCATGATCAGCGTGGGCAGAACACCTTTCCAAAATCCCAATACTCCAGCCTCACCATAAACTTCTTGAATCTGTAGATGGTAGATATTCCAAGTTGGTTGATGACAATACACAAGAAAAACTGGCAAATATTCTACACCATTGCACAGCTAATCATAATTATGATACTCCCTAACAAACATCTTGAACAAATATTGATTTAGACATTCGAAGACCTGCTCAAGTGATTACTACTCCTTAATAATAATAGCTGAGACTTGCAGTACATGGACCGAGCACCAGGTGTGGTGGAAGACTTCAGTTTGAGCCTGATTATCCCTAACCCCAAATGTGAGTTATTATCTTCCAGTATAAA
The DNA here is from genome assembly GCA_025413875.1 of Rhododendron molle. Classification (NCBI taxonomy): domain Eukaryota; kingdom Viridiplantae; phylum Streptophyta; class Magnoliopsida; order Ericales; family Ericaceae; genus Rhododendron; species Rhododendron molle. Next base: position 25,213,076 of record CM046390.1, read on the forward strand.
ACAAAATCAATTTTCCAAGCACAGGTACTACAGGGTGTTCCTTAGAAGCTTCATCCAAATAGCCATGTTGTATCAGGAAGAATAACAAAACAGTACATACCACATGGATAGTTCCATAAGGAGGCAGCTCCAGTGCAGCAAGAACTGGTTCATCTGAGCCAATAGATTGAGTCTGACTAGATTGGGATTTCTTTGTATGAGTCTGAACGACAAAGATGAATTTTAAAGAGTTAGTGTGGTTGCATGTGTGAAAACTTGGAAGTTAGAACTCAGGGAAAGACATGCCAGATTAAAATTGTAAAGCAACAGAACATCAAGGGTTTTAGAACCAGCATCGTAATGCTATGCTACAAATTGGGTTTGAATTGTGATAAGTGATATTAATAGATCAATCGATGAATCTGATGAACACGGATGTTAAGAAAATGCTACCTCATCTAATAACAGATAAAGAAACCCGCAAGTAAATTAACCTCTCTTTTTTTTTTTTTTTTTATCAACCATACTCATTTCCCAATAACATTGCAATCATAGGACTTCATCAGAATCCAGGTATAAGGTCATGTACTGAGCCATCTGAGCAAAATCGTATTTATGGATGCTTGAAATTATAACTATCCAACTCTTGAACAGGGTTTTATTTTTCTCCAATGGAAGCGTGAGGGATGGCCTAAATGAGACAGGATTCAAACTACAGTCTAGCTGAAGATGAATTCAAAGACCAAACAAACTATCTTTGTTGCTAACAAAATTGGACAAATGGAAATAGAAGAGGATCTAAATCAGGGATTCAAATCGAAACACCGGGCCCACGTTTCTCTACCATATATCGATGCCATTGAAATTGTAAAGTTTAACCCAACTAGAATAAGATTATGCTAAGAGACACTTTATTGTTTCATAGCATCAAAGACTCATGGTGAAAGATAACCTGGTTTTTACCTGCATGCGGGTAACAACTAACCATATAGGATTCGTCAGCAGTACATTTATGCACCTACAGAAAGGGAAAAAAGGTCAAACAATTAATGAAAATAGAATCAAAGGCATACCTACAAACAATAACAGTACCATGTAATTCCCAATCCATGAGAATGGGTGAAGGAAGACTGGAGACAGACCTAACCATTCACAACATATGCACAAAGAGGCTGCTCTCAGAAAGTTTTACTGATGAAATAGTGGCCCTCCTATACGTCAAAAATTGAAGAACTCGAGGGACATTATGTTGTCGAATCAAGCCCCCAACCCAAATCAAAGTTGGAAGGCATCAAAGTCGACAGGCCTACAAACTCTATTCAATTTCTATTTCGTTACCTTACTTCCTTCTATAAGCATAAATATTAAATCGGGTTTCATGCAAGCTACAAAATTTAGTACTTTTCCTTGGTAGACTAAACCTTCATAGCCAGTTATTGCAAAGGTGCAGACGAGAGACATCAAAATATGAGATGAGAGGTGCTTCTGATTAGTAGTACGGGTACCCCAGCCAAGAAGGATAAGGGAGTACAGAGTAAATTATGCCTATTCAGTGACATTCACCATGCCCAGTTTTTCTTGGGGTGAAATGGAACAATAAATACTGTTAAGTGCAACAATTTTCAATCAAACAACATATCCTGCAAATCTCAGAAACAAATATCATCACAAGTATACATGTAACAAATCATTGGAAATGAAATGCATTGTAAATAAACCAGACCAATGATTACCACTGAATGAAAATGTATGGGAATAAAAACCTAAAAGATACCTTGGTAATTGTGGGTATCTAGAGGTCCTCCGCCCCCGGATGCCACCAGAGGAACCTCCACCGCTTAATAACTGAGGCGGCCACCACGACCGCCACCCAGTGAAAGCTCGCTCATCACCTAGAGGAGCAAGCTCACAAGGGATACCCTCCCTCTGAGATATCACCAATCTCCTTAGCACCTACAGCTCCACGAGCTCAGAGTAACTTATGGTGAATTCAACATCACCAAGGCCGGGAGCAAGGCCTAGGTACTTTGCTTGGGACCTGAGGTATGTGGCTTAGAGGCTAGAGCAAGGGGATTGTCAAGGCTGGCCTCTACAAGGTGAGCTCCACCTTGACCAACCATAGAGAGAGAGGGCGTCGCCTACGTCCCCGACAACTGATACAACCACGCCTATGCAACATCAGGCTCACCACCTAACATTTGGGACTTGTATCACTCACACCTACCACCTACCCCATGATACAGGCCTTCATATATCACCCAAACCATATCTAAGAGTTCCACGATATAGAACACCACTGGACTTAAAGAGAAACCACATCAAACAGTTGGCTTCCCTCTTCTCCAAGGCTCCTATATGAAGAGGAGTTGACGCCTCATTCAAGAAAAGCATTCAATACCCACCTGACCCACTTATTCTTTGGTTGACCACTCTCCACTGCCATCCCTCCTTCTCTCTCTAAGTCTGCCTTGGCCCTTAAGCTCTCTCCTCCTCCACCTCCAGTGGTCTCGAGCATTTGTAGCCCCGCCATATTCCCGGATATCTCGCACCTCATATCCACAGTAACAACAAAAAATGATGGAAGATATCTTGAATAATTGATCAGTTCATACTTTGAACAGTAAAAACTCGATACACTTTTCCATAGATATAATGAACCAGAGAACCGCATTAATGCTGAAGCTGACCTGAGTTGAGCTAGTAGATTAACCTCAATTAAAAATTACAAAATATAGGTACCTGACTAAGAATAATAGACCCATTGATGTAATTAAATTTGTTCTCATCACTTGAGTTTGTTATCAATTTTTGAACCTCTAAGACTAGGCACAGCTTATTTTAGTTCTCCTCCCCTAAAAACAAAGTTAATTACCCAGATAAAGCAGCCACCACAAGTGATGAGAACATCCCCACTGATCCATCACCGATCCCTTTCTTTCTATGCTCAAGTGCAGCAACTTCAGCTTTGTTCCTGAGTATTTGATAGAAATAATAGTAAACACCCTGTACCATAAAAAATGAGAGAGTATAAGAAATCAAAATATAAGTAAGCAAATGACATTCACGCTGAATAGGAACAAGAAATCTGCTTCTGTAATCTGAAAAAATCTAGCCAATTCCTCAAGTTTTTAATCCATCTGGAACAGTGTTCTAAATGGCGGCCGCTAGGCGCTTGGCGCCACCCTGCCGCCACACCTATACCCCTTGGCGTTTGATTTTGCGTCCTAGGAGGCTTGGCGGTGTTTGGCGGCTGCCTTGGTGGGATTGGCGGGCCTTGGCGGCGGCGTTGTTGGAGGCCTTTGGAAGCCTAAAATGTGTTGTATTAAACTAAAAGGGCTTAATATGTAATTTTTACAAAATCATATATATATATATACTACAATTAGACAATTCAAGATTACTCCCACACCCATCCTCCAGTCGATTGAAGCCCTAGCCCCAACCCAATGAACTCTAGGCGAGGTCCCATCGTCGTCGGCCAGTTGCCAACTCGCCGGTATGTCACTTTCTCATCTCTCTCCCTCTCTCTCGCTTTCTCCCGGCTCTCTTTTGTCTCATCTCTCTCTCTCTCTTCCTCGTCTATGGCTGTTGAGTGCAGACTATATATGTAATTGGTTCTCCTCTGTATAAAAAAACAGATTGTAGCCTTGCACGCCTTTTAGTGTATTGTAAACAAGTTGAGTCAAAGTATCAGGTTAGAGTTTACAAAAACTGCACACAAGATTTATAATAAAAAAAAAATGCCAAATGGCTTGGTGGCGCTTGGTGGCGGGTCACCGCCTGACTAGCGCCAAACGCCATTTAGAACACTGATCTGGAATGCCAATTAAGTTGTGCTGATATTCCGAAGCACCAAAAAAAAATTTTAAGTTGTACAGATGATGTTTTGTTGTCCACCTTATGTGGCACTTGTTGGCGAATCTATACATATAATAAGTCATTTGCAGACTAAAAGAAGTAAAATTTGATTAATGAAGTGGAACCCGTGGACCAGCAAAAATAATGTAATATACATTGTCCGTTGCAGACTATGAAGCACGGATACTCTATTTTGACCTCCGTATCGCGTACCGTACGCGTATCGAATACGGATACGCTCGGATACGCTCCGGATACATAGCCGATACGTTTTTAAAAGTATCCGGTTTTCAAATTTATTTTTTGGTGTCCCGATACGTTTTGGATACTCTCGGATACGTTTGGGATACGTTTCGGATACGTTCGGGGGTAAATTTGTTATTACTTAAAACATATGGGTTTGAACTATAATTAGGGCTATATAACCTATTTCCCCTGACAAGAAAAGGCAGAAAGGAAAAGAAGAAAAGAAAAGAAAAGAAAAAGCAGAAACGAAAAGGGGAAGAAAGTGATCCATCTCTGTCTTCTCTCATCTCACGATCTGGACTGTAAGCCCTCCGCTCTCTCTCGTCTCTCTCTCTCTTCTCTCTCATCTCTCGTCTGTCTCGTGTTTCTCTTCTCTCATCTTGTTGTGTGCCTGTGTAGCATGTACATACATACATACATATATACATATATATATATATATATATATATATATATACACACACACACACAACGCTGTAAATATCTACTGTTGTCGTATGATATTTTTTTAATAACAGCATATTGAATCCGAATATTATTTTTATTGATTTTAAATTCAACGTATCCCCAACGTATCGTATCGTATTTTTTGGAAAAATCAAGTATCCGCGTATCCGTATTGTATCGTATCCGTATCTCACAATGTTCTAAATGGCACTTGGAGGTAGTCGGGCGAAGACCCACCTCCAAGCGCCAAGCCACCTAGGCGGCGCCAAGCAATTCGGCGGATTTAAAAAAAAAAAAAACCATTATCCAATAAAACTATATTCCATGTATTCATAATGTAAGTTCAAACTTTAAAGTACAAACCCAAATAAAATTAAGTAGTAGCAACTAGCAAATAAGTTGAATAAGACAATAAGTAGAAATAAACGAGATTGGAGATCCCTAATGCCAAGTTCAAAGTTCATCTCCTTCCTCTTAACTCTTCTCTTCCATACCCCTCCAAAACTTGATCTCCATTCGTTTAATACTATACATTTTGGGCCGCCAAAGGCCTCCAAAAACGCCGACAACGCCGCCAAGGCCAGCCAAGACCGCCGTGGCCGCCGAGACTGCCAAGGCCACCTAGGCGGCCGCCAAACACCGCCAAACCTCCCTGGGCGCCAAATCAAACGCCAAGGGGTATTGGCATGGCGGCAGGGCACCTGCAAGCGCCTAGGCGGCCTCGGCGGCCGCCATTTAGAACAGAGGTATCTCATATTTGTGCTACTTAGGTTGCGGACTTCAAAAAGGTTAAGTTTGGTAAACTGATAGTTGAATTCCATCTGGGAACATATTAAATAATATTAAAAAGCTTAATCGAATTAATGAAATGGGCCATGGGACCCACAACAATAGATAAATATTATATAAATCGTCATTTGCGGACTTCAAAAAAGTAAAATTTGGTTAATTGTTATATAATCCTCACCACGTAAATGCAAAATACTACTACAAAAGCCAAACGGCAATAATGCATGGGCCCCGTTGGCCCACAACAATGAATAATGCAATTACATACTATAACACACATTGGGTACCGTAAGATATAATTACCACCTAAAGATTAGAGGACCATGCGACTGACGGTATCAAACTTCAAAATTAAGATAACGGTCTCGCTATTGTTAGCCCACTGGGCTGACGATAAGCACACTAGAAGACAATGAAAACACGTATTTCTGTGTATTTTTTTGCACCCTTTAATACACATTCACACACTTATTATTGTCAGCCCATTGGGCTGATTTTAGAATTTTCCTTAAGATAATTGGTTTCACAAAACAATACAAGAACCCCACAATATATTTACTTTTTCATCATTGTAAATGAATCGAATGAACTTGAGACATAAAGTTATAAAACTCAAATGCTGCAAATGGAGGTGACTGACACTAACAATTGAAGATATTAACTAAAATGTTTGACAGGTTTATACAGAAATGAGGTATGCCATATATATGTAATAAAGGCACCCGATAGATGACATTAACAGTTCTACCAAACCAAAACAGTATAACTAACATATTTTGAGCTAAATGTGATTGGAAAACTAAAATGGAGGTTCCCAACAATGGTAAGGGGGAAAATTATCTAGGGTGTGCATATCATGTGGCCGGGGCTAGCATATATGAACCTCTCAAGTTCTCGAACATATTAGTAGACAGCCTTCAATCAACTAATTCATACATCTAAACATTGCTCCTTTTTTTGTTGGTTGTTAGAGTTGCTTGGATCTGTCTCAATGAAAGACAACAGAAATTACCCATTTTATTTGTCTTCTGTAGTTTCAAATTATATTTTGATCACTTTACGAAACTCTTCTAGATCCATTGCTTTAGCACATCCCATTATCTAAGACAAGACCAACGCCCACCAACACTATGACTGAGCAATACTTGCCCAAAGGAAGCTCATAAAGAAAGCTGAAGCAAGAAGCTTACACAGAAGATAAAGAAGCTGGAGCTAAGGAATTAAGTGAAAAGTATGAGATGGTTCCAACCCATCCTGTCTTAACTATTGAGCTCATAGTATCACAAGACTCACTATAGTTTTGAAACGGAGAAGGTCATGCTGCACTTTTACATTTCATAGGTCTAGTGAGAACCAAATTTGAGGGTGTGTGGCATTATAGTCTCAAATGCTCCAGTCACTCTCTTGGTTAAAACCAAAAGTAAAACAAGATCATAACTAATAAATAATTAAACATACACTAGATAAAATCTCTCACGCAATGAATGCAACAATAATGGCACACTTTCCACCGCCATGGAACCACATGCTACTCACAAGTAGCTAGTAGCATGAGTTTAGATTTTACTAGCTAGATGTGCTTGCATCCTCCACCCACCCATGCTACTCCGTAAAATTGGCAGAACCATTCTGGTCCAGGCAGTACCACCCCCATTTGAAAGTGCCGTGCTGAAAGTGTTGCATTAGCTTTTGACTAATTCACCTTCATAGAATTCTTAAGGGTAACTAACTTCTTCTTCTTCCTCCTTTTTTAATCACAATTCCCCTTTCCCATAATCCTCTCAACCCGGGTATCCAGTATCATACCAAAAGATTACACAAGATAAACTAACAATTTTTTGCCATTTGAAGCAAAATTCCTTTTTTTTTGCTGGTGTATTGGCAACAAGAGCAAATACTGTTTTAATCAGACCAAAACGGCACTTTCTTTCAAAAGAAATGGAATCCCAAAGGGTGTTGTAAGTTAGAAACAGTTGAGCACTACAAATAGTAGAAAAAGCACAAAAATGCAGGGTGCCCAGGGCGCACAATAACAGAGATCGCAAAGGAGAGCTAAAATGAACTCACCTGAGACGTGGCCGTACCGACCAGGGAGGGCGTTAAGCCTCCGTACAACCTAGTCCATCCTTCTTGCTTAGCAACCTGTCGATCATTACTCTAATCATTCACCAATACAGAATAAAATACTAAACGAAATTTTAGCATCAATTGTAAGCAGATAAAAAATACACCAACCTGAAACATTTGTTCTACAGTCCCGAGTTTCCTCCTCTCTTTCTTCATATCTCTTTCCGTCTGTTGCCTCGTATTCACCTAGATCACCAAAATACGTATACATAGGTACATACAAATTAGAGCATAGACTCATATACATGGAGAGAGAGAGACGGTACAGTTTGGAGGGGATAAGTGATGAGCTGAGCGATGATTCCTCCGCCGGCGCCGGCGAGTCCGTTGATCAAAGCGTCCGACATATTTTCCCCCCGTGAAAACGAGATCTAATTCCAGTTTGAGAGAGAGAAGAAGATACTTGTAGAGAGAGAGAGAGAGAAAAGGGGACAAACAATCTCCGACTTTGGCCGTATATCGTATTCAACTAACACCCTTTTTTGTACTGCGAATGTTGATTTGCGTTCCGTTCGCTATCAGACCACGTTGGGTGTTTTGTTCGAGAAAACAAATGACGTTGGTGAGGTGGGCCGCCCCAAATTTTCTCCCCACACCCGTAGGACACACCAATTCTTGATGCGGTAGTGTTACGATCACCAAAAAAAACACTTTGGTGTTTCACCCTCTCCAAATATACACTTTTTAAAAAAAAAAAGATAATTTTAAATTTAAAAATTATATATTCATGTAAATAATTTTTTTATCAATATAGATTTTATTTGAAAGATCTCATTAAGATCTTTTAAATGGTGCAAAAAAAATTAAAAAAATATTTTTTTATTTTCATTATATGTGAGTTTAAAATTGCCTTGTTTTGAAAAAAAAATATTTTTTTAAAAACATTCGGTTTGGATATGGATTTTTGGGATATTTTTTTTGGGTAAAGAGTAGGGAGAGAGAGAGGGAAATAATTTGTGGGAGAATTTTTGGGAGATCCATTATAACATGTTTCTAACCTCATTAGTCCACTTCTAAAGTTCTTAAGCCCTCTAGTCCACTAATAATTTCAATGACAAAACTACCTTATGTAAAAGAAACAAGGGCCTTGTTTGGCTAATACACAAAATCCATTTTTTTCGATCTTGTTGCAACCATATAACCACCACCACACCCACCACCACCACCACCACAACCACCACGCCAACATATAACGTTACATGTGTGACAAAAATTTCTATTTTTTTTTTTTTTTGTTACCAAGTTTGAGCCATTCTCTTCTTGAACCTGCCACACCTTAATATATAACATTATCTGTCTCAATTTGCGTTATTGTCTTATGTTTGGTATTACGTCAACAAAAAATGCACATGTAATCTTATATGTCCCAATCTGTGTATGTTATAAAAACGAAGATAGATATGAGACATATAAGGTTATTTATTGATATCTGGAAAGTATTTTTTGCCAACACATGCACATATAATATTATATATGTATATCTGAACTTTGGACCATGCTAAATATGTTCTCTGCATGTTAAAAAAGTGCACATATAAACTTATATGTTGTATCTGTGTTCTTGCCTTACGTTTTTTTTGGGTAAATTTCTTGCCTTATGTTTGTCAATACAAAATCTAGGAAAAATCTCAAAAAAACAACACGAACTTGTTCATCGCCACAAATGCAACTACAAATGCTTTTTCATAGAACAACTAACAAATAAACCCTAACAAATCGTAAACTCCATCAAAATGAGAAAAAAAACTCTACATAAAATCAGATCTAAAGTAATAAACTCGTGCGACAAACACAACGGCAGCGAATCTGGCAATTTTGTTCAGGGCAGCGAATCTGGCAATTCTGTTCAGGGCGGGGGCAACGCTTTTGCGTTTTTGGACGGAGAATAGATAGAAACAGATCTCTATGGTGGCTGCCGCCGTCGCCTTCAACCAAGTGAATCATGGCGGATATCTTGTCACCGTCGACCTCACCGGACCTAATTAACAAACATCAAACAACAACGTCCGGATTAGTGCGACGAATTCAAGCCAAACTCATCCAGATCTTAATCTTATTGTAAATTTCCGAATTACTAATCTAACAATTTCTTTACAGTATTCTAACATGCGTCCCTGAGTGAGCATTTCCCCTTAGTTACGTACACGACATATATAACTACACGACATATATAACTGATTTGGGGCGAAACCCAGATGTCGATTGAACCAAAAATTTAAAGATCCCACAAAATTGAAACTTTAAATCAGGATAAACAACAAAAATACAGTCGCATGTATGTGGGTTTTGGTGTACATGTGAATCGTGTGTGTGTATACAGATCTATATACATATATGAATAGGAGAATGGTTGAACAACAACAAAAGGCGGCCACTGTAGAGAATGGTCTAACCCCACTAGTTCATTATAGCATGTTTCGCAAGGGTGTATCGAGATTCGAAGACAAAGAGGCGGCCAGATCGCAATTGGTGCGCCAGCCCAACTCCGACCCGTACACAAACTCCTCCCCTTCTTCTTCCACCACTACCAAAGGAACAGACGACGATATGTTCTCTACTGTCCATGACTTTTCTCTGGCGGCAAAGAGAGAGAGAGAGGGGAGGCTGTGCTCCAGTTTTTTTTTTTTTCAAGGGTTTCTCCTATGTGACAGTTTATATATGAGGATCTTTTTGTCTTGGTTTGATTTATTTTTTAAAAGAAGTGGACTTAAAACCTTACTAAATTATATAAGTATTAGTGGACTAGAGGGGTTACAAATATTACATGTGGACTAATTGGGGTACAAGTTCTCTATAGTGGACCCTAGGCCAAAGAGAAGAGTTGGGTTTCTATACCCAAAACGAATATATTTAAGTATGGAGCCTACACACTACACGAGAGAGTTTGTATGTTTGTACGAAAGTGTTTTGTGGTTGTAGAGTTACTGATGTAGAGTTATTGATTCTTGATGAGTGCACCAAGGCTTCGTTCAATTTGTCACAAACATTGTCCAAGAAAGTTGGTCCTAAAAGAAGTGAATTGAGGTGAAGTAAAGAAAAAAAAAATACTAATTTATTATTATGTGAGCGTTCATGTAACAAGGAAACTCTCTATGAAAATTGAGATGTACGGAGTAGTTGTTTATTTTCCAGGGAAAAAAAGAAACTTACAGAAAACTTCTTTTATCTCGATTCAATGACTATTTTGAATAGAAATAATTTTGGGAGCTAAATATTTGGCCTCCATATATTTAGCATATACAAATTGCTACCTCTGGATCATCATGCATGAAACACTAAAATCTGCCATTAAAAAAGAGAAAAATACAAATTAAGTATTGTGATCAATCACCATGTGATACTATGGAAGCTTAAAGAATAAAGAGACAAGACAAAGATAAAATCTATGTGCACCGACAGTGATTTATTGGTCGGTACAATCAAAAACTAAATACTGATGACAAAAAATACTTTCAAAAAACCAACATATTGACTATGCTGCCTACGTTTGCAGCAAAAAAATACGGAAAAATTGGAAATTTGTACTAAATAAAAGAAATGAAGGAGGGAAAATGTTGGTGTCAAAAGTTTGAAAATGACGAGAAGAAATGACCCGCCTTTTTTTAGGAATAAACTCCAAAATATACTGAATTTTATACACTTTCAGGCCTCATTCTCTCCACATACAAATTTACATCACTAAAATAAAACAGAAGCCTCCAAATAAATAATCCTCTAATGCTCCAAAAATTCGTACAAGACTTTCCAAATAATCCTTAAATGCTACGATTCAACCACCACTAATCTGGCTCCACACATGAAAAATAAATTATACGGGAAGTATTCGATACAACATAATAATAATTCTCATATTCAAGTAGAATTAGTAAATGATAATCGACTACCCAGTCGAAACAAACAATCATAGGGACCTCATACCACGTCCTCCCTAGTACATGATCAATGACCCTCCCCAATACCCTCCTCATCGAGCCTCGACGGACCTATTCAGGCTATTAGACAAGCTATTGGTGAAGTCACTCATCCCCTGTACTGAACAGTTTGTTGGGAAAAATACGATTCCCACGCCAACGGAGACACCCGACAGAAAATTAAATACGCACAACACACGCACACAATAACACAGATAATTACGTGGTTCGGCCAAAACCGGCCTACGTCCACTGAAGAGAGAGATCGACTATAACAATAGAGAGATTACAAATGTAAGACCCGAAAAATACCCATTGTTCGACACCAAAACCCGAGCCCTGAAGTTATACCCACTTCCCCGCTCACCCGGTGTCCATGAACCCAAATCACATGGGTCACCCACTCAATAGTATTTTTCCCTTACATTATCTATCCCGAGCACCAAATGTGCTACCCCTCTCTATCACTGCACAGCTCTCACCCACACAAAACCTTGTGCTGCCTCTCTCTCTCTCTCTCTCTCTCTCTCATTCCCGAAATCCTCCTCTGCCATTATATAGACACCCCAACCACCCTTCATTAATATGGAAAGATCACCCACATGCTCCCACAGGCATTGATACCAACCCATACTCCCAATGAAGCAGTTGAAAGGTCACGGTAATACCAAAGAAAACAGCTAGCACATTTCGGGAATGGGCACACATGCATACAGCCATGCACACTAGAATTATTGGGAATTGGCACCAAATCCCAACGCAGTTCTGTAACACTCAGTCATCAATATCATAATCAATACTCCCTCCGTCCCTTTTTTAGAGTCTGGTATTTTATTTTGGGCTGTCCCTTAATAAGTGTCCATTTTATAAAGTTAGTGGGTAAAAGTTGGTGAATTTTCCATTTTGCCCCTAAAAGTAGATTCCATTTTGAAAAGTTTGTAAGTAAAAGTGTAATGATGATGGATAAGTAGGGAAAGTAGAGGAAAAATTTGATGTGAAAAGTATAATGATGATGTCTTTTTAATAAGTTAGAATTACGAAGCATGACACTTAAAAAGGGACGGAGGGAGTAACAATTATTCCATAGGATTGAACAAATATCACGAGATAATCAAGAAGAGTACAAAATGAGAATTCAGAAAGGATTCCGGAAGTACGAAGCATATCGTATACTCCCCGAATTATCTCAAAACATGATCCCCACCATTAAATATATGCATCTCAAACACCATGAACAACCTCCTAAAATTCTATTATGACCTGATACGATTCCATCTTAAACTCTATACTCACATCTTGCTATCAGTCTACTATTACTTGGCCATATGGCCATTGTTTTCTTTGGCCGAAGTGATTTTCCCCATTAGCCTTATCATGCATATATAGACAAGAAGTAAATCTACCTCAATTAATGTTTCAACTACGTACTACCGATTACTACTCCACCAACCTCACTATTCTGTTGCGAGGATGCTGAATAAACAAACGGTGATTATGAATAGTGAATCGAAGAACAAAAATAAATGTGCGAAGCAAACCAAAAGTGAGAGAAGGAGAGAAAAACAAATGAAAGGTGAGAGAGACACATAGATATATGTGGTTCGGTCTTACTTTGGGATGTAAGCCTAGTACACAAGCAGTCAATCGATGGCTTCACTAAACAAATATGAATGCTCGAAGAGCTACAAAGAAGAAGTTCTGCAGAAACCCTTCTACCAAAAACCAAAATAAAGAGGCAACTCTCTCAAACCCTTATCCAATGCCTAATATTTGCTCTCACACCATAATAAGAGGCATAACAAGAGTATTTATACCCATATTGGGCTTTGGAGCCCCCCAAAACTCTAAAAAATGAAGTCAAACGCGCTGTTCTGCATACCAGATCGTCCGAACAAAGTGTTCATTGGTTCGGACCAAAATATCAGCGAGCATTGAACAAAACTAGAACAATAGGCCAAAGTTCGTCCGGACACCCGAAGGTACTGGTCAAGTTTGTTCGGATGAAGTCAAGGCTGGTCCGGACAACAAAAAAAAAAAAAAGATGGTACGCGGCGTACCAAGTGTTGGTCAAGACCACCAAAGCCTTGGTCCGGACTAACCAAGTTGCAAACTCCAAAATTGAGCCGAAATTCAACATATTCATACACTGACCACATTAACACCTCAACTTGCACAACCCATGTCTCTCTTTCCTCATCCGAATCTCTCTCTGCATAATAAATCCACTCCAATAATAAATCCTTATCAATACACCATACTTGGCCTACCATACATTGTCGAAACCTTTATCATATATTTTCCTTTTCTCAAATAATAAAAACACACGGGGTATTACAAGAGAAGAGAACTTTCTCGCGATACTAAATTTCGTAGTTGTTTATAGAACGGGGAATGGTCATGTTGTGCACCATTAGAGCCGTCCGTTCGAGAATTCAACGGTGAAAATTGATGTAGTTCAAATAGTATTGACACCCTTTTGAGAAACAATAATCAATCTTTGCTTTTGACAAGAAATGACGACCCCCTTAACTGGCCAACTGAGCAAACTTCAATTATATATAGTTCATTGTCATTTTGATAATACAGTAAGAAATTTGTTTTGCATCCACAATGACCAACAACTACATACCGAGCCCATATTTTTTAAAAATTAATTAGATACCTGACTTCGAGAAAATGAATTTTCCATGCCGGTTTCTTATAATGTGCTTTAAAATTTGTATAGTGTACTATAATTTTAAGCACTACAGTATCTTAAAGTACATTTTAAAAAAAGAGAGAATGAAATTGCCGCCGGTTTCGACCATTTTATTGGGCTCACGCACTTTTCCCTGCATTTATTTGACAGGTATCTATTGTGTGTTTGTGTTCATTATTTCGATAAAAATAAAAATGTATTGTATTCCTTATTGTTATAAATGGCACTAAATTAAGTTTGTTTTTCGTATTCTTTATAAATGACTCTAAATTCTTTTTTTTTTTTTTTTTTTTGCAAATCAATTACTTGCACGCAAGTAGTGATCAAACTTGATTGGAAAAATATAAAAAAGTGAAGCAATTATATAGTAACAGTGAAACGTATATAATTAAAAACATTTTGCTAAAAATATGTTTTGCTTTTTTATTCTGGACATATGTAGAAGAGACGGTAGAATTAAGTTTAAGTTCGCATTCTCCACCCGATAAGGAGGACACATGGCCCTGTTGTGCCTTCTATACGGCCTCGTTCCGAGCTTTAAAATGTGATATAAATTATTCACTTTGTAGACCTCAATGCGTACAACAGTGCTGGAAAAAATCAAGTCATTCGAACATTGACAATTTAGTAAGCAAATTACATTGTTCTTTTCATTAATGGAAAACAATACTACAATTTTGAAAATATAAAACAATTTTTTGATTCAATCCGTAAGCTACCATGCAACTTGATTTCTCTAAATGATTATTTGCGTCTAGCTCTAAACGTTGGACAACATAGATTATATTTTCAGGTCAGGATGAGGCCCAAATTGAAGGCGCAAGTCTTGTATTCATAAGGAGGAGGACATAGCAATCACACTCTTCTTTTTTTTCTTTTTTCTTTTTTTTTTTAATGCGAGGAATCCTGACTCATTCAATGGCATCAAATTTAGTCAACCCTAAAATTTGATTTATTCCAACAACCAAATTTGTTTGATAGTTACAAAATATGATCCCCACATTAAAGAAGAAAATAATAGGTGAAAACCCGAAAAGGGTGTTAAGCCGAACAGGTTTTCAGTACCAGAATATGCTATTTTCATAAAAAAAAAATGCTTCTTGGCAGCTTCAGTGTATTTTCTGTCATTTGAAAAGAATTTTTCAGAATTTCTCTGATGGTCGGGGAAAATCATCTTCAGTGTCGAAGACTTCCTTAGCTCCTTAACCAGATCAAGCAGGACTCTCACAAGAATATGACCATTTTTGATGCCTGGAATTAATTTACCTAGTGGTGTGAATGTGATGGTCGCTAATTTGGAAGTGCTTTCTGTATTTTGTGGAGTGAGTAGTTGTTTGGCCGTTCTAAAAGGTGCTGGTTTTGTCTCCGATCTCATCTCGGCAACCAACGATCAAGAGTCGTTCATTATCGAGATGAGATTCGAGTCGTCGGATACACGATCTGATGGCTCGAAGGAGCACAACACCATCTCCCAATTCGTCCAATTGGCTGACCTAAAGGCGCCGCTTGTTTTGGTTTTGATTTTTGTTTTCTGGTATAGGTTTGGAGATGAGATGCATAGCTGGTATTTTGGTATAGTAGGATTTCTTGACTGTAATCTTGGTTTTTGTCTGTTCTGCTGTATGCCCCCTGTGACTGTGTATTCTTGGTTTGGGCTTTAATAAATGAAGTAAAAGATCAAGGGGGGTTAAGGAGAGGAAAGAGGCAAATTAATACTAACTTTTCAACAACCTTACCTATTTGGTGGTTACCAAATTCCTTCTCCCACACTCACACACACACACACACAAAAGAAGGAAGCAGGCAGAAATGAAAAGTGAGAAATGTATTTGAATAGGATGACTGCACAGCCTTGCTAAAATTTTGTTAACAAAATTGTCAGGCAACAACTTTAATACGGAGTATAGAATAGAGATATTAAGAGGAAAAAAATATGACCAATTTGGTATGCTATTAAGTTTATTATGAGGAATCTATATGTGTATAGTCGTCTAGATTTCGAATTAATGTGATATTATTATGCCCAAAAAATGCAATCCACATAAAATATTTACTGTGAGAAATAAATTGATATCGGTAAGCCCAAGAGCGTTTTGGTGGGGTACATTCTCTTTCCATGGTGTTTCGCAATAAATAATAGTTGAAGGCTGAAGCATGGGTAAAATTTACCATGAAAAAAAATAATTCAAAGGTACAAAATACATATTTACTTGGTGGTTAAAGCTTATCCACTAAAGTAATTCATAATAAGGTTATTTTATTTTATTTTTTTTGAATCCTTATTTGTTTGGTAGTTACGGTCCTTACGGAGTAAACTTTCTTGGCCTACACTACCCAAAAGAAAACAATGTAAAAACAATTAAGATGCCAGATTTGAATTTATTAATTACTGTCTTACTAGATTATGTTAACCAAAAATGAACAGGCTCGGCCTTCATCGTGTGGATGATAACAAAATTGGTATACAATCAATCTACGGTAAGCTCGTTATTACAAATCTTCCTGCCTATTATCTTCCATGACAAAGTTGTAGTTTTCTATCGATTTTGATTATGCCATATTTATCTTCCAAATCACTTTCTTTTTTTTTTTTTCCGGTCAAACGGAAATTTCCAAATCACATTTAAGCAAGTGGTTTCGATCACTGGATCGGATCATGTGTATTCGATTCACCACTCAACGAAACAAGTGTAATATTTTGCCATGTACCTGTAAGTAACCATTCAATATATAGTACCCAAAAAGCTTGCAATGGTAAATTTGTCATGTACCATAATGCTTGTACAAATGCAATTGGCATGCAATATTAGGCCGCAATTATATATTATCGTCCAAGCCTTCTAACCGCCCAATGTTTTCAGCCGTCACTTTTGAGAATTTCAATTTTTCTTCAAAGATTTTTGCCAAATCCATCATTCATAGCCGACCCAGCATCCACGGTTGGATTTGTTGGGCCACGGGCTTGTTATGGGGCACAATGAATACGATATAAGATCTCATTCTGTTAAAGAAAATAAGTATTTATTTTTTAAAATAAACACTTATTTTGCAATTAAAGGTGTTGTATTGTGAGAGAATGACCTATCTCATAAAGCAAAAAATAAGAAGCTTAACAGAACAGGGCCTAATTCCATTTTGTAAGAAACTACTACGGAGTATAAAATGCAGAGTTTTAGGCCCCTCACATAATCCTCAAACACTAAATACAATCCCCCAAGATCTAAAAGCACACAGTTCACCTCTTATTTTTCAGAAAGAAAAAATTGCAACTTACTGTGAGATATATTTACACATGACAAATATCTTGTACGCATGTAACTTACCGTATTCAAACTTATGACCGAGCAAAGCCACGGAAGAAGTGAAGGAGAGAGACGGTAAATTACACCGTGATAGTAAAGATGGACATATTACTTAACTTACCATATTCAATTATACAACTGAGCAGAGACACGTCAGAAGTGAAACGAGACAGTCAATTACTCCGTTAAGGGTTCTCTTTCTTCAAATCCAACAACCCTAACACTATGAATTTCTAATATAAAAAGGACACCCCCAACCCCGAAACCAGAGATTACAATTCAGAAAACCCTACAAAGCTGAACCATCATACCCTAGTCCTCGCAGGTCTGTACAAATGAGAACCAAGGGAAAGGGGTAACCTCTCTCTCTCTCTCTCTCTCTCTCTCTCTCTCTCTCTCTCTCTCCTCTGGTTAAGTTGATCGATCTTCAAGACAAAGTGAATTCTTTTCTTGTTAATCTTTAAGAGAATCTAATTTCAATTGCTTAAACGTTGATTGAATAATGCAGAGGTGGCTCAAAGCTGAAAATCTTTGCAGCTGTTCTTTTTAGATTTTGTTCATACTAATTGATTTGCCTTAATTTAGTGTTGATTCATACATAAGTGATAGGCACTGGAGTCTTGAATTTGGTGGAAATAAAGCAGATTTAGGCATAACTTCTTTGCAAATTTTTAGCACGGTCTTTTCGGTTGTCTTCTTTTAATTTTTATTGAGAAAATCTAAAAACACAACAACTTGCACACTTATGTAAACATGCCAATGTGGCCCCATTTCATTGGTGTTAGGTGGACTGATAATTCTCAATTCCTAATAAAGAAATGCCAAGTTAAAATATTGTGCAAAATGTTGTGTTTGTTGCATGGCTCATTTTTATTAGATTGGGATAAAACTTTTACATTACATCGTTTGGCTTGACGAAAGAAATCGAAAAAGTATTTAAATATAAATTAAAGTTGAAAAAGGTTTATACAACACGATGAAAAAGACCATCTATATTATTGGCTACCTTTTTATTTTTTATTTTTTTATATACCTTTGCAATTTCCTTTCATCGAGATGAAAAGTATGTTGTAAGAACTTGACCTAAATCTGGTAAAAATTAAAAGAAAACAATAAAAAAGACCATCCAAAAGTCGCAAAAAAAGTTAGGCCAAAATGGACCTTATCGGGACTTACAAATAACCCTGATCTATACATACAGTTCTGTAATCCCATGCCAAAAAATAAATAAAAAATTGATCTTTTCCTTGTCAAGCTTTGTGCGGTTTTTGTGTGTGTGTGCATTTTTTGAAGGGTTCGCTAAGTATAAGCCCAACGCGACTTTCAGCGTTGTTTAGCAGTATAATGGATTGGGCTTGTGAGGCCCACAGAACAAACACTTGTTCGCTTTGACTCTCTGATTCTCTAAAATCAATCTCTCTTTGCGCATGGTCAGTAATAATCTTTTCAATGTTTTTCTTGTGACGTACCCTTGTTCGGTTTGGAACTCTAAATTCAAAATTTTGGAAAAAGTACCTTTTTTTACTTTTTTTCTCTCTAACTTTTCAATCATTACTCTCATTTTTCACTCTATCTCTCTCTACTTTTACCTCTCTCCACAATCATTACTATCATTTCTCTCTCTACCTTTATTCAAAAACACTACTCAAAATCCATAACCGAACAAGGTGGGCATCTTCTTCTTCTTCTTTTTTTAATTTATTATTATTATAAATTTGCTTTAGACTCCCAAGATGTTAAGGCAGACACTGCACACACTATAAATAAATTACCACCACATTTATTTATTTAACATAAGCCACATGACTGGGAAAATGTAAAATCTATAGTACTATATAACACAAAATGCATACCATTTCAGAAAAAAAGAGAGAACAAAATGCATACACAAATAAACTAAAAATAAACGGATGGCAAATCTTATACTACTCTTGTATGACCAAAATAAAATCTTCCTATATAATTTTCCATATTTGGTTATTTTTACATTGGAAATATTTATTACCAAACCCAAGAAATCTATATCTATAAATACTATACTATATACTAGAAGAATGTAGTTACCTAAAATAAAAGAAAGAAATTGATATTCGTGCTCTCTTTTTTGATGCAGGTGCTCCACTTTGTTCATGAAGTTACTATAAACTTCACATTAAAAGTGGAGCGACTGCATAAAAAAAAGGAGCGCGAATATCAATTTCCTAAAAGAAAGCTCTCTCCTAAATTCTCTCTCCAACATAAAATTTTCTCATTTTCTCATCTTTTTATACATTATTATTATTCTACACTTTTTACAAAATGTAGAATCTATACTTTCGTGATTTCGAATATAGTTGCTTCAACATATATGTAAATAAAAAATATATATACACAGTCTTTATTTATTTGTGTTGGATAGAGACCTACAGAAGGCTCGATTTGGTTTGGATAGAGACCTACATAAACCCAAACGGCAAAGCATTTTCACTTACTCTCTTAAGAATTACTTTCCTCCTTAAATACATTCACTGCATATATACTTCCAACAGCTCTAAACCTCTTGCGTGTTCAGTAAACGCAATGTTTCGGTTCGTCCAGTTCTCTTCCTCTTCCTAACTAGCTTTCCTTAATCCATTCTTTTTATCTTTCGCTCTCTAACCCTAAATTCTTTGAACCAGATCCATGGCTCCTTCTTTCATTTCCAAAATGAAGCGGAAGAGAGTGGAGGACGGAGACAATAGCAAAGTCCTAGAGGATGTTATTCTGACCGTAGACGTCAAGTATGCTGACAGCCTAGACCCCGACAACATGGGTCCTACTGCCGAAAGGAGGACATACCAAGTCTACGGGTGGACGGGAACCGGTGCAGAGTTCACCACCCGAGAAGTTTTTGGCTGCCCTGACCCGCAATGGAGGAGGATATACAGCATGAGGCACATAAGGCCCGCAAGGTACCTGTTTCTGGAGGTGGTCAGGACCGGGTCGACGTCCGACCCGGGAACATCCACCGGCCGTGTGTGTGTTGGGAGAACTCGAGTACCTCTTCCGACTGTACCAAATACAGTCACGGGTGGCCGTTTTGGGTTGGTGAGGCACAAGGACCAGGGGGCCGTGCAGTGCGGGTGTTGTGCATCATCCGAGCCGTCCGTTCAGCCAGCGCTGTGCGGGTGTTGTGTACCACCAGAGCTGTCCTCGCCAACAATGAAAGGACGGTGCACATGCAGTGCACCACTCGCACTCATTGCCGAAGGACACATACAGGTCTCTGTGGAAATCACTAAATGCTAGTAGTTTGATCGTTGTTTCTTTCCTTTCGGTAACAAATTAGGGTATTGTTAGGTTGGTTAGTTCATCAACTGAAGGGCTTTGGGTAGTCAAGAGGTTTATTATGGATGCTAAGTTGCAGTTTATAATCGACATTATTTCTTGCTGTTTGATCCTAATTTCTGTCAAAACATGTTTCTTGTTGCTACTCGAAGAGGTACTTTGCAGGCTGTATAAACCAGTTCTTGTATGGGAAGTCAATAGAAAGAACCATTCATATAACAAATTGAGATACAAACATCAGTATCCAAACCAACATGAGATGAAGGGAAAACAAAAGGAGACGAGGACAAGTCACGTGCCTGAATGGTGTTTTCAATGGGCCATATAGTTTTTCTTTTTTGATCGGCAAACGGGCCATATAGTTGTAGAGATAGCATCAGTTAATCGTACCAAGTTGGAATGAAAAAGGTGCACTGGTGCTGATAATTATTCTCTCTATCATACAAACCTGATACTTGTGTGTTTGAGCCGAATAGACCACGTCTTGAGCTCACTGCAAATGACATGACCATAAAATGTCGAGATAAAGTTAGGCCAGGTGGGCTACTTGGATTCATGGAACAAACGTATATTGTTTTGCACTAATACATAATTCTAACTCTGGCAGATACGTTGATGGAGTATATGTACCTTAGTGCAATGTACGATTGTATATACATCTCCTCCATGGAATACATAGCTTGAAACTAAATGTTGTCCTATACTCATTTACCGGGAAAAAAAAAAAAAAATTGTCCTCCTATACAGGAATAACAAAGGAAATCGAGAAACTCATAAATTGGTAAGTAGGTTTCTTGCTCAGTTGCTCCTGTCTATTTGAATTAGTAGGGATATTTTTGTCTTTTGGATTGATCTCTTGTCTTGCATTCTCACCTACTCCCTTTGAAGTCCAATACATCTCAAACATCACAGCTGACCCAATATCAACCTCCGATATGCATCACCACTATGCAAAATACACAAAATCCAATTCCACACAACACGATTCTACTATAACTGACAAGCTTTTAGGTACCTGACATCCTGATGACATGCATAGCATCATCCATTTGTCATCAAGAGGACAACTGAAGGCCTACAGCATGAAACATCGCATTTTCTTCTGAGACACCACCATACGAGGACCCGTGCCAAAAGCAGTGGGTCTGTGTTGTCAAAAGTCCAGAGTAAGAGAGGCAACAAGAACTTGATTGTCCTTTCCTCCAATGAACCACAATATGAGGGCAAGCTCCAAAAACAGTCTCTGTGCGTCTTGATCATAATAAGGCTATAGCAAGAGAGGCAACCTAAAACCACAGACACCAACACTAATATGAACGCATAACATATCAAACCTTACCCAATGGGAACACAGACATAACAGGAGACAAGAAAAATAAATTATGTAATCACTTTTATACATTCTTAATCCTTTTTTTTTTTGGCTGAGCTACATTCTTAATCTTGTTACTGTGACTTTTTATGCACAAACACACAAAATAAATTGAAACTAACACTAACTTGGCAACAATATATTACATAGCACATACTATACAACATTGATAGGCGAAGCACAAGTGACAAGTTTGTTCTAATTTAACCCCCAATATAAATGTGACAATAAGAATTGACCTCACGACATGTCCCATACTTGTCATGCTTGAAACGCATCCCTGACGTGTCCCATGCTTAAATTGAATAACAAATTAACCAACACACCTCCCATACATATCCTGCTGTGTCCCACACCAATAAGGTGACCATTTAGGGGTGTCGGTGCTTCATAGGAGGCAAGAACACACTTGTTTATTTGGCAGAGAATGTGGCTCTTGATGTCTAGACTCAAGTAACTGTAAAATGGGCCGAGGGTTCAAGGTTGCACTTTCAAGCAAGTTTTCAACCCTCCTCTTGGACTCTTAGCCAATCCAACAAAAGAGAGACTTCTCCATGTCCTTCTATAAGCTTGAATCCCTTGGGCTGCGAGGCATGTTTTCCACCAATGGAACTGTTGGATCCAACTAACCAAATCAAACCAAACCAAGCCTCAAGTCCCAATCAATTAGGGTCAGCTACATGAAAATGGATCCAACTAATTCCCTATATTTACAGAAAAGGCTGCCTACTGGCATTCCCTCACATCTGCCTTACATATGAGAGGCCTCAGCTCTTTCTCATTGCAAATACTTTAGGAGGTCCACCAGTCTTGCGCTATCTTTTTTCTTACTAGGATTGCATTATCTCTGATTCAGTCCTCTCTAAAATTTCACGTACCAACTAATGTGTTTTACAACCTTCAGTCTTCAGTCTTATTCAATACCTCGCTCTTCCTCTGAACCACAACACAAAAACCAATCTGATCGTCCAACTACTCCTGCCCAGCACCTCTACAAACCTAACTAACTCATAGAATTCAGTAGTTCACTGGCCTAAGCAACCACAAGCAAAAGGCAGATAGAGAACTACACCACTCTTGGTTTTCAAACGGCACCATCCAACAGTCTTGAGATATTGGCCAACACTCCCTTGACCAGAAGCACTACCATTCACACCCTGAAATGCACCAATGTCCCCACATTAATCCTACTTGATTGAGGACTGTGAGAAGAGGAAGGAGGAAGACATGTGCTGATGCTTCCCCATATCTCTAAATGGTGTGTTAATTGCAAAATTTCAAACTCCACAGCAGCAAATTCTACATTTTTGTTTTGATCGAAGTTCAGCTATGGTGCCTTTGGGAATCGCAATCACAGATTTCGTGATATGGAATGACGGATCTATAATGGGAATTCGATTCAGTGGTGGTCACAAAGATTGGCAGACTGGAGGTGTACTGATAAACAAGATGGACTGAAAATCATTTGCACGAGTCACGACCTATCAAGGTGGGTTTACAACTAAACCAAAAAGAAAAGGTGTGCATAGCAAAATTTCAAACATGCTCCAATTCGATCCGTTTTCTATGAAGGTCCTTTGAAAGGAAAAAAGTGAACAAAAAAAGAAATAAAGACCAAGAAAATTGAGCCAGCTGTTTGAATGGCCATGGGTTCAGAAACAAGAACTTTAAGTTCCTATAAGTTTTGATTTCAAAAAATAAAAAGTTCTCATGAAGTTTCTTGATCTGGATATCCATTATCACTGCACATCAACATAATAAGATTAGACTTGTCTGATCTCATGCTATTGCCATTGATCTTACCACCTCAATTCAGAAAATACAAAAGCTCAATGGAAGTTGCAACCTAAAGGGAGTCTTGCAAAGTCCAGGTGCAAAATTGTAACACAGGCTATTGAAAGCTACAAGACTCTTTGATCCATTACTGGTTTCTCAATTCATAAAAAAACAATTTATGCGTACGTATGTATTTACCAAAATGCGTACGTACTGAATGTCTTATCATGGATTTGTCCAAGAATTTGCAGAGGCAATCCCAAAACAATTGGTAGAATACGCAAGGCAATGCACATACAGATGACAACACTAAAATAGTGAACAGAACGAAGATTTTTTCTTCTTCATTCAATGGAGAATGGGGTATTTCACGAAATAAACAAAGGATTGCTGTTAACAATAAACAGGGCTGGCCCCAGGGTAAGGCCCGCAAGCCCTCGGGCTTGGGCAACCCCCCCAGGCTGGGGCAACCAAAAAAAAAAAATGTAAGTTAGGTATAAATACAAAAAAGTTTTCCATTACTAGCACAAAGAGTATGCCTGGTGTTCTGGCCGCTAGGATGCTGTCAATGCTTTGGGCAACCCAAGTTCGATTCCCACGAGCTGCAGCCCAAATGGAGTAATGTTATTTACCTAGACACCCCTCCAAGTATACCCATTTTTCATGGCACCCCCTCTACGAATTTTGCCTACGGCTAGGCCTCTTCATTAAAGTTTTCATTTGGAGGACCTAACTCCGTTGGACGTAATGAATGAAAAGACCATTTTGCCCTTAAATATATACCCACAACCACACTTCTCCCTCGGCAATTTTTACCCCCAATATCTCTCTCTCCACAATGGAGCTCCGGCTCGACCTCGTCGATGATTCACAGAGCATGAGCTCCAACTCATCAACCACCACAACTAGCACCACTGACCTCCTCCGATTTCGAGACCACCTGGAATGCCTTCTCCTCTGCAATTTGCCACGCCAGATCTGAATCCCACCCCCCATTGGGGATGGCAGACGTCACTGAAGTTGATGTCAGAGGTTTTACAGAGTATTGCACCTCCGATTTTAAATGTATTCATATTCCATTCTGGCGATTTTGATTGTATTTACATACGATTTTGATTGAATTTACACTGGTTTAGGTGGGGAAGGATTTGGGTTTGCTGCTAAACAATGATTTTGAGGGTTTCAAGCTGTTTGTGAAGCAAGATGATGCTAATTTGATTGGAGCTGTTTGTGGATTTACACTGGTCTAAGCGCTGAGTTCGCCCACGAGCTGACTCGCCGCCGCTTTGGTTATTCTTCAGGCTGCATTTAGGCCAGGCCTCCAGGAGGTTTGGTCGACGGGTCTGTAACTCCGAGCACGTCCATGGTTGGGACATAAAGCCGGACTTTTTAGGAGGAGAGAGGTTATTTTAGGGAGCATATTCAAGTAGGGGGCAATATTAGAATATTTTATCACTTTTAACAGAGTCTAATGGAAAAAATTAACGGTTCTTGACGGAATGCTAACGGAAGGGGTATAGGGGAAAAGTAAATTTTAATTAGGGGGTCTGGCCGTAGGCGAAATTCGTAGAGGGGGTGACCATGAAAAACGGGTATACCTGGAGGGGTGTCTAGGTAAAATAACCCAAATATTTATGGTAAGCGGTATAAATTTTTACCCCTTTTTTACAGCCAAAAAAGGTTAATGAACTAAATAAAACCACATTTTAACCAGTGCGTCAATTTGGAAGGTAAGAAAATGGTAACAAATATTTTAGGAGATCAAGCAAGATGATGTAGGACTTTCTTAGATGCATGGATGTACTTGGAATCACGATCCATGACCTATTAAAATGGAAGAATTGGCCTAATATGTACTAAGGAAGGGTATTTTGCAGAAAAGGAATTCACCACTGTATCTACCACCAAACAAGTAGATCGACAACTGGTCAACAAGCAAGGTAATTAAGTCCATTACCAGTCGGCTCTCTGAATCAAAGGACCTTCCGTAGACCTGATAATCGGTGGGAATTGATGTGGGGATCTCCAAAATGGAATAAACAAATGATTTCTTAGGGCAATGGTTGATTACGCAGAATGCTATGAAACTGAGGAATTAAGGATGTTTTCAAAATGAACAATAGCTCCCACGAAGCAATTGTACCAGCTCTGACACCCAGTGCACCTTTCGTACTCTCAAGCTGAGAATTCTCATCAAGCTTTTCATTATCTACTTCATGTAATAGATTCCTCGTCAATACCCCTAGCTCCTTCTCTTGAGCATCTCAGTCAAAACTTTAGTTCAACCGGTAACACTTGTCTGAGTTCAATGCAAATAGTTTTCACAACTACGGAAAACCACAACCACCTCCTGGAATGGACATTTTTAGTCAGTTAAGATTCTTAAGAATGACAAAATGTTTAAGATATGACAAATTCACTCGCGTCAGGAGACACTACCAGGCACCAACCTATGGACACAAGGAAGGCTAACATCCAAATATCCAATATACAGATACAGAGATACGTCCATAACATTGTTGCATGTATACTTGTATACAAAAAAAGAAGAGTGCAAATTTGACAAAATCATACCACAAAAGTTCCAACTAAGATTGTTCTGTATACTTAGTATCTACTTATGTGATACCAAGGCAACAAATTTGGAATTAGTTCTAAGAAATCCATGCATAAGCATGTAAATGAATGGTAGGAAAGGTACCCAGTAGCAACATCAAAGAAAAAACGGAAGCAAGCTCAAATCTCTTATCATGTCATTCAATAAAAAAATTGGTAAACCAAAAGAACAATAACCAGACCTTTTAAAAGAAGAGGAAAGACTAGAAAAAAAGAGACAAAAATGGTAAAGTGGCACCGATACAAAATTTACTATTCCCCTGAAGCATTAGAATTTAGAAATCATTTCTTTTCAATGTCCCTTAAGTTTTACAAAAAAAAAAATAGTGTAAAACTTCTACAACCACAGACAATGATGAAAAGTCATGCCAAAGAGATTTGAGTTTTGAGCATTCCCCGAATCCTTTGTCTTTTCCCCGAGATGGTATCTCTTATACTTAAGGTTCCTTATCTTTTATGTAGCTATTCTTAAGTCTAGAGAAAGAACCATTGTGGGTAGACAGTGTAAAACTTGTTACCATGCCTTAACAAGAAGGTCCTGGAATATCCCAGTCGAGGCATTCTCTACATATAACATGCTGCTTTTGACAGAACCAGATCTACAACTTGTTTCATGTGGCTGACTTCAAGTGATTGAGACTAAAGCTTGATAAGCTGATTTGAGAAGAGTGTTTTATTCCTTTTCAATTAGAAAAGGCCAGCAATCTATAACAATGAATGAAATGTTTCAGGTACTAGACATGACATATACTACACAAAGGTGAAAACATGACCGTCAACTAGATTTGGAATATCCTTTCTTCCTTCCCAATGCCACCCTTACAAATGGTATACCATCTTATCATGAAATTATGACTTAACTTTGTCCTCATGGGAGTTGATACCAAAAAACACATGAATCTGAGCATCTAAGAACCCTCCTTGGAAACTGATATACAGCAAACAATCAAAATACTTGAATATCCAACTCCAATTTAACTAGATGAATTGTATTGATGGAGCATCACTTGTTGCTTTCAAGTAAGTAATGTGCAAACCAGATTCGACTACGTCATAAAGTAGAAATGGTCATTGCTGTGGAAACATCAAGTTCCAATTTGGCACTAGGCATATCTCTTAGTCGGATCACCCAAATATAATGCAAATTTAAACAATGAATGCCTTGTTCCCTTTAGTTTTCAAAAAGAATAGTTCAAAAAATTCCCCTAGATTCCTCCTACTTCCAACATTTCTCTCTCTATCTCTCTCCACTTATTACCCCTACCATTTTTTTAAAAAAATTTCAAAAACCAAATCAAACCCAGCAGAAAGCTACGTGGTGACTGTGTACCTTAGTCCAGACGATAGAAATCACCTGTAATCCAAGTCCAACAAACAACAATGAATGGATAAGGTCAAAAAGATTCTCAAAATGCCAATCGAGATTACATTCCGACCATTGAGTACTTCTCTAAATCTGTTTTTGACACATAAATAGCTTCTTTAGTACTACATACCTCCAGTTGTCGCAAACTAGGGTTTTCTTCTCATGACACCATTACCAAAATAAGATGCAACTACTCTCTCTCTCTCTCTCTCTCTCTCTCTCTCTCTCTCTCTGATTAATAACGTGATATACCGCTTATTGGATATTAATTTCTATCATGTGCTTAATTTCTATCATGAGCTTTGTGCAGGTGTAGGAATTAAAGCAAGGCACGTCCATGCTTTCCGCTATCTAGTAAATTAACCTTTATTTAAAGGAAACAAACAAGGTGTGAAGAATAGTCACTTCACCACGTGTTATCATCCAAATAGTTGACATCATAGCAAGAAAAGGTTTCTAATGCATTGTCCCCTAACCCCCGCTCCCCTTCTTAAACCATATGCCCATTTGTAATCCTTTGTTGCATAGTATAGCGCTATTCCTAAACACAAAATATACCTAAAAAAAACTACCCCACAATTGTAAGGATGGAAAAGAGAAAAAGAAAGCAGGAAACATAAATTCGAAACGTGTTCTACAAGTAGTTTTGAAAAACTTGAGACGCTAATTGATATGGTATTGAATAGTACATCCATCACCAATTATAAAATTCTAAGACTACGCAATATTTGTAGAAACTGATCGGACTAATCACCTTACATACGATAGCATGATAAAATAAATGTTTCTAGACTTTGGTCTGGGGGTCAAGGCTTGAGACTTAGGAAATTGCTCACTCCGGGCCTCCATCAACTCCTTCGGGCCAATCCATACGAGGCTTTTGCTCTGGCTTTAATTGGATCCTGCCAGTAGTCGGTGGAATTGGTCCCCATGAGTTGTCGAGGTGCGGGTAAGTTGGCCCGGACACATGAGTTACCGGGGGAAAAAAAACGAAAAAGAAAGAGGTTGCCACAACAATTTGGATGAGTTTCTAACAGGTACTTGAAAATTGTACTAGAATATTTGAAACGTCTCGGAGATAACTTCTAACAAATTTGGTGAGACCAGTCTCCATTTCCAGAAGAGTGCGCTCGTAGACTTTGTGTTTCCAATAGATAAACTATTTGAACTTCCTAAACGGCATTACAAATAATTCAGTCC
Organism: Rhododendron molle; assembly: GCA_025413875.1. Taxonomy (NCBI): domain Eukaryota; kingdom Viridiplantae; phylum Streptophyta; class Magnoliopsida; order Ericales; family Ericaceae; genus Rhododendron; species Rhododendron molle. The sequence goes on from CM046390.1 coordinate 25,242,069, forward strand.
CGTAAAGTACACTCCATAACCAAAAGGATGAGATGTTCAAAGGTGGCATCTGTACAGAGATACGAACAACGTAATTCGTGAAACTAACCTCAGAATCGGGTGGTCTTTCCCCCAAATGATTTACTTAATTTGTAGCCCCTGGGCATGTTTTCTCTAGATAAAAAAAACGAAAAACACTAATTAGTCGAATTTCCAACAAAACCTGCTGCATCTGCATTACACTTTGCCAGATTCATTGCTTTCTCCAAAGCATTGATCTGGACTCGATTTGCTCAAAAGCGACGGCAAAACATCATACGGTATAAATTGTGATAACAGTGTCGTGAAGATCAAGAAGCAAGCCCTAGAATTATCTACATGCTCACCGTCTGCTGTGGAGATTTGGTGAGCTGACCACAAGATCAATCCGCAACAAATCGCCTCGCTGAGGAAAGGCGTGTAGAAGTATCCAGGTATATAGATCATAGGGGAAGTATAGAGATACAGAAACGGAGAGAGAGAGAGAGAGAGGTGATGAATATGTATAACAGAAACGGGGTCGGGAAATGGAGGCAGTGGATTTTGTTGCAGGCGGTGCGAACGTGGGAAGCCCAATCGCGATTCTTAGGACATGGTTGGACACTGGAGTATTTGGATGTGAGAAATGATCAGAGGAGCTCGTGTCCACGGAGAGGCCAGTAGGTATCAAATAGAAAGCCTGATTATGTTGCCTGTTGTGTAATGCAAAATAAATTGAGCAAATTTTCGTAATCGTCATTGTAGTTTTACGGTTGTCTCACTTTCGTTGCTTTAGTTTTCATTGTCTTAATTTCGTCTCTGTAGTTTATTTAACGTTCCAAATTGATAAAATCATTAACACCGTTAACGACACTAACTGAAAAATATAATTAAAAAATTAAGTGCTCTAATTTTCAATCCGGTTGAACTGGTGCAAAAATCTTATTTTTTTGATCATTTTATTCTAAATGGTCGTAATGAATTTTTGGCTCTAAGGCTTTTCAACGAGCACCCGAAGACTCCTTATTTAATTTCAGAGCTATCTTAGGGTGCATATTGAAAGGTCTTAGAGCCAAAAATTCATTATAATCATTTACGATAAAATAATCAGAAAAATAAGATATTCACACCGGTTTAAACGGATTGAAAAATTAAAACACTTATTTTTTTTACATCGTTTATATATTAAAAAATATAGTTAAAAAATTAAGTGTTTCAATTTTTAATCTGTTTGAACCGATGTGAAAATCCTATTTTTCTAATCACTTTATCTTAAATGACCATAATGGATTTTGGCTCTAAGGCTTTTTAATGAACACCCTTAAAGAGCCCTGAAACTAAATAAGGAATCTCCGGGTGCTTGTTAAAAGGCCTTAGAGCCAAGAATTCATTACGACCATCGAGGATAAAATGATGAAAAAAATAAGATCTTCGCACTGGTTCAACCGGATTGAAAATTGGAGCACTTAATTTTTTAATCATATTTTTCCGTTAGTTTCGTTAACGGTGTTAATGATTTTACCAATTTGGAACGTAAAACAAACTGCAGGAACGAAATTGAGGCAATTGAAACTACATGGACGAAAGTGAGATGACCATAAAATTATATGGATGACTACGAAAATTTGCCCAAATAAATAGGAGGAGTAGGACCAGAATAGATATCCTCACTACAACTACTTTCATATATGTAAGGTCCTCTCCTGCTAATTAAAATAAATATTTTTTTTAAATTAAAAATAATGTATTATGAGAGAATGATTTATCTTGTAAAATAAAAAATAAGTACGTAAAAAATAACAACTTTAACGGAATGTGGCCATAGTTCATTGCCAACATTTTTTTGCTAATTAACACATCAATTATTACAATAAAAAATGATTAACAGATGTATAAGACTTTTACTGTTATTTTAGCTTTTTAAATTCACAGGTCTATCTCCATTAATCTAGAATTGGTAAGGGTAAATTACATTAAACCCCCCTTAACTATCACTCGGGTACACTTAACCCCCTTTAACTATCAAACGTGACACTTAACCTCCTTGAACTCCTTAAAATTGGACACTTCAGACTTCCGTTTTGAATCTGTTAGGGATCTTGGATGGAAGTTAGTCATGTGAGGAGCACATGACCAATTTTGGAAATCTCTAGACTATAATGCCCTTATGGTATCAGAGCCCTAAAAAAGGTCTGTTCAAAAAAAGGAGCTATTTCTTCATCTTCCGCAGCAACCTCAAATTCAATCTCTGGTTCTTCTTCAACCTTACAAAATCCCTCTTTTCTTTTAGGGAACATCGTAAATCTATTTTCCATAAACCTTGATTCCACAAATTATTTTTCTGCGCATACTTCTTCTTTTTTTCTAGTGGACGGGTTCCAAACAAACAAAGTCTTATCCGAATTCACTTCCATAAACATCACGGACAAACGAACAGAAAACTTAATCGGTTCATAACATCAGCCAACACAAAAACGATCGAATTTTTTCAAGAGAGAATCACGTGTGAAAACCATTATCGGTTGACGGACGACGAATCGAGCAGAAAATCGTGCTCGGCGATTGAAGAAGAATTTCTACACAGAGAGAGAGAAGAATAGGTGATGCAAGGTGTAACACCCGTTCCGAGCAAGCACGTGCATTGCATATGACATTTCACTTTATGTTACATAGGTCATGCTATTTGATTCATGTGTGGTGTTATCATCCGCATATTATTTATTAATTGATTAGCAATACATGATTTAATTTGAGAGGTTAATTAAGTTAATTAAAAGGGATTAACTTGGTAGGTGGAATGAACGGTAAAGATGAGACATGGCTCATTTGAACCCATACACCCAACCACATGGGATAACTCTTCCCTAATTAACCTTCTACGGTGTTCTACACCGTTCCACTCCTCCACCGGTTAGTGTAAAACGTAGAGAGAGAGAGAGAGAGAGAGAGAAGAAGAAGAAGAAGAAGAAGAAGAAGGGGAAGAATTGGGGAACTAATTGAAGGTAAACCCTAGATTATACCTAATTTATGTTTTGGGTGTTGATCAAACATGTATATACCTGTATATTCATGTAGTTTAAACCCTAATTAGATCATAGGAGAATGGATTTTATCCTGGCAAATTCGTTTGGCTTAAGGGCATATCAATTAGAGCTTTACATGAGTGAATCTGTCAGATTCTTAATGGATTTTTTTCACAGACTTGGGGACCTTGCAATTTTCTAATATTTTTACTGGAGTTGGGTATACATGTCTAGTTTATTGTGTAAAATTTTTAGAATTTATCTCAAAGAGAGAAAAAAGTTAAAAATCGTGCACCGAACTGCTATTGTGAACTCACAGTGCTGACAGCACCGACACAAGTTGGAAAAAACAATCATATCTCCTAGCTCGAGACTCGAAAACACATTCCGCTTGCTTTGCTGAAAACTAGGCACGTAGAGCTTTCCAACGATGTAACCTGTGCATTGTGGTTATGCTTGAGCAATAACAGATTTGCTGTTGAAGTTGACCCAAAATCTGTCTCTGTTCCAGTTTTAAAATTACGTTAAGTTATGATCGCGAGGCCGTAGTAAGGTTACCCGAACTCCGTTTTTGATGAATGACCTGTCGATTCGAAGAGGAAGAAGTGTACTTTTCAACTGTTTAAGTGAAATTCTTAGAATTCACGATTATGCATTGGATATGGTCAGAACTGTACACGTTGGTCATGAATTAAGCCTTATTCTTGGAAATTTTCGTATCAAATCTCAGTGAATCATTTTTTGAGCATTGAAGCACATCATTCATCATTTTTATTGCATTGGTTTCATTCATTATCATATTAGGGATGGAGATTAAAAAAAAAAAAGAACATATGCTAGACTTATTGTCGCATTTTACTTGCATTTTAATATGAATTGGAGTATGAATTATTCTAAGTGTAGTGTCATTCATATTTTAGGATCGGGGGACGAGTCTCCACCTCAAGGTTAAGAAGGAGGCTTTTCGCTTTTGTCTTTTGGCTCTCTAAGGTGAGTGTGCTGTTTCATTGAAGTGGTTAGTTAAAAATAAACTTGTACTTTTCTGCGAATGTTGGAAATTTTCGATGGTTGTGGATATGGATCAAGTTGCTTGAAACATGTTTTTATTTCAAGAGCATGCCATAGTTGTATTGCTGGTTGGATTTGCTTTCTTCTTGATGTACACAAGAAGGGTATAAATTGTCTGTTTGCTGTACACAAACAGGGTATAAATTGTTGAAAGTACCCTATTCACAGGGTCACGGTACCGTCATAACTCCTGGTTGCGAGGGAAGCAACCCTATGGCTTCTTGGAATATTGTTGCTTATTTACTTGTTGTGAAAAATAGTATGTTTCTCGCAAGTGTGATTGGAAGCTTTACTTGATCCATGTTTGCTTTTATAAACTATTTTATGCTTTCCGCTTGAATGAAGCAGTAACACTCACAATCCTTTCAGGTATCCGAAATAGAGTTTTGGTCCACTGCTGGTCTGACAGGCTGTAGGAGTGGAGATGAGGGTCGACTTGGGATCTTTTGGCATAGGACATAGTGTGATAGCAATTTTTGGGAATTGTCGCATGTGTGGATACAACTCATATTGTATAGTTCTTTTGTAAATGTTATTCTTGGAAGACATGTGTAATCTTTTTGATTGGCTTTATCTTGCGTTTATGGATTGAATGTTTCAAGGCTGTTATTTTAGCTTTCATTGAGGCAGTTTTTGCTAATCTTCTTAGGGCGGGTCGTTTCACAAGGTATAATAATCGATGGGAAATGAATGAGAGGTTTTTTTTTCCTTGTGTGTGACGATTGATTTCTTTGGAAATTAATACCCAATCAATTACAGGAATTCTATATCCTCGCATTGGCATACAAGTACTTGAAGTTGTTACACAGCTTGATGACGAAGCAATCGGAGAGGGTCTCGGCGTCGACGGAGCGGATGGCAACAGAAGATAGGGGATTGCAGTACGAGGACGGGCATGCGGTGCCTGCAGCAGTGGTGCGTGGCGATGGAATGAAGGGCATGGAGTCTGGCGAAAAGGGGGTCAGTGGAAATCCAGTGGTTGGATTGGGTGGAGACGAATTTTGAAACGGTGGAAGGATTTGACGGGGAGGCGTGAGAGGATGTCGAGGAGGATCCCGTCGGGTAGTGAAGGTTGGGAGTGATCAAAATCCAGTGGTTGGATTGTTTGATTGATTGGTTGAGTAGGGTTTGTGATCTTGTTTTGGGGGTAGGTGCTGTCGCTATGTGTTGTTCGGACATAGGACTAAATGATTCTTCTGCTTCCAGCCGACGTCAAATTCTAGCCATCATCTTTTGTGTTTCACCCCGGTGATTTGGGTTTGTGTGGTTGTGCAAAATATGGTGGTGGTAATAGGAGGGGAAAGAAGATGTTGGACAATGGTGTCCTATTGTTTGAGGGTGATATGGGAATTTAACATTTTCTGTTAACGGCATCTAATGCATTTGGGATTTACATAGTTAGAGGGGGTTAAGTGTTGAGTTGAATAGTTAAGGGAGGTAAAGTGCTAACGGATGTTAGTTAAGGGGGTTAAATGTAATTTACCCCAATTGGTAAATTATGATATATTTAAAATTTTTTTGCCAATACATCATGAAAGACAAGAATATTAAAATTCGCTTGACACTAACTTAACTTCCTTAAATCCGCCAACCCCAATTGACAGTCTTTTCCTATTTCATCTTTAGTCAATGGTTATTTCACTTAACTTTTTCTAAAAGTTAAAGTTTTGTTCTTATTCAAATTTTTTTCGAGTTTGTTAGTTTTGCACAATTTTTTTTTGTTGATTTGTGTCGAGACGAAAGTAATTTTTTTTTACTTTACCAAAATTTTTGGAAAATAACCACTTTTAAGCAAAAAAAAAAAAAAAACTTTTTTTTGTGCTTAAAAGTGGGTTTTTAAAAATATTTCGGTAAAATTATTATTTTTTACGTTTCTGATTGCAAACCTCATGCTCCCACCTCCTCATTGATTGTAAATCTAATAGTCTTCTATGGTCTTTCTTTAGTTTCACGTCGAATTCTTTCTCTCAATTTTCTTATCCCTATTAAGATCCAAAACATATAATCTTATTGACATTTTTCATTTTCACCCTCTCTCCAAATTTTCTTATTTACAATTCATTTTTTAGATTTCAAGGTATAAATTATTTGTAAACACAATTAAACCTAAAAAAGCATACAATTATCTTAAATAGTTCGTTTTATTCTGGGAAAGATACAGTCGAATTTTATATAACTCCTCGTAGTACTACAACAAAATGACTTTCCAGATGAATAAACTTATTTGCATCCCATCAATCTTTTTCAAAAAATATTACAGTAATATTTTGAACAAATAAGAAACTCTAAAACAATGAATCACCAAAATACATGAAAATACGAGATGTGGGTGGGCCCATTTACAGGAGACAAGAGACTCTCCAGTGATTTTCTGCCGCAGAGGATCCAGGCCCATATAATAGTAGACACCTCTTCTCCTTGTCTCTAAAAAAAACTTTCCCAATTCCCCCCGTCTCACTCTTCCTGCTACCGATCCATTCGATCCTCTTCCTCTCCGTCAAATCGCCACCCCACCGCCACCGATGACGACCTCTCGCCCGCCGTCGAAGCCCCTCGACCTCGACATCACGATCGTCTCCGCCAAGCACCTGAAGAACGTCAACTGGCGCCACGGCGACCTCAAGCCCTACGCCATCTTCTGGGTCGACCCGGACCGCCGCCTCGCCACCAAGTCCGACGACTCCGGCTCCACCAGACCCGTCTGGAACGAACGCTTCCTCCTCCCCCTCCCCCCTCTCCACGACCCCTCCTCCTCCCTTAACCTCGAGATCTTCCACTCGAAACCCTCCGACACCCCCAAACCCTTAGTCGCCACCCTCCGCGTCCCCCTCTCGGACCTCCCTGACCCGGACGACTCCGCCCGCATCCGGACCTTCGAGCTCCGCCGCCCCTCCGGCAGACCCCACGGCAAGATCCGGATAAAGCTCGCCCTCCGCGAACGACCTGTTCCAGATTACCATATTACCCCTCCCCCGAACTATTATTACTCCACTGCCCCTCCCCCTCCTCCACGCGACTACAGGGGATACTCTACTGCGCCGCCGGCACCGTCTCCGCCGCCGCCGACGTACCCTTACGGCGGCGGCTACGCCGATCCCTACTCGGGTTATTACTCGGGAGGATACTACTCCTCTCCGCAGCTGCCCCCGCCGCCTCCGCGGCCGTTCTTTGACCGGCAGTCCACTAGTTACGGTGGGCCCAGTGCGCCGGTGGATTACGCTCCGTACGATCAGAAGCAGAAGGGCGCGAAGATGGGCGGGTTTGGAACAGGACTGGCGGTTGGAGCCTTGGCAGGGGGTGTGGGAGGACTGGTGTTGGATGAAGGGTTGAAGCACGAGGAGGATAAGGTTGCGGAGAGGGTGGAGAGCGATTTGGCTTCGCGCGATGAGTACAGCGATTACCGGGTGGATTATGGGTATAATTGAAACTCCAGTGGTTATGGTAAGGTCTGTTGGCTTATGGTTTTAAGTTAGTTTTGGAGTTGCTGGTGGATATGTCGTATGTATATATAGTCTCTACCTTGATTTGGGTTTTCTGTTATGTGCTTGGCTGTTTGATGAGGCAAGCAGAGAAAGGATTTATCGATGGACAATTGACTTAATATATAAGTGTGAATCTTCTGCTTAAGTAATAAATTCGTAGTATCCATTTTCCTTCTTGCATTCATTTAAGAAGATGTTGGGATGTGAATCAATATTCAATACTATACGAATATGGTAATAGGAAAGAGCTTAAAGCCTTTAAACCTGTTACCATAATGACTTCAGCCGGTGCATACATCCTCTTGCGGTTTTCGTTTGGGGTTGTTGAGGAGTAATTGGAATATGATCAAGAGATTTTTATCTTGCTTTTGCCAATATAATTGAGTACCAATATTTTCGCAGGCTAAGATGAGGCTCGCATCAAGGCTGGGGTACTGAGAAATGCCCCAATGCCTTTGGATTTGTGCTTTACCTCCAAAAGCCTATGCCTTGCCTACGAGGCATTCGCAATATGTGTGCCTTTTGTTCATCTTTCCGCATTTCATGTGAGGCATGCTTCAGGAACAAGATGGCCTAGATATCTTCACACTCTCAGTTGCTTGACTGATAAGTGAAAGAGCTTTTATCACAGCACCTTCTGTGGGCTTTCCTAACTGCTTTACTGAACTTACCTACTTGGTTTTAAAAGTTGGTGTACACTCATATTAACACATCAGGGCTTGCCATCGAGTTCCTCTTCTGCGAAAGCACAGTATGCAGGCTCCTTTCTTCTAGAGTTAGAGGAGCTTTCATAATTTTATTACCTGTCATTCTTGTCACACACTCTCTCATTTATCATTTTTAAACATAAGATTCGTAAATACTTACGCATCAAGGCCTACCCCTCACCTCGTGATAAATAAAAAGCCTCACATTACGGATTCTTCTTTAAAAACATTGTTCAGTGCTTGAGTATCCATCTCAAAATAGGCCTTTGCTAAAGTCGCTGTGGAGTATTAATGTAAAGTGCCGTCTTTTAGAGCATGTCAGAAGGCAAATAACCCTTTGGATGCCACAAGGTCAGAGGAGGAGCTAGGATTCTTCACCTGTGGGGTCAAAATTTTAACCAGACAGGTCTATGATATATTTTGTCTATGTGATAAACGAGAAGTTATATTTTTGGATAGTGAATATATGAACGAAATGTTGCACTTATGAGTTAAGACATGAATTGCGTTCACAAAAAACAAAAAAAAAAGCAAAAAATTACCTATTTTATTTTTATAAAGTATGCCCAAGCAATTTATCATTCATTCATCGACCGAATCATCGTTCACAGCGAAGTCAATTCTTCATAATTTTCATATCAAAACCATCATGTGTATCATTTTGGGTGACTAATGCGAAAAATTGTGAATTGTGATGCACCATGCTGAGCAAAGCTATTTTTCAGTGGGATAGAGCAATTTCATGACTTTGGTGGAAGTTTTAGGGCAATTTTTATCTTTGATGGGGTGTTTGGGGCAAGTTTATCATTTTAGTGGGGTCAAAATTCTGCTTAAATTGTATGCCTAAAATGATAATTAAGATTTTTAAAAAGTGAGTGGGGTCAATTGACCCGGCTTGCCCTACCGTCCCTCCCCCCATGCACAAGGTTTTCTTAGTTCATTTGGTAGGGGTTTGGAACCTGGAGTGCTTTTTCCAAGCTCAGCATGGACTCACAAGTCTTTTTTGCTCTCCTATCCAGTTTCATTAGACTAAAAATTTGGATTGCAAGGGACTCACCAGCTACTTATGTCCAGAGTATCAATACATAGATCTGTCGTGTCTCAATTACTGGCTGATTCTACTAGGCTGTGTTCCAGAAATGGAATAAGTTCTTATTTTTTGTTCAATAATAAGCATTGTTCCACAAAAATAAGAACCCACTTATTTTTCCAGAATTTTATAGGTTCCAATTGACGCCGGGGAGGGAAATCGTACCGGCAGCTGCGCCAGGCAGTCTTCGGCCACCGGACGGCCGATCCGAGCCGTCCAAAAATTCAAAAAAAAAAAAAAACCAAGGGGGCCATCGTGGGAATCAATGGCATCAGAAGTGTGTAAGGTGCTTGATCCGAGCACCCTAAATGTACACGGAAAAGGGGTGCTCGGATCAAGCATCCTACACACCTCGGATGCCGTTGATTCCCGCGTAGGCCCCCTTGGTTTGGTTTTTTATAGAATTTTTGGACGGTTCGGATGGGCCGTCAGGTGGCCGGAGACTGCCCGGCGCAGCCGCCGGTACGATTTTCCACCGCCGGCGCCCAACACAATAGCAACGGTCTTAATTTTTTGTATACGGCAACTTCAAGCTCAAAAATCATGTGTTTACGCAAATAATTTTCTTATCACTATGGATTTTATTTGATAGATCTCATTGAGATCTTTAATACGGTGCGAATTTTTTTTTTCATTTACATTATTTTTGAGTTTGAAAATGTGAAATAAATTTTGTATTTGAATTTTGTGGAAGACCCTTATTATTTTTGAAAAAGAAGTAGGAGAAATAAGTACTTATTTTTTAAGAAGGTTTCCGGAACGGAGTCTAATTGTTTTGTTTGTACTAGACCTAAGCGTTTCATTAGCTCAGATATTACATGTCAAGATGTTATGGTTATGTTCTGGCCACTTCAAGTGTCATTCTTTTCAGTTTGCCAAATGTGGCAGTTATTAAAATTTGCATTCATTATCTAAGCAATTGGTGATCTATGATACAATGATACTGGTTCATATGGTTGTACATGAAGAGTGATATTATGAACGGCATTGATTGTGCTTGGGGTTTATAGAAAATGTATAGATTGTTGGTTTGGGGGTGATATTTTTGGTGGCATTGAAGCTAGAACATGGTGGATGGCATATTATGCATGAGTAAGACTTGCTTTGTGTTAGTTTCTTATATTGCTTTGCTGTTTAGTTGTGTTTCTTCTGTTGAAAAGCAATTGTTCTACTCTACTAATCTCTTATTTTCTCTGTACCTTTGGATTTTCGAGAATGGTTGTCCATTTCAAAGTATTATTCTTTCTTGATGAGCATGAATGCTTCTAATTGTGTCCAACAAAGGGATTACATAGTCTCTTAACTCTCTTATTTGGATTGCCAACACACAAAAAAACTCATCCCCTTAAGATTTTGAAAATCCATTGGCAGACAAAGGATGTAGACATGAGACATCCATAAAAGCGTTCTTTGATCTTCCAATGGCAATGGGGAAAGCCACTTATGGCCAAGGATTGATATGAAAGGTTGTTGACTGTATCAGGATGTTGCGATCATACGACTTACGAATGTAAAATTTCAAATTTTAAATTGATGGCGTTCACGGACGTGTAATGGAGTCATTATGTCACATATTCTCTTTATTCATAACAGGTTAGGGTAATTGGGAATTTTGTTGATTACTGTTTGGAAGCAAGCTGCGCAGTAGCACCTCTCCATCATTTTTTAACTTCAAAGTATCATATCCATTAATTATGTATGGCGTACCACCTTAATCTCGTCTTAGTCCTATAAAGCCTCATTCATGTGCTAGTTTCCTACCTGAATTACTGATGTGTATTGCAGTTAATATTTATTACGTTTACATTCTTAATGTTATGGGCAATTGGTAGGTTACTTGGTGCCAGGTCCTTGGATTTCAAAATTTTCCTTTGTATTCATGTTTATGTCATTCTCATAATTTGCATTGTTGTGTCTTATAGGCATCAGGCACCTCACGGGCTATAAGTATTTGATGGAGGACATTTCATCTATTTGTATGTGTGTTTTGGGTGGGGGGGCATATTTGAGAATGTACTAGTCAGTTAGATATGCTGCTGTATCCTTTGCATATCCGATAGTAGTTCTGAGTAACTGAGTTTTTGACTGTATGCCTGAACGGCTTGAAGTCTTCTGTTGAGTTCCTGATTTACAGAGACAAAATTCATTTCTGCGCCCCTGCTGGATTTTCGGAGTACTTGTGTTTCCAGCTTTCTGGCTTTTCATAGCTCTGCCATTTGGAGGCTTAAGTTTTATCCTGCATCGTTCGGCGTTTTATGACTTTTGGCTCAAGGTCATGTATGTAGGTGTATATGCGTAGCAGAAGGGCACAGTTAGAACTGGAACTGGATCTTGGCATTTCATTGTGACCAGAATTTTATTCTTCCAGTTTATGGGACCATTGAAATCATTGTATGATAGTTTGATGCTGAACTGTGGTTTTGGGAAAAACAAATTCTCAATGGTGAGAACTTTGAAGCTGGATGATGGTTTCACCTTCATATGATGAGATGTCGTTCCAATGCTTCAGTAAGTAATGCATGTAGTGCTGGATTCCTAGGCAATCTAACAGTGTGGCCACAATCACCCCGGGAATAGGGGCAAGTGATGGCATAACTTCTGAACATATGGAAATGGACCATGGAGGAGGGGAGGCCTTAAGCAATTTTAGCGAAGCTTGGAACCAAAATGTCGAAGATTAGGCAAGATACCCCCCTAGCATACGTTCTTGGTTTTCATTTAGGTTCGTCACTTGTTGCTAATTTCTTCAAGGGCATGTGCTTTTGATATCTAGGAGAAGAACAAGTTTCTTTGGACCTTTGGATTGGTTGGAAGATCCTGAATATAAATGTTTGAGGAACAATTCCATTTATCTTGAGGCTTAACCGGAACTGCATGTATCTGTTGTTGGATCCATTTCCAGCAGCTTAAGCTATTGAGGCAATTGATCTATCGGAGGAGGCTTCTCGGCGCCCGGCAGTCCATTTTAGTGACTCTCGGCAGTCCATTTTAGTGATTGAATTGTTTATTCTGGGCACAAGCAGGGTCCATTTTAGTGATTGGAATTGTTTATTTTGTACGACGGCAACGTACAGTCAGTTTTTGGGGCATAAGTAGGGTTCATTTTAGTGATTGGAATTGTTTAGGGAAAATTTTTCGTAGTAGTTCCTGTAGTTTTACGGTTGTCTCACTTTCGTCCCTCTAGTTTCAAAGTGCTCGAATTTTGTCCCTGTAGTTTGTTTTACATGTGAATTTGGTAAAATCGTTAACGGTGTTAATGAAACTAACGGAAAAATATGATTAAAAAATTAAGTGCTCCAATTTTCAATTCAGTTGAATCGGCGCGAAGATCTTATTTTTTTAATCATTTTATCCAATTGTTTATTTTGTAGAGCTCATCATGAGCATTTCATGCACACAGGTCGTTGTATCTGTACATGCAAGACGGGATAGAGTGACAGACATTGCTGGGGGACCTCCCTCACGAACTCTCAGTTCATTGGCGTGCAATATCCTTGGTACAACAGATGGCACATTTTTCTTTGAGCTCATGTTCATACGCTTCAACCTTTTGGGGCGTCTTGTGACTTACCAACCTTAAAACCAAAGCTCTTTCCCTAAGCGTGGCATCGTATTATCATCCTTGCTTGGGGTTTTCAGTTTAGTTAGCAGGACATTTTTTTTGGGTAAATAGTTAGCAGGACTTTATGGTGTATCCTCCTCTGTCTGTATTGTTTGCCAACCTTTTATCCTCCTAATCTTCTACTATGAGGAGTGGGACAAATGGACAATAGCGCAGTGCTATTCTACTGATTTGGGGGTTGATAATCTCTCGTTATTCAATGTAGCTCTAGCTTTATGAATCTGAGAAGCTATCTTTACTACCTCTTCTCAACCTATATTTATGTTGGCTTTTTGGGACAAAATGGGAGGGGCGACATCCTAGGAAAGGTCTAGCCGTTTGAAACCCGTAGCTTGGGCCTTGGCATGTTTGAAGCTGACTTGGGCTTGGGGTCAGTTGATCTATAGCGGCATAGCCTAGCCTAGCCATTGCAAGTGTTTGTCGGGTTATCACCATTTTCGTTGTAGTACTTCCCAATAATCACCATTGCCCTACACTGCTTGTATGTTCAAGGAGAGGCAACAATTACTATCCATGGGTTGGGTTCGCCTAGTTTTATGAATCTTTCTTCTAAGGAAGCTGCGCAAATTATCTTGAGCACAATCTAAGCTTGTGCATAGGGATGACAATCTTGCCAACATTGATGGATGCCCGAATTGATCCGTACCTGAATTCGTCCCCGTCCTTGAGCTGAAAATAAGAGATCAGTTGTATCAATTTTACTTGGCCCTCTTCGGCCTAACTTTTTAGGTTGTAAAATTCGAAACGTGCACCACCCCGCCCCTTTGGTTTGTGAAAAGGGAAAAGGCTTGAGATCTGCGGTACGGGCCTCGCAAACCCTGGGCCGAACGTGGGTCAGTTTGCAATACTTGTATATACTTAGCCCCTCTTTGGCCCAACTTTTTGGCACTTTTGGACGTTGTCTTCTTTATGGGAAAATGACGGCCAAGGACGTGTTTTGATAATTAATACCCTCCAAGGACATTTTGTTCATTAACAAATGTTCTTAGCATGTCCTTAACGGGTATTAATTATTAAAACACGTCATGGGCCGTCATTTTCCCCTTCTTTATTGTTTTCTCAACATTCTTACTGGATTTGGTTACATTACATAGTGTGTTTCGATGAGAGGAATCGAAAAATGTAAAGCTATAGACCAAAGTTAATAAATAGTTCAGATAAGATAGAGAAAAAGACCTAAAAAGACAGTCTTTCTTATTGAGAAAAATGAAGTGATGTAAAAATTTGACTCAAATCTAAGTAAGAATTAAAAAAAAAAAAATCAACTAAAAAGAACGTGACAAAAAGTCAACAAATATTTAGGGCAAAGGGGCCTTAGATGGGTGGAATTTGTAACTCAAGGCTTAGCCCAAGGAGGCAGGCGAGTTTCTCGAAGACTCATTTTAGCACAACAAATTTTTTTTTGAAAAGATTTTAGCACAACAATTAGGAAATTGATTTTTGGGAAAATGACGGCCCATGACGTGTTTTGATAATTACTACCTTTCAAGGACAAGCTAAGAACATTTGTTAATGCTGAAAATGTCCTTGGCGGGTACTCCCTCCGTCCCTTTTTTAGAGTCCGGTATTCCATTTTGGGTTGTCCCTTAATAAATGTCCATTTTGTAAAGTTAGTGGGTAAAAGTTGGTGAATTTTCTATTTTGCCTCTAAAAGTAGATTCTATTTTGAAAAGTTAGTGAGAAAAAGTGTAATGATGATGGGTAAGTAGGAAAAGTGGAGAAAAAGTTGATGTGAAATGTATAATGATGATGTCTTTTTAATACAGTAAGTTGAAATAACGAAACATGACACTTAAAAAGAGACGGAGGAAGTATTAATTATCAAAATACGTCATTAGCCGTCATTTTCCCTTGATTTTTAGATGCCCCCTTTTACAATCAGTCTTTTGTTTTTGTCTTCTTGTAATGTAATGTGTATTTATAAATTAACCTTTCATTCGTAAACTAGTTAGGTAACTACTCCAGAGTCTTAGTTTATTTATTTATTTATTTGAACCAATTTTCTCGCACCTCAATTAATATTGGGTGACCAATTTTACCACCTACTTGCGGGCAGTGGTGGATTCTGGAATTTCCTGTAGATGGGTCACCCCTTTAGAACTGACCCTATACGTTTGAAAGTCGAAGGCGAACACACATCAACTTTTATTATTTAACTCGAAAATGAGTATATATGTATATCATATATTTTGCTTGTTAGTGTTAGTTAATTTTGCTTGTAGAGAAAATAAACAAAATGTAAAATATTACAGAAAATAAGTACGTATTTTTTAAGCTTTACGTAAAGTTTATACTAATTGATTTGCGAAACAAATGACATCCATCCATCAATCTATCTATCTACCATCTATCTATCTATCCATCTATCTATTCTATTAATATCCTATACAAATGTATTTGATGTTAAAAAGCCTCCAAACCCTCAATTCTTATTTTCTAAACTTCTGATTTTTTTTAATTTGTAGAGAGGGAGAGAGAATGGGAAGTTATGTAACATCCTTATAATTCCTCCAAGTGTCCAAAATCTAATTAATCGGTTACAACTTACAACAGCTAACAAAGTTATTTAGCAGGAGAGGAGGGTGGTGCTGTGCAGTCCCGTGTTGCGCAGTGTGCTATGCATGGCAAATCATCGTCGCTCCGTTTTCGTTTTGATGATCAAGAACGTTTACTTAGAAGAGCTCGTCGAGTAGAAAAGTGTAGCAAAAATCAGATCGATCGGATATCATTAAGTGCCTCATCTGAACATTGTTATCTTGAAACGAATGGATCCGAAACACTAGATAAAATCCACTATTTTTCGGTACACTTAATAATTTCAATATAACAATGTTTGGATGAGGTACTTAATGATATCAGATCGAGCTGATTTTTGATACAATTGTTCTACTCAATGAGGTCTACAAAATGAACGATTTCGATCATCGAAGTGAGACCGGAGCAACATCGATTTGTCGGGCATAGCACGCTGCGGAACATGGGGTTGCGCAACATCGCCCTCCAGTTCCATTTAGCAAATGTAATCAAATTAAACAATAACAACATTGAAAATGTCAAAATGATAACGCTAAATTTCCAATACGCAAGAGTTTTGTACTCATGCACGTGCTACAAATCTTTTTTGCACCATTAATTTTAACATTCACAAAATCGATTTTAACTTTATCAGTATTCACTAACAAAATAATGACGAGGTTAACTAATTTGGGACTATTAGAGTATAGTCGGGAATGAAATATTATCTGTTTACACTTGATTTTACAAATATAACTAGCATTGTAGGCACCTATTCCATACACGGAAACAAAAAAAAAAACACAATTGTAGATTTTTTTGTCCTGAACATTGAAC
Organism: Rhododendron molle; assembly: GCA_025413875.1. Taxonomy (NCBI): domain Eukaryota; kingdom Viridiplantae; phylum Streptophyta; class Magnoliopsida; order Ericales; family Ericaceae; genus Rhododendron; species Rhododendron molle. The sequence goes on from CM046390.1 coordinate 25,258,409, forward strand.
GGGGTACAACGCTAGTTATTATAAATGGTTTTGTGATACCAATGCTGGATGAGGTGCATGCATGGTTGAAGTCTCTCAGTACACTCAAAATTCACAGAGAAAGGGGTTTTTTTTTTTTTTTTTTTTAAAACCATTGACATTTGAAACACAAAGGCCTTGTTCGGTTTGGAACTTCAAATCCAAAATTTTGGAAAAAGCAATTTTTCTATTTTTTCTCTCTCTAATTTTTCAATCATTATTCTCATTTTTCACTCTATCTCTCTCTCTACTTTTTACATTTCTCCACAATCATTACTCTCATTTCTCTCTCTACCTTTATTCAAAAATACTACTCAAAACCAACAACCGAACAAGGGCAAAAAGGTGGAAAATGTTGGAACCAAGATTCAAACCTTCGTCAAAGCTGAGGAGGCGGGACGCCCTAACACTGTATCTATTGAGCAGGTTTAATGATTTTGTGATATTTTACATATATATTACTTAATTACTTTAACTTGGGGCCATCTTTTAGGACCTAATTTTCAGAGGGGTCACGTGGCCCCTTTGTGCCTACACTGATTCCGCCTCTGCTTGAGGGGGTCCCAATCAAAACCAGTGCAAAATTTTGTATGGATTGACTCCAAATGAATTGATACTTAAGAGATTTCATATCTCCTTAAAATAGATCTAACCTCCAAGTCTCAAGCCTTGACCACTAGACTGGCCCCGTTCCGTTTCCTCAAATAAGTACTTAAAAAATGAGGGCCTATTTTCAAGTTTAAAAATAATGGTCTTACAAAAAGAATTTTTTTAATTTTTTTTGCAGGGTTTGATAGATCTCATTGAAATTTATCAAACAAAATCCATATTGTAAATTTTTTTGGTTTCAGTAAGACTACTATTTTTAAGTTTGAAAATTGCAAATGAATACTTATTTTTTAAAGACGAAAAGCGGAACGGGGACTCCTTCGGGCCAAAGAGTCTCTAAGTTGATAAATGGTGGGCTCAAGCTCTTAGACTAATTATAGCCAACTTCACTATTAATATCTTGATCAAATAAGTATGTACTAGAAGGTAGTACTTGATATCGAACATAATTATGTGGTGAATATTTAACAGGCATCCTGGGCATTTTACACCTGTCCTCCATCTTTCTTGTCGAAGCCATGATCTTATGATCGACAAATGGCGCCCACCATATAAGAAGATGTTTTTAAACCAATGCAATCTAGCTAGCCGAAGCTGTGTCCATAAAAAACATACATGTACTTACATGAAAGAAACAAGTAAAAAAATGAGCAGACCCATATTGTTTTTTTTGTCTTTGACAATGACAAAGCGCGCACCATTATGCTATGTTTTCTTCCTTTTTACTCATTTTTCATTTGATAAAAAATTGAAAGTTGTGGAAGCACAAATGATGGTGTCCGTCCAATCTATAATGTATAGTCTTTGATCCCTAGAATGTGGCATTGTTGGAAAGATAACACTTGATAAGGTTTCCACATATATAATACCATCCACTTGTAATTTTGGGGACTTATCTCTTTCTTTTTGGGGTTGAGTTGCGGGATGTCTATCCTGCTAAAATTCGAACAAAATTAAATATCATAGTACATTAATCGTAGACGATGCATTACCTTCAATGAATCTATCTTATCCGATGAAGAATAAAATGATGAAATGCTCTATCCTAATTCAGTGTATTGTCTTACTAGCATTAGGCGAGGCTGTGTGAAAATAATGGAGATTCCAATTTGATGATTAATGTAAAAGAGTTAGAAATAATGTCAGCATTCCAATTAACGCATAATGATGTTCAACTTATAATTAGTACGTTTTGAAGCTCTTGATGATGAGGATTCGCATCCTCCTAGTAGATTACAATTATTAACTTACTATAGATTGATTAGACTAACAAGTGGAAATTGGGTTGAATTTAGATCAATTAAGTTGTAGATACGTGTACGGTTGCTTCTCTCTCTCTCTCTCTCTCTCTCTCCACTATCATTGTGAAGATTTATCCGTGAAATAAGCAGCATTTTTTGTATGTGCATACAATACTTGTTGTGCCATACCCATCAAGAATTTGATTAACTTATAGGGCTTGGGACATTACTTTGGCATTCTATCTTACATCAGGGCATGACAATCAATGAGTTGTGTTGGATATCAATCGGCAGTATTGCCATGTAATGCCCTATGAGCACACAAAACAAAAGGGAAAAAGAAATAAGAACAGTTTTTTTGATCGGCATGCAAAAGAAAGAAATAAGAACTTGCGCGCGATCATGCTAAACCACGATGCTAATCACAATCTTTCCTAAAATTAATAAGGTATGGTAGTTCCACTATACTAATTGAAAGATGTAATTAGAAACACGATTATGACTCATTTGCTATGCATATTTAGAGGATTAATTTCGCAACGAATATTTGATTTTGGTAGCAAATATTACATCCAAAAGGCAGAAACCAGGAAGTGCAGCATTACTGCATCTCTGTTTATGACAATCATGATGGTGCTGGTTGACTCGATCTCTTGAGGATCTTGATCGGTGTACTTGTGTGTCCGTTTATGTGTGCGTGAGAGAGAGAGAGAGAGAGAGAGAGAGAGAGAGAGAGAGAGAGAATATGGGAGTGGGGGACTAGTCTGCATGTATATGTGGATGTATAAATGCATTAATTCCTCTTTCGAATTGATTCGTAGTGAGAATAGCATGCATCCTAATGCCTCTCTGGCACAACGCAAAAGTGGTTCACTGAACTCTCCAAAACAATCACCTTCTGTGAGAACAATATTATTTTTTCATGAGAATTACAAAGATGGACAAGGGAATATTGCGAATATAATGTACAAAATATGATATACGCACATAATACATGACACCCTATATATCTTGCAGCTTTGCGTGAGTCCGTGACCCCAAGCACATCTTGATGTGCTCCCATACAATTCATTTATGTGAGCGATAAACCCATACATACATATATAAAAGTGCCATTTAAGATTATACCAAAAGGGATATATGGCTACTAACCCCAAGGGTTTGCCGGCGGGATGGTGAAAGACTGGAACTCAAATATTGGAATCTGACTAATGAACAGTACTAAAATTAGTCTCTAAAAAATTAATCGAAATAATGCGTAAGCTAGTCCGGACTTAATGAGTTGGTAAAAAAGTGTGATGAACGGTACATGGTAGGAAATGATCTTTGCGTCCACCCGGCACATCATCAAACCATATATCACCATCGTTGTCAGTCAGTCACTCCCATGCTAAGATAATTGATAACATACATACATACATACATGCACCTAGAACATGTTTTGAGTGCTTTTGCAAATTCAGGCAGTATGTACGTACGTATAAACAAGTTGAATATATATAATGCGGCGCCACGACGAACAGTACCCCAACTCGATCAGCCACCGTATTTGATCATTGTAATCAAATTGCCGTTGTCCTACGTACGTACCTGTAGGCTGTAGCTAATTAACAATTGGACAAATTTGATGATGTTTTCTTCCTGATGGTGACAGCAGTATATATCGATCATGGTGTTAATTTTTTCAATATTAATGCTTGGGTCTTTTTGATTTTTCCGAACTAGCTTCTTCATAGAAATTAATTGGAACAGAAAGAAACGATTCAATAATTCAATCAAATACTCCGTGTATATATATATAATAGAAAAAAGACAATTCAACAACCAATTAACTACTGCTGCATGTATATCGTAATTACGAGTCGAAAAAATGGAAGAGGATTTTTTCGGAGATTACAGTGGCAGTGTACGTTGATCAGATTAATTGGTGCATCATCCAATGTATCGAAATAGGAGATGCTGGAAATTAATTAAGCATTTTATCTAGACATTAATCGGTCCCGCCAACTCATATAAGCAAGAAGATGAGATTGAACACCTACACACTATTTAGTCCCGTTCCGCTAAGGAAAATTAGTAGGAGTATTTATTTTTCAAATAAGTACTTAATTATTTTTTGAATTAAATGTGATATATTGTGAGAAAATGATCTGTCTCAGAAAGAGAGAAGTAAATACTTAAAAAATAAGAACCTTAGCGTAACAGGGCTATAACCATTTCATTCTTCAATTTCAGAAAACAATTATTAGCCTATAGAGCTAGAACCATTGATTATATGATAAAAATAGCCTAGAGAGGTATAAACCATCCATTATTAGACGATGATTATTTTTTCCTCTAAATTTTAATTTGGACTTTTTCCCTTCATTATTGGAGTCTAAAACATACACACAGCTCAGCCAGGGGATCAATGAAACGGTTTGTGGTTTATTAAGTTAGTTTCGTTAGTTGGTGTTTGTGATTGAATCGGACCAAGTTCAGGCCACCATTTTCTTTTAATTTATTAGGTTAACATTAACCTCTTGACCCCAAATATTATTGGAAACTGAAATATTTCAATTGGAAGTTGATGCAGGGTCTTATGACAAACAAAATTATTGGCAAGAAGAAAACACGAACAAGTCTGAACTAGAGGTTCCCTCTTCAAACATACAATATTGAGATAAATCTTGTTTTTCTTTAATTAAATAACAACCAAATTGCCTTAAGGCTTACAATTCGATTTATAGACGAAAAATATCCTACGTACTAGAAAATAATGAAATTAGAAGCCAACTATTCTTCTTGACCAAACAAAACTTAAAAGGAAGCTAAATCAACTAGAGTATTGAAAAACTAATTATTCTAGGATACTTACTTTCCTAACTCAAAGATGCCTAGCAAAATATTGAAATTAAATATACTATAGTTTACTAATAAAATGCTATTTTAAAATAATAACTAAAATTCTTATATTTCTAGAGTAATTAAAATATTGGCTTGCATCAGAAGTTTTATTGGAAGGCCGTCCATAAATCCATCTCTCTCCTCGATGATCATCATCCAAAGTCCAAACTACCAAACGACCTTTTGGTATATTTCAGATCGAAGTATATATGCCCCCAACTGCCCTTAATTAACTTCTTAAGCAAAACCACATCATTCTAGTAGTTAGCAAAATTATAATCATGATGATGATGATGATAACTATAGCTAGGTCAAACTTTATTATTACTAGCGGAAGTCAATGGCAGATCTTCTATACTTGGCAACAATCTAATATGATATCACACCAGACAATACATCATGTGTTCGAATCTCACCACCTATCTAAAGTTAAAATATTACACGATAGGACCCAAAAAGTATAATTAGGTATTGCTAGAATGGCATTGCCATGAGATACGTATATACTATTGACAAATACACATTATATTGATTGGATTAGTGAGGGATGGGTGATGGAATTAGGCTGCAGGCTGCAGCTTGTATGTTAGTCTAACCAAATATATTAAGGTTTGGTTCGTACTCAACCGCCGATGGGGGGAGCTTTTATTTTGAGGCTATGGCCAAATAAATCTTAAGGGACGTATAAGATATTTAAATAGCCAGAAAATGGGTTAAATTATAATTATTTAAATCGAGAAACAAACCTTAAAAAATCTCAATAGGAGATGGACTATACAATATTCCATAGACCTGAAGCCGGAACCAATGTAGTATAATATTTCGTTGGTGGGCGTTCTGTACACCCCTTTTTAATGGGGTGTACCACCATAGATTTTTCCCATATATACATGTATTTATTTACAAGCGCCCTACCTGTGTATAGCACGGAAGCAAGCAAAAATAATAATTTTATGTTTAACCATATTTATGGCTTCGGGTAAAGTCTTGTTTATGTGACAATCATTACCTAGTGCAGTTGGTATGTCATCTCTCCCATATGAGGGAGGTTTTGGGTTTGACTCCTGTTGGAGCAATACCCTTGGGGTCCCAAGCTATAGATAGGTTCTGGATCCCGTGCTAATCCTAACACTTCCCACTAACCCATGTTGATGTATGACGATTGAAAAAAAAGAAGAAGTCTTGTTTATGTTACTTATCACTCATTATTTGTGATTTAATGTTAAAACGTAAAAGTTTTAATGAAACATGTTTGGGCATGAAAAGAAGTTTGAAAGTTTCTAACTTTCTATATTTAACTTTTGGCATTTTGAAAGGTGTAGGGAAAAAAAGAAAAAAGTGAAATTTTTGAGGAGAATGCCACATATGAGAGAAAATTAAGGAGAGAGATTGATTTTATTTTTACAAACTACATTTGGTTAGTATATAATACTCCATCCGTCCCAAAATAAATGTTCGGTCCGCAAAATGATAACTTAAAAATAATACAAAATTTTTATGAAAAATGCAAATTTTTTTCAACAATTTACCAGATATTCATGAGTTCTTTTTAATTTATGAAAAAAATTAAATTTTTCTCAAAGAAAATGCATTATTTTGAAGTTCTTATTTTGTGGGCCGAACATTTATTTATGGGACAAAAGTGCTGAGTGGTAATATAGATAGAAGATAGGGTTACAACTAATAATACCTAAATATAGTCATCATAATTCCGATGGCAAGAGGGTCTGAATTTGTTGGGTTGAGCTTTGAACTACGTATAAACTGATGCTCCAAGAGCAAGAAAAAGGCCGGTGCAGGCCTAGTTCAAAGAACATCTAATGGGAATCCTTTAGGAGTGAACGCATGCTATAAAATAATTACGGATACTCTTAACCTTTTGACCTATGTAGTCTACTACACACTCGCGGAGAGAGAGAGAGAGAGAGAGAGAGAGAGAGAGAATTGAAAATATTCTTTGAAGTTGTTGGCGTCAAATCCGTATTGGGTAAATGCATGAATCTGCTACCATTTTGTTTTTTTCCCAGAAGGCGTTTGATCCTAAATTTGTCATCTTGGTGAAGTGAAGAGTCAGGAAAACTTACCTCAAATAATTCCAGTTAATTAATTGATTAAGTTTGGTCAAACAATAGAAATTCTACCAACTTACAAGTCTAATTTTGTATCTATGTGTTCCACTAAAAAGAATAAATACTTATTTTTTTTTAATTAAAAGTGATATATTATAAAAAAAAATGATTTATCTTATGAAGAGGGAATAAATATTTAAATAATAAAATTTTTATCGGAACAGAAACAAGTACTTTTTCGATCTGAGAAGTGACGAGGCCAGAGCCTTGCCAACCCCTACCCACCTCCCCTGCCAACCCCTACCCTCCTCCGGAAAAATTATACTATGCCCTTGGGACATGACCACGTGGTGTTCTAGGAGCTTTCTGTACCACACACATTTTACTGGGGTCACTAAAATGTGTGGTGCAGAAAGCCTCTGGGGCATCACGTGACCATGCCTCTGGGGCATGGAATAATCTCTCCTCCGCCTCCGCCCATGTCTCTTAGAAGAAAGTCTAACAAGACATAACCACAGCTCTACAAATAATGGGGGCAAATACTGTAAGAGCAACGCTACATACTCATCCTGACAAATTATCCCGAAAAGATAAATTAATGGTTTAAATTATTGAAATTAAATTATTGATTTATCGCTTGAAGGCATTTTCGGGATAATTGTTTGTGGTACTTGAAATAGTTGGAACGCAAAAGCTATGCGCACATATCTATGTAGTGCACAGCAAACCTGTGGGATCCACTTTGAGATTCTGTACAAATCCAAATCATTCATTTAATCTACAATTATTTTTCAAGTGAGATTAAAGCAAAACCATCTCAATCAAATAATTGGAATTGCGCGATCGAATCTTATTTTTCATTCAAAATGTAGGAGTGAACTCTAAATGGAAGTTGCAAGATAGGACGAAGCATTTACATTTATCGGATTTAGTTGATTTTTTTCAAAGTCACTTGAATAAATATTTTAAATTTGTGGAACGGCTCGTATGATTTGTGTGAGATTCCAAAATGGGCCTCACAAAGCGATATGTGCACTAGGGGTGAACAAAAACCGACCGAACCGAACCGAGTTCAAGAATTGAACCGATCCGGTTCATTTTTTCGGTTTTTGAAAATTTTCGGTTCGGTTCGGTTCGGTTCGGTTCTCGGTTTTTGAAAATTTTCGGCGCAAAATCTGTTTTTAATATATATATATATATATATATATATTAAAAATATTTAATATATATCTATATATATTAATATATATTAAATATTTTTAATATATATTAAATATTTTAAAATTTCTTAATATATATATATATATATTAAATATTTTTTAATATATTTTAATATATATATTAAATATTTTTTAAATATATTTTTTAATATGCTTTTGCTTTTCCTGAGCCGAACCAAAACGGTCCCAAACCGAACCCGAACCGAACCGGGATCAATATAACCGGTTTCGGTTCAGTTAACCTCCCGAACCGAGTTTTTCCGGTTCGCACAAAAATGTCCAAGAACCGGACCAAATCGAACCAGTTTCAGCCCTAATGTGCACGATCCAACATAAAGATCCGTGGGTGTGGTTGAGTCTCATTTTGAATTACCCCGGGTAGAAGTTATTATTCAGTGTGCCGGTGCTTGAAGGGTCCTTTTCAGCATATATTTATGTGAGAGTCACAACTAACTGTGTAGTTCCCACATCAATGTATGATAAAGAGAAAAGCCATACTTAAGAGTATTAATACGTGGCGATGTTCCAACATCCATTAAAAATTCCTCCTCGGGGAGATTAAGAAATGATCATGTGACATCAATATATCTTGCATGCAAATCTTGCTGCAAAGGTTTTAATAACCGCTAAAAATTCTCCACCATGGGGTAGCTAGCTTGAGCTGCTCAATCCCCTAGCCTCGTAAACGTACATATGCATGGCGACCTGAATTCTGGGGTTATTGGTGGAGTTTGTGCGTGATTCCAAGGCCACGAGGACCACGCTTGGTTTGAATATATGGGCCGGGGAGAATTTGAGGAGAAGATGGCAACGTGGCGTACATGGAACGCTAGCTGTTAATTAACTTCCTTGTACTACTGCGTGCTAGCTGTGAGTCGTGAAATCGAGCCATGCATTTTGATTTGACGGCGGCGATCATGGCGTTTGGTTCGTCGGAATTTTCAAAGTCCTCGATCTTCCATACTTTTATTCTAACGATAACGAAACGAGATACCGTAATTCCCTCTTCCTCTTCCTCTTCCTCTTCTGGTGATAAAAATTTGACAGTTGGTTTAATTAAACAAAGTGTAAACGTGCGCGCAGCAGCTCTATCCACTCCAGCGGGAGCGGGTGCTGGTATCACGACCATGAAGTCGTCCAGATTTCATATGTGCTTTCTCGGATTTGAGCTGGGAAACCGTTTGAGTTTCTCTACTACCTGGACCTAAATTGGTTCCTAATCTATACATTTCGTCGGTCTTGCTTCTGCAGGGGGTGCCTGTGTCGAAGTCTTGGTAGTTTTGGTTCATTCTTGTATCATTTGATAGAATTTGTATTGCCTTCGGGCTCTGATATGTTATTGACAGTTTCAAAAAAAAAAAGAAGAAGAGCTCTATCCACTCCTTACTCCTGCCTAAAAATTCTTTAATTTGCAATCAGAATTGAATTTCGGGAGTGACATGCACTGTTTTATAGAAGTCTAATTATTGTTATTGATTGTTTGCAAAAGTCTGAAAATGAAAGCTTTTTGCACATTCATAGAGTTAAATTTTGTCAAGGGCATGTTTTAAATTGAAAACAAATGTTTAGACCAACTGTACTGTAGTCTTTAAATAAAACGAAAATGATACCCGTACCGACAAAAAGTGGACCGAAATCGTACCGACGGCTGCGGCCGGCCGTCTCCGGCCACCGGATGGCCGATCCGGGCCGTCCAAAAATTCTAAAAAAAAAAAACCGAGGGGGTCTGCGCGGGAATCAACGGCATCCGATGTGTGTAGGTGCTTGGATCAAGCACCCTATTTTTCGTGTATTTCTCTTTCATATTTTCATTCTCCTAAAATGTAAAAAGAAAACACAACTCTTACAAAAACGAATGTGTAAGGCGAAAAACATGATCAATTCACAAAATATGGCAAAACAGGATCAATTAAAAAATATGACAAAATCGAAAAACATAGCAAGTTTCGAGAAGTATAGTTTTCGATCGAGGTAGATGAACAAAATATGATCAAATAAAAAACATGACAAAAATCAGAAAACATGACAAGTTTTGAAAAGTGTAGGTTTCCATAAAGGTAAAACTGATATTCAATTCACAAACATGATAAAAATCAAAAAACATCATACCTAAAACTGATATTCCGGCAATGAAATCTGGTAACGGCGGCGATTGAGAGGATGAAAGCGATGTGACTCAACCTTAGAACCTCGACCATTCATGACTGTTTTGATGTCGTCCACTCTCGTTTCTAAATATCAATGAAACGAAAAATTGATGAAGACGGTGCCATTCCGAGTTCTTCTCCAAGATCAATGACTACGATGATGCTATTTTAGTACGTCGCCGTCGCCGTGGACTTTTTTTTTTTTTTTTGTAATAACTCGGATGCGCTGCTGTCGACTTGAAACCCAGATCTGGAGTGGTTTGAACTGGTGGGTCGTCGTGGGTGCGGAGTGGGACGAACGGGGTGGACAATTGGGACGACATATCCAAAAAAGATGTTGCGGCGTCGGAGGAGAAGGTAGCGGGTTTTGGAACTAAGGAGAGAGAAGATGTTAGTAAGGGAGAAGCACAAGAGGACGAATAGAATTTGTAGGGTATAATTAGGAGGATTTTTTTTTTTTTTTAAGGGCGAGAAAAGAGGAACAGATTTTGTTACCCTTTCAAATGAGATTGTATCATCCCAGATTTTGGGCCCATGGCAACGACAAAGGATATTATTAAGGTAAATGGAAATAATATATCTGATAAAAAAAAAAGAAGGAAATAATATATATACAAATAGCTATATCGATATATACTAGGAGTATAATAGGGCAATAATGTATTTTGAGGATAAGAACATAAGTATTTAAAATCCTATTTTGAGGATGAGAACATAAGTCTAATACATAGGATGTCTATTTAATTTCTTCTAAAAATGAAGTGCTCGTCAAATCACTTTTTAAAAATTATTTTATAATCCAAAAATTCAAATTCATAAAAAAAGGGCGGGGGGAAGAAGAAAGGCTCCGAGACACCCCTCATCAAATGGAAGGTATATAATAAAAGTGTCGGTCTGGAATCTATAACGTATAGTAGTACGCCAGTAGACAGTAGTAGTAGTAGTAGTAAAAGTTGCGCCGACTATTTACGTACTGTAGGTTGGCTGTCATTCTGCAAATCCCGAGAAAGGTCGGTCTGGAATCTTTTTAACCCAGGAGGACTGATAATCCAATTGTTACCGGTGAATGATGAGATGATACAGCTACTACTATACTGGCACGGGGGTTATTAAATTTAGTTCCATGTATCTACAGGCGTACAGAAGGATTAGAATCTGAAAAATGTCGGTTAATTCACTTAATTATCGAAACCGCCATTTATCAGATTCGTCGGCGTGTGGAAGCTACCAACTTGCCACTATTTAATTGCCAAAATCCATGAAAATTCCCCCCCTCACACAATTAAGTCTGTAATTCATGCGCCCCTTGATTAATTAATTGTTTGACTCGGTAGGTACATTGTTCCTCTATTCCTTTAATTATCTAACTAATTTACGACAAGTGATTAATTAAATATACTACTATGTGTGTCTCTTAATCTTAAGTAAGTAAGTAAGTAAGCAAGCAAGTAGTACCTCCTTTTGTTTTAATTGAACGGCGGTGTGTCTAAGTACTTGGGACCTGCCGATTTTTGAACGGCGGTACTGCACCTCCAAGCTTGCATCGTGCACGTGTGACAATTCAAAAACAACTGCCCTCAAGAACTTTTGATAACTTACCCTGTAACCATGTTAATCACATATTTTACGATTACTCTAAACAGTTGCAAAAGACTACCCAAATGTACTTGGTCACCGAAACATTTGTCTTTCATTAGATGCGTACATGAATGTACCTTGACACTACTCTGGACGCGTTCGCTAGGCCGACCCAATAATATTTTGAAGCACTAAATGTCTAATTAATTGTGCTTTAAAATAAGAAGAAAAAAAAAACTGCACCAAAGTTTATTAATTTTATGGATAAAATATTAGTCGAGCTAAGAAAGGTAGTAGCCGAGAAAAGTTGTTAATTGATCGAGGTTTGCGTTTGACAAGATCAATCAACTCTTAACCTTCAGGTTGATGTGTTCGTGAGTAATTAACCTCAATAATCAAGCAAATATTCCAGTGCGTGAGGCTTCAAGCATGCGTACAGTTTATTTAGTTTGGGTTGAAAAGTACGGTGACTTATTTTTTTTGTCTTTATATGAATTTTTTTATTTTTTTGCATTTCTTTGTTTTGCGTCATATTTTTGTGACTTATTAATTCGTCTCAACTAAAGAAATCGGAAAAGTAAAAAAATTTGATCGAAACTCATTACAAAAATAAGTCAATAAGACAACTTTTTCTTACTTATTCTTGTTTTTTTTTTTTTTTAAATTATGAGTTTCGATAAAATTTTTTACTTTTCCGATTTCTCTTGCTGAGACGAATTAATAAATCACAAAAGATTGACGCAAAATTAATAAATACGAAAAAAATTTGAATAAAAACACAAAAAAGAAAGAAAGAATACTATTTAACTTTTGTAGCCAAATGAGCTCTGGATACTGTTTGCCCAAATAAGCCACTTTGGCTTATTTTTTGTCCTTATTCAAATTTTTTTCATATTTTGTGGCTTATTGTCAATTTTTGGGGAATTATTGCTTCGTTATGACGAGAGGAATCTAAAAAGTAAAAAATTTTGGTCGAAATCCAAATTTTTTTGAATAAAGATGAAAACGTGGCTTTCCGGCCAAATTTCGTCGAAATTCCAAAAAAATTGGATTCCGACCAAAATTTTTTACTTTTTAGATTCTTCTCGTCATAACGAAGCAATGATCTCCAAAAAATTGACAATAAGCCACAAAATATGAAAAAAATTTGAATAAGAATAAAAAATAAGTCACAGTAGCTTATTTGTCCAGACAGCTCTTAAGTAGTCGTAAAGTACAATCATACATTGTCAATCTCCACACATTTCACTCGCTTTTCCCCATTATATACACATGCTTTCAATTACAGTATGGGAATGAGGGCCCGTTCCACTAAGGGTTCCTTTTCCAAAAGTAATTTTTCTTCGATTTTCGAACTCAAATATAATAAAAATGAAAAATAATTTTTTGATTTTTTTTGCACCGTGTTAAAGATCTCAATGAAATCTATCAAATAAGATCCATATTGATAAAAAATTATTTACGTAAACACATGATTTTTGGACTTGAAATTACATTCCTTTTCTTAAAAATTTCTTTTTTAGAAACTGGAACGCCTCCTGAGTATTTGCCCTTTTTTTTTTACCATAAATAGTTATGTGACGTGTGGCAGCCCCAAATGACTCCACCTGTCTTAACCGGTAACATTTCCAGCAACTCAACATCAATGCCGCGCGAGTTCTCGTGATCTACAATCCAGTACCCAACACGCGTGACGTGTCCTCATGGGCACAAATTTGCCGGCATGTTTTACTTGGGTTCCCAAAACCAATGGCCTTATCCGTTTAGCAATTTTAGATATTTTAGTTTTGATAATTAGAGAAAAAAAGAAGGAAAATGATTTTTTGGCACTTTAATTTTTGATAATGGCATTCTAAAATTTGTCTTTTAGTATACCTTGTTATGTATAATTTTCATACTAAAAGACAAATTTTGGAGTGCCATCATCAAAAATTGGAGTGCCAAAATCATTTTCCAAAAGAGAAATAAGATAATGATTGAAGAGAGGGGTAATGAGTGGAGAGAGATAGAGAGAGAAATGAAATTAATAATTCGAGAAATCTATATAATAAGAGACCTCAGTTTTCAAATCTTATCTCTTTATAAATCCTTACCATTGATTTGCTCTATAAATTTCAAACGGAAGAAATTTCAAGCGCAAAAATCATGTGTTTACGCAAATAATTTTCCTACCAATATGGATCTTGTTTGATAGATCTCATCGAGATCTTTTAAACGGTGCAAAAAAAATTAAAAAATTATTTTTCGTTTTCATTATATTTGAGTTTGAAAATTGAAGAAAAAGAACTTTTAAAAAAAGAAGAGAAACCGGAACGCCCCCTTACTCTCTCCTCCTCCTCCTCGATCCATCGGTGTTACTTGAACAGGTTGATACTTTGTTCACGGTTATAGTATTAATTTGCATGTGTGCTGATTGTTCGATCCACGCCTTTGGGAATGTGTATACACTAAAAAAACTTTGTTTGAACCTAATTTATATAAAAAAAAAAACTTCCCATATAAATCAGTTTTTTTGGTGAGTGTGGTCAATAATTTCGTAATTTATTTTAGTTGTTTTCAAAATGCGTTACGCCGCGCCTTCAGGCACGAGCAAACCCTAGTAAGGTAATAATCGGAGAAAGATAGAGAATAATGATTGAAAAACAAAATTAAAATAAAGTAAATTTTGGAAACGAACAAAGCCAATGCTTTTTTCACAAGGGATTTTTCTCTTCACTTATTACTTGGAGTATCCACAATGCTATAATCAAAAGTAAAATATTTTTAAAGTTAACAATGTTGGTGCAAAATATGGCTTACAATGCTATAATTAAACTTAACAACCTCCTTAGAAATAATCAAATTTTGGGCTTTGGATAACCAAAACTAGCAACCTTTTTTAACAATAATCAAATTTAATAGACCCTATAGGTTCTTAATCAAATACACCAATCATTATACAAAAATATTCTATCTCTCTTCCTTTTTCCTCTGTCTTTCTTTTCGAACAATATTTTCCAATAAATTATTTTACTAAAAAATTATTTTTTTTAGAAAATAGTTTGTTTCCAAAAAAAAAAAAAAGGTTACAAGAACTATATTCTATTTCTAATAAATAGTTTTTATTAGTTTCAAAACTATTTCTGGAAAAACTATTTTCTATTGTTCACAGTTTTTAGTTTTTTGTAATTTAAAAAGATGATGCGATAAGTTTTGGTTATCCAATTTTGCTTATGCCATTGTAGACATCTATATTGTTAACCTTAACAATCTCTTAAATGAATAATCAAAAGCTGATGTGGCAACTTTTGGTTATCAAATTTTGATTATAGCATTGTGGATACCCTTAAATCTCTCAATTCAATTATTATTCTTAAAACCTTCATCAAATCTTAACCAAACAAACCCGTCATTTTTGGATGTGTCCTGCTAAAATACAATGGTGTAAATGGTGGCGAATCCAAAATTTTGGAACCATGTAGTCATTCATAAGAATAAATTCTCTTACGAATTATAAATCAAAAAATCAAAATATGAAAGACAATTAATAATCTAGTTTCAACAAAAAATACATCAAAGGCTCAATACGTATTTCAACAACAAAACAAAAGATATGAAAATGTATGTACTAATAATATAATCTTCTTTCAGTTTCACCAAAAGAAAAAACTAAAAAAATTCAACAATTGCATTGGATGAGGTTTCGTATTTCGGAATCATTTCATGATAGGTTTTTTGTCGATAATATCAAATACTTCTTTTACCCTTGCGTTTTATTTTGTTGGTGGTGTTTTAATTAATTTTAACGAAAGGTTACAAAGAGGTAATTATTAGTGGTCTTATGACACCGCCACGTGGTGACCAAATATCTCTCAACAGTCAAAATCATGTATTTTTGTGAGGTCCATACACTTAACAGTGCACTCCCCAAAAATATGTGGTGTTTAATTAAGGATGTTGGGACGGTTCCCCAAGACCACCATATAATTTTTTAGTGGGTTTGAAGTAGGGAAATAATCTAGCGCCGAGTGATCATTAACTTGTAATGGCAGTGGTGTTTCAAGTTTTAACTTTCACAAAGAGGAAAGTGGGTTTTAAGTGAGAAAGTAATCTAGTTTGGTGTCATCATCAAATGGTAATAGGGTCTTTTATTAATATAAGAAAAAAATTCGGTATACTAATATTTTTTCCCTCCTGCCGCTCAGGTGGCGTTTTTTGCCGGTATGCCTTTATTCCATTTAATCTTTGTAATCTTTTTCAAAAATTTATTTATTAAAAAAAATTTGCTTATAAAAAAAAAAACCTCGCTACTTTTTTTTTGATCGGCAAAAGATGAAATTTTATTAAAAATGGAGAAATAAATCCAACAAAGAGTTAGAAGATACATCACACGGGCAAAGCCCAAAACACTCCAAAGGTGTACAAGGGTCCAAAACAAATAAAAAATGAAGCTCAACCAAAACGTTGCTACTTACAGGCGTAAGTCTACAATATTTTAACAATCCGAGTTTTAACGATTCGAAAAGTTCATTTTCTAAGTCTTGATATGTAAATTATTCACGTTGCCCCAATATGAGTAAGGGTTTGATTCAATCCAATTGATGAACTGTGAAAATTGTAACCCGTTTCGGTAAGAAAAATAAGAACTTATTTTTCAAGTACTAATTTTTTTATATTAAAGGTGATATATTGTGAGAGAATAACCTGTGTCATAAAATAGAAGATAAATACTTAAAAAATTCTTCCTTAATTAGCTGAACGGGGTCTAACTGTAAAGTTTTCTCAAGAGAAATTTAAATTTCTCTTATTTTCGCAAATGCCTTAACAATTTAATCTTTTGGATGAGTAATTTATATGTTGAGACTTAAAAAATAAATGATTTGGATCGTGAAGATAAATTTTGAAACTCACATTGGTGGTGTGTTTGAGGGCTGTGTGACTAGATTACCATCTTGGATTAAATATTGAATGCAATAACTCTACTATGTATTATTGATGCTAAAAAAAACCCACGTAATGTATTTCGTATCAATCAACGAACCCGATAGTACAATTTGCTTAATTGTGGCTTCGACGGACTCCCCAAATAAGCTCCCAAGAATGGCTCAATCAACGAACCCGATAGTACAATTTGCTTAATTGTGGCTTCCGACGGACTCCCCAAATAAGCTCCCCAAGATGGCTCCTAACACATGCATTGTAGCTAGCTCTACGTTGAACCCAAAGTCTTTAATTATTTTTTTATTATGAAATTTCCAAAGATAAGGGTCTTCTATATAAAATAGAGAATGCTCTTGCTAGTCGATTGAGTACACATGCACTCCCTAAATTAACAAGTTTTTTTTCGGTCAGCAAACGAAACTTTTTATTATTGATTTCGAAGGGGTACATTGATTACAATCTTGACCTTAAAACACAGCTACTACAGAGAGCTATCCAACGAAGATTGGATAAGAACACCTCACTTACTTACTTGCTCACTTCACAACTTCACATTTCAAATCCCATCCAAATACCCTTTGAAATCCTCCACTGTGTAGATCTTGATGTCAAACTTAGCCTTCATCCACATAGCTACTCTAGTTTTGATCAAATCCACCACTTCTGAGGCCCGTGTTGTTGCACCGTTGAAGATACAACTATTCCTCGTTAGCCAAATAGACCAGAGCGTTGCAAAAAAGCATACCTCCCAGATATGTTTCTCCAAGTTTCGAAATTTATTCCCAAACCACCAAAGTGCTACCTCTGCTAATGAACTTGGACAAACCCACTGAATATTCCACCATTCCATAATTTCTGACCATACCAGCCACGAAAAACGGCAGTGTAAGAGTAAGTGTTGAGACGTTTCCACATGAAGAGTACATAAGGGGCATACCGCCAAGTGAGAAAATTTCCACTTTAGGGGGGCTTAAATTTCTCCAAAAGAACCCAGTAAAGTATGCCGTGACTGCGTTTGGTTTTCCCGCATTGTCGATATACTGATTTGACAGAGAAAACTTTGTCTGTTGTCCAAATCCACTGCATGAAATCAGATTTTGAAGGATCCAATGTCACACCATTCAATCTTTGCTTCAAATCCTCATATTCTTGGAGTCCGAACCCGCAATAATCCCCTAAACTCCAAATTCCAGTCATCACTGTCCCCACCTACCCAAATATCACTTAGCACCTCATTTTGTTGAGTAGATCGCCTGTATAGTCTCAGAAATTCATCTTTAAGCGCAGCATCACCCAACCAAGTATGCTCCCAAAAGAGCATGTCTCGGCCTGAGTTTACCTGCACCTTGAATCCCTCCTGAATTGAAAATCCAAGGATTGAATCATTATCCCCAACTGAGCAAATACCCTTCCACACATTAGAGATCAAACCAGAGCCTGCAGAATATGGGAGCCAGCTCCTTCGGTCCAGATTATACTTCTCTGTAATAACCTTGACCCACTGAGAGTTTTTATCATTGCTAATTCTCCACCACCACCTAGCAAGTAAGGCCAAATTCTATTGTAACAATCTCTTGATTCCTAAGCCCCCACTTTCCTTCTTCATAGTGATCCTCTCCCAACTAACCATGTGCATTTTCTTCTTGCCCGGAGTATCCCCAAAAAATTGCCTTTGTAATTTTTCCAACACCTTTGCAACTGCCACTGGCATCTTGAATAAGGACATGTAGTAAATTGGCAAAGAGGCTCAGTAGTTCGTGGACGAAGACCATGTCTACCGGGGGTTGTAAGGAGTAAAATTTGGACACCAGTTATTTTTTTGGGGTACTTTTCGGACCCCAGTTATACTTATGTGTACACTTTAGGATTCAATTTAGGAGCCATTTGTTGAGACGCATTGAGGATGCTCAGGACAATAATAAAATAGGGTACGGTGATTTGAAATTGCAATCACTACTCAAATATCTATTCACTTATTGCTCAAATATATCTCTAAGAAGAAATTGCAATTATTGATCAACATGCAAAAAAGAGAGTATATTGTCAACCATTCTCCTGATAAGAACACATGCAAGGTGTCCTGAAACACAATTTGTAACGACTCGGATTTTCAACCCAATTTTTTTCGAATAAAGAAATTATTATTTTAATCAAATAGTCTGTAGTAATGGATTAATTATAAAAATATAATTCGATTGAAACCTAGATTTATTTTTGGTGATTAAAATTTGTCTAAATGTTACATTAATTAACTTGTAACCGTATAAGTGTTGTAGCAGCTCGAAAGTTTTCACTATTAATAAGATCATTAAAAAGTATTATTAGTAATAATAAAATCCTTTCCCATAAGAGATTTATACCAAAAAAATAATAATAATAATAATTATCCATCCTATTTATCTCTTTTATTTTTTTTTTTAAAAAAATTGCATGCATGCATACAACTCTTCCATCTCTTCCTCTCCTATTCCTACTCCATCTCTACTCCTTCCCAGATTGTATTTTCGTCCATATTCAGTCCGTATCAAAACCCAACGAATCGAAATTCTTTTCGAATTCAAACTCGTCATCCTCTTCCAAAATTCCCTATAAATATCCCATAACTTTAACCCTAGGGTTCATTAAGAAATTTCCTACACCCTACCAGTCCAGAAGAGAGAGAGAATTCGAAGAAAATCGAACTCCAATCCATGGAGTTTTAGAGAGAAAAAGAAAGAGAGAGAAAAGTGGGTTTGTGTGCTAGACCCGACCAAAATCCGAATTGATCGATCCAATTGCGTCCTACAACTCCTAGCATCGCCAAACATCAACCAATTCGGTCCCAGGATTCCCCAATCAAAGAACCCGAAGCTTTCTTCCCAAACTTTCAAGTTTCGTTTGAAATTTCATTCAATCCAATTCGAGGTATTATAATCTCTTTCAACCACTTCTCTAAGTATATATTGTGTTTATATGCTTAACCCTATGCCCCAATTAGTCCCATGCATCAAAAACCGAGCCAAAACGGAAAAAAATAGAATTTTCGGCCAAATTCACCAAATTGATATTATTTCTAATCCCGACACTTTAATTGTAATTATTTATGTAGAAGATGACCCTTATGATATTATTTTTAAAATCTTTTTGATATTATTATTATAAAAAACTAATGAATTGATATTATTTCTTACAAAATAATATCATCTTAGTATCAAAAATATTAATTATATCAGTGTAATTTATCTGGTAGATTGAATTGATAAAAAACGTTCGAAACGACTTTTTGACATCCCGAACAATGTTTTCGACCCCCGATCTATTTTTCCTAGATTTCTCATACGTCGAAGATCATAACTTGTTAATTTTATAATTTTTTTAAATTTTATTATCTATTTATTAATTTTTATTGGTTTTCAATCAAAGTTTACAAACTAAAAATGCTCGCGACCTTATTAACTACTTTATAAATCCCTGTACTATTTTTCTTGGACTTCTAACATATCAAAGATCATAAATTACTGATTTCATATTTTTTTTATTTTATTAGATATTTATTAAATTTTTTATTTGTTTTTAATTAAAGTTACAAACGAAAAATAATTGCAACCTCCCAAACAATGTTTTTAACATCTAAACTATTTTTCTTAGATTTCTTACATCTCAAAGATGTTATGTTATTAAAATAATATTTTATTTATTTAATTAACTATTTATTATTATTTACGCTTTGTTTCTAAATAAAAATACTTTAAAATATTATAAAAGATGTTAATAATACCGAATAATTTTATTTAGACATCTTACAGTCCTAAGATGAAACTTTGTTAGTATCAACATATTTTTAATTATCTATTTATTTATTATCTATTTATTCTTCTTTTGTCATTTAACTTACTCTTTTATTTAAAATAATCCCATGAACATCCAAACCCAATTTTTAGCACTCAAACTTGTTATAGAAGACCTTTAGGACTCTTATTAAGGTTACGTTACATGTTCTAATACTTCCATCTATTTAATTTATGTATTTAGTCGTTAATCAATTTAATTTCTTAAAAATAACTAATGCGAGTCTATTATTTTATTATTTTATTTTATTATTAAAATCTTGTTTTATTAAATCAAGATTTATACTTCATTAATAATTCATTGGTCATGCAAGATTAAGAGCAACGCCTCGTCCATAAAATGTTACGTGATTTATTTCGTTCTTTATCTATTTTAAATGTTATCCCTGATTGCTTGTTTATTATTTCAACTTCTGATTGATATGCTAGATTGGATCCTAGAGACATGGGGTGGTATACGAGATAGAATTTACCTAGACAATGTTGGATAATGGATAAATTGTGAAGTTTTTCTTTTCTTTAGAGGTTGCCTGCAGGCGTGAATTGAGTTGTGATGAATTTGATGTCTTGGCGAAGTCCAGTGGTAAATTGATGTCCTGGCGAGGGAGTCTAGTGGTAAATTGATGTCCTGGCGAGAGTCCAGTGGTGAATTGATAGACTGGCCAGAGTCCAGTGATGATTGTGATGTGGTATGTAAGATAGGCGAACCCTAGCTATGATACAGGCATGATAAACTTTCCCCTTGTTGTAATTATTGGGGTGCACACTCGGTATATAACTTAGGTGTATCTGCGACAGCAAAGGGAAGTGAACTCATGGGAATGAGCATGGCTAGCGGTTGAGGGAGGAAGATCTCGCGGATGAGATCTTAGATTACACGACAAGATAATGGATAGTAATAATTCAATTTATATGAAATATCTCTGTTTTACTTATTCGTACCGTGTTTATCCTACTGATTTCTAGTTGTAAAGTAAGAGGGGTAGTTGGGTTGGATTATTCTACTGGATGATTTATCACTCACGGATACGTTTGTATCCTGGCAAATCGGTTGCTTCGGCGATCAATTTGCTAGAAGGCGCAGGAATCAATGGAGGAGATTCAACGATGATGCAGTTCGACACGGAAAGAATATCAGTAACGAAGATCGAGCATGCTTGGGATTCGTATCAAGTCTAGAGTCAGTTCTGAAGTTAATGTATTTTGAATTAGAAAATCTATCTTGAGAATGTAATAGCTAAACTTTTATTTTGGAAAATTTGTATTTATTTAGCAAAATTTTCTTAGGAAATGAATTTATTTTGCTCCCGAAAAGTCGGGGCGTTACACAATTAGCCATGAGAGATTATTCTATGTTCCTTGAATACCGTCATGTGATGCTTTAGACCCTTCCACTATATGGCTATGCCGCATGCATTTTGACTCCATATATACACTCGAGTCTTGGTCTTACATTAATAATTAAATATTGTGGCGGAGGAGCATGGGACATCATGTCATGGTATTATACGGATGTCGAATAACTTGTCATTGAACGCACAATCAGATTCTCTCGAGGGAGAAAGTAAGAGTGAGATTTTTGGATTTTTAGCTATCATTGAGAAGAAGGAAAATGGAATTGTATAAAAAAAGGTAAATGGTTGTGTATGAAAGGCCGGGGATGGACTTTGGAGTCTGAGTTTTCTTTCACACTAAGGGTATCTACAATGTTATAACCAAAAATTGATAATCAAAAGTTGTCGCGTTAGCTTGTGATTATTCATTTAAAAGATTGCAAAGGGAATTGATGTCTGATTTTCTTTCACACTAAGAAAGAATAGCTGGAAGAAAATCAGAAATTTATGTCAAGAATAATAGATTGAGAAATTCACGTCGAATTCAAAATCCAAAAAAAGAAAAGAAAAGAAAAAGGAGCCGGGCAATACTTTTGACTTGTAACAGCTAAAAAATCACATGTTTTTCGATTTTGTTTTCTCTAATTAAAAATAAACATGATTCTATTTTAAGTCTTTTACAAACAAACAACTGAAAACTTAAATTACCAAACGCCCCCTTAAAAAATCACATTTTGTTTAAGATAGCTGATAGCAATTCTCTTTTGTTATTTTGCTGGATGAGGAAGGGAGAAGCACTCCATGTTTCCCTTTTGAATATATACGCAATTAAATCCCTGCAAATAATGAGATCAAATAAAGTAGTAAAATTGTTTTTACAAAATATTACTCCCTCTATCTTAATTTATTTGTCTAAGAGATTCCGACTTAATAATCATTACACTTTGAAAAGTCAAACTTTCAAAAAATTTACAAACTCTACTTGTCACTTCACATCAAGTATATTTTCATAAAACTTCATTCTTGGGAATTTCATAAGGGGAGTGACAAAGGGAGTGATCGATTTTGGCACTCATCTTTCTGTTAATGCCACTCTCCTTTATGTCTTGATTAGATGATTTATTTTGTAAGAGAATGATAATTACATTAACAAAAAAGGGAATGACAAAATGAATTCTTTTTCATAATGGACAAACATTTGAGACACAAAGCCAAAAAGTGTACAAACAATGAAGGCATGAGGGAGTCCTAAACTACAAAATTAATTTGTAAGACTGGAAGACAATCGATATTTTTTTTAAAATATTTATTAAATTAGATTATTATCACGTATGACTCTCATGATAACTCTTCCCATGAAAATGCCTTGAGTTACTATATACAAGTATCGATGGATGTGACACAATACACCTTTAAAATGAATCGTACGTACAATAGATTTTAAATGAATGGGCAATTTACCTCTAGGTCCAGAAAATAGAAAGTAATTCCCACCAAGTTTCCTCTAATTAACGAAACACTAAAACCCTATGAAAGTGTCTAAAACCCCCAATACTGAAAGTGCTTAACTCTTAGGGCACCCTATGAAAGTGCCTAAACCTCAGGGTACCCTATAAAAGTGCCTAAAACTCTAGGGTACCCAATAAAAGTGCCTAAATCGCTAAAACCCTATAATAGGAAAGTGCACCCTAAAACTCCTATGAAAGTGCCTAAACCTAAACCCTATGGCTCTATGAAATCACCTAAACCTAAACTCTAGGGTACCTTAAACCCTAGGGTATCCTAAAATCTAAAATCTTAAGGTACCCTAAAACTCTAGGGTATCCTAAAATCCTAAAATCCTAGGGTACCCTAAGATTTTAGGATACCCAAGGGTACTAGGGTACCCATTAGGGTACCATAAAACCCTAGCATACCCTAAAACCCTAGGGTGACATTTCTATTAATAGTAAATGTATTTTTGTAAAAGTGGACTTAGTGGTAATTAAGTATTTCATGTCTCCTTAATGGGAATTAAGTGTCACTTTTCTATACTTAGAGGTAATTTTCTCTAAATGTGAATTTCATTTTGTTCGACCGTTAACAATATATACCCTATGAAACAATAAACAAAACATGATATTTCACCCCTCCTAATTTTGTTTTGTATACTTGATGAGTGAATAGTTGACCCAGCCATCCGAGTTCACCACGCGTCTCATATGACAATTAATTGGCCAATCCTGAAAAATCTCTCTTAACGCCTATGCAAATAATGAGATCAACTAAGTAGTAAGATTGTTTTTACAAAATATTACTCCCTCCATCTTATTTGTCTAATTAGAGATTCTAACTTAATAATCATTACACTTCCAAAAGTCAAACATTCAAAAAAATTACTTCAATTCAAACTCTACTTGTCACTTCACATCAAGTATGTTTTCATAAAACTTTATTTGAAAATTATATTGACATTTCAAAAATTCATTTAGGCACTTCAAAAAATAAAAGAAAATGGTTTTGAAATTATACTAATTTTGAAATGCCTGCATTAATTTTTGGAGTATCAATACATTTTCCAACTTTATTCTTGGGGATTTGATAATGGACAAACCTTTGAGACACTTAAAAGCCAAAAAATGTACAAACAATGAAGGAGTGAGGGAGTATTAAATTACGAAATTAATTTGTAAGACAGAGAGACAATCGATATTTTTAAAATATTTATTAAATTGGATTATTATCACGTATGACTCTCATGATGACTCTTCCCGTGAAAATTCATTGCGTTAATTACTATATACAAGTATCAGCGAATGTGACACAATACAAATTAAAAATGAATAGTAGAACAAATTATAAATGAATTTCATTTTGTTCGACCGTTAACAATATATATATACCATATAAAATAATAAACAAAATATTTTATTTCACCTCTCCTAATTTTGCTTTTTTTTTTTTATACTTGATGAGTAAATGGTTGAATCCGTCATCCGAGCACACAACGCATCTCGTACGACAATCAATTGGTCAATCCTGAAAAACCTCTCTCTTAACGCCTATGACGACCTTACAATCCTATCAGACATCCATTCCAAGCACCGATCACATCCCTACGATCCTGTAATCTACTCCTCCACAAGCATTATATATCGGGAGATTGACATGTACGCTTTTGAACAACCATCACTCTTTGAAAGCACCAATATGCTCAAATGAGTAAATTGTCCCTGACTAACTTGATCGTTGGATGATCCATGACAACGAACATTACTAGTCTATGGATTTGTTTGTAAGAGCCACTTCGGGTCTCTCAGAGCACTCATCCAATTGGTTGAAATAGCGTGGATTTCACCACAAAGTAAAGTTATGCTTACAAAAAAATGTATTGTATGGTAAGTATGACATCATTTTGTGGTTGGATTCGTACCATTTCAACCAATAGAAAGAAGGAAGGTGAACAAAATTGCACTCTCCGATTCTCGACATCATCAATACTCGTTGGAAAATAATATAAGCTCTCTAATTTATTTCAATTTCAGCAATCGTAATACATTTTCATAAGAACTCAATAGTATTTCTTTTTTGAAAATCTTGCAACAAATTTGTAGAGCAAGATTACTAAAGTAGGGCAAACGAATTAAGACGGCGGTAGTACAAATTATGACATAGTAACTCCATTCATAGTCAACTCGGTAGAGAGAGAAGAGAGAGTCCAGTGAAGACAGAAGCCATCCCAATTCCCCAGCTCTCAAGTGCATGAACCAAACTTCCAGACGCATCCCAAACCACCCTATATAAAGCCATCCCAATTCCACAGCTTTCGACTCACTCCTCACTCTGACACCCGCAAAACCTCGTTCAAATCGAAGAGAGAGAGAGAGAGAGAGAGAGAGAGGACGGAAAAATGAAAATGCCTTCGCAATCTCTCTCTCTAATCGGTGATCAAAAGAAATCTGTCTCTCTAATCTCCAAATGCACCGTCTTCCCAGACCAGAAATCCACAACGGAACCATTAAAACTCTCCGTCTCCGACCTCCCCATGCTCTCCTGCCACTACATCCAAAAGGGCTGCCTCTTCACCCGCCCGCTCGACCACCTCCCCACCGACTCCCTCCTCTCTCTCCTCAAAACCGGCCTCTCCCGCACCCTCTCTCTCTTCCCCCCTCTCGCCGGACGCCTCACCACCGACTCCGCCGGCTACGTCTACGTCACCTCCAACGACGCCGGCGCCGACTTCCTCCACGCCAATGCCACCCACATTCACGTCCGCGACATCCTCTCCCCGGCCCATGTCCCCGATTCCGTCAAGGACTTCTTCGCGTTCAACGGATCCGTCAGTTACGACGGCCACTTCAGGCCGGTCCTGGCCGTCCAGGTGACGGAGCTCGCCGACGGCGTCTTCGTCGGCTGCTCAGTCAACCACGCCGTCACCGACGGCACGTCGTTCTGGAACTTCTTCAATGCATTCGCCGAGTCGTGCCGAGGAGGAGGAGGAGTCAAGAGGGTTTCCCTGCGGCCAGACTTCCGCCGGGATTCCGTCTTGGTTTCTCAGGCGGTGCTCCGGTTTCCCGACGGTGCGCCGAGAGTCACGTTCGCTCTTGACGCGCCGTTGAGGGAGAGGATTTTCAGCTTCAGCCGAGAATCGATCCTGAAGCTGAAATCCAGAGTGAACATTAAGTCAATCGATTCGTCAATTGAAAACGATTCAATTGACTTAATCGAGTTAATGGGGAAAAGAAGCAACGACTCGTTGAAGGGCAATTTCGGAATCCTAAACAAGACGACGGAGATTTCGTCTTTCCAGTCGCTCTGCGCGCTGCTCTGGCGAGCGGTGACGAGGGCGAGGAAGTTCCCGGCGCACAAGACGACGACGTTCCGGATGGCGGTGAACTGCCGCCACCGGTTGGAGCCGGAGCTGGACCCGTGCTACTTCGGGAACGCGATACAGAGTGTCCCGACCTACGCCGCCGCGGGGGAGGTGACGTGTCGGGACCTGCGGTGGTGCGCGGAGCAGCTGAACAAGAGCGTGGTGGCCCACGATGATAAAACGGTGCGGCGGGTCGTGGAGGATTGGGAGCGGGACCCGCGGTGCTTCCCGCTGGGGAATTTCGACGGGGCGATGATTACGATGGGTAGTTCGCCCCGGTTCCCGATGTACGATAATAATTTCGGGTGGGGGAGTCCAGTGGCGGTTCGGAGCGGGCGGGCGAATAAGTTCGATGGGAAGATATCGGCGTTTCCGGGTCGGGAGGGGGGAGGGAGTGTGGATCTGGAGGTGGTTTTGGCGCCCGAGACAATGGTGGGTTTGGAGTTGGATTCGGAGTTCATGCAGTATGTTTCGGGTTTTGTAAGGTGAACTCGGATTGGGTTGTTAGCGAGGGTTAGTAGAGATTTGGGTGGGTACGGATTTGGAGTATCTGGGTTTGATCTTTGGAGGAGGATGAGCAAAGACTTTATCTAGTTGTGTTGCATTTGTTGTCGTTTCGTATAATTTGTTAGTTGAATTTAAATTCATGAATGAAAGGAAAACTTAGTTTAGAGGGGTTTTGTCGCCGATGAACTACTGAGGTCACAAAACAGATTAAAAAACAAAAAATAAAATAAAAGATTGTCAGGATTGGAAATATTTTATTTTAGTGCTTTATGTGATGTCACAATACACTTGTCTGAATTAAACGCTAGTTGCGGCTTGTTTGAATTTTCAACAATATGGGCAATAGATATAAAATAAAGGAAAGAAATAATGGACAAACAATATGGGACGGAGGGAGTAATATTTTGTTTTCTTTTCCCTTACCATTTGCAAGGGGAGATTTGGGCGGGTACGGGTTTGGACTTTGGACTATGCTGGTTTGATCTTTGGAGGAGGATGAGCAAAGACTTTGTCTAGTTGTGTTGCATTTGTTCTCGTTTCGTATAATTTGTTAGTTGAAATTCATGAATGAAGGAAAACTAAGGCCATGTTTGCACTAAAAATTGTGGGGAACAAATTCTGAAATTTTAGGCTTTGTTTGGAACTTAAGAAAAAGAAAGAAAAATTCAAAAAAAACATTTCCTTCTATTGTTTGGTTGAAAGAGAAAGAAAGAAGAAAATAAAAATTTCAAGTTTATTTTAGGCTCTGTTTGTAAGTTTTCCTCTCATTTTCTGCCCATTTTTTTTTCTTAGGTTCCAAACAGAGCCTAGCTTGTTGTTAACACTACGTAACAAGTTTTTCATCTCATCAATAACTTATTAGAGCATCCGTAGTGAAGTAATCAAAAGTCAATAATAAAAAATTGCCACATCATCTTTTGGTTATCCATTTAAGAGGTTATTAAGGTTAGCAATGTAGATATCTACAATAGTACAATCAAAATTGAATAAAGGTAAACACAAGAAATTGAGCCTTCCTTTTGCTTGTTAACAGCAGGGGGGTAAAAGCGACAATACGACTGGCATGTGGGATTCAGTTGTGTGATTGGCACGATTGATTGGTTGACTGATCTCTTCTTGTTTGGAGCGGACAGAAATGTGATTCGGTGTTTGAAGTCTCCAAGAGAGGGTCAGAATGAAAATTTCGTTGATTTTGGCTATTACTGTTTGTGTAGGTAAACCATAAGGAGAGGGGGTTTCTTTTTCTTTTCTTTTCCTTTAAAGGAAATGTTTCCACTTGTGGCAAGGGCACCACACACATATATGCCCTCTTCTAAGATTCAATATCATGATGCAGTCTGGTTTTGATCACATTATTCAAGAATGTACTAAATTCTCCTTTTTAACGATACTGTCCATGCCAAGACGTATCTGTACCTGCTCGAATTTCAGGTGAGACAAAAGAGGTAAATATGGAGCGTGGAACCTGATTGTATTGTAAGCGAAGTGATGGTCAACCCTAAGGCCTGATTGTATTGTACACGAGAAGTGATGCGCAACCCTTAGGCGGGGGGGAGTTGTAGGGGCTTTCAATTTCCATTTTCTGCATTCCCATCCCTTATGTCTTGTGTGTACCACGAATGTCTAACAAGAAGGGCAGTGGCAACGATTTTGTTGGCAGAAGGTGGGTTTGGAGTTGGATTCGGAGTTCATGCAGTATGTTTCGGGTTTTGTAAGGTGAACTCGGGGTTGGGTTGTTTGTGAGGGTTAATGGAGATTTGGGCAGGTACGGATTTGAAGTATGTGGGTTTGATCTTTGGAAGAGGATGAGCAAAGACTTTGTCTAGTTGTGTTGCATTTGTTGTCGTTTCGTATAATTTGTTAGTTGAATTCAAATTCATGAATGAAGGAAAACTTAGTTTAGAGGGGGTTTTGCCGCCGATGAACAATTAAGGTCACGAAACAGATCAAAAAACAAAACAAAAAAGACTGCCAGGACTGTAAATATTTTAGTCCTTTATGTGAACTCCCAGTACACTTGTCTGAATTAAACGCTAGTTGCGGCTTGTTTGAAAGGTTTGGTATAGGCAATAAGGGGCCGTTCGGCTAAATAAGTCAAGTGGCTTTCCCGCCAAAAATGAGTTAATAAGCCAAACAAGCAAATCGCTTTCCCGCTAAAAATAAGCCAATAAGTCAGGCTTTCCAGCCAAAAATAAGCCAATAAGCCAGGCTTAATTATATAGCTGAACGACCCCTACATATAAAATAAACAAAAGAAATAATGGGCAAAATAAAATGGGATGGAGTAAGTAACATTTTGCTTTCTTTTCCCTTAACATTTGCAAGGGGAGATTTGGACGGGTTTCGACTTTGGAGGAGGATGAGCAAAATGGGACGGAGGGTAAGTGGAGATTTGGGCATGTACAGGTTTTGATTTGGACTAGGGCTGTTTGCGGTCCGGTTTGGTTGGGAAACCTCTAGTCACAAATTTTACAAAATGAAATCCATGTCCGGACCAAAAGCCCTACGGTCCAGTTCCAATCCAATCCGCGACTCACGGATCGGTTACGGTTTTGTCAACGGATTTTAGCAAAAACAAAGCTCAAGCAAATATCCCACCCTAAAGGGAAGAATGTTACACTCAGAATTAAGTTTAATACCACTAAAAAGTATTTGTTATAAACTACCAAAGGCCTATTTCAGAAATTAAATTCAAAAGAATCTAAACACTAGTAGATTGTATCATTACAATACATAACATAACATAAAATCAATCCAAAAAAAATAAAAAAATCAAAGGGGGACTACTATATAACACCAAAGAGGTGGAATTGTATCTTCCATCCAAATGCAATGCATGACAACCGGCAACAGTTTAACATTAAAGCACTAAATTAAATTTGTGGAAAACAGTTTTAACTTTCCTAACTATTAATTATATAAATACACACACACACATATATATATATATATATATATTATTTATATAAAATAATATCTCACGGTCTAGTTCGGTTAACCCATGGTTTCGTAATGAAAATCCGTGGACCGAACTGCGAGTTACGGTTTTCTAATTTTTCAATCAGTGTCCCGACCATTAATGCACGGATAAAATTCAAAAGGTACGAATCGGTTCGGTCCAGACCGGTTTCGCGGTTCACTGAATTTTTTGAGCAACCCTACTTTGGACTATGTGGGTTTGATCTTTGGAGGAAGATGAGCAAAGGCTTTGTCTAGTTGTGTTGCATTTGTTGTCGTTTCGTATAATTTGATAGTTGAAATTTTAAGCTATGTTTGGAACTTAAAAAAAAGAAAGGAAAATTAAAAAAAATTCCCTTCTATTGTTTGGTTGAAAGAGAAACAAAGAAGAAAATAAAAATTTCAAATTTAGTGAATAGTAAATTTTCCCTTCAATTTTTCTCTCTTTTTCTGCCATTATCTTATCTTATCTTTTTCTTAGGTTCTAAACAGAGCCTAGCTTGTTGTTAACACTAAGCAACAAGTTTTTCATCTCATCAACAACTTATTAGTTAGTGGAAGCAAGTTGATATCTTTCAACAATAAGTGATTCTTGAATTATTTCTTAGGGAAAACCTCCCCTCTAAGTTTAGAGCTGGTTTTGTGGCTGATGAACTACTGAGGTCACGAAACAAATCCAAAAACAAAAAAAGATTGCCCGGACTGCAAATATTTTGGTTTTCTAGGTGGAGATTGTCTTGTTTCTGGTTGTGCTGGAAAAACCAATCACAGCCGTCCAAAAGTGTTTTGGACAGTCCGAATTTTAAGAAAACTTTTTTAGGAAAAAGTTTAACTCTTTTCCAAAAATGTTTCATTAACATGATAACATCCGAACCGTTCAGAACACTTTTGGACGGTTACGATTGAGTGCTATAAACAAGTGTTTACAGCACATGACATGCGAAAAAAGTTTTTCTCATCTGGGTGATGTCACAGCACACTTGTCTTTGTCTGAATAGTAAAACGCTATGTTGCGGCTTGTGTGAAAGGTTGAGCAATAAAGAAGTAACGTTTTGGTTTCTTTTCCGTTAATACTATTTGCAAGGGTATGACGGGAATCTAGGGGAACCCAAAGACAAAATCGATGCAGAGGAATTTGTGATCGATGCAGCATTGACAAGTGAAGTTGATGCAATGGTGGGGGAAGCCAAAGACAAAATTCGACTAGTGAAATCGGAGATGAAAGAAGTGCAGATGGATCGAAACAAGTCTTTGGATATAGAGAATTGACTTGAGTATGGGTTTCTTCCTAATAGGAAGCTGTGAAGTTAATTTTCTTTCTGTCGGCATGGCATTGTTCTGTTTCTGTTCCAGTTGTTTCTGTTTCAGTTGGTGTTTGCTTGTTGATAACCAAAAAGACTAGCATTTGATGTTGATATCCAATCATCATGACTGTAAATAAATAATTGATTGGAAGCTTTCTTCTAAGTCGCAGCATGGAGTTCTTCTTGATTTGTAGTGATAGCAGAATCATTTTCCAAACAAGTTGCAAGAGTGAATTCAGTATCTGAAAACAAAATTCTACTCGTTTTTTTGTCAACAATTCAAGCATTTCATTTCAACATCCGAAGGCAAAAGTTTTCATCGCGATATATAGGAATGAACCAAAACTACTGAAGGCAAAAATCGGCTTTTTGGATTTTGTCTTGGATATTTCAAAAAATGTTTGGGTAAATGGCATAATTTTTTACTTTTTCAATTTGTCTTGATGAGATGAATAAATTATCCAAGAAAGTTAGGTGCAAAACTAAGAAACAGAAAAAAATTAAAAAAGAATAAAACAAGAAAAATTCTAAAAATTTCAAAAAAGTCTTAGCGGAACTTTGCCTCAGTAGTATTTTGCCCTAATATCCCCAAACAACAAAAGAGGCGCGACGTAATGAAGCCAATGAGCACTGTGATTAACACCTAAGATTGTAAGATCGTGGTGCTAAAAGTAACCTAGCTTGTGGCGTTTTTAATTATTATCGTCGTTTTTATGTGATTTTTGCTCGTAAGGTAGTTTAATTGTTTAGTGTTTCAGGTGAAACGCCCTTAAAAGGCGTATTTTAATTGCATAGCCAACCCTCAAATGAATTCAAGTATCCACGCCCGGCGGAACGTGTGCCAAAGTGACCAAAAGCCGAAGGCGTGAGACATCGGGTGAAGCGGTGGCCGTCGGGTGCGAAGATTTGGAGGCTGGCCTGCATATCTGGAGATAGGCTCAGCGTATCGATACGCCTTTTGCCCGTATCGATATTCGTAGGTTACCCTGGGCTCCAGTGAATGTTGTATCGATACGGCCTAAAACCGTATCGATACGGGGGCACTACGTGGAAAATGGCATTTTCAACTTAATGTCATGGTATCGATACTTTGCATAATTAGTATCGATACGGGGAGCTTTCGGCCAGATATTTGTTGCTTTTTGGACTTTCCACTTATGGATTAGTTGCTTGTTTTAAGATATTTTTAGATATTTGATGAGGGAGAAACCCATTTTGTATAAATTGAGGTTCCATCTCTCTCATTTGTATCTAGTTCATTAC
Source organism: Rhododendron molle (assembly GCA_025413875.1). NCBI lineage: Eukaryota > Viridiplantae > Streptophyta > Magnoliopsida > Ericales > Ericaceae > Rhododendron > Rhododendron molle. The sequence goes on from CM046390.1 coordinate 25,291,142, forward strand.
TACTTTTAGTTCTTCCTCCATTAATGTTGTTTCAAGCTTTTCAAGTGTAACTCTCTTAGAACTCAAGTAAGTTTCTCTCGTTTGTTAAAGTTGATCGTACGGACTAGGTCCTTTATAATATCAAGTTTATTTCCGTGTTCGTCGGTTAAAAATGTTGTCCATTCTTAGCATGCTTTCTTGTCGTTTCAGTATGCGTGAGTAGTCGTTAAGGCTTGGCCGTGGGGCGATTATCGCCTCGTGACTTATGTTAATCTCGCTTTTCTCAACTCTTGGCTTGAAGTTTGGTATGAAAAGTTAGGAAGGTTCGCCTTGTACGTAACAAAACTTACCGATGTTAATCTCTGGTGATTATATGCTCGCTTATATGGTTTCAGAGCGATGTCTCGGTCTGTGTTTGCCAAAAGAACGAAAGAGCTCACTTGTTTTCCATACTAAATTTCTAGCCCTTCCATGGTTTCAAAGTTAAATCCTCTGGTTGATAGCCTAAGCCGTGCGATTCAACCGTGTTTCGTTGAGATTGGTTCGATAGCCTAAGTTACAGACATTGATGACCCCGTTGCCTTGCCGCTTGTTTAACTTCTTTAAAACCCACTTTTCTAGTCTTTTAATTAAGTGTTAATCACCGTTCAAAGCAAAACCGAAAGTTGGCCGTCTTAAACGCCACAAACCCGTACTTCTAAAAATCCTAGCAAGTTGTAGAGATTTTCTCCGTGGAAACAATTCCGGACTTTCGGATATTATGCTAACATCGACTTACCCCTACGCTCGGGGTATTTCAACCTTCTCGGACGGTTAGGTTGGACGAAGCACACTGCTATCATTTTCTAAGATTTTTTTGATACATATTCTGGTACTTTGGACCTATCATTCTGTTTTCTAATTTTTATTTATCTAAAATAAAAAGTACATCGATAAATATTTGGGAGTTAAGGATTTAGGGTTTTTTTTTTTTTTTGGAGCAAAGCTGGAAACGATTTTTTGGGGAAAAAGAGGTGCCGAGGTGGGGCCTACTGTGGAAAATTTTGCCACATCATCAAGACGTTTGCCACTTAGGCATTTTCCATCCAAGTTTTGGATGAAAGGGTAACATTGAAATCGGCTAGAAACTACAAAGGTAAAATTGAAATAAAAAATTTTAGGATGAAATTGAAACTGAGAGATATTTGTAGGGACCAAAAAAGTAGATAAGCCTAAAATTTCATATAAAATTAGTGCAAGATAGATAGTAAATTAAACAAAAAAGGGTAAGAAATATTTTTGTTTATCGATTGATCAATTTCAATTTTTTTGGTGTGTGTGTGTGTGTGTGCTTTTTTTTTTTTGTGAACTAAACAAATTAAAGGGTAAGAAAAAAATCTGTGTGATCCTAAGTTAAGAAAAAATTTTCACGCATAAATTAATCAGTTTCGTTGGCGGTGATGGTCAATAGTTTTGCAATTCATCTTAGTTATAGTCAAAATCCATTGCGCCGCGCCTAAACTCTATTAAGTAAATAAATTTCCTCACGAATTATCAAAAAATAAAAAATAAATTTTCTCACTATTTCATTGTGGGACTCACAAGAACATTGTTTCGAATTTGTATTCAAGCAGTTTTATAAATTATTAGTGTACAAAACAGAGTGCTCGTCATTTATTACTTTCTTTCAGTCTTAAAATGACGCGACATACAAAGACTCTAGGCAGAGGAATGAAAAAATGAATTCAGGGTCTCGACATTGACAGAAGACCATGTTCGTTTTGCTTTTTGAATTTTGAATAATGAGTAGAGATAGAAATGAGAGTAATAATTGAAAGAAAATTTATTAGGAATTGTTCGCAGAGAAAAAATTTAAGATTTTGAAAATCTTAAATCCCCAAGCCAACATGGTCACTTTGAAATTGCCTAATTAATTTGTAGGCAAGGATGAGTTATATATGTTTCATCACAAACTAATGTCACACTGAATTACTGGTGGGAAGGGGGTGAGTGAAAACCACCAAGGACATCAATGGACAACGGTGAAGACCATTTGCAGGGTAAAAGTGAAGGGATGGTCGAAATTTAGCACTTCTAGAAGAGCGGAAACAATGGTATTTACGCGGCATTGAGGCCCAATTTCTCTACGCAAATTAAGAATGTTTACTACAATGGGAGACAATTGGAAATGCAATTGCTCTATTCACTGTCCTGTAAGGGAAACCTATATAACTTACGATGACAGTAGAAATTATATTTGTTAATCTTTTTTCAACATCTGTGGTTTTTCCAACCTCCATTGCCTACTTGAAAAACAACAAAAGAAAAGAAATGAAATGAAATGAAAAGACTTCTCCTTTCTCATGGACATTTATAAGATCCTTCCATTTGGTAGCACCTTAAGATGACATAGTCTTAAAGTGAAGGGCGAGGTTCAAATGAGAAAAGACTTACGGTGGATACCTAGGCACCCAGAGATGAGGAAGGGTGTAATAAGCGATGAAATACTTCGGGGAGTTGAAAATAAGCATAGATCCAGAGTACTTGTTGAGCATTTGGCGTTGCATTGTAGAACCATACCAGCGTACAACTAATTGTGAAATAGTAATATGCAGATAAATTCTTGGAAAAATGGTTTCAAACCATTAGTGTGTGAATGAGAAATTGTCTCCTAAGAGCAACAACATTAGCATAGGCAAAGAGGAGATTTCGGTAAAATAGCTCTGCAAACCTTGAAAAACCATGCTACACCAGAGTAGCAAAACCCCAAGGTAAAATACATTTGGTGTTTTGGTTCGGCAAAGATACCAAACAACTGTAGCTATGTATTAATAAACAAGGGAAAATTTTAGAAATGATCCCTCTAGTTTGCACGAATTCTCATTTTCGTCCATCTAGTATCAATTGTGTTACTTTTAGCTCTATAGTTTGCATTCTGCCCCAATTTGGTCCCTCTCGCTTACGGCGTTAATGAAACTAACGGAATTGGAGGACAAAATTGTCATTTCACCTCACAGAGGAACTAAATTGAGATTTCATGCAAACTAGAGGGACTATTTCTCTAATTTTATTTTTTACTTTTGTTTTTGTACACAAAATTATTTTACATGGAAAAACTACTTGATCCAAAAGATTTCAATTACTTTTTTTTTTTCATTTGCTAGTTTTGCGTCAAATTTTTGTGATTTATTGATTCGTCTAGGCGAGCGAAATCGGAAAAGTAAAAAAGATTGATCGAAACTCATAAATTTTTTTAAAAAGTAAAAAAAGTCGTCATTTTACTTTTTTTTCTCTTTATTCAAAAAAAATTATGAGTTTCGATCATACTTTTTTTACTTTTCCGATTCCTCTCACTTGGAAGAATCAATACGTCACAAAAATTTGACATAAAACAAACAAATGCAAAAAAAATTTAAATAGAGACAAAAAAAAAAAAATCACTTAGACTTTTTAATCCAAACCCACCCTTCAACCTTTTTCGTTTGAGGGATTCAAATTTTGTGGTTGGCGACAAATATATTATAGTACTTTTTTTGATTGAGAAGCGTACTATAATTTTGGCACAAACAAAAATAATATTGGCATTTGCAACACATTTGATTTGGTTGAAAGTAGTTTTTTACTTCCAAATATTTTTTATGATGAATTCCATGATAGGACAATAATTAAAGAGAAATGATTTTAACACTTTTCTTTTGTCCATTGACACTCCCTTTTATTTTTATTCACGTGAAAGTATCAAATTGCCTTTTATGTAAAATGAGTTACTTAAGAGGTTAGGATAATTTATAATTTCACACAATAAAAGATACTACTAAAAAAAAAAGAAGGCCTTGTTCGTTTGGAAATTTTGAGTGTGGTTTTTAATAAGAGTAATGAATGGAAATAGATAGATAGAGAAAGTTTATTGGAGACTGTATCCAAAAAATTTGAATCCCTCAAACGAAAAAGGTTGAAGGGTTGGTTTGGACTAAAAAGTCAAAGTGAATTTTTTTTTGTCTCTATTCAAATTTTTTTTGCATTTGTTTGTTTTGTGACTTATTGATTCGTCCAAGTGAGAGGAATCGGAAAAGTAAAAAAAAGTATGATCAAAACTCATAATTTTTTTGAATAAAGAGAAAAAAATGTAAAATGACGACTTTTTTGACTTTTTAAAAAAATTTATGAGTTTCGATCAATCTTTTTTACTTTTCCGATTTCGCACGCCGAGACGAATCAATAAATCACAAAAATTTGACGCAAAACTAGCAAATGAAAAAAAAAGTAATTGAAATCTTTTGGATCAAGTAGTTTTTCCATGCAAAATAATTTTGTGTACAAAAACAAAAGTAAAAAATAAAATTGTAGAAATAGTCTCTCTAGTTTGCATGAAATCTCAATTTAGTCCCTCTGTGATGTGAAATGACAATTTTGTCCTCCAATTCCGTTAGTTGCATTAACGCCGTAAGCGAGAGGAACAAAATTGGGGCAGAATGCAAACTATAGGGCTAAAAGTAACACAATTGATACTAGAGGGACGAAAATGAGAGTTCGTGCAAACTAGGGGGACCATTTCTAAAATTTTCCCTACAAATAAGTATATGTCAAAGAATAAAAAAGTAATAATAATAACATGAACAACCAGTAAATGTAAATTTTTGGAAACACAAAATCATGATCATTGTTTCGCTAAGTAGCATATTATCTTCTTAACTACTAGGTGGAAATAATAAGTTATTAGTCTAAAATTTCTAATTAGGAAAAGAACAGAAGAGATGTCAACTAAACCATGGTTTACAAAATAACTGTTCAAATCCTCAAATAATGGAATTTACTAAAATTAACCTATGTGCAAAATTCTAATGAAACCCAAAAATTACAAGGACAAATCCAAATACTTTTGTAAAATTCTTTTGTCTTCTGAACTATCAATAATGCTATGTTTCATTGACTCTTATGAACTGTTGTTATTATCGATCCACTTGCAATTACTCTGTTATGAAAACATATCAAGATTGTTGTGAAGTTGGTTTGTACTTAAATTAGCTCGAGATGGTTGTACAGTGGTTCAAATATTCTTTGTGTGTGGTGATATCATGATCTGTTTACTCGTCATATGAAATTATTGCTTTGTCAATTGAACTGAGAACGTAGAAAGGACATAAGGGACATTGGAGGAGTTGTGGGCTTAGAGATCTTATGGAGACGTTGTTCTGGTTAAAGGAAAAAGGTAACAGATGAAAGGTTGTGGGCTTAGCAGGACCTCGGGGGTAGCCTGACAGGACCTCGTGTGATCGAAGGTAGCCTGGTAGGACCTTGAGGGCAGCCTGAAAGACCCGGTGTAGCTAGGGTGGCCAAGCAGGACCTCAGGGGTAGCCTGGCAGGACCTCAAGTATTGAGGGTAGCCTAGCAGGACCTTAAAGGCAGCCTGATGGACCTAGAATTGTGGGGGTGACCAAGCAGGACCTCAGGTATTGAGGGTAGCCTAGCAGGACCTTGAGGGCAGCCTGATGGACCTAAATTGTGAGAGTAGCCTACTAGGACCTCAAGATGTTAAGGGTAGCCTGGCAGGACCTGTAAAGTATGTCCAGTGAAATTCTAAGTTTGGAACGTGGTGAATACTGCCGTGTTGGAATGATTATAGAAGTTGAGATTCTGAAATTTACTTTAGTTGATGGTTATATAATGAAATGAGTTTTTTGCTCTTCGATTCTTACCTCCTTTTTATTACAAACGTGATTACTTGTAGTGTAAGGGTTAATGGGTAAGATTTATCTATTGAGTTTCAAAACTCATTTTAGTGCCGTTTGGCCTGGCGTTTCATGTCAGGTATTCAGAAGACAGGAGGTGATCAACATTTCCAGGAAGATAACCCGATTGTTGAGACTGAGCAAGAAGAAGCTTGAAACCCGCATCAGATTTAGTGTTCTGGTCTATCCTTTTTGTTAAATAAAGTTATCAGATTTCTGTACTTGTATCCTTAGAAGCTTTGATTTGTTTTTAGTACTAAATTTCCAGATTTCAAGAAATGTAATCTGAAATGATTATTTTTATTTATTTATTTATTTATTTTACTCAAATTATGTTTATCGTAAATTTGAATTTTAAAGCTTCCGCTGCTAAACATTGTTTTGGAGATTAATTTACCTAAATTCATTTAAACATTTATTTAATAAAAAAATGATTTAATAACGTTTCCGAAAATCGGGGCGTTACAACCCCTCCCTCCGTCTCTCTCTTTTAGTATATTTTATAAGGATAAAGAGGTATAATAGAGAGGATTGGTATGGGGTGTTGAGAGATTTGAGTAGGCAAAATAAAAAATTGGATTATTGGGTAGGTAAAATACATTTTACTGGTGTACATGCTCGAAATTTGATCGAAAAGGGGAGGTGCGGACCGATCCGGATATTGTTCAAGTTAGGGCATTTGGATTTTGCTTCGGTCCGCACCTCCCCTTTCTTGATCGAATTTCGATGATCCAAGCCGTTCAATGTGTTCAGAACGTAATTTTAAGAGTATCTGCGAGAAATTAGCCAAAAAAAAAAAAAGAAGACCAGAAAAGGCTTCATCCGAATAGTTTTTTTTATTGATCTATACAATAAAAACTGCTCAAGTCAAGCCCTTCCTGGTCTGAACACATTGAGCGGCTCGGATTATCAAAATTCGATCGGGACGTTATTTAACGGAGCCTTTAACAATATCCGTTAGTCATTTGGACGGAAAGGGTTGTTTTGATTAACAAAAGATAACGTTGGGAGTAAAATTGATTTTTTTGAAAGTTTGGGAGTCTAATTGAAATTTAGAGTGAAGGTTGAAGGGTATTTTGAAATTTTCCGAATTAGAAATGAAGGATAAAACTGGACTAATATAGAGACCAGATAACACAGAAATACAAGGAGAAATTCTAAATTGAGGAGATAAAAAGAACAGACACAAACTTCGTACACTATCTTTAGCGTTCTACAATGGCATCCCAATGTCCTTAGCGGCAATTTCACAAGGCATGTTACACTGCTTCTTGTTTGTAACTTAGTCGTATGTTACTCTTATTTTTTTTGGGTTTGGATTATGGAAAGTGGAAATGAGGTTTTTTACAGATTGAAATGTGATTTTTTTCTTTCTTCTTGAAAATGTGTTGTTTTTTGTGGAAGTGGAAACCCAATAGACCCTTGACAGAGCTCAACGGAGAAAAAAGATTCATATAGTCGGCCTCAATTGATTGAACTTAAGGCTAGGTTTGGAAACCCAATAGGCCAATATCGATTCTGGGCCATTGGGGTAATGTTTTTTTCTAGTGTTTAGCCTGTTGGGCCTCCTCAAAAACCTGGAAATATCGTTTCTGGGCCTACTGACACGCCACAAATATCAGGCAGCCCACGACCCGCCCACCCGAGGCCCAGTTTGGTCAAAACCAGTGGCAGAGCTATGTTGGGGGCCCTCCCGAGTTTTAATTTTTGTATTTCATATATACCTGATTTTTAATATTATTGATAATTGTTCGTGTATAACTACTTATAATCTTAATAATTTTGAATTGATTTGATAAAAAAAATCGATCATTTTCCATCCTCATTTATCAATTCTTTTATAAATAAAAAATAAGCATCTAACAGTTGAAATAACCTGAAGAAAAAATATAAAATGATTGGTATACTTTAACTGCATTAGGCTAAAATCACTTCAATGTACAAATTTAATATATTGGAAAACAAAAAAACTTCATGATATAATAAATATACGCTCCGATTAAAAAAATCCTGGCTCCGTCACTGGTCAAAACAAAGCCCAATTCGAATGGGCTTGGGCCACTCCTAGCCCAATCCGATGGAAAGTCGGCCGGGTCAAACCCGACATGTGAACAGTCCTAATTCCCATACCGCATTTACTAATTGGAAGTCCTGCTACCTTCGCTTCGTATATGCACCTTGTCCAATGATCAAACCCTAACTTGAACCCTGCTCTGAGTGTAAGTCAAGTTTGCCAGCCTTCGAGCACATAGCACAAATGTATGATAATAATATAATATATATACTACGAATAATTACTAATCTGTCTATTAAAAAAAATCTATTAATCAAAGGTAGATGAAGTACTTACTAACCCTAAATACTCTTCCAATTCCTTAGGGAATTACCCACAGAATTGTAAGGAACATGCACCGATCCAATAACTTGTCGAAGCCTTTCAACATGGGCCTAAAATGCTAAGCCCATCGTAGTTACCAATAGTTTATGCATGGTTTGTTAGACGTGGGATATGATTTTGAAACAAATTTATAACAAAAATATAAAATGGATTAATTACTTGTTGCCCCTGTACGGACGGTCAAAATAAATCAACCGTTGACCGATTATAAGACTCTGGTCAGCCTCTCATGATGCGACGCGTGGAAATAATAAAGGAGTACAATGTAGACGATTATTGCTACGACAGGCCCCGCGCGCGCGAAGTTAGCGCGCACGTCCTTGCTGCGGGCGGGGGGTAGCGCATGAACGAATGCGAACTCATCAAGGCGAACAAGCAGCGAGAGACATCGCGAGGAAGAGCCGGTCCGCGCGGACCATAGAGGGTCCTAGAGCGCGAAAAGGACCGAGATACCTACAGGTTGCTTAGACATCAGAGCGCGCCCTAGTCAAAGGCAGAACCGATGGGCCCAGAAGAGACACGATCGTTGCAGGTCGCGACCTTACTCCAACGGGAATTGAGGGAGATCTAGTGGTTTGGCGGTTAAGGAAGATAAGGGACCGTCACGGGGTGGCGCGCGCTACCCGCGCACCGCGCGCGCGCTGACATCACCTCGCGACCTCGGGAGCAGAAGGGACACGTGTCGAAGCTAGGTTGGGCCATCCGGGGGGACCCCCCAGGCCCAGAGGCCTATAAATAAGCACCGACATTGCCTTCTACAGACACAAGGACATACGTACGGATAGAGACAGAAGGAGACTGTTCCTAGAGAGAAGATTGAGGGATACTGGACTGAGAAAGAAGAACATTCTTCTCAGACTTGTGTCGCGCGATCCATCTGGGAAGAACTGTCAGTGGCACGCTGCCTTTGTCCTTTCTACTCCCGTGTCCTCTTCCTCCACCTCACCAGATCTTTCCCCTTTCCCCCATTCCTCTTAACAATTGACCAATCACACCTCTCCAGCTCACGTAAATTCACACGTCAGCTACCCTGCGCAAAACACGACCCTACACCCCCTTTATCTACACAACTTTGAAACAACTTTTCAATCCGTTTAAATCGGTGCGAAAATCTTATTTCTCTGATTATTTTATCCTAAAGGATCTTAATTAATTTTTTGCTCTAGAACTCTCGTTAGTTAGTCCTAAGAAATATTTGGTTCTACTATTTTCTTAGGACTAATTAATGAGAGTTCTAGAGTCAAAAATTAATTATAACCTTTAGGATAAAATGATCATAGAAATAAGATCTTTGTACCGGTTCAAACGGATTAAAAATTGGAGCACTTAATTTTTCATAAGCTGTTTATATATTAAAAAATGTGGTTAAAAAATTAACCGCTCCAATTTTTAATCCATTTGAATCGGTGCAAAAATCTTATTTTTATGATCATTTTATACTAAATGGTTATAATTAATTTTTGACTCTAGAACTCTCGTTAATTAGTCCTAAGAAAGTAGTAAAACCAAATATCTCTTAGGGCTAACTAACGAGAGCCGTAGAGCCAAAAATTAATTATGATCCTTTAGGATAAAATGATTAGAGAAATAAGATCTTCGCATCGATTCAAACGATTGAAAATTAGATCATTTAATTTTTTCTTTTTTATAGATCATGTGACATGCACATGCCCTTTGACGATTTTTTGGATCCCAAACTAACGGCAGACCTTATGTGTTAGGAATTGAAAGATAAAAGGAATAGATTGTAGCGTTTTATAGTAGAAGGGGGTAAAGTGAAAAATGCGTATAGATAAAAAGGGCAACAAATAATTAACCCATATAAAATTGAAAAAAGAAGGAATTTCAGTGGGTGCCGCGGCTTTCACTGAGCCCCCACTACCTCCAGCACTGACGTCTACACTCTTCCAATCTCATCTAACCAATGCCAGTAAATCACCGGAGTTTTCAGATGGGTTATATCTCGCCAATGAAATAACCAGTCCTTCTAAACTATGGAGAGAGGTGTCTTCATTTTTCTGGGCCCAAAATTACTTAGCTACGCTAGTCCTCGATTTTCATGTGATTTTCAGCAGCCCCTCTACGAAACGGCTTTAATGTATAATTGGACTCCGAAACTAACTCTCGTAGGCCGGTTCGACTGTCTATGTTGGTCATAACAAACAATTTTGAAACAAATTTATAAGAAAAATACAAAATTGAAAATTTAGTGGGTGCCCAGGTCTCCACCAGTGACGTCTACACTCTGCCAATCTCACCAAACCAGTGCCAGTAAATCATTGGAGTTTTCAGATGGTGTATCTCGTCGGTGACATAACCAGTCCCTCTAGACCATCGAGAGAGAGTAGTTGGGCCTTCAGTTTTTTTGGGGCAAAAAATTACTTACTTATACTAGTCTTCGATTTTCATTAATTTTCAGCAGGCCACTACGAAATGGCTTCAACATATAAGGCTCCGTTCCGGAACGCGAATAAACTGCTTATTTTTTAAAAAGGTAATTTCAAGCTTAAAAATAATGTGTTTACGCAAATAATTTTTCTACCACTATGGATCTTGTTTGATAGATCTCATCAAGATCTTTAATACGGTGCAAAAAAAATAAAAAAATTATTTTTCGTTTACATTATTTTTTAGTTTAAAAATGTAAAATAAGCTATTTATTTTTTAAAAAGGTTTCTGAAACGGGGCCTAATTGAGCTCTGAAACCTACTCTAGTAGGCCAGTTCAACTTCCAACGTTGCCATAACAAACAAGAATGATTTTGAAATTTTTTTATAAGATACAAATATATATATATATAAAGGAATTTCAGTGGATGCTCGAGCCTCCACTGGACCATCACTGCCTCCGGCACTGACATCTACACTCTGCCAATCTCATCAAACCAATGCCAGAAAATCACTGGAGTTTTCAGATGGTGTATCTTGTCGGTGAAATAACTAGTCCCTCTAAACTAAGAATGGCAACGGGATGGGGCGGGTTTTTGCATACCCTGACCCTGCCTCGAAAATCATTACCCGCCTCCGGCCTTGCCCCTACCGGGTTTTTTTTGGGTACTCTCGTTTCCGTCCCGATCGGGGAACGGGTTTACCCGCCCCGCCCCGTAAAAATTAAAAAATTTAAAGTATAAGTAAAAAAGTAAAAAGAAAAATGTTGAATAAGAATAAAAATTGGAGTATCTAGAAAATAAACTTTTGAAATTATTTTTGTGTCTTTTGGTATCGCGATTTTATCTAAACTTTTAATTGCAATCAATATTTTAGATATCTCATTCTATTTCTTTATGTGAAGAATTTATTATAAATATTTGAAGAAAATTTTTTAAAAAGTCCACTAAACATCAATAAATATCAAATTTTATTTATTTTTTAAATTTAATTAGGCTACTTGACAGTAAAGAGACATTATTTTTTGGATTAATGCTAAAAAAAATGAAAGGACATGTATATAAGTGTGTGTATATGACGAGGTGGGTTCGGATAATTTTAGGGTCAGTATTTCGGGGCAGGGTACTTTTGCCCTGAACCCTACCCAAACCCAGGCGGGTCTGAAAACTTTTACCCCGACCTCGACCCGATACCCGAAAATGGGATGGAAAACCCGTTTGGAGCAGGGCGGGATGGGTAGGATTGCCATCCCTGATTAACTATGGAGACTATGGAGAGATTGGTTGGGCCTTCATATTTTTGGGCCCAAAATTACTTACCTGCACCAGTCTTTGATTTTCATGTGGTTTTCAACAGGCCCAATACAAAACTACTCTAACATGTAATTGGACTCCGAAACTAACTTTGGTAGGTCGGTTCAATTGTCTACGTTGGTCGTAATGTTCTTTTGCTAATTATTGAGAAGAATAAGTAACAATTTTCCCCCTTATCAAATCTTTACTTGAATTCAAAAAGGGAGAGAATAATAATATTGAGGTTGTTCATCTTGTATTCTTGTGCAGTTGGAATGAGTTTTAGTGCGTGGGTGATGTCTACTTTACACTTCCGTGAAAAGAAAATATGAAGTAAAAGAGCTAAATTCCTATGTAAATTCTACGTCCGGACAGAACCTTATTCGACTTCAAAATTTATGTGGAAATAAATTGCTTGAAGAACCAAAGTAGAATACAGTAATTCCTAGCATGGCAGAGTTAGGGTTCTGTCTAAAATTGGACAAGTTCCGTTGACGATGTGAACGTTTTGAGGCTTGGTTACATCATTCATTTGGAATTAAACGTTCATGAGCAAAATTGAAAGAGCAACTTTTCCCCAAATTAGGACTAAACTATGACGAAAAGTTTGGCTTTATATCAAAAACTTATTCTGATAATCAAACGGATTATGTAACATTATATACTTGGTCTATTCAGGAATTATATGTGCATGGCACAAGTTTGAAGAATACCCAACTGCTTGGTCTCGATCTCTTGGTTTGTGTTACACCCTGTGGACAGGCTAGTAACAAAAGTTTCTTCGATTAATCAAACAACACTGAATTTCCACCAAATTAATTTTGCGAAATATATTATGGCACAAATTCTGCATAAGAATTCTGCACTTTTTTTTTTCTATTTTTGGGCTAAAATATAAGTTTATGTATGTGGGCCTTGTTAGTTTGTATGTGGGTCAGGTTATGGTTTCCTATTGTAATTGGGCTTCGTTCAAGCCGGCCCTAATTTGTCACTGCGTACCTGTCCAAGTATTAGGACAAAATCAAGGTCAACTTTATAGTTCTTAACCTGGCACGTGGTCCAAACACAATCCTTTCTCCTTATTGAAAATGCATTCCAAGAAAGACATCTTCATCGCATGAGATTAAAGCAAATCACATTTTCCAAGCCAACTAAATAACTACATCTACTAACATGCAATTATAAATAAATAAATGCGTATATATCCAACAGAGATTTAAAAAAAAAAAAAAAAACACACACACACACACACAGAGAGAGAGAAAAAACACGAGTTTGTAAGTAATTAAGTAAGCATGCATGCAAATGAGAATTTGTGTACGTAGAAGCATTTTTCAAACTTTCAACCCCACCACTTGTCCAATTTCTAGACTCCTACGTGCAATTAATATTTTACAACAATTTCTCAAACCTTTCTTTCTTTCTTTCTTTTTCCTGCTAAGCTTCAAAGCTACTAGCTCTTGGAATCATCACAACTACTAGTAATATATATGATGATGGAAATTGCAAAATTTCAGAGCTTTGAAGGCCGGCCAGTAAATTAATTTATAGGAAGCTCAAACGCAAATCCAAAGGAGGATGATCCCTGAACTGATAGTTAGCCGCAATCCCAATGTTGTACGAGAAGCAGGGGTTAGCCAGCTCCTTGCATTCATTGAATGAGTTCAATGGAAACAACTCCAACGTCTCAATCACTCTTTCAGGCTCCACCACTTGATTTACCTCTCCAAAATCTGCCATGAAAAGAACGTGAATCTAATTAGGAAAACTTTTTACGCGAAAAGAACAAAAAAAAGTTACACAAAAATTTTATTAAGAATTAATGATTTCAGTTGAAAGATCGATGAGGCCCAATAGTAAGTCTTTTTGTTCAAAGTGAAAGCACCACATTAATTAATATACCAGATTATTGAGTACTGTGAAGATTACTTTGAAACCACATTAACGTTTTCTTGTCATAAAATTTCTATCTGGGTATAGGAAATATTAGTCAAGACTCAAGAACTTGATGAAAACTACTAACATAAGGATGGCTAACAACGTTAAGCTTTTTATTCAGAGATGATATATAGTTTAACTTACATTTAGTGGAGGAAAGCTTGTGATCTTCACGATAATGGATCTCATGATGTTGTTGATGATGATCAGCAACTGAAACTCTGCGACGCTTCTGTCTCTCCCTAGCTTTATGATTCTGAAACCAGTAAAAAACGTTCTTGCTCTCGATCTTCCCATAAAAGCTCAGCTGGGACGATATCTTTTGAATCTGGTCAGTGCTCGGGGTTCTGAGCCCAGACCTGAACAGGTCAGTCAGAACTCTGACTTGTTCAGTCGTCGGATTCCACCGCCCGCACTTACTACCACAGCCTCCACCGCCACTGCCGCGTGGCTTAAGACAAAAGCCTGACATCCCATCATCCATTTCTAAAGTTCTGAACCTCTGATGTTTGCTAGTACTTCTGAGCCTCTGAACTCAAAAAGACTAGAGTTCGTGTGCATGTATAAATACCAAAAAAGTGGTTGATTTTGTTCCTTTTTTTAATTTGATTAGTGTGTGTGTGTGTGTGTGTGTTAAAGGTATTGTTTATGTGCACTCTGTGCTTTGATTTTAGAGAATGGGGGAGGTAGAACTTTGAGGATTTGATCGCATTGTTTTGTGGCCTGTTTTTTCTTTTTTGTGTGCAAAAAGAGAAAAAGGAGAGATAGACATGCACAAAAGCTGCCACTGTTCAAACATTTCGGTCGGAGAGCAGACAAAGAGGTAAGTTCTCCAATTTTGTATAAACTACTCTTATTAAACACTATCATGTTCTATTACAATAATACTCGTACTATGTTAAGAGTGATGGAATAAGCATTTTATAAGTCTTTTGTCTCTATACTTGCTATGTTAAGGTGAGTACCAAGTCTAAGGCAAGAGATCTGCATCTCAATATTTTTTTTTGTTTTGTTTTGTTTTTGCCTCCATCATGTTTTGAGATTGGTATGTTTTCATATTCTTATTGCATCATATCCTGGTAAAGGGTAATTAGATGGAGTGACAAAAAATCATAATAGAGAATTGTTTGTCGTATTCAGCTCAAAGCCAAATTCCACTATCAACAACAGACAACAAGTATCATAATGTTATAATGTTATGGTGAACACCTATGTGTATCACATTTGGATATCATCTTATGTAGCACTTGACATGAACCTATACGATGTGCTATGAATGGACTGATCGTACAGTGTAAGAAATTTTATGAAGAAACTACAACAATTATGAAAGAACTTTAAAATCTACGTAGGATAGTTGCCGTAGCTCATCCACCCTCGGTCTGTCCTTGTGCATGTCTTATATATATACGAGTGGGTTCATAGATCATATTTTGGACATCTAAAATTGAGGTAACTAGATAACTTATTGTTTTAGTAGTAGTAGGTTAGCTAGCTAGTGCAATGGCTCCAAACCCTCAAAGACGTATGAATAATACAAAGTGTTCTCATATACTAGTAGAGAAGTGTTGGTTAAAGATCACATGAAATGGTAACTAGCAAAGAAGGTTGGTTGGAGTGAAAGTCAAAGTTCCCAGATTGTCTGATCTTAATTGGACGGGTGTGATCAAAATTCCCTGACATGCATACTGAGTTTTAGTTGACCAAGGAGTCAAAAATTGGTTGGACTCATAAACCTTCTTTTAATGGTGTATAATGGGGACAGATGGTAGAGGACAGTAAAATATACCACTCCAATTTTTCACATTTGAGAGAGAGAAAGAGAGAGTACTCAGAGAGGAACAAGTGGAAGGGGACCAAATTTGGCTTTACTCAAATCCAGTGGCTCCTGTCTCAGCCAAATGAAAGCTCTTTATTGATAAGTCATGTTTGAAATCAGGGAGCTTTAAATATATATAAAGAAAATTAGACTGTAGATTTGACTCATTTTTGGTTCCAGCTAGGTGACTGCGGGATGCATACAAAAAACATAATATTGTAATTTATGTAGGAATTTGTTCTGTCAGTTTATCAGGAACGAATCGAGGATTTGAGAAGTTGAAAATCATAGGCATGTGTTTCTGATTTATGAGAATGCAGATTTTAGAGGAATAATACCATCATAGTATTAGTTAGGTTAATACAAGACCAGCTCATGTTGGCTAAATCTTACAAAATTACTATATCGGAAAAATGGGATGCTTCCAATACCTATCGACGTCCTTGATCCAACAAAACAGGGACGACCCAAACTCATTGGAGGCCTTAGGCCAAATTTGAGGTTGAGGCCTTCAAGAGAGATGATGTATTGATGTTAAACCTTTCAATTTCCTATATTTTTGTTTTCATTTGAAACTCATATCTTTTCCTTTTTGAGATTTCAAGTTATTACTCTAGAAATAACTTAAGCATCTAGCGATAATAGTTCTAGCTAGGGTATGAGAGAGTTGATCTAAGAGCATTCGCAATGGGAATAATCAAAATCAATAACCAAAATGTGCCACGTCAGCATTTGATTATCCATTTAGTTCATAATCAAACTTAACAACATCTATCTCCACATTGGTTATTTTTGCATCCCTAACCAAAAAAATCTCAAAATACTCAATGCACCTATGTCCAATCGCAAATGAGTTTCAATCACGCATCCGATCACACTAAATTATTCGTCTCGATGAGACGATTCCAATGAGGGGTGTTTTTGAGTTATTGAGTTTCGAGTTTCCTTATTGGGTTTGGTTATTGAGTTTTGGTTATTGGTAAAAGTTGTTAAGTTTGGTTATGGAATGAGTGAAATTTGATTATTTGCTAAAAGACTTGTAACTTTGCTTATTACAATGTGAGGTGTTTTTTGAGCATTATTGTTAAGTTTGCTTATTCACATCCATTTGATTATTATAATGCGGATGCTCTAATGGAATGATCAAGCTTTGATAAAAAGATCTTTTCTAGAACGTCTTTTTTACAAAACTAAGGTTCTTCATCAATTGGAATATTTTTTGGAAAGTCAAGACTTATTGATGTAGAGTAGGTCGCGTCCACGACTCAAGCCAAACTAAACTAGAGGCAGGGCGACAGTGACAGAATGACCCGTGGACCATAGGGTTGAAGTTTTATCTCAAATTCGCTCTTCAAAGAGAGAGTACGTCTAGCTCAAACATTGTTCGTGTTTTCTTTTTGCACTTAGTGTGGGCAGCATGCCCTGAAATTTCCGAATTCCAAAGCGAGCCTTCGAAAATTTCGTTTCCCGAAGCAAGGGCCCATAATCGAGGGAGCGCAATAGCGGACAGAGGCTGTGCACGCGCTCGCCAAAAATACAGAGTCGCCACCTGGGTTTGAAGGTCCGTCACCCAAGGAACCGTATTTCGAAGCACCTGCCGCGCTATTTGATTTGAAAAAGTGAAGGAACCAGTCCGTCATAACCATATCTGGGTTCGGGAGCCAGGTTACGAGAGGGGAAGGGTTTTAAGGCACCCCTCTCGCCCAATCCGGAGATCGGTCTCTACTTAGGCATTTTGCGAAAATGTGATTCTTCTTTTATTAATCAATTTTAAGGCAGTTAGGGCGGGGGAACAGTTAATCGGGGATTAAAACTGTAACACGATTTGCAAGATGTGATACAAACATGGCACGGATGGATGAAATAATGGAAATAGGATGAAATCCAGCCCTATGATGAGAAATAAACCAGACTGCTCATAAAATGGATGTGCCATACACCATGGCCACCTTTGCATGCATGGATCAACATGCATGCAAAGAAGACCACCGCGCGACACACTCACTCACTCGCGCGAGGGTCCTATTTCACCACATGTTGAATTTAATCCTCTTCTGGGCTCTGGAAGGATCAGTGCACACCCACGAAGCAAACCAAGCAGTTTAAATGGACTGAAAGTAAATGAATATTACTAATTATTACAAACAGGAGCTAAATTAATTGAAATGCAACCCCTAAACAGTGGGGGTGTTATAACAAAGGCTAAGGGCCAAATTGCTCATGCAAGGGCAATTACTGGAATCAGGAAGACCTCAGACGAGACAAAGGAGTCTCGCGAGAGTCCCGACCGACTTTCAGAATTACTTTGCATGCTACGGGCTTTAGTACATGTCCGTAAGCTACCGAAGCATTCCAACCAAATAAATAAACACAGAAAGTTAAGATATATGTTTTAACATGCACAAATGAGCTAAAATACCTAACATACTGTAAAACCAATAATAACATGATAAAACATGGAAAAGCAGCATCCCCAAACCCCACGAGGACTGTCGCGCGAGACAGTAAACTGTCGTGCGTGAGTCTGAATCACTCGCGCGAGGGTATGCTTCATCCAGTTTCTTGTAACTTTGCTGACTTTAGGACCAGAACTGGTATTGATTACCAATCCTGGCCCTGACAGCCCCCCTGAGGGATCAAAACAGTAAGCAGTTAAAGGTGCTTATACCTTTGCTTGAAAGGTTTTGGGAAGGTTTGAACAAGTTGAGAAGCTTGTGATGGAAAATGGAGTGAAGAAATGTATAGAAAATGAGCTAGGGATGAGAGCCTTTGTGCTTTCAAGAGTTCTCAATCTCCTAAACTTTTAAAGTTGGTGAATTTTTGTGGCCCTTGTAATGGAAGAACAAGGGAGGTGTTTATAGGAGATGCCAAGGGCCAAGGGTGGTGGCAAACGCCCCCTTAGGACCAAATTTGGTGGCTAAGCTTGGTGGAAAGGTGATGGGAAGGGTTGTGTGAGGGTATGTTCCCAAAGCCTGCACTGTACAGTACTTTGTGGAGAAAAACGGGGTTCAGCAGCCCTGTAGCTCCCCTGGCAAGCAACCAACTAGCTGAAAAAAGGTGAAAGGGACAGCTCAGGACCATCGTGCGAGACAGTGAGACTCTCGCGCGAGCGTTCCACCTGTCGCGCGTGGGTCAACAGTCAAATGTTTGACTTTGACCACACCTGGCAAAGCAGACTGTCGCGCGAGGCAGTGACTTCCTCGCGCGATGGTCCAATCCAAATCCAGGGTTGACTGATTTTTAATTTCTTGGTTTAGGGGTTCAAAGGGGGTTCCGCACACACCAAGCTCAAACCTTTCCAACCTTAAGACTGCTTTTCGATCTGGTTCATCATCGGGGAAACAAGAAATCGTAAGTAAAGTAATCTGGAAGCCCAGATTGAGGTGTCTACATTTAGCTAGTTTCGTGAAAGGAGACTGTGATGCATCACTTATACACTGCTTACATACATCTATTAGTAGTCATAGTCAGGACTGTATTACTTACGTACATACATAGTCATTCTGTTTGTGTAGTTCTTTTCTTTTCCTTTCAAGTTGAATGATTGTTTGTTTCTCGATGTACCATTTTTGAGTTAATAATATATTGTTTTTGCCGATCAAGGAAAAAAAGTGAGGTCTCTCTAAATTGGACAGTGGAGACCTTAGACATGCACAACACAAGTCTTAATAATAGCCTAGTACTTGGGCGCCCTGCACATCAAAAATAAGAGAGTATGTTCTCTCCACCTCTGGTGGAAACCTTCCACCACTGCCTATGGGTCCCATAAGATTTTTTTTGTTCTAATCTGAACCGTTCATCTTGTAAAATACATAGAATAGTACATCCATGAAAAAAATCAGCTTGATTGGATATCGATAGATATATCAAAAATTGAATTTCGGTTTGCAGAATGAACGGTCATAGATTTTGAAGTTAAACTATCTATAACTGTCCATTTCTTAAATTGAAAGTAGATTTTTAATATACTTATTGACGTCCGATAAATCACAATTTTTGCGTGGATATATTACTTTACGGACCCTATAACATAGACGGTTTAGATTATAACAAAGGGTGTCTTGTGGGGCCCGTAATTGGCCGTGGTGGAAAACCCATGGTTTCCACTGCTGGTGGAAATAATTTTATCTCCAAAAAGAAATGGACTACCTAATGAAACTTCAACTTTGAATTTGCAAGAGAGCGGGAAGCTCCCACTTCCGTTTGATGTTAAAGTAGACATGCTAAAATGGGACAAGAGTCTAAAAGTCTAATGTTGTTCATAAACATTAATCTCTCTCGATCTCTTGTGATTGGTCAAAAATAGTGGGGTGGGTATGCCCACTTACTGGTTTGATCCTCTCTTTTTTTCATTTTTTGCGCTCCTCTTGTCCCCTCGTAATTAACAAGAAACCAATTTACGCTCAATCATCAGCACGGCTATTTACACGTAAGAAACCAAAAAGAAATTAAGAAGCTAGTTTGTCTCTGCCTTCCTGAAAAACGGCCACAACTTGGGCCACCCACTGCTAGTGTTTCCATTTCATAATGAGAAAACGGCCGGCCACAACGTTCGCGAGCTTCGCAGTTTCTCGGTGAACTATGGCTTTCTTTCTAATCATCAGAAGTTCGATCGGCACTCCAAATTTGTAGTTTAAGCCCCGTAATTACCTGCTGTCGTGCTCCTGTTTGTTTCCAAATTAAAAAAACAGGCCTGGGAACAGCGAGTGGTGCAGTTCTAGGCCTTGTGCAGGCATGCCAGGGCAAGATTGCTGCCCAAATTTGTATCAAGGCCTGAAAGCCTCAATCCAGGACTGGATTGCAGTCCAACTTCGTGCTAAGGCCTGAATGTCTCAGATCTGACTTCGTATCGAGCGATTGCGTACGACCTAAGGGGTGAGGCCGTATGGTGGTTCGTGGTTTGCCTTTGCGGGATAAGGACTTAGAATTTTCCTAACCGTTGTTAGAAAATGGAAAGAAAAAAGAAACAAGGTGCGATGAACTTAAAAGAACTTCATTAACGGTTTAACGAAGTTTAGGTACAAGGAAATAAAAGGAACTAAAATCTAGGCTGGCTAGATTGAACTGAAAGATAAAATACTTTGCAGGAAAGTAAAGAAATGGAAATGAAAATGCATAAGCTGTGAGCTTTGAGGTTGTGGACCGAAAGATAAAAATGGTTGAAAGATAAATGAAAGATAATTTGCATAAGCTCTGGGCTCGTATGGTCGTGGACCCTTGATAAAGCCTTCAAAACTGGTATTTATAGGAGCTACATGCCTTGAGCTGCTTCAAAATGCTCCAATGCATGGCTGCCATGTGGCCTTCTAGCAAAGGCTTACGCTCGAACAGATTCAAAATGCTCAAATAAGGAGCTATTTTTTGAGCAAAACGTGTCTTTTACTCCAAGAAAACAGCAAAAGCCTGAGAAAACCTTCTTCTTGCATAAAACTTTCTAGAAAGGGCAAAAAGAATTTCAGTTTCTGCAGCTTTCAGCCCTTTTGAGTTGCTTATGAGTCATCTACTGGCCTTTCCAAGGGTTGCATGCACGCCACCTGTCTTTTGCCTCATGTTGAAGAATGGGGTCCCACCGGTCCAGACCTTGAGCTGCTTGTGAGCAGCTTACCCACATCTGTCTAGCAGGAACATTCTAGGCTTTTGAGCTACTTACAATCACCATTAAGTAGCTTGCTAGAGAGAACCTTCTAGACCTTTGAGCTGCTCTCCATGCATGGTTGCCACGTGTCCCAAGGCTTGCTTCAGGTGAAAGATGCTGGCCATCCAGACCTCGAACTGTTTGTAAGCAACTTACCTAGACCTGCCTATTGAGAACATTCTAGGCCTTGGAGCTGTTTGTGAGCACCTTTAAGGCCTTTGAACTGAATGTGAGCACCTTTAAGGCATTTGAACTGATTGTGAGCACCTTTAAGGCCTTTGAACTAATTGTGAGCAATTGTAAGGCTTTTATTGCTAATCAAAGGCCCTAAGGCACGTTTTGAAAGTAGTGGGCCTATTGGTTGAGCCTGAACATGTAGTAACTCACGGGTCTTTACCCATTGTAAGCCTTCTGAGCCCATTGTAAGCCTTTTGACCCCAAGTCTGGAGAAAAACCCAAACTTTAACTGATTTGGACCTATTTATAGGCCTTGTTACCTTTAAGAACTGGGCTAGGCCTGGATAAAAATACCCAGGCCTAATGAGTCGATTCAAGACGTTGGCCAGCCTTGGCCTGAATTTATGATAACGAAATTTTAGGCATTAATTTGGCCCAGGCCTTTGCAAACTCAACTCGATCAATGGCGTTCAAATTGGCCTGATTTCATGGATAACCGATCATGAGGCTTTTCAAGGCCTGAGACCATCATTCAAGGCCTTCTTCTAACCAACAAATTGATTTTCTGAATTTTTGGCCAAAAATGGGTGTAAACAGCTCCTTTTCAACCAACCTCTTTAGTACCCTAGGTGGAGCAAATAAGGGGCCGAGTGGAAAATTCCCAGCTGGCTCAGCTTTTAGAGTTTTGTCCTATAGAAATTTTTAGGGAAAATGACGGTTCAGGACGTGTTTTGATAATTAATATCCGCCAAGGACAATCTAAGAACATTTGTTAATATTGAAAATGTCCTTAGCAGGTATTAATTAACAAAACACGTCCTTGGCCATCATTGTCCCAATTTTTTATTGTATTTGCCTTCCGCATAGATCCGTGGACTCTTGGTGATGTTAAGATAGGAAAATAATCTCATGTAGATAGAACATTATCTTTTGTATTACTTTCTCCGTTCCATATTGAGAGTCACACACACTCTCTCTCTTTCTAATTTTCAAATAAAAAAATCAACTCCTTCAGTGTATAATTTTTTCAATTTTTTTGCCTATATTAAAGATCTCAATTAGTATTTTAATTTGGGGCGAAAAAATTCAAAAATTATACATGGAAGTAGTTAATTTTTTTATTTGAAAAATGACACGACCTTTCGTAATGGATTCTCAATATCGAATGGAGGGAGTACAAACTTTAAAATGCAAAATCTTTTATTATATATATCTATTTTTTTAAAAATTTATATTTTTAGAAGCTACTTAATGAGATCTATCAAATAAGATCCATACTGACTATGAAATTATGTGCAGAAAAAAATTAATTTTTTGTGGTTTGAATTGTGCATTTTTTAAGGTGTGAATTGTTTATTACAAGGGAGTGTGAATTGTATATAACATGAGATGTAAATTGTCTATTACGGAGGGTGTGAATTTTAAATTTTTAGTCATAAGGGGTGTAAATTGTCTGCTATAGGAGGTGTGAATTATGTACAATAGAAATTTAAGAGGTATAAATTGTCTGTTATAGAAGGTGTGAATTATTGTCGATTTTTTGGGTGTGAATTGTGGTGTGAATTATCTGTAATATTTGTTTGTAATAGTGGTGTGGATTGTTGTCTATTTTTTGGATGTGAATTGTAGTGTGACTTGTTTGTTACAAAGGGTGTGAAAATTTTATATATGGGCATGAATTGTGTATAACAATGGGGTGTAAATTATTATATATGAGTTTGAATTGTGTATAACATAAGTTATGAATTGTGTACAACAAGAGTTTTAAAGGAGTATGAATTGTCTATTTTTTGTGAGTGTGAATTATGTGATATAGGAAGCATGAATTGTCTGTTATGGGGGATATGAATTGTTGATACGGGGTGTGAATTGTTTTATGTGGGTATGAATTATGTATAATAAGGGGTGTGAATTGTCTGTTAGAGGGGTATGTATTGTGTGTTTTGGGAAGTGAATTGTATAGAGACGGTATGAATTTTGCATTTGAGAGTTGTGAATTTTTTCATTTTGAAAAGTGTGAATTGTTCAAAAGAGGTAAGAATTATTCATTTAGTGGTGTAAATAACTTTTTGCGTGTACACAACTTAAGGGCAGTGTGAATTATCTATCATATGAGTGTGAATTGTTTGTTGTAAGGGATGTGAATTGTATAACAAGAGTGTGAATTGCCTATTATAGGGAGTGTGAATTATGTGCATTATGGGTGTGACTACTGAATACTGTGTCATTTAAAAGTGTGAATTGTGTACAAGTTTAGTTCAAGCTAGGGGTGCTAATTGTCTGTTATATGTGACATGAATTGTTGGTAATGGTAAATTGTGTATAATTAACAAAGAGATGTGAGTTGTTGTATAGGAGTGTGAACTGTATGGAAAATGAGTTTAAGAGATGTGTGAATTGTTTATTATAAGATGTGTGAATTGTTCATTTTGGGATGTGAATTGTATCGAGGAGGTGTGAATTCTGCATTTGAGAAATCTGAATTCTTTCATTTTGGAGGGTGTGAATTTGTTTAAGGGGTGTGAATTTTTAATTAAGGGGTACAAAATAATTTTTTTATGTGTACATAATTTCATATTCACAATGAATTTTGTTTGAAAGATCTCATTGCATAAGTTTCAAAAATATATTTTTTCAAAATTGAATATACACAACAAAAGTTATAGTTGCTTAAAGTTTTAACTATACATGAGCTATATATATTTATGTATCTATACGTATGGACAAGTACCTATACGTGGAAATATATGACAATTATAGAGAGAAGAAAAAGATATGATTATGAATATTTGGTGGTTTTCAAACAATACTCCACCACTCATCAAATGCCAAATGTCAATTTGTTTATCAAATCACTAACAAAAAAGAATGGATCCCGCAATATTAACCAATGATACATGAGTTGGGATATTACAATATAATATTCCATCCGCATGTGATAATTTTCCTATCCTAAAATCAAAAGGTGCGTGTGTGTAAGAAAAAAAGGACTTGTGCTGGATGGGCGTCACACGAGCATGGCCTAAATAGCTAATAGGTGATAAAAGTGGGCCGACTTGAAATAACTTTTTTTTTTTTTTATACGTAAACGGCTCCGGGCCAGCTTAATGTTTCTCGGTGAATTATGGTTTTCTTTCTAATTGTCAGGAGTTCGGTACTCCAAACTCGTAGTTTAAGCCCCTTAATTACTTGTTGTCGTGCTCTCTTTCAACCAACCTCTTATCATTGATGGAGCTACTAAGGGGCCAGTGGGACCCGTGCCCCCCTCCCCCACTTTTTTTTTTTTTTTGCAAAAATCTTATTTTTGTGGTTCATAGGTTATACTTTATATCTTCTTTTTTTTTTTTTGGACACGTAAGGGCTATTTGAGCCAGCTTAAACGTGCACGTCGATTATTCTCCTCTTCGGTTGGGTCGAGAGCAGGCCATCCACACTGGAACTACAAGATTCACAAGAAATCACTCTTGCGGCTTGGCCCCAAGTTCATATTTACCTTGTATTTCTGAATAATCTTTTTTATTCACATAAGTTTTATATTTCATGTAAATAAGTTAAATATTGAGAAAGTTTTGAACACCAACATTTAATTGGTCGACTTCGTAAAGTTCTGAATATCAATTTTTTGCATTCAGGAAACATAAATTTTGGCTAAAATTTAAATTTATCCTTTCATAGTAATATATATGATAGCTCTAAGATATAACAAATGCTAGTCTATAGAACCCAATTTTATTTTATTTTGAGGACCCTAAATTACGTAAATGAGATCGTGTGGTAATGACACTGCATGTTTTCAGATGATATGATAGCAACAATACTCAAGATTAATTCTTCAATTTTATCAAAACCGTTCAATAAAAACTTGAATCACTAGATTTATTTTTAGTCTTAAAAAAAATCACCGAACAAAAATTCCTTTCATTGTTCGACCTCCTATTTCGGTCCTTTTTCAACATGGTTGCATAGTCTGGATTTTGAATTGCTCTCTCATAGATAACACGATACAACTAACAGGCCGGGGCTCTTTCTACTACTTGTTACTTTTTTTTTTTTAATTTTTTTTTGTTTTTCATTCTTTTGTGGAGTGGACTACACTTGCCTTTTTGAATTTTGATGCATTTCCAACTCAGTGGACGAGAGAGTGCAGGGTCAATTTGTTGTGCGTGCTTTCTACCCACAATTCCCAATAGTTTGTCCCTCACGACGATATAGTACGTCCATTGTCCGTTAGCACTTGGCCACACTTATACTTTGCCATGTTAGTTTTTCTAAATCGGATGTCCGAATTCCGAACCAATTTAAGTAATCACATTCTAATTAGTAATTCAAAAACTTAAACTTAATGACCAGACAAATTAACGTCTAATAATTTTAAGAATATTTTGTTGTTGGTGAGAATTGAACTTGCAAACTCAGAAGATAAATTTTGAGGGTAAATTTTGTCCGAATGTGCCGAAAAAGGGTGGTTTTCCGCCACTCCCAGTGGGCCCCTTTCGCACATTTTTTTTGGATAATTCAAATCGTGCATCTTATAGAGTCTGTAAAATAATGTATGTACACAAAAAATTAGCTTGTCTGAATATTAGTAATAGATATGTCAAAAGTTGAGTTTTTAAACAAAAAAAATGAACGGTTGTAGACAGTTTAACTTAAAAAATAGTTGACAGATCCAAATCATCAAATTTTCCGTCTAGAACTCAACTTTTGACATACCTATCAATGTTCGGACAAGTTGATTTTTTGCATTAATACATTATTTTACAGGCCCTACATTATGTACAGTCTGGATTACTCAAAAAAAATGCTCGACGGGAGGCCCACCGGGAGTGTTGGCGGAAAACCGCCTCTGTCTGTCTCATTTGGACTGAATTTAAACTCATAAATTTTTACTTACTGTTGTGCTCTTAATTGACTGATTCTCTTTAAACATTGTACCGTCCCATTTTTATTATCTTTGCAGTTGAAATTTCAAACCATAACCTTTGGACTCACAAAATGCAATATTACATTGCAGTGGATGGATTCTTTCCCCCCAAAGGCAAACAAAAGAAAAAGAAAACACACACTTTGTTGCTAGCTCCTTACGGTCATACAAAGGATTGAAGTGGCTGGCTAGGTTGGAAAATGGGCCAAGCAACTGTCGAATTCACCTGTCCTTTTGCATCGGCCACTTAGATTCTGGGACATTCTTTTCGCCCTTGTTCGGTTGTGGGTTTTGAGTAGTGTTTTTGAATAAAGGTAGAGAGAGAAATGAGAGTAATGATTGTAGAGAGAGGTAAAAAGTAGAGAGAGATAGAGTGAAAAATGAGAGTAATGATTGAAAAGTTAGAGAGAGAAAAAGTAGAAAAGTTACTTTTTTCAAAATTTTGGATTTGGAGTTCCAAACCGAGAGAGAGAGAGAGAGAGAGAGAGAGAGAGAGAGTATGTATTTCAGTGACTGGGAATCGAGAAGTTATATTAAAGCAGAAACTACACACTTTAGAGTGTGCGCAAGAATGCTAGTGCCGATGTATGACTGAGAATACAATTTCAGGCACGCGTGAAACCCAGGCCGCCGTAATTCCCGTGTTTTCCCTTCCTTGTCTCCGCCCACGTCTGTCGGTTCTCCGTGCCCAGAAACTTTAATTCCCTCACCTCCCACTCGGGTGACACCACCACCACCACCAGAAAAAACACATTGAACCCAAATCCCAATCACAGATTGCCTAACAAAGTGGTGACACCACAATCATCAGAGACAATCAGCTCAGTAAATGATCAGCCATTCAATTTGAACTAGTAATATTTTACCCACTGAAGATACCATGACCTATGTCTAATGGACTCGGGTATGAACTCGATCGGGAGTGACCTGTGTCCCAGGTGTTGAATTCATCGACCTCTCGTTTAATTAACATGTGCAGGAGCACTTTCACATTTATTTTGGTTGTCTTTTCTTTTCAATTTTCTTGGGGTAAATAACAGTATTTAGGATGTGCCATGCATTAGGCAATTCCAATGAGAGTCAAAGTTCCACGATAAAACTCGTACTAACATTAATATGCTTGCTGGGTGCATGTCGAATTAAACATATGTACGACACATCTCCAAGTGACCGACGCAGGTACTTTGGGCATGGACTAACAAAAGTCCATGCAATGTGGATCATAGCTTCCTAACAAAAACCAGTGAGGAACCAATCAGATTTTACCAATATTGTGTGTCCTAGACTCTAGTATACTGTTTCAATATAAAGCAATTTTGATTGTTGATGAAAGAAAGACCACCTCCGGCCATGCTCAAGATTAAGCAAGACATTATAGCTATTTCTCAAAATCAGATCATCGATCAACATTCCCAAAAAGTTAGTTTAAATTGGTCCCTCGGTTAAAAATAAAAAGAAAGTGGTCTTGGGACAAAAACATCTCCAAAGTGGAAGAGACAGAAAATGTCAGTTACAGGGATTTGAGCAGCTGTGTTCAACTTTTCTGCCAAGCTTAGTTACGTTCTCGTGATGCTTAATTGACAAATAAAGTAAAGACTAATTGGTCCTGTCAAATGCAAATTAATTTATAGTCAGATCGATAAATGCCCCTTTACTATGGCACTTCAATCTATACAAGTACGTAGGTGGTGGCCTGAAACACAAAATCTTGATATAAAGGACGCAATAAAACTATCTAGCACTTCATAAGAGAGAGGGAAAGCAAAGAGAAACATAATTAAGAAATGGAGGAAAGTCCACTTTCACCCCCTGTGGTTATCGCCATGTGCGGATACACCTCCTGTGGTTTAAAAGTGTGCACATAGCCCCCTGTGGTTTTCAAATTGTGCGGATAGACCCCCTGCCGTCGTATTTTCCATCCATTTTAACGGAAACAACATTAAAAGACCGTTATACCCCCCATCACGTCCCTTGATTCTTCTTCTTGTTTAAATCTAACCACACCATCCCGTATACCAAAAATTGAATCCAAACCGTTGATAATATAAATTTTGACGAGTACTGCGTCTATGCCAAAATTCAAGTCAATCAAAAAATGAAAAGCTTATGGTCAAATCGATTTTGTTATGAAATTAAAATTTCAAATTTGAATTTACTACAAGTTAGATCACTGGGTTATTGATGCCTGATCGAGATGATTTTTTACAGAGATACTCTATTCTTTATTTAATACATTATGAACGACTCAGATTACATTCTAGAAATGTGTGAGATACACCTCCGTTAAAATGGATGGAAAATATGACGGCAGGGGGTCTATCCGCACAATTTGAAAACCACAGGGGGCTATGTGCACACTTTTAAACCACAGGAGATAAGAGAGAGGGAAAGCAAAGAGAAACATAATTAAGAAATGTTACTACTACTACTACTACATATAAAGCATAAAGCATGTGTATGGTAGTATTCTTAATTAGCTTTTCTGAATTCTGTTCACAGAAAACAGAAACATGTTTCATTTTCATATATAAAAACTCAAAACAAATAGATTTTTTTTTTTTTTTTGGGTAAAGACATGTTTCTAAAAGAAACGAAAAAAGATGCACAGACAAGGGCGTCAACTGAAAAAATGCTTAAAAGCTTTGGTCCAATGAGAACATAATCATGTTCTTATTTTCATATACAGAAACCTAAAAAAAGAGAGAGGATGTTATGGATACACATGCTTCTATCAGAAACGAAACAAGATGCACAGTGCCACGGGCACGCCAATTGGAAAAATGCGATCCAGGCGCAACCTTTTAAATAGTTTGAACTTTACCTATAAACTATCACTCACAAGCTTATCATCAAAAGCTGGTGGTGACACTTTGGGAAAGGAAGCAACGGAACTCCATTTGAATCTCCCATTGTTTTTTTGTTGGTGCAACATACGATTTTCCTGAGAAAAGAAAAGAGAAGGAAATCAGGAGAAAAGCACTGGAGAATGAAATAATGAGAGCACAAGCAGTCCTCCCAACACAAACGTCATAAACAATATTGTTGTAGAAACTAGAACATCATCAATAAGAGCTAGTACTAATCGTTCTATTGACGCTTTCAAATCAGTTGAAAGTTTGTTAACTGTTGTTGTCTTAAGGACGTCAGTAACAATCACATATTTTCCAGCCTGAATATGCACCACGATTGTAAACCACACATGCTACTGGGGTTTCTTGGCTTCGAACACTTCCATGGTGACTTCTGTTTCACCAATTAAACCATCTAGTTTTGACTTAAACAAAGCATCAACTGGAAATTGATAACAGAAACGTGTGTAGAAAGCATGCATTAAACTCCTGGAAATTTGTTATGAAATAGGAGTAACTAACATGAGGGAAGACATGAGTTTCAGCATTCTTCCAAATTCATTTCAAGAACAAACACGTATTCACAGTATGACAGTAACGGTAGTAAGATAAACAGGAAAAATGTGCTTCAAACTCTGAAAGAAACTTAGAAAATGTGCAAAACCTTTGATCATCTATTAAAATGATGCACACATTCAGCAGGAACTGGGTTGAATGCCGATCGATCATGCATGTGATGCCCACATCATCAAAATGATTGATTTGCATTAAACGGTTGATACATTCAACACTCCTTGATGATCAAGATTAGAAGATCCTCATTCCACATTGAAACCAGTCCCATACCCATAAAAAATGTGTGCGATATTTACCACAAAAAGGCTGTGAAAGCAATGACGGAAAGAAATATTCCCATAAACAAAGCTTTGGTGAGCAATTTAAATGACAGATCCGGTCTTCTTACTCCCCAAGAGTTACAAGGAATATACAGAACTCCTACGACTGAAATCGCAAGTATCTTTAAAATCAAATACCCTGAAGTACGTAGTTGCAGCGGCAGAGAGTGGAAAAACATGCATACATTTTCCATTCAAACACAAGTCCTGTGTACTTGTCTGGGTAACCAATCGGAAAACATATGACCGTGGAAGCAACGAGTTAAGCTACATACAGCTAAATCTTTTAGCTTCACCTTCAGCGTATATTGAAATGAATTTCTTGGAAATTTTGTAGCCAATTGCTGATCCCAAGACAAAAGATTTTATGCTAGCTGGTCCATCACTCAATGATGCTGAGGAGTGAAAAATTCCTTCTTCTTCTATATGATGGAACAATAAAGTAAGAAGTATATCAGTTTGTTTTTCAATCACCTAAATCAGAAGCGACAAATACGCGTGAAATTGAACTACACAGTTGGATGATACTCTACTGAAAGGGAATGAAAGAGAACACATGGGTTTATTAAGGCTCATCGGCATCATGTTAAATCTATTTGAAATCTAATACAATACCTATGTGTACTTGTGTTTAAATGTACAAGTACGGGTTTTACACACAGGGGCGCGGGCACATCTAGATACACATACAGATATGTAGTTTTGACTAAAACAAACCATGCATGAAAGTAGACATCTAACTCCTGGAAATGCATGAAGAAATAAGTAACACCAGTGAAGATAAGAGCTTTACAACTTTGTAATTTGTGCTTAGGGTCCTTTTAATCTTTGTAATTTGTTTTCAAAGATTAGAAAGTCCATTTTTGCCGTCCAAAAAAATAAAATAAAAAGAGAGCTTCACAACTCTACCAAATTAATTAATTCAAGAATTATGCATTCACAAAAAAAGGTAATGATGCAAACTCTCTGTCCTAAAGATGCAACTAGAGTATGGACCCTGTAAACTCACCGTAAACATCAATCCTACAACAAGAGAGTAAAATGCAAAAGCAGATGGCAAATATAGCAGGACATTTCCTCCAAGGCCCTTTTGCATCAGATTGAGCAACAAGCAAGGACTAGTACAAGGAGAGATTACCGAGCATGCAATGGCTTCCTCTGGGTTCACCTTCAAGTGGGACTGTGACATATTACTGATTATAATCTGTATCCAGTGGCAGTGCATACTACAAACATCCAGAATTAATTTGGGAACAAAGGAATACGAAATCTAATGAACTGATCAATGTTCAATGACATAACTTCGTAAGCTTCACACAGAAAGCTAGAAGACCATTTGCAAAAATTATCAATTTGATTGGATATGGATGATGGATGAAAAACGATAAATGTGATTTTAACCTTGACAAGTAGACTTTTTATTGGAAAAATATCTCAGGTTTTTGCCTACAATTAACCAATCTAGTTGACATGGGTCCCATCATTGCAATGGGCCCCAACCATAGCTATAAAAGGTGCGCCTAGGCACAATGCTCATCAAGGCTCACTCTTACAACTTGGAGGGGGTTCAGGCAAGGGGACTTGACAAAGGCGAGGCCTAGGCGGCCAAGGTGCGTGCCTGGTGAGTCTCTTTCAACTCTCACCAAATTTAATTTTGAATAGCAAAAATGTAACCATGGTTTTTAACCTAAGGGCTAAACGATCCTAACATATCAGTACACTAGGTCGATCTTTCATCTCTCAAACAAACGACTCAAACCAATCGAGCTCTCTCAGCCTTTATTTCAACATCGACCTCTCAGCCTTAGTTCAACAGTGATCTCATACCTCTTTTAAACTGTGCAAGTGGAGAATTAGTTGGTTTAAACTTATGTCACATAATGGCTGCTTGTCTTTCATTGAATTTCATGTTTTAGTTCGTAATGCAAGAATTGTTGACTATTTCGCATTTGGTTGCTGTTTTTATTAACTTTGTATTTGTAAACTTTGTAAACATCATTGTCTTTGAGTTTATTACCAAGACTTTTTGTTTTGCTATCTTTTATCGTCTACAAGCTTTTAGTTAAAATAATTGCGCCTCATGTCTCCGCCCCTACATATCCTTGCGCCTCTCACCCTTAAGAACTATGGTCACAACAGCCCAATCTTTGGCGGTCCATTTTAACTTTCACATAATTCATTGAAATATGATGAAAAATTGGCGTTGATTCTATGTAGCCGGAAAATTTACTCTGAAATTATCCCAAAAGTCAAATTAACGGATGAGATCACATTGAGCAAATAGCAAGGCACGAGGCTCGTTGAACATATGGCCAGTATCCGAGAGCACGAAGAAAAAATGCAATCGGCAAAGCCTCGCAACAGAGGATGAGAAGAGGTCATCCAAAGCTCAGGAAGCCCATTGCTACACTCGATAATACACTCACTAAACGAAATATAGCAAGCGCCGTTCAAAAAAAAAAAACGAAATATAGCGAGCATAGCATATAAAGTACACGTACGCATACGGGACTACAGGCCGCGGATTTCAACAGAATTCTGTACAACATCACAGCCAACTCAAAATCTCAAGGAAGAGGAAACCAAAGAGGACGAGGTCGACCCAAAGACCAGGAGTCGATACAATACGATCCAGCACTCCCTTTATCAATCGAGCAATCGCCTTCTTTGATAAGTGAATCTCAACCAACGATTTCACTTCCAAAGTAAAATTTTCAGAAGTATCCAGCATTGCTAGAGAAGAAAAGGACACCACGGAACCAAATAAGCTCACCACCACACCTTTTACAGGGCCTACTACTAGTACTACGTGGCCCGAGCTCACCCCAATAGAGGTGTCAAACGGGTCGTGTCGACCCATGACACGACCCGTTTAACACGGACACAGTGTGACACGGAACACGAAAAATACACGGTATGGCCGGACACGACACGAAACAGACACGGTATAGTTGGGCACGGACACGGCACGAACATGAAAGCGAGCGGACACGACACGGACACGACACGGTATTTGCTGACACGTGACACGGCACGGACATGAAAGTAAGGATACACGACACGGACTCGACACGGTTCGAGTATGATCTCGACACGGCACGACACGGCACGAGCCTGAGCCGGCACGACACGGACACGATACGGTTGAGGGCACGGGCACGACACGGGCACGGTAATGAGCAGACACGACACGGGCACGGTAATGAGCAGACACGACACGGGCACGACACGACACGGGGCACGGGCACGACACGACAAGGGTACGGGCAGAACACGGCACGGGACACGGGCACGGGCCCACGGCACAGCACGACACGGCACGGTTACGAGCCTTTATTAAATGAAATTTCAAGAAAAATGATGATGAAATTTAGTAATATTTTAAAAATAAATAGCAAGATATAGAAAATAAAAAATAATGTTATAAAAATAATTTCAAAAATAATGTTACTAAACAATTAATTTTAATAAGATATAAAAAATCAAATTATCAAAGCCGTCATTTGCAACATGCAAGTCATGTAAAAAATGGTTTGACGACGTCGATCACTCGATTATGTATTTAATAAATGAAGGAGTAACTATTTATTCCTAAATCCTATTGAATTTCTCATCAAATTTTACCATAGATGATTTTAAAAAAACAAAATGGGTTCATTTTATTAATAAATTTTTGAAAATAATTTGATTAAACCAAATTTCCAAAAAATAGAAGAAAACATTCGCCACCAAACACACACTTATCAATGCACACATTAAACTGGATCAAGCACTTGTAACTTGTAAGAATGAATTGAACGATTACAACAACAAAAATTGTATTTTTTAAATATAGTCTCCCTCTTATTATTTTCAAAATAATTTGACAACGGAAAAAATAATTTGATTAAATGAAATTTCAAAAAAAAAGTGATAAAAAATATAATTTTAATTTTTGTTGAAGAAAATTTTGACTAATTAATTGTAGAAGGAATTAAAAATGAATTTTAGTATTTAAAAATAAATAGTGACATATTAAAAAATAATAATTAATTTTATTATAGTGACATATTAAAAAATAATAATTAATTTTATTAAAAATTAAACCATTAAATTTATTACAATAAATTTAAAATTTTGAAATAATTTTATTAAATGAGATTTTAATGTGTTTAAAATGTATTTAAAGTCAAACATATTGAAATTTCAAAGAGATCTCGCTCCGTGCATGATATTGATTCTCTAATTCTCATGGTTCGTGATTGAATTTTGATGATCGGGACCGTTGAAAGTTTTTAAAAGGTGCTTTCCAAGGGCTACATAAGAAATTGGGGAAAAAATTACTGCAAAGGGTTTGATTCAAGCAATTTTCAATAAAAAAAACTATACTTTTCTAACTTTTTTGCAATTGCGATAAAGGGGTTTCTTATAGCCGATCAAGCCAAAAATTTGTACAAATCATTTATTAAACAAGCACAACAACATCAACGATATGGATCGTCGTGATCTTTTATTGGTAGTTTAGTCACTATACATTGAATAAATGCACGAGATTCGGTTTAATATTAATTACATCCCGATGAAAGCACTAAGTAAAATCGATCGGCCCAATTTTTTACGTGAATGATGTAATCAATATCCATAATCAAATCAACGGTTTAGATTGATCGTTATTAAAAAAAATTAATAATAAGTATTAGAATCTATACGTTTAACTTATTCTAAATGAAACTATATCTTGTGCTATAGTTGAATATACAATAGCCATCAGACCGCGACAAAAATACGACGATCGAGACCGTTGATTTGATCACGCATGTTGATTACATCATTCGTGTAAAAAATTGTATTGATTGAGTTTATGTAGCGCCCTCATCGGGATGCAAATTTTATAAACCAAACGTATTGCATTTATTCAATATAAAGTAACCATACTGCCGATACACAATAACAACGATCCATATCGTTGATGTTGTTGTGCTTGTATAATAAACAATGCGTTCAAAATTTGGGCTCGATCGGGTATAAGAACCCTTCCATCGCGCACTGCTATTTTATTACGAAAATGCTATTTCTCATCCGATCAACTCTTTAATGAACACATGATTAACATGTATGAATGATCTGAATCGTTCAAATGACAAAATTATTCAAATTCTTTTGATTTTATTAGGTATTTTCTCGGGAAGCCCTCGAGTGATGCATTATAAGACTTTACGAGAATTTTCCGTTATTTAGTGCATATAGATTGTGGTGTGACTATGCACATGATCACAACTTGGCCAAGTATATATACAAAGAGATGAGACGGCAGTGGCACTCGGCAGGCCCTAGCATCTTCTCTCTCTCTCTCTCAAACGAAACCCAGACGGCCAGACGCCTGACTGACTGGCTTAAGCCCAGACGGCCAGACGCCGGACAGTTTCTCTCTCCGTCTCTCGCCTCTCAGATTCGTGCAATTTCTAAAGCGGCCTCGGAATGGCCTCCTTTGGATAGGGCTCTTACCTTGGACTGTGTCATTATCAGATTGATTCCTAACTTTGATGGGGAGGGAGGTTGCCGTCCAATCTTTTCGCGTTTATGGACAGGACCCTTTACATGTTCCTGACCGAACTCCCAAAGTGTTGTTTTCATCTCCAAAAAGGAGCAAAACTGTCCGGCACTACAAGCAGGTAACAGTGATCTGCACTTTATCTCTAATTTGGTGTTCCTTTCATTCAGGAATGTTTATAATTTCTGCAAAAATGGGGGTGGGTGGAGAGTTGCCGTTGCTTGAACATATTTTAAAGCTTGCAAAAAGTTTTCAAGCCAAGCTTCAACAATTAACTGTTGGGCTCGTTGGGTTCATTTATCACCCTTGCTGCCTTGCACGCGATGCGTGTCATGTTGTGCAAAATTTTGAGTTGAGTTTAATATGTGAGGAAATCTGGGCTGTGAACGTAGAAAAGAGAGAAGAAGAAATTTCGGGTGGCAATTTTTGTTGTACTTGGTAGTTCCTTTAGGTAGTTGAAGGGTTTTTTTGGGAAAAGAAAAAAATAGTGTGAACCAGCCTTAAAACTAACTTTCAAAACAAAGAGTGTTCCCTTTTATTAGTAAGATAAGAGATAGATGTGTTTATGTATATGTCTTAATGGATTTAAGTAGAGTACGGAATCCTGTTTCATGGGTTTTGTTTGGCTGAATTTTGTTTATTTTTGTGTTTCTGCAGCACATCAAGGCGATTATTACTGCTGAAGAGGTATTGGGTTTTTTGTTTTGTAATTGGTATTGGGTTTTTGTGTTTTGTTTGCTCTTCGATTTTCTATTTGCAGTTAGTGTTTTCTGGTCTTTGCTTAGGTGTTTTTTTGTGCTATCTTTGGTTTTTTCACTAAAGTTCGAAAGACAAACAAGTTAGATTTCGTGGAGTTAAAAGTCTAATAAAAAATCCTTGCATTTTTAAGAGATTGAAGGAAGCTTTTGTTAAGAACCTTTTCATATGATGATCTTTTAGAAAGTTAGTTGAAAACGACTTAGGCTAAGCCAAGGAAAGCTCGTTTAGTTGTGCAGCATAAAAGAAATGAACTAGAGGGTGGGGCTTGGCACCATAGTGTGGTTTCTCCATGACTATGTGGTCAAAATAGGGTACACCGTAAAAGACCACCTATCGAAAGAAAAATAGTACAGTGATCTAGGACTAATGGTCTCCGAGGCTTGATAGCGGGGCGAATTGCTTCTTTGTATTTTTTTGGAAGGATAAATTTGTGGGGGGTTTTGGTGTCTAGGGTCCATGGGAATAAATAATAACCCAGTTTCTCCTGCATATGATCCTTCCAAGTCCCCATGATGCCCAGTGGCCGTTCACCAATGAAGTTATTTGCAAATTTTACCGAAAGGGAGATGATTTTAGAAAGAGCCATGTCTATTGGATGGTAGGTATTAATTGAAAGAAGTGTTTAATTCCGGTTGCAATTGAAAGATGTATATCATGCAATACGATGCTTGATTTCCTTTCGTTGTTATATCTTTGCTTATTGGTTTGTACAGTTATATCTAATATCATATTTTTCGCTATTCTGTTTCATAGAGTCTCCATTTGAATTCCGGCCCTTGGAGGTGGCTTTGGAAGCCATTTGTAGTTTTCTTGCTGCTCGTACAACAGAACTGGAGACTGCTGCTTATCCAGCTTGTTGAGGAAGCCATTTGGCTTGCAAGCTTTTCAATTTGTATTGTATACTTTAATTAATCTTTTGATGCATTCTTGAGTTGCCGTTGCTGTTTTCATTTCCAATTTATTTTATTGTTTGCATTGCAGTTTAAACAGGAGAGTAGAGACTAGAGAGCTGGCTGCTCTCTGTAATTTATTTTATGGTGTTTTTTTTTGTAGATGGATGCTGATAATTTTAATTTTGGCTAAGCGAAGTGTGATTGTGTTGCAACTTATGAAGGCCTTAATGGCAACTTAACGTTACCGCATCCATTTTAGTTTCCGGCTATGATGAACAAAAAAAACCCGAATGTCTGAGCCGTAGTGGTATTGTTATGAACTATGAAGTGGTGATGCAACTTATGAAGGCCTTAATGGCAACTTAATGTTGCATCCATTTCAATTTTCTGCTATGATGATAAAATGAACTAATATCTGAGCAGAATTCAATTTTCTTATTCATTTTTCTTGTTCATTTGGCTTTCATATACCTGTTTTCTGCTGGTGCTGGTTCTTGTTTTGTAGGACATTGTAGACGCCAAGGACCAAACCACGCGAAGGCTGAAGCAAATTAATGCCAGCAAAATGTAGAAGGTGGATTTTCTCACTTATGTTTGAATATCAAAAGTAAATACGTGAAATAGTAAGGATTAGAGCATTTAGTTTCTCAACAAAATTAGTAGTTTGTTTTTAGTTAGTATAGTTAGTTTTATTTGATTGCATTGCTTAGCCGAGGTGGTGGCATAACCCCTCGCATATTCTGTTTGCTGAGTTGAGGTGGCGGCCTAGCCCCTCCAGTCTGTTAGTTTGTAGGTAGTTTGTTAATCATTACTCATTAGGATTGAAATATTGAATACTACGATATACAACCTTAAGAACATTAGAGGCATCGACGCACCGGGCACCGGAGTGTGTTTTTTGGAAAGATTTTTTTTTTTAAGACGAAAATCGATTGCCGGTTGGTGATGTGTATACAAAGGTATGCTCCCGAAAATACTGTTTTGACTTGCTCGAAATATTTGTAATTTTGTTAGGTTCCCTAGAGAACGCGGCAATGAACCGGTTATGTTGTTACTGTATGCCAAAAACTGGAAGAGGGAAGAAAGCTTTCCAATCTCATTTGGAATAGGACCAGAAAGTGTATTATTGCACAGATTCAAGTGTGTTAAACTAGACAAATTACCCAACTGCGAAGGTATCTAATCTGTCCATCAAGGAATACCGTCCATAAGAGACCAAAAACGCAATTTTGTTGTGCGTACCATACAAAACGGGCACGGCACGACACAATTGAAAAATGGCACGATACGACACGATCAAGTAAACGGGCCGGCACGATTAAACGCCGGGAATGCTCTGATTTGCTGTAGTGTGGGCACGGTCCGATCCAATCCGACACGAATTTTTTTTGACACGACACGACCCACCCGTTTGATACCTCTACACCCGCTTTAATTAAGGCCCGACCCGACCCGACTCCCGACACGAATTATAAAGGCACGGCACGATAGCACGACACGATCCGTTTTAAATAAGGCATGACCCAATCCGACACGAATTCTATCGGCAAGTCACGAAAGCACGGAACGACCCGATTTCAATAAGGCACGACCATGATCCGACACGATCAAATTAAGAAAATGGGCCGGCATGGCACGACCCGATTGCAATCGGCACGACACGAACACGATCCGATTTAGTAAATGGACACGACACGGCACGACCCGATAAAGAAAACGACACGGTTGACACGGCACGGTATGACACGGACACGGAAGTGGACACGGTCCGATTCGACCCGACACAACACGACACGAAATTTTTTTGACACGACACGACACGACCCACCCGTTTGACACCTCTACACCCCAATAGGCAATCCCGCAATATTCATCTTCATGTTTTGGCGTTTTTCCATTTTCCATTTGATTTGACATAAAAAAAAAAAAGCACCAAGTGACAATAGCCACATGATCATTGATCATCACTGATAGGGAAACAAATTCTCTCTGCCAGGGGAGGAGAAGTAGGCTTTTCCGTCAAACCAATTCACTGTCGCCACGTCATCAAAAGTACAAAACTAATTGTACAATCACGTGTTGTGCTTTGGACTCTTAAGTGGGGTTAAAATAATTACTCAACTAGTGTTCCAATTTCTAGAAACTCAAGGATAACATATGATTAAGAAAATTAAGTGTTCCAATTTTCAATTCATTTGAACCGCTGTAAAGATCTTATTTTTCTGATTATTTTATCCTAAAAGATTATAGTTAATTTTTGTCTCTTGGGCTCCTATAATTAAGTTTCTGCTCTTAATTTGGAATCCAACAGAGCAGAAACTAAATTATGAGAGCCATAGAGACAGAATTTAATTATGACCCTTTTAGAATAATCAAAAAATAAGATCTTCGTAGTGTTTCAAACGGATTGAAAATTGAAGCACTAATTTTTTTAGACTGTTTATATATTAAAAAAATATCGTTAAAAATTAAGTATTTCAATTTTCAATCCTTTTGAACTGGTGTGAAGATGTTATTTTGTTGATCATATTATTCTAAAGGGTCATAATTAAATTTTATCTTTAGAGCTTTCATAATTAAGTTTTTGGTTTTTATTTGGGACCCTATGGAACAAAAACTTAATTTTGAGAGTTGCAGAGACAAACTTTGGAATAAATGATCAGAACAATAAAATCTTCGCAATAGTTCAAATGGGTTGAAAATTGGAGCACTTAATTTTTGAAAAATGATTTTCACACTCCCTTTTGACCATCCACACTTTCTTTTTTTGGTTTTTATCAACACGAATTTAAAATAGTGTCTTTGAATATGTAAAAAAAATTATTTGAATAAAGGGTAAGATAGTAAATTCAAGTGAATAAAGATTACAAAAAAGAAAATGAATTGTAAAAAAAGAAATGTGAAAATTATTTTCCTAATTTTTTTTAGTCATATGTTTAATGTTATCCTTCGATTTTTGAAAATTGGAGCACATGTTTTTACCGGAGGAGTAGTTGGTTCCCCAGTAGTTAAATCAGAGCATGTGATTCTACAATTGGTTTTGTACTTTTGATGATGTGGTGGCAGGAAATTGGTTTGGAGGAAAAGTCCACTTCTCTTCCCCTGGTGGAGAGAATTTATTCTCCTCTCCACTGATAGATAAAGAGCGCACTATACGCAGAAGAAGATAATCTTCACTGTGTCACACCCAACGCAGACTGTGGGAGCATGTCTTTGAAAATTACTATACGGAAACTACTGACTGAATGAGAAAAACTTCTTTACGAAAGTGGATCGCTGTCATTCAAAAGTTTTTTGGACAGTTCAGATTTTAATAAAATTGTGATCGTTCATAATTGAAAACGAATCTCAACTATTAATTGCGCGAAATGGACGACTGAAATTGCCTTGCTATTGATTGTGCGAGGCCCGACGTACTCAATTTCCACCATTGTGCATTCCACTAAGGATTTTTTGGGATTTTTTTGGCTTTATGGGTTTTATTTTGGATATTTTCCAAAAATAATTGAGTAAAAGTTATAATTTTTTTATTTTTTTAATTCGTTTTGACGAGATAAATCAATAATTCACAAAAGCTAGACGCAAAATTGACAAACGAGAAAAAAATTTAAATAAGGAGAAAACTAAAAAATCTTAGCTGGAGTTTGTGCTCTTGGCAAGCCCATCACATGGCTAATTAATTCCTTGTTCCTACGTGAATTAAGCGAATTTAAAAACAGAGGAATTGAGGCCCCGTTTGATAACAGTGATAGATGGATGTGATTCGTAAGGAGATGGAATTAGGATTGGGATTCGTAAGGAGATGAGATTTGTAATGAAAAGGGATTGATAATAAGTATGTTTGTATGGGATGAGATTAGATGATGGGATTATTAATATCATGTTTGTTTGAGATGGGATTAGATGATGGGATTGGATTGATAGAAGAAATTACTAATGAGAAGGGATTGGTAATGTGAAGGACTTGGGATTGGACTATTAATATCCTGTAATACCAAGTCCCACGGGGTATTAGCAATACCCCCTATTACCCAGATTATTAATCCCATCGGACTGCTAGTCCGAACCATTTTTGATTACCAAACAAGGTATTAATAATACCTACACTATACCAATCCAATCCCAACCCCTTGGAGGGTTATCAAACGGGGCCTGAAGGAAGGGACAGAAACCTGAGAGAGCCAATGGACGCTGTACGAGAATTTGCATAGCTATTTTCCCCGTCTCCTCTCGTCATGAAGATTGCTTAATTCCTTCGTGTCCATGTTCTCTCTCTCTCTCTCTCTCTCAATTACGGTGCAAAGACATGAGAGCTACTAATCTCCCTCTGACACATCCCCCTCCGGCCCCACCCCTCTTTTCCTGCAATACCCCTCCCTCTTCCACTCTCTCTCTCTCTCTTTTCTTTCTTTCTCTCCTACGGTTTGGTTTTTTTTTTTTCTTTTCTTTCCAGTTTGCTTCTTTTTTTTTCATTTTATTTTCTTTTCTTTCTTTTCAGTTTGAATTTTTTTTCCTTTATTTTTTCTCTTTAATAATAGGTTCAAGTCTAATTCTAGGTTTTGTAAAATAATTGAGAGAAAAAAAAGTGTTTCAATTGATCATGTTTATTCGACTGTTTTATTTTTCTTTTTTTGTCCTTTATAGATTAAAAAATATAGTTACGAAAATAAGTGTTTCAATTTTCAATCCATTTGAACTAGTGCAAAGATATTATTTTTCTGATCATTTCATCATAAATGATCGTAATAAATTTTTGACTCAAATGCCTGTTAATGAATAATGAGTCTTCGGGTGCTCTTTGAAAGGCCGTAAAGCAAAAATTTCATTAAGATTAGTTAGTTTCATGAATTTTTTGCTTTACGGCCTTTCAACCAAAAAATATTACGTCAGGTAATCACCAATACTTTGCATTTCCCTTTTTAGTCCTTCAAATATCGAATTATTAGATGTAGATCTTAAAAGATGTTCCCCACCTTTTTGTCTCTGTTTTTTTAATTCATAACAAAAAAAATTAACTTCCAACAGTTGGTTATTCATAAAGTTTTCTTGGTATAACTATCAGATAATGCATGATCAACGCTTTCATCATGTTTCTAACTTAAGCCAATTGAATAGCTACAGACAGCATAATTGTGTGTAATGTGCTTGGTATTCTATTATAGGACTTGTTACGTAACTATGATATTACCATGTTCAGTGCACAAATTGTTTATCCTCAAATGTATAAATTTTTCCTTGGATCTTTCTCACTAAAATGCTATATTTAAATATGAAGAATCCTAGTAGTTTAGGTAAAGACAAATTAGTGATGTACTTGTTTAAGAATATGGTATTCAGTATTGATCAAAATGAATGAGTTGCCAAATTTTTATTGGTTGCACCTCTGTTATGAAACTTGAAGAAGGATTATAACTTTCTCCCTTATACCTTGAATTTTTTTTTCTTTTTTTAATTTTTAATTATTTTCTTTATTTGTTTTTTTTTTCCATTTACCTCCTTTTGTTTTTTGGTTAACTCAATCCGGTTATTAAAAAAAAAAAAAGAAGTGGTTAGTGGTCTAGGCAACCGAGCAACCGAATAATTTTTCCTCCTAGGTTTCACAAAAAACAAAATTTTCTTTCCGATCAAAAAAAAATCTCTTAAAAAATTTCTCTTTTTGATTTTTCCAAGTCCATATCAAACAAGACTTCAAAGTTTGGAAGAACGACCAACTCAAATCACCAAAAAAAAAAAGAGCAAACTAGAAAGAAAGAAAGAAAAGGGGGAAAAAAGAAGAAGAAGGCAAACAGTAAAGATGGTTAAAAAAATGTATTTTTTTATACAGATCTTAAAAAATATGGTTTAAAAATTAAGTGTTTCAAATTTCAATCCGTTTGAACGGGTGAAAGATTTTAGTTTTTTGATCATTTTATTCTAAATGATCATAATTAAATTTTGACTATAGGGCTCTCATTGATTAACCCTAAGAGATATTTGATTCTACGACTTTCTTAAGATTAATCAACGAGAGTCCTACAGTCAAAATTTAATTATGGCCATTTAGAATAAAATGATCAGAAAATTAAAATCTTTTCACCCGTTCAAACGGATTGAATTTTGGAACACTTAATTTTTCAACCTCTTTATACCGTTTAAACTACTATAAAAATATATAGTTTTTCCATTTTTTTATTATTTCACCATCAATATTAGGCTCATTTGATAGGTTTCGTTGAGTAGATTTCAAAAATATAAAATATATTTTAAATAAATACGTCAACAAAAAGTTATTAGCAATTTACTTCTCTTTTACAGAAGTGACGTGTATTGACCAAATTCATTTTAAATATTATGTACTTCATATAACCTTGAAGTTGCTCCTTACCGTTCCTTTTGGGAATATATGATTTTATAAACCAATAGGTTATAGGTCCATGCAGTTTTTTGTTTTTGTCTAAACAATGAGTGGATCACTTGGGGAATTTTACTTCTCATTCTCCCAGTAGATTATTCGTTGTAATAATCAGGTTTAATATGAGGAGTCTGGACTTACGTGTATCAATGAATTGTTAGCAATTTTCTTACGAAATGGTCAGGGTTTAGGGTTTCCTACAAAATCCTACATGAATTAGTTAGGCTAAAGACTCAATACTATTGTGAAAAATGGTCAGGGTTTACGTGGCCCAATGTTTTATTTTCCGGATTATTTTTGTTTTCAATAGATCACATTTGTTTGTTTTGTGTCTGATTTTTTTGAATCACAATTTATCTTGATCAAGGGATTCTTAAAATAAAAAATCATGACGAAAATATTAAAACAAAAACATATTATTAATTTCAAGATTATTTTTGTCTTTTCTAGAATTTTTGCAGGTTTCGTACTTCCGTTCTGGTCTTGTAACATGTGTAGATAATAGATACGAATTTGAAATCTAAATATGAACCAAATAATCAAAAAATATTGAAGGAAGACCCATATAGTGTAACATACTAAGAATTTGCATGGAGATTTAATTTGTTGGGAACTAAAAGGTACCAAAAGGACTGACGAGCATAGAAGGGTTGGCATTGAACAAGGGAAACATCTACATACCAAAGACAAGGAGTCCACTGGTACTAGAAGCCTACTTGACTCAATTTGAAGAGGACTTCACCATGTTTTTGAGGTCCCGATCCGAAGAGGTTGTCCCCAATGGTTGTGC
Source organism: Rhododendron molle (assembly GCA_025413875.1). Lineage (NCBI taxonomy): Eukaryota > Viridiplantae > Streptophyta > Magnoliopsida > Ericales > Ericaceae > Rhododendron > Rhododendron molle. The sequence continues at coordinate 25,335,507 of CM046390.1, forward strand.
GGTCTTAATTCTACACGGCCGACAATCCCCAGATCCCTCAAGCAAGGAGTGCTGCGCCACCTGGGGACTCATTGCTGGGGCCATTGCTGCACTGGTTTCAGAGGTAAAATCCCAACTAGTACTACTACTTAATTCAAAGTCTTGTATATCTACGTTTTGTTCTGTAGGTTGAATTTCAAGCCCCTGTGCGCTTGCGATTCTTTTTGTTATTGGCTTTTTCGTTTTGGTTCGCATTCTCTATTGTCCAAGTTTTGGACTCAAGGAAACTGTCCACATTTGGACCATACATTATTATAATCAGTGATTCAGATTTGCTCAGAGACTCTTACCAATAACTGTCAACGTACTCTCTGTGGTTCAGATTGGACTGTTCCGTCTAGCCCAAATATTACTCTAATTAATATTTACTCAATTTACATTCAAAACCCCACTTTCAATCAAACCCTCAACTAGTAGATTGTGAAACTTGTCCAGAGAGATTAGTTGAGGTGCATGCGCGTAATCTGGCACAAACACACCCTCAGTTATAAAAATTGAAAATAAAAGCCAGATTTGAATTGAAGGATTTGAACGGGCAAACTAAAATTCAAACCTCACAAACAACCTGAAAGACATAAAATGATTTTTAAAAGAATTGAGCAAAATGTGAATAAAATCCAAATTCATAAAAGCGGCATTACAACTCAATTAAAGAAAGAGTATTATGACTCAGTGAGTGATTGTCTCACTTTTTTTTTTTTTGGTGTCAACAAAAGTCAATAATGTTAGTTAGTGAAATTTGAATCTCAGTCAAATACATGAGAGTACATAATATCACTCCATTATTTGAACCCTAGTCAAATAATGTTAGTTAGTTACCACTCCATGTTGCAAGTGTTTGTCTCAGTTACATTAAAGCCCAGGGTTCGGCCATTCCCGATCACCCAATGAGAAACAAGAAAACGATCCAGCTAGACTAGACCACGCATACATGTGATTTTGCGTTTTTTTCTAATTGTATATCAATTATTCAAGATAAGGTAAAAAAACAAAAAAAAAAAAAAAAACAAAAAGAGATATCACTAGTATATCTGGCTGGGTTCTGATATATAATCAGATCATTATTCATGTTTATTTTCATCTCTTGCGACAGGGTTTGATTGAGGAGGAGAAATTCGACTCTTTCAATGTACCCTACTACTACACACCATCAGCAAATTAAGGAAGTGCAAGATGTGGTGGAGAGAGAGGGATCATTTGCGGTTGAGCATATTGATAGCTTTGCAGTTCGCGTCGAAGGTAATTTGTCCAATATTGGAGAGAAGTTTGCCCCAAGAGAATCAGGGCATTCACTGAGTCGGTTGTCGCCCACCATTTTGGAGAGGAACTAATGAGAAAAATATTTGACAAGCTAACCAAGTTACTAGTCGAAGATTCGTCCATACAGGCGGAACCAGCCGTCACTGTTGTGGTTGTGCTTAACAAGAAATTATAGGAGGCTGCTTTGTGTTTGGGGATTTTTCTTTTCTGGGTGTTTCATTGTCTATGGTTTTCCTTGAGCTATTGGGGGTAGTCGTTGGTTGCTTTTCGCGTTGTTTTGTGCTATCGAATAGAATAAAATCTCAGAAAGGACAAAACACAATCTGTACTTTCTATCGATGATATGTGATTTTCTTTTAGTATCTAGCTAGCACGTACTTGTCGTTAACTTTGTATTCCGTTTTGTCTTTGGTTGTTTTGTTATATTTTGTACTTTTAATGAAACGTTACTTTGTGATTCATAAATAACAATACCTAAAGGGAATCTCGCAAGTATAAGAACCGCTCATATATTGTCTATTTTTTCATTGATTTATTTGGATGATCTAAATTAGAAGTAGTATTTAGCTTTCTTTCCCTTGAACGTTTCTCTGTTTTTTATTTATTTATATATTAGTATTTTTTTTTAATATGTTTAATGGCGTTTGTTCCTTTACCTTAGTTGTCATGTAGATGTAGAGGAAGGATGGATTCCATTAGAGGATGAATTGAATCAATATTGACTTTGCTAGAAGCTACGCCTTGATGACGTAGAAATTCTGCGAACAAATACAACGGATGCAAAATTGTTATCTTTTAGCCTTAAAGAGACCTTTTAGTTCCCGTCATATTTTTTGTTGATTTCATGTGGAACTCTTAAAATCACGTTTTGATCACATTGAACAGTTCTGATTTCTCGCGGAGATTCTTAAAATCACGTTCTAATAATATAAGAAGAGCACAATGTAAAAATTGAATCGGAGACCAATGGTTGAATGATCGACTGCTTGCTCCCATAGCTTGAAGATCGAGGAAGTATTTCATGTTATCGAAAAGGTCACTATCATGCAATGATCCAAAATATGAAACCTTGTCTAATGCAATTGTAGAAGCTCGTGTTGTTGTTGTTATGATTATTTTGTTAGTGAAAACCTATCAAAAAGAAGAATTACTACTCCAGTATATGCCTTTTGATATCAGAAAGTCTACTGGTACAGAAAATTTGTACAGATTTATTTTTTGTGAGGCCCATTATAGATCCCACACAAATGATCCGAGCCGTTCATTAAATGTAAAACATTTTTTCAAGGGCTCCCGTGAAAAATCAGTTCAATCCGATACTTATAGATGCTCGATCAAATCATTTAACTTTTGATTTAGATGCCCAGATAATAAAACATTATATGATTGGATCGAGCATCTATAAATATCAGATTGAACTGATTTTTTGCGGGGGCCCTTGAAAAACTGTTTTACATTTAATGAACGGCTCGGATCATTTCTGTGGGATCCGTAGTGGGCCCCACAAAAAATCTGTACAGATTTGGTTCTTTTGATATCTTTCGTTTTTCCTGAAATACTTGTTGAGCTTGAAATGTCATTTTTTTTTGTAGGATCTAGATTTTTGAATGTCACTACTAATGATGTTTTTCTCTGATTTAAAAATAATAGGTGTTCTCTTGATGTTTATAAACGACTCCAGGCTCCCAAGATCTTGGAGCCACCAATGCTTACGTGCACTTGAACTAATTTTTTTCTTGGTCTGATCAAAGGCAAGTCATCAACGCCAAAATTAGGGATTACACGTGACGGCTTCACCCCAAGAATCAAATGTTTTCTTGGACGTTCTCCTAACAGCTGGATGTATAGAAGCCAAGGAAGAATCCCAAACGCAATTTGATGAGAATATCACATATTTGGACGGCAATACTCGTTCTGGACTAAAAATGCGTGCAAAGAGACAAAAGGCATGTCAAAATGAAAATAGTGGAGAGCTCATGAATTGGTCGGTGAATTATTGCTGCTGTGACCAAATACATATCACACGTTTTTTGACAATGATGCAACAGAACAGCCTATCGTCTTCTGATTGGGGCCCATCCATTAGGCATCCAATCTTGGACTGGCGTAGGCAAAAGCAAATCAAAGCACGCCAGAAATTACATTTATGATACTAGTACATACCTCATCAAGGTATACATTACATACGTACGTACACAAAAACAAACGAGAGAAACAAACGTTCACAAATAAATCACCACATCACTGGTAATGGGTCTCCGGAGACGGCAATGATCACCTGGACTTAAAGGGAATGGCTCTGATCACGACTTGGTGGTACAGAGCTGCAAGTGCTGCCCCGATGAAAGGTCCCACCCAGAAAATCCACTGCAATGACAACCTCAATCCCATCAAAATTATCTTACTCAATCTATTGGTTGCAATTTTTAGAAAATATTTTGTGTGGCTGCTGGTATTCAAAACTTACTTTGTAAAGTTATTCTAAAAAGACCCCTTATGAGAGAAACACAAAAAAAAAAAAAAAGTGTCTATACTGAAAACATTATCGATCCTTCTAACCCAATATATTAATAGATTATTGTTACTACTTACTAGTATATATTTGTCTCGAAGAAAAAAAAATGCTATACAAGTATAAAAAAAAAAAGTATAAATTAAATTTTAAAAAGTTCAAAAACAACCACAAAATGTGTTTGTTGACTATTTTCTTTTGCTGATTCTTATTTAACTTTATTATATAACTTTACTTTTAGAATTTATCTCTAGACGAATAAATACGTTAAAGAAAATTCAATGCGAAGCTAACAATTAATAATTTTAAATAAACAAAATAAATAAGCAAGATCAAAAAACTTACGTGGTCATCCCAAGCATGGCTCTTGTTGTAGATGATTGCTGCACCGAGACTCCTAGCAGGGTTAATACCAGTCCCTGTGATTGGAATAGTTGCCAAATGCACCAAAAACACCGCAAACCCAATCGGCAACGGTGCCAAAATCTAAACCCAAACATCACAGAAAAAACCCATCACCCAAATCATCACACAAGTATATAAACATATCGAGAGGGAAATTCAAGAGGAGAGAGAAATATTTTCTTTGATTAGTAGAGAGAGAAATTGCGCTTACAGGAACGTGGGAGTCTCTGGCGCTACGCTTGGCATCTGTGGCAGAGAAAACTGTATAGACTAGCACGAAGGTTCCCATGATTTCAGCACCAAGGCCATCGCCCTTGGTGTACCCATGTGCTACAGAGTTGGCTCCCCCACCGAGTAGCTCGTACCGGCCACTATTCTCTAACCCTTTAACTACACCCGCTCCGCAAATTGCTCCGAGGCATTGCATAATCATGTAGAAAAGTGCCCTCGTCAATGATAGTTTCCTTGCCAATAGTAGCCCAAATGTCACCGCCGGATTAATGTGTCCCCCTACATGCAAAAAGATCCACAGAGAAATACTTGATTACAAATCTTGAGGGCATGATTTTCCTGTTGAAAGTGTGCATTAGAATACCAAATTACGAATTTTCGAGCAGGATAACGTAGGGCAGATGCCACAGCCCGTAAATTCCGTAGCGAATTCTCACTAGTTTCTAGTGGTGCAAAGTGCAAACGAACCGATCCGAACTGAGTCAGAAATTGTTGGCAGAAGATTCAAAATAAAATTAGAGAATCAACCTTTCGAGAGTTTAAACAATTTTAGCAAGTGAACGCTTCAAAATAAAGACAATATTAAATCCATAAAATAAAGACAATATTACATCCATAAGTCTAACAACTGATGCATCCAATTGTATGAGTACTGAGGTATGATTACTCAGTTAGTGTTAGGAGTCTTTTTAGGTGGCGGGCCACTGCCACAGCCCAAAGTTTATCAAATTCTTTACGTACGAAATAAATCGATCCAAGTAAAATTACCAATTCTGGCACATCAATTTTAATTTCATCTTCAAAAACTATTTTCCCGCAACCCTACGTGGGGAGACATTTGCACAGCGAGAGAGGGGAAGAAGGTGGGGAAACCTGAGATGCCGGCGGTGCAATAGACAAGGGCAAAAATCATGCCACCGAAGGCCCAAGCGATACCCTGAATTCCGACCGTCGAGCACTTGGTCGGGGCCTGAACAACGCCCATCACCGTCAAAACCGTGATGTAGAGGAACAGAAAAGTCGCCATGAACTCCGCGATTCCGGCTCTGTAGAAGGACCATGAGGTTAGCTCCCCCGGTTCGAACAGCGGCGCAGGCGGCGGCTCCATGTAGTCCTTGTCGCCGCCGCCCTGCGCCGCCGTACCTATCGGCTGCCTCTCTGGAAACTTGTTTGCTCCTTCCCTTACATCCTCCTCTTTCCCTTCCATCTCTCTCTGTCTTAAGACTAGCTACTACAAAAGTCTGATCGGTTTCTCTTCTCTCTCTCTAGAGCAGTAGTGCTGTGATAGTGTGATGGAGAGAGTGGGGGCAGTGGTCAAATTATATACACAAGTCTGTGGGCAGGTTTGAAGGGGGTGGTGGGCCGTGACGTATACGAGCGAGATTTAATTTTGTTATCCTACGACCGGCCACTTCCAGTTTAGGTTTTGTCGTTTGCTTTCCCTATAATTTTCTTTCCTGGTTCAAGAACTACTTCCCTCTCTCTTGACAAATTGGGAGTAACATATTCTATTTTGGAATATTTGAAAATAATTGTCACTTTTCAAAAATAGAAGTGATAAAATTTTAAAAGTGTCCTTCCTATATAAATGTAAATGGTGTAAAATAGGTAGAATATAAAAAAATTATGAAAAGTAGGTGTAATGATTACATGTCTCTTATAAAAGTTGGAATCTCAAAAAGGGGACTCTCATTTAGAAACGGATGGAGTAGTATAATTTTCTATTCAAACCCTAGGAATTGACCTAGTTGTCTAGGCTTTTTTTTTATTTAAGTGTTTGTTTTATTATCTTAAAATTTCAAGTTTAATTTTTGAAGCCATTTCATCCCTATGTTTAAACATGCCGAATGATTGTTGAATCAATTGTAAGAATTAATTTAGGTACACGTAAACTGTGATCGTGCACATTATGATGGAAAAAATTCCCACTTCTAGTAGTACGTTTCATGAAAACGATGTTGTTGTGGGTCGGTTGGGCTTTTTCTCGTGGGGGGCGGTCTGCTCTGGGAAAAGGACGTCCATACACGTGTTAATTTTGTGAAGACGGTGTAGTTGTGGCCCACGCCCACCGGCCCCTTACGTGGGAAAACATATTGGGTTGTGATTTTCATGGCATAAATAGTGATTTTTTTGAACGTCGGCATAAATAACGATTGGGTCGTGATTTTCATGGCATAAGAAGAGACAATTCTGATCTATAGTTGTAGGGTGTGTTTTTATAGTTTAAATACTTTTTTTTTTTTAATTACAAGACATGTCATTCTATTATAAAATATCACATTTTTTAATTTAAAAAATTTCAATTAGTAGAACGGAATCGTTATTGAATTGACAACATATATATGGGGCTATTCCTCAATTTATTTTTTTTATTTCATCTCCATATATAGATAGTGTCAATGGAGTAGTTGAGAACTCGATTACCAACCACATAATCCAACCTCAGACCTCTCCCTTAAAAACTAATGGGTACCAATCCTTGATCTAATTACGCTCATGAGTTAATTCCTCAACTCAAATGTATTCATTTGGTATAGGTCAAGCATGCTATGCAATAAATAAAGAATGAATTTCTCTTGACGGTACTGAATTAACAATGTTGATTTGTTGGTAATTACTCATACATGTCTCCACCACGTACAGAAATGATTTGTAAAAATTGTCCCAACTCTTTTTGGTAAAAGAAAAGAAAAAATGCAAGTGGAGTGGTAGGCTGGTAGCCTAGTGGTAAACACCATGTACTTCCCATGCATTTGATTTGATAGGGGTTCGAACCCTCTTACTACAATTAACAATGATGACTTTAAATAAATTTTTTCTAAAGTAGTTATGTGCTTACAGAATAGACGTGCGTACATTTGGATTCTAGCCATCTGACCATGAGCAATTATAACTTTAACCATATTATCCTCCAGAAATCATGAACACAAAAAGCATTTGTCCAAAAAAAAAAAACACTTGAAAAATCAGCCACCTTCTATTTATCTAGTTATACTATTGCCGCCAATCTCTAAAATAATACTAAAATAGTAATTCAATATGTATGATCCAGTTTCATATGTAGTGGGGTATGCTTGATGAGCTAATTAGATTTGCACTTGCATTACTAAAATAATTAATGATGGCTTAATACACTAATAGTGATATTATATACTAATGTTCCCACGAACTATGATCACTTTGACAAAAAGGGTACGTAGATATATGAAAACAATTGGAAGCATAACTTGGGTAGTTAATTATGTGATTGCTAGTTAATTACTACAAGGCTTACTTACTCTTTGATCTCTTTAAAACATTCTGTTCTCTCTCTCTCTCTCTCTCTCTCTCTCTGTCTCTCTCTCTGTCTCTCTCTCTCTCTCTCTGTGTTAGGTCTATCCATTAGAAATTGACGGAATTGGATAGCGGTGGCCTATTTGTTAACAGAACGATAAATTCAAGTGTCTTTTTGTCATTAGTTAAAGTTCAGATATTTTTTTGCGAATGAGCAGAAACTTCAGGAACTTTTTTAAAAAATTCACTTTCATTTTCCGAGATTGCATTGACTTGTCTCATGCGTTAACTAAGACAGGCTTAAAATCATGGTTTGGGTACGAAGTTGGTGAATTCAAAACTAGCAAACCCTACGATATAATTTTAGATAATAAGATAATTCAAAGTTCAGAGTGGATGTTGAGGGTGACCCACGGGACATATGATAAAATCTGATGTGAAATCCTAACTTTGTGAACATGCTGTTTGAATGGATGGACGTGCACTATAGATGCATAGAGTTGAATTATGTCATGACCATAACTTGGAGATTAAAGTAGAAAGAATCTCGAGAGGATGCTTAGCAAACAAAAAGAATCTCGAGGACGGGACTTTAGAATTACAATTGAAGGCCAGATAAAGAAATTGAATATCTTTGTGCATGTTAATTGCATTTTTATATTTTTGCCTACTAGTTATATAAATCAACGTGGGTTAAGAATGATGAGATTTTATCTACTACTTTACTACGTTGCCTTACTATTAAAGCCATTTGCCGAAGACGAAGCTGAAAAAACTCGTACAAACAAGATGACGTCACCAGCAATGAAGAGCCATTTACCGAACTCCTTTTTTTTTTTTTGTAATGCAGAGTGTCTCGGGTCAACTTACACGCACCTCGAACTAATCTTTACAGTCTCTCCCATAACTGTTTCACACTTTTACGCTTGGGGACCCCTAGAATTGTTGGTAAGGAGAATCGAACCTTAGACCTTACAAATTATGATAAAACAAACACCTAAATTCCATGCCAAATAATTTATTTTCCCCTAGAATTGTTGAAGTAATTTATTTTCCCTGTTTGTGCTTTTAACAAAAAAAATGTAAGACTTTGGAAAATCACAAATAATCTTCGAGAGCCATTTCCTCCACCGGCCCATTAACCTTGGGGCTTGGGCCATACCAGGGCTCCCCATGTAGTCTCGAGTCTCTTGTATAATGGCCCAACAAAGCACTCCCCCTTTTTACTTCATTTATCCCCTTCCGGGTTCCCCTTCGTTTAGATATTGAGCCACGTTTATCCATTTGATGGTTCCACTTCTATGTCTACGATCTTACAAATCTTAGTGTGGTCCCCTATCACTATCTTAAAATTATTTTTGTTAGGGAAAATGTAAAAATAAATTAATCACGAGCCATATTTTTCTCATTATTTCATATTTTTAAATAAAAATGTCAATGAGAAGAATGCGTGCGTGGAATATTTTTAAAAATGACAGGACTTGTTGATGAATATATTTAGTTTTATAATGATAGAATTAAGTCAGGGACATGGCCCAACTTATAGTGTCAAGATATAGATAAAGAGACAATCTTCTGTATAATAAGATACCTCAATATTTGAATCTTATTATATATTATATAAATTTAAGGTCTCTTATTTTTTCAAATTAATCTAACAGTGTCATGGGTTAGGAAGATGGGATGTGCTCAACCATTAGATCAACTCTCTCTCTCTCTCTCTCTCTCTCTCTCTCTCTCTCTCTCTCCCCAGCTTCATCCTCTCCGTCATTAACCCTCCTCCAATCTTGCCGATTTCAACCGCATGACGCTGGAAGCTTTATCGATGTTCAAACCGTGCCTTTAGGCACGTGCATGCCTTAAGGTATGGGCATGCACTGCAGCACTAGTAAGATGATGAATTGAGTTAGTTAAATGATGAATTGAGTTAGTTAAATTACTTCAACAATTTATCTTTTTTTTCTTGCGTACATAAACTCAGTTCATTCATATTGGTATTGAATTCCAATCAAACTTCTCTTTGGCAACATGACATGGATACTCTTCTCAACTAGTTATACAAAATTAACGATTTCGATCATGTTTTTTTGAGTCTGAGATGAACCCAAACGAAAAAAAATTGTGTATTGGGACACTAAAGACACTGGATTTTAACTTAGTCCAACCTAATCATGCCTTGGTATTTTGGTTGGTCTTTCCAAAATTTAAAGGTATATTTTATTGTTATATTAAAAAAAATCGAATGAATGTTATTCCTTTCGTTCCATATTGTTGGGCCTATATGAAAAGACGTATAGTTTTTGGGTAAAAAATAAAATACTTCCGGGCAAAAAATTAAATTAAATTTCTGTACACTTAATTAAAGAACTCATTGAGAACTTTAATTTGGTGTCTAAGAAATTTTAAAAATGATTCACAAAAGTATTACTATATTTTTTGATTCAAAAATTATAAATTTTTACGTGTAGAACCAATAATATGGAATGGATGGAGTAGTCAGTTTACATTAGTCATTAGGGTCTGATTATGGTCTGACTAGGTCATCTCCAATGATAAAGTTAAGAAACAAACTAGTCCACAAATTATTAGGTCAATTAATTTTATTTGTATTTTGTGTGGTTCCAATAGTGGAGCTTGACTGTAGTTAAAGTCAGGGCGAAGATCTCAATTTCAACTTAGTAGGCGCAAAAATTCAACTTTGTATGCCCCAACACTTAAATGTTGCAGAAGTATCTAGAAATTAAAGCACCCACATCCACATACTTCTTCTTATATATATATATATATATATATATATATATATATAAGAGACTAGGTCTAGGAGCATTAATGACGTCTAATCTAAAATACAACTACCAGCCGCCGCCGCTGCCGCTGCCCATAAGTTTAGGGAATTCTTTTTACGTTTCCCAGAAATATATATATAAATATATCTTGTCCAAGATTTACCTCAACCTTCCAAGATTTAACAATTGGCCTTTAAGCATATATCAGCACTCTGATGTGTTTGATTTGTGTTTTGAAATTTTTTTTTGAAAAATAGTAAGGGTTATAAATGGAGAGAGAAATGTTAAAAGTATGAAAAATCTAAGAGAAATTTTAAAAAAAAAAATACTTTTTGAAAAGCAAAGACAACAAGGCATTAAACAATTTTAGGAATATGCCGGGTCCCTGTAGTGCTGAAAAGTAATGTGTCGTAATTTTGAGATACAGTATAAAATAAGACACTTGAGTTGCTTCAAAAAACGACCATCATTTTCGTCTTTATTTTCCGAAACGTACAAAGTGGTTGACCGACTCATCTTCCTCCCCCTCCATTTATGAGACCCAACTTCCTTCAACTTTTCCTTTGACGTTCTGACCCATTCTCAACAATAGAGAGTGCCTCCACCGTCCCTAATTAGTTGAGCCAAACAAGTCAAGCACAGCATTACTCAAGCTAACTTTAGCTTGACTCCTTATTATTATATGTGTTTAAGTTTTGGCTTGAGTTTAAAATTTTTTGAGATTAATTGTTCAAGTTCGGCTCTAGCTTAAAATTTCGTATTCGTGATAATCTTGGCTCGATTTGTGGAATATACAAGCCAATCTCGAGCTTTCAAGCATGAGCTTAAACTTATTAAGTTTCGAGTTTTCCAGCTAGACTCATTAAGTTTCAGTTTCAAAATGAAAAGGGCAGAGAACTACCATCATTAATCTAGGGCAAGAAAACTCATAAACATAAAATTTAGTTACTACCTATATTCATTAAATTAAAAATCCTCAAATCCTTAAATTTTCATATCTCACGGAAGATATTTCCTATTTGGATGAAATAGTACCGTAAAATTGGTGAAAATATCTATATGAAAAGCCAAAGCAGATCTTATATTTTAAGACATTTATTAAATCTACCCCTATATTTGTAATATTTATAGAATGATCTCTTTGTTCACGAGCTTATCGAGCTAAACACTCATATGTTCAAACTTGGCTTGAATTCATAAACAAACAAAAAAATTGTGATTGAGCTTGGCTTATATTTTTTTTAAACGAGTTTGAACAAGCCAAAAGTCGAGTCGAGCTCGAGCTGTTTGGTTTGTTTAGCAACCCTATCCCTAATCTCAACATTCAAAGTCACAAAGTAATAAAATTGAATAGTTATGCAAAAAAATACTATGAAGAATGCAAATGAAGACCCAAATTTGAAGGTAGGTAGGGTTTTGCGGCAAGGGATGTGATGGGTTTGTTCTCATTTTAGAGATGGTAGTGTTTGATCGATTTGGTGACGACAGTGCCTGCGTGTTGGTCTAATTTGGTTTGGTCAGATTTGGGTGTGCTCTGCTACTGACCTAAGCAGTTTAAGAATATCTAATGGTTCGCTACCGTGGCGTTGGGCTTTTGGTGGTTATGGTGGAGGCGTGTGTGAAGTGGCGATGGTGGGTTTCCTTGTTTGCGTTGGTGCTGGTTTGCGAGGTGATATGCTGCTGGTATCAGTGTACGCAACCCGGCAGACTGTCTACCTAGGCTAGGAATAGAATTAGGAATAGAAGAGGACTGAAACGACGCTGTTCTGATGAAACTCAAGTGCCTTATTTTCTATTCCCGAAACTAGGCCGTTTTGGGAGTGCTACACATCGCAGCAACTCTTTAGCGCTACAGGGACCCGGCATCCACATTTTACCTTGTGCCACTTCCAATTAATTGCATGAATATTAAAACAAGATCTTGTGCATGCAAAAAGCACAAGCACCCACGTGGTGAGATATTTGCACACAGAAATAGAAGGAAGAGAAGGCGGGTGGGGAAACCTGAGATGCCGGCAGTGCAGTAGACAAGTACAAAGATCGTCCCGCCAGTGGCCCAAGCAATACCCTGAGGTCCAACACTCGAGCACTTGTCCGGGGACTGGACAACGCCCATCACCGTCAACACTAAGATGTATAGAAACAGAAAAGTTGCCACAAACTCTGCGATCCCGGCTCTATAGAAGGACCATGAGGTTAGCTCCCCCCTTTCGAACAACGGCGCTGGCGGCGGCTCCATGTAGTCCTTGTCGCAGCCGCCCCCTGCCGCCGTTCCTATTGGCTGCCTCTCTGGAAACTTGGTTGCTCCTTCTCTTACATCCTCATCCTTCCATTCCATCTCTCTCTCTCTCTCTCTCAGAATACAGTGTCAATTTTTTTTTTTTTTTTCCCTCTAGATCGAGCAGTGCTGTGAAAGTGTGATGGAGAGTGCGGGGAGTGGTGAAATTATATACAGAAGTCTATGAGGAGGTTTGAGAGTGACTATTCGGTGCGGCTCCACCCCATAATTAATGCTTGGTGAGCTTGGGTTGGCACTTCCAGCTCTAAAAAGCTGTCTAATTAAACTAATGATATCTTAACAAAATACAGTACTAATTACCTATTCTTGGTACGAAGTGTGAGTTTGAACTAAGACCAAGAGGGTTGACTTCAAAATTCAATTGGATGACTAACAGATATGAACACACTATTTGGTATTGTATGCAATTGCATGCAAGTTATTAGGCTTATTAATTAGACTTTTACCTCTCGATCGAGGTTCTTGCATATGTCAGAAACTTCAAGGGAGATAACTGACATTTACCCCTTCAACTATTTTGTGAGAGGAGGGTCCGTATAATTGTCTTTATCCATCGAAGTTAATTAACACTGTTAGTCAAAAGTTAACGATGGCGGCAACTATATTTTAGTTTGTAAAGTAGAGGAGATGATTTTAATTTCAAAAACTGATGTAGAATACGTGGAAGCTCAATTCCATAATTAGTTGGACCGTGACAAGTTTCGGAAGCTCAAACAGTGTTTAGTTTTCGATTACTCTATTTGGCAAAATTTTGACGACCTCGGAATATATAGGCCCAAACTTTGGTGGGCTTGCTTAATTTCACGCTCTGGTCAATACTCACGACCCTAAGTTCGTGAATGATAGTGTTTTTCGGCCTAATTCCTTTGTTTAGACTTTCAATTTATGTTTTTTGCCGTTTTAGAAAAATTTGGATTCATTCATAACTCATAGACCATAATTCTTTATTAGTTGGTTCTTTTGGGAAAGTCTTGTTTTTCTTTCTTGTTTTTCATTTTAGGGAAAACTTCAAATTTTGGAACGTTTTATTTTTCAACTGTATTTTTAGGATTTCTAGGATTTCGGGCCTATATAAGGGTTGTAACCTAATGTTTATACAGCTTTTTATCAATAATATTCAGATTTTATCTCTTTCTCTCGTGGACTCGAGTTTATAATTCATTCAATTAGTACGTATACGCAACTAATCACTCTAGTTGTGTCAAAAACTAGAGGGGAGGTTAGTGGATATATCAAAAACCTCATGGGAGGTCAGCATAATCTACCCTAATATCCAAACTCCTGCATCATTTATTGTGTAAATGTATTTGCAGAGCATTTTTCAAAATTTGGAGGATTCTCATATATGAAGAATGAAATTTGATTCTTTATTTTGAAGAAGTGCAAATGAAGCTGGAGTGGTGCAATTCTTTATTGTAAAGATTTGATCGGATATTTTCTTACAATGATGAAAGAGTATCAAACTTCTAAAATTGGGGCCCATCCATTAGACATCAGATCTTGGTCACAAATAAACAACCACATTACTAGTAATGGTCACAAGAAATTACATTTATAATACATTTCATTGAGACATACACATTACATATCCAAAACAAACACGAGAAACAGAGAATCAATGGTCACAAATAAACAACCACATCAATGGTAATGGTCACAAGAAATTACATTTTTAATATATTTTAGGGAAATTTGCACTTACACCCCCTGTACTTACACAGTTTGGCAGATACACCCCTCGTACTTTAAATTTAGGCACTTACACCCCTTGTACTGTGCAGTACCGTTAAATTGGATGGAAAAGTGAGTGGCGGGAGTTTTCCCTCCAAAATGACCCCCGTCCGGTACGTGTAAGTGTCCGCTTTTGGGTGATTTCTCACGAGTCCCACTCAGTTATTTTTTTAAAAATTATTGAACGGCTTGGATTATCCGTGTGGGGCTCGGATTATCCATTTGGAGGGCTCGGATTATCCATTTTGGGGCGGAGCTAGTATGTGGGGGAGGTGGCACGGGCCACCTTCGGTTTCAAAAATATCAAAAAAAAAAAATACACATAATAAGGTTAAATAAAAAAAATTTGAAGAATTGTACATGAATAGTACTCCCTATGTCCGGATTTAATAATTTTTTTGGAGTACGTGCTATTTTTCAATCGATTATATCTTCCAATTTATAATGTTTTACGTGCTTTTGAAAATATTGTATTATAGAACTAATCGAGATCTATCAAACAAGATTCATATTCGATATGAAAAATGTATTACCGATTCAAAGATATAACCCATTTTTTAACCGGTTAGAAGAAGTATCTTGGTAGAGTGGCAAAGTGTTCTGTTGGCTGGTGCCTTGCGCCACGGTTCGTAAGAATCGAAACCCCTGGCACCCGATGTGCTTTCTTTTTTCAAAAACACACACACACACACACTCTCTCTTGTGGCACAAGTTTTTATTAACAAGATTTGTAATTTTTTTCCCACAAATTGGAAACGAATGTAACCCATTTGGAAATTAAATTTTTTCCCACAAAAAAAAGTTAATACTTTATACAAATACTGTAAAAAAGTCCACGACATAACCTAATTATACGACTTCACAATTACTTTAAATTTTTTCCCACAAAAAAAGTTAATACTTTATACAAATACTGTAAAAAAAGTCCACGACATAACCTAATTATACGACTTCACAATTAATTTGTTTTTTATATTTTTTCGCATAACATGTAATTAGATTTTCATTGAACGGTGCCACCCCCGCCTCCGAATCCCGACTCCGCCTTGCTCACAATGGCTTCTAGGGGTATTTTAGGCATTTTTTCAGTCATTTTGGAGGGAAAACTCCCGCCACTCACTTTTCCATCCAATTTAACGGTACTGCACAGTACAAGGGGTGTAAGTGCCTAAATTTAAAGTACGAGGGGTGTATCTGCCAAACCGTGTAAGTACAGGGGGTGTAAGTGCAAATTCTCCTATATTTTATCGAGGAATACACATTACATGTACAAAACAAACATGAGAAACAAAGAGATCAATGGTCACAAATAAACAACCTTGTCAATGGTAATGGGTCCCTGGAGATGGTGATCACTTGGATTTGAAGGGGATGACCCTGATCACGACCTGATGATACATAGCTGCGAGTTCTGCCCCGACAAAAGGTCCCACCCAAAAAATCCACTGCAATCATAACCCAATCCCATCAAATGAGTCGCAAACATTAGGAAATCTCGTTGGCTGCAATTTTTAGAACTTATCTTGTACCAATGGCATCAAAAACTTATTTATAAAATTATTCTAAGAAGACCCACAATCAGAAAAACACAAAAATTAAAATTCTATCACCAAAAAAAATTTAGAATACGATATCCTTTTAAAACAGGAAAAAACCATAACAGGGGTTTGTGTTCATGAAAAAAAATGCTTTTGTTTCAAAGATATGGAAATCATACATGCATGGATGGGTTGGCCACATTATTTTTTATTGTTTTTAATTTTTTTTTTTTGCTGATTTGTAAGTAAAATTTTGAAAACTTTAAATGTGTCACGAAAAAATAAATTATAAAATTAAATAAATTTTAATCAAATTCATAAAAGTTCAAAACAAGGAAAATAATTAAAATTTTGTATGTTGATTATTATCTTCCAGTGATCCTATTTTAACTTTAGAATTACATTTTTACCTTTTAATTTTCTCTGATCGCGAAGACTGAATAATTTTTACAAAATTCAATGCAAACGGATAATTAAAAATATATCAAAATAAATAAGTTAGATCAAAGAACTTACTTGGTCATGCCATGCGTGGCTCTGGTTGTAGATGACTGCTGCACCAAGACTCCTAGCCGGGTTAATACCAGTCCCTGTGATCGGAATAGTCGCCAAATGCACCACAAACACCGCAAACCCAATTGGCAACGGAGCCAAAACCTAAACCCCCAAACATCCCAAAAAAATCATCAGTGCCCAAATCAACAAACAAAATACACATATGCTTATACATATTTGCAAGTATGTGTATAAGTATAAATATTTTGAGGGAGAGAGAGACTCAAAAGGAGTGAGAATGAATTTGCACTTACAGAAACGTGGGAGTCTATGGCACTGCGCTTGGCATCAGTGGCAGAGAAAACTGTATACTCAAGCACGAAGGTGCCAACGATTTCAGCAGCAAGGCCAACGCCCTTGGTGTAGCCAGGTTGCACAACATTGGCGGCACCACCAAATAGCTCGTACCGGCCGCTCTTCTCCAGCCCTTTCGCTACCCCACTCCGCAAATTGCTCCGAGACACTGCATTATCATATAGAAAATTGCCCTGTTCAATGATAGTTTCCTTGCCAGTAGTAGCCCAAATGTCACCGCCGGATTAATATGCCCTCCTACACAGGGAAAAAGAGAAGTTGCACATCAATATATATTAGAAATCCATGTTCATGTGTAAATGTAAACTTTCAGCAATGATTATCCGGCTCAAAACACAATCATATTGAGGAATGATTTTTATGTTGAAAGTGTGCATTAGAACAAGAAAATATATACCAATAATCGTGCTGAAAAACGTAGAGCATATGCCCTAGCCCCTAAAGTCCATAGCCGAGCTGAGTCTCAAACTGCTCATAAATAACTCGTATCGTATGCAGAAGTTTGAAAAGAAAATAAAAAAGTCAACCCTTTAAACAATTTGTTAAGGAAATAGAGTCTCACATTGCTTGGGAGTGAAATGGGTGATCACTTAATAACATTTGGGACCTCTCCACTCATTGCCAATTGGTTTTGAGATAGACATAAAGTTTCTACGTGGTATCAGAGCGGGCCCTGTCCCACTCCACATTTTAAAAATTTGCAATTCACGCCCCACGATGACAGACCAGCAAAAAGGTTGCACGATGATAGGACCCAAAAGTGGTCACACGTGACAGACTTCAAACGCGGCTGCACGTGAGGGAGATGTTAAGGAAATAGAGTCCCACATTGCTTAGGAGGGGAATGGGTGATCACTTTAATAACATTTGGGATCTCTCCACTCATTGCCAATTAGTTTTGAGATGGACATAAAGTTTCTACACAATTTTAGCAAGTGGAGCTGGAGAGGAAGATGGGTTCACATAGTTCAAATTACTTGAAATTGGAATCACTCAAGATTGTGCATGCAAAAAAAAAAATACACAAAAACCAACGTGGTGCGATATTTGCAAAGAAATAGAAGGAAGAAGGTGGGGAAATTAACCTGACATGCCGGCAGTGCAGTAGACAAGGACAAAGATCATGCCACCAACGGCCCAAGCAATACCCTGTAATCCAACAGTCGAGCATTTGTCAGAGGTCTGGACAACGCCAATCACAGTCATGACTAAGATGTATAGAGACAGAAGAGTTGCCACAAACTCCGCGATTCCGGCTCTGTAAAAGGACCAGGAGGTTAGCTCCCCGCTCGAACAGCGGCGAAGGCGCGGGCTTCGAGTAGCCCCTGTCTCCTCCCTACACCGCCATCCCGTTAGGCTGCTTCTCCGAAAACTAGTTTGCTCCTAGTTTCACACTCTCCTCCTCCTCCACCTTCTTCTGCTCCATATCTCTCTCTCTCTCTCTCTCTCTCTCTCTCACGACTGCAGAAGTCTCACTTTTGACGGAGTACTGTTTGGAAAGCTATTGACTTTATATACAGGAGTCTACGGAGAGGTTTGAGAGTGATTATTTCGGTGCGGCTCCATGCACCGAATGCCTGCTCCCTTGGAAAAACCAAACACGTGCATGAGAAATATCAGTTTGTTTTGTGTACCTACAAGTTCAGGGCACTGATCGAGTTATTTCCTGTTAGTAACTTGTGCATGAATCGATATTGCATTGTCACAAAGTAAAATGCTAAAAGCATTTTGAAGATCAATATGCAGCAACCTAAAACAAGCTATAAAAGTAAGGAGACCATATTGTTCTTACTCCCCCAACAGACAAGGATGCATCTCGTGACTTCAAGAAATTTTGAACCCAAACAAACTCGAACTAAGATCATATAAATAGCATAATCCCGCCCTGCATGAAGTTTTCAGAGAATTGTTAAAAGAAATTCACTTTTACGTCGTTGATGTCTTGCCCAATGCTCAGGCATAACAACAATTAACTTCTTAGTGTCAAACAAAATATAAACACTTGAACGGAATCTTTTATCTTGGGAAACACGTGAAATTAGCAAACATATTCTCATATAAGATAAAGAGAAGTTTCAAAACTCAATATGATGAAGTACACAACAACCTTTAGACAATAAGACATGATCCTTATCTGAAAGAAACCTTCTTAGCAAAATATTCAAGACGAGCACCATCAACATCAACTGCGGATATTTACCCAAAAAACATCAATTGCGGATTCTGCATCAAATTGCTCATACATCTACAAGGTTGACAAGTAGAAGAAACATAAGTCATAAGTGACCAGGTAAACCCAATATACAATAGAGATAAAGGCACTGCAAATCACAAGCTGACCAATCAAAGAGAATGAATCGTTAACCTTATATTGTTGATAAAGAAATAGTAACTTATGATTTGTTGGATCAGGATGTATCCTGCAAGTATATTCCACAAAAGTGAAGGATTACATTGAAGCATACACACCTGTCGTACTTGAAGTAACACTTTGGGAAGAACCGCTTTATGCTCACATACCAACTTTACTTGTATGTATACCTACCAGGTTAATATCACATGCTTGGCAAACACAAACAAGTATGTAACTCCAATTGTTCTTCCAATAACTAGGAAGATTGCATAAATCATATTAAAAGGTTTTGAAAGGAATTATATTAAAATTGGAGCATTACACTCTCTATTGGGATGGAGTAAAGTTCAATTCTACTCGTAGTTTCGAACAATAACTACTGTGCAGACACCCTAATTTGGCTCAATAGATATTTTGGGTCCCACCTTGGGACAGATTGTATGATTGTTGTGGTTGACTTCTCGTAAGCCCGAGGGACTTTGTACGTCTTTGTAGTCACTTAGAGTGTAACAACCTGCCCCAATTGACCTGCTAACCATTTGCCTTACCACGTGGCTCAAAAGGTTAATCTCAAGTTATACAGTTGCTGGTCGGAATCCCTTATATTCCATTTCAACTTTCCAAGAATTCCCAATGTGGGACTAATTCCTTCCAAGTGGGTTCTCACATAGAGGGCCCAATCCAGAGCCAAAAAGCCTTTTTAGACAAAAATATAGTTTTCGAGTAAAATAATATAGTTTTCAAGTAAAATAGATCTACTGGCCGCTAGATCGATCTCACAGCCACTACTTCTTTCTTTCCCCTGTGGAATCTTTGCAATTAAAATCTCCCAGTAAGATCGTTCCCTCAGCCGCCAAATCATTTTGCCCATAATTCTAGAATGTTTAGTCTCGTTTTGATCCGAACATAACCCTAGTAACCATTTAGCGTTTCTTCGGGCTATGAAAAACACTTTTAAACAGAGATCTTATAGCTCTAAACTTCCATGTTGATTCGTGCATTGTGATTGTCCAGAGTGATTCACTCTTTTGCCTATAAATACAAGGCCTTTATGGTTCCGAAATACAAATTCAATACATCATTTCCTGCCTCCACACGCTGTCAAATTCATGCCATAACCCTAGAGATCAAACCCCCCAAAACCCACATCATTCCTAGGGTTTTGAGAAGCAGCACAATCAATCACCCTCAAATTGAGCAATCAAGCTACTGAGGGATCATGGTGGTGAGGCCAATAGGCCTAGGCAAGCTACTAAGGGATCATGGTGGTGAGGCCAAAAGGCTTAGGGTTTGGATTAATTCATGTTTCCGTGTTTCAATCCAACGTTTCGATATTTTTCTGCTTGCTGCAATTTATTTTTTGGCGTGAGGAAGAACACTGGCCGAGACTTCGATTAGCCGGCCGGTACATTGAACCGGAAGGATCTGCAGGCTGCAGAATCGATTCTTTGGCCAGCAAATCCATTTACACAATTTTGTTTTGTTTTTGTTTTTTTATGTACTTCGTTATGTTCTGCATGGCACCCTCTCCTCTTTTTCACGCGATTCACTGTTCTTGGCTCACTTATTAATTGTTTAAAGGCTTAAATAATCAGTTAAAGTGTAGAATCGAATAAAACAACGATTGAGTTGAATAATTGTGGGCCAGTCTCGAGGCTGGACGGAGAGGGGTGCCTAACACCTTCTCCTCGCCGTACTTTTGGCTTTCGATTCCAGAATCTCTACTTGTTTTCTTAATTATCTTAAAACTAAGTGGCGGCTCTATTTTAATGTGACTTTAACTATGTGGCGATACTTCTAACCATGGGAGTATCCATATTTTAAGTTCACACCGATGAAACATGTAGTGAGATCATTGTTTGGTTATCAAGTAAAACTTCATTTCTAGTTCAAATCTATATGGGAAAAAAGCTCCTAACTACGAATTTCAAAGGAAACAATTAATAATCAAGTATTTCTAGTTCATGGTTTTTTTTTTCTTTTAATTTGATTACATTCAATAAGGTATCCCAAAAAAGACAGATCAAATCCTTATCACCAATCATATTTTTTTCTTTTACCATAATCATCTTCTTATGATACGTTATCAGAGGTTTACTCAAATTGCTCTGATCCCTCTTTGATTATTATTGTAGCTCATGTACTTCTTGTAGTTGAAGGGTGAGGGGGAGGAAGAAACTTGAAGAAGAAAACAAATTTAAAAAGAAGATTGAGGTGGAGGTGGGGTTTGGTCGGAGTGGATCACAGATACATAAGCAATCCCAATACGCCCCCAAAATGACGCCATTTTGGGGGGTAGCAATTTGCAGTGAGTCTCCCTCACTACAGGGACACGAGATCCGTTCGAAGGCCTTCTAAAGTGTAGTGTTGTACAAAACAAAATGATTAAAATAAACTCACCTTTCCTTGGTAGTTAACACAATAATGATTGAATAACCCATTGATTTTTGGAGGAAGAAAAAACAAACAAGACTTAGGCTCCATTCCAAAAACGAAATAAGAACTTATTTTTTGTCCAATAAGAAGCCCTCCTCCGGAAAAATAATAAGGCTGTTTTTGAATTGGGAACAATTTATATAGCTACCAATGGCTCCGGAGAGGGAAATCGTACCGGCGGCCACAACGGGCAGTCTCTGGCCACCGGACGGCCGATCCAAACCGTCCAAAAATTCTAAAAAAAAAACCGAGGGGGCTTACGCGGGAATCAACGGCATTCGAGGTGTGTAGGGTACTTGATCGGAGCACCCCTTTTGCGTGGCCGACGGACCGATTTCCCTCCGCCGGCGCCCATTATCATAGCAACAGTCTTATTTTTGTATAAGGCAACTTCAAGCTCAAAAATCATGTATTTACGCAAATAATTTTCCTATCACAATGGATCTTATTTGATAGATCTCATTGAGATCTTTAATACGGTGGGAAAAAAATTAATTTTTTTTTCATTTACATTATTTTGAGTTTGAAAATGTAAAAGAAACTTTTTATTTGAGTTTTGTGGAATGCCCCTTCTTATTTTTTAAGAAGAAGTTCCAAAATAAGTACTTATTTTTTAAGAAGCGTTCCAGAACGGAGCCTTAGGATTTAATAACACGCCCATCCTTTTAGGAAGAGGAAAAAAGAAAAAGAAAACTCGCCCTGGTAAGAAGGTTACAACACCAGATACTTTACCATCTCTCCATTCAAACTTAAATTGAAACCCCAAAACAAAATGATTAAAATAAACTCACCTTTCCTTGGTAGTTAACACAATGATGATTGAATAACCCAATGATTTTTGGAGGAAGAAAAAACAAACAAGACTTTAGGATTAAGAACATGCTCATCCTCTTAGGAAAAAGGAAAAAAGAAATAGAAAACTCACCCTAGTAAGAAGGTTACAACACCAGATACTTTACCATCTCTCCATTCAAACTTAAATTGAAACCCCAACATTAATAGCACTAAAGAAAAATGTAACTCATTACTGTCTTTTCTTCTCTGTAGCCTTGTTGCTCTGAAAGCTTATTACACTACCTCTATGAACTTCCACATAAAATATCCATGTTAATTGTTAAGCCCATTTTCCTCCAAATCTAATAACCTAAAAATGGTGTCGTGTGCTGAAGGTAACTATTTTAAAAGAAAATGCATCATACTATGTTACACACACATCAATTTGGGAGGATGAGTACAAAGTTAAACTCGAATCGGCATTCTGGTAGGATAAAAAAAATGAAAACCATAATATTCTCATGGTTATGTGCAAACGTCATAATTTCTCATAAGTCATGCACAAATGTCATAGTATAAAATAATTCTTTCATTCCCAAGGGCTTAGCAATCTACCTGCACCACCCAGTCCAGATTTTGATTGTAAAATTGCTAGTTTGTAAACTGATGAAGGATCCATTGGCATAGATTTCTGAGATGCACCCATATTAACTTCTTGTTTGATGTCCTGCTAATTCTAAACGTGAAACAGGATGAGATTGGAGCAGGACATGGTTGTACCGGAACGAATGACTAAGTGCACAAGAGTATGGTTTGAGTAATTACGGTGATCATTTGAGGTCGTCCCTGCATTTGCTACAAAGCCACAGACATGCTCCCAGAGTTGCCTTGGGCTAACTGACTGAATTAAAGGAAAAAAAAAAAAAGACGTCAAACTACATAAAAGGTAGACAAATATATTGAGCTCATAAAGAACAAGAATGAAGTTGACAAAAATGTTCAAACACCTCACCCTTGATGATTCGTTGCTTACTTAAGGAGGGCCATCCTATTGGCATCCATAAGACCTAGAGATTTCTCTGAATCCATCGCATGGGGACCATTCTTTCTTCATACATTTCCGTAGCAAGTACAGTGGCTGACGGCTGCCCTATCATTCCTTCAGAGTTCATACCATTGATAGGACCACCAAGGGCAGGATGGTTAGGGTCCTGTCGCTGTTGCTGGTACTGAACATTACATTGTTGAATGAGTTGCAACTGCTGCTGCATTTGTAGTTGTTGCTGGTGCTCTCTTGCTTCCATTTGTTGAGTCTGAATTTCATTTTAAGAACAATGAAGGTAAATAAAATCTTTATAATTTAGCATACATATAATATAAATGAGCATTGAAGCAAAAACAAATAAAAGAGCCACATCTATATAAGCTGCTACAGCTGCTTCAAAATGTTTCTCATTTGTTCTTGCAATGAAGATGTCCCAAAAGACAGACCACCATTCAAAGAGAAATCCCCGAGGTGCATCAATCGCTGCAATATTAACTTCTAAGCTACTACCAGATGAATTATTGTCCCACTATCAGTGCGAGATCTACAACATTTTATGAATAAAAAATGTATAAATTACTTATAAAAGAAACAATTCTGCCAGCAAACAAAAGAGATACACTTACCTATAAAACTATGTTTGCTAATATGATCGAAAAGCTACTCTTGCTTCTCCACGAGCCGGACATGGCTTCCATCACTTCCTTCTCCCTCTACAGCCAAGAAAAACATATATACAAAGATTATATGCAGAATAAGAGAGATTTTAGACAGAAGAGAGTTTTTTGTGTTGATCTTTTGAGTGGATTTGTTTTTTAACAAAGGGCTTGGAGGAGTGGAGAGTGAGAAGTACCGGCATTGGGCTTCGATATAAAGTTGGAGAGGCCGCCGAGCACATGGTCTCGGAGCACACAGTGTCGCTGGCGGAGTGGTTGAACACCACGTCCGTCGCTCGCTTACCATCTGAGCAATAGAATCGAAAATCCACATGGACCAAGTACACGTTAGATCTCTCAGAATACAAAAACCATGCACCAAAACATCTCAAAAAACAAATTAAAAGGTTTTCACAAAAACAAAACAATCTCACACAAACCCATTTGAAATTGCAACCGGCATAGACACACAGATACAGGAATAAACCTTAGTTCATTCGAAACAAGTTTGAGTGCAACTGTTTTTTGGGGCTTCAAATGGAAAAAAAGAAATCCAATCACACGAAAATGCTAACGACATGAGTAAAACTGCACAAGGAAAAATTGAAACAAACCATTATGCTCTAGGGGTTTGGATATCTTAAAACTAATGAAACCCACAACTCTATAGTCTTCAATCAAAATACATGAATGCCCTAGCAAAAAGCTTACACAACAAGAGGTACGGGATTGAAGTGGAAAAACCAAATCTTTCTCAACCCCATACTTCAAATTTCCAAATCACATCAACAAATACACATGCACGTATAAGGATTAGGATCAGATGTGTGTATGGTCAGAAAAGAGTCGAATTCCAAATCTGTCAAGGCTGCAACCACAGTTACCACGAGAGAAAAAGAAGAACAAAATGCCTTAATCTCTCATAGCTGTGCATACCCGCCAAGAAACAGTCGGATACTCTTATCACCTGAATCATTTGCTTAGAAGAAGCAAATTAATCTGTGAGGCCTCAACAGTCGCCAATTATGACAAACCCAAAATAACAACAAAAATATCATAACAATGAGCAAACTGGAAAATCGTGGTGACTTGAATCGCACAATAGCACATGCAACAGAAGATCAAACCAAATACAACAAACAACTTTACATAGGAAAAACAAACAGAAAACATGCAAATGAAACCCACAAATGCAAAAGGTAATCTACACGAATGATCTATAATTCACGAACAACCACGAAGAAAACTCATAAAAACAAAGACACCAATATCACTTGCCGACAGAAATAGCAAAAGGGCTCTGCTTTTCGAAAAGAGAGAGGCATCATTTACCAAGAGAGAGCAACTCTAGACAAGAATACTACCCCAAATTAACAGAACCTCTACTTTCCAATACACAGAAAGAGATCGCCTACAGCGAATTACACGAACAAAACTCCCCCAAATCGCCAGAATAAGATCCAGTTGGAGTATCCCAACGCAGCCAGCGAGGAGCTATTCGTCTCACAGACGCTGTTCGTCTCGGTCTTCATCTCAAAAGTACCCCAAATCGCCAGGACCTCTGGTTTTCCAACAAAGAGAGAGAGAGAGAGAGAGAGAGAGAGAGAGGATGAGAACCCCCTGAAGAGAAAATATGAGAACACCCCTGAAGATGCAAACAAAATAACAGGTTAAAACGGGAAGATGCTGATTCGAAGGACCCAATTGGAAAAATCAGCAAAATTGGCCAAATCAGTTGGAACGGCCAACGAGTAGGCCGGTTCTTATTAGTCCAGGGGACGGATTTTTTCTTTGATAGATTATCAAACTCTATTTTTTATAACTGTACCTAAAGTGATCACTGAAGGAACTGCATGAAGAAAACAGGTGAACTTTATAAGGCAATCTGAAAAGAAACAAAGATATGAATCATATGATGAAATCCAAAACTCTTGCGTCAAAGAAGTTGGAATGAATGGTTTCACAAAAATAATCCCTTCCATTAATATATTGCTTTCAGCAGTGGACCTCACTAGTGAAGTCAACTATTTTAAAAGCCTTTTTAAACATGGAGTACCAAGTTATGAAAATTGAAAATTGAAAATTGGAACAAAATATTTACAAAAAACGAGAAAACCATATCAATCAAAGTAAAGAGCAAACTAACGAACAAGTAAGTAAAGCCTGAAATTGAATTTCTTGTATTTATTGGCTCTCTTGAGACATTAGGTTCATATTTTTTCTTCTTTTGCCATTAGCACTAGAAGGGAAGTTGTAGTTGTACGCCCAAAGTGTATCGAGGAGCAGAGAGCCAGAGAGCTGATCAATAAATATTGCATCGGTTGATAGGTGGGTGAGCCCCATAGTAGGTCTTCTCTACAGCCAAAGTTTGAGTAGGTGGGTGAGCCCCATAGTAGGTCTTCTCTACAGCCAAAGTTTGAGCAACCCAAAGTATAGTTGAGCAATACATAACACCACGGATACAATAAGACATGCAGCATGGAGAGGTTTGAAAGTGCTGCACAGACCCCCATGCATGAGATGTCATACATCGAAGACTGTATGTCCAAGAGTTGTACAAGGATAATAAGTTAGTGGGTGCTTTGTACTATTTCATGCAAGTTTGTAATCCTTTGTACTAAAGCAAGCATTGGTATCGGAAATAGATGTAATTACCCGGCAAGGTGAGGGTCTATGTGCCATGTGGTCCTTGTCATAGCCACATGGGACATAAGTGTCCACACTAAGCAAACAAGAATTATTTTTTTTAAAAATTAGGAGGAATGGAAGGTAGGAAGGGGGGGACAGAGGATATGAAATCTTAGTGAGAATGGCAGGAAATGTCAGTGGATTAATATCCCTTAATTGATCAAGTGTAGGCCTATATATTATGCATAGCAAGATACCAATTTCCACAAATCAAAAAATATACCTAAAGCAAAGAAAGAACAAACTGGGTTATAAAACCTCATGCTGACCTAATCGATACCTCGATAGCTGAATCACCTGATTTACCATTAACTTCCAAATCACATGCTTCATCTATCTCAGAACATCCTTCATCTTCATCACCAACATGGTCGCTATGCTCACCCACCAAATCAGAGCCTTGTGGATTACGTTTCAAAGACTTCCTGGACCAAATCAGAGCCTTGTAAATCAGATGTGACTTTTTTTTTTTTTTGGGTAAATTGATGTCCTCGTGAGGACATCTAACTGATTAATTATTCGGTACAGATGTGACTTTTTTGATTCTAAAGACCTTGAAAAATTAACCTTTTAAGATTATCATCTGTCAATTCGTATTGGATTCAGATATGGAGAAAGGCAAGACCAAATTCTATGAAATCCATACCTCTCCAAAAGCAGCATTGAATTCCCTCTGTTGTTAGGCCTGGCAAAGGACATTAATTTTGTGAGGCAGTTTCTAAGGTTCATACTTGCTAAAAATGATGGAATTAAACTTTTATGGCCAAAAGGTCTCTCTACCTTTGAAAATTGTTGATACAGAGGTCCCAAAGTAAACTGTTCGTCTTGGCAAATTTCATATCCATGCCCTTGGAACATCAATTGGGTTAAGAGGATTCATGATCAGCAAACATCTGCAATAGTGGGACTTGTTTTATAACTAGGTGAAACGCAGCGAGCCTTATACGTCTGTCATGCCCATTAAAGAAAATGATTTTGAATATTTCTGAAATCATAGAAGCAGTTGGGATGGCTTGAATCTGCTCCTGCTCAGTGGTCAGGGGGTCTCAATTGGGGCAATTCCCTTTATTGCCTTGTCACCTGCTTCCAACTCCCACACAAAGTCTTCTGCTTGCAAGTTCAATATCTACAAAATGCAATTATGTATAAAAAGTTGACATCAAATTAATACAGAAATAAGTGAGACGAAATGAGAAGGCTCTAGTTGGCCGAATCACAACAGCCAATCATCAAACTGAAAGGTTATTGCCCTCTAATGTCTAATCCAAGTTACGCAGCACAAAAGCAAAAATATATTGGAGAAATGAGCTCAGGCACGTGAAGTACAAGAAAGGCAGGTGAATTTATTTAGTTAACTTAAACTAACTAAACACAGCAGCAGGTTCTGAATGCATTTCAGACACAATAATCTGATACGAGGATATCCTTAGTTCACATGAATTTCCAACTGGCATTCCTACTCGAGGTGCAAATCTAGAACATTTGAGTAATGCGCATTACTGGACAGAGAAATAGGATTTGTGCAGTTGGAAACGCATAGGTGGCTAAGGTAAATAGAATAACAAATGTCTTCTACAACCAAATAGCAACAAAGAAAGAAAAGTAGGGTCTTTCACAGAGTTTCAAATGCAAAACTATTCTTCGTGTAATTCCTTAAAAAAATCATCGTATTCTTCAAACTTTTCGAAGAATAGTAATAAGTTGAGGATAGCAGCCTTTCAATGCCACCAGAAGCTGAATAATACAAGAAAATTAGGAACATTGATAATTCTAAAATTCATGTCAAATACCAGGAAGTATGCTGCAAAAATTATGATAATTTATCATAAGAGCACACTTAACATGTTCGGTTTCATTGTGCTACTCTATTCCTAGTCATAGTTCTCCTTGCATTCATCTCTTCAAGATGAAAAAGGAGCCTTCAATGTTTGCATAGAAATGAGCATTCAACAGTATAACGAAAGCAAATATCAAACAGACTCGTATAATTGTATTCAAGTAGTTCATAGGACGATGCAAAGACATAATGTTCAGTTTTAGGGTAATCGTAATAGGGAGAAAACCCATTAGGGTTGATTTCATTCAACGTAAAATATATATACAAGATGTATAATAATTGCACTACGGTCCTAGATACTTAAACTAATTACATGATAAGACACATATTTATACTAGATACAAATAGACCCATAATCTAACACTCCCCCTCAAGTTGGTGCAAAGATATCAATCAAGCCCCACTTGAATACAACAGTACGAAAACTCTTGCTACCCAGCCCTTTTGTGAATATATCAGCCAACCGATCTCCAGATCTCACAAACAGCATACATATCAAACCCTCGTTCAACTTTTCCTTGATGAAGTGTCGATCAATCTCTATGTGCTTCGTTCTATCATGTTGAACGGGATTATGAGCAATGTTGATGGCAGCTTTGTTGTCGCAATAGAGTTTCATCGGAACACTATCAGTAAACCCCAAATCACGTAACAAAGTTTGGAGCCACAAGAGCTCGCAAACACCATGAGCCATAGCTCTATACTCAGCTTCTGCACTAGACCTGGCGACTACCGATTGCTTCTTACTTCGCCAGGTAATCAAATTACCCCCAAGAAAAGTGCAATAACCAGAAGTAGAGCGCCAATCATCCACAGAACCAGCCCAATCAGCATCAGTGAATGCCTCCAATCGCAAATGGCCATGATTAGAGAACAAAATTCCTTTTCCTGGAGCTGATTTCAGATACCTCAGAATACGATAAACCGCATCTAGATGTGAAGTACGAGGATCATGCATAAACTGACTAACACCACCGACTGCATAAGTAACATCTGGTCGAGTGTGGGCCAAGTATATTAGTCGACCCACAAGTCGCTGATACATCTCCTTATCAGTATGCTCCCCCACATCTCCACTAAGACGATGATTTGCCTCAATAGGAGAATCTGCAGGTCTACAGCCCAACATACCTATTTCTTCCAAAAGATCAAGTATATACTTGCGTTGGAAAGTAAAGATATCTCTATCAGACCTCGCTACTTCCATTCCAAGGAAATATCTCAATGATCCCAAGTCCTTAATCTCGAACTCTTGAGCTAAACGAGACTTAAGATTATGAATGTCACTCACATCATTGCTTGTCATTATTATGTCATCAACATAAACAATAAGGACATCGATCTTACCATTACTTTGTCGAGTGAACATCGTATGATCTGCATGGCTCTGCTTGTAACCAAAACTCAACATAGCCTTAGAAAACCTGCCAAACCAGGCTCTAGGAGACTGTTTCAGCCCATAAAAGTGTCTTCTTCAATCTACACACTTTTCCCTTACTTGCAGGAGAAGAGAAACCTGGTGGAATATTCATATAAACTTCCTCCTCTAAATCACCATGGAGGAATGCATTGTTCACATCAAACTGTTAAAGAGGGCCAATTCAAGTGGGCAGCACACGAGAGGAGAGCTCGCACCGAATTCATCTTCGCTACCGGAGCAAATGTCTCCTCATAGTCAATACCATAAGTTTGAGTAAAACCTCTGGCAAGCCTTGCCTTGTATCTCTCAACTGTACCATCAGCCTTTTGCTTAATAGTGAACACCCACTTGCAGCCGACGGGCTTCTTTCTTTCTGGAAGTGACACTAGATCCCAGGTGCCATTCTTTTTCAAAACTGTCATCTCTTCCACCATAGCTCCTTTCCACTTAGGTATCCTGAATGCATCCTGCCAATTCTGTGGAATAGATATAGAGGAAAGAGGAGACAAAGGCATAGTACGAAGGAGACAAACGGTCATAAGAAATAAACTGTGAGATAGGATGTTGAGTACAAGATCTAACACCTTTTCGAATAGCAATAGGAAGATTGTCAGGATCCATAGGAGGATGTTCAATAAGAGGAGAATCATTACCAGAAGAGTCAGCTGAGGAATCCGAAATTGGAGTGGGTGATTGTGATTGACAAGGTGGTAACGCACATGAAGACTTTCTACGTCTAGCATACCTCTGTAAGTTAGCTCCCTGCAGTCGTGCAAGTAGTTGTTCCTCAATCTCACCACCAATATCATGTGTTTCCCTTTCCCTTTCAACAGATACCGGTTCCTCTCCCTTGTTTTCCTTCTCCCCTCACTATGATCATAGAACAATTGCTCCCCCTCACTATAATTATAAAAGGTAAGCATCTCTTCCTCCTGCTGATGCTCCCCTTGAAAAGATGGTTTGGATGGAGAGTACAAAAACTCTGTTTCCCAAAAAGTAACATCCATAGAGACAAACATCTTTCTAGAATAAGGGTCATAACACTTATAGCCTTTCTGGGTTGGAGAGTACCCAACAAAAATACACTTATGGGCTTTATGGCCCAACTTGCCCCCAGAAGGTTTGGGGGCATGAACAAAACACACACAACCAAACACCCTAGATGGAAGAGTCGTAACTCGAGAACTGCTTGGCAGACACTCAATGGGTGTTTTAAAATTGAGGACACTGGATGGCATACGGTTGATAAGATATGTGGCAGTTAAAACAGCTTATCCCCATAAGTATTTGGTAACATTCATAGTGAACAAAAGGGATCGAGCAACCTCAGCAAGATGACAATTTTTGCGTTCAGCGACTCCATTTTGTTGTGGAATGTCAACGCAAGTCGTCTGAAAAATAATACCATTATCAGCTAGATATGTTCGAAAAATCTTATCAATATACTCAATCCCATTATCACTTCGAAGAATTTTAATATGTGTATCAAACTGAGTGCGCACCATCTTATGAAAAGATTTGAAACACGAAAATACTTCATTCTTTGACTTGAGCAAGTACACCCATGTGGCACGAGAATAACAATCAATAAAGGTAACAAACCATCGATAGCCCTTTAAAGAAGTAATGGGAGAAGGACCCCAAACATCAGAATGAATAACCATAAATGGAGAATCACTTCGTTTATTAATAGGGGCATAAAAAGAGTGTTTATGTTTCCCAACTCACAAGCTTCACAACAAAACGGATCCCTAGGACAATGTTTAACTAAAGTAGGAAAAAGTTTCTCTAATATCCCAAAAGAGGAATGACCCAATCTACGGTGCCACCGATGTAACAAAGAAAGAGTGGAACTCGTATCTGCATGTAGCGCTTTTCCACATGATAAAGATGGTTGCGATGGATGAGGTGCATGCTCCAAATAATAGATACCACCATGTGCTTTACCACTGCCAATCACCTTCCCCGTTTCCAGTTCCTGAAAGACACAGTGAGTAGGAAAAAATGTCATAGAACAGTTCGCAGAATGGGTAAAACTACTAACTGAAAGAAGGTTAGTGGCAAAGTTTGGAATATGAAGAACTAAAGAGAGTGAGATAGAGGGAGAATAGCGAACAGAACCTTTCCCTGAAATAGCAGAGAATGACCCATCGGTAATTCGGACCTTATCCTTACCAGAACAAGTAGAATAGGAATCAAAAACAGAGGAACAACCTGTCATATGATCTGAAGCACCAGAATCAATAATCCAAGGGATACCGAAGGAGGCAGTAAATGTACTAGCTGGAATACCTGAATGAGCAAAATAGGATGCAGTAGGAGCTGTTGGGGAAGTAGGAGCTATAGTAGAGGAAGAATCAGCCCGAGCCATAAGACGCCTGAGAGCTTGCATCTCCACCTGAGAGAAACCACCAGTAGAATCAGAAGGTGACTGAACTCCTGTACTGTACCCAGAATCGGACAAGGTAGCAAACTCTGAAACATGTGCCTGGGCCTGAGAACGCCCGGGACCATGACCTCGACCTCCATGTCCACTGCCTCGCCCACGAGAAGGACAACCATGTAACTTCCAATAGAAATCCTTGGTATGTCCAGTGTTGTAGCAATGATCACATTGGAGTGACGTGCGGTCTATAGTCCCACTGCTAGTACCAGGCTGAGATTTTGCACTGCCGACCCAAACTGTCCTACGGAATAGCACCAAGGCAGAACGATCAAGAAGTAGGAGCTTGCAACATAGCACCCCTCCTGCTCTCCTTTTGCTGAACAATGGCATAGGTCTCTCCCAAAGATGGAAACAGGACACGACCCAACACCTGCACTCTAATGGGATCATACTCCACATCAAGACCAGCAAGAAAGTCATACACACGCTCTTTCTCTATTCTTTTTAACCAAGCACCAGCATCAACGGAACAGACTGCCTGCCTGAAATCCCTGATAATAATCAAATTCTTGCCAAGCCCCACTGAGCTCAGCAAAGTACACAGCAACAGATCGATTGTGTTGATCCATAGTACGAAGTCTCTTTCGCAACTCAAAACATTAAGCATCATTGCCCTGCTGAGAATAAGTCTGTTTGGCAATAGTCCAAATCTGATATGGAGTGTTAAGAAGCAAGAAAGGACTACGAATATCAGCCTTCATAGAATTAAACAACCAGGTCATGGCTAAAGATCGATGAGACTTAAACTTCTTGAGTTCAACATCAGTAGTAGGCTCAGTAATAGGGCCTTCAATGAACTCAGACATTCCTTTAGCTTCAATAGCTAATGTAAAAGTACGAGACCAAAGTAAATAATTTGTGCCATCCAATTTGATGGGACAAATATCCAGCGGAGAGTTATCCAGAGTCCCTACACGACTCAACTCATCCTTGCCACTAGCGGAAGCCTGTTTTTTCTCTTCTGACTTCTTGAAAGCAGAACAATAATGTCAAATAAACAATAAACAATGTTTCCAACAGCTTTAGAACTCCAAAAACAATAAGTAAAGGTTCCAATAGCCCTAGAACCTAAAACAATCAATTGAATACCTTCGGATCTGACTGAAATAGTGCTGAAATTTCATGAGAGAAGGAAAAAACAGATTTGATCGGCGAGAAGAAATGACGGCGAGTAGATCGTGATTGACGGCGATGGCAAGCCCTAACTTATCGAAGCAATGTTCACGCGAGTACTGTTCACAAAGCACTGTTCACGCAAAAATACTGTTCACGAAGCACTGTTCACGCAAAGTACTATTCGCGAAGTACTATTCACGCGGTACTGTTCACGCAGTGCTGATCGACAAGAAGAACGTCATAGGTCGCCAAGTTCTATCGCTCTGATACCATGTTCAGTTTTAGGGTAATCGTAATAGGGAGAAAACCCATTAGGGTTGATTTCATTCAACGTAAAATATATATACAAGATGTATAATAATTGCACTACGGTCCTAGATACTTAAACTAATTACATGATAAGACTCATATTTATACTAGATACAAATAGACCCATAATCTAACACATAACAAGACAAGCGTTGGGACACGTAAGCTGACAATCAATGACTATCCCAAGAAATCACTCAAATTGGTTAGAGTGTAAGTATCTAAACCTATAAATGTATCAAATAGATAGAAGTACATTGTAGATACATAGGCAAACATAGAGGGAGATTCCTCCATCGTCCAGTAAGTACTTACTGTGACAGTTTCAACAGAATAATAACCACGGTCAACATAATCTCCCATGAATAATAAGTAATTTGTATCTGGGCACTACCAACAAAACCAAATCAAACAAAACCGAGCCTTATGTCACAATCACTTGGGGTCAGCTACATGAATCATTTTCCTCCATTGAACTCTGTCAAGGGCCACTTGCTCACACAAACCCATTATACTCATATCTTTGCGCACAACAGCATCTAATGTCAATTTAGGTCTACCCCTCCCCGTAGCATTGTTATCCAAAGCTATTGCTTACACCCAATTTTGGCCAAAATTTAGAAACACGGGTTGATTAAAAATTAATGGTTAAAAAAGCCATCATTTTTATCCTTCGAGGAGTTCGTGCAATGGGCCTCCCGTTTTTGGGCCAAATTAAAATATGAGTGGAGGGTTAACGGGCCACACCAAAACTTCATGTTTTAGGGCCAGATTAATGCCCAAGGAATTTCATTACTAAAAGCCCAGTCCAAACTTGTCTTGGGCCAGAGTTTCCCCGGTTCTTAAGAAGGTCTCAAATGGACTTCCTAAGGCCTAAGGCCCAAGAGCTTACTTCCCAGACTTAGGCCTGGTTGTGGGCTTTATAGTAGGTCCCAATCAGTTAAAGTCTACCTTCCAAGCTCAGGTTAAAAAGGTCTGAACCTTTAAGGGCCCAGTTTCACATTCCATGTCCTTCCATGTTCTAGAATATACATGAACCAACCAGAGCATGGTATATAGGAATACGGTGGGACGGAGAGCGTGGGATAATAACTTAGTGGCCTGGGAAAAATGTGAACGTCAAGTGGACTGCCTTAGAATATAAGCAGCTCAAGGCCTTCCTTCAAGGTGAAGAAAGGACAAGGGTACTTGGCATGCATGTGCCAACACACGCAGCTCAATCAAGCCTAAGACACATGGCGTCCATGCAAGATGCTACTATAGTAGCTTAAGGCCTTCTTCAAGATGAAGAAAGGCCAGAGGCACTTGGCATACATGCAAGCTGCCAACACAAGCAACTTGCAAGCAGCTCAACAGTTATGTCTCATATTTTTGCCTATTTGGACACTTGAAATAGCAAGTGGACCCTCGGAAGCACCTAAAAACAAATGGAGTGGCCGAGAGGCTTGGATATTCTGCAACAACTGAAAATTCCTTTTGCTTTTGACAGTTTTTATGCAGGAAAGGAGGCTCTTCAGGCCTCAGCCGATTTCTTAGAGAAGGGAGCAAGACCTGGACAGGTGGCAACTCCCCATTGGTGCATTTTGAAGCTGCTCAAGTAGCTCAAGGCCGGGAACCCTTGGCTATAAATATCAGGATTGAAGGCCTTGACAAGGGTCCATGCATCGTCAAGCCCTGCGCTTACCAAATATATCTGTCATTTACTTTCTAGCAAAGTGTTGTATTTCCTTTCAATCTAGCCCAGCCTTGATCTCTTCATTTACTTCCTTGTACCCAAACTTTGTTAAGCCCATTAATAAAGTTTATTTGTTCCTTCTTTATCCCTTAGTCCTTACATTTTCATTTCCCATTTTCTAACAACGATTAGGAAATTTTTAAGTCCTTATCTAGCAAAGGCATGCAACAAACCATCTCGAGGCCTTACCCTTTAGGCCAAGCACAATCACTTGAAAGAAGTTAGATTTTTGAGGCATGGACTTAAAAAACAGTTTGGATTGCAATCCAGTCTTGACAAGCCCGCAACACTAGCCGATTTGGTTTTGCACTTTTTGTGGAAAACATTTTGGCACGCCCAGTGGGACCCTAATCGTTAAAGGGTGATCATGGCAAAAAAGGAAACTCAGAAAGGCAGTTCAACCTTCGACCCTCCGGAGGATCCAAGCGTTTAATAAGCAACTCATGAAGACCCAGGCAGAGGCCTTGAGCAGCCTCTCCTTAGCGTCCAAGACTTAAGGGAGTCTATGGGCAGTGTACGAAATTATGTGCAGGAAACCAACCGTGAAATGTCACAAGAGATTTCCCAATCCATTGGTTTAGCAATGACGGAGATTCGGGATTCAAACCTACACCTTGCAGCTTCCATGGGATCGCTCACAACCAACGTGAACGCAATGTTCGCAACAATGGGTGACCTAGTGTCAATGATGAAGGAGGAAAGAAAGGGGAAAGGCCTCGCTGACCTTCCCCCACAAACACTTGTGATGTCGCATTTCAGGATGTTTAATGGTTTCCCTGGACGCCAGCCCCTTGGGGCTACACGTCACCATAACCACTTGGATTCCAGGCTTCTAGTTCTGGTGGAGGCCTGACTCACGGAGAAATGCACCCTCAGGCTCAAGACCCAATAGGCCAAAACCTGCCAAGGCCTGTTGAGAATTTGGAGAGACGTTTCATGCTAGGGGGAAACTCCACCCCTCGACCTCCTTTAGGAAACCAGGGCAAAGGGCCTCCTCCAATGGGAGGTCCAATGGGAGGCCATCATCCCCATGTGGCAGCAAATACTGGGTTCATGCAGCAAGATGCTCAGGGGGCATGGCAAGGCCAGCAGCAGCCAGCCCACGTCGGGCAGGTAAGGTCGCCTCCCCAAGAGGGGGCAGAGACCAGAACATAGCGTTGCTCCAGTGGCAACTCGGACCAGAGTTCAGACCTATGGCAAGGCCTATGTACACCAAACCCCACTCAGATGAGGTTGATCGATCGCAATTCCCAAAGGGTTTTTGAGTGCCTGAATTCCATACATTCTCTGGTGAGGCAAAGAATCATTCGTGGAGCATGTGGCTCGATTCTAAGTCCAATGTGAGGAGGTGGGCACTAGGAATGAGTCGAAGTTAAGGCTGTTTCCCAACTCCTTGACTGCCTCCGCCTTTACGTGGTACATCAATCTGCCTCCCAACTCCATGCAGACCTGGTGTCAAATGGAAGAGACCTTCCATCAACAGTTCTACAGGGTGGAGCCAGAGGTCACAATGGCAGACCTTTCAGGCCTTTGCCAGTTGCCAGACGAAGGAGTGGAGACCTATCTGGCCAAATTCAAGAAGGCTAGGTTTAAGTGCAAGGTCTCCCTTCCTAAAAGGGATTATGTGCATTTGGCTTTAAATGGCCTACGCTTCGAGTTGAAGAAGAAGTTCTACGAGACGGAATTTAGAGATCTCTTCGAACTCTCAACCAAGGCAGCAAGGTATGAGAGGATCCTAAGGGGAAAGCAAGACCGAAGGACCGCCTCCAAAGGAACTTATTATAAAGACCCAAACTATGAGATAGCAACCGTCGAGCCTTAGCGAGGCGGAAATGGTTGTGGCCGAACTGATCAATAGAAGGCCATATGTCCTTAAAATAGGGAGGATTGATATGGCCAATGCGAAGCCGACTTCTAGTACCCCAACTCGGCTCTACACATTCGACATTGCCAAAGCTAAGGCGATATTCGATCAGCTCTTGCCAGATAAGTTGGTCAAGCTTCACCAGGGCCACTAGTTCCCTTCCCTAGAAGAGATGAAGGGTAAAGAGTATTGCAAGTATCACAATTCTTGGAGCCATACAACGAACAATTGTGTTGTTTTCAAAAATGACATCCAAGACAAGATCGAGCGCGGTGAATTCAAGTTTGAACCGAAGGACAAGAAGCCCATGGGAGTGGATTCCAATCCATTTCCATTGAGCTTGAGTACCAACATAGTGTCTCTGAACCTTAGAGGTATGCCTAAACACACTCCCAGGCCTAAGATCAGTTTGGAGGAACCATCCAGGCCAACTCGGAGGCCCACTTATGATGAACCAACGTTTAAAGAGGAGTTCATGCCTCCTCCTCACAGTAGGATCGAGCAACAGCCTTCGAGGTGGAGTAGGCCTGTATCTGAAATCAAAAAAATCTTCAAGCCAAGGTGTTCTTTGGTCTACGACGAATGTGGACAGAAAGTTAAATCGAGCAGGCGAGACTCAAGAGCGTTGTAGTAAGACTGCCCGAGTCCAGGCCAAAGCAGAACTCGCCTAATAGACGACGACAAGAAAATAGGCTCCTTTCTGTTTTCTGCCGTCTTCAACCAGCCTTGAACGGAGATCGGAGGGACACTTATGAGTATGAGGCCTCCACCTCGTCAACAAAAGTCACAGAAAAGGTGCTACCAAAGGTTCAGGCAAGTCGCCAGGAGGGCTCAAGAGGTAACAAGCCTGGTAGAGCAGTCAGAGAGTAAAGCCCCAACAGACTTGGAACCTTTAAAGCAAGGCAACATGGAGGTGAAATTCCAAGAAGCAGTGGAATTCATGACTAGCAGAAAGGGCAACGGAAAAATGCCCGAACCCAAAAGCCCATTTTACTCGAAGGAGGAAGATGAGCCTAGACCCCGGAGGGCACGTAAACCTAAGGAGAGAGTCATGGAGGAGGCCTCCCCGGAGCCACCCCGTCAAGTCGAAATACTTAGAAGACCAGAACCAACTATCAAGAAGGGAGGTCCAGGCCAAGGCAACAAACACGGGGGGCAAGAAAGGCTTGAATCCCTGGATCGAAGGAATTCAGGCCTGGTTAAAGTTTTTCAAAACCTTGCAACATGGTCTTTATACTTCCTGAAGAAGCTATGGCCAAGGAGGACCAGGTCTCTGTGATGGAAGGAGACGTGGTGGAAATGGGAGAGACGGCACATATCTTGGGGCAGTCGTCTAGGCCTGCTGAAGCTGTTTCCTCGATTATCATTCTTAAGGAGCAAGCCGAGAAGGAGGAGGCAACCAAGGCAGCTTGTGCTATATTCGAGAAACCAACTAAAAAGGCTGTCAATCACATCAAGCCCTTGTACATTTCGGGTTGATTAGATGGGGTGCCGGTCAATCGCTTGCTGGTGGACAATGGCTCAGCTGCCAACTTGATCCCTAGGTCTATGATGAACAAGTTGGGCAAGACCGATCAAGACCTGATTGTTACCAGCGCCACCCTTACGGATTTCACCGGTGGCGTGACTACGTGTCAAGGTATTTTAATTATGAATTTAACAGTTGGATCTAAGACACTCACGACTCCCTTCTTCGTAATCAATTCCCGCGCTTCTTACAATGTTTTGCTAAGGAGAGACTGGATTCATGCCTGCATGGTGGTTCCTTCAACCTTTCACCAATGTCTCATTTTCTGGAATCAAGACGAAGTAGAGGTTGTTTGGGCGGACCGTAGGCCTTTCTTGGCTTCTACCAATCATGCGGAGGCCAAGCTTTATGATTCGGATGTTGGCCCAATGAAGGTGGAAGGCTTGGATAAATATGGCCACCACAAAGTAGTTTCTCTTTCTCCACAGGCCTCCGAGAGTTGAGGAATTTATTTCAAGAGTTAGACGGCCCAGAAAGTAATAGGCCAATCACTCCAGTGATTAAAGCTATCTCCAATGTCAGTACAACCGATTGAGCATGAGAAAGACATGGCCCTTCAGGCCATGATTTCTAGGATCAGCTCGTATCTGGTAGAAGAGAGAATGGCGGAGCTGTACGATGACGAGGAATCCACTTTGATTGAGGCAGCCGAGTTCATTTATGAGGACGAAGGCCTTGAAGCGGGTCCTAATGTGATACAGCTAGAGGATTTGGATGCAGCACCAGCCAAGTTGGATGACTTGAAGGCCGATGTTCTAGATCCCTAGAGGAAGTAAATTTAGGTGATTCTGACCATCCCAGGCCTGTTTACATCAGCCAGCTCCTGCCAGCCGATGTCAAGGAGAGGTTCTTTCAGCTCTTGACTGAATTCAAGTATTGTTTTGCCTGGGATTACGACGAGATGCCAGGCCTATCAAGAGACCTGGTTGAGCATAAGTTACCCATCCATCCAGGGTTCACGCCATTCAAGCAACCCCCAAGGAGGATGTCGAGTGAAGTGGAGCTTCAAGTCAAGGAAGAGATTGAGAGGCTGCTCAAAGTAGGTTTCATCTGAACAACGAGGTACGTCACTTACCTTTCCAATATTGTTCCGATGGTTAAAAAGAATGGCAAGCTTCGGGTCTGTATAGATTTTAGGAACTTGAATTTAGCGTCTCCAAAGGACAAATATCCAATGCCACTAGCAGACTAGATGATGGATAGCGCGATAAGACACCAAGTTTTGTCTTTCATGGACGGGCATTCTGGTTACAACCAGATCTTCAAAAACAAGGCCGATATAGCCAAGACCGCGTTTAGGTGTACGGGAGCCTTAGGGACATTTGAATGGGTGGTAATGCCATTCGGCCTAAAAAATGCTAGTGCCACTTTCCAAAGAGGCATTCATATTTCATGACTTCCTAGGCCATTTCATGGAAGTCTATATTGATAATGTGGTGGTGAAATCTCAGTCCTACGATGAGCACTTAGAGCATCTTAGGAAGGCCTTCTCAAGAACGAAGGAATTCGATCGAAAGATATATCCTCTGAAATGTGCCTTTGGAGTATCTGTACGCAATTTCTTGGGGTTTTTGGTTCATCAACGGGGAATTGAAATCGACAAAAACAAGACAAAGGCCTTAATGGAAGTGAAGCCTCCCTCAACCAAGAAGGAATTGCAGTAGCTGCTCAGATCGCTCAACTTTTTAAGGAGGTTTATTTCAAACTTGGCTGGAAAAGTCTATTTCCCCACTGTTGAAATTAGAAGATCGTGAAGACTTTGTTTGGGAGGCCTACCACCAAGAGGCCTTCGAAGCAATCAAGGGCTATTTGGCGAAGACCCCGGTCTTGATGCCTACAATAAAAAACAAGCCCTTGAAGTTATATATTTCGGCGGCCGAGGATTCGATTGGAAGTTTGTTGGCCCAAGCAATGAGCAAGGCATGAAGCAAGCAGTTTATTATTTAAGTAGATTGTTAACTCCTTGTGAGAGGAGATATTCATCTATTGAAAAGTTATGCCTTGCCTTGTACTTTTCAACAATAAAATTAAGACACTACATGCTTCTTATTACTGTTTACATAATGAGCAAAACTAACTTGATTAAATATTTGCTAAATCGGCCTATATTAAGAGGCCGAATTGGCAAATGGTCTTTGGCCTTAATGGAATTTAGTTTTCGCTACATCTCGCAAAAAGCTGTAAAAGGCCAGGTCCTAGCAGATTTCCTTGCTGATCATCCTTGCGTGAAGGTCAGTGATGAAGTTAGCTCAGGCCTAGACGCATTCAAGATATCATTAAGGCCTGGAAATTGCTTTTTGATGGATCTAAAACACAAGAGGCCTCTGGCTATGGGATCATCTTAATCTCTCCGGAAGGCCTAAGAACCGAAATGTCATTTCAATTTGATTTCCAATGCACAAATAATCAGGCCGAATATGAGGCATTAGTCATAGGTCTTGAAATTCTGAGGGAATTAGAGGCCAAGTCTGTCGAGGTAATAGGAGGTTCAAGTCTTGTGATAAATCACTTGGCAGGCACATTTAAGTGCTATAGTGAAGACTTGGCACCGTACTATATGGCTGCAGTGCAACTTATAGAGGATTTTGATGATGTCATAGTGAAGCATGTGTCGAGGAGGATGAATGAAGAAGCAAACAGCTTGGCTCAGACCTCCACAGGCCTAAAGCTATCCCCAGGCACCCTCTCTAAGGCTGTAACAGTCCAAAAAAGTCCAAAAAAGTCTGTTGCCCTTCGTCCAGAGAAGAGGTTTAGGCCCCCTCAAGGGGGAGATGGTGAAGAACGAAATGATTGGCGTAGCCCTATTATTTCATCCCTTAAAAATCCACGTATCAAGGTAACAAAGAAAATTAGGGGAAGGGCTCTTAGCTATCTTTTGATAGGAGATTAACTATACAAGAAAAGTTTACAAGACGACTTGCTTCTAAAATGCCTTGATGGAGTGGAAACCTTGAGGGTCATGGGCGAGGTCCATGAAGGAGTTTGCGGCGCCCATCAATCGGGTATCAAGATGAGATGGCTCATTAGAAGATATGGGTACTATTAGCCTACGATCCTTGAGGATTGTATTCGATACACTAAAAGATGTCAGGCCAGGCACATGGCCAGGTGCAACATATGCCCGCGGCCAACTTTCAGGTCGTGGTTAAACCGTGGCCTTTTAGAGGTTGAGCCATGGACTTAATCGGAATGATCCATCCTCCTCCTAAAAATCATTCCTACATTTTGGTGGCCACAGATTATTTCACTAAATGGGCTGAGGCCATCCCCTTAAAGTCAGTAAACCAACAAGACAGAATCAAGGCTATTAAGGAGAGGATTATCCATAGATTTGGGATTCCCCAACATTTGGTGGCGGATAGAGAATACAATATCACTTTTTCTTATTCAACCCCTTATTATGCCCAAGGAAATGGGCAAGCTAAGTCCACAAACAAGACCTTGATAGGGATCGTAGAAAAGATGGTTGAGGATAATCCGACGGTCTGGCATGAACTTTTGTCTGAGGCCTTATGGGCATATAGGACATCCAAAAAGGAGGCTACTAATGTTACTCCTTATTGTTGTTTAGGAAGGAAAAGTAGGGGTGAGCATGGTCCGGTTTGGTTCGGTTTTATAGTAAACCAAGAACCAAACCAATACTTACGGATTATGAATTTGGAGAACCAAACCAACCCATAAATTCCATTGAACCAAACCAATCCAAACCATTAAAATACGGTTTGGTTTCGGTTTTAAACCACGGTTTACTTTGAACTAAGCTATCATCTTTAAAAAAAAATTAAATACATAAAATTACGAAGATAAATTAAAAGAAAACTAGTATATATTAAAATCAATTCCATTCAAATTACCAAAACACACTAATATCAACCA
Organism: Rhododendron molle; assembly: GCA_025413875.1. NCBI lineage: Eukaryota > Viridiplantae > Streptophyta > Magnoliopsida > Ericales > Ericaceae > Rhododendron > Rhododendron molle. Next base: position 25,378,534 of record CM046390.1, read on the forward strand.
ACTTATTAAGAGTAGAATACCAACAATTGTTTCAAGTCTTAAACTCATGAAATAGTGGTAATTCACAAAAGTGAACCAACTAAGAATACCAACTATTAAACATCTTAGCAAGGAAGGAAAACTAAATATTGCGGTAGATTAGTAGGATCAATAAATAAATTAGAAAAGTAGTTGAGTAAAGCTCCCATAATTAAATTATATATATATAATTATAAATATATATGTATGTATGTATTGTGCGGTTTGAATCGGTTTGGAACCATAACCATAAATGTGAATCCACAAACCGAACCATATAATACGGTTTCTAATTTTTTTAAACCATGACCAAACCATACTACTAAAAAACCGAACCAAACATTTCGGTTTGGATTGGTTTGGACTGGATTCACGGTTTTACGGATTTTTTGCTCACCCCTAAGGAAAAGTGTGTAGAGTATTAATTAACCCTCACACATAATCATTTATTTATATAAAGAGATAGTTCGTTACACAGTGTAACTAAGCAATGTAGGACTAACACAATATACTAAACCAACACTCCCCCTCAAGCTGGGAAATAGATATCACACAAACCCAGCTTGTCACATAACATCTCCAATCGAGGCTTAAATAATGACTTGGTGAATATGTCAGCCAATTGAGCACTTGTAGACACGAAGGGAGTTGCTATAACACCATCAGTCAACTTCTCTCATACCAGATGACAATCAACTTCGATATGCTTAGTCCACTCATGAAATACGGGGTTGGATGCAATGTGAATTGCTGCTTGGTTATTACAATACAAATTCATAGGCAATTGCACATTGAATCCTATCTCCTCAAGAAAAGATCGCACCCACACAATCTCACATGTGGTGTGAGCCATGGCTCTATATTCTGCCTCTGCACTAGACCGTGCAACTACAGTCTGTTTCTTGCTCTTCCAATTAACAAGATTGCCACCAAGAAAAACACAATATCCAGTAGTTGACCTCCTGTCAGATGGGCCTCCTGCCCAATCAGAATCAGTAAAGGCCTCAATACGCAAATGGCCATTAGCTTTATAAATAGACCACGTCCAGGATGAGACTTGAGATACTTGACAATTCTAAGAACGGCCTCCCAATGTGGCAGACGAGGAGCCAACATAAACTGACTTACAATGCTCACTGCAAATGAAATATCAGGACGTGTAATAGTGAGATAGTTCAGATTACCAACCAATCGAAGATATTGATCAGGATTAGATAGTGCCTCCCCCTGATCAATGCACAGTTTGACATTGGGATCCATAGGAGTATCGACAGGTTTCGCTCCCAACAAACCAGTCTCATCTAAGATATCCAGCACATATTTCCTCTGCGATAAACTAATACCATCTCTAGATCGTGCCACCTCGATACCTAAAAAGTATCGCAATCTACCCAAATCTTTAGTATGAAATTGGCTCTGCAGAAAGACCATCAACGCATCAATACCTTTCTGGTCGTCACCCGTAATAATAATATCATCAACATACACAATCAGTAACACTTTGCCTTGAGTGGATGTGAGAGAGAAAACAGAATGATCAGACTGATATCGACTCATACCAAATTTCAAAACTGCATCACCGAGACTGTTTAAACCCATAAAAAGCTTTACGAATGCGACATACCTGAGAACGCTCCCCTGAGCAACAAACCCGGGTGGTTGCTACATATAAACCTCCTCAAGAAGATCACCATGTAAGAAAGCATTCTTGACATTCAACTGGAATAAGGGCCAGCCAAGATTGGCTGCAAAAGAAATAAGGAGACGGACAGAACCAAGCTTCGCAACCGGGGAAAAGGTCTCAGCATAGTCAACACCATAAGTTTGGGTGTAGCCTTTAACAACAAGGCGAGCTTTGTAACACTCAACAGACCCATCAGGATGATATTTCACAGTGAACACCCAGCGGCACCCCACAGTTGACTTTCCAAAAGGTAGAGGAACCAACTCCCAAGTCCCATTATCATGGAGCGCAGAGATCTCATCCTCCATAACTGCCCGCCACTCAGAAATAGACAAGGCCTCCTGAACAATTTTAGGAACAAAGACAGAGGAAACAGAGACAGTAAAAGCACGAAGAGTGGGGGACAGGTGATCATAAGATACAAATTTAACAATAGGATGAGAAATAGTACAGGTGCGAATACCTTTACGAGGAGCAACAGGAGGAGAAGGTGGAGCAGTAGGGGCCAAAGGAGGCGGACCTGGATCTCACAACGGAGGAGAAGGCTCAGCAACAGGCGGGGGTGGTGGTGGTGCAGCTTTGGCACGACGAACATATACCTGCATAGGGGTTGACTGCAGCCGGGGCTGTCCGGAAGGAACCAAAACATGCATATACTCAGACTGATCCCCATGGGAGGAAGTCGGAAAATAGGATAACGACTCATTAAACGTAACATCAGCACATACAAACTCGCGATGCAGAGTGGGAGAATAACATCTATAACCTTTTTAAGTCCGAGAGTACCCCAGGAACACACACTTGTGAGAGCGTGGATCAAGCTTATCACGGCCGGGAGCAAGGACATGAACATAACACGTGCACCCAAAAATTTTAAGAGGTAAAGAATATAAAGGACTATCAGGGTGCACAATACTATATGGAATCTGGCCCCTAAGAACTCGAGAGGGCATACGATGCACAAGATAACCTGCAGTAAGAATGGCATCGGCCCAAAAGGATTTGGGTACATGCATCTGGAATAAAAGGGCACGGGCAACCTCTGTCAAATGGCGTATCTTGCGTTCAGCAACCCCATTTTGTGTGGAGTGCGAGAACACGAAGATTAATGCAGAATACCATGCTCATTGAAAAAAGAAGACAAAACATTATAGAAGTATTCACCAGCATTATCAGAATGAAATATACGAAGAGAAACGTCAAACTGAGTCTTTATTTCCATATAAAAAGATTTAAAAAAGGAGTACAAGTCTGACCGATTTTTCATGAGATAAACATAAGTAAGCCTAGAGTAGTCATCCACAAAAATAACGAAATAATGAAAACCACCACGTGATGAAACACGCACAGGACCCCAAATATCTGAATGAACTAAATGAAAAGGACGAGACACTCGACTCTCTACTTTAGGAGGAAAGGAAACATGATGATGTTTACTGAACTCATAGACCTCAAAAGGTAAAGACACAAGACGACGACACGACGGAACTAGCTGTTTGAGAGTCTGAAGTGATGGGTGACCAAGACGGCAGTGATGCTCATATGGAGATATGGAAGTCTGAAGAGCAACAGATGTACGAAGCTCACCAGTGTCAAAGTAATACAGACCACCACGCTCAACACCGCCACCAATCTTCCCCATCTGGAGATCCTGAAAAACACAGTAACCAGGAAAGAATGTGATCGAATAGTTTAAGGATTGGATAAGTTTACTAACAGACATAAGACTATAGGGAAAACGAGGAACACGTAAAACAGAGTCTAATTTAAGGGAAGAATGTAAAATAACAGAACCCAAACTAGCAATATCAGAAGAGGAACCATCGGCCAAGGCGACACGAGAAGGTTTCGCAAGCGGCTAAGAGCCAGAGAGGTGGATGGAGTGACCTGTCATATGATCGGTAGCACCAGAATCAATAACCCACGGGTTATTAGAAGCAAGACCAGCAAAAGTAGAGCCTTTCTGAGCGAACGTAGCAGTGGAGGAGGAAGGCACTTGAGAAGTCGATTGGGAAATCAGGCGATGGTACTCATCCTCTGGAATAGTAACAACACGTAGGGCTGAGCTGGTCACAGAACTAGACAGCACGGACCCATCATCCTCAGAACTGTAGCTTGATGAGCAAATGGGCGACCATGAAGGATCCAACAGTACTCAACAGTATGATTAGTACCATTGCAATATGTGCAGTAACGTGGCCCACGACCACCGTCACGACCTCGACTACTGCCACCAGAATCACAACCCCCAACAGGCGACACCCGACCACCGTTACTGGAATCACGACTAAATCCACGGCCAACAGTACCCCGACTGCCTCCCCATGTCTCGCGACCACCACGGTCAAAGCCACGAGACGAAGCACCACCATGAAAGATCGTGGTAACCAAAGCCGAGCGGGCAGTCGGTGTCAAATCAACACTGGTGTCAGAAACAGATGCCTGGCGAACTCGACTGAACACTGCACTGAGGGAAGGTAAGTCTTTATCACCCAAAAGATTAGGCCAGATAGAATCATATACCGGAAAAGGTAACCCAAACAGAATCGAGCCACCTGCAAACGCTCACGTTGGCGCTCCATAACTTGAATATTTGAAGAAATGGGCTCATAAATGTTGAGCTCCTCACAAACACCACAAAACTTGGTATAATACTCCTCCAAGGATGAGCTGTCAAGTTCAAGAGAAAAGAATTGTTGATGAAGATCATATGCGCGACGGAGATTATCAGCCCCAGAAAACATCTCCTTAACCTTCAGCCACACCTTCTTTGCGGTAGGTAAGAAAGCCAGAGTATTCTTAATAGTGTCCTCCATACTATTCCATAACTCAACCCGAATCTTAGCATCCGCAGGGACCCAAGCACCATATGAGGAGGCAGTCGCCGCGGGAGGATCATCAGTAAGGAAATGATATTCTGACTCCCCTAAAAAATAAACTTCAACAGCCTTAGCCCAAACAGCATAATTTCGACCATTCAACAAGGTGGAGGTAATAGATAACCTCTCATGAGATCGAGAAGAGCGACTAACAGCGGAAGTCACAGTAGTACCTGTAGATTGAGAACTAACAACGGATTCGGTACCGGAGCCCATAGCAAATAGACCAAGTAACCCAAAAACAGAGCAAACAACAAGGAATTAAGCCAATAACAGAGGCAGCCACGAACATCAATATGTCTTCAATTACGAGTGGACAAGAGCAGTAAGAAGACAAGAACACCGGCACATGAGGTCAAACAAAAGCTGAAATAAACAGCAGCAGTAGTAGAAAAGGATTCCAAACAGTAATAGCAGCAACGGAACCCCAAATCATCAGTATAAGAGCCAAATCATGAAATCGCAACTGAAATACGCAACTTACAGCACCATGGAATAGAGGTCAGACCACGTATTAGCTGAACAAAGGCAAATCAGACCACCAAAGCAACAACAGGGCACAGAAACAGCGGCAGGAGAGTACCAGAGAGGTCACCGGAGACTAGCAACGGGCGGCGAGGGTCGCCGGAGGCTGGGTGACCGCAGCGAGGGTCGCCGGAGGCTGGGTATTGTCTGGGTAAGCTGGGCGGTAGGGGTTTGCTGGATCAGAGGCGTCGGGGGTGATGAAGGAGGACCGGCTGGGGCTGGGTGATGAGTGGTGAGGTCGCCGGAGGCTGGGCAACGGGCGTGAAGAGATTGGGGGCTAGGGTTTCGAGGGTTAGGGGCTAGGGTTTCGACTGTCAAAGGCTGAAGATGGTTGGTGAGGATGGCCGAAGGTGGGTGGGTAGCTACCGACAGTGGTGGGTGGGCCAGGGTAGCTACTGGCTGTAGTGGGTTTAGGGTTTCAAGGGTGATTTACGATTGGGGTTACGAACCCGCTCTAATACCATGTTGTTTAGGAAGGAAAAGTGTGTAGAGTATTAATTAACCCTCACACATAATCATTTATGTATATAAAGAGATAGTTCGTTACACAGTGTAACTAAACAATGTGGGACTAACACAATATACTAAACCAACACTTATATGCTGGTGTACGGCCATGTTGCAGTTTTACCCATGGAGGTAACGGTCAGGACAACAAGGTGGGCCTACCAGAATGGTCTCACCCCAGCAGAGTATTCTCAGGCCATGCTCATGGAATTGGAAGATCTTGACGAGGTAAGGCTTGCAGCCTTTGATCACATGGTTGTCCAAAAACGGTGAGTGGCCAAGGCCAATGACAAAAGGGTTAGGAAGAAGAGTTTCTCATAGGGAGATTTGGTCTGGAAGACGGTGTTGCCATTGGGTCCAAAAACTCCCAAGAGAAAAGGTCTCCAACATGGGAGGGCCTTACCAAATCTGTCAGGTCTTTAGAGGTAATGTTTAGCTCCTTATGGACTTAGATGGTGAAGTATACAAGCATACTACTAATGGCAAGTTCTTAAAACATTACTATCCTACCATGTGGGAAATGGGAATTTTAATGAAATACTACCATCAAAGCCATAAAACCTGCATAAAAGATTAAGGCCTGAGATAGAGTTTTTAGGCCACACACAACAAAAGCAAAAGGGCCTGAAAAGTAAGTCTAGGCCATAACAGAGTCAAGCAACACAAACATAAACGTGCCTCAAGCCTGATAAGGAAAAGTTTTAGGCTAGGTAGAAAGGAAAGCAAGATAATAGTGCAATTACAAGCTCGGTGGGATCTTGAGCTCATCACCAATACTGGCCTTGAGGGTGTCCCTGGCTGTCATCACAAGGTTGATGGTGTTCTCGGCCTTCTCCTTTAAGGTCAAGATGGAAGGACGTTCTGCTACCAAGGGCTAAAGCCTGGCTCGAGAATCTTTGGAGTCCTGCTTCTGTTGGTCCAAGGAGGCCTCAAGCTTACTAAGGTCGGCCAGCTTCTCCTTGGCCTCCTCTTTCTGGGCTTCCAAGGATTCAATCTGGCTGTTGAAAGATTCAATGGAGGATGTGAGGGCCGTGCGTTTTTGTTTGGCGTTCGAGCGGTCGTTCCTCAACTGTGACCAAAGTATGTACTTTTGATGCAAGGCCTGGTGAATTGAATCAATGGTGTCAGAGTTTGGATTTTGTTGCAGACAAGTCCTTGTTGGCAAGCTCGTAGGATTTGCTCAGGCCTAGGAGCTCTCTTTAAGGAAGGATTGAAGGGGCCTAGGACTTCACCAAAATATCCATGGACTTGCGGAGATTGAAGAACTGGTTGGACTCAAGGATAGCTGTAATCAGTGTTCTACATGGAGGCCTCCGAGGCTGCCCAGGCGCTTGGAGGTACCCCGCCGCCACGCCAATACCGCTTGCCGTTTGATTTGGCGCCCAGGGAGATTTGACGGTGTTTGGCGGCCGCCTAGGCGGCCTTGGCGGCGACATCAGCATTTTTGGAGGCCTTTGGTGGCCTAAAATGTATAGTATTAAACTAAAAGGGCTTATTATGTAATTTTGACAATCTATATCCCACACCATTCTCACTCACTCTAGTCGATCGAAAGCCCAAGCCCCAACCCAGTGAAGTTCCAGCCTCCAGACGAGGTCACATCATCCATCGTCCATCATCGTCGGCGTCGATCAATCGCCGACTCGCCGGTATGTCTCTCTCTTTCTCATCTCGCTTCTCTCTCGCGCGCTCTTTCTCCCGTCTCTCTTCTGTGACTCTGTCCCATCTCTCTCTCTTTCTCCCTCGTCTATGGCAGTATGGCTGTTGAGTGCTGTGACTGCTATCTCGTGACTCTAGTCCAAAAATTGCTCTAATTGTGTTTGCTTATCTTCATACTGACTAATGCACCTATGAATTATTGGTACTTAGTTGTTAATTTCCAGTTAAAGTTTCTGAATGTATCTCGGAAGAAGTATTAACTTGTATAGTTGTATTATGCATAAAAAATGGAAATAGTTCGTTAAAAAAAAGACGCCGAATTGCTTGGCACCGCCTAGGTGGCTTGGCGCTTGGAGGTGGGTCTCCACCCGACTACCGCCAAGCGCCATTTAGAACATTGGCAATGTCCAGGACCAGGGCTAATTTAAGGGTTGCTTAGGCCTGGGCAATTTCTTCAAGAGTGAAGTCTGACTAGATGAACCAGAGGCAGAGGGTTTCATCAGCTCATCTACATTCTCAAAGAACTTGTCAAAGCTCTCATCGTCCAGGCCAATAATAGGGGACATATTTTCCACTGGGGACTGAACCTATGATACCCCAGCTTGAGATTGCACCTAAACGGTTCCTATTGAAGTGGGAGTCTTTTCCGTATCTTCTTCGGATGTCTCAATTTCGGCCTTGAATGCTTCGATTTTTTTTGTAGAATTAGTATCTTTAAGATCCGACCAACCAAACCAGTTATTCCAGTCCTGAGTTGGCTTTGGCAAAAACAGGAGAAAAAGGGCTGGAGTGAGGTATACATTGAGAGGGGTAACCTTAAGTTTTTTCTTCTTTGGGGAGGCAATTTTGACTCGCTTACTACTAACACTTTTTTCCTTAGCTTATGCCAACAAATGGAAGTGAAGTCAGGCTTGAATAACATAATAAATAGGTCAAACCAAAGAAGAAGAAAGAAGGATGACTGACCTGAGATTCTTCTTGGTCTGGCGACTTGGTGGTGCTGCTTCTGCTATGTCCAGCAATGGCCGAGGTAGCACCCTGAAAAGAGGAAAGCAACATATGCAGAAATCCCAAAGCCACCGCAATAACAAAAGGCCGGCAAAGGCCAACTCCTATACGTACCTTTTCGGTCACAACAGCACTTGGAGAGGCCTGCTTGCTTTGCTTGGAAGGTTTTTGCTGCTCCACTTCTTTCTCATGGCCTGGTTTAAGAAAGACATTTCACAACATTAGAGCAGACCTAAGAAAGAGGTAACCAATAGAACTTTGAAAAATAGCGTTACCTTTTCTCTTAGTGGAGGTGGTGGCTGAGGGGGTCTCGGCCATAGAACTTTGGGCCTTCTTGGGAGGAGGTGGAAGAGCAATCTTTTCAAGGACATCGTGAACTGGGCTGGCAAACAAAGACTCAACATGGTCTTTCCACCAATCATCAAAATCAGTTGATTTCTCAGGAAATTAAGCAGACGCCTCGAAATTGGCCTTTGACTCTGCAAAATCACTCATAACATGCTCCAAGGTGCTCAAGTCAATCACAGGTCTTGACACAAAATCCAGGTTTTTGGAGGGATAAAGAGGTAGAGGGATGAGTTGGAGCAGGCCAAACTGCCTGGCAAATTGGGCAGCATTGTAGAATTCCACCCCTAATTTTTCATTAGTGGGAGAGCTGCTCAGGCCATAACAGGTCTCGTGAAATCAAAAAATTGGCCCAGATCTCTCTGTTAGGGTTCTCTCCAAGCTCAGAGGCTGGCTTTTTTAGCCAAGATGGTACTGTGTCCATATCAAAAGGCATCCAGCCTTTGCCCATGGTGGTTAGGTCAGAGTAGAAGAAGGTGAAGCAGTCTTCAAAGGAATGGTTTCTTTGCGGGTTGGCCACAGAAGTTTAGGCCATAACAAGTGTTATCAGGGAGTTTGTTCTGTCTTGAGCCCATTTGGGGAAAGTATGCCCAAAGCCACAAAGTCATGCCCCTATATAAAAGGCCAGGACAAGGGGGGAGCAAGTGACAGGTTTTGGCCAGAAGCCAGGGCCTTGACCAAATCAGTAAAGTCTTTGGTAATACAAATGGATGACACGCAGAAGACAAATTTGTTCAGCCAATATATGAGAAAAGCTACGTGTTCCTTATCTGTAACAGGCCAATATCATGGAAATCGAAAACAAAGTGGGTATATGACAGTTTCTTGATAGGAGGGTATTCAAACAAAGGGGTTTTCTAGCTTATGAAACAATTCACCTCCGTACCATGGGCACGGAAGCTAGTCAAGAAGCATATGTCCTGTATTGTTGGACCCATCATCCCAATCTTGAAATGGAAATTGTTGGTGACCACTGACCTAGGCAGCAGCGTAAAACAAAGGGTTTATACACAGGTATGAAATTTTTGCTAATCATGATGGCGTCGTATAAGCCAACAGATGTCCATAGTTCCCCTTTGGCTGAAGCCATACGATTAAGCCACATGATGTACTCTTTATCGGGCCTGGGCCACAACCAATTTGGTGAGGCCTTGTGATATTGGGACCAATTTGGCGTGATTGAGTCGAATGGCAGTGAACCCCAGCAAAGGGAATAGTAAGGAGAAAGAGAAGTTGGGAACTCACCATCAAAAGCAGGCCCTAACGCCATTTTCGACTTAGCAAAGCTCTGAGGGATCATGACCTCTTCATGGATGGGGATTTGCTCCGCCTTCAAGGTTCTCTGGACTTGAATGGCGGGGGTGGGTTTCTTGTGACCTGACTTTTTCTGACCCATGCTGGAAGAGGACGAGTGACTAGGGTTTTTTGTTGCTACACTGGAACAGCGTGAAGAAGACAAGAAGAGAAAGAAGCGGTTTTGTTTTGGATGGAAAAAGGGGGGATGTAATTTTGTGGGGAATTAATGAGAAGTTGGTGGGTTAGTAGAGGTTAATTAAACCGCCCACCCTTCACAATTTTCGGAGGTGGCCCATGTGAAGACTAATGATTACCCTTTTTGGGTAAAGAGCTAAAATGATCTCATCTCTTGGCTCTAGACACAAAGAGGAATGCCTATGCTGCCAAGTGTCTTTGCAATTGAAAGTGGCAGTTGCACATGGTCATAGAGAAGGGTAGAATATTTTAAATTGCACAAGCACAAGCCTCCGAAAAATATTCCTCGGAGGCTGAGGGGGTCCGTGGGCCTTAAAAGATGTGTTGGGCCAAATTGGAGCTGTGACATGGCTTAAACATTGAACATGTGGGGGGGGGGGATGAATTTAGAAACACGGGTTGATTAAAAATTAATGGTTAAAATAGCCACCATTTTTATCCTTCGAGGAGTTCGTGTAATGGGCCTCCCATTTTTGGGCCAGATTAAAATATGAGTGGAGGGTTAATGGGCCATGCCCAAGGAATTTCATTTATAAAAGCCCAATCCAAACTTGTCTTGGGACTGAGTTTCCCCAGTTCTTAAGTAGGTCTCAAATGGACTTCCTAAGGCCCAGGAGCTTACTTCCCGAACTTAGGCCTGGTTGTGGGCTGTATAGGTCCAAATCAGTTAAAGTCTCCCTTCCAAACCCAAGTTAAGAAGGTCTGAACCTTTAAGGGCCCAGTTTCACATTCCATGTCCTAGAATATACATGAACCAACCGGAGCATGGTCCATAGGAATACAGCGGGACACAGAGCGTGGGATAATAACTTAGTGGCCTGGGAAAAATGTGAACGTCAAGTGGATTGCCTCAAGCAGCTCAAGGCTTTCCTTCAAGGTGAAGAAAGGACAAGGGTACTCGGCACGCATGCAAGTTGCCAACACAAGCAGCTCAGTCAGGTCTAGGACACAAGGCGTCCATGCAAGATGCTACTACAAGCAGCTTAAAGCCTTTCTTCAATATGAAGAAAGGCCAAAGGCACTTGGCATACATGCAAGCTGCCAACACAAGCAGCTTGCAAGCAGCTCAACAGTTATCTCATATTTCTGCATATTTGGACACTTGAAATAGCAAGTGGACCCCCGAAAGCACCTCAAAAACCAATGGAGTGGCCAAGAGACCTGGATATTCTGCAACAACTGAAAATTCCTTTTGCTTTTGACAGTTTTAATGCAGGAAAGGAGGTTCTTAAGGCCTTAGTCGATTTCTTGGAGAAGGGCGCAAGACCTGGACAGGTGGTAGCTCCCCATTGGTGCATTTTGAAACAGCTTAAGGCCTAGAACCCTTGGCTATAAACATTAGGATTGAAGGCCTTGGCAAGGGTCCCTGCACCGTCAAGCCCTGCGCTTACCAAATCTATCTGTCATTTACTTTCTAGCAAAGCGTTGTACCCAAACTAGTCCAACCTAGATCTTTTCATTTACTTCCTTGTACCCAAACTTTGTTAAGCCCATTAATAAAGTTTGTTTGTTCCTTCTTTATCCCTCAGTCCTTACATTTTCATTTCCCATTTTCTAACAGTTAGAAAATTTTTAAGTCCTTATCTAGCAAAGGCAAGCAACGAACCATCTCGAGGCCTTACCCTTTGGGCCAAGCACGATCACTTGAAAGAAGTTAGATTTTTTAGGCGCAAAGGCCTTAAAAAACAGTTTGGACTGCAATCCAGTCTTGGCACGCCTGCAACACTAGCCAATTTGGTTTTGCATTTTTTGTGAAAAACAGCTATCATATCCGCTCTCTTAACTACTGCATCTCCTGGTCTACGGTAGACATGCCCAAACCACCTTAGCCTATTTTCCCTCAACTTCTCCTCTATAGGTGCTACACCTACCAGCTCACGTACCGTTTCATTTCTAATCATGTCTCGTCTAGTCTTATCACACATCCACCTCAACATTCTCATTTCCGCTACACTCATCTTGCTCACCTGTTGTTTCTTAATAGGCCAACATTCTGTCCCGTAAAGCATTGCTGGTCTTATGGGTTTATGTGAAAAGAAATCTGTTATGATAGCATACCATCACTTTATCCTTCAAAGAGAAAAATTATATGGGAATGATAGATGATATATTGATATGCTAGCGAGATCAAATCCCTTCCCTCCAATGCGAAAAAGTTCCACAAGATCATGAAACTCACCATGAATGTCACCACAAATGGTCCCGGGGCAATTTACAAGCTGAATGGCAGTAGAGAAGAAACAATCAATTACCCATTCCCATAGAACGCACTATGAATTTTGGCAAACAAACAACTCAGAGAAATGTTAATTATGTGATAGTATGGGTCAATGTTGACCCTTTCTCCAACTTGACAATAAGAATTCCATAAAAATCAAAAGAAATACTCTATGATTTTGAAATAATGAAACCTAAATGCAACAAATCATCAAAACCCTACATCTACGAACGTAGCTGAGCTAGGGTAATGCCACAAAAGCAAACATGTAACACAAATCAAGAAGGGGAAAAAATCAAAACCAGCCAAGCATACCAGAGAGAAATTTCTAGAAAACTGACACAAAACCAACAAATCAAAAGAAATACTCGATGATTTCAAAACAATGAAACCATCAATACTAATATGCATCAGAAATCAAAAAGGGAGAAAATCATCAAAAACTAAAAATACTAACATGCAACAGAAATCAGGAAGGGAAAAAACATCAAAAACTAAAAATACTAACCCTGAACTAGTCTACCACTTTCAATAGAAAATACTAACATAGATCCAACACAAGAACAAACCGCATTCAATAAACATTGAAAAGGCAGAAAACCGGAAGACCAAAAGCAACAAATCGAAACGCTACATCTTACGCACCTAACAGAGCCATAGTAATGTCACAAAAACGCACATGCAACACGAATGGAGAAGAGAAATCCAAAACTCAGAAACCAGAAAACCACAAGAAGAAAGCCCAACAGTTACCTCTTAACAACAGCGACAAGCATAGTGCAACAACCCCAGAAGCGAAATAAGGAAAAAACCACAGGATAGCTCGAATGGCGAAGCTCCGAGAAGATGTAACAGTCAGAGCACAGAGAACAAAAGCCTTTAGACATGGAAAAAAAACCCAGGGTAAATCGAACGGGGAAGCTCCGAGAAGACGTAGTTTTCAGAGCTGAAAGAACTGCCCCACCCAAATTAAGAGAAAAACTCTGATTTGGTGTGTGTGAGAGAGAGAGATAGAGAGAGAGAACAGCGAAGGTTTGAAAGAAGATGTACGTCTGAGAGGTTCACCCCATCGCGCCACGTACTCCACAATGTATAAGAGGTAAAATGACAATCAAGGACAACCAAACAAAGACACAGCTGCAGTAATCAGATGACAAATTGGTCCAAATCGGCTAAAAATTGGCTAGCGATGAACTGCCCAAACTGATTCTTTTTATAGAGCGGAAGGATACAATCTCTGATCAAATAATGCATGGCTTTAGCATTGCAAAAGTACAAGCTTCAACACATTCATAATCTATTTGTTGGTTGGTGGTGAGGTTATCAAGCTGCAGCATGTTTTATCTGAAGTGACAGCACTGTCACACAAACAGTGCATGAATCAGGTTACCTCATTAACTTGGAAGTATGTGCCATTTAGCGGAAAGCTCCGCCTCGTTGCTGTTCTACATGGAATCTGCACATGAGATCAATATCAGTAATCAGCGCATCTGGCCTTCCATGCAACTTTTAGTACTATTGCATGTTTCTTGTATTCCTCAACAAGATTGTCCCTCTAACTGTGTGCGCATTTGCTTCTCTCATACTATTGCATGAGAAGCACGTTTTTCTCATTGCAGAGTTTGCCTGATTCTTGAGACCCACACCTGGTAGTTGGACTGAATTTTCTATTTCACCTGGTAGAAACAATGTCAAAGTAGATGAAAATAACTAGCACTTGCCAAAATGATAATAGCATCGCACTGTCCCTTGGATTCTTATGATGATAGGGACATATTGTAAGCACAAAATTATGTCCTTGTAGTTATGAGAGTACATTTGAACTCCTCCATGATGGTATACGATAGCTAATGGTTTATAGAAGAGCAACTAAGGTAGCACAGGCTTGTAGTTTCCGTCGTAATGTATCTTTTGCATACCTGGTGTCCATATAGCAAGCAGGTATGGGCTTGGATCATCAAGTTCTCGTTTATCCAGCTGAATATTGAGAGGGCAGCAGTTAGTTGGAACCAAGCTGTGTTGTATATAGGCAAATCAAGACATAGGAGGAATAACTAACCCCATTTAGGAGAGGGTGTGCATCTGGAAGTTCGTACCTGCAGCAAGATGGAAGAAGTTAATTGTGCACGGAAAAATATTTGTACCGAGTTAAGTGTCTAAATTTTTGTGTGTTGCTGATGATACATTGGTTTTACAAAGCATTCTGCAATCAACGTGTCTTGCATTATCAGGCGAGTAACCTGATACAAGTAAGTTACCAGCTAGGTTTTGTATTTTTGGGTCTTTCATTTCGGAAAGAGTTCACAGCTGTTGTCTTCTGGACAGTATTAGTACAGTCAACCTGTATCAGCAGCTGATATCCAGACCTCATCATCTATACCTTTAGGAATCCAATCTATGTAAGCAGATTCAGCTGTGTTGTACTAGCATTTGTCTGTTATAAACTAACATCGTTTTCGGGAGTTGGATAATATAGAGCATATGGTGACTGCATTATTATTTGTTCAATGCGACCCGGCAGCCATACTGCTCATAATGGTTATATTGTAGGTTCAAGCCCTACTAAGCCTACCACCCCATGTAGTTGGAAGATGTGTACTCACACTTGGTGCTCTGTGCGTAGTCGACTCACATTCTTCAGTTTCGGTGTAGGGATGGAAGCAGCTTGTGGATTCAAGCAACTAAAGCTTTGGACATATCACCCCTCTTGTAGTTCCATCTTTTCTTGCACGTAGTTATGTAGATTCAGCGTGAACTCTTCAAGGTTAAGTTTGATTGTAGGAATTTCATCAGGATCCTCATAAAACGCGTCTTCGATGTCACTTACCGTTACTTCTGCAGTTTCTGGTTCTGGTGTTGCTGGTTTCCTCGACAATAGGTTCACAGTCTCTCAAAACTGATCCAATCTCTTTCGGTTCATTTCTACCAGCCTGTTAGTAATGGCATGGGCCTGATTCCTATTGTAGCGCTTTTGTTAGTGGCAGCTAGAGTTGTGGAACTCACTATACTTTTCTCTTTTGGACCTGGGAGGGCAAGCCTTGCACTGCCAAAAACAAAGTTCAAGCATTCATATTGAGTATAAAATGCCTAATAATTCATTGTAAGTGGAGTGCTAGTTTATGCCACAGTTCAAAATGAAGATGAGTGGTGCCACATCCCTCCCACCCCCAACACCCACACCAAAAAAAACAACAAAAAAGAATAATGTCTCTTGTTAGATATGTACAAATGTGCTTTCCATAGAAAGAAAATCCTTTCTATACGAAGTTTGAGAATGTGGTACACCACATGCCCCACCTTGTTGCACATTATGGGTCGGCTGTTGTGGATGACGATTTCAGAGTATGTCTTTCGTACAATAAAACAGATTTCTAGGATCACTAGGACATTTTTTTATAGTTTCAGATTTTGTCTTAGCAAATCTTTACACCCTATATTTCTAGCTTCTTGTATTTGGTTATTTTCTCCCAAAGGAAATTGTTGGGGGTTTAAATAGGAAAATCTTGTTCTCTTTGGATAGTTAATCTGATCATTTTTGGATGAAGGTGGTGTTGGAGCTTGTCCTACAATGGTTAAACATAACCTCCAAACCTAGTATATGAGCGTGGGAGGCCTCTCCATTCATTGTTAATTGGCTTTGAGTTGGATGCCTTAACATGGTATCAGAGCTAGGTTTTCGGAGGCTTTTGAACAAGATTCTATGTTGTTGATGGTTGGTTCCCCCTTTGTTTGTCGTTAATAATTAATTGTTGTCATATGTGTTGAATCATTTGTTTATCTCTCACCACGTGCAAGTCAGGGGTTGCATGTGCGGGAGAGTATTGGAGCTTGTCCCACATTGGTTGAATATTACCTCCAAACCTAGTATATGAGCTTGGGTGGCCTCTCCACTCATTATCAATTGGCTATGAGTTGGATGCCTTAACAGGTGGGACTTCCGAAAGGTAGCTCGCACGGGGCATCATTTAATTCTAGTGAGGTAGGTTTTGTTCCTTTCACAGGGTTCTTCCATCCCTGTCCCAAAATGTTTTTTCTAATGGAACAGCTCCCCTATTTGTAGACATCCAAAGTGCATAAATAGGGGATTCAACAAGTAAAAGCATATGATCTTGCCCTTCCCAAATTTATCAACAAAATGGAATATGCTTATTTGCTTTCATATATAATATTGTTCCACATGATGTTCAATTGGTTCAAGGCCATTTCATTTTGTTTTCCTACATCAGATAATTAAGTGGCAAAAGTAGCAAGGATGTTACCAGCTTACCATATGATAGCCCCCTCTATTTCGGCTACATTAGTCAAACATTTGAAATATTGTTCATATACCTCCACCTATTTTGCCTTTATTCTTCTGCTTTCTCTTTCCTATTTTTTCTAGCAAAATTAGTCCCATTTAGATATACGCTCAATGTTTCCTCTTTATTTCTCTAAGAATATCTGATAAACAAAACCATCATGCATATTCGGTACTTAAGAGTTCTTTTTGGATTTGTTTACAAACTTAAAGGTCTATTTCCAAGACCGATGATTGGTTTTTTGACCTTGCAATATGTGAGTTCATGTATTGTGTCATGGTTCTAAATGATGGAATCAAAAACACCTCAAATGTCATTGCCCTTGATGCATCTAGAGTTTTGTTTGATTTGCTTTTCGAGTTCAGAGTAATGTTTGGATAGAAAACTTATTGGTGAACACAGTCCTAAATTCTTCGTATCTTCTCGGATTATACTGGTTCTTTCTATACTTAAACTGGATTTTTTAGAAACTAATGATAATATTCTTTTTCAAAGGACGCATGTTGGGAGTGGTTCAAACATTTGTGTCCAAACCCAAATGTGTCAAAAAAAAAAAATCAAATTTTCTTTCCCTCTCTGAGTGTGTGCTGAAAATTGTGACCTCCTTCATGACTAGTTGAGCCAGTGGTTTTCCAACTAACTAATTCTGAGGACAAAATAAGGCTCATTATGTGGTTAATTTTCCTTTTATTTTTTTGAGTCAGTGTCATTCAATCTTCTGTCATAATTTTAGGACCTAATAGCCACGGGCTTACATCATTATGACTTTCGAATAAATGCATAAGCGGTCATCTCCCCTTCTGATGACTATATTCTGCTTGTTTTTCTAGTCTAGTAGTGCTTATGTTCCTCATATATTCAAGACAACTAGAGCAACTAGCTAACCAAGTAATGCGACAAAGCAGACCAACTTAAATTTAATGACCCATACCAAGAAATTATTGCAATTTGATTAGAAGTAACACTCAATTATGAACATGGAAATATACAAGCAACATGGTCTCTAACATCTGTTGATATGTCTGGATACATGACAAGGGTGTGGCCCTAACACGTCATCAAGATTCTAGCAATAAGCATAAAGTATGCTGCACGGCGTTATTGATATGTATTCAGGCTTGTCTCTCTTTCCCAACACTCGTCGAACACTTCAATGACAGCTAAAATGAAGAGTATGTGCTTCATGCAATCATTAGTCACATCTGATGCTTACAGAAAGGGAAAGATCATGATTACCTACCTTTCCAAATGTAATCATCTGGTAATGTTGTTCGTACCTGTACCTTCAATGCATGCCGATCAGGAAAATATGTAGAATAAAATGAAACTAATTCCTACTGTTTCGACTTATAGAAAAAGAGAGTAAATAATGTGACTCTGAATTTACAATGTTCACTGATCCAGCTTGCATAGTTTGCAATGTTCTAAAAATCGTTGGACGCTAGTCGGGCGAAAAAGGGGCACCTAGCGCCTGGGTGGGGACTACGTGACCGACTAGTCGGCTACCTAATCTAGGCATTGGACCACTGTCTAGCGCCTAGGCGAGGCCTAATCGGCCTAGGCGGCCGACTTTTATAACAGAGATAGTCTGGGCCACAGATATTTCTGAATTGTCACAAGCATTGGATATCTACATAGAATGATGGTTAGAACTTTTCTTTTTTGCTATAGAAAAAAGTTTGCCTTATAACAAGCGACCCATTGCTTACAATTCCAGAAGATGGAGTTGAAGCGACTCACGAAGTGGTTGGAGAGGGACTCAACCCAGTCTTACACCTATCCCTCGATATTCGTGTCAACCTAAATATGGAGAGTATGAAAATTCATCAAGTTTGTTAGTGATCAATAGTTTCCAAATGAAGTAAATGAAACTTAACAGGAAAGCAAGATGAAACAGATTGTGAGATTGACGGGTGGGGTTGACAGATGGAAAGCAAATGAAACAGTTTGTTAGTGATCAGTAGTTTCCAATTGAAAGTTCAAAAATACGATCACCTGCAGATTTAGCGGCAACTTCGGTTGGTGATGTCCCCTCTAGGTGACATAGCAAAATAGATACCGAGATTGACGAGTAGGGGTTGAGAGAGAGACTGTGTTTGGGTGGGTTTTAGACTGAGAAGAGAAACATAGGGGAGAAAGAGCAAAAGAGGCATGTTTGGTTGTGTGGATGAAACAGGGGTGAGAGAGAAATAGAAGTTGGGTGTCAATTTTGTAAAGAGTGGTCTAAAGCTGGTGAGGGGTTTAGTAGGCTCCACACTTGCATTTTTTGGGGAAGTGTAAAATCTGAGTTTTCATCCTAGCCATTAAGTCAACATTAAAGTTCAATCTCAGCTATAAAAACACAAAAAGTTAGTACGTGTCTACACAATTTGAAAAAAAAAAAACCTTGGATTGTCTACACAATTTGAAGTAAAGTACGTGGCTTTTCTAAGTTGGATGCACGATAGCGCTCTATCCCTCTCTCGTCCTAAGCATTGCCCCGATTTAGATGATGAGCAATTTTTTCCCTTCTTTCTCGTTCTCGTCTTTTACGTTTAGCTAATGAAGTTTTTGATATCGTGTTATCATTAGACCCCTAAACTTGAGCACAAAAAGTTAGACCTTGTTTTCTAAAAAGGAGTGTGTGTTTGATACAACATTGCTTTGGTATCTTTCGCTTTTATTTTCTTTTGATGATTTGACATAGAATACCAGAAAAATCTTGATTTGAATCACTATGCTCGAAGGAGACGTTCTAAGAAAACTCAATAGAAATTAACTACTAAAAGATATACACATATCTTAAAATTACTCATTGGCTTGAACAATATTCAGTCCGATTCGGTAAGAAAGGGCAAAAGTAAAAGACAAAAGGATGGCTAAAGAATCATACCACTATAAATGCCAATTCTTTTCCCTTACTAGCAGAGATGAATTTCTTTTTTTCCTCGGACTTTGCATGCGCCATGTCTAGGTCTCGCTCCTCTTAGATCACAACACCAACGTTTTTCTCTTGAAGAAGTCCAATCTGTTAAGGAATACGAAAGATTAAAAATTTCATACTAAGAAATGGTAGATAATTAAATGGAATGGGATGACCACACCACTACATACAAATCTGAGTCGGCCCACT
The DNA here is from genome assembly GCA_025413875.1 of Rhododendron molle. Classification (NCBI taxonomy): domain Eukaryota; kingdom Viridiplantae; phylum Streptophyta; class Magnoliopsida; order Ericales; family Ericaceae; genus Rhododendron; species Rhododendron molle. Next base: position 25,398,278 of record CM046390.1, read on the forward strand.
CGATACACCTAATGAATAGAGGCTTGAACATTGTCTCTGTACACTTCATAGTAAGAAATATCGTTGTGTTGACATATTTCTCAACATCCTCAATGCTCCTAATTGAAACAGGATGCTGACAGCGAAGATCAAGTGCTACCAAACAGAAGTTGAATATTTTTGCATGATGATAAGCAACAATTGATAATTATCCATTGTTCGGACCAAAATTCCCAACAATTCAAAAGCAGTTGATAAACTTGAATCACCAGATTTAATACCTTCAGAGTATAAGCTCAGCAACGGTGGAAGCAAAAGTCAGACCTGGCACGCAAAATATAGGTCAGTCAAACGATGACGGCTGAGGTTCACTCTTCCTAAACAAAATAATGAAAAGGAAGATATGGATTTGATTCAATTCAACCAAAAGCTCCAAAAAAACACATCGAATTTGACAAAGATACTTACAATTATTTTCTCAGTTATAAGCTTTCGAACTACATCAGCTTTCAATTTTAATTTTGGATCTGATCCAGGCAAAAACTTGGGATGCAACACCATCAGTTTTAGAATGTCTCCAAGATACGGGTTTAAAAACCCATCAAGCTTGTCAATAACTGCCTCGAATGCGAGAAGAATAGATGTGAAGAGAGGTTCCTTGGATGATGTTGACAACGTAGAAGTGCTACCTTCACCATAATTGGTTACTGCAGACACAGACCAAGAGACAACGTGAGACCTACTCATCACATTCTCCATGATAGAAGGAAGCTCGGGAAGGACCCTTGGACCAAGCACATAGATCAAAGCACCAGTCATTCGAATGCAGGAAGAAGAGAAAGCCACATTGTTTGACTGGATATGTCTGATCACAGAGGAGAGGCACATGCTGAATATCAAATAATAGGAAGGAAATTTGTACACCAAAACTTCCATCGCTGAAACAGCTGCCATACTAGAATCATCATTGTTTGGTATGGAGACATGACGATACTTGAGGTGCGCTAGTAGTTACAGGAGGTTTATATATTTGCATGTGGAGTTAAAATGAAAATTGATGAACATGGGGATAGGATAAAGGGCGTGAGTGTGTGTGTGTGTGTGTGTGTGTGTGTGTGTTGGGGGGGGGGGAGAGGAGAAAAGTGAGTGGTCGTTGACACGTTGGCCTTAACATGAGAATGTAATAAAGGGGACACAAGGGAGGATACGATAAGTGCTAATCTGAAATTTGGAAGGTAGATTTGGGTATGCGTGTGACTTCTTTGGTGTTGTATTGTGGTATTGTTGGACGTGTCATTACTCGCATTATGTTTTTTCCTACCTTAGGCATAATGTGTTTAAACAAATGAGAAGTGGGTTAGTGAAATGGAATAGGAAAGAGAAAATGGTCGTTAAAGAATCTAGAGTGTGTCTAAGTCTTTGTATGGAGATGTGGAAACAAAAAATATATGATATCAGTGATGGTAAGCCTGGAATCCTAGGAGAAGGTGTGTGTTGAGAATGTGATAGACGTTTTCTTGATAACGATCGATGTGAGGCGTAACTTGCAATATCAGTGATGTGAGGTGTGAGTTCGTTGATTTCCACCATAATGTTATACCTTCTCGTATATTTTAATGTTATCTAAATTCTTGTTTCTCGCATATACCTGTCATCACATACGCACATAAAGTTTGTAGAGATTTTCCTACCGGGCAAGTGTATGCTCAACCCTTCATTTTCGGGTACCAATCAAGGTGTATAGCATGGAGTGTCGGGGTGCATTGCCAGATGTCGTTGAAAGCTTTTATTGATAAGAGTTTATTTATTATCTTGTTAAATTGTGTTTTGAAGATGAGAGGTGTAACTTATGTACAAGTCTTTTGTTTTCAACACTTATGAAAGATTGAGTTGTAATCTATTGAGATTATTATTATTATTTTTTATGGACTTTGGTATGATGGATTGATTTGGCACGTCATGTATGGGTATTTATGTATGGAGAATGATGAGAATTTATTTATGAGAAATCTATTAATATAATGTTTACAAAATTGAGAGTGTGACAAAGCGTGCAAGGGTAGGGAGAAATGTGTCGTGGCTAGAGATGGTGGCACGTGGTGTGCATGGGTAGACTAAAATTAGGTTAAGGGTAGAGTGAGCTTGAAAGATGAAAGTATTGTTGAACTGTTGACAAGAATTATTTGAATAGGTATACTTAGAGATTGGGGCAGAGAAATTAACGTTTCTTCAATTCAAATAAATTCACTCATTTTTAGAATGAAATACATTATGATCACTCAACGTTTATTGCATGCAAAATTTGTAGAATGATTTAGCAATTTTAATTATATCCCAACTTGTAAGTAAAAAGTGAACACCGTATATCATAGAAGCCATCTTTCCTTAGTAAGTAAAAAGTGGACACCGTATATCATAGAAGCCATCTTTCCTTACTTACAATTATTTCTCTTATTAGGGTGATTCTGCATTAATTAGGTTGGCTTACAATAAGGTAGGGACCATATTACAATATGGCATTCCATCCAATAAGCAAATAAGTCAACCCTTTTTTTTTTTTGGTTAATGCATGGTGTCGCAGGCCAGCTTCTGCACACCTCAGACTAATCCCTATGGACCCTCTCACGCCCTTTCACACGCTTACGCATGAGAGTGAGATGGTCTCAAGAGTTGCTAGAAAGGAGATCTGAGAAGTGAGAACCGGAGATCTTAAGTGAGAGCAAACCCCAACAGTTTTCTGTAATACTTTTCATTATGATCACGCGCTTAACTATAGTTAACTATATCAACATTTGGAAGCATGCAAATTAATATTGGTAAAATAAGGTGGCATGACACGTGTCACACTGTGACACTCTTCAAACACTCTTGGACACATGACCGATACTCTTTTTGTGTCCATAAAAAGGAAAAAAATCTTTATTCGGAGACATATCCGACACTCTAACAAGTTAGAGGGCTAGTAGGCTCGAGAAAGGTTAGTTGCCCAACAACTGCTGTGATTGTCGCAAGGTTTTTTTGGAATGTAAAACGGAGGTACACGTTGGCTTAAATTCCCTATGTATGAGTAATTATCCACCACACATTTCCATGCAAAGAAGTATGTGGTGGATGAGGGTGTCCCAAGACCACCAAATATTTCCACTAATGTATGATGCATATTCATGTATGAATCTCTCGTAGATTTAAATTTATCTTGTTTATTCATCATCAATGGACTACACGAGGCTCATTACTGGACTGGATTGACAGCTATACACGTCATACAATTTTGTTAATCTACAATGGCAAACATGATCTTGACAAGGTGACTTTTTACCATGGACGGACACCTCATCCGGTCATCCCTAATCACAATTATTTAACTTAAAAGACTACAATTAGATAACTATCTCGGACATATTCCCTAAAAGATCCCTGTAGTGTGACAAGATCAATATAACTTTTCTCAATGTTATCTTCAAAATTAAATGAAAAAAACGAGCCCTGGTCTCCAAAGTTGCGAACACTCGTACTACAAACTAATAACAGATATTTTTTAAGCATTGGCTCTACAACAGAAGCTTTCCACTACTTGTTCGCAAACTAAGAAACGATAAGGACGCGCAACACAGATTCGACATGACACAGACACACACGACATGAATAACTTTGGGGATACAAAACATATATGTCAAAATATATTGTCATGTTTATATCAACACAAGAATATACAAGTTAAGAAGAATCTCGATGCCATGGGACTCAAGAATTTCTTAAGAAGTAGGACATGGGCACTTTGGACTCCTCAAGAAATTTTTATGAACTTCCAAGTGCTCTTGAATGTCACTAGTCATAAGAGTTACTATTTTTCCAAACTTTATAGATCAAAGTGATGTCTCGAATTCTGAAAATGATTGATAGCAAGTCTCCAAGAAGTGCCGATCACATTTGGTTCTAAGTCATTGACATCAAAAAATGGGTCGGACACTTTGTAGTAAGAGTGTGGACATGTCTCTGCATAAAGTTTTTTTTCCTTGTTATGGACGCAAAAAAAAGAGTATCGGCCACGTGTCCACGAGTGTTCGAAGAGTGTCGAAGTCTGACACGTGTCGCGCCACCTTCTTTTAAGCGTCCGTGGTTCTTATTTGCAAATAAAGGATTCTATGGAACTCCATGTCATCAAAGTGATGGCCTCATGACCGAAAACTCTTATGAGTAGAAATCCAGAATATTTACACCAAAACACAAAGACTCTTGACGCAGCACTCACAAATTCCAACCAGAACTAATGACTAATGACTGTAAGTCTGTAAAGGACGGGTTTTGTTGAGAGCTTACTATGGGAGGCTTAGTCTTGCACAAGCATTTAGGACTTGATCTAAACATACGGACACATCAAAATGATTTACAGGGGATCACAGATCAAAGCGTCCCCAAAAAAACACAAAAACATGTGACTGCACAACTCATGGGCCGGAAAATGGATCCCACTAGAAAAATGCATTACTTCTCATTCTTTATGATCTCAAAACCCTTTCTACAAGTTTACTTTAATTTTTATCTTCCTTGCTTGTTATTTCCTCTCTCTAGGATAACGGATGGGATAGTTCCAAAATACCAAGGACAACCATAGAAAATCCTACTAAGCCAAATGCCAGATCTTACACAACCAACATAAGGGGGCTATGTTCTATTGGTGGTGGGCGGCCCTAGACATATGAACAACAAAAACTGTCCTTAACGGGAGGGTTACCACTGATGTATGCAACCATTCAATGCCAGAGGAACTACGTAGAGAAACATCAATGATTTAAAAGCATTTGAAATGATACCTGAGAAAGGGCAGGATTAGATGTTCCAGAAATATACGTATGGGACATGGTGTCATTTTTCTTCTTTGGAAGCCGAAAGAGTGGGGAAAGTCGCTTGTTCACCCCCAACGATCGGAGTACACGGCTAACCAAACAAAAAACAAAAAACACAAACACAACATATTCCAGATTACAAAGCCTTGACCCTTTGGATTAATCTCTGATTTCGCCGTAAAAGAAAGGGGTTGGATTAATCTGTGAGTTCACCATAAAAGAAAGGGTTATGATTTGCCACTAAATCTCATCATTTTTTTCTGTGAGAAATGACAAAGTAGCAAATCTCTAAATTAATCCAAAGGGCTGTTTGAGAATGAGGAAATAGCAACGAGAGAGGTATTCAGGAAAAAACCTTTGATCTCTGGGAATGAAGATGTCCACCACCTTTCCATACTTGTCGAAATACAGAAACAATCATCTACAGTTGTACCTGTTTCAATCAAACAAAGAAACAAAAGTAAGGCCAAATTAAACATCAATCGATTGAGGAAAAAACAAGAGGAATGCAGAATCAAGAGAGAGAGAGAGAGGATTATGGAAAGTGATGTTGGAACGTAGAACAGAGGTACACTACAAGTTGGCTTAAATCCCCCATGCATAGTGCAGATTCATGTACGATCTTAGATTTCTGTTATATATTTATCGTCAATGGCTTCATACTTCCCATGAAGTGATTCACACTTCTTCTTTTCCATAGAAAAAGAAATACAGATGACTTTATGCATAACTGAAGACTATATCTGCTCGAAATCATTTGCATTAGAGCTACAAATAACAAAAATGAGTGAAAAGGAAAGCTGTTAAACAACAAAAGAGAGAAAGGGAAAAAAAGAAAGTTGTTTAAGCACAAGGCTCATTACTGGACTTGATCTTGACAAGGTGACTCCAGTTCATAAAAAGATCAAGACTAGGCAACTCTTTAGCATGGATGGACCTAAACTCATCCCTAATCACAATGATTTAACTTAAGAGACTATTGCTTTGTTTGGTTTGCTTTTTGGGAAAAACTTTCCAACTCATAGTCCCTATTTTCAATTATTACTCTCATTCCTCTCTCCACTCATTACCCCTAACTCCAATCATTATTCTCATTTCTCTATCTATCTCTCTTCACTCATTACCCCTATCTCCAATTATTACCCTAATTTCTCTCTCCACTTACCAAAAAAATCAAACCCCAAAATTCTCAAAAACCCATCCAAACACAGCATACATTTTTGGAGAACTATCTCAGACGTAAACTCTAACAGCTGCATGTAGTGTGACAAAATTAGCAGGCTCAGAATAAATATTACTTTTCTCAATGTAGATATCTCCAAAATAAAATGATAAAAACAAGCCCTAGTCTCCGAAATTGTGGACACTAGTACTACAAACTAATAACAGTTACTTTTTAAGCAGTGGCTTTACAATAGAGGCTACTTCTTGTTTGGAAACTAAGAAGTACCAATGCGGACACATGACATGCATACAACACAACACGGACATGAGGATTCGTTATTTCTCTAAAATGTAAGACAAATTGGGATACATGGCTAACCAAACAAAGCAAAACAAAAAAATCACGAACACGTCTTTATCAAACACACTAGGTGCTGCCTCGTGCAAGGCACGAGTGTCATGCCCATTGAAGAGGACATGTTATATATGGAATTGGTATATGGTCAGAGCAAAAGCATCTGTAAATGTTTTCTGGGCTGTCTATTAATAATCATCCAGAAAAAATTTTTTGAAGGATCTTTTGTACATTGTGCAAGTGATAAGTGATGTGGTTAAGTGTTGTGTGCAGGCATTGGCAAGCATATGCTAAGATAAGAACTATATTTACAGAAAGTGTGCAGAAAGTTTCAAGCATAAGTCTACAGGCAGACATAGCGATTACCATAATTTTCCAGGATAATATAAGTAAGCCATTGCTAAGTCTTAGGCTTCAAAAGAGTTTTAGAAGAATATGTACAGCGATGCATATGGTTCAAAAGCCAGGGAAGCCAAATATGTCAAGCAAAGCAAGATTAGAAGAACTGGACCAAAACCAGTTAAGTGGATACATGGTTCAAAAGCACATGCAGTTGTCTTGAGTTGAAGATACTCTAGCTTGCCTCAGTAGTACACCCTCTAACAAGAAATCCAAATAATATAAACAGATAAATTGATCCTACTTCAGATATAAATAATTGTCTGGAGTGTGTGTGTGTGTGTGTGTATATATATATATGTGTGTGTGTGTGTGTGTGTGTATTTGAAGTTATACTGCTCCTTCCACTCCTGCAAGCTCTTCATCTACTCTTTGTTAACATCCGGCTCAAATAATTTGCAAGTATGTAGACCACTTTTTGAAGGAATAGTAGGCTGCAACATTAGTTGCCAATTTGACCTTCTAATGTATGACCTTCTAATGTAGCCTCACCTAAGTCCTCAACGTGTCTTGTAAAAATTTATCATCATAGCCAAATATATCTGGAAAAGGGCCTGATTGGATGCTGCAACCACAAACACACCTGCTGGAACACACACAGTTTGCTCACAGTTTGGACAGAGCAATCAGACACTTTGAACACAACTTCGACATAGCAGAGGATGGGCACAGGTTTTGACACAAGTTGGACTCAGATTGGACACAGGTTTGTACATAAGTAGGACAAAGGTTTGGACACAGGTGGACACCAACAGTAGCAGGACATAGCACACAACTGAAAACAGAAAATCTGGACATGCACAAGGCTGAAAACACAATCATGAGAACCTTATCCTGGACTCAGTTTGGACACCAGCAGCAGCAACACATAACACAAGGCAACAATAGCTCTGTCCAGCACATTGCACACAAAATTACAGCTAAAAACTGGAAGGAGCCCATTTGTGGCCTATCATGAATAAATATAGTCATTCATAACCTGCCAAAGCAACATTCATACAACTACACAGCTGAAAACTGGAAGTAGCCCATTTGTAGGGTCAGACAATCATCATTGCCACATAAACTGCAGTAAAATTACGCAAAAAAGGGCAACAAAACAGCCTCCAATCTGCACTAAAACTACAGTTTGGACACACGCACAGTCGCACACCCACACACACAGTAACAGTTGAAGAATCATAGATGTGCACTAAAACTGCATTCAAACTCTACTAACAACTGCATTCAAATTGCACTTAAACTGCACTATATGCATTTTGGCTCAGATTTTTAAACACCATAGCCAACAATATATGAAATTCACATCATAGCCAACAATATATGAAATTCACATCATAGCCAACAATATATGAAATTCAACTACTAATCTAGACCTCCATACAAATAAAAATAGCTGAAAATTGGAAGGAAATTCATATAAGTTCTCATTCTGGCTCATAGCCAACAACATATGCCACAATATGGAAATGCATCAAAGTACAAGGATACAAGGCTGATTTCTCAACCCACACACACCTGCCAAGGCACAACTGTCATTAACACTTGTATTTCACTCACAAACCTGCACAAGCAGGTCACACAAAAACCTGCACACAACTCACACACTTGCACCACACTTAAAGCCTGCATTTCAGCCAACCCACACTAACACCTGCATTTCAGTAGCAAGCTTGCACCAGCAGGTCACACACACACACACAACCCCTTGCAGCTGAAAACTGGAAATTGCAGATGCATTGGACATAAACAAATTACTTTCCAAATCCATTAGTAACAGATTTGGCTGGACACCATCACTTATTTCAATATGAAACAGATCATATCCACCAATATATGTCAAAGCAACTTGTCCTTAGGCTCAGATAAAATATCATCATAGCCAAACCACTAATTTTGCCAAATTTGGCTCAGCTATAACACATCATAGCCACCTGTTTGGTTCTCCATATAACCCTCAAGTGGGCTCAAAAAAGTACTAGAAAAAGCACGAGGGTACCCATGACTGCAACAAAGGTTACCCCGCCAAGGCACTACCTTCATTAACATTGTAATTGTTTTATCATGACCCTATTAGGGATACCGAATTATCCATAACCTGTCATTTAACAGAACTGAAAAAATGCATAAGCACAGAGCACAAGGAAAAAGTCAAAAAAAAAAAAAAAACAAAAGTTGCAATGGTTACCTCTCAACGGCAAGCGGCAGCACAAAGGAACGAAAGGAACCCCCAAAACACATCGCTTTGTTTGGTTTACATTTTAGAAAGTTATTTTTGAGAGTTAGAGTGGTAATGAGTGGAGAGAGATAGAGAGAAAGATTTATTGAAAACTGTGTCGAGAGTTAAAAGTTACTTTCAGAATGTTGAACCAAACGGAGCGACTCTCTCTCTCTCTCTCTCTGAACCAGACAAAGGAAAGGAGAGGAGGAGACATGGCTTAATATTGTTTACGTTTTTTCGTAGGCTGGAAAGATGAAATTACCCTCATCCTCAAAACCAGTGGCAGTTCAATTCCGGGGCTCATATCAAAATTTGATCGGGAACTATGGGATGTTTTTTTAGGTGTTTTTTGGGGTGTCCCTTGAACCGCCCCGTATATATATACATATGGGGCCGGTTCCACCTACATAAATTTTAACACAACTTTTAACACTCCATCTCAGCCATTGAAACCAATGGTTGAGATTAGAACTTAAAGTTGTACACTTTGTCTCTCCTTTCTCCATCTCACCCGATCTCTCTCTCTCTCCTACCCACTCTGTCATCTCTATCCCCGGCGACCAATTTACTCTTTCTCTGCTCCTGGCCCTCTCGGCATCCCCCTGCAAAATCTATGTTTCTAAAACTAATCAAATGATGAAACTCAACCCAATTCTGTCCTCCACTACAACCAAAAGAGTCCAATGTACATACATAGGAACGAAAATCCAAATCGAACCCAATTGGATGGTAGTGATGCACGAAGTACAACAAAAAGGGAATCTTTTAATCTCGCTTCACCTACGCGGATTTACAAAATTGGGGGATATGGGATTTTTCATATATGTATCTTTGGGAGGATATAGAATGATGTTCAATGGTGGCAGGATAGAAAAAGGGGTGCAAAATCAAATTTGTTACTTTTTTTTAGCTAAGATGCGTGAGATGAATCTAGCAACCCTAGATTCATGAGAGAGAGAGAGAATGGGTCACCGGAGATGGGGATCGCCAGATATTTGGTTGCCGGAGATGGGATAGCCAGAGAAGTAAGAGCCGGCGGGAATTGGGTCTGGAAAAGGGGGTGGGGAGGGGGGTTGTCGTGGTGAAGGAGAGAGGGAGAGATCAGGTGAGGATGATGGAGGGAGGAGATATAGTCTTCTAATCTGAGCCACTGATTTCAATGGCTGAGATGGAGTGTCAAAAGTTGTGTTAAGATTTGTGTGGGTAGATCCAGCCCCTATATATATATAGGGGCCGGATGCTCATTTCTGCACGAACGGCCCTCAAGGAAGAGCTGATGCAGTTCATCAATTTGTAAGCAGGATTGCAGAAGAATGAGTTCTCATTAGGTGTCAAGTGCAATGGCCAAACCCATCCAATCTTTTCAGCCCATTCGCTAAGATGATTTAGAGAGAGGGAGATTGACCTGAGGAAGCCTGAAGGTAGGGAATAGAATTCTCTACTCATGGGGTCCTTATCAAAAGCCTTGAACCTCACCGAAAAATGCCTCCTATTGTGAAGAAAAATTCGATTATCAGTATCACTTGGTCGAATAGTGCAATCCAAAAACACCACGATTATAGCTGCTACTGTGGCCGGGGATGTGAAAATGATTTGCACAAATTTGTTTGTTAAATTGTAAGTAATGGTAAGAAATTTCATTTAGCTTCTTCAGGCACGAAAATATTTGCGACTACAAAAATTCATTTAAGTTAGGAAGGATAAATTGTATGCACAACATACCCAATGTGTGTGAGTGTGAGTGTGAACAGGACCACGACCGGAAGTTACTATGTAGCCATACAAGTAAATTGTGACTGGGAGGCCCATGAAGATTGAATAACCTACTATGAATTTTGTTCAGAGCTTGTTGAGGTTGCAATAGGTAGCAAAATTGAAGTAAACCAAGACTAGATGCTGCACCGGAATGGTGTACCACAGTTAATGTCAACAAATAGTTGAAGGTAAATCAGGCATTTAGAGATGAATTGGAAAAGCAAATGACTATCCTAAATCAGTTAAAACAGGCATTTGTAATTGTCATCCCTTCGTAAGAAATTTCTTTTCCAAAACAAGCACCAAGTTTTGGGTAAACATAAAAGATTTATCTCCAACGGTTACCAAGATAGAGAATTCATACTCATGTAAGCAAACAAGATGCAGTCCAGAGCTCCAAAGATCGGCAATGGAATAGATGGTAGAACAGCCCCAAATTTTCCTGTTTATTGATGATACAATCACATAGTTAGCCCAAATTCGAATCATAACTTCAATTTTTTACTGGTTTGCATTTTTTACTGATTTGCAAGCGATGCCAGATGAAAACATGCAATTATAATGCACCAAACACAACAAAGAAAAGCATGAATCCTGCTGATATTTGAACCACTCTTCGACTTCCAGATCACATTAGTGCCAAAAGATCTACATATTCACTGAACATTTTGCAAAATATAAGAATCTTAGATTGGCGGGAAACTCACACTTGGGTGAGGACATCTGCTCCTCAGTGGATTATTCCGCAGGATTAATCTAAAACTAATGCACATGAATTGAGGGCTCGTGACACTTTGATTGGTCACACACTAACAATAAATTTCTGCATCACAAATCAATCCAAACAAATGATCTACACATGTATTTGGATATGTTTTCGTTTGATTTCCTTAAATTAGGTACAATATTTGGTCACCACAACAGGGACAGTACAATACTGTCCAACATAGCAAAACTACCAACACTGGAAATTGAGGCGTTTGACTCAATATCCAAGGCCCACATACACAAAAGAAACACCACCGTCAACAATTTTCAAAGGTACGAACTGCGGATTCACCACAAATATAACAGATCTGCAGATTCATTACATGCTCAAAAATCCATAGAAGTAACAGAAGAAAGAACACAACAAAAAACACCGAATTGACACTAAACAGACCGAATGAACACGAATTCACCTACCTAAAGCAGGCCGCTTTTGCTCTGGCTGCTCATCGTTGTCACCACCGCCCTTCAAACTCTGTTTCCCTCTCATTAAGTTCGTCCTCTCCATGTACCTGGTCTACATTTTAGCCCCAGTGCACAACACCCAAGAACCTCACAAATCTGCAGCACTAGAAACCAACAAAACTCTAAATAAATAAATAAAACCCTGACTTTTACACAAATGATACACCATATGTCGATAAGCAAAAACCTAAAAAGTAGGATATGGATATGGCCAAGTGATAGGATATGGATACAATTAATTTGAGATTAGATTGATGCCAAACACATACTTAATTGTATCCATTGTATATGTTTCAAACACATACTCTACTTGTGCAAGTACATCTTCCAAATTCATGTGTGATATGTGAATCATCCAACAATAATTGGTGTGACAGAATGTTCAGCAAAGTAGTAGTTAGTTGAGCAAAAGAAAGACGATGCTGTATTAAAACTTTCAAGGATACTAAATGCATTCTTCATGATATGTTATGGTAAGAAAACCCCAAAATGGTCGTACATACCAGCAAGTGGTAGTTCCAGCACCAGACATGCGGAAAGCAGATGTAGAAAGAACAAACCCATAGCTCAGATTTCCTATCAAGGGGCAACTAAAGAAGAAGTTGAAGGAGAAGAGGTAAGCATGGCCGGCCCAACCCCAAGGCCCAAGAGACCTGGGCCTTTGGCATCCCAAAAATTCCAATTTTTAAGGGCACTATAATATTTTCACTATTTGGGTTTGAGTAGGACTCTTTTTAAGCTCAATAGAATGAAAAAAAAATGCCAAATTAGATGTAAGGAGTTAGCTCAACCCACCGTCCCATAAGCCCAAGTTCCCAACCCACTAAATTCTAAAAATTATTTCCCCCAAACCACCGAATAACACCTCCCCAAAATCGTTTCTCCCAAAAAAACGATCTCTATAAAATCAAGAGAAGAAGATCAACGCGCACCACAAAACTCGAAGAATAGTGGTACACGCCAAGGTAAATCAATGGCAATCAGTTCATTGAAATTAACTAACTAAAGTAAGGGCACACTTTTTTTATTAGGCTTGGGCACTAAAAACCCTTGGACCGGCCCTGAAGGTAAGGCAGTGGTTAGCATTTGTTGTAAGTGTGATTTCTTCTAAATGCTTCATTGGAAATGATGCTGCACGCAAATCAACATGCTTTAGGCCAGTCAATACTATATTCAGTTTATAAGCAATGATTTTTTAGTTACAAAACATAACTAATTTGTTGATTAAGTTTTTCATGACAACATTGACAAAATTGAACAATTCCAAACAACAAGATGGGTATCGCCACCGAAGGCAATGTGGAGGATATACAAATTTACTATGCAAAAAATGCACCCAGCCTTCATCTTCACTTGGATGGTTGTCAAATGGTAAATTGCAACAAAAAAAAAAAAAAACAGATCTGACAACAATTGCTGAGGATGAGTTCTACTCTAGAACAACATTGACGTAGTTTTTTTGGAGATGCCAATGATGAAACGGCAAAAGCTGCCAAGATACTTTACAATATAATGCTATAGTATTATTAGTTCTTGTATTAAAAGGTAACGAAAATATTAGACAATTATTCTTTTAATGTCAAAAATGTTTTCCTTACTGAGACCTTGATACTCTTATTCTATGGTTCAAATATTACAATCAAAAGTCAAAACTTCGGAACAGTTTGAACGCGTAAATTATAGTATCTGTTCATTCAAATAAAAAGGGAAAATTAAACTTAAGAGTATCCAAATACATTCCAATACTTCATAAATTTAATTCAAGCATCAGAGATACGCGTATGAGTAACTGAGGAGTATTGGTATCTGATTTGATTAGGACAGTAACATGACTCACTCGTAGAAGTATCCGTGAGTAGATTTCAACCAAATCAAATCCTTATGTGTTGTTGCAGAATCACTAATACTTGTTCCAAACTGGTTCTATATCACCATGATTCCAACATTAAATTGGAAAATTGCAAGTGTAAAGGGAAAATCTATGAAGAAAATGATGCAAGAACATGCAATAATGCATCAAAGAAGTGGGCTCTCCCGTATTTAGATATTAGTTAGTGACCAAATGGGTTTGGCAAGGAGGAAAGATCCTGACATAAACACACTTCTTAGCACCTACTGGAGGTTTAAACCCTACTAAAAACCAAGAAAAGAGAGAGGAAAGAAGGGTCAATGACTTCCAATTTTGACTTTTGTCCCATTCCTGAAAAGCACGGATACAAACACAAGCGGACCCACTATATTTCCAAAGGTGACAACATGGATACGTTGAGATAAAAATTGAAATTACAACTCCAACCAAATTAGAGGTATAAGAACAAACAACATGACCATTATGAAGGAAGAACTAACCATCATTCCAAACTTGATCGTCCTCTGACCATTTTCAATTACAATCATACCCCTAATTGTGTTCTCACTTCTCAGCATGTGCGAATAAGATAATAAAAGAGAATACCAGGCTTGTCTGGCTGTTGCACAAAATTGTCAGATCAAGAGACGCATCTGTACTTCTTAGCATTTTATGGTACACTTGACAAGACCTTAAAAAATGACAGTTATACAGAAGATCAATAAAAAGTTAAGGTAACCAAACAGATCCTACTGATGAAAAATGAGTTGAAATAACCAAATTCCCCAACTAAGACGTCAGTGCCTCTCTTCGAATTTTATGGTGTAAAGTCTGTCAAACAGATTTCCGCTACATATTAGCATCTATTTATATGATGCACATATTCCATACATCCGTTCAAGCAGGCATAAAGAAGTAAATATTCAAAAACCAAAACATCACAAAATACTAATAGTTAACATAGCAAAAATTCTAAATCAGAAATCAGGAAATCTGGAGAAACTCTAATTTCAAACATAGATAAGTGGTAATGATGATTAAGATAACAACAACTAACAATTCCTTAAACTTAGGCGAACAGAATCTCTAACAAGGAAATTGTAATACACGCGACCTCAATAAGAAAACCATAATGGAGCTGTTCTAAAAGAAGGCAATACCTTCATTAACATTGTAATTCTTTCATCATTGCCCTATTAGGGATACCGAATTATCCATAACCTGTCGTTTAACAGAATTGAAAAAGCACAGAGCACAAGGAAAAAGTCAAAAAAGAAACGAACAAAAGTTGCAATGGTTACCTCTTGACGGCAAGCGGCAGCACAGAGGAACGCAACTCGCCCCAAAACTCCTCTCTCTCTCTATTTTGCTCTGAACCAGACGAAGGAAAGGAGGGCCTAATGAGGTTCACGCATTCTGCCTATGCCAGAAAGACGAGAATACCCTCGAGCCTAGAACCAGCGAGAGTTCAATTGAGGGGCAAATGTGTCCCAAATTGGAAAGTTGCCATCCGAAAACTGCTTCTTATTATATAACGGCTGGATACATCATTTTAGAAAGCCTTGACAACCCCTTTGGATTAATCTGTGATTTCAACATAAAAGAAAGGGTTAGAGCAAGTTTATCAATGGAAAGGTAAAAAAAGGTAAAATACCCCGTGAACAGTGCACTTTTTTCATTTTATCTACTCACATTTCTCTCAACACTACACCAACACTATCTATTTAACCTATCCTCTATTAAAATATATTTTTTTCTTTCTCAAACAGTAAATAAAGTACAGTTAAAAAAAAAAAAAGGAAGAGAGAGGGACGGAGAGAGGAGAGAGAGGCTAGAAGAGAGAGAAAATAATACTATTAAATGTATAAATGGGGAATAGTTGTTAGGTAGATTTACCTAACTACTGTACCTAAATGTACTTTAGCTAACCTCAAAAAATGTTATTGCTAACCTGGTGCAGCATGCATTTTGGGGTTTTGCTTAGCTAAAAAACCTATTTTGCTATTTTCCCTAAGCTGATGTACATGCTCTTATGATTTGCCAACAAATCTCATCATTTTTCGGTGTGAAACGACAAATTAGCAAATCCCTCACATTAATCCAAAGGGGATGTGTAAGATTGAGAGAATATAACTACCAGGACCCAAGGAATTGGCATTTCCCTTTCCTTCCACACAATTCTCTCGAAAACAAACAAAACAAAACAAAAAAACCTTTTCGATCTCTGGGAATGAGATGTCCTCCACTTTTCCATACTTGTTGAAATATGGGAACCAATTGTACCTATTTCAATTAAACAAACAAACAAAAGTAAAAAACGAGAGGAGGGAGAGAGAGGGGGGATTACGGAAACTGTTCTTGAGGACGAGAAGCGAGTAGGTGTCCATTTCAGATCTTATTGCAATAGATGAATGACAAGGAATATGAAGTTTGAGGAAGGTGGGAAAAAAGTGGATAAATTTTTGGGTGAAGAAAATTTCTGGAGAAGAGGACCAAACTCATCAATCTCAGATTACCCAAAACGGCAAACAATTTAAGTCAAAAATGGGGTACAGGTACACCACAGTTCAGAGCAAAGACCTCGCTTTGCGCCAAAGCAACTAAGAAGCAGCAGCAGGGTTAGTGGGAGTCTCTGAAACAAGGCAAACAAAATGTCTACAGCCACTGCAAGGGCAACCCCGCACGCTGTGTGGGCCCCACTTCGGGCCCTACAAAAATACAAAGAAATACTCAAATTTTAAATTATTTATTTATGGGGCCTTGTAAAAAACCAACTCCAATCACAGATCTATACAAAGAAGCAGCAGCAGGTTTGTTTTTTGAATTTTAGGGGTGAAACTACAAAGGTCTCTGAAAATCAACCATGCATGAGGTTTAGGACTAAGGCAGATTCCCTACTAAAGTCCTGAAAATCACTCATGAAGAAGTAACAAGGCGATACGAGGAGCTTGTGATTGAAGCCAAGAACGTTGAAGAAGCATTGCATAGTAAGGCTATCCAGGATTAGGGCGGATTTGGTCAGGTTCGGGTCAGGTTGGACCTGACCCAACTTTGGTCGGATTGTACAAATGACCACCCAAGCCCGACCGAAACAATTGTCAAGTTCCAACCGAACCAAGTGCTGATAAGTTTAGGTCGATTCGGTCGGATTGTCGGGTGTACGGAATCACAATCACAATCACAGATCTATACAATCATAGTCACAAATCTACTCACAATCATGATTCACATCACAAATAACGATTCAAGGATAATATTACATTACAAAATGAGCATTCACAATCACAGATCTACACCTTTTTCTGAAAAAATAAAAAAAAATTCTCCAAAATTACAGTGGTCCAGAGACGGTGGAGGTGGACATGGGTAGGAGGTAGGCGTGCTTTGCAGGAGAGGGAAGGAGGTCCTCGATCAAGATGAGCTTGAAAATTGAAATCGACGACTAGGAACGACTACGACAAGTACGTCATTAAGGACGAGGTTGAGCCACCACCGCGATAGCCAGCGGAGGAGTGGTGGGGAAGCTGGCGGAGGGAGCGGGGGTTTGTCAGTCGCCGTCCTGTAAGGGGGCTACATATGAGAGAGAGAGAGAGAAGTCGGGAGCAAAAATAGGGTTTTTTTGTTTTATATGTATGTCTCAATCGGGTCGGGTCATCCGAGAGATTTTGGTACATCCGACACCCGACCGACAAATTGCAAAACCCAAAAACCTGGACCCGAACCCGATTGATCGAGGTAATCAAAACCGTACATTGGCTCAATTTTCGAGCGGGGTGGGTTTGTGGACAGCCCTATTGCATAGTGCTAAAGTGAATATTGTAAAAGCCAAAGAGGATGTGGTTTGTATAAGGCAGAGGCTAGAGGAGGCAAGGAGTTTGGTGGTCAGGTTGGAGATGGAGCTGGATCATGAGGAAACCAAGTTTGTTGCTTTGAAATCTGAAGTGGGTAGGTGTTCGGTCTTCCATTCGAGTGTGAAGTTGTGGTACAAAGGGAAGAAGACGAGGAGAAGAATGTGGTTGAAGAAGTCAACAAGCGGTGCAAGGAAGCCAGTAGTGGCATTGAACTCATGACAAAGGAGTTGTTTTCATAAGCTGAATCCACGTCCCAAAAGTTGTTGATCTATAGCTTTTAACAAACTTCAAAAATTGGAGTACTTTGTAATTTCATTTAGTTATCACTGTTTGGGCACAAACTCTGAAAGGGGGCCAGAGTGATTTTCAGGACCTTAGTGGGGCATCTGCCTCAGTCCTAAACCTCAGGGATGGTTGGTTTTCAGGGACCTAAGTTGTTTCACCCCATACGAATTTAAAAAACATACCTATTAATATATGTTGGAGCTGATCTTTTACAGGGCCCCATAAATATATTTTTTAAAATTTATGAA
This sequence comes from Rhododendron molle, assembly GCA_025413875.1. Classification (NCBI taxonomy): domain Eukaryota; kingdom Viridiplantae; phylum Streptophyta; class Magnoliopsida; order Ericales; family Ericaceae; genus Rhododendron; species Rhododendron molle. The sequence goes on from CM046390.1 coordinate 25,416,464, forward strand.
TATTTTTCAGTATTTTTTTGGGGCTCGGAGTGGCCCCACACGGTGTGCGGTGGCAATGTGTCCTAGATTTTTTGTTTGTCTTGTCTCAGAGACACTCACTAACCCCGATGCTTCTTCGCAGTTGCTTTGGTGCGAAGTGAGGTCTTTGCTCTAAACTATGGCGTACATGTACCCTGTTTTTTACTTAAATTGTTTACCGTTTTGGGTAATCCGAGATCAACAAGTTTGGTCATCTTCTCTAGAAATTTTCTTCACCCAAAAATTCTCCACTTTTTTCCCACCTTCCTCAAACTTCGTATTCCTTCTCATTCCTATATTGCAAAAGGATCTGAAATGGACACCTACTCGCTTTTCATCCTCATGATTAGTTTCCGTGATCACTCTCCACCCCCCCTCCCCTTTAAACCCTGGTTTTCTTCTAAATAAGTTGCGTTTTGTAAGGGAAAATAGCAGCATAAAGGATTTGACTTAGTCTAGCTCTATACAAAGAATATGCAACTTTTCTTTCTTTCTGTTGTCATGCATTGCATGCGAATGATATCAATGCAGGTGATCTATTGGTCAGCTAAGGCTATGTTTGGGAATATGGAGGTCTAATAAGCTACGTTTTTTTGGAGATTTTTCACTTTACGTTCTTCTTTGCCAAAATATTTTACTAGTTCGGTTTGTCTTGATAAGAGGAACCAAATAAGGGGGAAAACCTTAGTTGCAGGAATCGTCCAAAGAGGTGACGCTCCCGGATGAGAAACGCGATTCCGCACTTCTCACTCAGAAACGTGATGGGAGCGCGTTCCCCTTGAGACGGGATCGCGCTCCAAAGGGAGATGGGAGCTTGGGAGGGAGAGAGAGAGATGCCGAGGCTGATCTTCATCGCCGAACTCAAGCATCGATTGCTGCTACTGTAGCAGCTGAAGGAATGAAGAAGAAGAAGAGAGGAACGAAGAAGAGGAACGAGAGAGAGAGAGAGAGAGAGAGAGAGAGAGAGGTGTACTGCCTGTCTCCAACGAAGCGGCAGCTAGGGCTTGAGATCTGATTTCATACGATCAAACAGTCCTAGGTTTTTCTTATTTGTGTTAGCTGCAGACCATTTATTCTCTTTTTAATGACTTGGGCCATTTAAGTGGGCTTGGCCCAGCATCTTTATACTATAGCCTTGAACTAAAACTTACTTGAAGGCTTTGCATTTCTCAATTAATGGGCCATAAAGACATTGATTCAAAACTAATGTTATCTACAAAAAAATGAAAAATATGTGGGAAGTATTAAATAAAATATATAGGAGGTATTAAAAAATATATATATGGTATTATTTAAAAATATATATTAAATAAAATATACATAGGCGCTCCCAAACTTAGGAGCTTCTAAGTACCTTCGCTCCCCCGTTCCCGCTCCCGCTCCCGCCCCCGCCCCCGCTCCCGCTTCGTGCAACTAAGGGGAAAACTATGGATCAAATTTGATAAAAGTGCACTAAAGATAACAACAAATTTTCCAGTGTTTTTAGGAATTGTTTTCTCTTTCTTTTCCGAACTTCTTCCAACTTTGGTGCTATTTTTTCTTATTTCAAACTTCTAGTGAACTAAGATCTTACAAGAAAAGTAAAGAGGAAAAGATTCAGAGAAAAAAAAATGCAATTTTTAGACATCCCCACGCAAACTCAGTTCTACCCATGATTTGCGATCTTTCAAAACAGCCATTTTCTTTCCCATAGTTTTCATTTTTGGATAATGTTTTCTAAATTTTTCCAAGAAACGAATGCTGAAAATATGCTTCAGTTGAGCGATAGCAGAAGTTTCTTTATAGTGAGCTGTTATTAGGACTACAAAACTAGCATTTCCGACAAGTACTTCAAGTTAGAAAATCTTGTATCCTATCTCCCAGATTGTTTATCTCAAGATGCTGGCTCTTTAGTTGCAGCTTATTAAGTAAGTATTGAAATGGGTATGATCCAATAAAGATAGTATGAAATTAACTCACCTCTATAATGATCAATACACCAGAAACAGAACTGGTGTTGTTAGCAAGGGCCAGAAAATCACGCAACGCCATAAATTTTCCCGCATTCTTGAACTGTGGATTACTGTACAATCCATAAGTGGTTGCATACGCATTTGATATTGCCACTGCAGTAAAAAACAACATACAGATATAAGGAGAGAAATAAGGAGGTTCTCTGACTACTTATTAGATATGGTAAAGAAATATAGGCAATTGATTCTAATCTAGTAAAACCAAGAAATCCAGAACAAATAGAAGTGAAGTTAAATGCATTGACAAGGGATATCAGAAAACTGGGAACCAAAGGTGACCGTGAGTCACGTGAGTGTGTTTTCTTCAAACAGAATTTCTTTTAGTTATGTGTGTAATGTGCGCTGCTATTGTTGCTAAAACAGATACTTTTAGTTAAGAGGCATCCCATCCGACTAGGATAATATACCCTACTAAATCTTAGTACCTGTAATCAACCGAAAAGACCATGTGAAATGAAACATTTCTTCTTCGTATCATGCTTATTTTTTACACATTCTACGTGCAACTACTATCTATTAACCCAAAATTACCACGGATTTAGCACAACTGGTTTTCCGAAGCCTAAATGCGTTTATAGACATTTATCAATTGTTTCAGTTGTTCTCTTGAATTATGTGAATGGTTTGTCTCCTGGTGTTGGGTCTATAGCTTATTGGGGGGGACACGGACAAGAACAATATAGTTTACATGGCCTCGGTCTCAAGTTTTATTCCACAAGAATAACGGTAAGGCATTCTCAAAGTTTAACACATTTATTTTTCTAGCTCATGATGCAACAGTGCAACAGACCAACAGTGCACAGTGCTATGGTTACGTTATCACTAGCTCATGATGCAACAGTGCTATGGTTACATTATTATGCATTTCAGCTTGTCTTGTTAACCATCTATGCAGCACATCTAAAATGATGGGGTGTTAACGTAATTCACGTGGGAAACATTCTATACTGATACCGATAAATATGAATGTGCCAAGTCAGATAGTGCACTAAGAGTGTCATTCACTCCAATCATTGACTCTAACATATCAATTTTTCACCCGTACTTTACAAGGCCAATCTATCCTCAAAACTTACAACCACAACATTAATGAATCATCACTCGAATCCACGTGATCATTGAGTAAATGACCTTAACTAACAGAATTTTCACTGCTCATGAGCTCTTTTTGAAAGATGAAAAGAGAACAAAACATCGGTATTTCGTTTTACTATCATATCTTTGTTTCTTCGTGATTTCCAAAAGGTTTCTCGACAACCAAACTGAAATCAAGAGAGCAGTAAACAAATTAAGGATGAAAAAAAGTGAGTTACCATGTAATGTCTCTCATGTTTCCCATGCTTAGTTTGGCTGCTGAGAAACCTCTTTGAAATCATGAAGAAAAATTAAGGAGGGGAAAAAGAGAGTTGCCACGTAATGTCCGCCACAAACTAGTTCTGTACCTTGATCCTTGACCAGAAGCCAACGTCCCCCAGAGAAGAAGTAAGGAGATGCCAGTGATTAGCGAGACTGGAGACTTCCGTCGATCAGCGCGATCTGCCAGCGAGGAGGACGGCGTCGCTCACCCCCAACGATCAGAGTACGTGTAATCAAGGAAGCGATTTATGCCTCACAAAGTTTGTTCGAATGTAAAACGAGGTACACTACATGTTGGGTTAAAACATCTATGTGTAGAGCAGCTTCATGTATTTCTTTTCACAGAAAAAGAAATACAGATGACTTTATGTCATTTATCTTCATTGGAAGCCAAAAGAGTGGGGAAAGTCGCTCACCCCCAACAATCTGAGTATGTGTAATCAAGGATGCGATTTATGCCTCACAAAGTATGTTCAAATGTAAAATGAGGTACACTACACGTTGGGTTAAATCATTTATGTATAGCAGCTTCATGTATAGAAATTTCACAGAAAAAGAAATACAGATAGTTTATGCATAACTGAAGACTATATCTGCTCGAACTCATTTGCATTAGAGCTACAAATAACAAAAATGAGTGAAAAAGAAAGCTGTTAAACAGAAAAAAGGAAAAAAAAGAAAGCTGTATAAGCAGTAGATAGCACAAGGCTCATTACTGGACTTGATCTTTGACAAGGTGTCTCCCGTTCATAAAAAGATTTAGACGAGGAAAAAAGTCTTGATCCACGTAAAAAAAAGTCTCCTTAGCAGGGATGGACCTCAACTCATCCCTAATCATAATGATTTAAGTTAAGAGGCTACACTTTTGGAGAACTATCTCGGACCTACTCTCTAAAAGCTCCCTGTACTGTGACAAAATTAGCAGGCTCAGAATAAATATTAGTTTTCTCAATGTAGACATCTCCAAAATTAAATCATAAAGACGAGCCCTGGTCTCCAAAATTGTGGACATTGATACTACAAACTAATAAAAGTTACTTTTTAAGCAGTGGCTCTACAATAGAGGCTTTCCACTACTTGTTTGCAAACTAAAAACTACCAATGCGGACACACATGGATACAACACAACACAGACATGAGGATTCGTTATTTCTCTAAACTGTAAGACATGGATATGGACACGTTGGGGACACGTCTACATATATGTCAAAATATGTCGTCACATTTTTTATCACCAGAAGAGTACACAAGTTATGAAGAATGTAGATTGTCATGCGACACAGGAAGTTGTTAAAAACATAGGACATGGGTGCGTTAGTAATCCTCAAGAAATCTTTTCGAACTCCAACTGAATTTAAGTATGATCAGTCGTAAGAATTACTATTTTTCCAACTTTGTATATCAAAGTAGTATCTCGAATTCCGAAATGTTTGATAGCAAGCCTCCAAGAAGTGCCGATCACATTTGTTTCCAATGCATTGACATCAAAAACGGGTCAGACTCTAATCAGAAAAAGTGTCAGACACATGTCCGAATAAGGATTTTTTCCTAGTTATACATGAGAAAAAGAGCATCCGTCACGTGTCCAAGAGTTCTCGAAGAGCGTCGGAGTCTGACACATGTTGCACCACCTTCTTTTAAGCGTCTATGGTTCTTATTTGCAAATAAAGGATTCTATAGAACTCCATGTCATCAAAGTAATGGCCTCATGACCGAAAACTGTTATGAATAGAAATCTAGAATATTTACACCACAGAGTACCGAACACAGAGACTCTTGACCCAGCATTCACCAATTCCAACCTGAACTAATGCCTGTGAAGAAGAAGAATGGGTTCTGTTGAGAGTTTACTATGGGATGATTCGCCTTGCACAAGCCTTTAGGACCTGATCTAAACACGAGGACACATCAAAATGATCTACAGGGGATCACAGATAAAAGCTTCCCCCAAAACAACAAAAACATGTGGCTGCACAAGCAGCACAACCCACTAGACCTGAATCCCACAAGAAAAATGCACTACTGCTCATTCTTTCTGAACCGAAAAACCTTTCTACACGTTTAGTCTTTTCTTTTCTTTTTTTTTTTTTTTGCTATTTTTTGTCTCTCGAGGCATTAATGGATGAGATAGTTCCAAAATACCGTTAACAATAAACGTAGAAAATCCTACTCGCCAAAAGCCAGATCTTACACGAACCTTGCAAACTAGTACCACTGATCTATGCAACAATCATTCAAAGGAAGAGAAACTACGTAAAGGTGCACTGTAGAAACATCAATGATCTATCCAAAAGCAATTGAAAGGATACCTGAGAAAGTGCAGGATTAGCTGTTTCAGAGAATATACGTACGGGGCCTGGTGTCATTTTTCTTGATTGGAAACCAAAAGACTGGGGAAAGCCGCTTGTTCACCCCCAACGGTTGGAATACACGGGCTAACCAAACAAAACAAAATAAAAAATCACAAACACATCTTTATCAAAGATATACATCATTTTAGCGAGCCTTGACAACCCCTTTGTATTAATCAGTGATTTTCAACATAAAAGAAAGGGTTATGATTTGCCACCAAATCTCAATCATTTTTTTGTGAGAAACGACAAAGTCGCAAATCCCACCATTAATCCAAAGGGGGATGTGTGAGATTGAAAGAATATAACTTCCAGGACCCAGAAAAAACTTTTCAATCTCTGGGAATGAAAATGTCCACCACTTTTCCATACTAGTCGAAATACAAGAACAAATCATCTGCAATTGTACCTCCGATGGCTCTTAACCATGATTCCTTTGTGATGGATCATATTCAATGCATTGACCTGGTTCTTAAAAGATTTATCATGTTATTGGAGTGCAAATATTTTTAACCATAATCCTTGATAATAGATCATATTCATCATCCTTAACATGCTTATTTGAAAAATCTATCACGTAAAATCCAATTTGAGCAATGCTAGAGACACGTCAAAGTTATATCTTTTTTTTTTTTTACATCTCTATCATCATCCTTAACATGCTTATTTGAAAAATCTATATGTAAAATCCAATTTGAGCAATGCTAGAGACACGTCAAAGTTAATATCTTTTTTTTTTACATCTCTATCATCATCCTTAACATGCTTATTTGAAAAATCTATCACATAAAATCCAAATTGAGCAATGCTAGAGACACATCAAAGTTTACATCTATTTTTACATCTCCATCATACGTAATGGTAGGACCCACATGTGAGAGAAGATGTGCAAATAGATGTACACAAATTTGAGCAAGCTTCTCACACAAGTTAGGAAGCATGGTAATATGCACAGAAATTGAATTGGGTCTCTAGGCCTGCCCTCTCTCTCTGATGCCATTTGGCTTTGAATTGGGGGCATAGTTCCACAACAAATCAGGTATAGAGGGGCCACTGTTTCAATGGTATTTTCAAAGCAGCCACTTTGTGCATATTGCCAAAGGTTAGGTCTGTCTCCGATCTTTCCCTGCCCATACCCCCAATGATTCAGGACTACATGGATTTTGTTGTTGTTCTCACACAAGTTAGGACACCCACCACAATGATATAAAGAGTATACAAAGTTTCAAGACACTATCAACTCATAAAGACATCCAATAGCATCACAACCCGGTGTGTGTGAATTAGCTAACATGGACACAATCCCAACATTAGAACAACTGATCACTCAATTTCTATCTAAACCAAGCTTCAACTCAAACCACCAAGTTTTGCACTCAGAAACTTGTGCAAACACATTCTCTCACATGTGTGCGCGGGGAAAGTAATGTAAGCAAACCAAAATATTCACACACAAGACCTTGAAAGAAGCTAGTACAACGAAGATAGGTAGTCTCATGAATAGAATGCCAAACACTAGAAAATACGGAGTATAAGAGTACCACATCACATCATCCTTCCATCCAACACACAAGAAAAGCCATGCCACGACTATGATCAATTAGGACTTTATATTTGGTTGTAATGTAGGGTAGGGATAAAGTGCATGTGGATAGGTTGGAAAACATTTTAAGTCCGAAAATAGGCAAGCAATCAGACAATTCAAGACTTGGGCTTAATTTTCGATGTGTAGCCCATTTCTTCTCTTCATTCTTTTGCCAATCCTTTCAATTCTTCCCCCCAACTTCAACAACACTACTCTTCAAATCATTTCATATTCAATCTCCTTTACTTTACAAACTTTGAGCAGCAAACATTTGATTACCTTTTTCATTTGCATTTTTTTCATTTTGATCTCTTTTTTTTCTTTCCAAAGGGGAATATTAACATGAAGTATAAATGCTCAATCAAACCTCCTTTTTCTCTCCTTTTCAGATTAACCTTTCAATCAAGCAAGTCCAAGCCTATATTCTCAAGATATTTGGCCACGGAGTTTCGCAAAAAATGGTACATCACTTTCAAGGCTTAAAATGGTTAAGTGGGGAGAAGTGTATAGAGCAAAGAAACGAACAAGCTCAAATGACAAGGATGGCCTAAAATCCCTTCCTAGACATGGCATAACCCTTCAAGTGTGCAAAAGTTCAAAACTAGAATGTGCAATGTGACATAAAATGAAGCATTCCCTACATTCAGCCAAACAATAAATGAATAATGAGACTTAGAAACAACAATGTGGGCTTCCAATAAAGTCATGCAAGAGTAAATGTAAAAAGACCCTCCAAGAAAAGAATGGCTCTAAAGCTCCCCAAGGGTTAAAGTCTCCACAATTGTCCTTCAAGATTTTCAAGTCAACCACCTACTCCACAATCAAGATCATGGACATGCTAGCTAGCGTGAAGTGCAAAGTGCCGAGTATAGGTGCCATGAACTACTTTAACAAGAGTTAGCGTAATGAACTAAGATGCAAACATCAAATCGAAGAAGTGCATACAACAACTCATGCTCAAATACTTGCCAAATCCATGCAAACATGCCAACTTTCAATGAAGATAGCAAAGGAATCTTCTTCTTTTTTTGTTTTTTCAAAATTTTTAAATGTTATGTTTGTGTTTTTGAAGTTTCCAATTTTTTTTAGTTTCCCATATTTCATTTTTTTTTAAAATTTTTGTATAAAGAAACACGAAAACTACTAAATTCCCAATATGAAACCCCCCTCCCCAACTTGAATTAATGTCCTCATTGGACCGCAAAAAGTAGATATAGGACAATGTAAAGTGAAGAAGGAAGGATAGCACCTCGAGGGACTGACTAACCACAAGCATATGCAAATAGGAGTTCACCACTCCATGGCAGTGGAAAGAAGAACCTGCAAGGGTTAGTATCCAACAACAAACAACAAACAAAATGCAAATATAGAAAAAGGTATAGTGATCCTAATGAAAATGAAAACTAAAAAATTGACACGGACACAAATGGTCATTTTGATACACTCGGATGAAAGATTGGTAGAAATTGGGTTATGGTTTGACGGAGGCTATGGAGGTTTAGAGAGTGTGTGTGGGGTAGAGAGAAATTTTGAGAATGACTGGGAATAGAAAATAACATGGTCCCCCTCATTTTTATTTTATTCCGGCTGAAACTGCTATGTGAATCCGTCCATAGAAATAGGGAACATGTCTGTAGGGATTGACTGGACACATGGTCCATGAATTTTCGCCCAGGAGTGATGCTTAATGTGTCCAGACGGATCTCATGTGCCATTGGACACGGGTTGGACAGATGGCTTGAAAAAAATTTGCAAGAGCTGATTGTTAATCCATCTAGACGGATTTCACGCGACAATGGAGGGATTGCTTGGACAGATGGCCCAAGAAAATTTGCCGAGAGCTGAATGGTGATTTTTCCACACACATTTTGACATGCAACCAGAAGGATTTGAAACTCATAACCATTAAACTCAAGATCTGCATCACTCATTATACCCCAAGACCAACTTAAAACCTTTCCAAATACCTTTAAAATCTCAGCGAAATGCAACCTAAACCAAATCTGGTTTCAAAAGTCCAACAAACATAGACTACAAATGACTCTAAAACACAATAATACAACTATTCAAGCTAAAAATCACACACCTAGAAATATAAAACCTATGGTCTTTTAAAGTCAAATTCCAAGACATCAAATTGAAATGTAATACAGAGTAACATCATCCGCTATTTCTTTTAATGATGCGCAAAAATTGGGTTCCCTCCCGAGAAGAGCTACGTTTAATGTCTTCAGCCAAATGTCACCAAGTCGACGGATTCCACAACTACACCATCCTCAAAAAAGATAATAATGCTATTGAAAATAGTTGGCAATTTGCCTTCGTAATTACCGAAAGGACATTACTCCAACTTTTCCGTGAGAAGGTGAGACCTATTTTCACCTGAGGTTTGGTTGGCCATCCCCAGGTCAGCCTTAAGGTCCCGATCAGTAATCGGTGTACCGTGCTCTGTTATCGCTTTTATGTGGTTACAAGAGGATGAGCTATCACTAGATCATTGAAAACAAGGTTAGATAATGTACAGGTGAGAATATGGTTATAAAAGAAGTGCTTGGCTCTAGACAATAAGAAAGACTCCAAATATTGGCGCCCATCCGCTCTGATGCCTAACCTAGTAAAGAAGGAAGGAAGCTAAGCCATGGCGACCTCCTTAAGGTACGAAGGCATCGTCAATCACTTTTGCTTCTGCTTCTTAGGGCCTGAACTTAGACATTGGATTCAAAGCTTGAAGCTGATTCAATCTCGTAGCAGCTATTTTTTCTTAGTCTTGAAGCTGATGAAGCTTGAATTGAAAGCCTAGAGCTGTGGAGTGGTGTGTGGGACTTGTCTGATAGGGCAGTGAGCTCCGCAACAAAAGTGAAGCGAGCCGCGCTAGCGCACAACCCATACAAGGTGCTGGTGTTCTCCTTTACTAAGTGTACCAAGTCTTATGTACTCTAACAGTAATGGGCAAAGCAAGGGATGGAGCTAGTTTAAAAGGGAAGTAACCTCCTTTAATACCAATATTCCAAAAGCTTTAGTTAGAAAGGGAAGTCAGGGCAGAAGTAAGATCATTAGTGCTCGTAGTCTGGTCGGAAGTTGTAGTTGGAAAGGCAAGTAGTCAGAAGAGGTTCAAGCCCGGCCCTGAGATTTTCGGGGCCTGGGGCGGGGTTTGAGGATGGCTTTGTGGTTCAAGATTGCTTTGTGGCTCTATGGCACATTGCTCCAAATCTCACTTCTGTGCTCGAAGGTCATGAGTTCAAGTCCCAACGACTTCAATTTGAATAAGTTCAATTCACGTAAAATTGAAGGTAACAAGCATTGAACACGTGACCTCCTCATGTCGACTATTTATGAATTATCTAACAAAAATATATTTACTACAATTTTCTACTTGGGGGCCAAATTATTAGGCGAAAACTAGAGGCCCAAGGCGAGGCCTATTAAAACTATGCCCAGGGTCGGCCCTGTGTACGTTCGAGCTCCATATATAACGGTTGGAGGTGATACTTGTGCCCTTAGTTAGGCTTGAGTATATTTAGTGTGAATAAATACTAGATAAATTAAGTACCAATGAGTTCATTTTGTTTCTATATATCCCTCGTGAAGAAAATCACAAAATACGAAAATACCATCGCTACGTTAAAAAAGTAGTACGACATGAATAAAAAAATGGCAAGAGAAAAACAATTTCCATGATATGGGTAAAATAAGCCTTTACATGCAACGTTATAGTCGTTGGTTTTATTCAAAGTAAAGAACATTGCAAGGATATGATAATTAACTTCAATTAAATATCACAACCCCTAAACCCTCCAATTCTATTGTAATAATGGTAACACATAGTTATATATGAACTCGATGAGAGACATTGGCACCACTTATCTAAATCTTGAAATCCTTAGTAGTCTCTATGTTTCTTTGTCTTCATCTAGTGGTACTTGTTTTGAAGGAGTTACCACTGTCCAACGCAGAGAAATAGAGAATACAAATACATATAACCTCATTTTCAATATGTACACACACTCTCTCTCTCTCACCAAACGTCTTGCCTATCATTTTTTCCTCTCATTTGTGAGTCATTAATTCACTCCTTCATTCTCTTAAAAAATCTGACTCCTCCTTTTTCTTATTTTTTATCAGCAAACCTATATTAATTAAACTCAATAAGAGTACATCAACGAAGAAAAAAGGGAGCAAACACATGCATCGTGATGTTGATACATGATATAAAATGTCGGATCAAAGCAAAACAAAACATCCAACAAGAGTTGGATTGTGAGACAAAATATGACTCATCCTTGCATGTATTTAATAATAATCACACGAGTAGAAAATTCAATTTTACTCTCATCATAAAGATAGAAATATGAACAAAATAATTAAATTCATAAGAAAACGTAACCAAATACCGATGCTACCCAAAACACTTACCTTGTAGTAGGTCAATTCCTCCGTCCAAATGTCAATCCCCTTTGTTCACATTGACATGGAATTCTAACTAAATTGCCATTGCTGCACATATATAAGTGAACATTGACAGGAAGAATAGCCAAAAAAAAAAAGAGATTAGCATATCAAACTCAGCTAATAACTAAGTAAACAAGTTCTGTCTTTGTGATTGGATCAGTAGAATTAATACAAAATCTACAAATAGTGATTGGGATAAAAAAATAAAAATAAAAAATGAGTATATCTAACTTTTAAACGAAATCATCACCTTAGAAAAGCATGATATAATCCGTTTCATGTGCTAGATATAATTAGGAAAAAAATGTAGAAGTATTAAAGCTAACTTATGCTTCATTAAGGATAGACACCACTACCCAAACTGTGTAACACCTTTCATATAGCATTCTCAAGTCCTTAATTCTTCCCCAAAAATCCCAACTGAAAATGTTGATTCGGTGCCTAAGAAAATCTCGATATAACAATAAAGGAAGAGAAAATAAGCAGGTAAAAGTAGTGAATGCAATAATATACTAACTTCAGAGAGGAAGGAAAACCATTGAATCATTGTTGCTGGTAATGCGGTGGATTCAATGATCCGAATTCGGTAATTTCAATTCCAGTACTCCGAATCCGAGGATCAGATATCCGATCCCACGCTCCAAATCCAATCCAAGTTATATTGTTATATACTAATTATATTTAAGCGAATCCCTTTTCTCTAAGAAAACCAAACAAATCCTTCTTAGTCATCACCCCTTCTTATGTAATCCTCTTCTTTTTTATCCACCCAAAACTTGATCCGTCCAACAAGCAGCCATATTATGAGTAATACCAGATTTGTTAGCAATTATTAATTTGAAACCAGGTGTCCAGGGAATCTAGTGGGTAGGAAAAAGTTTTATGGGTTTGAATCATTGTATTCAATACAGACGCTAATAGTTTGCACTAGTTCGCACTTTTGCATAAGAGCCTTAATTAGTGACACTTAGTACTACTCTAATTTTACTATCTAAATATCAAAATAAAAACATCAACATAGACTCAAAATAAAACACAAATATAAATGACCGATTCTGCATTGCAAACCAGAGGGTGTGACCTAATATTTGGTATTATGTTAATTTGATTGCACTAACAATCGCCCCTTAGTGACATCACGGTGACACTCTGTCAGCATGTGGCCGGACCCACATGCCTAGAGCGTGACACCGTAAATATCTCCAACTAACTCTCAGGTCTTTATCTGGGTCGGGCATGCCGTTGATCCCGACCAACTCCATCAAAACAGGGTCCTAGGATACCGCTTTGGACCATGCCAAATGGGTGGGCCCTCGACTCAACCCACTGTGTTTAGCCCATCTCACTTCCAATGGTTGGGCTGCCCGTATTGGAAGATCCAAAGTTCAATAGGCAGAGTACAACTCATCAGTTCAGTACTTTCAGTACTGTTGAGTAATGAGTATATTGGTCCTCTATCGTTATTATACCACAAAAAGTTTTGAAGGATTTAGAGAGTTTGCTGAGAGCATTTTTACGGTATGGTACTATTCTCGAAATCACTGGAAGTCTGGAACTAAAGTTCAGTTGGCCATCAGTTGCCGCCGAAAAAATGGAGGATTGGATTCAAAGTGCTGAAGGAATGGAACAAGGCCGCCATGACTACACTTATGGGCTGTGTAAGAAAGTTGATACTTTATGGTTAAAGTGGATCAATATTTACATTATCAAAGATCACTGCATATGGACTATGAATATACCAGCTCAGCCATTGCGGACTATGAAGAAATTTTGAAGATGAGATCCTTGGTTCAAGCTTGGCTTGAATATGTGATAAGAGATGGCTCAAATACACTTGAGGTATGGAATTACTAAACAAAAAAACTGGAACAAAAAAAACCCAAACATAGACTCTCTTTTTCTAAAAAATAAGTTTATTATTGTTCTCCCTTTATAAAAAAAATGACCTCAATACCCCTCAAACCCTTGCACTGTTAAATAACAAAAACACCCCTACATTATACAAGGTGCCAAAAATATCCATATATTTAAACAGAAAATATAGATGTGTGGTCATGTATGCTTAAAGTAGCCCCCTCAATAGAAGAGAAAAAATTTACTCTATTTGTTGCAGAACCTTATTCCTGCCAAGATAAGATAAGTCAAGACATTTTGAAAAAACCACATGCTACTGGTCGAATTATAGAATAGCTACTCCAACCTTTTATGAAAGTCAAAATAGTACTTATTTCAAAAACTTAAAGCGGAAACATGCTTATTAAAAAAGACAAAAATACTTCCAGGGAAGCATTTCGAGCTTCCTGGTCAACCTTTAGGGCCGTAAAGCTCAATCTCAAACTCTCAATATGTCAATTTGTAAAGAAGATAATTACCAAATTACCCTTGACAATAATGTCCCGCAACAGCAAATATAACGTTAGAGTTTTTCTATTCTCTTTTAAATTCATTACATTAAAAGTGTATCTAAGTACGTTCCCCACCCACTACAATTTTTCTCAACACATTCCCAAAATACTGCAACTAAACAGATCCCCAGAGTTCTTTGCTGGAAAATGTGTGGTTTCATCGTTTTCAGAAAGGATTTCCAAAAAGTGACTTTTGCGGGTTGTGCAATCAAAATACAAGAAGAAAGAGGAGTATTAAAATATGAAAAGAAACGCCTGTGATTTTCTCTTTTTCACATGTTTTGACAAAGAGAAAAGTTTTTTGAAAAATGGAGAAAAGTAAGGAATAATGATATTTCAGTCAAAGCATGGACTGGAAACCAAAACCAAAACCTGAACACAAACAAGAGAATCAAGTATGTGGATTTATGTAAGTTTATCAATCACATGGCCATTCTTCACATTTACGTATAATTTTCTATCATGCAAAAATTAACCAGGTAACAATGAGGGTAATGGAGTGAGTACTTGTTACCATGTACTTGCAGTCAGTGCTGATGAACGGATCGTTAACAGCAACGAGTTCAAGCGTCATCGCTCTGGAGAACCACCCTCGCCACCAAACGCCGAATCGTCCTGAACCCTAATTACTACATCAAGAAAACAAAATCAAATCCAAATCAGAAAACATCTAACTGTAAGTACGATCGGAAGATGAACAGATCGTTAACAGCGACGAGTTCAAGCGTCATCGCTCTGGAGTCTGGAGAACCACCCTTGCCACCAAACGCCCAATCCTCCCGAACCCTAATAACTACATCAAGAAAACAAAATCAAATCCAAATCAGAAAACATCAAAATATAAATACGATCGGAAGATGAACAGATCGTTAACAGCAACGAGTTCAAGCATCATCGCTCTGGAGTCTGGAGAACCACCCTCGCCACCAAACGCCCAATCCTCCCGAACCCTAATT
Source organism: Rhododendron molle (assembly GCA_025413875.1). Classification (NCBI taxonomy): domain Eukaryota; kingdom Viridiplantae; phylum Streptophyta; class Magnoliopsida; order Ericales; family Ericaceae; genus Rhododendron; species Rhododendron molle. The sequence continues at coordinate 25,431,596 of CM046390.1, forward strand.
ACTACATCAAGAAAACAAAATCAAATCCACATCAGAAAACATCAAAACGTAAGTACGATCAGATGAAACAACTGTTTAGTGGATCATTTACCGTTGATTCTAATCTTGATTTTGGCCATCATCCTGACAGTGATGAGCTACCAGTTGAATCCATTTTTTTTTTCTGAGAGATAGTACGCAAGTGTGTTACTTAAACCAAAATTCATACATACATGTGCATGTATATATAAGATGAGAGAGAGAGAGAGAGAGTTATCCTCAGGCTCACGTCTCCGTCTCTGCCGCCAATGGCGCCGCCGCGGGAGGTGGAGATGCTGCCGAGGTAGCGAAACTCGGAGCTGTTATTATTCGGAGTACTCTGGAGGCGGCTGATCGTCTCTGCCTTCGGAAGCACGTGACTAACAACAGGCAGCGCGTTCGCATAGCTGACGTCCGAGACGTTAGACTTTTGTCGACGTCGGGGGAGTTCGGTGACGGCGGAGGCGTAGGAAGACGCTAGCTGATTGCAGTGACGGTGAGAAAGGCGACGAGTTTGGAGGAGAGGGATTTTGGGGAGGAGGGGGATGCATGAGGGAGGAGATGTTGGCGGGGAAAGAGGTGGGGGAGGGTATGGAAGGGAAAAAGGGAGCGGTGGTGGGGGTATTAGTGGAAGAGAAAGGGTGGTCGCGGTGGAGGTTAAGGGGAGGTCCGGAGAGGGGTTTGATGGGGGATTTTGAGAGAGAGAGAGAGAGAGAGAGTAGGGCTGAACAAAACGGCCAATAATTAATTACAGGGGTTTGATGGGGGGTTTTAGAGAGAGGGGAGGGAAGGATCAAAGTTATCAAACGGTCAAAAATTAATTACGTCCCCAGCCAATCAATATTGGCTAAACCAAGTGACGGGAGTATCACTTGGTAAAGATTTCGTTGACCAAAAAAGATTTCCGTTTGAACAGAAAAAAAGATTTCATTGAGAATGACGTTACTTACGTCCGTCCCTGCTGTCACGTAAACTTCGTAATACTCCGTATTGATTTTGATTAGTGATTTTGTCACTTTTTTTTTCTTCATTTGATGATTTATTTTGTGAGAAAAAAATAATGACATTAACAAAAAATAAAGTGGCAAAATCAATTTCTTTGATTTTTTCGTATATTAATAAAACAGAAATGCTACTGGTACTACAACTTGGGGACAGACAACGGTACAACGCGCGTTTGGGTTCATTTCGGGTCCAACAAAGATAAAGTGACTTTGTACTCTTCGTAAATCTCTAATCAATGTCAGATGAAGCTGATTTTTTACGGAAATTGTAAGCAAAATATATTGAACAAAATGAGCGGTTTCGATTATTTTTGTTGGATCTGAGACGGACCTAAACTCGCATTGTATGCGCTGTCGGTGGCCCAGGCTCTTTGTACCAGTAGCAGCTCTCTTAGTAAAAACAGTGGTATTCTTCCTATAAAAAAAAAAGTAGGAGTAAATAAAGGGCAGTGAAAATGCCAAAAAAAAATTTTGTTGGTGCCGAAATTCTAGTGCTTAAAAGTCTTGTACACTGAAATTTTGACATCAACAAAAACAGTTTTGGCATTATCATTTCCCTAAATAAAAAACAGTGATTCTCAAATTAGAAAAAACTATTAACTGCATTTGGAACACCGCCAACGTAATATCCTAACATTGAGTAGGATTTGACAATGGGTTTGAGTCAATCATTGAAAAACTTCTTTTTCTTGATCTTAATTCGCGTAGAAATTTCGAAACTGGGGTTAAATTTTATTACCCTCATAATAAAGCCAAGTAATAAAATATGGTTTGAAGTTGATTTGATATTTTATTTAAAAATAATAATCAAGGATTGTTTACATAGCAATCTAATTATCAAGAAAGCTCAGTTGAGTAAGATAGATGGAGTACTATTCTCTCTTGGTAACTACTACTTTTTTCCCCTCTAGTATATGTGGCATTGTCAATATTCTTTTCTTCCAAATCAATTTGATTGTACCATGTCATCATGGTCTACTAATTGAGACCACTTTTTTGACATGTGCTGCAATCTAATTAATTTGGAAGGAAAAAATATTTACACCGCTTGTGTATATAATTTTAATCTAGCTCACTACAAAATCCCCTTGAGTGTTAGGGCCTAGACCTAATAAAAATGAGACCGGAAAACATGTATTTAAAAATCAATTTGGACAAAATATGGAAAATGTTCAAATTTATATATAAACCACACACATACAACGTGTCACGCCCTCAATTTTCAACATAATATTAATAATATCTATTAAAAGACAAACCATCGCAATATACATATCAATACCCCAAAAGAGTTTCCCTTAATCCATCTAAAGAGTACTATCAAGTTCAAAAGCTTACAATAACGGCACTTCAACCCAAAATCCTAGAGATTAGTCAAAAGAGAGTAAATTTAGAAATTACAAGATTCCCAAGTCAAAAGATTATAACGAAATTACGATTACATCTCCCAAAAGAGTTTTACAAAAGATGTCAAAGTAATTCTTCCATGTTAGCTTTCAAAATGATGAAGTCAAACATGTACTCTAAGCATTCCATATCAATGACTCTGAGGTGTACCTGAAAAAGATGATAGAGTGAGTTACATTAACACAGTAGAGAAAACTATGCTCAAGCTATATGCACATGAAATGGTTGATGCACCGGAATGAACATAGATAACGACAAAGCCTCTCAAATGAACAAGAGCAAGAACATAAAGACTTGAAAACCAACATCGTTCATAGACACGTAGCTTAATAATATCTAAACTTCACCGTTTACATTATGTCATGTGTTTCGATTTCATTTTTGTGCATTAAAGACCTCGTGCGTCCCATATTCATTGTGGCATCACACCTTACGGTGGATCCACGGCTTTCTGTGTACTTCTGGGCATTAGGCACCCTGTGCGTCCCATTTCCGGCATCTCACCTTATGATGGATTCGTGACTTTCTTCGTACCATTCTATCATTCTTATTCACGTTTTTCCATTTCACATTCCTTATGGTGAATATGTACGACGGTTTCCAATAGCAGAAATCTCTACGTGAAAAGTCTTACACAAAAATCACCACCTAATCCAACTTTGCCACATAGAATAGTAATACAAAATGCGACAAAAAAACATCTGTTTAATATTCTCTCTACACATGATTCATGATAGTAATAAGTCATCCGTTACTTACTTCCCTCCTCACACTTCCATTTGTATGTTTCAACAATTTAATAATCCCATTGAAGTATGTTGACGGCATGAGCCCCCTTTGTAATATTTTTCAAGACAGTATGAATTAACTCATTGATCTCTTTCCTGATGACTGTAGAAAAAATTACATGCTTTCTGCTCGAGTCAACCAGTTGTAAATGAGAAACAATGCATTCCATAAGTGCTCCAAGTGTTCTTTGCAAAAGTATTATGGTGGCCTCGGTTATAAGCTCGGTAACCGGACCATGATATGCAGACCAGAGTCTAGAGCAAGTTCAGCACGCAACTAGTGTAAGTGGTGTCCTGGGTAGGACAGTTCGGTTCTCGGTTCGGAGACATGCCTTTTGGTGCTCCGGTGTGCTTGACAACTCTACGTCGGCTTCAGATGTTCCTAGAGGCATCTAGCAGGAGCAGTTACACCGGATGGGCCCCATAAGGATCGTGCAGTAAGCATAATCATTGAGATTACCCCTGACCATGTGCTCCATAACCGCTTCTCTCCTTTCGTCACATGTGATGTCACCCGAGGCGGTTATCTGAGCGTACACTCCACGCGCTAGCTTGGAGGCCAAGTAAAGCTAGGTCTATAAATACAAAGTAATACTCACACGAGAGAGGTATATGCCATTCTACCCTAACCCTAGATCTATACACTTTCCCCTGAGATCTAACTTGATCGTCGAAGGGTCACTGGGTTGTTCAAGCCCTAGTGACTTGTTGTAGGTCCCAGCGATGGAGGCGCAGAGCAACGAAAGGTGGAACCTAACCAGAGCCTTGGTCCTGATCCCGATAAATCGAACCCTTACAATTGGCGACTTTACTGGGGATCAGCCAATCTCTCAATCATTCATCTCTCTCCCTCCAAAGAGCTCCGTCCATACCTCCCGTAACAGCTATGGTGGAAGTTGAAGACCCTCACCCCAGTGAAACAACCCTCGGACTCGACTCGTTCAGAGACCCCAATCTGGCTTCCGGCAGGGCCGGTGCCCTAGGGAAGGCTCACATGTCCATCGGAGTCGTAGTCGGAACCTCAACCCAAGACGCGGGGGCCGCCACCAAACTCCACACCTATATCCGCCACCTGGAGCGGAAAATCGACGACTTGTCAACAGTCGTGGAACGAGACAAGCACATCCGCGATGAGCTAGCTGAGATCAAGCATCTCCTCCAGATCTTCACATCTCACTCCTCCGGAAAGCCGTGGCGGAAGAAGAAGCCATCATAGCCCTTCCCGTAGTCACGAGGGGGGCCACTTGGTGGAGCACCAGCCTCGTCCATCTATCAAAGATCGTCTCGAGCCTCCTACTGCGAAGGGTGGTCGAGCTGAGAGAGGCGCTAGGCATAGGGAGCGCTCCCGTTCCCCTAACTCCAGAGACCCACGCAATAAGCGATCCGCCTTCGAGAGGCTAGGAGCCGGAAGCGTTTCTGCTTCCTCCACGCACTCAGTCAGGATTGGGAAGGGACATCGTGAGTCCACCCCTAATTTCACCAAAGTTGCCAATGACGAAGACAACTCCTGGAGTTCCAGACAAAGGGGTATCGCGAGCACTTCAAGAATGCTCAAGATAAAAGCCGAGTTGTCTCACGTCCAAAGGAGAAGGGTGACGGAAGCCAGATCACCGAGCGCCTCGAGCCCCACGCTCGAGATAGCTACAAAAGGGATCGACACGAAAGCTCCCCTCATAAGTCAGGAAGCATCCCACCGAAGAGGAAAGAGTACAGAAGGCTGGACGAGTTGATTTTGAAGAAGCGCCCCGCGACTGAGCATCCAGATGGTCCTGACCGTTCGATCCGACCTCATCGCGACGCCCGCCTCAAGAGACTCATGACCTCCCCCTTCACAAGGGAGATCGACTCTGTCACACCCCCCCCCCCAAAAAAAAAAAAAAAAGGATTCACCCAACCCAAATTTGCCAAATACGATGGCAAAACCGAGGCATATACCCACTTAGTGCAATACAAACTCGTCATGTCTGTTTTCCTCCGTAATGAGCCCTCGGATGATGCCTTCCTCTGTAAGGTCTTCCCCACAAGCCTTGGGAACTTGGGTCTTACATGGTTCAACCAGTTGCCAGCCAGGTCAATCTCTTCGTTTAAGTCTCTATGCGATGCCTTCATGGCTCGGTTCGTCACGAGCAACAAGCATGAGAAGGAGATCGATTCCCTCCTCGCCCTCCGAAAACGAACCGACAAAACGCTTCGACAATACGCTGGTCGCTACTAGGAGTTATTTAATGAAATCGAAGGCTGTGACGGTGTCATCTCGACCCGAGGATTCAAGCTCAGTCTCACCTCCCAGGACGAGCAGGTCTACGACGACCTTGCTCGCAAGAAACCCGACTCCATGAAGGACCTTATGACCCGCATTGAAGGTTGGTGCCAGCTCATAGAATCCAAAGCTGAAAGGGGCATCGGGAAGTCCACGAGCTCCAAAGTCACATCTGTCTCGGCAGCCGCTTCGGTCCCCACACCTGTTTCAACGCCTAAGAAGCATGTCAACAATATTAAGCAATCCCCGAGGAAGGGACCGAAGCCAAGCGACTTCAACGCTAAAAAAATCGTTTTTACCATTCCTATCTACCAGATCATTGACTAGGTGAAGGATCAACCATTCTTCTCCTTCCTGAACCAGAAGCTTGGCACCGAGAATGGGAAGGTCAAGAATCCAATCGTCCGATGCAGCTACCATAATGAGCAAGGCCACTTCACTACTGCCTGTAAGCCCATCAAGGCTTACTTGGAGCTACTTGTCTCAAGTGGTCACCTCGGTAATCTCATCGATCACGAGAAGATCAAGGCTCGGGCAGAGCGCGCCAAGAACCGAACCGAAGAAGAAGTTCAGACGATCCATGTTATTCACGGCCCTCTGAACCCCGAAGTTGCTCGCATAATCCGTACCGAGTTGAACGATGCTTCCTCCTCCATGCTAATTATTTACTGTTGGTAGGAGATGTGAGTTTGAACAACAAGGGTTGACATAAAAATTCAATTGGGATGACAACAGATTTGACACATTATTTGGTATTGTATGCGATTGCAAGTTATTAAGCTTTAGTTGACAAGGATCCAAAAAATTCTCAAAGAAACACAGCTTACCAAATTGTGGAATTGAAGAGCTTAATTCCTACGTATTCTAAATGTATAATTCGTTCTTATATATATACGTCTTTTCCCTTTGACAACATTTTACTTACGTGCTCTGCTTCATTAAAATTATGTGAATAACAAATTAAGTCAATAGAATTTAAACTCTGTATACATTGTACGCACAATTTTCAAGTCTCAACACGAACTCTGCAAGTGGAGTGGAGTGCAGTTGGTGCCTCCCTTACATTTTCATGCACATGAGTAGGATTCGATTCCCGTAAGCACACATTCCCCTCCCAAATCTCCTATGATATGATGGAGTAAATTAGGTTTAAGAAATGGAAAAAAAAAAAAAAAAACCCCCGAACTCTGGTAGCAAATTGACATTAAACCCTTTTCCACATTTCGACTGTTGAACACTAACAAGACAAGAAGAAAGGGCACAATTCGCAGATTGAACAAAAAATAAAATAAAGGGCACAAAACTAGCATAACATCTCAATCAAATATCCCTAGATAGTACGTACCAGCAACTCATAGTGCACTCTTGTCTTTACCGCACTTGTTGTAAATGGTCAAATGGGGGGTAAAATCGACAAACTAGCTAGCTCTGCAATGGCGGAGTCATGTAGGGGTTGGGTAGGGCCAAGGCCCCTCCCCCTACTGATATTTGCTTGCATGCGTTTTTGCGATTTTAATTAATTGTTAAAACTCTTCTCTGATCAGCGTAATACTTAATTAAATTTTGATTTCTATTTTTAATATATTAAATCAATATTTTCCAAAAGTTTATTTTTGTCAATTTTTTCTCCTCTTCGTTTGGTCCCTCGAGTGTAGATCCTCGCTCCGCCGCTTGACTCTCAATATCCTAAAACCTTGGATGGGAAGCAAAATGGTAAAAGGTACGCCTCCTCTTTTCCTCCATCGGCCCATTAACCTTGGACCATACTAAGGTTCCCTATGTAGTCTTGTATCATAGCCCAACAAAGCTCGTTTCCTTTTCCGTTAAAATATTGAGCCACATTTATACATTTGATGTATACTAGTGTCGGGGTACATGCTCCGCACGAATCACGTGCTCAGTAAAAAAGTTCGAAGCGATGTCGTTGTTGGAAGCAAGATCACACCAGCATTAACCTTAACCTGATCGGGATGGACAAAGTAGGTAATCCCTTAAAAACTGATCCAACATGGAGATACTTCTTGTCAATCTGGACATCATCCTTTTAATCTAAGAAGCAAGATCTCTCATAAGAATGTCACGTGTCCGTGTCCAACCTCGACACTCCTCAAACACTCTCAGAAACATGTTTGATACTTTCTTTTGTCCATTATTTGACAATAACAATCTTCATTCGAATACGTGTCTGGCAATCTATCTGCTACGTGTCTCACAATTCATTGGTTTCGTTGACTAAGAACCATAGTTATCAAATGCGCACCAAGGCACGTGACTAATGCTTCAAGAACGTTGGGATGGGCAACAACGCATAGGTGCAGGTTAGGCCCAGAGGCTCACGCATTAATTGAAGGCGAAAGGCACAACAATGGTGCGCTCTCTCTCTCTCTCTCTCTCTCTCTCTCTCTCAGTACACAAATACACAGCACTGGCTTCATGACGGTCAGTATACACCATCAAATACTAATGCATAACGTAAAAACCATCACTGTGCACGTAATTAATATACAAATGTCTCAAAGAATCAATTTTTATCCGTTCAAAACACAATACGGAGCCAAAAGAACAATGAGACGTAAATGTCGAAAAAGTGATCAATTGCCAAAACGAAATCTAAAACACGACCAAGCCTCCAAAATAACTTCACTCCTTTCCACAGAAACCAAAAAAGAAGTGAAAGACCACCAAAATCAAGGGGAATATCAGGTACAGTACGTCCATTATCCAGTCAGCCTTCTACTTCTTCTCCGTTCTTCCCTTGTATCAAAATGAAAGTATGTTGTAAAAAAACCCACCAAAACAAAATTCTCTTCGACCAATCCTCCAAAATAACTCCACTCCTTTCAATCTATATTCTTGATTGAATAAAGGTTCTCAACTTTCGTATTCTTAAATGGAGTTTTTATGTCATGTGTTATGAGGGGAAGTGAGTCAGTTTCTATTTATGTTCTCATTTTGGCTCCTGGTGTGTATGTGGAGGCTTCGTTAACTTTGCCTAATGCAGCATTGGAGGACAAACTCCAATTAAATGCAACAAAACAATCCTGCGGAAGCGAGATAACATTAAGCTCTATCTTTTGTTAATTATGAAATTTATGTATGGTCATTAAAAATTGGTTCGACATATCAGGCTACCTTTCAATCTCCAACTTTAATCTTGTCTCCTTGAACACAATTCCTTTCAATTCCCCTCTCAATGGTTATTAGTGTGGAAAATATAGTCCACAGACCCATAGCTAAAGAAATGAAGGATGACCATAACAAACTTACAAATATGCAGGTACTATAGATTCGTGAAGGGTTTCGTATTAGATAGAGGATATTAATGTCAAATATGCAACAAAAATAGAGACTCTTACAGGAAACAACCTCATTGTATCACTATAATTCAAGATTCCTTCTAGATGTTGCAGCATGCACTTCTAGTTCTAGAAGCTAAAATTAGTAAATTACTACTGTACTGAATGCCTATCTACATTTTTCAAATCCTTACTCAAGTAATAACACACACAACTACTAAAGAATTGCTGCCAAAACACATTATCTCAGTTGATAAATTGCAAAAACATCTGAATTAACATTCTAGGTTTGAAAGTTGTCCTGAGTTCAACCTGAATTATAAAGGCAACTCGTTGTCGCACAACTCGACTAATGGTCGATCCGACCTAATGCATTTTCAGATTTTCAGTATTACTTCTGACCCAAATCAATAGTTGGGGATCTTCTATATTACCCCAAGTTATCTACTTAAGAGAATTCATCGCGGTAAATTCCACTCCTTGCTCTGACACAAGGAGAACGAACACGGTAAATTCCACCCCTTGCTCTACACCACCCATTGCGCTTCAATCCCGTTTCTCAAAAGTTAATCATAGCCATACCATACTCAGGGTTCCGTAACCTCGATAATCAAATCCAAATCCATCATCATGACCACCCATCCAGATGTCTACCAGGACTTGACTCCAAAGCCCGGACTCAACCTGACTATAGGGCGTCACATAGGTCTCACCATCATCTCACCCATTTTATTCTACCATTAATCCTATTTTCACGTCTAATATATTAAATCTACACAACACAACCAACCCCGGAAACCTATTTGTCCAATCTATCAGTACATCAACATTTCACACAGTTCAATATTTTTACGAACATGCTAACAGACTAACAACCATAAATTTTATGATACTAACAAATCATGCAATCATAGTTATTAATACCGTACCGTACCGGCCGGTACGTACCGGATTATGAAAAAACCGGTACTCTGACCCCCTGATTTCGTTTCGTCCTAAATATCGGCCCTTACCGGCCATCTCAGGCAATATCGGCCGAGACTCGGGTACCGGTAATTTCGGCCGAAATTTTGCAGAGCAGTATTTATTTATTTTTTTTGCTTTTCTGGGTGTGGTTTTTCTTTCTGGGTATGGCAGGGGGGAAAAAGTGGACAAGGAGGGAAAATTTTTAGCAAAACGTGGGCTTAACTATAGTACGTGCGCGAGGCTCAAATGTTGGATTTGCACCCCCCCTGCGCGATATAGACGTGACGGGCACCCGGTTAACTGGTTTCCAAATCAATTTTCCAAATTGCCGCCCATTTTCTTGAGCGCGCGAGATCTCTCCTTCGGTCCTCATTCACAAACCCACTAGTGTGCAAAGGTATTTAAAATGGAAAAAAGTTTTGTAACTAGGCAATGTAGGACAAGAGTTGCCACACATAGGTATTTTTATGATGAATTGTACGGTATGGGGGATTTTTTTTGAATTTTAATTATATATAATTATTATATATATTGTAATTGCGGTAAATCCGAAACGGTACCCGATATTTGACCGGTACCGGTACGTACCGTACCAGTAGGAAAACCGATACCCTGTCCGGTACGGTATTCATAACATTGCATACAATAAAATCAATCATGCCATAGAATTAATCATGCGATTAAACTAAGATCATATCGGAACTAATTAACTTTGGAGTTTATAATATTATTATCTTAATACTCAAGGTTCAATTTATAAGCTTATCTATCTTGAGGGATAAACTATAATTAATCTAAAACAATTTTTATAAAATAACAGTAGCCATGGCCAACGGACACCACAGCCGTGGATTTCGGAAAATCCAGTTGGTTTCGACCGGCGACATCGGGTTCGAATTTTGTCATACCAAAACAATCAATACAGAACATAATATATATTTAGGGAGGTGAGTTCGGAGTACCTCTCGTCCAGCAAAACGGGTTTCGGCAAGAGACGGCGGTGGGTCGGAGCTCGGTGGTGAGATGGTTCCGGATGGGGTTGAATCGGACGGCAACAGAACTTCGTCGGTGGCTATTTCCGGCACTGTTATGGGTCAGTTTTGGGACTGATTTTTGGAGCCGATTTTGAGACTGAAATGCAGCCGGTTTGGAACTATTTATGGGCTGGTTCAGGAGTGGAGCGAGGCGGGGCAGCGGGGTTCAAGTTGTGATGGAGTTCGGGTGATGAAGGTGGTGCCGCTGATCGGCAAAGGTGAGGATCGGAGGTGGTGCCGGCTGCCTCCTCTCTCTCGGCCTCTTTCACTCTCTCCTCTACCGAAAGGTTTGTTGGGAAACCAAAAATAAAAAGGACAAAAGGATATTAAGGCTCCGTTCCGCAACGCTTCTTAAAAAATAAGTACTTATTTTCTCTATTTCTAATTCAAAACACATCCAGCCTTCTTATTTTTCCCAAATAAAAAGTTCCTTTTATTTTTTCAAACTCAAAAATAATGCAAATGAAAAAAAAAATTAATTTTTTTTTGCACCGTATTAAAGATCTCAATGAGATCTATCAAACAAGATCCATAGTGATAAGAAAATTATTTGCATAAATACATGATTTTTGAGCTTGAAGTTGTCGTATACAAAAAACAAGACTGTTGCTATTGTGTTGGGCGTCGGAGGAGGGAAATCGTACCGGCGGTCCGCCCGGCCGGCTCCGACCACTAGACGGCCGATCCGAGCCGTCCAAAAATTCTAAAAAAAAAAACCAAGGGGGCCTTAGCGGGAATCAAGGTCATCCGAGATGTGTGGCGTGCTTGATCGGAGCACCCCTTTTCCGTGTGCATATGATATTGAAATCGTACACGGAAAATAGGTACTCGGATCAAGCACTCTACACACCTCGGATGACGTTGATTCCCTCGTAGCCCCCTTTGTTTTTTTTTTTAGAATTTTTGGACGGTTCGGATCGGCCTTCCGGTGGCCGGAGACGGTCCGGCGCGACCGCAACCCTCCCTAGCCGTGGGGTGCTTCATCCAGGTGCTTGATCTTACTTGTTTCAAAAAATAAGAAGGCAGAGTTTCTGGAACGGGGGTTCTTTTTACACAAAAAATAAGTACTTATATGGGTTGTGGAACACAGCCTAAAAAGGGTTTTAGATTTGTGTATGGGGTATTAACTCTTGGACAAACATGAGGTGTCAAAATATGAGGGATTTAGGGAGGAAAAGGGGGAATTGGACAAGCAATTTTTCTCCCTGTGCATACAGTAGAATGGCCAAGTAATTTTACCGAAAAGCCCTCAAACCCAACACCACTATGTGACAAAACAATGTAGAAAAATCGGGACGCAGACGGAAAACATCGAAAGTCCGTAAACCCATTAAAGTAATTCGAAAATAACCCAAATAGTATCTATGGCCCACCACTTTTGAGCGTGAAATGACGAAAACGCCTGAAACTCTAAAGAATTAAATGTAATTGGCTAGTTTCCGAACCGAGGGGCATTATCGTCTGGAGATGGCCAAAAAGGAGCCACATTGTGGAACTCCATTCCTTTTATAGCGGCCTATGGATTCACAATGAAGATGTATGCCCACATCTCATAAAATCTTAGTGGTGTTCCCATATCACTATCTCACATTACTTGTTGCCAGAATATACAAAATAATTTTATCAGACTCATAAATACCAAAAAATATAATTTATCACATACGTACAATTTTTATTCTTATAGAATATTTAAACATACTTCTTAATGAGAATGACGTTGTCACAGTATTTCAGAAATGATAGGCCTTCTTGATGAGTATTAATTGGGTTCAAGGCATCCATCCTCACCATACCTCCCTCAAGACCCTTCTTTGTTGGCTCCACAAGACCAACGACAGTGGTTCAAACTGTTCACCTCATAAATCTCACCGAGACAGAGAAGTAAGTGAAAATTTAATTTGATTGGATATAGTTAAACACACTAACAAATCGTGTCTAGTTTTATAAAATGGACAGTAAATGTAGATTTTAAACTGATGATTCAATATGTAACAAAAGACACGAATAATTAATGTGTCTATCAGTGTTCGATTAAATTGATTTTTCTCATACCAATTTTTCTCGACAAGATATATAAGATGAACGGTTCAGATTAATGATGTTGACCTTGTACGTGGGTCCCACAACGTGAGGTCTTGAGGGGTATGGTGGGGACAGAGGTCTTGAGGGGAGATGCTCACATGAGTATTTTAGTTTGAAATGATACACTTAAGTTTTGGACATTTTGTGTGTAATTTTTGATGTAGACAAAAATAAAACAAAGCAACAATAAGATGAGGAAGTGAATTCTAGGGAAAAATTCAAAATACCCCCCAACCTTTAGACCAAAATTCAATTAGGCTCACAACCTTTTCAAAACTTCAATTTTACTCCCAACGTTATCTTCCGTTAATCAAAACGCCCCTTTCCGTCAGAATGACTAACAGATTTCGTTAAAAGCTCTGTTAAATAGCATCCCGATCGAATTTTGATGATCTGATCCGCTCAATATGTTCAAAACGTGATTTTATGGGTACTCATGAGAAATCGGCAAAAAAATGACCCGTAAGGGCTTCATCTGAACATTTTTTTTATTGAATAGTTCAATAAAAAACTATTCAAATAAAGCCCTTTCGGGTCATTTTTTTTTTCGATTTCTCGCTTGTACCCTTAAAATCACGTTTTGAACACATTGAGCGGCTCAGATCATCAAAATTCGATTGGAAAAGAGGAGTGGCGGATTGATCCGGATTTTGTTCAAGTCCGGATTTTGCTTGGTTTACCTCCCTTTTTTGATCAATTTCGATGACCGCTCAATGTGTTCAAACATGATTTTAAGGGTACCCTCAAAAATTAGCAAAAAAATGATCGGGAAGGGCTTCATCGAAAGTCTTTTTTATTGAACTATTCAATAAAAAACTATTGATGAAGCCCTTCCTGGCCATTTACTAATTTCATGCGGGTACCCTTAAAATCACGTTTTGAACACATTGAGCGGCTCGGATCATCAAAACTCGATTGGGATGATATTTAACGGAGCCTTTAACGGAATCCGTTAGTCATTCGGACGGAAGGGGGCGTTTTGATTAACGGAAGATAACGTTGGGAGTAAAATTGAAGTTTTTAAAAGGTTGGGAGCCTAATTGAATTTTGGTCTAAAGATTGGGGAGTATTTTGAATTTTTCTCCGAATTCTATAGTTAAATTACTTCTTGAAAAATCGTTTCCCGTCTCACCCTTGGACAATTTTTTCAGGATTTAAAAGAATGCGAACTCTAGTTTGATAGATGATTAGACTATGTCGGTTCAATTTTGATGGATAGTTGTACTATGAAAATGTATACTTTTTTGGGTATTGTGAAAGGCTAACTTTAGAACATTGTACTTCTTTTGAGTATAAAAAATATCTTGTTATTTTTTAGAGTCACCTTCGATTTTATATTTTGGTTTCGTTACTACTAACAAAAGCTCGAATAATTTTGTGCTTGCTTACCCCCTATACTATGTCCGTTCAATTTTGTGCTTGCTTACCCCTAACGCTCAAAGTCAACTTCAAATATGGGGTTTTTTTGTTTATATTTTACAAATGAAAGAGAGGAAGAAATATCAATTTCAAAGGCAGAATTTATACATTGAAAACATGCATTACTGCAAAAATAGAAAAGGATTGACAAATAACAATAAAAAGTTCACGAAGGATAAAAAAAATTCATAACACTTTATCTTCAGTGTATTTTTTCAAACTTGGTATATTATTTTTGGGTATTTTAGACATCATTTATATCCTTTAGTGTAATTTTTAAAACCATGGTCCAGTTTATTATTATACTTATTCAATTCATGATTTGGGGGGTTGATACAAGACTTAGTTACTAACTACATTAAATTCCGATTATTCACGTTCATAAATGACTATTTTTGGTCCTTGAATCTTAAATTTTTAGGGCAAAAAAATAAGATAAGAAATTAAATTAGTTGAATCTTGTGTTTTGTTGATTCTTTTTCGTCATGAAAAATTCATTACGGTTCAGATTTGTATAGACAAGAAGAATTAAAAAAAAATAGATAATAGACCAAGTATAAGAAAATGCCTTGACGATAAATAGAAGTTCACAAAAAAATTTGAATTTTTTAGCTTTTCCTATATATTGATTGTTTCCAAAATGATAAAATATTTTTTCTACGAGAATGTGTTAATAATATGGGAGATCATGCAATAAATTTCACTACCCTGAGGTTTTTGACAAATACAAGAACCTCTCCTAAGTTTTCGAAAATGTCACTGACCTCCTTTAAAGTATTAGTGAGAACTGTGAGATTCCCTCTTCTGTCAAAAACCTAACAAACGGTGTTAAAATTTCATGGCAAAATAATTAGAATATTCTGTTTGTGTATTTCCTTTTCTTTTTTTCCTTGAAGTTAAAGAATTCAAAAAGTAAAAGACAAAAACATATTGGATGGGATAACGCATTAAAGAGAGTAGCTCAATGGTTGCGATTTTTTTTTCCCATAGTTTTTTCGTTTTATTTTTTAGGAACACAAATATATCATATAAATATAAGAAAGCGAAGTACAAAAGGGACACTACCGGATTGCCACCGGATCTGCAGTAAGACGCCTTCACCGTCGCCGTTGGAGGGTTCAGGATTCCGCCCCCATTGGCTTCATCTCCCTTCAAGAGGATGTAAGGTGTCATTGATATATCTGTTATTTTTCTCATTTATGAAAACTTCCCTAACCTTTGGGGAAAAAAAAAGACGACTGTATACAGTACGCACTATTGTATATAGAGTTACAAAAAAAAACATATCTCAGCACTAATTGAATCATTTTCCCTGTATGAAAACTACGCTACTGTTTGTACCATATTTCACCGCCTGTCGATAATCGACCGAGAGGTGGCGTTTATGGTAATGCTTCCTATTTTATTATTTCGTATTAATAATATAACTAGTTTTTATTTCTTTTAATAAAGTGCAGGACACTTGGCATGCTCCTATACATGTGGAAGTTAAAAAGACACTTGTCATTGTCCTACACACTTTGAAGTTGAAGAGAAGTTATTTGGACAAGTGGCATGCTCCTACACACTTTGGAGTTTGTGGGAAGTTATTTGGACACTTGGAAGATGATGAAGAGTAGTAAGAAGTTAGGAAGTTATTTCCTACACATTGTATTTTTCTATAAATAGCCTCTTTAGGCCTCATTGTAAACTCCTTCAACAAAATCAAAGTCTTAACTTTGTTCTTAATTTTTGTCTTCCTAGGAGTAGGATTAAATTAACTCCCTTACTTTCAATGAGGATCCGTCCTTCTTGATTGTAATTCTACCTAAGAAAAATAACGAAGTCCATTTGTTATTTTTCTTCTGCTCCATCCCACTTCATTAAACCATCAATCCACACCGCCCACCAAAAATAGCATTTGATCCATTCGCCATTTCTCTCCGGTGAAGTCCTGAAACACGGCGAGGAACCTCAAATCCGTTTTGTGGAGACAAGCCGCATTCGCTTTTCTTTTTGTTGCTGGCTTTGTTGCTTTTATTTTCGTTCTCCGTCGATTCGCTCCGGAGAAAGAAAAAATTGGTAAACAGCTACCCTAATTATCAATTTAATTTTGCTGATTTTCTAGTCTAGAAGAAAAATGAGAATTGATGAATATTTTTTAATTTACATTCGGAGAACAGAGAGAAATCCATGTTCAGCGTTGGCTTTGGGGTCTCAAAATCTCAGGACCGATCTTGACACCACAATTGTTTAACAATTTATTTCTAAATAATACAGAGCATCTATTCTTGATAAAAGGAATATTGTCCGACCTATGGTTAATATATTTTTTAAGGTTTGGGTGGGCGGAAGTTTAAAAAAAATTGTAACATGTAAAAGGCAAAATTACTTTTAACCATGTAAATTGTAGGGAAAAATTCAAAAAAACCCCCAACCTTTAGGCCTAAGTTCAATTAGACTCCCAACCTTCTAAAAACTTCAATTTTACTCCCAACGTTATGTTCCGTTAATCAAAATGCCCCCTTCCGTCCGAATGACTAACGGATTTCGTTAAAAGCTCCGTTAAATATCATCCCGATCGAATCTCGATGATCCGAGCCGCTCAATATGTTCAAAACGTGATTTTAAGGGTATCTAGTAGAAATCAACAAAAAAATGACCGGAAAGGGCTTGATTTAAACATTTTTTTATTGAACTAAACATTTTTTTATTGAATTATTCAATAAAAAACTATTTAGATCAAGCCCTTTCTGATCATTTTTTTTGCTGATTTCTTATAGTTACCCTTAAAATCACGTTCTAATCACATTGAGCGGTTCGGATCATTGAGATTCGATCGAAAAAGGGGAGGTGCAGACCAAAGCAAAATCCGGACGTCCGGACTTGAACAAAATCCGGATCGATCTGCACCTCCCCTTTCTCGATGATCTGAACCGCTCAATGTGTTCAAAACGTGATTTTAGAAGTACCCCTTAAAAATCAACAAAAAAAATGACCAGGAAGGGCTTGATCTGAACAGTTTTTTATTGAATTATTCAATAAAAAACTGTTTCGATGAAGCCCTTCTCGGTCATTTTATTTGTTGATTTCTATGGGGTACCCTTAAAATCACGTTTTGAACACATTGAGCGGCTCGGATCATCGAGATTCGATCGGGATGATATTTAACGGAGCTTTTAACGAAATCCGTTAGTCAGTTGGACGGAAGGGGGCATTTTGATTAACGGAAGGTAACGTTAGGAGTAAAATTGAAGTTTTTAGAAGGTTAGGAGTCTAATTGAACTTGGGCCTAAAGGTTGGGGGGTTTTTTGAATTTTTCCCTAAATTGTAGGGTCTTTCTACAATACGCCCGCTGGGCTGATGGCATGGAGGCAATAAAGTAAGGAACTTAAATTGAATGGACGACACTTGTCAATCTCTGGCATCTTTTCTTTTCAGTCGAATATTTGATTTTTGTAGTGTCATAGCTCCTAGAATTCCCATTTTAGCCTTCCTGTCCTTTAAGGCTTTAACCCATTCCCTATCTCTTGAGTTTCCTCTCTCTACAAGCACCCAGCTCTCAAGGCCAGATCTACTTTCCCAATTCTCTCTCTATTCACAAACCAATGCATGTATATTTGCTGAGGATGAAAACAATATTTCGAGAACTCTAATAAAATTGATTCCCAAATTTATCGACTACTTGTCTCCCAAATTCTAATATTACTTGATTCAGCACGAATTGCACAAAATAGTTGATTAATGCATCACTCTAGCCTCTATCTTGTAAATGATAAGGATAAGAACCCTCCTTGAAAAACTATCCTTATCTATATCTACAACTACGTGAAAGGGTTTGTTATCAAGGAGATAACAAACCCTTTCACGTAGTTGTAGATATAGATAAGGATAGTTTTTCAAGGAGGGTTCTTATCCTTATCATTTACATATCTGTCATGTCCCATATTTCCCAAATGTACTTCAAAATAAGGAATCGAATGTCTAAATTGATTGCCCGACTAAAAAACAAGAACACTACAATCAGATCTTACAACTTTGGAAATGGGAACTTTTAATTTTCACTACGACGGCAACAATGGAAGAACTAGAAGACCGTTACTAAAGAATTGTACGCTTAAAACAATACAAGCCAATCACCGACCCAATTGAAGCGACATCCATCCTTCCGCTTAGTAAAAAAAAATACACTGAAAATCAGATCTAGATCTATAAAAGAAGAGATTTATAAAGAGAAGAAAACCACGAGTGATGGAGAAAAACAAACCATGAGTAAAACCTGTGTTTGTGGTCGATTAAAAAAAAAAGTACCCATGTCTGTTGAGTAATGTGAGAAAGAGCACGAGCGGGGTGAGAGAATCATATTTCCCCCTTTCCACGTTCACACATTCAACTGATTTAAGTTTCAAACTCATAAATTACAGAGCTCAATCAAAAAGAAGGTAAAAATGAAATGCTATTTTTCGAGGTGAATATGATGCGTACGCGATGGGAAATATTGAAAATGGCCAAAGAAAACGTAAATGGAGAGCTACCAGAAAAAGCCTAGTTTAGGAACACCTTGGCTGTTGGGGTTCGTCACTGGAGAGAGAGAGAGATGTGGTTCGTCAATGTAAGTGTGGGGTTATTTTTGTCATTTGCTTCACAACTTCAGGAATCTTCAAATATTCTGTCAGTGTATTGAAAAAAGCAATAAATAAGCGCGCATGATGCTCACTATGGTACGCCCTTAGAACTGACAATAGCTTTTGCCAAGGAAAAAAAAAAAGGTCCTTCTATACTCCGCCTTGGAGGTGGACGATTGGCATGAATTCCGGTGTATAATTGTCAGTCTTTTGCAGTGTGTCAGATGAAAGGTGGAAGACTTTATCTAGGATAGTTTAGTGACCAGAATAGCCCTTCAACTTTATCTTGTATGGACCTCCTTTGTTTATACCACTATACTTGTAAAACTTTACCCTATGTTCTTGATGAAAATTCTTAAAATCTTACCCAAGTCAATCAACCCTTTAACCCGATGAAAAAAATAAAAGGGTAATGTTCACCCTCTTATTTACTACAGAAAATAAATTGATATTTCTCTACAACTTATTCACCGTCGAAAACACCTATGACCTAACTTGATTGCCAAAAAAAAAAAAAAAATCTTAAATCTTATTCACTATCGGAAACTCCCCCATTAGGATTAGTTTTTCGAAACAAATGATAATCCCAAAATTGTTTTTGTTCATGTCAAAATAGTGCATAAAAGACTTATACCATGTGCAGGGTACAAGTCTTTTGTGGTAGGATCCAACCACACCGTTTCAACCAATAGGAAGGAAGGTAATATTCACCCTATTGAGTTTTGTTCACCCTCCACTTGAGAGAGTGAACGTTATCCTCCTTTCTATTGATTAAACTCAACTCCCACTTGTGAGTCCGTCAAAGTAGAAATTGCAATTTACTGTCTAGCCATCCATGTGGCCTTCGAATTTTATGGGATGAATCCATCAAAACTCAACTGTGAGTCCGTCAAAACTCAATTCCCAATTGGTTTTTTATATTTGTTAGTTTTGTGGATTATTTATTTCTCTCAATGAGATGAATTTAAAAGGTAAAAAAAATAATAATAAAACCTAATTTTTTTAATAAAGACAACAAAAATAAAAAATTTATCAGTTCTGAATTAGCCTGTGAGTGTTTTACATGTCGCATGTCCTTTATCTCAAGGTTTAACCACCAGATCAACTCCTAAGCGTTTACTTGGAAATATTCAAGACAAAGTCCAAAAAATTAGTTTTTTGAGCTTTATCTTGGATATTACAAAAAAGAAAAGTAAAATAAATTTTTTTATCGAGACAAATCAATAATCTAAAAATTTTTGCGACAAAATTAATAAATACGAAAAATTTTGAAGAAGAACAAAACAAAAGAAAACAAGAAACCAAAAAGGAATTTACCTTTCTTTACGAAAAGAAAAAGGAGGGAAAGTTGCTTTGGGAAAAGTAGTCATCATTTGGTGGTAAAAGTCCCAGCATGCCAATTTTGTTACTCCTAATAAACGGAGGGGAGGGGTTATTTTCGCCATTTTAATTCATACAATTTCTGCACCTTTTATCTGCCACATTCTTAGAGAAGACGTACAAAGATTTAAACCTGTCGGGTCCAGTTATAATCAGCCCTATGAACGGATTTTAGCTTTTGCCTAAATTGTAAACATACTACCAAAAAGACCGTCATACATATTTTCGATCAACCTATTCAATAACTAAGATAAGATAATCTATAGTTATCGACATACAATTTTGTGCATGACTATCCATTTTAAAAGCAAGGTAATTATAACACCCCGATTTTTAGAAACGTTAAATAAATAAATTTAAAAAAAATTTAACATTTATTAAATAGAAAGAAATATAAAGTAATGACAAGCCAGGTTAATCCCAAATTCGTGTTACATTTACTTAAATAGATAATGGAGGGACACTAGGGTAAATTTACTGCTCTGGGCGTCGTCTTCTCCTGCATTATTCTGCTCAACACTGAATTCTTCAAGGTTATAAAACTCCCCCTGTACATCTCCAAACTCTGGCATAAGATGTCAGGGTCACTAAAGTAACATCGTAAGCAATTAAGGCCAACAGCTAACTCATATCTCTATGTCTCATACTCTAACAAAAATAACATGTAACAATTTATCATCTCTACAAAAATTTAACATCACAACATAAACAAAGGTGTCGGTATCTTTTCAGAGGTGTCGCAGCGTATCGTAACTCATGTCATCATTCTTCCAATATCGATTCCACTCTCCATTATTTTTCCCCGAGCACTGGTTCCACTGACCATTCAGGAGGACCTACCAGGCTCCTTGGCTAATCTCAGATGTTGTCACCTAAAAACACTGATTCTGTTGACCACTCTTTCATGATTACCGGACTCTCAGTCTTATCATATCACAACACACATACGGGCACTAATTCTGCTGACCATTCTTGCAGGATCTACCAGACTCCTAGGCCACACATGCATATGCGAGCCATGGTTCTGCCGACTATTCTTTCAAGACCTAACGGGCACTCATACTCACACATCAAGTAATTATTTCACATTCTGTTTTCTCATTTTTTTAAAAAGTCAATTCTCGTTTTTCATGTATCGTAAACATGCATCATTTTCTCGACTTCACATTATTCTTTCAAAGCTTGCTAAAGTTATGCGGTAAAATAGATTTCTAATGTCATGCCGTTCTATTTTCATTGACATTAAATATTATAACAGCACATAATAAAGGAATACATTACTATCACGTCAACGGTAAACACACTTGATAACTTATGACCAATATTTATTACGTATAATAGTTGGGTACAAATTTCCATTCTCTAAATTTGTGGGGGGTGAATTCCACTCTTGAACATTTTCTTTCTTTTGACCTGAGCGTAGTGATAGAGTTGAAGCAGTCTGAGTACCTGTAAAACCGGAGGGTGGTGTGCCTCCGAGAAGAGGCTCTGACGGTCTAGTTAGTAGGTGAAAGAGAGGAAGAAATAATTTTTAGGGAGAAGAAACTGGAGAAGTGCTCCTAACCTGGAGATAGAGTCCTCTATTTATAGACATACCTTGGAGTGTCCAACAAGTCTTTTGCTTCCTCCACGTGCGTCGTAGTACTCGGATGACGTCATATGCCAGAAATAGAAATAACGCCTTTTGAGGATGACAGGGCCATATTAGTCAATGTCAGAGCTATCACATCGGTTCAGAACGGCCACCTCACTCTGACACCACTGACCGCTGGCATATATGGTTGCCAGCTGGTAAGCCTAGCAGTTTTCGAGGAGAAGGCTCCCGAGCGGAGCGTATGTCGAGCAGTGAGATCCGACAAACAGTCATCCCTACCGAGGGTTTTAAGGAGGAAAAGTTCACCGAAGCATACCGCTCGGTGACGACCGTGAAGGAATTCTATCGTTCGGTAGGTTAGTGCGAAGCGTACGATGCGTAACACAGACGAACTGAGACAGCTGAACTTTAGATCAACTTGTTGAACCGTTTGGCCTTAATGAACCCTTGGTTATTTCAGCCCCTACAAAATTCTAAGTCATGCTTTGCTTGATAAAAATTAATGAATGACAGTGAACCAAACGTTCTATCTACATGCTATACCATTTCTAAGTTCCCAGGTAACTTTTATGTTTTTTTTTTCTTATCGTTAGCGGGAAAAGAAAAAAAAAAAAAGAACAGTTTTCGATAATTAAACAAAAGCTATACGACTATACATTTAGATTGGGGGTTTCTACCTCACAATAATAACGGTCTCTAACATTTAAATTCTCAATATAAAATTTTAACATACGATATCATAAAAATTCTAAACTTCAAAATTCAAATATATAGCACAACAATCATAATACTTTGGTAAATAGGTAAGAGGTTTCTACCGTTCTTGACGGTAGAAAATTCTACGGGAACGTCAAATGGAAGTGCGGACAGAGTGACGGCTCGTCGGGCTCGATTCGGAAGAAAAGAAATTTAATTTCTTTTACGTACTAGAATAAAAAAGAACTACTAATTTCTATGGTTTGAACTTTGGAGATCAAAGGGTGGCAATGTGGTGGTGGTGTGGCATTGTTTCGGTGGTGGGGTGATGGAAACAAGGCTGGCTCTTCTCCTCCCTTCTAAGACCCGAACCCTCTCTCTCTAACTTCTCTCAATTTTGCAACAAATGAATACAAGGCAATTCAAGAGGCTTGGGGAATTGATCAGAGGGGGTCAGCTATGTTTAAGTGGGCTCAAAAGTTAAGGAAATGTAGGGACATGCTGAAGGTTTGGAGTAAAAAGAAATTTGGTAACAATAAAGACAGAATCAGGGATCTTAAAACTCAGCTTAGCACCATCCAGAATAAACCTTTTTCGATTGAAGGATTTACACAGGAGCAGAAGATTAAGGAGGAGTTGAAGCTCACTCTCTTGAGGGAAGAGATGTATCAGCATCAAAGATCACGTTTAAATTGGATAAAGTATGGGGATAAAAACACAGCTTTCTTCCATGCTGTGGTAACTCAAAGGAGACAAAGGAACTAGGTCTTGCAGTTAAAAGATGGGAATGGATCGTGGATTAAGGATGAGAGTGGGATTAATATGCATCTCTATAATTTCTTTTCTGAGTTATTCAGGTCTTCCGGACCTAGAGATTTCTCCTCAGTTCTAGACAAGGTTGACTGCTCGGTTACCAGTGAGATGAATAGGGATCTAACCAAAGAGATTACAGATGTGGAAATCAAAGAGGCAGTCTTCCATCTGGGATCTCTTAAAGCCCCTGGACCTGATGGTTTCCCTGGCTATTTTTACCATCAATTTTGGGATATTGTTGGTGAGGATGTGTGTAGAGCTATCAGGAGATTTTTTGCTGAAGGCTTCCTCCTCAAAGAATTCAATTCAACTAATCTGGTGATTATTCCAAAGGTACAGTCCCCCGAGACTCTCTCTCAATATAGACCCATCAGTCTATGCAATTTTTCTCTTAAAGTATTCACTAAAGTTATGGCAAATCGTCTCAAGAAGATTTTGAACACCATCATTTCCCCTAATCAGTCAGCTTTTGTCCCTAGAAGAATGATCCAAGACAGTATTATCATAGCCCAAGAGGTGTTCCATTTCCTCCAACACAAACGTAAAGGAAGTGAGGGTTTTATGGCCATCAAGCTGGACTTTAACAAGGCTTATGATCGAGTGGAGTGGGATTTCTTGAATGCTTTGCTCCTGAAAATGGGTTTCTGTTCTAGATGGGTTAATTGGGTCATGGAATGTTTAACATCAGTCAAATTCTCAGTCTGTGCAAATGGAGAAACTAGGGCCAGAGTTATTCCTGAACGTGGCCTGCGCCAAGGAGATCCCTTATCCCCTTACATATTTTTGTTGGTGAAGGAGGTTCTTTCCAAACTCATCATCAAGGAAGTGTGTGAGGGTGCCTTATCTGGTCTTAAAATCAATCGTCATTGTCCAAAGCTTTCCCATATTTTCTTTGCGGATGACGCTCTCCTCTTTGCCCAAGCAGAGCTGGAGGAATGCAGGAGGATTAAGATGATCTTGGACAAGTATGGGGCTGCTTCAGGTCAGTCAATTAATTTCGAGAAGTCTGCAGTTGCCTTCTCTTCAAACATGAATGCAGTGGATAAACAGACAATATCGGATTTTTTGAACATTCCCATTATGAAAGGTGACTCGAAATATTTGGGACTACCTTCCTTTTGGGGCCAATCAAAGGCAGAGGCTTATATTTTCTTGGTGGAGAAATCTTGGAACAAGATGCAAGGGTGGAAATCAAAACTGATCTCTCAAGAGGGAAAGGAAATATTAATCAAGTCAGTGGTGCAAACCATTCCAACTTACACCATGTCATGTTTCCTGCTTCCCAAATCGATTTGTAATAAATTGGATGCTATAACTCGTAACTTTTGGTGGAAAGGCAATCCTGAAGACAAGGGGATTTGCTGGGCAGCGTGGGACAAGTTAACAAAGCCTAAGTCAAAAGGGGGCATGGGTTTCAGGAATTACAAAGCTTTCAATGAAGCTCTATTGGCTCGCCAGTGTTGGAGGTTGCTTATGAATCCTACTGCTTTCTGGGCAAAGATTCTGAAAGGAATTTACTTCCCAAATTCCACCTTTTTGCAAGCGGCACGAGGGAGTCATGCTTCTGCAGTTTGGATAAGTTTGTTGCATGGAAGGAATCTTCTGGTTAAAGGACTCAGGAATCAAGTGCAGAATGGTGTCAATACTAAATTGTGGGAAGACCAATGGATCCCTTCCTTACCTCACTTTAAGCTAAGGTCCACAAAACCAGCTAACTGTATGATTGAATCTGTAGCGGATGTGATACTCCCAGGAGGCATTTGGGATAAGCCGAAGATTTCGTCGGTGGTAACACAAGAAGAGTTGAAAGCGATTACGAGTATTCCTCTCCCTCTTGAAAGAAGGAATGACATTATGGTGTGGCACTTTACTCAGAATGGGTCTTACACAGTTAAATCTGGATATCAATTGGCATATGAGGCTTTTTTGAGACAACAAACAGATAAGCCAGAGCCCTCTTTCAAACCTAAGGAAGGTTTCTGGAAACTTGTTTGGAAGCTGAAAGTCCCAAGTAAAATTCGCAATTTCTGGTGGAGAGTTTGTAAAAATGCAGTGGCAACCAAGGAGAATCTGTACAAAAGAAGATGTGCCAATTCTAGTAAGTGTCCATTATGTGATGAGGCAATAGAGTCTATAGAACATCTACTTTTTGTCTGTCCGTGGACGAGGGCAGTTTGGTTTGGATGCAACGTTTGCTTAAATGGTGAGAGAGGTAGTCCAGTATCAGCTTTACGATGGTCTTCGGAGGTGTTTGACAGTTTGGGTTCAAAAGATGCAGTCACCTTTCTCAGCAAAGTGGCTGTTATCTCTTGGTACATTTGGAAAGCGAGGAATGATGCCATCTTTTGTAGAAGGGGAGTTAGCCCTTTGGAAACAGTTGCAAGAGCGAATTTTGCAATGACAGAATTTTCATGTACTAGAGAGAGTCTCAATGTCCACATGGATAACCCTCCACATGGAGATTATATATCTCGTTGGAAGGCTCCGGACAGAGGTAAATACAAAGTTAACTGTGATGTTGCTATATCAGCAAAAGAAAAGGAAGGGATTGTTGCAGCTGTTCTGCGTGATTGGGAAGGAAATATTGTAGATGGTAGAGCTAAACCAGTAAAAGTTTTCTCAAGCTTGCATGGGGAGCTCTCAGCCATAAGAGAAGCGTGTGTGATGCTCAAGGCTTTGGATGTCAAAGAGGCTGAGATAGAATCTGATAACAAGCAAGCCATCTCTTTGAGTGTCTCCGAATTGGTCCCTCCCTGGGAAGTGTTGGCGGTGGTGTTGGATATCCGTGACATGGCTAGAAGTGGGGGTCATAGTTTTGGATGGATTCGTAGGCAAGCTAATGGGGTTGCCCACCATGTAGCAGCGTTGACAAAAAGGAGAGATCTTCCACCCAGTTGGATTGCTTCCCCCCCTTTTTCTTTATTTACTCATTTATGTAATGATGTCTCTTTGTAGCCTTGAAGGCATTTTCGCCTGATCAAAAAAAAAAAAAAAAATTGTGGTAGATCGAGGTGTGTGTGAAATGGGAGGAATGGGGGAGTACTATTTATAGACATTTGGAGGCCTCTCTCTCTCTCCCCTCTCAATCCACTCTCTTGGAGTTGAATTTTGTTCAACCTCAATTTGAGAGGGTGAACATTATCCTCTTTCCTATTAGTTGAAATGGTGTGAATCTTACCTCAAAGTAAGTGGATCTCACCATAAAGTGACATCATGCTTACCAAAACGTGTATTGCACGGATATGACCTACATCATTTCAACCAATAAGAAAGAGGGTAATGTTCACCCCTCTCTCTCTATATCTTCACCATTAAGTTCCTCAATTTAGGGGATTTCAAAGTACCCAAAAAAAATCTAGCAAGAAATCTAATGAAAAATCCTACAGTCCTAGGAAAAATCTAAGGTTTTTATGGCTAAGAATCAAGAGATCGAACAAGATTTACATTTGTTCTTCTAAGATCTTTTGTGAAGATCAAGTTGGTACAAAATCTCATGAATTTTATATGTAAGGCAAATCTAAGAAAAATCTATATCAAATATCTCTCAATCTCCTACAATAAACTCCTTGATTTGAGGGAATCACATTAATCTTAGATTGCATTAGAATTTTGATAGCTAGCTGTATGAATCCGAAGTACAAGATTTTGTAGAAGTGAATCTTACAAAATCTAATCCTCTATATCTCTCGCCCTCCCTGGCTTCTCACTCTCACTCTCTACATATTTCTATTATAAAACATAAGGGTGTGGGGACAAGTTGTTGGAACGGTTTAGATTCATTTGATCTAAAGGTTGTAATGCATCCTCCTACTTCCCGGTTAAATACCCATGGTTTTCACATAAATCACACAACTGTCATCCCCTTCCAACTGGGATGCGTAGTGCCGTAGACACGGGTTAGCACTAGTATATACATATATCATAATTAAATTTCTAGGATCCTCGCAAGATTTTGCATCTCATAGCTAGATTTTCTAAGATTCCTTACGATAACAATTATGACTCTGTCTCCATACCTATATCTTATGATTATATTTGGATATCAATCTCTCCCAGTTGCTAGGATTTTGTACAGAAAATCTAGGTTATGGTTTGCATGTACATATATAACTATATAGATTTATATATTTACACAATAGAGTTTTAGTATTTTTTTTTAAAAAATCGAATCATTTATTAACATCTAAATAAACGAATTTCAATTTAAACATTTAATTTTTTTTAACAAAAATTAGGGTTGTTATAGTAATAGTACAAAATATTAAAGTATCGCTAAAACAACACCTTTAAAATGAAATAAAAAAAAACTCATCATTGGGCGAGCTTGGATTGTTTAAAACAGTGTTGGGCAGATAAATCTCTGTGAATTTAAAGTTTTCAGGAAAAAACTACTATATTTGATTCGAACCAAAATTGAAAACGTGAGTAGACAGATTGCCTGAACTTATTCACCTCTCGGTCCGTCCTTGAGTTACGAGAGAAACTCTCTTTAATATGATTTTTTCGTCCAATATGTTTTTGTCTTTTACTTTTTTAATTCTTCAACATTAAGACAAATAAAAAAAGCTAAATCAATTGAGAACAGTTATAAAAAAAAAAAAAAAAAAAAAGAGGACCGAACAAACAAAAATCCTAGTTACAGTGAGAAAACCATCATGAGGATTGAGGCCCAAACTATGCAAATGATTCAGCCGGTTTACTTTAAGAGCAATTTACGAGCGCCAGTCCAACTTATAGGCCCTTCCTTATTCCCCAAACTCCGGCCCAATCCTCAAAATGCACCAAAATGGATTGCACCTAATTAATTTTCTGACCTAGACTAGACTAGATATCCCATCCCACCGTCCAAAACTAGCGTTTCACCCTCAATTCTCCGCACTACAGTAAAGGTTTCTCCGTCCAAACCTCGCCCAATCCACAAACTCTCTCTATTTCTCTCCAATGTTACGTTCGAATTCACAACATAGCTTCAATTAGATGTAAATGTTCGACTAGTCTTGTTGATCCGTAGATGTCCGATGGAATCTTTTTTTTTTTTTTTCTTCTTTTTCTTTTAAGCACAACACAAGTTTCATTTCATTATAAAGAGCCAAATACAGGAATCCATCAAAAATATAGTGATAAAGGCTAAACAAGAACAACAGATGCGAATCTAAACTCTATCATCGGGAAATAAGCACATACTATGAAGCAGAGCCAACACACGAAGTTCGATCAATAGAGCCGTTCACCGCATTAAAGACTAAAGCACCTACTCATCGCCGGTAGAAAGCCAATCGAAATTAAGAAGCGATTTTCTAGACCAGTCAGTAATTTTTTGTTACTTTAATGATATTCTAATCATTTTGTCATGACATTTTAACACCATCCGATATATTTTTGACATAAGGGGAGATTAGTGAAATTTACCCTTTGAACTAATTTTTGAGGAGGGTGGAATTTCACTACCCATCAAAGTTAACACTGTTAGTCAAATCTTAACGATAAGGGGGCACTTGTATATTACTTTTTAAAGTAGGGAAGGTGATTGTAAGTTCTAAAACCATAGGCGAGGTCAGTGTATACATCAAAAACCTCATATGGGAGGTTAGCGTAATCTACCCTAATAATATTAAAACTCATGCATCATTTATTGTGTAAATGTATTTGGAGAACATTTTTTTAAAATTTGGAGGATTCTCATATATACTATATATGAAGAATGAAAATGAAGCTGGAGTGGTGCGATTCTTCATTGTAAAGATTTGATTGGAGATGTTCTTACAATGATGAAATATTATCAAACTTTTGATTGGGTCCATTCATTAGGCATCCCAATCTTGATCACAAATAAACAAACACATCACTGCCAATGGGTCACAAGAAATTACATTTAAAATACATTTCACCGAGGCATACACATTGCATACATAAAACAAACAAGAGAAACAGAAAATCAATAGTCACAAATAAACAACCACACCGCTGGTAATGGATCACCGGAGATGATCATCACTTGGATTTGAAGGGAATGGCCCTGATCACAACCTGATGGTATAAAGCTGCGAGTGCTGCCCCGACAAAAGGTCCCACCCAGAAAATCCACTGCAATCACAACCCAACCCCATCAAAAGAGTGGCAAACATTAGGAAAGTTTGTTAGCTGGCAAGTTTGAGAATTGCAGGCTGTTTTGTTCATGAAAATATGATTTGTTCAAAGATAGTTTCTGAAACGTATTCAACAACTAGAATCTAAATTCAATAATATCTGATGCCTTGTTTCAGATGCGGACGCAAGACGCAAATGACATGGAAATCATACATGGATAGGTTGGCCACATTATTTTTTATTGTTTTATTAAATATTTATTTATGTTGATTTGTCATTAATAGTTTTAAATTTATATATTTTTCTCAAAAAATAATTAAAAATACTCGTATGTTTGTTGATTATTTTCTTTCTAGAGATCCTTTTGTAGCTTTAG
Organism: Rhododendron molle; assembly: GCA_025413875.1. NCBI lineage: Eukaryota > Viridiplantae > Streptophyta > Magnoliopsida > Ericales > Ericaceae > Rhododendron > Rhododendron molle. The sequence goes on from CM046390.1 coordinate 25,461,420, forward strand.
AATTTCATTTTTATCTTTTAAGTTCCTCTCATCGTGATGACTAAATAATTTTAAGAAACTCAATGCAAACTAACAATTAAAATTTTAAGCAAATTAAAATAAATCAAAATAAATAAGTTATATCAAAGAATTTACATGGTCATCCCAAGCATGACTCCTGTTGTAGATGACTGCTGCACCAAAACTCCTAGCCGGATTAATACCAGTCCCTGTAATTGGAATAGTCGCCAAATGCACCACAAACACTGCAAACCCAATTGGCAATGGAGCCAAAATCTAAACCCCCAAACATCACAAAAAAATCATCAGTGCCCAAATCAACACACAAGATACACATATACTTATACATATGTGTATATATACACACACGCGCACACACAGAGAGAGAGAGAGAGAGAGAGTGAGTGAGTTTGCGCTTACAGGAACGTGGGAGTCTCTGGCACTGCGCTTGGCATCAGTGGCGGAGAAAACCGTATACACAAGCACGAAGGTGCCAATGATTTCAGCAGCAAGACCAACGCCCTTGGTGTAGCCAGGTTGCACAACATTGGCGGCACCACCAAATTGCTCGAACCGGCCGCTCTTTTCGAGCCCTTTCGCTATTCCCGCTCCACAAATTGCTCCAAGACACTGCATTATCATGTAGAAAATTGCCCTTGTCAATGATATTTTTCTTGCCAGTAGTAGCCCAAATGTCACTGCCGGATTAATATGCCCCCCTACAAAGGAAAAAAAAAGTGGCACATCAATATTTATTAGAAATCCATGTTCATATCTTCTTAATGCGCACTTTCATTATCCGGCTCGAAATGTAAGGCATGATTTTCCTGTTGAAAGTATACATTAGAACAACAAAATACCAATAATCGAGCAGAAAAACGTAGGGCATATGCCACAGCTCCTAAAGTCTATAGCCAAGCTGAGTCTGAAACTTCTCGCGAACAGTTTGGATCTTACGAAAAAGGTTCAAAAGAAAACCAAAAACCAACCCTTAAAACAATTTTAGCAAGTGGACCCTTCAAAAGAAAATCAATTTTATATCCATAATTCAACAGCTGATGCATGCATGCTGAAAATAAATAAATACTGAGATATGATTTCACTTTTGGGAGTCTTAGGACTTAAATAGTTAATAGCATTAAAATGACAATTTTACATACTGAAAACAAATATTTTCTTTATAAGTATGTTCACTTGGCTCCGTTCAGTTGTCAGGAATGTTGTACTGGAAAATTATTTTCAAGAAAAGTTATGTAAAGTAAAGTAAAGGAAGAAGAAATCTATTTTCTTGTGAGTGTTCATTTGACAATTATTTTTTGCAGAAAAACTAAAGTTTAGTGGTTCATTTGTCGGGAAAAGACACTTATGAGAAACTTCTTTATTTTATTTCCATGGCTAATTTTAAATAAGAGTAACTTTGAGAGCTAAATAATAGGCTATCATATTTCAAAAATTAACACATACGAAAAATGTATTTTATCTAATGCAAAGCCTTAACATGAAATGAAAAAATCGACTTGCAATTCCTATTCAATTTGCCATATTCTGAATGGTCATGCAAGTCCCCCATTTAAATTGACATTATTTAATAATCAACCGTACAAATAAAGTTTAAAAAAATAAGTAGATGATAACTAAATAAATAAATATTAAACAACGGTGCTTAATTAGTTGCCGATGCAAAAACTCACTGAAAATTAGTTACTACAAAACAAAATTGAAGACTAATGACAAGATAAATAAATAATTCCAAAAAAAAAAATAAACTACCAATTTTTTTCCACAACAATTATCTTAGAAAGCACCGTAGTAGTCGAAATTGTTGTTGCTCACGTAAATCTCAAAGTGTCTTTCTAAGAACCTAATTCGTTTTTGGTATTGATTTCATTCACTTTTTTTCTTACCCGCCGATTATTTTGGCCCCACAATGGAGAAAACTTTTTCCGTTACGCAAAATCCTACTCCCTCCGTCCCTAAATAAATGTCCAGTGCGCAAACCTAGGCCTTACAAAAGATGCATGTTTTTCGTTAAAAAATCTAATTTTTTTCCACAATCTAATAGAACTCATTGCCATCAATTGATTTGTGAAAAAAATTTGATTTTTTTAAAGGCTTAGGTTTGCTCGCCGGACACTTATTTAGGGACGGATGGAGTATGTTTTTTCCAGGATCACTTTTGCAAGAGAGTAAATCTCGTAGGAAAACTTAAAAACATGTTTCCCACTACTTTCCTGCCAACTGAACATTACAAAAGTTACGGAAAAGTTGATTTTTGTATCATTTCCTGTACTTTCCTAACAACTAAACGGGACCTAGATTTCGCCCTTTACGTACGCACGAAATAAATTTGTCTAACTTACCAATTTTACACTCCCCTCAAATATATAATCTTAAAACAGGTTTCCTGCGACCCTCCCAAGATTTAAGAATTTTACATTTTAATCAGCAATATCTGAAATGTTTTACGTCGTGCACCCAGTTCAAATTACTTGAACTGTTCAAAGATCTTTTTTTGGGTAACGCAAAGTATTTCGGGTCAACTTGTGCACATCAACTAAAAAAATAACAAACACCCATGAAATGAGGCATTTGCACAGAAGTAGAGGGAAGCGCAATAGATGTGTAGGACCCGCATGTGGGTCCCATCCTCATGTGAGAGTGTTGTGGTTGAATTTTTTGAATGTAGCAATGTTGATTTACTATTTCCTCTATCCCGTAAAGTTAGTCCCCGACGAAATTACTTTGAATTTTCAAATTTTAAAGTAATGCTCTTACTAATATATGTTTTTGTGCATATATGGATCTCTTTTATAGATCTCGGTGAGATCTTTTGAACGGTGAAAAAAAAATTGGAAAATTATTTTAATAAGTACATTGGCTTTATTCGTTTGGTAATTTTGGGTATTTTAGTTTTGATAGTAGGTAAAAAGAGAAATAAGATAATGCTTGAAGAAATGTGTAATGAGTGGAGAGAGATATAAAATTAATAATCGAAGAAATATGGTAATGATTGGAGAAAAATATAAGGTAATGATTGAACAACAAAATAAAATATCTAAACGAACAAAGCCATTATTTTTATGTTTAAAAGCTATACGTAATTTCTTAGGGAACTACCTTTATGGAACGGATGGAGTAGTAATTAATTGTCCTGTGCTCCTAGTTCAAATTACTTGAAATTTGAATCACACAAGGTTGTGCATGCAAAAAAAAAAAAAACTCAAAAACCCACGTGTTGAGATATTTGCACAGAAATAGAAGGCAGAAGGTGGAGAAATTAACCTGAGATGCCAGCAGTGCAGTAGACAAGGACAAAGATCATGCCACCAACGGCCCAAGCAATACCCTGTAATCCAACAGTCGAGCATTTGTCGGAGGTCTGGACAACGCCAATCACCGTCATGACTAAGATGTATAGAAACAGCAAAGTTGCCATAAACTCTGCGATTCCGGCTCGGTAAAAGGACCAGGAGATTGGCTCCTCCCACTCGTACAGCGGCGAAGGAGGCGGCTCCGAGTAGTCCCTGTCTCCTCCCTGCGCCGCCGTCCCTAACGGCTGCCCCTCCGGAAACGTGTTGGTTCCTAGTTTCACACTCTCGTCCTTCTGCTCCATCTCTCTCTCTCTCTCTCTCTCTCTCTCTCTATAGCAGTGCTGTGAAAGTGTGAGGGAGTTATTGGGAGAGTGTGGCATTATATACTAGACTAGAAGTCTATGGAGAGGTTTGAGAGTTGATTATTCGGTGATTGATGAGGTTAGGTTGGCACTCAGCTCTAAAAAACTGTCTTAAGTACCAACCAATGATGTCCTAATTAACAAACTACTAATTATTTTCCCTTGGTACGAATTAAGTTTGAGTACTTTTTAATTGAACGACGAGGCCGTTGACATAAGAATTTAGTTGGATCACAACATGCATGATTGAAGCATAATTTGGTATTTTATGCCATTGCAAGTTGTTAAGGCTTAGTTGCAAAAGGATCTAATTAAAAGATTCTCAAAGAATGGAAAAAGGCAACAAAAAAAGAGGCCTGCGCAGTTTCAGGAATTTTGATCAGAATGCTAAACAAGAAATAACTTTTTCTAGATATTTTTCTATATAAAATAAAAAGATAGACAAAATATTGATTGATCTCCTATGTGAATTGTAACATTATTCGTTATAGTAGTAATAAATTCAATCACTAAAGTTAAGGTAAAAATTGAGTGTGCGCGTGTGTGTGAGAGAGAGAGAGGTGGTACTATGGTAGTGATGGATTTATTTCTACTTTTTTTGTTTTTGTGGGATGTTTTTTTTCTTCTTTTTTTTTATAAGCAAAAAGTTTATTAAGAAACTTAACAAATACTAGTACATTAATGCGAGAGGGGAGAGAGAAATTCAACCAAAAATTTAATAAAAATACAAAAACACTCAAATACAATTGAAACCCAACTACAATAATGCCCAAAACAATCCAAAACTTCATCTGTCAACAGGTGGGTTCGACTCAACACCCAAACACCGTCTTTCGACCTAATAGTCTTAGGAACGATTAGGGGCTAAGAGATCCTCGTCTGCAAGTGGGCTTAGCACCCGACACCGTCTTTCGAACATACACACTTGGATCCGCAGCCTCTAATTGTGGGACGTTAGGTGTTGAAAGTAAATTGATATGGGCGTTCAAAACTAAATTGGAACGTATAATTATCAGTACATACAAATACACAATTAGGGTGTTCAGGTGGCTTTAAGCCCCAAACGACCATGTGGAGCCGCCTATGTTAATTGGAGAAGAGATTCCTATGTATTTACTACCTAAAAACCAACAATGACGCAACTAGATCTTTCTTATATATGTTCTGTCTTTTTGACAACTTTTTACTTACATAATCAATTTCATAGAAACTACGCGAAGTCAATGGTATCTAAACTCTTGCCGATAAAAAAAAATAATGGAATGATCTAAACTCTCGTCTATGCTATTCGCGCAAATTTTCAGCTCTCGATCCCCTGATTATTGGTTTATTTTTTGTTAAAATATTGGGCCACGTTTATCCATCCAACGTTCTGTATATTCATTTTTTAGAGCAATGCGCTAGTTCCACGTCTATATCAATGATCTCATAAAACCTTAGTCGATTCTCCTATCACTATCTCACATTACTTGCTGGGAGAATATAAAAATTAATAAATTTATCACCCACATTGTTTTTAATTCTTTTAAAATATTTAAACAAAATTCTTAATGGGAATGACGTGGTGACAGCGTTTCAGAAATGATAGGCCCTCTTGCTGAGTATTTTAGTTTCAAATGATATACATTTAATTACGTTTAGGTACTAGATTTGACTTTTCATTTTTTTGTATACATAAATTAACTGCAATTGGACATATAAAATTATGGGTAGTAATTTTAGTTGTAGACAAATAGTATAAACAAGAGAAAGCGACAATAAGATGAGGAAGTGAAAGTTAAATGACTACCCCTCCATTCCACAATTAATGTCCCAAGTCATCGTTCACATCTCTCTAAAAATATAGATTTTGTAATTTATACTACTCTTTATGATTTTAAAATCTTTATTTACTAAGTGAGATTTATCAAACAATATCATATTGCATGTGTAAAATATTACTGTATAACTTAAAAAATACATATAATCTTACGTACGAGAGGTGCAAATGGTAGTTTTGCACATCTAATTTCGAATGGAAGGACTACTTCATGATGTATAGAACAAAAATACTTAGGCTGTGTTCCACAATTGAAAAAAGAACTTATTTTTTGTCCAATAAGAAGGTCTGTTCCACAACTTCAGCCTTCTTATTTTTCAACCAAGAATTTGGATCAAGCATCCCACGGCCGGAAATCAACCGGCAGCCACGCCGGGCCGTCTCCGGCCACCGGACGGCCGATCCGAACCGTCCAAAAATTCTAAAAAAAAAAAACAAGGGGGCTTAGGCAAGAATCAATGGCATCCGAGGTGCGTAGGGTGCTTGATCTGAGCAATCCTTATTCGTGTATGTATCAAAACATATTGTTACTCATATATACATGGAAAAAGATTGCTCGATCTGAGCACCTTACACACCTCGGATGCCATTGATTCTCGCGTGGGCCCCCTTGTTTTTTTTTTTTTAGAATTTTTGGACGGCTCGGATCGGCCGTCCGGCGGCCGGAGACGGCTGCCGGTCGGTTTCTATCTGTCGGCCCTCATTTAGTGTACCAATAGTGCTGTGTTTGTATAGGGCAACTTCCAGGTCAAAAAAATAGGATTACGCAAAAAATTTTCCTACCACTATGGATCTTATTTGATAGATCTCATTGAGATCTTTAATATGGTGAAAAAAAAAAATTTTTTTTTTTCATTTACATTTTACAATAATGATATGAGTACTGACCGGAGGGTAGAGAAAACATACCGACGCCCGCCGGCGGGCCCTCTCCGGCCACCGGACGTCCGATCCGATCCGTCCAAAAATTCTAAAAAAAAAACCGAGGGGGCTTATGCGAGAATCAACGGCATCCGAGGTGTGTAAGGTGCTTGATCCGAGCACTCCTTTTTCGTGTATATGTATGTACGTGTATATACACAAAAAATGGGTGCTCGGATCAAGCACCCTACACACCTCGGATGCCGTTGATTCTCGCGTAGGCCCCCTCGGTTTTTTTTTAGAATTTTTGGACGGCTTGGATCGGCCGTCCGGTGGCCGGATACTGCCCGCTGGCGGCCGTCGGTACGTTTTCTCTACACCTCAATCGGTGCAAATAGTAGTACTCTACATTTTATTTGAGTTTGAAAATGTGAAAAAAACTTTTTGTTTGAAAAAAATAAGAAGGATGGATTATTTTGGAATGAGAAGATGCAAAATAAGTACTTATTTTTTAAGAAGCGTTCTGGAACGGGGCCTAAGTGTATAGAACTAGGCCTAGCCTGGAGGCATGGGAAACGCTATGCGAATGTATGAACTAAGCTTGTCATTTTTTTAATCGGTGGGAAAGTAGACTAAAGAATATTGAAAGGGAATAGTGTAACGCCCCTGATTTTTGGGTACGTTAAATAAACATTTCGTTGAATATCAAAAGAGAGTCTGGCTCTTTATTACATTATAACTCCTACTGGGGTTCAATATTTATACAAATGAAGGGGTTCTAGGGTTCCTAACTACAGCTCCGCCTGCAGCTTCATCCTAGCCAGCTCCAAAAGCCTCCAAGGTATATTGTTCATCTTGATCATCTACAAAATCTGACACATTATACCAGCGTCGCCACCGATATAATATGTCAGGGTCACCAAAGGTAACACCATGAGCTACAAGAGCTCAGCAGAATAATTCTATACCAACTAACCCATATCTTACCAATATCAGAGTATAAGAATAGCATACTAACTCTTGTACAAGCAGCGGAATAAAACATACATGTTTAACAATGCATTAACAATGACACATCCGCATTCCTTAGTCTAACGTTGGTGTCTGCATTGTATGTGTTTCTCCTACGCGACTCGTCGTAGACTGTGTCACCATATTCATCAATGTTTTCGAAATCCTTTTTACTTCCAAATCAACATTTTGAAAATCACATCAAAAGGCTAAAAAAGATTGTTGAAATGCAAGAGGAAGAATTAAGGGAAAGGATCCATGCGCTTGATGACTTTGAGGAAGAGTCTATCTCAGAGGATGATGTTGATCTCAAGGATGATGTCTCTCTCTCTCTCTCTCTAGCCTTTTGATTTCGAGTTTGAAGTGTTTGGTTCTTCTGACTTTGCTCGATTGGTTTCAGTTTGGGTGCTTTTTTTGGTCGAGGTGTTTTGTTGTCTTGGAGAGATAGCAGTGTAGTTTTTTGTAGGAGTAGGTGAAGGTTTTTTTTCACTGTCAGGAGGGATGGTGCTTCCTTCTAGGTCTCGGTGGTTCTGTCTCTTTGTCTGTTTGGTTCTTTGGCTCTTTGATGATGGGGTTTGTGTGTAGAGTCTGAGGTTCGCTTTGGTTTTAGGATGTTTTTTGTTTGTCTTTGTGATTTTCGGTGTTCAGTTGGCATCTTGCCTTCTTTTAGGTTTTTGCCGGGTGGCTTAATGCCAGTGTGCTCTTGATCCTTTTAATCTTTGTAATCTTTTATAAAGATTAATAAATTCTTTTTACTTAGAAAAAAATAAAAATAAATAAAAATAGAAATCCCAAATCTGCAATAGAAATAACCATCAACGATGCCCCATCAAGATCCGCCCATAGCCAAAGATCCAAAAATCTAAGAAGAATCTCAAAGACAAAACACCAAGTCCGAAGGCTTAAAACTCCAAAGATAAAGAATCCACCATTCTCCAAGTCAGCATATTCACCAACCTCCATATCATCAATTCACCATCCTCCAAATCAGCATAATTACCATTCTCCCTTCCAGTAATTTCTTCAAGCTCTATTTCAACAATTTTCAAGTTAAAATCCTTCTTCCCCATCCCCCCTTTGTTAGGTTTTGCCCATGTGAGAGAAAAAAAAAAAGAAAATAATTATGGTTAGTTTGTTTTTAATTGGTTCGGTGGTGCAGCAGTGAATTGGGTTGGCTGTTTGGCTCTAGAATCCTCTCTTTAATTAGCCGGCTGTGCTTGGAAAGTCCTAAGGAGCATTTGTTGCTAGTTCAAGAAGTATCTCGGCAAATGAAGAGGCGTGTGCCAGCCTTTGTCAAGCCTATTAATAGGCTTATTGTGTCGTGTGTGATAAGAGAGTAAAAAAAGGCAGAGAACCAAGAGAAAAGTCAAGTGTGTTGTGTGAGTGAAAGAAAAATAAAGGGCAATTGTGTGAGAATATTGGTGAGTGTGGGAGAGATAAAAATATAGAAAGTTTGAGAGTTAGAGTAAGGTATTTTGTATCTCATTATGCTCATTCAATATTAGTGGAATTTGTTCTCTCTCCGTGGACGTACCCGAGTTTGGGGAACCACGTAATCTTGTGTCTCTTTTGTGTGTTTTGTTTTTCGTTACACTTCCGTTGTGCCGGTGATCGGGTATTTTTACCCAACAAAGTGGTATCAGAGCTAAGGCATGGCGGGGAAAAGCACTGGGTTAGCGGTTGAGCTTTTCAATGGGCACAATGATTTCACTCTTTGGCAACAAAGGGTGAGGAATATTTTGGTGAGAGAAGATTTGGTGAAAACACTCAAGCCGAAATCCGAAAAGCCGGAAGAAATAAAGGAAGATAAATGGGAGGAGATGAAAGGGCTTGCAAATAGCACCATCCAATTGTATCTCGGGAATAGCACTCTTTAAGAAGTCATCAATGAAACGGATCTGGTGGAACTTTGGGCAAAGTTGGAGAGTAGGTACAAGTCTAAATCTTTGACGAATAGGTTGTCATTAAAGAAGCAATTGTATGTGTTAAGTATGCCCGAGGGAGCTAGGAAATATTAATGAGCACTTGGATGAATTCAATCGGCTAATAACGGAGTTAGAAGCCATTGGCGAAAAGATTGAGGAGGAAGATAAGGCGATCATTTTGTTGGTTTCCTTATCGATATCGTATGAGCATCTCCAAACTACATTATTGTTTGGGAAAGACACTCTCGGACTTGATGAGGGTATTGTTACACTCCTATCCCACGAGTCGATGTGGAGGAAGGAAAGCGAGAGGATATCGGAGGATCGTGCCATGGTTGCATCTTCTGGTAGTCAAACTAGAAGGCGGACGACCGAAAGGCAAAATGGGTCCAAGTCAAGGGGGCGCTCATCCTTGCAAGGTGGCAAGTCGCGGGCCGTTGACAAAAGGAAATGCTATTTTTGTAATGAAGAAGGCCATATATTGAAGTTTTGCCCAAAGCTCAAAGCGAAGATAGATGAAGATAAGGAAAAATCCAAAGCGACGGTTGTTGAGAGCTCCACCGAAAATGATGGTGATTTGCTTGCGGTGACTTCTGAAGGTACGGCGCATTTTGATTGGGTTATGAATTCCGGTTGTTCATTTCATATGTGTTCAAATAAAAAATATTTTTGTTTGTATGATCCTTGTGATGGAAGTACCGTTAGGATGGCAAACAACACAGTGAATAAGGTTGTTAGCATAGGAACGGTACGTTTTCGTATGGCCAATGGAAGATTTGTGAGGTTGACCGGAGTTTGACATGTGCTGGGACTAAGGAAAAATTTAATTTCTTTGGGAATGTTACATTCAAAGGGTTGTAGCTTTGCGACAAGGGATGACGTTCTTGTGGTTTTCAAGAATGACAAAGTGATGTTGCAAGGCAAAATGACGGGCAATTTATACAAGCTTCAAGATCGAGTTGAAGTGTGGCGTGCAAATGGTGGATACCGAGCAAGAAAAAATTATGGGCATTGGGTTACACAAGTGTGGCATGTAAAGGCGCAAACAAATGAATCTTATGTGTGGAGAGCAACATTGAGAAGGAAGTGCCTCAATTGTTGTTTTTTGAAAAAATTGAAGGAAATTTGTGCGCAAGGAAGAGGATTTCTTTCGCACCAAATTTGATTTCCGATATTTTCGATTAGGCACCTAGTTGAGGGGGTGCGACGCGCCCGAGCAAGGGGGTGCGATATCACATGAGCAAAAGGGGGTGTTTGTTAGGTTTTGCCCATGTGAGGGGAAAAAAAGAAAATAATTATGAATAGTTTATTTTTAATTGGTTCGATGGTGCAGCAGTGAAATGGGTTGGCTGTTTGGCTCTAGAATCCTCTCTTTAATTAGCCGGTTGTGCTTGGAAAGTCCCAAGGAGCATTTGTTGCTAGTTCAAAAAATATATCGGCAAATGAAGAGGCGTGTGCCAGCCTTTGTCATGCCTATTAATAGGCTTACTGTGTCGTGTGTGATACGAGAGTAAAAAAAGGCAAAGAACCAAGTGAAAAGTCAAGTGTGCTGTGTGAGTGAAAGAAAAATAAATGACAGAGAGCAAATAGTGTGAGAATATTGGTGAGTGTGGGAGAGATAAAAATACCGAGAGGTTGAGAGCTAGAATAGGGTATTTTGTATCTCATTGTACTCATTTAATATTTTTTTCGCTCGGCAAACGAAGATTTTTATTAAGTTCGAAAGGTGTACATAGAGGAAAAACGAGAGCACAAAGAACAGCTCAAGGAGACAAAATGAAAAAACAAGTAAACACCCCAACATCCAACCAAAGGTTGGATACAAACACCTCGAAGGTAGGTCAAAATTTTAGTTTTCGAATCCCGTCCAAATACCCCTTAAAGTCCTCAATCGAGTATATCTTAATATCGCCTTTGATCCTCATCCACATGGCTACCCTTGTTTTAACAAGATCCGCCACAACCTGTGGAGACTTGCGAATTTATTTTAATTTCGGAAATCGTTTATTGCGTAAAGTAGTTGTATTATTAGAAAATCGCTTGTATGTTGTTGGGTGTATGGAGATACGTATACGGGTGTGTATCGGACTCTCGGAGGATGGAAAAATGTTTGTTTGAGGTTGTAACGATGTTTGGAAGTGTTGGTATTAGGCTGGGTTCGTTCCGGAGTTTGTTGAAAAAATTTCATTTTCTGTCCAACTTAAACCGGTACTGGCTGTCGCCCAGTACCGGTACATAATGTCCAGAAGTTGTGTTTTTGGCATTTTTGGAGGCTCTTGAACCGGTACTGGGAGTCGCCCAGTACCGGTACATAATGTGTTTTCTGCAGATTTTCAGCACGCTTTTTGAACCACTATAAATACCCTTTTTTGTCATTTTTCACTTCCAAAAACCACGAAACCAGATCTCAAAACCCTCTCTCACCCACCCCACTCTAATCTCACTCAAAACTCTCGATTTCAATCTCGAATCTTCAAGATCCAAGGATTTCCAACCTCAAATTCACAAGATTCTTGCATTTAGTGAACTAATGGTGAGTTTTGTGTTCTTGTTCTCACACTTTAAGGCGTACCCACATTTTTCTCTCTCTCCTCTCGATTATTGGTTGATCTTTGCTTATTATTCGTGTTTTTGGACTTTATTCACTCTAGATCTTGCATCCAAACTCGCGTGAGGCGTATTTTTGGAGGATTCAAGTTCAATCCACTTGTTAGACCTAGGGTTTTGCTCAAAATCCATCTTGGTAGGGATTTCTCTCCTTCTCTACATGTTATGTGGTGAACTCGTGTGATATTGGTGTTTGTTTGCTATATATATGGTTTGATGGACTGTTTGTGGCTTGAGGATTACGTATTTCCCATAAACACTACATGCTTGTCTTGATTGTATGATTTCCGAGTTATTGGTGACGTATTGGATAGTAGTTGGTACGCGTGGAATGGGTTTATACTATTGGTATTGATAGTAATGGTTTTGTGCGTATTGTTGAGAAGTTGAATGTGAAGTTATTGTAACACAAGGGGTGGAAACACAAATACGCAAGGGGTGGTGTTTGTTTGTGACGCAAGGGGTGAAAACACAAAGCGCAAGGGGTGGAAATTTGTTGGGAAAAGTGTGTGTGTGTGTGTGTGTCTATATTTGAAAATGCTACGATACTAGAAATGGTGTTCAAATGTGATGCATTGGACTTGCCACCTAGCTTGAATCACAATATCCATGTGTATCATCTCATGTACATATAGATTTTGTAGAGAATTTCCTACTAGGCTCTAGTAGCTCAACAAAATCCTTCTTTTTCAGGTTCGAACACAGGGCAATAGGTTGCACGACTCAGCATAGTTGGAATCAAAGATTATTTTGGAAGCTTATTTGATTTAGTTACTTGCTCATTTCAGATTAGACTTTTTTTTTTTTAATATCAAAGATGGCCTTGTAACTAGTTCTACTCTTGAATTATCTTTTGACAAAAGTTTGTAATATTCGAAACTCTTTGGTACTTGTATTTAGCTTAATTTGGGCCGTGGGGCCAAACATGTAATTGATGTAGACTTTGGCACTTCGTTTGTATTTAAGCAGGTGGGAAACTCATTTTGGGTATTATCTATTTTATGCGAGGATCTTTTATCGAAATGATTTATATATTTATGTTTAAAATCGAGGGCGTGACACAACCCAAACCAACGTAGAAGCATTGTTGAAAATATAATCATTCCACACTAGCCAAAGCAACCAAAGTGTTGCATAGAAGCAAGAATCCCAAATTTCTTTCTCCAAGTTTTGAAACCTACTTCCAAACCACCAGTTTGCCAATGTCTCGACAAATGAAGGGCACACCCATTCAACATGCCACCAATCCAAAATCAATGACCAAACAGCTCATGAGAATTGACAATGAAGGAACAAGTGTTGGGGAGTTTCCAGGTGTAGAGAGCAAGGGGGACAAACCAAAACTTGGGAATTCGTTAGAATGTTTCTGCTTCGAAGAACCGATCTTGTTGCCACTCGTTCTTGAACAGCCAACCACGAAAAAATTTTGACCTTTGGAGGGCTTAAGTTGTTCCCTAGGGAACCCAAAACGGTATTCCTTGACTGACCCAACACTAACTCCCCCTCTTTGTAAGCTGATTTTACCGTAAAGCACCCATCTGTTGTCCACTTCCACTGTAAACAATCAGGTTTGGAGGGGTCTTAAATCACTTTCTGAAGCCTTAGCTTTAGTTCATCCTCTTGTTGTTTCTCCCAGCCAAATAACACCCGTTTGGACTTCAAGTCCCACCTTCCATTTTCCACAATTTCCCCCACTAAACTATAGCTAACCAAATCATTCTGTTGATCAGAGACCGAAAAATAATCTTGGATAATCCTCTTTGAGAGCTTTATTCCCCAACCAGACATGACTCCAGAATGAAGTTTCATTCCCTGAATTGACCTGCACACGAAAACCCTCCTGAATGACCCTCCCAAGGCAACATTCAGTGTTCCCAATAGAGTATATATCCCTCCAAATTATTGAAACTGAACCTAAACTCGGAAGATACGACAACCAACAAAACTGGTCCAAATTATATTTTCCTCTAGTAACTCGAACCCAAAGAGAGTCCTTATCTTTACTAAACCTCCACCACCACTTGGCCAGGAATGCCACATTCTGTTGTAACAATTTCTTCACCCCTGATCTGCCGTTCACTTTACTTTTGGTAATCCGTTTCCAATTCACCAGGTGTAACTTCTTCTTACGCACTATATCTCCCCAAAAAAAATGCCTTTGCATTTTCTCTAAAGTTTTAGCAAGTTGTTCTCTCTCCGTGGACGTACCCGAGTTTGGGGAACTGCGTAATCTTGTGTCTCTTTTGTGTGTTTTATTTTTCGTTACACTTCCGTTGTGCGGGTGATCGGGTACTTTACCCAACACCTTTCTATATTTCACTCGCAACGAAGCGCCAATGTCTATTGCCTTACGAGCTCTCTCAAATAAGACAGAGTTTCTATTATGAATGTGAAAACTCTCGTTTTTGGCACAAGGGCGTGAGTGCATAGAGCATGAGCGTGCCAAGACTTGTAGCGCCTAACTTTTGATGAAGATTTCCGTGAATTGTGACTTCTATTTTATGAACGACTGCGTGTGATTCAAAGGTTAAAGATCACAATGTGGTTCGGGGTTTGCCACACGGTCGTGGACTTAAAATTTCCTAGTCGTATAGGAATTGGGACCCATTTTCCATCTTCGAAATTAGTATTTATAGACACAGCAGCAGTCTGATTCAGGCCTGAATCCGAAAATCTGTCTTTCTCCATCAGCTGCCATGTGTCCCATGATTGCTCCACTTTTTGTGCATGTATGTTAGTGGGTAGATTTCAGAAGTTGAGAGCAATTGATAAATCATGGGTGACGTGGCAAATAACTCCCCACTATCCCTTCTCTCATGCATTTGACACATGGCCAATTGACTTGGTCAATTGGCCTTTGAATTTTGAAAGGAAGTAACTGCCATCAAGAGTAACCAACTCCTAAAAACATGGGCTGCTCCTCACGGACCAAATCTGCGTCTTTTCTTTGTGGGTCAAACCGTGGGCTGGCTTCCACATAAATACGGGCCGAGTTCTCCATATGGGCTGCATATTTCTTGGGCCCAAATGGGAAAATACCCATGGCCCAAGGATTACCCAATTAATTACACAACTCTCGGCCCAAAATAATTAAGGAATTAATCAAAAATCCAATCCCGGCTAGCCCGATCCGTGGTGCCAAAAACGGGTATAAACATTGCCCCCCCCCCCCATGCCTTGATTCTTGATTTTTAGGATCAAGGTATGTATAAAAAAGAAAACTGTTTTTGGCATCCAAATAGGCCTTGAATCCTGTTGTAGCATACCCTCATTTGTTTTCCTTGCCTATGGATAGTAGGCATTAGGCATCTTCTATGCTCCATTCAGGCCTTGACGATATGAGATCTGTTTTCAGGCCTGAACCATTAAAGGCTCAACAAAAAGGCCTTGAAATCCGTTGGAAGGCCTGAACTTCTCCTTAAAATGCTTAGAAATGTGGTTCACGCCTAGAGAAAGAGTTTAAAGAACCTTCATACCAGCAAAAAGGTCTGCTTACACCAATAGAGTCCTATGTCCAGGCCTGGTTGCAGAGAAACGATAGCACCTTGAAAATGCCTGGACAGGATTGAAAATAGACTAAAGGCCTGAATCTCAGCTTTTGAAATTTCAGGCCTGCTTGATGAAATGAAAAGGCCTCCACCTCTGCGGAAAAGGCCTAGTAAAACTCTAATAGGGCCTACTCAATGACTGTAGGCCTTGGCCGAACAATTGAGAAATGCTTGTTCGGCCTTTGAAGGACTTTTCATTGGCTACTTAGCCATTTTTACAACCATGACATTTTTGCGTAAGCCAAGTGAATAAGACCCCATTTTGATGTGCCCCACAAATCCAATGCGGGCGTAGTTCCACAACTTTCAAGCCTACAGTTAGCCTATGCTTGCAATGCCTTTTGGCAGTTCGGACAATGCCTAAAAGGCCTTCATTAACCAGGGGAGGAGGGGGATCTCCGATTACGAAAGAATCAAGATCAAGCTCTGGAGTGTTGTCGGTTTTCTCATCATCATTCAGTTCCTCTTGTTCTAGAACGGGTGCGGCAAGCAATTCAGACCTGGCCGTAGGGCTGATGGCAGGACTGAATCGTTCTTGATTTGTATCTGTTTTCTGCTCGCTGCTCAGGACTGAATCTGGATGTGGTAACTCTTCAGACAAATAAGAAAGCTTCTGAGAGGAGAGAATGGGCTGATCTTGCCTCATGATAGGACTTTCTATGTTCTGGCTTATTTCAGGTTTGAAATCTTGCTCCCTTTGCTTTGAAACAGACCTATCTTTTTGCTCCTCTGGGCATGGAAATAGTTTACCATCCAAAAGTTTTTGGAACACTCCTGAATGTTGACTGTTGCAATCAAGCCTGAAACTATTGCCACAATCTGTATCATTCAGGCCTTGTTGCTGTTCAGGATTCCTCAAAGGCCTGAACTGGGACGTTTGCCCCCCGAGTCGAAGTCCTTGGCCTCCTTGCCCCCCGAGTGCAGGGTTGTTGGGAGCTAAGGGCTGAGAGAAACCTGGCGGCCTGATATGCTTGCTAGAAGCTTGTTTATACACATTCAGGCCTGAAGTTTGGCCTAAAGTGCTAAATGGTGACGGCAGTGGTGGAGTAGGAGTTGGAGTTGACTTCATGTCTTCAATGGCCTTTTTGGATTTGATTAGACATTCTTCAACCATACGCCTACATTCATCCAAGGGATCAATGAATTCCTGTGAGAGTCCTCCGTTGGATGCAATAGTACATGACTGAATGCCCACATTTTCTTCAACTTGGCCCTCAAAGGTCTGAGTAGAAGGATCATGGAGCCCACCATTTTGAAATTCATGCTGTTCGGGCAGGGCTGAATACATGATATGTGAATTGCCATGTGACTTGGCACTAAAGAAACGGTTTACCTTACAGCGTAATTGGCGATCCTCCTCTTCAAGCCTGTCAACTTCGTCTTCAAGCCTTTAATTAAATCGTTGTAGCGATTTTGTGCTTCAAGAAACCAATCCTCCGTAGGATTGAGTCGACACCTCTCATAATCAAGGCGGTAGACTTCGTCTTCAAGTTCGTCGACCTTATTATCGCGCCAACGAATTTCTTCTTGACATCGCCGAATCTCAACATCCAATTCAACGTATCGAATTGACATGCGAAGGAATCAGCATAATAACCCTTAAAACGACTAGGGTCCCACCGGGCGTGCCAATGAAAACTCTCGTTTTTGGCACAAGGGCGTGAGTGCGTAGAGCGCGGGCATGCCAAGACTTGTAGCGCCTAACTTTTGATGAAGATTCCCGTGAATCGTGACTTCTATCTTGTGAGCGACTGCGTGTGATCCAAAGGTTAAAGATCATAATGTGGTTCGGGGTTTGCCACATGGTCGTGGACTTAAAATTTCCTAGTCGTATAGGAATTGGGACATAAAAGAAAAACGTAACTTTATTACACCGGGATAATAAAGTTGATTACAAGGAAAATAAAAGATCCAAACTACTTGATGAAGTGAGTTTCAATGGGGTTTGAATACGTGATACTCGATAGGTTACTTTGCTGAAAGTAGGAAAGTTTTTGTAAACGTTATGCTTTGATTGGTGTTGGACCCATTTTCCATCTTCGAAACTAGTATTTATAGACACAGCAGCAGTCTGCTTCAGGCCTGAATCCGAAAATCTGTCTTGCTCCATCAGCTGCCGTGTGTCCCATGATTGCTCCACTTTTTGTGCATGTATGTTAGTGGGCAGATTTCAGAAGTTGAGAGCAATTGATAAATCATGGGTGACGTGACAAATAACTCCCCACTATCCCTTCTCTCATGCATTTGACACATGGCCAATTGACTTGGTCAATTGCCCTTTGAATTTTGAAAGGAAGTAACTGCCATTAAGAGTAACCAACTCCTAAAAACATGGGCTACTCCTCACGGACCAGATCTACGTCTTTTCTTAGTGGGTCAATCCGTGGGCTGGCTTCCACATAAATACGGGCCGAGTTCTCCATATGGGCTGCGTATTTCTCAGGCCCAAATGGGAAAATACCCATGGCCCAAGAATTACTCAATTAATTACACAACTCTCGGCCCAAAATAATTAAGGAATTAATCAAAAATCCAATCCCGGCTAGCCCGATCCGTGGTGCCAAAAACGGGTATAAACAGAATGTCAAGAACAATGGATGTCATTCTTCTAAATCTTTGCCACATCAAGCGAGGAAATTGTAAAAGACAACAACAGTGGATTTCATTCTTCTAAATCTCCGCCACTTCATTCAGCGTTTGACGTGGGTTACTCCATTGCTTATGAGCCTATTTTAAGCCATGCATACAAGAGCTCATGAAAGCCACCGACTGCCATTGAAACATAGTATGGTAGAATGTGTTACGGAAGGGCATGACTATGCAAGCGATAGCACCAAACAGGGAGGCACACCTAGCAAAAATTAGGCACAAGACAGACATGGTTGGTCAGGTAGGGCCACAAAGCAAGACAATCGTAGCTGGTCTGGAGGTACACAAAGGAAGGCTTTAATTCTAGAAAGCCTTTGACGAGAAAGAATCGTGTCATTCTGGGTCGTGATTTCCAACTCATTAACCAGAACTTTTAGCCATCCTTGGAAACTGATAAGCCCATTCAAGTTTTCCCTCGAACTAGTAGCTAAGTTGTTGAGGTTCGAGCTAGCCAAAAGTAAACTTTTTCAGGAACATATGGATTGTGACTTCGAAGCTCATATAATGGTTTATTTTGGCCCTAGGAGAATATTACGTGATTAGACTAGAAACTAAGGGCGTGTTTGATTGCAGATTTCGTTTTGGGGGGATTCGTAATGAGGTGGGATTAGGATTGGGATTGAGAATGAGGTGGGATTATTAATGAGGGGATAAATCATTTATTCATGTTTGTTTTGCACAGGATTAGGATTGGGATTGGGATTGAGAATAAGGTGGGATTGTAAATAACATGTTTGTTTTGGCTAGGATTAGGATTGGGATTGGGATTGAGGTGGATTTTTAAACTGATTTTGGTCAATCCCATGGGGATGGGATTCGTAGTAACACCCCCCCCATGGGTTGGCTAATCCCATGAGATGGGGGGATTGGTATTCCCATGGGATTTGTAATCCATGGGTTAAAAATCCAACCAAACACACTTTTTTCACTACACTTCACTTTTGGAGTCCCATCGCAAGCCCCAATCCGGCTATCAAACACGCCCTAAGAGTCCTTAGAACATGTTAAAACAAAATCATTAATATTTATAGTTTATACAATGAGTCTATATAAACATTTCGATACTCCTGTTGAACTTCATATAGATACAAATAAGCTGTCCGAATCTAAAATAATTGCAAATTGTAACTGAATCGGTGATCAGTATCGGTGAATCGTCCAATCACTTAAAAATTTGTGAATTCATTTTTAACTCTTTTTCTCTTTTTTGGTACTTCGAAAATGGTTCAACCTATTTTTTTAAGGTCAATATTTCTCCTTTTGTAGTATTACAGGTAATAAAAAAGTTATATTTATTACGAGATTGAATAGAAAATGACAAAGAAAAAATGGAATACAACCACCGTATATATCTTCTAAGGGTTTGTTCGGCGCTCATAATTCATTTTCACAAAAAGGACCATAAGTAGGATTCATGAATCCTCATCTCTTGAAAATTGCGATAGAAATTAACAATTTACCTATTACTCCACATTATTATTATATCGTCATTTAGAAGAAGCTTTTTATTGATTTAGGTCTAAAAATTTTATTTATAGTATATATTTCTGTTAACCTAATTACTATAATAAACATATGTTTTCATGCATTATAGAAATCATGACCGGATCGAACCAATTCACGATTGAAAAAATGACCATTCTGATTTTCAATTCAAGCTAATTAAATTAAGGCCCAAAAAATGAAGATAAAGATGGAAACATTATTTTATGTGGAAAAAAAACATTAGATGAGAACGATATGCATATTTTACATATATAGACACACACACACAGCTGACATGCACATTCATGTGAAGAAAAGTTAAGAGTACATTACTTTCTTTGCATCATAGATCAAGTTCTTTTTTTTATTTATGAGCGGGTTTGAACAATTTCACAAATATGAGAAACTTTTTGGGTTTTTGTTTGCTTTGGAGAAATTAAAATCTGCGAATGATGATTGCTTGAAGACCTATTGTTCGAACCTTGAAATTTTTGTACGACATTGAGCTTTCTGATATTAATGGGAGAAACTCACTTAATTTCCAATTCGAAAGTCATGAAGGAAGTTTTACCTAAATAAACAAAAAGCCAACGGAAGTACTCAAATATTTTAAACTTAATGGGTAATAGTTTTTCAAATGAGTGTATTACTTGTCAGATGTTATTGACTATATATACCAGTTATTGTAGTTATGGTTGCCTCTGGATGGAAAATAATAATTTGAAGTTAAAGTTGAATAAATCTTATCTTCGATCAACAATGTCGCTAGAAAAGTTGAATGGAATAAATATGTTATCTATAAACACCCCAATTTGGCCTAACAATTATTTCAAATCCCACCTTGGAAACCATCCTGATGATGAAGTGATTAATTGTTGATTGACTTCTCGTAAACCTGATGACTTTTGGTGAGTACTTTTAGCCACTTAGAGAACCCAATTCAGAGCCAAACAGCCTTTCAGACAGAAATACAGTATCCTAGGAAAATACATCTGTCGGCCGCAAGATCGATCTCACAGCCCCCACTTCTGTCCATCACCCGTGGAATATGGTGTTTGAAATTCTTCCTGAGAGATTGATTCCTCGCCCGCGAGATGCATTCCTCGACCGCCAAATCCTTCTGGCGGCCACCAGATCGTCCTTTCTTTCAGAATTCTAAAATGTTCTGTCATCGTTTGATCCGTGCTCAAAACTGTAGCAGCCATTCTCTGATTCTTAAGGGCTATGAAAGAGATTCGGAATAGCGATCTTGTTACCCACCATTTGATTCACGCCATTTGATTGGTCGGAGTGAGTCACCAATTGCCTATATTAAGAGCATCAGCAGTAGAATAAGCAAATGTGAATAATCAAAACATGCCACATCAGATTTTGATTATTCATTCAGAGGTTGCTAAAGTTAGCAATGTCAAATCCCACATTGGTTATTTTTTGTCCATAATCAAAACCAATGGGCCCTCCAAAAATTTTCCCTTCATTTCATGCATATTTTTTGAAAAAGCGATTTTTGTAGGGAAAAAACAATTTATGTTAGAAACAGTTCAAAAATATATATAATTTTTCAAAACAAAAAACAGTTTTTTTTAAAAAACACACTTTGTTCACTTAAAAACTGTAAATACAATTTTGAAAATTTTGAAAGAATAGTATTTACACAAATAGTTTTGAAATTTTAAAAACTATAAATACAGTTTTTTTTTAAAAGATTTTGTGTAAAAAATAGTTTTTTGAAAAACACTTTTTATTTACTTACAGTTTTTAAAATTTTTGTTTTCTGTAAAAAAAAGTTTCTGAAAAAAAAATCTGAAAGTTACAGTTTTTTAAAATTATTTTTTGAAAACATTCTTTTGAGAGAGAGAGAGAGAGAGAATGGAAGAGAGAGAAGATTTTTGTATAATGTTGGTGTGCTTGATTGAGAGATAAATTTTGGTTATTGACAAAACATTGCTAGCTTTGATTATTGAAGAGTCAAAATTTGATGAGTTGTTAAGAGGTTGTTAGGTTTGGTTATTCCAATATGAGCACTTTTTTGATCGAACATTGCTAATTTTAATAATTTTTTGTTTTGCTTATTCCACTGTGGATGCTCTAAGAGGCACTTAGGGTTCGAATACACACACAATTCATCCTCTCTAATCATGATACTCTGCAAAAATACTCTCTTATACCTCCCTTACAAAAGCCCTAAAATTCCGAAGGCAGCCGCAACCCAAGCAATCAAACCCCGAAGTACAAACCCTAACTCTAGGGTTTCGAGAAGGAAATCAGTCAATCACCCTCAATCCGAAACAATTATGCATTGAGGGATCAAGGTGGTGAGGCCCATGGGCCTATGGTTTGATTCATTTTCTGTCTTTATACTTTAATCGTAGTGTTTTGATTTCTTGTTAAATTGTTTGTATTCTAGTATGAGGAAGAATATCGGCTGGGACCTCGTTCCCACGTCCGGTACATCAATCCAGTGGGATCCCACGGCCATGACATCTAGTCACCTGCCGTGGAATCAATTCTCTGGGATAGCCTGTCGTTTCCTGTTTATTCTATTTGCATGCTTTAATTACTGTCTTGGGTCCCCATAGATTGTTTAAAGGATTAAAACCAGTTTATGAGTAAGAATTAAATAAAGCATGCAAGCATTAATCGTATATCGAATATATGATTATCTGGGCCGGTCTCACGACTGGGCAAATAGGGGTGTCTAACACCTTCACCTTATTGTACTCTTGGCTACTTTCCCCAGAATCTCTACCTGCTTTTCCTAATTTTTATAAATTAGGTGGCGACTCTATTTTGATGATAACCGCTATCGTATGGAGATATTCCTAACCATGGGAATGTCCATGATTTTGGTTTATGAAGTGGAATTAGCGAAGAGGATACCTGTATGGCAACGCTCCATTTGGGAGGTGTCTACATTATCTATTTAAGTTGATAGGGTGGATAAGCTAGATTATGAGAGCTTACTACTTTTGTCGCTAAAATTGCAAGAAGGTTGATATTTAAGTAATGGAATGATTATTTGATTTTTTAGTATTATGGTTTACAATATCTGAAGTATTTTAGCTTTGAATTTTTTTTATTTGTCTAATTTTTTCTTACAAATAGGCCACCTTTAAAAAGTTCGTATCAAGCCCCTGAAAATTTAGAGTCGTCGGCCTTTCATACCAAACATATAAAAAGAAGTGCACCATTGAGTTTCCGCTATGGACTAATGTACTTGTTTTTCCACTATTCAAGACAAGTCATTTCTTCTAACAAAATGGACTAAATGACATTTTTCGCGGAAATGATGAGTTTCTACTAATTTTTTTGTCTTCACCCAAATGGCAAATTAAAGACACCTTGTTTTCAAATAAGGGTTTGTTAATTCATTTTGTAAATGAAATAAAAAAGAAATTAACTTCAAAGGGCACAATTGCTTACATTGAACACATTATTGCAAATAATCTAAAAGCATTTTTTCCAAATGGGGCTTCTGTTGACCTTTTTTTTTTTTCAAATTTGAGAGTTCTCGGTTTTTTCTATGGGGTTTGGACTCTCTCAATTTGATCGATGTACCTCCTTTGACTGAGTATATATAATTCACAAGCCCCACTAACTGAATAAAATATAAGACTTGGAATGTCTAGCTATTTTTAAGAATATGTTTGAGGACCTCAAACAAGAGGCTTGTTTGTCTTTAATTAGGCCATAATTACTTGGTTAAGTAGAAATAAGAATGATCATTTTGTCTCACAGCGAACCAAGTAGTCTAGTGATATATTCTTTACTCCTAGCAGAGAGAGATGATTTATTAAGTACTAGTGCTTGCCCGTGCCTACGACACTACGCACCAGTTCAACCGGATTGAAAAATGGAGCACTTAATTTTTTAATCACATTTTTTATGTGTGAACAGTGAACGTGTGTGCCGGCGTGTGTGAATGTGTGTGCATGTGCGTGGTGAATGCCACATAAGACAAAGGGTGCCACATAGGACAACCCTTCTGTTTTATTAGATAGATAATAAAATCTTGAACTCTTAATATTTAAACTGTAACGCCCCGACTTTTCGGGTGTAAAATAAAAGGATTTCTTAAGAAAATTTTGCTAAATAAATATGATTTTCCAAAAATAAAGATTTTACTAATACAATCTCAAGATAGATTTACGGAATCAAAATACACTAACTTCAGAGCTGACTCTAATCTTGATACGAATCCTAAGCATCCTCGATCTTCGTTACTGATATTCTTTCCGTGTCGAACTGCATCATCGTTGAATCTTCTCCATTGAATCCTGCGCCTTCTAGCAAATTGATCGCCGAAGCAATCGATTTGCCAGGATACAGACGTATCCGTGAGTGATAAATCACCCAGTAGAATAATCCAACCCAACCACCCCTCTTACAATTACAGCTAGCAAGTAAAACAGGATAATCATGATGCGAATAAGTAAAACAGAGATTTTCACGTCAACCAGTTCATTACTATCCATTAGCCTAACGTGTGATCCAAAATCTCCCTACGAGATCTTTCCTCCCCAGCCGCTAGCCATGCTCGGTCCCATGAGATCACTTCCCTTTGCTGTCGTAGATAACCTAAGTTACAATACTACAACAATGGGATAGCTTATCATGCCTGAATCACAACTAGGGTTCGCCTATCTTATATACCACATCACAATCATTTCTCATTCACCACTGGACACACGCCAGTCTGTCAATTCACCACTGGACACACGCCAGGACATCAATTTATTCCACTGGACTCTCGCCAGGACATCATCACAAAACATCACTGGACCATCCGCCAGGTTTTATCGTCACAAAATATCGCTGGACCTCTCGCCAGGTTTTATCAACAGAAAACATCTCTAGACTATCGCCAGGTTTTATCAACATAAAACGTCACTGGACCACCGCCAAGTTTTATCAACAGAAAACATCGCTGGACTACCTCCAGGTTTTAACATCACAAAATATCGCTGAACCACCGCCAAGTTTTATCAACAGAAAATATCGCGGGGTCACCTCCAGGTTTTATCAAAATATCACTGGGCTTACTTTGCCAGGTTTTATCAAAATATCATCACAGACATCACTGGGCTTACTCTGCCAGTCTTAAATCATCTCCGGGCTTACTCTGCCGGTTTTAAATCATCACAACCATCACTGGGCTTACTCGCCGCCTTAAATTTTCGGGCTTACTCTGCCGGTTCTAAATCATCACAACCATCACCGGGCTTACTCGCCGCCTTAAATCATTTCGACTTACTCACGGGTTCTAAATCATCACCGACATCACTGGGCTTACTGCCAGTCTTAAATCATATCACAAATCTCATCAGATCTCAAATCATGCCCAAGCAATCTCTAAACAGAAAGAAACTTCACAATTTATCCATTACTTAGCATCGTCTACGTGATTTCTATTTCATATACCACCCCATGTCCCTAGGGTCCAATCTAACATTCAAATGAAGCATTAACACAATATCATTCTCAATAATAATTAAAAACGAATAACAAACGGATCAAACCAATTATTAAACGATGCAATCACATAACTTTTTATGACTGGGCCGTTGCCCTTAATCTCGTATGGTTACAAAGTCATTAAGAATGTAAGAATTATTTAATAAAGATTTAAAAATAATTTTCTAGACTTTTGTTAATTAATTATAAGTAATTAAGTTAATTAAACACTAATTACATACATTAATTAGGTAAAAATATTTAAATAATTATCGTAACCTTAATAAAGGTCTTAACAGTCCCCTATAATGAGTTCGAGTGCTAGAAGTTGGGTTTGGATGCTCACGGAATTAATTTAAACAAAAAGATTAAATTAATAGACTAAACAAGCATAAATAAACAATAAATAATTAAATAGTTGGAAATATTTTTATATTTACAGAATATCATTATAGGGCTGTAAATAGTCTAAATAAAATTATTCGGAATTTTAGACCTCCTGAATAATATTTTACGATATTATCATTAAGAAACAATGCTTAAATAATAATAAATAGTAAATCAAATAAATAAAATTTTATTTTAATAACATATCACCTTTGAACTGCCAGGAGTCCAGGAAAAATATTTTCGATGTTAAAAATATTTTTTATAAGGTCGTTATTAATTTTCGTTTATAACTTTAGTTAAATATTAAATAAATATCTAATAATGTTAATTAACCACGAACTCAGCAAGGTATGACCTTTAACAAGTTGGAAATCTAGGAAAAATAGTTTGGGGATTTATAGATTAGTTTACAAGGTCGCATTGATTTTTAGTTCACAAACGATTACACAATTACAACTAAAAATTGCATAAATATAAGATTAAATAAAAAAAATATGAAACTAACAAGGTATGAACTTTAGAGTATGGGCAACCTAGGATAAAAATTTCGAGATCAAATACGATGTTTAAAAGGTCGCACAATCGATTCGACACGAAAACAACACCAACGCGCGGTCTGGCCGAACGGAGTTCGCGGCCGCGAACTCCGTTCTGCTGGTTCATGCGGCTGGAGTTCCCGAAGTTCGCGGCCGCAAGGTCGCGGGCTGTTTTGGATTTTTTTCGTTTTTCTCACTCGTTTCAATGCATGGGACTACGGGGGTCATTGGGTTATGTCTATAAACACTTAATATACTTAGAGGAGGCCTCGGATTGAATTATAGTACCTCGAATCGGATTGAATTTGTTTTCGATCGAAACTTGAACGTTGGAGAAGACGACTTCGGTTTCGTCGATCGGGGAACCTTGGGGTCGAATTGGTTGATGAATAGTGACGCTCTAGGTTGTAGAAGACAATTGGATCGATCAATTCGGATCTCAGAGGGCCGAAACTATAAAACCCACTTTTCTCTCTCTCTTTCTCTCTCTAAAAATCTATGGATTGTAATTGGTTTCTCTCTGATTTTCCTCTCCTTTCTGACTCCGTGGAAGATGGTGAGTGTTGTGTGTGCCCTAGGGTCGGAATAGTTATGTATTTATAAGAGAATTTTGATGTAGAAGGATTAAATCGAGTCCTAACGGGATTGGGTTTCGAGATGGACGAATTTAGCTCGGTTTAAAGGCTACGGAGGTGATAGAGGTCGAGTAGGAGTAGGAGAGGGAGAGATATACGAGTTGCATGCATACATGCATGCAATAATAAAATAATTAAATGAGATAATGAGAAAGAATAACTATTTTTTTGTAATTATCTAATACTTATTTAATAAGAAAAGTATTATTTTTAGAATTAATTGATACCTTTTAATATTTTTATTAAAAAAAAATTGGGTCGAAAATTCGGGTCGTTACATAAACCCTCACCACATATAAGCACTAACTAGCAGCAAATCTGTGCTATGCACGGGAGCCATAACACGCAAAATAATTAAGTTTTGAAATATACTTTCAACCATTATATTTTCAACCATTATATTGTTTTATTTCTTTTATTTAACAAAAAAAACTTGTAGGAAAACCGTGCTATGCACTGGAATCGGAACACGCAAAATAATTAAATTTTGATGTAAACGTTCATAGTATAAAGTGGGAAGTTAGCAATTATTCTTTTTGCCTCTTTATTTTATAGAAATTCTTTTTTTTTTTTTTGATCGGGAACAAAATTTTATTAAAACTCGACAAATAGTACATCGAGAAGGCCAAACTCTAGATGCAAGGAAAACTTGGATCATAGAGCAGGCTAAAAGAAAGGAAAAGAATAAGAAAATTACATTCAACAGGGAACAGGCCGGGTTGAAAGGAACCTTATAGGAAATGGATCCATCCTGAATTAAAGACTTTCATTGCTCGAAAGGACTACAAACATCATACCAGGACATCTTGTATTACCAGCCAAACAGCCACATCAGCTTCAGAACTCTTAGGAAAAGGACTAACTCCATAGCATCCACAAGCCAGCCATCAAAGAAGACCAGAAAATTCAACAGATTTCATTAGCCACCTAAGGCAGCCCTCTAATAGCATCAGCATCACAGCACAGTAGTAATTCTCACAGCATTCAACCATAGCAAAAAGAGAAAAAAAATTTCTTATTTAAGCTTTCTTATATAAAAATTTATTTATTCGGCTCTTGGCTTAACGGCTTGTGGAGATTCATTCGGTTCTTGGCCTAGTGGCTTGTAGGGTGGCAGTGGCTTTCAGGTGACTGTCTCTTTGGCTGGCGGTGGAGCTGTCTTGGTCGTGGTGGCTGGCAGGGATGTTGGCTAGCAGCAAAAGTTGTAGTCAGTAGTTAGGGTTTTGAGTCTTAATGGTCTGGGATTGTCCCATTATTTGGATTTTTAGGCCCTCTAGGTGTTTGGTCTTTTAATTTCTTTATCTGGGCGTTTAGGCCATCGGGTGTGGGCTTTGTCCCAAAGGGCTTCCCGTGTTTGGTTTCTTGCCAAACTTGGGGATTGGGTCTCGGATAGGCATAGGATTAATCTTAGCGTTGTAGATCGTTTAGGTCTCGGGTTAGGATTTTGATGCCATCATTCCTTGCTCCTATTAATCTTTGTAATATTTTCAGAGATTAACGAAATTCTTTTGCCTTTCAAAAAAAAAAAAATTTCACCTATACAAAGGGAACTTTTGTAAATATCTAATATTTTTCATGTGACTATGTGAGTTATTTTTCCAATTAGTTAGACATTACAATAGAGAAAAAAATCTCTAGTTTCTTTTTTTCATGCAAACCTTGCCACAACTATTTTTTTTTTTAACGGCAACAATAATTGCCACGATCGACTTTTTTTAATCGGCAACCTTGCCTCAACTATCAGACCATTTTGATAGTTCCTTGATTCTTCCTCGATGTGAAGGTGTATTCACCAAGTCTATATATCTCGTTTGCATCTTGTTGGCCATCACTCTCGAGAAATTTTTGGATGCCGGCCGAGCGGGCACCATGTGGTCATGGGTGGAGCTATGTTGGGGTCCGGGGGGTTCCGGTCCCAGCTCCCCGAACGTCCGATTTTTAAAATTTTTATTTTGTATGTAACTGATTTTAAATATCAAAATAATAATTATTCGCGTATAGTTACTTATAATCGCAATAATTTTGGTTCGATTTGGTAAAAAGACCGGTTATTTTGCATCTCATTTCCCAATTTCTTTCATAAATAAAAAAAATAAGCACATGAGAGTTGATGTAGTCTAAAGAATGCTTATAATTTATTGGAGCATGAGTAGGGATATGAGAAACCTACCAACATCTTTGTTCATGTCATTAAAGTTTCGCTCCAACGCCAACGACGACCATGAATGCTTGTAATTTCTTGGAGCATGAGTTGGGATATGAGAAACCTGCTAACATCTTTGTCCATGTCATTAAAGTTTCGCTCCAACACCTCATTCTCCGATACTCTTCCTGCACAGTATTTAATCAGTGTTAATTATTAGTGTTGGATTTATAACAACACTAGGTGAGCTGCGCGTGCTAGCACGCAAAGTCTCATGCCTGTGAATTTTGTGTCTGTGATGTGTCGTACCTGTGAATTTTGTGCCTGTGATGTGGCAGTATGTTTTATTAGGAATTTTTCGGTGTAAATTGAGGTAAAATAATACGGAGTAATGAATTATTGGCTCCTGATAGCATGAGATTGTCGTGCCTGTCGTTCTTTTTTTGGTAAATTCAGTTCATAGTATAATATGGATGGTAGTATTTACGTTGTTCCATAACTAAACAAATGTGAATGAAATGGTGGCTTAAAACATTACTGGTACGTACATGAGTATTTCACAACCAGTTGAATAGTTACATGGGAAAAAATTCAGTCTTAGAAGAGACAACTGAAAAATAATAATCATGAACCTAACCAAGAAATCCTATAAGAGGTACCACACGGAAGGATTCTTTATATCTATCAACTGGGTACAACTAACAACACATGAGCTTTTTGCTTAACTATTGGCAATTTAGTATCGACACAAATCATTCTAAACAATATACTAATTTGATGAATGCCGAAGTGTCATGATCTCTCGAAGCTCACTTTCTAGCCATGTGCTATCCTGTTCACCTGGGATGCAACCCCAAGTTTTGACACTAAACACAATAAAAAAAAAAACTAATCAAATTAGTGATTCCAAGTCCAGGCTTCATGAATCTGTAGCTACAAGAAAATATGCATCCAAGTAAACGAATTGGTCATCAATTTCTTAACTCATAGGTTAACAAGATCAATGCTACCAACAAATAACAAGTTCATAGGTTCATGCAAACCAAAAGATTTGTTTTTAAAGTTTCAGGATAGTGAAGCTATAACAATCAAAGCAAAAGCATACTTAAATAACCAACGAGTTGTGTTAAACATCTAATGAATAGACCACACTAATCGACTTATTTGCATCGACAGCAGCGTTTATAAAAATAGTCGGTCATATGCCTTTTATTATGACCTCATAAAATTAGTTCGGGAGCCCATGGAATGAGTGTTGTCAACAACTTTGCAGCTTCATTCCCTCCACGGTTTTTGCTATACAACATTAATAAGAACGTTCATAATTCAAGCACACCTGTGCCTAGAAATTTCTCCAAAGGTGCTCCAAATGAGCACTATTTTGGCCTGTTTGATTGGGAAAAACAAATGGGGTCCACCTTGTGAGGTGTTGTCCTCTAATCCCATGGCTAAACAAACAAGGGGTGTCGGATTGATATATGTTTGGGACTACTGGGGTAAACAGTCCCCCCCATATGGAAGACCATTGTACCTCACCTCCCCAGCCTTTGGATTAATCCCAAGACCTAAGCCAACCTTCAGATTATCTTACAAATTCATCCAACAACCAATATTAATACTCAAAACCTACCCCTTATCTGACTGGGATAGGAAAAAAAATGTGGATCTCCCAGTATTAAATTAACTAATCCCATGTCATTAGTTTATGCCCCATGTAAGAACAACTTACAACTTCTTCTCATTCAGTATTAGGATATAGAATCAAATTCTAATAAACAATATGTGTATATATCCATCGATGGCGAAAAACATAATTATGAAGTATCCATACAAGTTTTGGAGAGTGCCCTTATCCTATTGAGATGTTCATCTTTGATCTTGAAAGGTGTATCATTCAAGTCCATGGTTATCCTCTGGGCACCAACCATATTCTTAGAGTTGATACTGGCCAATGTAAACTCAGAAAAGCCATCCACTTGAGCAATATCCATTGCCACTTTTGCTTCCATGGGAAAGAGAAGTTTTGGTAATCCAACAGAGAATGATTAGAATTTTCTTGCGTAGCTGCAATACTTTAACACCTACTTTAACACTTGGCCCTGAAATTAACCACTGGACCGATCATCAATTGCTCATGAGGGGAAAGTTCAAAGAAATGAGACACTTTGGCAGTTTTTTCGTGGTTTCATTTGAGAACTTGGTCAGCTAAGGAGATTTTTTTTGGGCTATGTGGATGCAAAACATGGAGGGGATGCTTTCACATTTTTTTTCCCCTCCAATAGCTACTGATGGATTTTTCCCTTTCTACAAGACTTGATCTAATTTGCAAAGACTCCAGCAAGCCACACAAACTCCAGCAGTTCATACTTATCTTTTCCATTTTCAAACTTTGATCTTCTAATATCTTTCATATACCCACCATTAAAAAATAACAGTCGTGGTTGACAAGCTATGAAATTAGAACTGCTTTCCATCCAATAAAACCCACACAAAATAATTTAAACGCACAAACCTTCAAAACAGCCAAAAAAAGGAAAAGAAAAAGAAAACGAACGTGATTAATCGACGACGAAAATCCAACATCAAAACCCTCGATCACCAACGAAAAAGCCCTAAACACTCAACTGCACACCGAAATCAACCTTACGAAAAAACATGCCAAAAAAACACGCAACTGCAGAAACACACGTCCATAAATCGACATACAAAAGAGAAATCCAAGAAACAAGAACCGAACCTGAAGGAACGAGTAACAACCGCTGATTTCACCACCGGATGAATGAAAGGAACATCAGAAAATCACGAAGTCTACGGCAAAGAAACCCCCCCCAATAACGCCACCGTCTGGCCGCTTAGGCTTTCTTCTTCTTCTTCCGTTCTTTCGTCGATGTCCAACACTGTCGCCTCTCTCTCTCTGCTATCTGCTCCAAACCAGACAAAGGAAAGGAAAAGGATAAAGCGGAGACGTGGCTTGAACCCCCCAATAACGCCTCAGCGTCCGTCGCCTAGGCTTCTTCTTCTTCCGTTCTTCTGTCGGTGTCCAACAGTCTCCTCTCTCTCTCTCTCTATCTCTGCTATCTGCTCCAAACAGGCGAAGGGAAGAAAAAGGTGAAAGTGGAGACGTGGCTTCATCTAGCCCACGTCCTTCACATGACGCGAACAGACAAAAACGCCCTCGGTGCCTAAACCAGTGGCTCCCCAATTGAGGGGCACAATTGGAAAAATTGTACAAAAATGGCAAGCCGTTTCAACGTTTTTAGTTTTAAAGCTTAGATAAACATCTATGAATATAAGCTTGATGCAAAATTGAATAAAAAAGAAGATGAAAGAGACAAATTTATACAGAACTGCACAGCAAATGACATTAGTTGTGTTTGTGTGCGTGCTTCATTTCTTACCGAGATTTTCTTCTCTTTTTTTTAAAACTCTACCAGGGAAAAAAAATAGTGCCGAGCGGGTACCACGTGGTGCCCGTTCGTGCATCCGAGCTGTACATTTTGTGTTTGAACGGCTCAGAAAAGGAGAGAGAAAGTGTTTGGGTGGAAGGAGAAAGAGGGTTTTAATCCGAACCGTCTGAAAATGAATCGGACAGTTCGGATGCGCCGAGCTCCGAACGGGTGCCAAGTAGGCAATACCCGCTCGGCACTGAAAAATTTCTCCTACAGAAATGAGATAGGAGCATTTATTATGTAAGCTCGATTGTCGAAAAAAGAAGTGCGGAAATTATTTTTTATCTCCAAAATGAGGAATGTAATCGAATTGTTTAGAGAAAAAAGCTCCTTTTGGAAAAAAAATCCAGAAGCACTGGACAGCCTTTTGTGTTTTTGAAAAGAACAACCGTGTATAGTAGGAATCTCACATGGGTGGCATATCATCAATGAACGACTTCTCTCTCTCTCTCTCTCTCTGCAACTCCAATTGTCTCCTCTCGTCCCTTCATTTCAACAAAATCATCAATATTTAAAGGAATGATGATGAGGCGAGTGGCGTCACTCGACGAAATGATGAGACCCCTGACGTCCTCGCTTTACCCATAAACTCAACGAACAAAACTCAAAGCCACCACACTACCATTCATCCCTCTCCTCATCCTTCCCCACCGCCACCGCCACCGCCGTCGCGCCCCGCCGTGGCTTGGATCGGCCGGACGAGTTTCACACGGTCTACTCGTACATTCATACAAACATAAAGCTATTATATTGATATATATACGTATAGATCTAATCATAGCTGTAAAGATAGAAGGGGCGGTGATGAGAGGGAGCTTGCTGGGGCGTCGGACGGCGACGAGACTGCGGCAGGTGGCGATCTCCGCCGTGAAATCTGCCAAGATCAAGTTGTTGCTGTGTTGCTGCGTGTTGTTCGCTTTTTTCGCCACCCGTACGACGCCGTTTATGGGATGGGCGGATCACGCTGCTTCTCTTAATTCGTTCTCTGGTTCAAGGTGCGTTGTTTTCCGTGTAACTATATAAATAATTGTTTACTTTGTTAATTTGTATATTAGTTTTAACACTTGTGTTAATTGGGATATTGCGTTCTTCAATGGTGGAAATAAGGCATCTCTGAGGTGTTATCAACTCATTTGTCGTCAGTACGTTTGGAGCTTTGCTCCCGCTTTAATTAGGCTCCCCACTTGTGAGTGGTGGAATTGAGCCCCATGATTAGTCAAGTTGTTGGCCTGCCATCCTAAGTTATCCAAAAAAATGGTGGAAATAAGGGTTTTTAAATGAAAAATAGCAGCTTGAGTTCTTTTCCCTATAATAATAATAAGGCTGATTTTTTAGTTGTTTCCTTGTTTGGCCTATAGTGTAGTGGCATAAGGTTCTGCATCTTCTGAAAATGCCTTTTTAGGTTGATGCAAAACAGTTGGGACCAATTGATTCAATTTTGTTTTCTACTCCAAAATTAGAAAGGGATATACTCAACCTAGAGTTTGAAATCAACTTAACTTTGTAATCATGCTGATTGAGGTTTAATTGGTGCAAATGGCATGCGGGAAGAGGAGAATTTGATTGCAGGGATTCTAGAAGGGTTTGTAATCGGAGTACAATGCATGATAGGATCTGTGGAAAGGGCTTATGAATGGGAAGTGGAAACTTCACTGCACTGCAGTTTGTGAGTTTTGGTTTCATAGTTGTTTATTTGTTTTTCTAATCATTTCTTTAATTATTTGAAAGGGACGGGTGTAAAAGATCGACCCATGTAGATTAATCACTCGTTGCTCTGGTAGAATTGAACCTTCAAGTAACTACATAAAGGATTTGGAGACCCAACAATCATCTAGGAGTCATTTTGTTTCCTTTAACCAGATAAGATGGAGTACTAACAACTTTGTTGATAGCCCCAATGCTGATCTAGGTTGAAAATTGAGGTTAGAATAGAACTTGGTTGGAGTTTCGAGTTGGCTCCCGATATTGCCATATTGGAAACTTTTTTGGGTGCCACCAATTGGGCAGATGTAAAATTCTTATTCAAAAACAAGTTGTGGATGCTAGTATTGAAGAGAGTGCTAAATTCTCACTCGGTATTCTTATTGTTTGGGCATTTACTCTTTTGACACACCTCTGTCGATCGCCCTGTTTCCATTTTTTCATGGTCTCTACACCCCATTACCAACACCACCGCCCTTACAACACAAATAGGTTTAAATTTGTGTTTGGAGAGGGCTATTAGAATTACGGGTATTAAGTGTGAACCACTGTATTTAGAGAGTAAAAATAAATTTTATTTTGATCATATAAAAGATAATTTTTTGCCATCGTTAGCTGTTTCTATTCTTCCTTCTGTAAAAAAACATGCTTTCTTATTCCAGATTGTATTACAGGAGGGGATATGCTCTTTTGATAAACACGTGGAAGAGAAATGATCTATTGAAGCAATCAATTTCTCACTATACATCATGTCGTGGGCTTGATTCAATACGCATTGTGTGGAGTGAGCCTAATCCTCCATCAGATAACCTTGTTAAACTTTTAAGCCAAGTTGTTCAGTCAAATTCTAGAGATGGCCGACAAATTGAGTTGAAATTTGACATCCATGAAGAAGACAGCCTGAACAACAGGTTCAAAGAACTTAAAGATTTGAAGACAGATGCTGTCTTGTCCATCGATGATGACATCATATTCCCTTGCTCTACAGTGGAGTTTGCTTTCAGCGTTTGGCGAACTGCACCAAATGCAGTGGTGGGATGGGTGCCGCGTATGCATTGGATTGAAAAACTGGTATGTGTTTGTTTTATGTCCTTTTCTTCTTACTTGGGCTCCTCACTTGTATTCTCTTTTGTTTTTTGTTTTTTTCCTGACAATTCATCACCCTGTCACTAAACTCCTGCAACAATATATGTTTGTTCTCCATTTCTGAAATTGATCAGCAATTTTTAAAGCTCTCTATGTAAAATACTCTAGCATTGGACAGTTTTGGCGGAAATTGCATTCCTGAGTCATTATGATTTGGCTGTGATGATTAGAGCTGCCTTGGTGGACTCTCATGCAATGCCTGCTACTTTTTCTCCTTTCAATTATACAATTTGTAGGAGTAGTGAATTCCCATGCTCTTATGCCATTGTGTCATTGTTCAGAATCATGCTATCTTTCAGAGAGGTCTTCCACTGATGTGTCTGGAATGGTTACAAGTTGCCAACGTCTATGCTTGTTCTGTCATGGTATAGGTCATTTATAATAATGAACGAAATCAATGACACAAATTAGGGTTGGTTGAGAATCAATGATAACAGGGAAAAGTGTAATTGTTGTTTTGGTTTGTTTTCACTATATGAAGTATGAATGGATTGGACTTCCCGGGCAAATGCCTCTTGTTTGGTATTTATCAGTTTCTTTTAACACTTTAGGTTACGCTTTGATGCACAAGTGATGAATTTGGTACAAGAAACCTAATATTCAAGGGTTGTGAGCTATGCAACGATAGGGATGGTGGTGGAAGCATTATTGATTTGTTTTAGCAACCAATTTTGTCAAGTGTACAATGCTATATATATCCTTCGCGGAGTAGATGGTTTTTAACTGATATTCGTTTTGCGATTAGTTGTTGAAAAAATATGTGCTCTGCAAGCATAAAGAAGAAATGTAAAAGACGTTATGTGTTTATTCTCTGGTTTTGTATTTTGAACATGTATGATTTTAACATGTATGACACTACAGTACTCGGTATCCTCGCTGTCCTTCTTTCACTCTATCCTCACAGTTATTTCTTGAACATATTGGCATTGTACTGAACCCGTAAAGTTGCAAACTGTTTTTCGATGAATTTTGGCATCGGATACATCACCCTCGATATGATTTTTTCTATTCGACACTTCTATCAACCTGTAATATGACCTGGTAGCTCATTTTACATCCAAATGAATTCACTTCTGGCACTTTGGCAAAAATAATCATGGAGAACATGGTATAGAGCTGGAATATGTGGTTTGGTGTAAATTTGATACCTATTCTCTACCATTGTCTCTGCACATCCTTCAAATTACACATTTGTTGACTAAAATTCTTAAGGGGTTACAAACCTTGGTGTTGTATGAGTAAGCTAGCTAGAGCAAAACAGTTGATGCTGTACTTAAGGTCGGTAATCATGGAATACCATTATGCAGTTGTATATGCTTGTAATAGGCATACCTTACAATCAGACAGCCACAGACCAAGGTGGCAAAAATTAATTTGTCGAACTTGCATTATAAACCAGGATACTTTCATGCAGAATGGCAATGCTGGTCGTTATATATATGGAGGATGGTGGTCTGTTTGGTGGACGGGTACATACAGCATGGTACTCTCCAAGGCTGCGTTC
This sequence comes from Rhododendron molle, assembly GCA_025413875.1. Classification (NCBI taxonomy): domain Eukaryota; kingdom Viridiplantae; phylum Streptophyta; class Magnoliopsida; order Ericales; family Ericaceae; genus Rhododendron; species Rhododendron molle. Next base: position 25,497,956 of record CM046390.1, read on the forward strand.
TTCCACAAAAAGTATCTCAGTCTGTACACGAATGAGATGCCAGCATCCATTAGAGAATATGTTGCCAAGAACAGGTTCTTCTTGAGACATTCTTCTTTAAACATGTTTTCATTGTTGGTCTCTATTTTGTTGTACCTAGCTGTACTTCTATTGACTGTGAAGTAAATCCACCAGGAACTGTGAAGATATTGCTATGTCTTTCCTTGTTGCAAACGCAACTGGTGCTCCCCCAATTTGGGTGAAAGGTAATGATATATCCTAACCGTCGAATTTTTTTTGTCGATTTGATTCTTTTGTTTCATATTCTCGTACCTTTGTCTTTGCTGTTGTATGCATGCATGATGTGGAATTAATTTTTAAGTTGTTGCTAGTGATCAGTAAGGGAAACGAGTGAATTTCCAATCACTGTCGGATTGCATCAAGGGTCAGCCTTGAGCCCGTGCCTCTTTGCCTTAATTATGGATGAATTGACTGGACAATTTCAGGAGGATATCCCTTGCTGTATGATGTTTGTAGATGACATTGTCCTCGTAGATGAAACCGCTAGAGGTATTAATACGAAACTAGAAATTTGGAGAGAAGCATTGGAGTCAAAGGGTTTTCGAATAAGTAGGAGTAAAACTGAGTATATAGTGTGCAAGTTTAGTGGTACCAGCAGTGTGCTTGAAGAAAGAGTGATGATCCAAGACTAGGAGATACCTAAGAGTGATCATTTTAGGTACTTAGGCTCAATTATTAGTAGTGATGGAGAGATTGCCGATGATCTGACCCATAGGATCCAAGTGGGGTAGCTCAAGTGGAGGAGCGCTACTAGTGTACTTTGTGACAATAGGGTACCCACAAAATTGAAGGAAAAATTCTATGGAACTGCCATCAGACTAGCGATGCTTGATGGGACAGAGTGTTGGCCTATTAAGAAACAACAGGTGAACAAGATGAGTGTAGCGGAAATGAGAATGTTGAGGTGAATGTGTGGTAAGACTAAACGAGACAGGATTACAAATGAAACGGTTCGTGAGATGGTAGGTGTAGCACCTATAGAAGAGAAGTTGAGGGAGAATAGGCTAAGGTGGTTTGGGCATGTCTACCGTAGACCAGGAGATGCAGTAGTAAAGATAGCGGATATGATAGCTTTGGTAGCAATGCTACGGGGAGGGGTAAACCTAAATTGACATTTGATATTGTGGTGCGCAAAGATTTAAGTATAGTAGGTTTGTATGAACAAGTGACCCTCGACAGAGCTTAATGGAGAAAAAGGATTCATGTAGCCGACCTCAAATGATTGGGACATAAGGCTCGGATTGGTTTGGTTTGGTTTGTTGCTGGTGATCAGTTAAAAGATGCAAACTGCAAAAAATGGAACCAAAATCTCTAGTTCAACCTCTAGGTTTTCAGATAGTAACTTTCCCTCATTTTGATTGCGTATGATTTGCCCTTTAGAATCTCGTGAATGCAGCGCCCAATCCTATACTGTTATGTCTTTCTTCTCTTGCAATTTGCACACTGTTCACATTGACATCCTTTTCAGTTACTTTATCATTGGGTCATCATTTCTCAACTTTTGAATATGTTGTTACAGTGAAGGATGGTTTAGCTTTACTAAAGTTGTACAAGTTCCATTCCTTCCATATTGTTTTAGTCGTGCATAGTACACAGCTTTTTGTTCTAGTTCATTTCCCCATTTTTCGAACATGTTCCCTTTGTTAGTCTATTGATCAGATATCTATGTAGTATTGACCTTTTTCGTGTATGGAGAACATTGGATGAAAAGTCTATGGTGATTGAGTACTTACGTGTCATCTCCTTTGTTTTCAACTATATACAGAAGCCCTCATATCACGTGTACTACCAATGAACCTCTTCAACACAAACGCTCATCTTAATGCTTTTCATGAATTCTTAGTTCTTACGATTCTGTTTTTGTTTCTACAATTTTTTTAGTGGCAGACGCCATACGAGGGCAGATTTGAAATCGCTGTTAGATTGAACGAAAAATGAGTTTTTTCCAATTGTTAATCAAGAAGACTACGGCCTCTGATGAGTAGTGCTTCTGCTGGATAGCTTCATAAATTTTGAACCCTGGAAGTTGGAATGCGATGACCTGAGAGAGAGGTAGAATTGGTCCTTCAGACCTTTTTAGAGACCGGAGAAATACACAAACTATTTACCTTTAAAATTGCTGATCCTTTTTCAAAATTTGCTAAAGCATAGAATTAGGAGTGTGGGGATTGATGGTTGGCTTAGGGTACTCTGATTAGAGTACTCGTATCTCCTTGGTATTAAATTCCTTTTTTGAGACCCTAAACCAAAAGTTCAAATTCATTGCAAGGTGTTGCAATAAAATCACCAACCCTTTATGCTCTTCAGTGTCACAAGGTGGTTCAATAGATTTGAGCAAAAAAAAAGAGGGTGGTTCAACAGCCAGTCATATTTAACCTTTTCAGTATTTATGTATCTGTCCATTTGATGATTCCTTGAGTAAGCTGTAACCATATTCACAAGTTTTTGGTAGTAAGACAAATGTGGTTATGATATTTATGTACCCGGTTATGTTTCCTTTTTTGGCACTTTAAATCAAATACATTTCTTCTGGAAAACATATTTGTGAACAGTAACACAAGCATGGTGTTGCATCAACATCCTAACTGTTTTGGCCAATCAAATGGCACAACAGGAAATTATTATTGCAGCATACTATGGTGTACTCTCTGCAAGTTGATTTTCTTTCTCTCTTTGTTCTTTATTCTGGTTTCATTATTCATGCTACAGTGTGGAGTATGCTCCCACACAAAGCTTTGACTGAGTATTCGTGATTATTTACGCATAGGTTTTGATCTTGTAATACCCCACGTACATATCACTAAACGTTTATGTGCTAATGCAGGTAAAATATTTGAGATTGGTTCAACTGGAATTAGTAGCTTGGGAGGACATATTGAAAGAAGGTCGGAATGTGTGAATGTGTTTGTGGCCGAATATGGACGAATGCCTTTGGTATCAACTTCGTTGAAAGCAGTGGATAGCCGCAACATCTGGTTTTGGTGACTCTGAGATATCTCATACTTTTTCTAATTTTCCACTTGTTTCGAATTTTCCACTCGTTTAGTTTGCTTAGTTAACTGATTGTAATTTGTTCCCAACTTCTGTAAATAGGTTACCACGTAACTTGTATTCTTTTTGAGCAGGACCGGTGTTAGTGGTATGGCTTAGATTAGTTCCTGTATCCTTACCACGTAGCTTGTTATGTTCGGCACGGATTTATTATGTGCCCTTGTAGCAACAGTAACATGTTTTTGTTCCTATCCTCAGGCGCCTTTTTTTTTGTTTGACGAACAATCCGTATGGTTTATGCTTATGCACTACACCTGTTTTATTGTACTTAAATCTTGAATTGCCATACCAACAAAGCCTTAAATCTGGAATTGTCATACCAACAGAGCTCTATATTTTAAAACTGAGTTTATCTGTCTTAAAACTTTTAGAGGAAAATCTATAATCTATTGATGGAACTTAATTCTAGTTGAAGTTTGAAAGCAATTTGGACGCCATTTAGTTGCAATGCTTTGAATGGAGAGGAGCGTCGACAAGAAAATAGCTAAAAAAACCGAACACCGGGAAGTCTTGAGGCAACCTGTCCCCATTTCTTAATCCAAATTTGAATACATCCTCTATTTTTATGCTTGAGGTGGCCGATCCTTAGATACACCAGAGTCCGGTGGACTGTAGAGTCCGTACCTAATACCCTTTAAGACACTCATTAATGGGTACTAACTGGATGTAATTTTCGAGAAACCAAGAGTCAATTAATGCTGTCAACTAGCAATTTTCCTTATGAATAAAATGGAATTTGGCCTTTCAAATAGATCATGAATCTTTGATTGTATCTTATTAGGTTGCAGATTTTAGGTTTTTACGATACGTTTTTAATCCCAGGCACACTGTTCTTATAGTTGTTGAAAAATTCTCCATTGTAAAAATCTCAAGACTTTCAGCTCATGTGGTGTCTTTCTTTGCTGCATAAATAAAGACAGACAATTGTTTTCGTAAATTTTCACCTTTTAATGGAGCCGATCGAGTCATTGAATACGTACTGTAGTATATTTTTTCCAACTAAACGTACTATCAAGTGGAGTATCAACGAGCGGAAAGATATTCGGAATTAGTAATTTGTCAAAGCAATTAAGGAAATGCAGGAATTAATGTTCAGATCACTGTTAATTAGTTTCTGGAAGCATTTTAATGGAACTACTACTACAGCACTTGCATGCACAAAATACATCCGGGCTAGCTGGTTCAGTGTTCTTCTCCAAATCGGTAGAACTTTTACTGGGGTGACGTACAAAGCCACTTGGTTTTGTTTTGTGTTTTTTGCTTGGTCTTTATTCAAATTTTTTTCAAGTTTGTTTTGTTCGGTTGCATATTTCGAGAAAAAAAAATTTCAACTCAAAAAACACTCATCTGCTTTCAATCATTACTCTCGTTTCTCTCTTTATCTCTCTTCACTCAATATTATCCTTACCTCAAAATTACTCTAATTTCTCTCTCCACTCATTACCCAAAAAACCAAACTCAAAAAGTTCCCAAAAGGAAACCGAACAAGGTAAACTTTTTGCGCCAAACTTTTGTAGTTTTTTGGACGTTTTCTTGGATTTAAAAAAAAAGGGTTTCATTCATAAATTTTTACTTTTCCGATTCTTCTAGTTAAGACGAAATAATAATCCACAAAACTAAGACACAAAACCAACAAACACAATTTTTCCTGAATAAAGACAACAAAAAACCAAGTTGGATTTTTTTTTTGTTGCTGATAAACTTACCTAAGTTACCAAGAAAGGGTAGCGTAGTCTTTTTACCAAAGTTAGGAGTCGCACTTTATTTCAAAACCACAGGTGGGCGATATGGTCATTAGTGAACCCCGGGGGGGTCATTTGTCAAACTGGCAAACCTCAAACCTTAAGGAGGTAATTCGTACTTTGCCCTAGGTTTTAACAAATGCTATTCACTCTTACTTATTTAACTAGAATGTCATTCAATGTAGATCATTAGATTAAGAAGAAAAGAACTGACCGTTAGATTTGAATTTTTGCCAACTCATTTTGATTAGGCTATGGTGAAGTTAAAGGGTTGCTAACTTTATTTAGACATGATAAATGGATATCCAAAAGATAATTTGACCACCTTTTAGTTATCTAATTTTGATTAGTTGATTGTGGATGATTATAGCATTTGTGTTTCTTGAACGCCCCTTGCAGTGCCCTAAAGTGCAAATGAGTTTTTGGGTGGGTGTGGAAAGAACAAGACGGTGTGTGTACTTAGAAGCTCCCCAAAAAATTTCTCGGGAGGTCTACTTTAGCCCCTATCTGCGTCCAACAACAGAGAGCGAAAAAGGGACGAAATTGTTCAATCAAATCCACCTAAAACCCTAGCCCGTCGTCTCACGGATTCGTCACCATCATCGCTCCAATCACAAAAACCTTCCGATACTTAGAAATTGGAATAGTGCACCTGGGAAATCACAGATCAATATCTCCGCTTTGAAGCAAATCTTACCATGCCTCCGAAGCAAGCAAAAGCCGATTTAGCTAAGAAGCAGAAAGTTGTAGAAGACAAGACCTTCGGGCTTAAGAACAAGAATAAGAGCAAAAATGTCCAGAAATACGTTCAGAGTCTCCAACAGTCCGTCCAACCCAAGCCCGACCCGTCTAAAGCTGCCGCCAAGGTATGCGGCTATCGCAAATTTTTAACTTCTGGGTTTTTAGATGTTGTAATTTGATTGCTGAGTTTTGCGGAATTTTGTAATTTGACTGCTGGGTTTTGTAGATATTGACATATTGTAAATTGATTGCTGGGTTTTGTGAAAAATTGAAATTTGATTCGTCGTGGGAAATTGCAGAAGAAGAAGGATGAGGAGCAGGCTAGATTGAAGGAGTTGAATGACATTTTTAAGATTGCTGTTGTTCAACCCAAAGTGCCAGTCGGTATGTTGTTTTATTTGATCATGTTTAATGATTAATTTGAATCTTTATATTAAATGCTTGTAGCCAACCTGAATAAGTTACTTAAGTTTATTGGAGAATAATGTTGAAGGGATGGGATTGAACTGTTTTGTATAGATGATATATGAAGACTAGTTTGTCTGCAATCAAGCTCACATGTCACGGTTTACCATCCAAATACCATGTCTAGTCGCATGATGCATACATCTGTGTAAGTATTTGGAAGTCATGAGAAAAAGAATACAGGCTCTCAGCTCCGCTCCGCAATCCAAGTTGTATCGCCTTTTATTTTTTTCACCAAAGAAAAAGGAAAATAGGTTGCTTATATGTGCTATACAATTTAGATTCTTTACCCATGCAGCATAGAGCATAGACTCTCTCGCTATGATGTGTCTCCTGTATGCACCCATAGATTTGTGATTCATGTCTTTCAACATAATTATTGTAGCCCTTTTCATGCGTATTGGTTGGTTCGGTTGTAACGTAAGTTGAGGTTTTGGTTAGGTGTTGATCCCAAGTCTATTGTATGCGAGTTTTTCAAGGTGGGGCAGTGTGCAAAGGGTTTTAAATGCAAGTTCTCGCACGATTTGAATGTGCAGAGGAAGGGTGAGAAGATTGACATTTACAGCGACAAACGTGACGAAGGTAACTAAGTAAATTTGTTGATTTATTCTTTGTTTTGTTTGTAGTTTTTTGGTTGGTGTTGATATTTTCTCATAGTCTAATTTTGCGATGGTTTCTTGTTGTCTTTGTACTCCTAAGACACCATGGAGGATTGGGATCAAGAGACACTGGAGAAGGTTGTGGAGTCTAAGAGGACAGAGTATAACCAGAACAAACCAACAGAGATAGTATGCTTTCTTATCCCATGGTCACTTTCTGTTTTGCAATTCGCAATCCAGGTGTATCTCTAGGTCATGACCTATCTGGTGTGCATAGCATAGCTAGAACAAGCATATTAAAGAAACCACTTATCTTGCAGAACAAATTTTAGAAAATGTGTAAATAATAGCATTGTCTAGTTAATAGCATTGGTCAATTAAATAGTTAATAGCATTGGACAAATTAATTGACCTAGCCCTGTGTTGGTTGGCCTGTCACCAAATGTTGTGTTTAAGTATAGAGGTCAGCAAGGAAAGGTTAGAGGCTGTTTTTGGCTTAATTTATGGTGCTGCCTTGCTGGATCAAGTTTTTGGGAAGCAGGGGAAAGTCGTTAAGTTGTAAGGCTAAAATAGTTTGGTAAAGTAAGACTAAGGTTATTGTCTAGGATGAAAATCCAAAGGTTTAGGTTGCGCTGTTGTGGAAACATATGATCGGTGTAATGGCTGGTACATGAATACTTGCCAAAAAAGGGGCCGTTTTGAAGCTAATCCCCAAAATTAACACATTTTAATGCATCGATGATCCATACATATTTTAAGATGTAGGCTCGTAGCTACAGTTTTGCTTGAGGTTTTGCTACATTTTAACATGTAAGCTCTTGCTTCAACTGGGTTTTTTTTTTTTTTTCCCCTTTTTTCTGTATGATCTGTATCAATTGACGGTTTATGTACAGGTTTGTAAGTACTTTCTTGATGCAGTGGAGAAGAAACAGTATGGTTGGTTTTGGGTTTGCCCTAATGGCAGCAAAGAGTGTCACTATAGGCATGCTCTTCCTCCAGGGTATGTGTTGAAGTCTCAGATGAAGACACTTTTGGAGGAAGAGGCTGAAAAGATACCTATTGAGGAAGAGATTGAAAATCAGGTGATCGCATATTACCTGCTGTATTGATTATTGGCCACGGTTTAGTTGTGAAGTAGAAAAATCTATGTTCAGTTGGAGATTCCCCCCACCCATGCAATATTTTATGTTTTCCCGTTCAATGATTTTCAGGTCTCATAATGACTGACTCCAAAAACTTGGTATTACTTGGTTCGTATTTTGTTGTTTATTTTAAGCAAAAAACAAAAAAATGTTTTTAAGTTTCTGAAGTTGAATTTTTTAAGCTGCTATCACAATAAGGGTCCTAAATGTTCACAAAAAAGTTGCTTTCATCTGTGCGATTGAACCATAAATTGAAACCCATTCCCAATGTTATCTCTCTTGGAAAGAAAACAAAGGCATGTTTGTTATGTTCTAGAGAATGGAAATGTGAAACAGTAATACAAGTAGCAACCAAGCAATTTTTTTTTTGGGGGGGAAGGGGGGGGGGGGTTTGGTCCGTCTTTGTTTCTGAATGTCTTGTAATTATGTGTTTAACTATTTCAGCGTGCAAAAGTGACAACTACAACTCCAATGACTCCTGAGTTGTTCTTTCAATGGAAGAATAAAAAGATGGAAGAAAGAGAAGCTGGCTTGGCTGCCCAGCAAGCCGACAGGGCTAAGAATGATCGCCTGAGGTATTCTTCTTCTTTATGTTAAGTTCAGCTTGATATGCTTCAATGGACATTTCATTGACCCAATTCTCCTCTCTCTCTCTCTCTTCAGTGGCCGCGAGTTGTTCCTTTCAGATTCTAGCTTGTTTGTGGATGATGCCGAGGCTTATGAAAAGTACAACAGAGAAGAAGAACCTGATGCTACTGAGCAGAAGGTAGTCATGCTTTTTGTGTTCTCTTAAGAAATATATTTATAATATTTATTGAGATTTGGTCAGTAATTTCTTAGTACTATTTCCTAACTATGTGCTTTACTATAACTCCTAACTGATCACTTTGTTTCTATTGGTTATTCAATCTCATAAAGATGGGTCGCAATGTTCCGTTAGAAACTTCATGGCCTGGAAATTTTGTTTTGTGGATGATATGCTCAAGTAGATCTCTGAATTGCGCGCTCACTTTGAGACATGGTACTACAGTAAATGCCATGATTTTGCTCTAGTGTACTCTAACTAATGATAATTTTGAGAGGTGTCTAATTAATTGCATCATTTCGTCTCATTGGTTTTAAGGACTTGATTTGATTTGTCTGTGGTGTTAATTTGAATTTCGGCAACTAAAAGTTGGAATAGAAAGTTTGTTAATCATGGCATTTGGAAGCTTGATAAAGTTATGCAACAGTGACAAGGTGCATGCTTTCATTGTGTGGCTATTGAACTGGTAGATGCATGCCTTGTTGATCTCAGAAAGCCTCTGGTGTACTTAGATGGGACATTTTAGGCATGTTATATTAGTGCTAAGTACCAAAGAGTAGCTCCCACTATGCGTTGCCTCCTTTGGAGTTTTTTTTTGTTGGTAAAAGTCAATTTTATAATGCACTTGTAAGTGACATTATAGCAAGCTATAGGCCTAAAATCCTTCATGGTTTGGGGACACCCAACTTTAGGAATCACAGTCAAGGAAGTAGCATTCCATTCTCTGGGCAGGAAACCAGTAATGAAGGACTGAATGGCCTCAGTTATGTAGCACAGACACGGGACACCAACATGCAAATTTTCAGAAAATGGGGGACACGACACGTTGGGGGACATGTATATATATATAAAATGCGGACCTCCGCATCCAAGCAAAGTGCAGACCTCCCTTTATCCGATCAAATTTCGATGATCCAAGCCGCTCAATGTGTTCAGAACGTGATTTTAAGGGTACTCGTGAGAAATCAGCAAAAAAAAAGACCGGGAAGGGCTTCATCCGAGCAGTTTTTGTTTATTGTTTTTTTTTTATTGAACGGTTCAAATAAAAACTGCTCAAATCAAGCTCTTCCCGGTCATTTTTTTGGCCGATTTCTCGTTGGTACCCTTAAAATCACGTTCTGAACACATTGAACGGCTCGGATCATAAAAATTCAATCGGGAAAGGGGAGAAATTGGGTGGTCCGCACTTTCCTTGGATGCAGAGATCCGCATTAGAAGCTTACTATATATATAGTTTTCTTATGGTCTGGATTTGTGTCTTAGCTCCCATTTCCCTATCGATTTACGATGATCTGAGCCGCTCAATGTTTTCAGAACGTGATTTTAAAGGTATCCGTGAGAATTCAACAAAAAAAATGACCGGGAAGGGCTTGATCTGAGCAGTTTTTTGCTGAACCGTTCAATAAAAAAACTGCTCGGATCAAGCCCTTCCCAGTCATTTTTTTTGTTGATTTCTCGCGGGTACCCTTAAAATCACATTCTGATCACATTGAGCGGTTCAAATCATTGAAATTCGATCAGGAAATGGGAGATCTTGACGGTCCGGACCGTAAGGCGTCCGGACAAAACAACTGTGTGTGTGTGTGTATATATATATATATATCATAATTTTAAAAAAAAATCAAGTAAGGTAATAGTTTAATAATATTATAACTAGATAGCCCTAAATCTCTTAAGAGAGAGAACACATTCAAACAAAGAGAGTGTCCCCCCAAAGTGTCCGTAAAGTGTACACTTTGATCCATTTTAAAAGTCCTTATAATTGCATTTTTACCCCCGAAGTGTCCGTAAAGTGTCGGACTGCAAATATTGGGGGGAAAAAAGGACACTCCGGGAGAAGTGTCGGACACGTGTCCGGAGAGTGTCGGTGCCCGAGAAGTGTCCAACACCGGTACGTGAGCTCCGACGAAGTGTCTGTGCTACATAGGGCCTCAGTAACATCACACCCCACCACATACTGGTTGTGTTGATAAAACTTGGCATTAAACCCATCAGGTTCACGGGACTTGTCACCATTCATAGAGAACATTGCATTCCTCTCTTCTTCTACTGACACAGTCCTAACCAAGCCATCCTTGAGCTCCTGAGGAACTCTATATGAAATTTGAAAGCCTGATGACACTTTCCTTTGAGCAAACTTTGACCCTAGCTGCTTCTGATAAAACCTCAGGACTTCATTCTTTACAGCCTCAGGATTTTCTAACCTATTCCCTTCATCACAAATGGATAGGATTTTTTCCCTCATCCTATTGCTTGCAACCTTATTATGGAAAAAAACCATTTAACGCTAGACTTCTGCCAAACAAAAGCCGCCTCTGCAGCACTGAGCTCAGTATACTTTTCCGAGCAAACCCTCCCGTGATGATGCAAATCTAAATCCTGAGGGTGGGCACTGGGCAGCACTAAATGCACGAACCCGTACTAGCTCCTCCTAGGCATTAAGAACCCCCTTTTGAATGTCACTATAAAACTCAGAGTTCAAATTCCTTAACAAAGGCTTGAGCATCCTTAGTTTCTAAATTGTTGCTTGAAGCGGGAGCGAGGGAATACAAAAGCTCCCAAAGTTGGGAGCGTGTACATATATTATGAAAATAATGTAGCATAGAGTATTCACTAATAATGTAGCATAGAGTATTCACTTCAAAAGTAAAATCATTTTAGGAAGTAAAAATATGGGCCAAGTCCTGTATAAGTGTAAGAAATGGGCTAGTGGTACAATATAGTATGAATTTCTTTTCAAGATATCATGACGTGGGCTAGATATATGAGTTCATCAAAGACCAATTAATAAAGCCAAGTGATAAATCCTTGTTTTTCTATACAAAGATCATACAAAAGCTCCCATTTTTGTAAGGAGCGAGCTCCCATCTCAACGGGCGTCAAGCTCCTTAATTGGGAACGCAAAAGCGGGCTCTCAAGGTGGGAGCGGCACCACTTTAGGAGCTCCCTACAACTAACTACTTTCTTGTAAAGTCTGGACTTAGGATAACCTGCCCCATCAGGAACCACAGACCAGGCTTGGGAAAGAACATCAGAAAATTTTCTGAGTCATCCAAAATTTTAAAAACTTGAAGGGTTTCTTCCTCCTTGAAGTAGGCATAACAGAAATGATAATATGGCCATGGTCAGAAATACCAGGAGCAAGCACTGCAGCCTCAGACTCTGTAGCAGGTTACCATAAGACAAAAGATCTTTTTTCTAAAGAAATTCGATTCGGAACTATTATATGCCAAGAGGTCCAATATTGAAATAATTTCAGAGGTTTTCCCCGACTTTGTATTAGGAAAGTCATTCAGGTTTAAAAAGAAAAAAAAAACTCTTACTATTATTTAGAGATAGATTGATAGATTTATTATTTAGAGAGAGAGATAGCAAGAGCAATTAGCGATTATGATAATACAGATAGAGATAGCACGAGCAATTAGCTAACCACTGAAGTAGGCCATTTCTCTTCCCAATTCCCTGCCAAGAAGATTTTACAACTGCTCTATTAATTCTACTCCTGAGTCCTGACATTCCCTTGCCCACCTCTCCAATTAGACCCACCTCTCCAATTAGACCATGTGAACTAAAACCCTTTAAAATTCAGGTCCTCCATGCAATATCTTCCAAACAGAGGTTAAACTCATCGACTGCACCCACATCAATGCCACTAGACACAGATCTTTCAGACTGCCTCTTGACAACATTAAAATCTATAAAGCACCGACACTACAAAAGGGTGTTGTGTCCACGTATTGGACCCGGGGACACGGCGGGGACACACCCAAATACATATTGGATAGGCCACGTGGCGTGTCCAATAACTTTTATCATTTTTTGATAGGGGAAACGCGGGGGACACGGCGTGTCCGATAACTTTTTTATCATTTTTTGATAGGGGCAACGCGGGGGACACGCTTGGGGACACAATTGGGGTCAAAATGTAATATATTTTTAATTTTGAGGGGTTAATATGAAATTATTAAAACATTTGGGTTAAACTGTAATTATGCCTTTATTTGGACCATGGTAATCTTATACATTCACATAGGACATGTCTTTGTCAACGGACATGGAAGACAAGAAAAAATATATATGTATGTATCGGGGCGGTTCAAGGGACACCCAAAAAAACACCTCATAGTTCCCGATCAAATTTTTATGATCCGAGCCGCCCAATGTGATCAGAACGTGATTTTAAGGGTACCCGCGAGAAATCGGCAAAAAAACAGACCGGGAAAGGCTTGATCTGAGCAGTTTTTATCTTAGATTTAATGAACGGTTCAATTAAAAACTGCTCAAAACAAGCACTTTTTAGTATTTTTTTTGCCGATTTCTCGCGGGTACCCTTAAAATCACATTCTGCACACATTGAACGGTTCGGATCATAAAAATTCGATCGGGAACTATGAGATTGAGATTTGGGGTGTTTTTTTGGGTGTCCCTTGAACCATCCCGATTTACTTATATTTATATTTATTTATTTATACAAGTAGTGTGTCCCCCGCCGTGTCCGTATCCCGTGTCTGTGTCCATGTCCATGCTACATAGCGGATCACATTAACCTTTGGCCCTTTTTTCCCGGATCAGCTACCACTGATCCGTGTTTCTGATCAAATGATAACTTATGTTTTCGAACAGGATCTGCAGTCTTTTGCTGTTTCTGTGGTCTATGTGGTTTAATCAATCCATAAGTATAAGGAGTTTGAGGGTTATCTAAGGTCTTTTCATGGGACTATTGGCGATACCCCACACCAGGATAATCCTAGCCACAGAACCACTCCCAATATTATGAGCATAACTCCAACCAGAAGGTAAACAATGTTTCATAATCCCTCACTTTTGCCTCCACAATACCAAGAAGAGAAACTTTATCGTCAGGAATAGCTTTCCTAACTTCTATTTGCCTCGTTTGGAGTTTGCTTACTCACTCCCTCTCTCCCTTACGACACACTTATACAAAACCATACCCTCACCCCCAAACCAATATAAATAAATAAATAAATAAAAAGAAAAGAAAAAAAGCAGCAGAAAATGTTGGGAACTAGTGAATCACTGGCTGTTCAGGATGGTGGGTCCTTTAGGAAGGAGTTTGGACTTTGGATCTTTCCCGTGGTTGGGGAGGAGTAAAAGAGGAGGGAGATAATGAGTCTGGTACTTTAGTTCTACTCTGTATGATGTGGATTATTTTGCCGGTAGAGAAATCACCAATTTTCTTTGTTTTAGAACGATCTATACACAACAGCAGAGCTTTTTTCTTATTCTTTTGCATATTGAAACTAAATAACGCAAAGATTAGTTCCTTCACGCACAGTGCCAACATAACTTCTGGAAATATTCAAGATCTTTAATTTGTAGAAAGACCTATATGGCATCTTGAAGTTTCACGGCATGACTGACTCCCAATCACTAGATGTTCGCCATTAATTTTGCATGAAATAACACGGATTATGTTGTGATATTCAATTTCAGGCTCAGGAAATTCCTGGTGGTGGTCCAAGCACTTCAACAAGTGCAGTTACCGCCGATTCTGAAGAGGATGGAGCTGATATTGAGGACGATGATGAGCTGGATATGGATGAGTTAGAAGAGCTTGAAGCTAGTCTGTCAAGGACATCTATTCAAATCAAAGAGCCCAGTATAGAGACTTCATCTTGAACGAGAGCGAAAAAGAGAGAACCAGCTGGGAAAATAATCCTAATTTTGATCTCTGAAGTGCACTTTGCAGTGCCTTGCGATGTGGTGGATTGCTTTTTCTAAGCAGCAGTATAAGTTATGATTCAGGTTTTTTTTACCTGTCTTGTTAAAAGCCAAATCCTCCTATGAACATGGAAACTTAGAAAAGTACTTTGTTCTTACAACAGATGGCCCCATTTTCTTTCATCATATTTGATGGTTTGAATTTCTGATGCGTCTTTCTTGGGGGGGATAGCTGCTGGCGCCTCGCCCTTCTTTGCTTTTGTAAAACTCCTTCTACGCCTGCTCTGGGTTTAGACATCTGAGTTGCTTTTTTGTTCTTATTTCAATATTGCAGCCAATTCATAGTGCAATGTTGTTTAAGGCGCTTTATCAAGTGTATGGGTTGTTGAAGCTGACCCTCCACTGTCACCACCTTTTATTTTTTCCCTCTGAATTTTTTGTCATTCCCATTCGCACTGCAGCCATCACCTTCTTTGCCAAGTCACCAAGCATCTTTGCTTTGATCTGACCTCTCATTGGAGGCAATTGGACAATGGGTACTCTAGTTGGGAACCGGGGTGCCTGTGGTGACTTGGGTCACCACAGGAGTGTAGTGCCCCTTGTGGGGCCTACTTTCGGGCTCCAAAAATACAGAAAAAATACCAAAAATTTTAAAATATTATTTTATGGGGCCCTGCAAAAAATCAGCTCAATTGGATATCGGGAAGTATGTTTTCTAAATTCTGAATCTTCCCGATATCCAATTGAGCTGATTTTTTGCAGGGCCCCATAAAATAATATTTTAAAATTTTTGGTATTTTTTCTGTATTTTTTTGGAGCCCGGAAGTGGGCCCCACAAGGGGCACTACACCCCTGTGGTGACCCAAGTCACCACAGGCACCCCGGATCCCTCTAGTTGTTACGGTATTGAGAACTTTGGTTTAAAATACCCATTGTAATTATATGATCTTGAAACAAAAAAATTACGTTTATTGAACATTGAAAGTCACATGATCGAATACTGGTTATTTATATAAATCAAAAATATAATTGTAAGTTAAATATGTATGATCATTTGGCTATCATTCTCTGGCAAATTAGTTTTTTTTGCTCGTATCTTATGGTCTGAAAAAAATCTGTCCGATCATGTAGTTATTAATTTCCAAAAAAACTTCTTTTTTTTTTTTTTTATTCATAGAATATGGTCTACAGATAAATATGCCCAATTACGTAGTTACTAGTTACAAATCTTCGATTATTGTTGTAACGTTAAAATGAAAAATTAGAGTGGCTAAACATGTTTGATTTGAAAGAAACTTTTACTAGTTCTCTCTTTTCACCCTTGTGGTGATTGCTTTTTAGAGGAATTCCTATGTTTTGGAAGTTGTTTTTGAACATATGGATGCAAGGCGTGGTTCTAGCAAGTTCGGATATCCAATGAAAGAAACAAAAACTAATTCCAAAATTTTCTATTTTTTTCGTTAAATTAGATACAATATTCAATAAATAAATAAATAAGAGGACGAGAACTTATATACACCGGTAGATGTTGGACTGGGAGACTACATTCACTAGAAAAATTAGTCGAGGCAAAACCCTCGATCTCCCTTGTCAGCCAATTAAAAGGCAAAAAGTCTAGGGAGACACCTTTCGGACACAACTGTACATGCCCAGAACCATTGGATGTATGTGGACCTACATGCATTGAATAGCTCCGGACGCAGTTGTGTCTAAAGTTGTGTTTTGAAGTTGTGTTCATATCATTGGTCTTTAAAGGCAAGTATGTCTTGGTCTCCCTTGGCGGACATAATCAATCCAGGCTTATATCCACCTTTCAAGAATGATTTTGTTCACCCTCCTTAAAAGAGACTGAACATTATCCTCTCTCTTATTAATCGAAATGGTATAGGAATCACGGAATCATTACACTTTTTGGTGCAAAGACAACAGAATCTCTGTGGTCCCTACACCAAATTCTGTAGTCCCTACACTATTTCTACCAAGAAGAGAATGTAATGTTCACCATTCTAATTTCTATCGTAACCTCGGCTACCATCAAGATGTAATCAATAAAATGTGACTTGAAATTATCAAAGGCCATATTTGGCCCTTCTAACCTCGGCGCAAACTCAATTTTGGGACCTCAAACGTGTTCCAAAATATTTAATTCAGTGGTTTAATAATTCAACTTGATAACTCTAAACTTCACATAGAAATCATTTTGCTATAAAAAAAAGTTCGCAACAATAAACCTCAGTTGTCTCTGAAAATTTTAGAATGCCATAAGATCTGCCATAAGAAAGTAGGGGTCCCTTTGCACTGTCTTTTTGGTATAATCTTTTTGGTTGTTTTTTTTTTTTTTTTTGTAATACTAGTATTTATTTTGAATTAGTTTAGGATCAAATTTTTACTTCATATTGTTGAGCTAAACAACAACCGGGAAAATAAAAAATATAGACCAAAATTAAAGAAAAATTCATATTAACGCGACGCTTTTGAAAAGATTGTCCGAAACATATTTAATTGATAAAAAATGTACTCGTAAATCTTAGTGATTAGGAAATCCCTTTTACTAAATATATGTGATATTTAACTAGTTTAATGATGTTACCAAAATGAATCCTACCACTTACTAGTAGAAAATACAGAATTAACTTTTATGACTTGTACTGTATAACCATTTTGTAGAAAAACTAGATATGTTAGTCATAAAATGAACATAAAAATAGTATTTACTTCATATTTACTACTCTAACACTATGAAATGGCTATCTTCATAGGTGCGAGCTACCGTAATTTGGGCTCATCATGCTATACAGACGTGTATACCTTCTTTTCTAGTTTTTTTTTTTTTTCCAACAAAAATCGATCTATTCTTTTGTTTCCATTGCTGGAGCAAACATTAGGAAATCCGAGGTTATACCCTTTCTACTATGATTGGTTTCATGAGTAGGTGAGGGGCTGTTCCCGTTTCCTAAAAAGTTTTTTTTTTTTCAAACGGAGGTAATTTCAAACCCAAAAATCATGTATTTACGCAAATAATTTTTCTACCAATATGGATCTTGTTTGATAGATCTCGTCGAGATCTTTTGAACGGTGCAAAAAAAAAAAAAAAATTATTTTTTATTTTGCATTATATTTGAGTTTGAAAATTGAAGAAAAAAACCTTTTAAAAAAAGAAAGGGAAATTAGAACAGGGCCTGAATGAGAGAACCTGAGAACGTACGAGGAAGGGCTTCAGGCATGGCTCAAGTAACTTCCTTCTTAATTTCATGTACGAAGGTCAAAGGTGGTAGGCCGAAGAACCTTCGAATGCTTCAACTTGCCACTGAAGAAGTCGAAGGCTGAATGAGAAAATGGCGGACACTGCTGTCTCCTAAGGGATAACATGGGCGTTGGCCACATTCGGGCCGTTCATGCTCAGCAATGGACAGCTTAAATTTTATCTTGACTAGACGATCGAGGTCTGTTCGACTGAGATGAAATCTAAACCGTCTATTACCGAGCATGGATGGTCCGGAATTTAGAATGGGAGGGGCTGTAGTTCACCTGCCGGTGTAATGCGGCCGATCTAATCGTTCATCTCGGTGCGGACGGTTTGGCTTTTATCTGACCTCCTACAAATGCTACCATCGATTGTTCGGATGAAAATCCGAGCTATCCATTGTCAAGATGGACGGCTAGATCGACAACACTACACGTGTAGTGCGGGAGGTGCACTACAGCACCCTCGAGTCCCCGGAATCCAAATGAGGCCAACACCCCCAAGGGACAATAGTATCCCTGAGTTCCTGAGTGAGAAACTAGGCCAATTTACTGATTTATTTAAGGCTAGTTTTAGAACACTTTTTTAAAAAATAAATAATTATTTCACAATTTTAAACTTAAAAATAATGTAAATAAAAAAAAAATATTTTTTTATACCATATAAAAGATCTCATCGAAATTTTTTCAAATAAAACCCATATTACATATTTTTAGATTTCAATAAATTTATTATTTTTTAACTTAAAATTTAATTCTTAAAAAATAAGGACTTATTTCTCGTTTTAGAACGGGATTACTTTGTTGGTTATTTAATAAAAACTTTTAACACATAGGCGATGTCTTGTGCGTTATTTAATAAAAACTTTTGACACATAGGCAATGTCTTGTGCGTGGATAATCTCTATATTGAGCCGTGCATTGTCGACCAAAGGTCTACTTTAAAATTTTTAGTCCCTTACACTTTTAGTAAATTAAAAATTTGCCTTTGTAATATTGGAGTTAAAAATTTACCCATAAGATTTTGTAAATTATGTATCAATCCGAAAAGTTAACAACTTACCAAATTAATCCAACTAATCAACCAAATTGCCTTTGGACCCTTGAGGTAAAGAATCACATTTCAAAAAAAATACTCTCCATAACCCAAAAAAAAAAAAAAAAAATCTAATACAAGTATACGTATACAAAATTAGTACATTGAAGAAATAAATAAATTTTTCAGTCCCAAATGGAGTATTCCCCAACCGTGTCAAGATCCAATCCAACTGAGTGGAATCTCCGAGTCCTACCTCATTTCTGCGCCTTGGTTCGTCTCTCCGGACTGTACCGACCGTGCTCGTGACTCCATTCATGTCCCAGAAACGTCTTCGCGGCATCCAAGCTCGGGAAGTACGTCGGCTCCAGAAAGATCTGAGCCAACGAATCGCTAGAATCGACGGTCACGAACGCCTGGTTCCCTTTCGCCTCCAAGCTCCCCATCAAGATCACGATCAACTGCTTGTACGCGTAGTAAAACCTCTTCAGCGCCGACTCGATCGCCTGCATCGCCTGAAGCAGGTGAATCCTATCGAATCCTCCTCTCTTCCTGTACAGCTCCATCGCCGCCTCTTGGATCCTCGGCCCTCCCGTAGGGTCCACCTCGACGCCGAGTACATGCGGCACCTTGTGCTTTAGCTCCTTAGATTGCTTTGTTATCTCGATGAGTCCTCGCGATCTGAAGCAGAACGCTTCGGACTCCGACGAGGCCTTGATCGAGAGCTGGTTTTTTAAATTTAGGAAGTCGTTTGGATCCATGAGGAGGTGTAAGTCTTCGATTTCCGTTAGGAGCTTCCATGTCCGTTCGAGGATCCAGCAGTCGCTCGAAGCCTTTTGAAATTCCTTCGAATCGATTCTTTCTATAATTCTGTTGAGAAGTTGTTGCGAGGCGAAGATCCATGACTCTAGGATCTGGTGCGTGGTGTACAGCGTTTGGTTCTCGTGGTTTTCGAGATCGAAGGGGGATTTCTTCAGAGAATTGTTGTTGAGCACGTACGGCTTGCACACGGCGTCGTAGTCGAGGTTGGGCTTGCCGCTCAGGTTCGGCTCGCCCAAGCCTAGGGTGTACGGACACCGCCTCATCTCGCACTCGATCGAGTACAGAATCTTCTGCGCGATGTCTTCGGATTTCTGCCACGTGGCCAGTCGAGGCAACAGGCTGGCTTCGCTGGTCCGGCTGACAACCGTCGTGTCCTCCGACAGCCTCCACACCTCCGCCGAGCTCCCGTCGCGAGCCAACACGCCTCCTGAGGATTTCGAATCAACGATCGGCGCTGTTCCACGTATCTCTGCGTCCTCTTCCTCGTCCTCACAAAGAAGCGCTATGATCTCAACTTGACTTGTGGATAGGGACTCAAGCCGCCGCCTCCACTCCCTCCGGTTCGCGTACGGTCTGGGATCAGATACCGCTGTCGAAACGAACCGGAACGTGATTTCCAAAGCTTGCAAGGCCGGTTTAAGGATGGACTCGTTTTTCCAACTCGGAAACTCGGTTGAATTCCAAAGCTTCTTCAGCTCCGAAAGACGGACGAAGTGCTCGTACGCCAAACAATCCGATTCGGACGCCACCGGAGATAAATCCCCGCCGGCGCGAATCGGTGGCGGCACCGATATTCTAAGCTTGGAAGACAGTTTCGGTGATTTTTTCGGGGTGGTGGAGGTAATCATCTTTGCTTTACACTCAAAATCAACCATTTTCGGATGGTTAGAGAGAGAGAGAGATTTTGGAGTTTTTAATGTAGTTAGTAAATATGGATAGAAAGTGGAAGATATATCGGGTAGAGAGGGAGAGAGGAGTATTTATAGATGAGTGGGAAAAAGGCGTGTGAAAATGAAGCAGTCGAAATTTTCAAAGCCACGGAAATGGGGGAATTTGAAATTACAAAAAAATTTGGGAAACCGGAGAATAAAGAAAAGTGGAATTTTGAAGGGGCAGATGAAAGCTTATCCACAAAAGGATATAGTAATTAATTTTAATAAAGTCGGCCAAAATTTCTGAATGACGAGTTTGCCCCTTGTTTAAAAGCATGGACCTTGGTCAGAACAATGGTTTTTTTTTTTTCATAACCAGATGTCCAAGTGAACTTACGCGCAATTCAACTAATTTCAAAACCTTGAAATTAAGGAGCGGACAAACTCTCCAGTAATTCCAAAGTTTAGAATATTTGACTTCTGTAAAATTTAAACATACGACTTCATAGAAGACGAACACTTATTTGCTCTTTTATGCCCCTCTCAAGTAAACACGGAGGTTGAATGTTTTTTCTTCCAATCAAGTCCGCGTATGACGCAAATCAAAAGGTGCTTCCATTACGCATGTTTGTGGAAATGGATTATCCTAGGATGCTTCCGAATTGTTCCACGGTTTCTCTCTCTCTAGTCGTTTGAAAGAGCTCCACTAGTTTGAAGCTTGACTGGGGATGGAATATGTGCCTGGCCATGGAAAGAATTGCGGTTTTGCCATTGTCAAGCAAGGGGGTGGGATGGGGTTTACTAGTACTAGTATTGTTTATGCTTTTTCTTTATGGCCGTGCTTTTGGGGGAAAATGACGGCGGCATACCGTAAATCATGTTTCGGCGTCCCCTACCCTTTATTGTGCTCAAACCCTTATCCATAAAATCAGGGACCCTTCCTCAGTTTATCCATCGTCAACTGTAATAGATTGAAGCTTTAGAAAATGGACATTTCAAATCATCGAATGAAGTAATACCGGTTGAAATATCGAAGAAAATTATTAGGTATTTTTATCAAGTGATATCGTCATATCGTGTTCTAAAATTAAACACAATGTGAATCGTTCTTTATCGTCTATTTATCCCTTAACAAAAGTGTGTCATCGCATTTAATACGATACGCAACATAATTTATCTTATCGGATGCACCACGTGAACAACGTCGCCACATGATACTTGGGAGTTGGGAGTATTAGTCACAAAAGTAAATGAAGATGCTTTTACGGGAGGTAATATGTTTAATTCAAAAAGAGGTTAACCGAAAGAGTTCGAAAGGACCGATGTGATTTGTGAGGTCTCTTCGAGCTATGGGTTGTTCAGCTGCTATTGTTGGACTTGGACTACCTGTAATTTGGTCATCAAGTAGAAATGCTGCAAAAATTCTTGCTTGCTCCTTTTATCTTTTACTAGTTCCTTGAGAACTAATGCCACTAATTATTTTCTTGATTAATAATTGGAGTGATAGTCTTACACTCTTCATTTGTTTTCTGTATATATATATATAAATTGGCAGTACTTTTGTTTTCTTTACAAGATTCAACCAAAATACCCTAGTGTATGGCATACGTATGCATAGGTTTAGCAGATTTTTCAAACATCTTTGCCCTTTCAAACCATTTTCCCACCCTCCTAATACCTAAACGTGAAGAGTAATTGTTATTCTATGATTCTAAATTCTTGTGTCTCTCTGTATGGATTGCTATGGCCCGTCTCGATCCCAAGTTTCTAAGCTTTGAGAACTTCAATTTTTTTTTCTTCCAAATACACGGCTTTTATGGAATTCTAGCACAATCTACAGAAGCAATCGTATCTCGACTACATATCTTAAGCAATTAATGATTGAAATTTGTTAAAGACTGCAAAAATAATAGGCTTTCACGAGTAGAAATATCTCAGCAACTATTGATCATTAAAAATACATTTGAATTGTCGGAAATAATCTCTATGAATCAAGCTCAGACTAATCTCATGTAGCCGGCTACTAAACTAAAAATTGAGCCATAGAGATGATGGGCTCGTCGAGAACCGCAGAGTAATTTTCCTAATGGTGCCAAATCAAGGGGTTGAATTTTGAAGCTGGAGGGAAGGGGGGTATATTGGCCTGCCGTTGTTCAAGTCAAACTTCGGGGACCCGGTCCGTTTGGTGTTTGGGATACTACTGTCGGCTATCCCAAATCTCGAGTTGCACCGGTTCGAGGGTATGTTTTCACATTCAGGGCCCGTTTGATAACCGGCTTATGGGTTGGGTTGGGATTATAAATCCCATGGGTTTCACAATTCTTTGTTTGGTTGCACATTTGAGGTTGGGATTGGGAGTCCCAAGGGATTAATAGAGGGGGTATTAGGGGGTATTGCTAATACCCCGTGGGACTTGGTATTACAAGGTATTTCATTACCAATTTCTTCTAACAATCCAATCCCATCATCTAATCCCATCTCAAACAAACATGATATTAATAATTCCATCATCTAATCCCATCCCAAACAAACATACTCATTATCAATCCCATCTCCTTACCAATCCCATCTCCTTACGAATCCCAATTCTAATCCCATCTCCTTACGAATCTCATCCATCTATCACTGTTATCAAACGGGGCCTCAAACTTCAATAAAGTTTGGCTGCTGCATGTGGTGGGCTCAACCTCAACTCAAAGGGAAAGATCAACCCTATATTGTACCGTAGTTACTGTTATATACATAATTCTTTAAAATGTGTACGTTTCTGTTCTCGTTGGATTCGTGCTCACGAATTCGAATAAGTTTGTTATATTTTTTTTTGGAGAATTCCAACCTAAAATCAATTAGTTATAGATAAAATATTATCTAAATTTTATTAACCAAATTTAAATGGTTAAAATGAGCGATATGAGACAAGTCTAACAAGAATATGTGTGTCACGGACGCATTTACACGCAGTTTTTCTCCGCTCATGCACGCGAGTGTTTGACGTGGTTTTACCTGCTTTCCAATCTGTAGCAGTACTATTGTTAGGTCACCTCCCACGGGCAAACCCGTAAGAACCACGCGTCAGTTTTAAATTGGTTGTCTTTTTAAAGATTGGGGTGCTGCCCAACTAAGCAAGCACTCCTTTGTATTGGATTTTCCACCAGCCAATCACGCGGCCGGCGGCCCAACCTAGTGCGGTGAACTTTCTCTCTCTTAAAAACTGTTGCCGACACGTGGCCTGTCTCTTCAAGTGTACCAATCCCATTTGATAGCTACTCCACCATGTTTGGTGGTGGTAACAGGTACCGGATTGGGTTTGGCGGTGCCAGAAACGACTCCAATCCTTGCCTTTTTTTTTTTTTTAGAGAGATGCTGCCCGTACCGACGGATTCTCCATCGAAATCGTACCGACGGCTGCGGCCGGCCACCAAACGGCCGATTCGAGCAGTTCAAAAATTCTATAAAAAAAAACTAAGGGGGCTTTCGCGAGAATCAACGGTATCCAATGTGTGTAGAATTTTTGGACGGCCGATCCGGTGGCCGGAGATAGCTGGCCGCAGCCTTCGGTATGATTTCGTTGGGAAATCTGTCGGTACCTATATCTTTACTGTTTTTTTTTATGCACCCAAACTCAAAGTTTGAGTAAAAACTTATCTCCAACGTTATACTTATTTTGAGATTTATCATTTTTCTTTGGAGGAGACCTAAATTCAAACCATTTTTTTTTCTTTTCTCAAACTTTTTTTCCACTCTCGTCAAGGGTGGAAGTACATTCAATGAGACTTGGGCTATTGCTCAGGTGTGGAGTTAAAAAACAAAAAAATTCAATAATTTATATGTAAAAAAAAAAAATCAATAATTTCCACCCGGTCTATGTTAATAAGTAGATTGAGATTTTTTGTTTAATACTAATAAGATGTCTGGGTCAGTTTGTGCAAACCTCGATTGATTCTAAAGCCCTCAAGTAAATGATCAGACAAACCATTCAGCCTTCAGTTGACACCAAGTTTTTACATGTCTAGTTTCCGTGAGATTCGAAACATGCAATCTCATGAAAAAGCTGACACTTATTTGTTTTCTCATGTCCACTCATTCAACCAAACGTACCCCTTGTTATAAGTAAATTGAGATATATACATGCATCATAGCTTTCAAATCTTGCATGTTTTCCTTAATTTTGTGAAATTCATCTCGAGGATGTTCGTAATTCCTCTTTGAGGGAACCTACTGTGCTGTGTCCTGCCTGTGTTAAGTCCTGATCCAGTTTTCCAACAGGTAGATGGTAGATAGATATACCCATTTTATCACACGTCCAAAAATTAAATAGTGAGATCGATGTTGGTTTGGGTGAAGGAAAAAAATAAAAAAAAAAACAGAAAGGGGTAGAAGATAGAGTAGAGATGGGTCACAACCCCTTATCCAGCCTGCATGACGGAATCGGGCAGTTGATTTTCAGCGGATGGGCCGCTGAATTACTTTAAAGTTAATTAATTGGAACCGCCCAACCTCGGGTACAGATTTACGCGGGACTACGGCCGGAGTACTCCACATTAATGCATATTCAGAGTCGGCCTTTAAGCTTAAAGCAGATGTTGCCGCTGTTTCAGGCCACCAATTTTTTTTTAAATTGTGAGGGTCTCTCTTACTTTTTTTTTTTTTTTTAATTCAGTATTATAGTTCAATAAAAATGTCATATTTTTAACTTTCACTTTAAACCTTCGAAAAGTCAGAACCGACTCTATGCATACTATACGGATATATATCTGTTCGAAATGATAGAGTATGTATTCATGCAATGTATGACCAACCGAAGTTAGACAATGTCATGTTGGTTTGACTTGGAAGGCAGTCAATGCATGTGCATCATGACCGGTTTCCAAGAAAGCAAGCATGTTTTTGGAGCCATTTGTGGGCTGGGCGGCTTCATCTCATTCATACATACATTCCCCTCACCTTATCCAATCAATCTCTCTCTCTCTCTCTCTCTCTCTCTCTCTCTCTCTCTCTCCTATCTCAATCTTTGATTAATTTGTTCTTAACTTCAATTTGAAAAGAGAATAAAGAAAAGGGGGAACAAAGATATGCTAGCTTGGAAAAGTGTCAATTAGTGCACAATGAAAACCAAAAGTGCCAATTAGGGCATAGGAATTAGGATAGCTGCAGCTGGGTCCTGACTAGCAGACCCATTAAACAATTTCTTCCACTGATCAGCAACTGATTTGGTATTTACTGGTGGCTTTGCTTAGCCTGCAGTTATATTTCTATCCTCTCTGTGTTTGAAATAATTAATGTTGAACTTGCTGCCAAATTTTTCTCAAGAATCTTGTAATTTAGTACTAATTTGACACCAATTTTGCTCAAGAGTTTCATTTCAGTACCACAAAGGACATTATTATATAAGTAAATTTGGCTTCTCTCCAATTCGGCAATTCAAGTTGTGGGGTTCTTTTTCGACATTAAAAGTCCATCTTTGTTTTTGGCTTGGATCCAATGTTGGGTTGGTGAGTGTTGACTGTTGACTAATTAAAATTGTACTTGTGTAAAAATGTATATATGTGAGTGGCGGAGGCATATGAGAACAAACGGGGCACATGCCCCTTCTCTCAAACATTTAATTATAGTTTTACCCAATGGACAAATTATTTCCTCTAAATTTATATGGTCCCCTCTAGGCTCTAATCTTTTGTTGCTCCATTTTTCGTGCAATTATTTCGTTGAACCAAATCTCTTATACCTTTTGAATTTTATTTTTCAAAAAACTTTCAGACTTGTTCTTGTTATTCACATCAACAACTGCGCTTACCATAATTAATGTAACCCAACTAGCAGCTTTGTCACTCTTACTGGCCGCCAATGGGGCCATGCGTACCATAATATATTGTCAATTTGCATGCTTTGTGCTATCATCAAATTCTATCAGGTGCAAGAAATTGTTCATCTTTGGATATGATCTTTTGTCAAGGTATTTATTCTTCCTCTTTAGGTCGAATTTTTTGACTCCCCTAATTACAAATGGAATTGATGTCGTAGAATCTTATGCTCGGAACTGGTTATCCAAAGGGAGGAGGGAGTGAGGGTCAAGTCAACTGACCCCATTCAATCCTTGTGAGTTTTGTTTAATTAGAGCAAGTTTATCTATTGGTGACAAAATGATTTTTTCAAAGTCATTTATTGACTTGTTACAATTTTGAAAATTCAAAAAATACGAAAGTTGTTGGACTGGTTTGGTTCCATTTTACCAAATGCTCAAATCAAACCATTAGATTATGGTAAATTGGGCTAAGGTCCATTTTGAAGGTGTTTTTAGACGTTTAGTCCAACCCAAATTATAATAGTGGTAGAGGTCCATTACTGTAACATTTACAGTGGTGGAAGTCCATTACTGGACAAAAATGTCTCGACTGCCCCTTACTATCTATATAATGTGTTAGGGTACCCTAGGATTTTAGGATTTTAGGGTACCCTAGAGTTTTAGGGTACCCTAAGTTTAGGCACTTTCATAGGAGTTTTAGGGTGCACTTTCCTATTATAGGGTTTTAGCAATTTAGGCACTTTTATTGGGTATCCTAGGGTTTTAGGCACTTTTATAGGGTACCCTAGGGTTTAGGCACTTTCATAGAGTGACCTAGGGGTATTTTTGGAACGCGTGTCCATATAAGGACTGGAACTACTACGAAAAGTTTAGGTGGACTGGAACCACTACGAAAAATTTAGTGTGTTCTTATCAACAAGGCTCCCTAGATTAAATTCATCTCATTCTTCCAATACAAGTCAAATGGCTTGAATAAAGTGGGAGAAATGACAATGCCATATTTGGCAGTATCAAATTTAGCAGCAAAGATGGCATTGTCATTTTCTGGCATCAACAAATGGCAATGGGTGGACTTAAATTGTCAAAAAATATGCCAAATTATGGCAATAGCAAGATGAATGGCTATGGGGCTGACTTGCTCTTATGATTGATGTGAAAGTTAATTTACAAGTGTGACACACTAAAATAGTTTTATTGCCCTAAATATTCTACATAACTATAAAATCAGGACGGTACAAGGGACACCCAAAAAAACACTCCAAATCTCAATCTCATAGTTCCCGATCAAATTTTTATAATCCGAACCGTTCAATGTGTGCAGAATGTGATTTTAAGGGTGCCCACGAGAAATTAGCAAAACATATGACTGGGTAGTGCTTATTTTGAACAGTTTTTAATTGAACTGTTCATTAAATCTAAGTTAAAAACTACTCAGATCAAGCCTTTTCCGGTCATTTTTTTGCTAATTTCAAGCGGGTATCCTTAAAATCATGTTATGATTACATTGAGCGGTTCGGATCATCAAAATTTGATCGGAAACTATGAGATGTTTTTTTAGGTGTCTAATTAGTTGTCCTCGGAACCGCATTGTCATATCTATTTCACCAAAAATAAAGGAAATACATTTCTCCTCTGTAAAATTGTGAAGAACTCATAACGCAATTGAACATATCATATTGTTGAAGTACATAACGAAAAACACGTTGGCATCCCAAATGGTTCTACTCCTGACATATACTAATAAAAGTCATCAGGGCCTTTAACAATTCGTATCCTATCGATGAATATATGTAAGACCATGTAGCATACTTATAATACTTGTTACATGAAAAATGTCATGCATGATTTCAGATGAGATTTTGATCATCCCGGCCATTAACTATAATTTCTGGCTCCGCTCTTGCAGATACCTACACTAAAGAGAAGCCAAACTCTTGGAAGATTTGGGTGGGGGAATTTCCGGATAAAGAGATTGATTACCTCACAACGCAATTAGGGAAAAATCAAAGCATGTACCTGTTTTAGAAAATGCTCAAGAAATTAACAAGAACAAATCCAGTGCCGTGCCAGACATGAATCCGCATCCAATTTCTTATCTCAATTAATGTCTGCTTATTGATGGTATCGTGGTGGACAAAAACATCAAGGAGTTAATTATTATGTTAAATTAAAACTAATAATTGATATTAGCCAAACTCTGCCCTCATTTTCAGCAGCACATGTTTTCAGCTTTCAACATGTTGTCCACCCTTCTTGTCTTCGTGACATTGACTTGTGAGTTGTGAGACAACCTCAAAATCATCTACCCTACCACCAACAAAAACTCAACTACAAAGATATATATATAATCAATATTTGTGTTTAATTAAAGTATCAATTAAGTTCGATAAATGTTTGCCAAATTTAAGACAAGTTTGTTGGTCTGCAGTGGTATTATTTTGGATCCGTGTCAAGAGAATAATCTAAACAAAGGAATTAAGAGTAAGACTGCAATGCCATTTCACCTTAATGTCATTGTCTGTGATTTGATATAGGCCAATGAAACATGCGATGCCTGAAACATGCACGCGGATCATGTTTTCAATGGGCATAATCGCAAGATTTGATTTTGTGGACAGTATTTAGTATTTTCGAATATGGCACATTCTGTGTATTCGTTTCACAGCTATTCACGACCTCCTTGTACCTAACTAAACTTGCCACAAAATTGGAGACCTATTGAAATGATCAGGAATCTGCCTTCCAAAATACAGTAAAATAATCAGGAATCTCTCTAAAGGACGTAGCGTGAAATTCTGCAGCTGAATTTGAAGGTGGTCAGATGTAAGCATTCTTATTCCCACTTTTCATGGAGTAATTATTCAGTGGTCTTGATGCCCCGACACCCTTCTTTATCACACATTTATTATAAGGTAATGTTTGGTGGAGAAGGGTGCTGTTGGCGCATCAGATGGTAGTGTCTCAAGATCTCCCAATAATATGTATTTGGGGGCCTGCTATCTCTCATAGACGGCAGGCGCTGCCCAGCCCCAAAAACGGCATAGTTTTGGAGTCAAAACCAAGAAAGCACCCAAAGTTTTGTTTGGTTGTGGTATATGATTGGTTAGTTTATTGATTTTTGTGGGCCCATTTCGAGACCCACAAATATAATTCAAATCTCAATTCTTGTTAAAATGTCTTTTTATGAGTTTCTTAAAAAAATTTAAGAATAATTATAATTTAGTTCAAAATGGGCCCACAAAAATCAATAAATCAAACCACAACCAAACAAAGCCTTGGTGCTCTCGGTATTGAACCTAGCTACGTCATTTTGGGATTTTGGGGCTAAGCAGACAGCAAACCCCCAAGTCCCAATAATTTTCATTTTAATGAGATTGTTGTGTCGCATGTGATGCCCTAGCAATGGAAATAAATTAGAAAAGTGATAAACCCTATAGGTTGATGCCACAAATTCTATGAGGAATTTTGATTGGGATTGGGATAATGTAAAAATAAAATGGAGACGTTCTTAATCCACAAAAATGACCAGCAAATTAGGTCCATTTCAGGCCACCTAAACTTTGGGCAAAATCCACGTAGAAAACTCCTCCTGTTCTCATAAACCTTCCAGACCCAACTAAGGATTAACATTGTTGGTGCTCTGAACCCAGAAATTCACGTCTTCAGCATGAAGTCTTGGGCTAAAACTCTCTGTAATTCCAGTAAGAACAATTACGGAATCAAACAAGTAAACTCCAGGAAATGGCAAGCGAAAAAATGAAATATGCAACTTGCAGACAACATTTAAACTATTTCAACACTGTTCCAAGAATCGGTCTCAGGAAAAGAGAATAAATAAGACTCAGGTTTTAACAGTGAGGATCATTCAAACTGAAACTCAGGTTTTAACACACGTCATTGACCACTAGCTAGTGGGTGCAGCCACAGGAGAAACCAAGACTAGAGAACAAGGTTCCAATAGGGGCAGTGGAATTGCTTGTCCAAAATTTTGCGTCTCTGCTAATCAAACGTCCTGCCAAAGAAAAGTTACCACATAGTTTTGAAGAGACCTCCTCTCGACATAACATAACTCTCTACCATCAGTGTGCCCAAACCATCAACAACGATCAACCCAAAATTGAAGATAGATCGAAGGAAGATGATAAGAGTTACTCGGGCAGAGAACATATGGTCCAAAACTAACAAAAACTAAATCCATCAAACCCAACAAAATGACGTCAACAAAAAGCAATAAAGGAAGCAACTAATAAGTTTGGCAACACTTCATAACTAGTAACTTAGTCGAACAAACTGAAACCCATGTCATCATCAGACTCCTCAGCAGGTTCTTCCTTCTTCTCTTCCTCCTTAGCAGCAGCAGCAGCAGGAGCGGCAGCACCAGAAGCAGCTGCTGCAACTGGGGCAGCAGCAACAGCAAACTTGCTGGGATCCTGCAGTATCCAACCCAAACAAGTTGTTCATGTATGTGAAGACAAAATGTCAAAAACAACAAAAGTTAGGCCCTTCATTCATTAACAAATTTGCATCGCATACCGCAAGGTACTCCTTGACTTTATCTGCCTCGGGGAAGGAGTATTCAGTTTCCACTGCAATGGCCAGGAGATTTTTGTAGGCATTGATGAACATGTGGGGTGCAGCAGCAAGAGTTGGGTAAGAAATAGCCAGTGCCAATGAGGTGACCAAGGAAACTCCGGAGGCAAACTTCCCAACGAGATCATCCTCTGTCAGATCAAGCACCTCTGGGTTGAAGACCGATCCATTGTCATACACAGTCAAGACAACAAGACCATAAGAAAAGGGCCTAATGCCAAGTTTTGCGAGAAGGGCAGCCTCAGAAGATCCAACTTTGTCGCCCTTCTTGATAAGATCCACAGCGGTAACAATTTCGACTGTACCCTTGTTAATTTTGGTGGGAATATTGAGCACCTGGAACATTACATGTGAGAAACAAAATAACTACTAATAGACACTAGAGAAAAGTTGGCAACAGTTAAGGCTACAGACCTGGAAGAAAGAGGTCTGGGAGGGGTCGAGTCCAGTGTTTCCGGGTGGGACAACGACATCAACCGGAGCCACCAATCCAACACGCGCAGGAGCTCCTACCTGTATGGAGAGAAATGTATGTACAACATCAGCAAAAAAATTAATCTATACCAAAAGGAATATCACAAATACTGAAACACAAAACATGCAAGGAACTAGGGATAGTTCAAAAGTAAACTCGCCACTTTTTTTTTATTGTACATCAGAAATTTCAGTGAACTTCCCTTGAAGTATATACGAAAAAATGCAAAGTTCAATTCTACAACTTCGTTGAGCTGTTATAAATTGTTTTGGTTATAAGCGAGCTATTCAAACTTAAACCGGTTCTGCGGAGCACAGTTCACATTGTTCTCCGCTAAAGCAAATAACGAAAGCAATCAAAGAGAAATAAAACGGACCACAGTATGTTTTAGTAACAATAAGGACCACAAGATAAATAAACAAGGGAAACAGACTATAACAAAACTAATTTCATCTCAAAAGTGTTTCAGTAACTCCACAAACACGAATGCGAGCATTCGTCAAGCAAAAAATAGTTTTTCTGCAAACATCATTATGAAAGTTTCTGTTTTGCCATGATCAAGATGTGTAATTGGTTTAATGAAGTTGCATCGCATCAAAGATTGGATTCCTAACAATTTGACCGTTTGTAGTTTGTACAAAATATCAGGTTCCATTAGATGGCATGAAAACAACCTACTTCACATGTAAAATATAACAGGCTAACATCACAAATATCCCTTAAGCAAAAACCATACTACAAAATATAGCACCAGCATACTTATACATGTACAGTGACGAAGAAGTATCAGTAAGAACAATTCATTACTGAAAATGTAAAGAGGATACAAGCAACCTATTGAAATTGGGTGAAATTCATAATCCATTCAGAAACACGAAAAATGAGGTTACATAGATTAGGTAAAAGGTCATAAATTTTCACCTTGTACTTGGCAACCTCTTCGCTGACCTCCTTCAAATCACCCTTTGTGAAAATCAAGCCAACATTACCCTATTTTCCACACACAAAAAAAATTAAAAATCAAAGTAAACATCTCTATATCCCAATCACTAAAAAATCCAAACTACGGTTGCAAATGAGCCGAGCCAAGCCCAGCTTTGACTAGCTCAAGCTTGAGCTCGGCTCGTTTATTATTGAGGTGTTCACGTTCGGTTCATTTACTACACGAGCCAAGCTCCTTCCTTTACTATACAAGCTTAAAACTCGAGCTTGAGCTCGACTAGTTTACGAAAGAGACAAGCCCATAATGAACCGAGCCTTTTGAAGCCCCAATCCAAATCCATACTGCGGCCACAATCGAGCCAAGCCAAGCTTTGAAAAGTTCTAGCTCGGCTCGTTTAAAACTACTCTAGTTCGAGCTCAAGTCAAGCCCAAAAATTGAGCTTGAGTTTGGCTTGTTTATTATTGACGTGTTCAAGCTTGGTTCATTTACTACACGAGCCTCTGTAATGAGCCGAGCTCCTGAACTCAAGCTTGAGCTCAACTAGTTTACAAAAGAGCCGAGCCTTTCGCAGCCGCAATCCAATCCCACAAAATAACAAAACAAACTCAAATTCAGTTAAAGTCGAGCCCAAATAATTGAGCTTGAGCTTGAGCTAGTATATTATCGAGGTGGTCAAGCTCAGTTCATTTACTACACGACCATATCTCCTTCGTGGGCTAAACGAGTTTAAGACTCGAGCTGCTTGAGCTTGACTAGCTTACGAAAAAAACTAAAATTGAGTTGAAGTCTTACAACGAGGAGGGGAATGAGATTGAGGAAGGCCTTGTTTCCGGTCTTGTCGGAGTGAATCCTGATGGACCTCTTCATCATCGTGTTCTTACCCATTAGAACCACAGAATCGCCGCGTAGACCCCTGCGGATGTTCTGGAGCTGGTTCGACCCGACGTTGTCGGCGGCGGCGATCAGGATCTGGGTGTAGTCATCGAGGAGCTGGCACAGCTTGTGATCGTACTTGATCTTCTTCTCGGCTTTCGATGTCTTCACCGCCATTATAGATACAGGTACAGATACAACAAAAACTGTATGTATGTGTGTGCGTTAGGTACAAAAGGGGGGCAAAATCGAGGGCCAAGACGAAGCTGAGAGCTTTGCCAAGGCGGACAGCGGCTGGTGCTGTCGCTTTAACCTCTCTCTACTACTACTGCTAACTTCTGGTTGGGAAGAGAGTTGAGGAGGGAGAGAAAACCCTAGTTGCAGCAAATCTGAGAATTAGGGCTACGAGTTGAACTTATACTCCCAGGGACTGTAGCGAAGTTGTTTCGACCTAGTAAGTTGGACGGATTGGATTTAATACTGTTGGGTTTTGCGAACTTTAATGGGCTTTTTAGATTTGTTCGTCAAAAATAGAAAATGGGCTTTAGATAGTGTGCTTTGGGCCATGTTTACAGGCCCATTAATGTTGTTGTTAACAAAATGTAATATGGGTGGAAAGTGCGTGTGCCTCATTTGTCATTTGTCATGATGTACAGTAAAAAATGCTTTGGTGACACATCACATGTCACATGGTACCCCAAATGTACTATTCAAATGTAGTTATCATACCATTGCTCTTTGCCAAAAGTTCAAGGACGGTATACTTGAGAATGCGGAATGCCTCTCTAGCTATCTATCTCGAAGCACACCTTTATTGTCGCAAACTTTTGATATAACTAATTGGGGATAGCGTTGCACTGATAGTCATCAATGGTAGAGCAACACTGCCTGCCAAAAAAATTTTGACGGAAAAATAAAAAAGTGAGGCTACAACAACTAACAAACGCGAAAAAATAAAAAAAAAAATTAAATAAAAACAAAACTAAAAAAAAGTAGAAGAAAAGGTAGAAAAGGTGTTAATGAAATGGGGTCACCTAATCTACAGATTTAAGAATTAAATAAAAGCTCGTCAAAACTTCCACAGATATCCCGATTTATTATTTAAACCCTACATAAATAGTCCATTTTCTCTGTCTCCTGACTACTTGAGTTTAGCCTAGTTTCTATTAGCGAAACATAATTTAAAAAAGATGTTGTGGCATCTGCGACCATCACCTAGAATGGTAATCTACCGGGTTGTAACTTTGTAAGCAGTGGTAATTTTGGGGTTTTACTTTGGTAGCGGGCAAAATTAATCTACTAGACCTATATTTATATTCGGTTTAATTGCAAGAACACCTCTTGAACTATCATTTTTTGACAACTTCACCCATTTAAGTTTAAATTCGAACAGTTTCACCTCCTAACTATCAAATTTGAGCAACTACACCCCTTCCCCCATTTTCCGTTAAAAAAATGGATGGAGACCAACAAAATTACGTAGGTACCCTTTTTCAAAAAAAAAAACACAATACGTTGATATCTCCTCTCTCTCTCTTCCTTCGACTTTTTTCATCTTTTCTTCTCCCTCTTCTCTTCCGCGTCTGCCTCTCTCCCTCCTCTCTCAGAGATGGAAACCCAAACTCACCCAACGTAGTTCTCCTCGTTCTCCTCTCCTCCATCCAGACGTCTCCTCCAGACGACGCTGACGACGACCTGCACGACGCCGACGCCGACCTAATTCTCAGAGAACGACGACGACGACCTGATTCTTTCCCAGTAAGTTCTCTGTTAAGTTGAGTTGGTTTAGGGAAAAAAAATCGAGGGTTTTGATGTTTATTGACATGCATATGCATAAGGGCTAAAAAATTATTTATCGTTGTTTCTTGTTTTCGAATTTAATAAGCTAAAAAATTGGGTGTTTTGATGTTTATTGTTGTGTATTGACATGCATCCGGGTAAAAAATTATTTATTGAATAAGCCCTAAATTTTCGATATCTCAATAATAAAAAATAGATTCTTCCTACAAATCCGCAGTTCTGAGAGATTTGGCTTAAAAGAATCGGGGATTTTGGTGATTGGGCATTGGGGATTAGGGATTACGGCTAATATAGTAAATTAGGGCTTATTGTTGTTCATGGTTGGGATTAAACAGCTACTGACCATTTTCTGCTTGTGTATTGAGCTTTCTTGTAGGCATTTACAGTTTCACCTTGTTCTTCAGTGGGTAATTTCCTCTTCCCTCTCTTTCTGTATTCCCTACGCGGGCCACCGTACGTAGCGGCGGCCTTGGTGGATCTTCCCATACCTTTTTCCCCTCTTCCCTCGACCTAAATCAGATGTAGGAGTAGCAGCAGCACCGCCGCTACTGTGTGAGAAGTATGCTACGCATCTTTGCATCTAGTATAAAATTAGAATGTGTGTATATATGTTCATGTATGCACTGATGTGTTTGGGTACAACTATAGGTATAGTCTACATATGAGCTTTCAAATTATTGAGGTTTGAGTAATAGCTAGTAACGGCTTTAGTTTTGTCAGGAACTCTAATCAAGTTGATTTACATAAGTTGTAAGTTTTGACCCTACATTTTTGCATTACAGATTCTAGCTCCACTCTTTACTATTTAGTTTATCAGACTCTAAGAACTATGGTTTGATCCTGGAACTTATAAAATTGGGAATTAGGATCAGCTCATGTAGTTAGGATAAAAGTTGTATATGAACTTGTTCTTTAAAAGATTGTGTGTCGTTTAAAGTAAAGAATTGTTGTTACGCGACCGAGAAATCAAAGGTGAGATACTCTAACCTTGGTTATATTGCTTTCTCAATCAAATTATGTTCTGCGTTTCTTATGCTCAAAAGTTATGATATGTTATAAGGAAGCATGATTTGATGAAATGTTTTTATATCTTGTACTTTATGCCATGGAAATATGCTACGAGTTTTGTAGTGAAAGATGATGATTTTATGAGGATGCTTATGTTTGAGAAGTGATGACTCTATGAAGGGGTTATAAGTAAGGATTGTTATGTGGCACCAGCTGCAGACCAATCATTGGGTTGGATGCTTGTTTAAGGTCCTTTTGGAGGTCAACTTATGCATGCAGTGGCAAGAGATGACAACATTCAGAGCTTCCCAATGTTCGTGGTAGAAGCATAACCCAAGGCAGTATCCAAAAGTCTAACACTTGAAGACCAAATTTAGTACTTTTGGCATACTTATTGACTTGTAATCTGTCTTTTGGAACCTTTGTCTTAGTTTGGCAGTAGAATTTGTAACCTTATGTTGACTTGTTTCAAAGTACTGTATTTTTTTTTTTTTTTTTGATCAACTTCAAAGTACTGTGTTGGTATCTGCAAATGACAGTGTGTAATCTGGGCACTGATGTACTGATCTTTTGTTGACAATTTGGGCACTGTTTATTCATCTTTTGTTGACAATCTGTTATGTTATGGAATGCCTTATGGAATTGTGTCCTTTTGTTGACCATCTGTTATTGTGATTTATGGAATTGTGGTTTATTGATTGAATGTGTAATCTATAGGTTTTGGAACTCACAAAGTACAGGGTTTGGTGGTTAAAAACTGGTGTTTTTTGTGCTTCAAAACAGTATGGCAATGTGGCAAAAAACTGCAGCTTTTTGAGTTTCAAAACTTCTGTTTTTGGAGCTTCAAACTGCAGGGTTTTTTTTTTTTGTTAAAACTGCTGTTTTTTGGGGTTACAAAGTGGGCCACAAAAGTGCAGGTATTTGTGCTCCAAAACTGGTATTTTTTGTGCTTCAAAACAGTATGGCAATGTGGTAAAAAACTGCAGTTTTTTGAGGTTCAAAACTTCAGTTTTTGGAGCTTCAAAACTAGAGTTTTTTTTTTTTTGTTACAAACTGTAGTTTTTTGGGGTTCCTTTTAGGGCTACAAAGTGCAGGTATTTGTGCTTAAAAATTGCAGGGCAATGTCGTTCAAACGGCAGTTTTTGTGGTTACAAAAACTGGTATTGTGCTATTTTTGGGCAGTTTGTTCACTAGATATTAGTGCTGCTAAACTGGTATTATGCAGTTTTTGTTGCTTTTTCATTCATCAACATTTCAATGAGGGTCTCGTCACTGCATTCCGTTCACAATCGCATCTTTCATCTCCATTGTACTGCAAGTAGTTGTTGGTGTAACTAGAGCTACTCATTTTTTGGTTTTTTGGGTTGGAGATTTAAAAGGGAAAATCTAGTTTGGTTTTTCTTTTTCTTTTTTTGGGTATTTTTTGGGCAAGTATCTGGTGGTGTTGGAGAGGAAATGGAGGAGAGATGAGGGGGAGGACAAATTAATCAGTTTTAATAGGAGGACAAATAGCGGATTAAAAAAAAAAGGAGGAAAAATTAATCAGTTTCAATCTGGTGGTGTGTTGGGTAATTGGGTGGTGTGTGTGCTGGGTGGTGAGGGAGGAGGAGGAGGAGGAGGAGGAGGACGTGGGAGATCTGAGGTGGTCAGTGGATGTGGTGTTGGTGGTGAGAGGAGAGAGGAGGGAAGGTTTTCTGGTGGTCAAGAGTGTAAAGGCCTGAGGGAGGAGAGATATCAGAGAGATCGTGGAGAGAGAGACATATCTCTCATGTAGGGCGGGGGGGGGGGGGGTGTGTATGAAAGGGCATTTTCATGTTGATGGTATGAACTGAATTACCAATAAGCTTTGTGAATGGTTTGTTTGATAATGTCTTTGGTGATATTCACTTAGTGAATGCTTTGTGATCTTGAATAACAGCTTCAAAAGTTAAATTTTCTTTCAATTGACCAAATTCTTTGATCTTTTTTTTTTATTACCAAACAAACAAAATCACTGCCCAAAGGCTACAAGAAAGCAAAAGACTCTTTCGCTAAAACAGAAGAAACATAAAAAGGGGGATAAAGCCACCGAAATAACAGGGAGAAGGCAGGCCCCTAGTTACTACCTTCGTCGCCGGCCACTACATGAGCCAGCACATTAGCAGACCTCCTTACCCAGTCGAAACTGGTCCTCAGCTCATCCTTCATCTGTCTAATATCCCCAATGACAGCCAAGACCTCCCAGGTAGGGACCAATTCAGAGACTAAGCTTGACTGCCAATGGATTATCCCATTCGACTAGCCCTTCCATCAAACCCAGGTATATCCTTAATCATTCCACAACCTTGGCGAATTGCGAGGAGCTCACCTTGGAGAAAGGAAGAGATCTTCACTGAACCCACCTTCCCATTGATAAGAGATCCTTTCCAATCTCGAATAGTGACTGCCACTTTTGCATCCGCTCCATTGCCCTTAACTGCCACATCACAATTCACTTTCACTCGCCCTCTATCCGGAGTCCGCCATTGCGAAATATTGTCCACAATATTTAGGTTATCCATATGGATTGGGGAAGACACTACAACTTTTATATATTCACGAATGGCCTCCAAGGCCCTTTTCATGGTTAATTCTGGATTAAGATATGCCGAATCAAAAACAAACTCGTTACGCATTTTCCAAATGAACCATGCTATAAAAGCTAGCTGCTCTCTTTAATTCCCCAAAAAAAAAAAAAAGCTGCCCAGAAGATCACACGCCCCCTTTATTGTAAGAGTCTCAACCACTTGAGCAGTCCACTTAAGCACAGAAGAGGGGTGGCCAAATCCCATATTGAGGGGGATATTATAACCAAACCACACTGCCCGAGCCCAGAGGCAATCAAACAGTAAGTGCTCTATAGTCTCATCAAAGTAAGAACAACATGGGCAGATCTTAATTCTTAGACTTCCCACATTTCCTTTTAACCAAATTTTCCTTTGTAGCCAAGCTATTGCTACATGCTCTCCACCAGAAATATCTAATTTTATGAGGGATTTTTCAGCTTCCAAATAGTCGTCTACAATTATCATTTGGGACCATGTTTTCTTGATTCCTTGAGAAATATTTTTGATTGAGAGTAAGTGATTTTATTGATGATTGATAGTGCAAAGTTTTACATTGTCTTCTACTAGTGAATTTGGGAAAGTACCTTCAGGCACGGGTGGATTTGTTAGTATTTGTATAAAAAAACAAGTGTGAATGTTAGAATATTCTAAATTTGTGTATTTCTAGGATATTCTAGAATCGATATCAAATCATATATTATTGTGATTATATGATTGTGATTGAGATTGTGATTGTATTTTCCTTTATTGTAT
This sequence comes from Rhododendron molle, assembly GCA_025413875.1. Taxonomy (NCBI): domain Eukaryota; kingdom Viridiplantae; phylum Streptophyta; class Magnoliopsida; order Ericales; family Ericaceae; genus Rhododendron; species Rhododendron molle. The sequence continues at coordinate 25,537,046 of CM046390.1, forward strand.
CATGGCTCACACTATATATATGAGTCTTCTCATTTGTACAGAATATACAGTTCAATATACAACATTCTTTCTCTCCTTATTTTCGTATTATGGTATCAGAGCTAAGTTCCCAAACCTAGTTTATTCTTTTCTTTTCGCCTTGCCGAAATCCTCTCGGTCTCACTACATCAAAACACCACTCCCCATCCCTCTTCCTCAACTGATACACCATCTCAAACCCACACGCAATCTTCATCCCCTGCTCCGCCTCCACATAAATCCTACCATCACTCCTCACTGCCATTGGGTACCCCTTCAGCGCCTGAAAAGTCTGCTGCACCAACTGAGCATACTTGATTTCCCAGTGGCCGAATAAACCAACCATACTCAACATCATATACCTTCCTTTCCCAAATTCTTTTTTAATTGCCTAATCAAAGGTGAAAAGAGAATTGCCCCAGTACACCTGTCCACTATTCATACGAAATCATCCCTCTATTGTCCTTATTCCAAACACAGTCTTGTAATAGCAACACGCCATCTCAATTTCCGAAACCCACTACCGTCTCAACCGATCTCTTTTGCGTTAATTATGGAGAAAATTGACGCTGCTCAACCTATTTCCATTACTCTCGATGGTTCCAACTATATTTTTTGGGCTCAATCCATGACCAGCTTTCTGAAAGGAAAGAAATTGTGGCGTATAATTACGGGTGATGTGATTAAGCCTGTCAAAGCTGCAGAAGAAAACCAATCTAAGTATGAAGAGCGTCTTGAGGATTAGGATAGCAAAAATCGTCAAGTTGTTACTTGGATCCGCAACACGTCCGTCACCTCCATTAGCCTGCAATTTGGCCGTTTTCAAAATCAAAATGCTCCGGCCAAGGCTATTTGGGACTTCTTAAAAGATCGCTACCAAACTACCGGTCTCTCTCATCAGTACCAACTCCTAAGCCAACTTGATCGAATGCGACAAGAGCCCAGGCAATCTATCAATGGCTTCTTATCTCAGATCTACGTAATTTGGGATCAAATCTCTCTCTCAGAGCCTTCCTGGACAAGTACTACCGATGCTGCGTTGTTTGCCGCCTATTGTGATCAACAACGCCTTATTCAGTTTCTTATGGCTCTTACCATTGACTTTGAGCCTGTGAGAGCTTCACTTCTTCATCGCAATCCGCTTCCCACTTTGGATTAGGCCATCTCTGAGCTTCTTTCAGAAGAAACTCGTCTTGGAACTCTTAAATCACAAAGTTTGGATTCTGCTCTTGCCGTACATCGCCTGGGCGATGTCCAATCATCCCAGTCTTCTGGCCCTCCATCCCAAATTCCAGGCTCTTGCACTTACTGTCATAGTCTGAGTCATGAGTTACTTCGATGTCCTGTTCGTACCTGTAAACATTGCCACAAGACTGGACCAGGGCACTATCAGAGTGATTGTTGGAAGAATCCCAACAAACAGTCACATGGGTCTAACTCTCGCGGGCAGTCACGCACCACCTACTCTCAAGGAAGCCAATCCAAATCCAATTATCAGTACAAATCCAACATTGCTTCTCGCCTTGCTGCTGCTGCTGCTGCGACTGAGGATTATAATTCTCCTTCTCCTGATTCCGCGCCTACTCCTCTGACTCCTCAGTTCTCTATGACTGATGTAGAGGCTATCATTCAACAGGTTCTTGCCAAATCTGGTACATCTCACTCTACCGCTCTCTCAGTCACCTCAGGTACCTCATCTTGGTTCTTAGATTCTGCATGTTGCAATCATATGACTTCTGACCCTACCATTTTTTCTTCCATATCCTCTTCTTCTCATATGCCTACTATTCATGCTGCTGATGGTTCACACATGCCTGTTACGCATATTGGTCATGCCTCTACATCTCACATTTCTCTTCCGGAGACATATCTGATACCTGCTCTCACCTTAAATCTAATTTCTGTTGGACAATTGTGTGAACTTGGTCTCACTATTATTTTTTCCTCTTCTGGTTGTCAGGTGCAGAATCCTCAAACAGGACAGATCCTTGGGATAGGCCGTAAGAATGGACGCCTGTTAGAACTCATCAATCTCCGTCTCCCTTCACACTTAACCTTGCTCGATCAGCTGCCTCAACTTCATCTACCACTGCTTCTAATCTTTGGCAATCTCGTTTAAGACATGTGTCTTTTGGCCGTTTGCAGTCTTTGATTTCTAGTGGTAAATTAGGTCATGTCACTTCTCAACATATTGTTGTATGTCATGTCAACTTGCAAAACAGCCGGCTTTGGCTTTCAATAAAAGTGATTCTATTTCAACTTCTCCATTTGATCTAGTTCATTCAGATATTTGGGAACCTTCTCCTAATACTACTATGGGAGGATCAAAATATTTTGTAATTTTTGTGGATGACTATTCTCAGTTTACATGGATATATCTTTTGAAAAAAATGGTCTGAACTACCCCAAACTTATCACGACTTTGCAAAAATGGTTCAAACTCAATTTGGTCGTTCTATCAAAGTTTTTCGTACTGATAATGCTATGGAGTATAAGGAAGCGTCTTTTTTGAATGTTCTTCGTCAGAACGGCACCATCACCCATCGTTCTTGTCTTGGGACCTCCCAACAAAATGGGCGTGCTGAACGTAAGCGTAGACACATTCTCAACACTACTCATGCACTCCTTATCTCTTCTTCATGTCCGAAAATTTTTTGGGGAGAAGCTGCTCTCACAGCTGTCTATACCATCAATCGAGTTCCAACCCCAGTCATTGGAAATCTCTCTCCTTATGAAAAGTTATATGGCACTTCACCTGATTATCGCCATCTCCGAGTCTTTGGATGTGCTTGCTTTGTTCTCCTTCAAAAGCATGAACACACTAAGCTAGAACATCGTTCTTGCCTCTGTTGCTTCTTAGGGTATGGTATAGAACATAAAGGGTATAGATGTTGGGATCCTATTTCCAAACGTCTTCATATATCTCGACATGTCATCTTTTGGGAACATCAAATGTTTTTTGTCTAAGTTCTACCTACCACGTATCTCAACCACTCCTTATTTTACTGACTCTTCTATCGACATCTTCTCTGATGAGTTTGATACAGGTACTCCAAATGATAGTTCTTCTCTAGCTCCTCCCAAGGCATCTATTCTGATTGATGATCATGCCCCTGGACTAGTAGAGCCAACTGAGTTTCATCAACCCTTTCTCTCTTCTCCTACTGAAACAACTACTTGCTCTTTAGATACCAGTTGTTCCTCTGAACCATCACCACTTCCATCAAAAAGGGTAACTCAATTACCTGCTTATCTTCGTGACTATCATTGCTATTCTACAGTGTTTTCACTACATGAACCTCACTCTTATAGTGAGGCCAATACTAATCCTCTTTGGCAGAAAGCAATGGACGAGGAACTACAGACCTTGGATCGTACTCATTCATGGGATTTGGTTGACCTTCCCCCAAGGAAATCTGTTGTTGACTGCAAATGGGTTTACAAAATTAAAACCCACTCCGACGACTCCATTGAGTGACACAAAGCCCGTTTTGTTGCAAAGGGCTTTACCCAGGAATATGGCATTGATTATGAGGAGACTTTCGCTCCCGTTGCCCGTCTAACCTCTGTTCGAAGTTTACTTGCTGTTGCTACAATTCGCAAATGGGACCTTCATCAGATGGATGTAAAAAATGCATTTCTTAATGGCGATCTTACTGAGGAAGTCTATATGAAGCCACCTCCTGGTTATGCTCACTCTCCACACCAAGTCTGTCGCCTTCGCCGCGCCTTATATGGTCTTAAGCAAGCTCCCCGAGCTTGGTTCTCCAAATTTAGTACCACCGTTGGCGATTTTGGTTTCACTTCTAGTCCTTATGATTCTGAACTCTTTATTCGCAAAACTAAGCATGGCACCATTATTCTTCTTCTTTATGTGGATGACATGATTATCACTGGAGATGATGTCACTGGTATTTCTAGCTTCAAACAGTATCTTTGCCATAGTTTTGAGATGAAAGACCTTGGCTCACCTAGCTATTTTCTTGGGATTGAAATTTTAAAAAATTCCAATGGATATTATCTCTCTCAAGCAAAATATGCCTTTGATCTGTTAGCACGGGCAGGTCTTACTGACAATAAGACTGCATCCACTCCTCTCGAGCCGAACACTCGTCTTACTCCTTTGGATGGCACACTATTGACTCATGCTACACTCTATCGGCAACTTATTGGGAGCCTTGTCTATCTTACTGTTACTCGCCCAGACATAGCCTACGCCGTCCATCTTGTCAGCCAGTTCTTATCTGCTCCTCGATCTGTCCATTATGCAGCTGTTCTTCGCATTTTGCGCTATATTAAGGGCACTTTGGTCCATGGCCTTTTTTATTCCGCTCGCTCCTCTCTTACCCTCCATGCCTATTCTGATGTTGATTGGGCTAGAGACCCTACTGATCGTCGTTCTACTACGGGCTACTACTTCTTTCTCGGCGATTCACTTATCTCTTGGAGAAGTAAGAAGCAAACTGTTAATGCACAATCCAGCACCGAGGCTGAGTATCGTGCTCTTGCCGACATTGTTCAAGAACTCTTATGGCTTCGATTGTTATTGGAAGACATGGGTGTCAACCATTCTACTGCCACCATACTTCGTTGTGACAATCACAGTGCTATTCAGATTGCACATAATCATGTCTTTCATGATCGCACGAAACATATTGAGATTGACTGTCATTTTGTACGCCAACATGTCACACGTGGTACTATTTGACTCCTCCCAGTCTCATCCCTTGAGCAAGCAGCTGATATCTTCACCAAGGCGCACCTACCGGGACGATTTCAGGACTTGGTTACCAAACTCAAGTTGGTATCTGCTCTCCCACCTTGAGTTTGAGAGGGGCTGTTAGAATATTCTAGATTTGTGTATTTTTAGGATATTCTAGAATCGATATCAAGTCATATATGATCAAATCATATATTATTGTGATTTTATATGATACTGATTTTATATGATTGTGATTGAAATTGTGATTGTATTTTCCTTCATTGTATCATGGCTCACACTATATATATGAGCCCTCTCATTTGTACAAAATATACAGTACAATATACAACATTCTTTCTCTCCTTATTTTCGTATTAAAACCAACCCGTAAAATATCACTATTAATTTGACTTCCCAAAGATGTTTGGATTTATAAAAGTAAGTTGAGGTGATGGGGGCTTGTAAACCCATGAAGTAAGTTTGCCTCTGATTCTTTTGTGAAACAACACATAAAAGGTCCTAAACAAGATTTGGGGTTTTCACGTGGTAATTGGGATAAAGCCCAACATTTGGCTAACACATGGCCATGGAGGAGAGCATTTCTAAGACTTGGTTTTGTAAGGTGTTGTTCCCCCAACAATCTCATTTCTTTGTTTTTCGTGTATTGTGCTTTCCCTTTAAGCAATACTCCTATTTAACTTCGAAACTTTTCGAAGACTTGGGAATTGAGGCATTGTAAGGGAATTGAGGTGCATATCTACGCTTCTTTGGTTTAATGTGTTTTTCAACACTATTCCCTTCTCTCTCTTTTTTTTTGGTGTATTCAACTCTTTTAAGAAAAATCAAATTTTACGCAACGAGAACAACGGATGATGTAAAAAACGACAATGGGACTCTAAAAAGTCAAAAGTGCAAAGACAAATTATCGAAAAATATAAATAAAGTTCATTTCTAACATTAACATTTATGCCGTTGTCATTTGCATCTCTCGCAAAGAAAAATTATTAAAGGACACAACATCATAACTAACCACACCAAATTTACAACTCATACTCCCAAGTCCCAACCCAAGCGTACACCTGCAGAATCGTTGCCGAGGGAGCGACCATTTTTGGTTTGCCCATGTTGCCGGTACATTCATTGGATGAAAAATTACAGCTTAAGGGAACTTTTCCTTTTAAATACGGAGGATATACAGTAATTATAGGATGAAATCTTAAGTTATTCTTAGAACAAAGTATATTTTATATAAATATATATTCGAGAATAAAAATTGAAATTATTTCTATTTATCTGCTTTATTTAATAAAACTCAACTCAACTCTCCCTGGCCCCCCCATTTTTCCTTTCTCCTTCGATCTCTCTCAAATTTTCTTTTTAAAAAAATCACAATATCAAGAATTTAGGATTGGAGGTTTGGAACTCTTTGAGCCCAACTCTATTTGCTTATATATAGTACTTATATAGAACAACGGATGATGTAAAAAACGACAATGGGACTCTAAAAAGTCAAAAGTGCAAAGACAAATTATCGAAAAATATAAATAAAGTTCATTTCTAACATTAACATTTATGCCGTTGTCATTTGCATCTCTCGCAAAGAAAAATTATTAAAGGACACAACATCATAACTAACCACACCAAATTTACAACTCATACTCCCAAGTCCCAACCCAAGCGTACACCTGCAGAATCGTTGCCGAGGGAGCGACCATTTTTGGTTTGCCCATGTTGCCGGTACATTCATTGGATGAAAAATTACAGCTTAAGGGAACTTTTCCTTTTAAATACGGAGGATATACAGTAATTATAGGATGAAATCTTAAGTTATTCTTAGAACAAAGTATATTTTATATAAATATATATTCGAGAATAAAAATTGAAATTATTTCTATTTATCTGCTTTATTTAATAAAACTCAACTCAACTCTCCCTGGCCCCCCCATTTTTCCTTTCTCCTTCGATCTCTCTCAAATTTTCTTTTTAAAAAAATCACAATATCAAGAATTTAGGATTGGAGGTTTGGAACTCTTTGAGCCCAACTCTATTTGCTTATATATAGTACTTATATAGAACAACGGATGATGTAACTCAAATTTTCTTTTTAAAAAAATCACAATATCAAGAATTTAGGATTGGAGGTTTGGAACTCTTTGAGCCCAACTCTATTTGCTTATATATAGTACTTATATAGACAGGGCGATTGATAATGCAAATAGGGAAATTTTTAAAAATTGTCCTCTTAGTTTCACTCGACTCTTATTTTCGTCCTTCAAGTATCAATTACAATTCTTTTGACCTTTAAGTTTGGTTTTCGAACCAAGTTGGTCCAATTGATAACGTCTGTCAGCCAAACTGGATGGAAAAAATTAGAATGAGGGCAGACGTCATCAATTGGACCAATTTGGTACGAACTGCTCAAACTGCCATCAATCTGATTTTTTCCGTCCAGTTTAACTGACAAAAGTTATCAGTTGGACCAATTTGGTATGAAAACCAAACTTAAAGGTCAAAAGAGTTGTAATTAATACTTAAAAGACAAAAATGAAACTCGGATAAAACTAGAAGGACCTTTTATATAAATTTCCCATGCAAATAACAACCTCTAGGAGCCTTCTTCAATTGTTGCATTAAGCTCGTCTTTTGTTTCTTTGACCAATAGTCAGCAGTTTTACAGGTCTACTTTGATGAATGATGACTAGAAATGTTTTAAGAGATCATCCAAAGGAAAAGATTGATCGATAACATATATACATCAAAGCAAACCTGTTTATTGACAAATGATGTTTTCTTTCCCTCTGTTAAACAAATGTGCTTAATGTGATTACAATTGTCCAATCCAAACATTTTTTTTCCACATTTGTGATTTGCTCATAATCAATACTCCCACGGTCCATCCTTATTTATGGACAATAAAAAACGCATGGTTACTTTTTATTTTCATGTCATATCGCTATGGTGACCATTTTTTGAACAGTCTATGGCGATCGTATTGTATATATTCAATTTTATGTGCAAGATTAGTCTCGCTTCTATAATTTGATTGGTATCCCACGTTGCACCCTATCGAATGATTCTTATACAGCCACACACGATTACAAATGTGGTTACCATTGTATTACTTCTTCTTTTTCCCGCAAGTTAAAGAGAATTCCTCACATATAATGTCCAAATACTAATAGCCCAGCAACTCAAATATATCAAATAATTACACTCAAATATACATAAAATAATTACAAGCCCTAACAACCTATTTGGACGGTGAGAAAGGATGAGATACAAAAGAGGAGTGCTTTCTCACCAAATCTCACCAGACTCCCAATCGGGTTGCCTTCCAAGTAGTGGCAGAGTCAGGGTTTTTGACCTGGGGGCTGGCTTAATAGACATATATTTTTATCGGAAATATTTTTATTTCTCCATACATTACATTTGTACAATAAAATAATTCTAGTATAATGCAGTTAAAATATACCAATCATTTTGTTTTTTTCTTTAAGCTACTTCAAGTCACGTGATTATTTTGAAAGAAATTGAAAAATAAGAATGTAAAATAACTGTTTTATCAAATCAAACAAAAATTATTAAGATTATAAGTATCTATATACGAATAATATTTAAAATCAAGTATATACAAAATAATATTTACTCGAGGGGGGCTTTGCAAGCCCCAATATAGCTCCGCCCATGCTTCCAAGGTCTCTCTTTCGAACCTTGAACGAGTGAAGTTTGGGAACAACAATAAGTGTGAGGAATCACACCCCCAGACTCCAAAGTTGGTTGTACTCTATTTATGTAGATATTATCCTGATTTGCCTAATAGGGGTGTAGGAACTTCACAAACTACTCTATAAGCGATTGGATAAAAAAGAAAAGGACCCTAATTTCTAAGAAGTGCTCTAGAAAGAATCAAATAAAGTCTTAATGAACGTGACACCTGACACGACAACAACAATCTTTTCTTTCTTTTTGTTGAGAGATTAAGTGAGACAACGAAAAAGTCAATAAAATTTTATGAATGTTTTTTTTTTTCTTTACATTTTTTTACTAAAACACTCTATCCAAATAAGTAATTTAACTAGAAACCCTAACCTTTCTTTTCTTTTTCTATGGAAATCCCTCCGTACAAAGGGTCCGTAGGCTATCGAACAGCCTCACCATTCACCAACAAAGAAGCTGATTATTGATTAATTAACCAATAATCCACCCATAATCCAGTACGTGAATAATAATATAATACTGTAAATACAAATTGTGTAGCGCTCTCGCGCTCCTCCCTAATCTTCTACTCTCTCTCCCAAGAAAGGGGAAGGTGTCTCTGTCTGGTGACTCTGGTCTTTCAGTTTTCAGAGGGAGAAAGAGGGAAGGAAGACTGTGCCGTCGACTTTAGAGAGAGAGAGAGAGAGAGAGAGGAAGCAGCAATGGCGCCGAGAGCGAGACCCAGAAAGGTTTTCCTCGTCCTACTCGTTCTCTCTGATTCTTATGGCATTTTACTTTCTTCTTTGGCTTATCTCATATTTCGCTTTCTGTTTTGGGGAATTTTTTCTTGCAGCGTCTGACGCGAATGGACGCCGCCATTGATGCGATGACACCCCTGGGCTTCCCTGAGCAGCTGGTTCGCAGAATCGTCAAGGGTCTCCTGGAGGTTTAAATCCGTTTTCTTCTCCCTTTTCTCGTTTCTTGAATCATCACATATGAAATTTCATCGTTTAAGGCAAATGGGTGTGTGGGCACAGTTTTTTTCTTCCCTTTTTCTGCATTTTCTTGGAAACCAAACAGGCATTAAGGCTGTCCAGTGCCCAATGTGTTATTCAGTTGAACTATTTTTTGGGGGATAAACTTGTGACAAGTAGGTTTTTGTTGCAGGTATACGGTGGAGATGTAGGTTGGCCGTTTATTGAGGCGGATGCGTACAAGATTCTTATAGATACCATTCTTGATCAACCAGAAGAGGGGGATGTAGGAGAGGAAAGAAATGAAAATGAAAACCTTTTGACCGTAGGAGAGGAAAGCAATGGAGGTGAAGAACTTTTGCCGGTAGGACAGGTGACACATGAAGATGAAAACCTTTTGCCAGTAGGAGAGGAAAGAAATGAAGTTGAAAACCTTTTGACGGTAATATTACTTACTGTTTCAGTTGATTTGTTGGTATTGTTACTTATCTTGGTGTTTTTATGAACTGTTTATGTATATTCATCAACCGAGATAAGTGCGCGTGCGCTAGAATCCACAGTTTTCTGGGCAGTGTTCGAAAAATTGGCCTAGGCAGCCACTAGGAGGTGGTCTGCACCCTCGACTAGGGTGTTGAAATTAGGCACCGAGACGATTATTTGGCTGCTAGGCAGAGAGAATGAGAATGCCGATTCTGAACTGATAAGTGGTGCACAATGCAACCTCTTGTTACTCTTTGCGGAAATACAGAGAAAGAAATTTTGATTTGATAGAATGCCATCATGGTCATTCACTTGGAAGTGTTAGTATATGTTATCTCATGGTAAGTAAAGTACAAGAGGTTTAACAAAGGTACAATTTACCTGCATATTATTAACTCGTATGGTAAGGGGTGTGATATGTGGCGGGATATAAGTGGAGGCTATTTTGGTCAAGTATATTGTGTGTTGGTGATGATAGTTATTGTATTTGTACAGAGTTTCATTGGAAGGGTGGTATCAGGTTTGGTATTGTAAAACAAATCTAGATATATTAGATTCATTGTGATAGTTGAAGGTGCTAGTGTTATAGTTTATTAGTCAGTTACCATTGATTTGGCACAGCTGTTGGATGTGTTCTATGTATCAATGCTATAAAAATGACAGGAAAAAAAATACATCTACCCGATCTGTAACATGTTTCGACCGGAAAAATAGTATTACTAAGTAAAGATTTGACATATATGGAGAAGCCATTACAACTTTTTGACCCAAGAATCGAGTTTTTTGCACCAAGTATTTGACTCTAGCTAAGATACTGTGACGCTGTCATTCAGTTGAGGGACGAAATAGAGAGCACTAAGAACAATCACTATACTCATTTGTTTTAATTTGTAAGTTCAATGTCTGGTATGAATAGTGTGGAATAAAATTACAACCTGCTGGATAAGGGAAGGTAGTAATTCTGATTTGGAAATTGTGGTTGGTGGACAATGGTATAAGAAGTTTTTAGCTTGGTGGGATGCTCTCTTGTTCCTACTGCTCCAGCTGACTTGAATATCTTGTTCTGGTCAGGTTCCAATGCCGATGGTATAAGAAGTTTTTAGCTTGGTGGGATGCTCTCTTGTAGTTGTTCCTATCGCTCCAGCTGACTTGAATGTCTTGTTCTGGTCAGGTTCCAATGCCGATGGGTTATCTAGTTTGCGAGGAAAGTCGTAGGTGGGGTTGACTGTTAGGTTAGCTTCAGCTCTTGTGCTCATAATTGGTCTTTATAATGCATATATTGTTGAGTCATGGTGATGGCTACAATAGGATTTTGAAACTTTTGAGAAATTTTGCTACTGGCATTATGCCTAAACATAGATAAGTACGAAATAATGGTGATTTTTTACTAGATCACTAGGTGACAATTGAGATGAATATAAAAGGGTTGAACTAGATAACACAAGTTATGCCAATTGTATTTTTGCTGGTATAAAGTGAATAGTGATATAGTCTTGGAATCAAGGGGTCAAAGTGTGGAATGTGGAGTTGATGTTGCCTAGACGATCATGTCAAGAGTAGTTTCTTAGAAAGGAGACACCAACGTACTTGCTCTTTAGTTTCTCCCAAGGGCAGCTTTTACCATTGACATTTCGAAGGGCACCTCTTCACCATTCAAAGAAATCCAATCACAGAAAATTCCAAACGTCATGCTTTGTTTGGTTTGAGTTTTGAGAGAGGTTTTGGGGGGAATGAGTGGAGAGAGATAGATAGAGAAATAAGAGTAATAATTGGACAGAGAACTTATTGCCTTATTGGTGACCTAGAGAGAGGGGTTGATTTTAGAGACCCAAACCGAACACAGACTGGTTCCGTTATATTCCCAAAAAAATAAAAAATAAAAAAAGGTTCTTTGATCTTGGAGGAAAACCTCTTGAGTTCCAAGTTCAGCCTCACAGAAAAATGATTTTTCGTTAAGAGAGAGATACCTTGGTAAGAACTCATGTTAATTTGCTTGATTTGTTTGCATTATGCGCATTCATGTTTAGAGAAGGAAAAGCAATACCTATTGCATGCTTATATGAACTACTGTTGCTAGGTTTTTATATTGATAGTTTAGTCTCCTAAGTTCGGTTATTTTTAAGGGTTTTGCTAATTCTGGGTTGCCGATTATAGTGGGGAATTACCCTTCAAAACTGAAATGAAACACATGGATACTGAAACCATGTTGATACCAATGATATGAGGTTGGAGTGAGATGAAATTCGTCACATAGGTTGACCTTTCATTTAGATCTTAATAGTCCATCCATTCGCTATTTGGTTGGATTTCAATTACGTGCATGCACTCTGCACACCTGAATGAGGCTTCCCATCAGATAGAAGTTTTCTATTGTAAGAATCAAATATAGGGTTCTTATTATCTGTTGCATAACAAAGTCTGAAGGGAACAATGAGGCAAAAACAATGTCCTTATCCAACCTCTTCTGCTGTCTTATTCTTATTAGAGCAGGAAGATATATAGGAACCACTGCAATTGCTTCAACAAGATTCATGCAGTGTACAGCTGCAATGGAATAGTGAGAGGGAAATAAATGTGTGGTAATAATCATAATCCACTTAAGAGTTTCCTTTCGGGTTCATTATCATGATTCAAGAAGACCAGAATTTCATAAAGGTCGTTTGCATGCATAAGGTTATTGTTTATACAGAATATGTTGCATGTTATGAGTCTGGAAAGACTATTTCACAAGGTCAAAAGATTTGCTCCTCGAAGGTTTCCACTATTTCTGGTGTTTTGCTTCATCTTTCTTAATGTCTCACTTGTTACTTCTATCTAGTATTTTCCTCGTTCAATGACTTGACATTAGGCATGTGCTTTTGAATATCACATATACTGTTGTGAGCATGCTGCAAACTCACGAAATTGAGCTGCAAGATAGAATGATTTGTAAGTTATCACACGAGGTTTGTTTTTTCAGCTGTGAATAAATTGACAAAGTGAAATTTGTGACAGGAGGATTTTTGTGTTTGGGGCTTTAAATGTCTTCTCATCTGATTAAACATTACAGTACTTTTATCTGTTTTAACTCCTATACAAGGAAGAGGATCTTTATTTAATTATCTTACATAAACAACATAACAACATAACATAACCCATTTAGTCCCCAGTCATTGAGGGAATGGGCAGGGATGATTGGAGACAGACCTAACCTTTGGTAATATATGCACAAAGTGGTTGCTCTCAGAATACCACTGAAATAGTAGCCCCCCTAAACCTCCAAGAACCGAGGAGCTACCAGGACGTTTTGTTGTAGGACCATGCCCCAAATCAAAGCCAAATGGCATCAAAGGGCAGGCCTAGAGGCCCAAATCAATTTATTTGCACATTACCATGCTTCCTTCATTAATAGTCTAGAGCATCGGTATGCACACCTATTTAATTATCTTACATGAAATCTCTAAATGATGTGCTTAAACATTATGCAAGTCATCGCTCCTTCAGGACTACCTTATAGCATCTCGATGCACACTTTTTTAGCTATATTTTTCAGGCTGTGCAGCTCAGAACAGTTATTTCACAGTTCGATGAGTACCAGATAAGATTTTAGACTTACACAAAAACACGAATCTGCTATCTTCTTCCTATGATATACATGGACATGCTATTGCGAAGAAAAACAGTTTGATCAGAATTGTTATTCAAGCCTAAATATACAAACAAAGATTTGTTTGTTCAGATGATTGTGTGGCCTGGTGGCTAGTTTGTAGCTTTTATAAAGGTGTACATGGTGAAACTTTTATCTGTTACTTATTTTGGTGCTTACACTTGCAGAACGGGGCATTGGGGGATGAAAGACCTGGATACTCTATTGTAGCAGATGATCCTGGGCCCTCCACTCTATCTCTTCCACATATATCCTCTGAGGTCCTTGATTTTATTCCGACCCCACCTCCGGCCAGCGGTCTCACAAGAAGGAGGCGTAGACCTTGCTATGGGTGGATTAGCAGTGATGAATCTGGTGATGAGCCAGACGATTTCATCATGCTAACTCCAGCTCCAAGATTGAAGCGACGGAATCTGATATCAAGGTGGGATTTAAGACCCTGATGCAAGCGTGTCTTAACTCTCCCCAAGATTGAGAGCCTACATTTCTTCTTTGAACCACGTCAAACCATCATCAGAAAATAGGCTGCTGTAAGTCTTTGGGCATTTCTAATGTGATCTGATCTTTGTAGTTATGGTTTTGAGAGTATGAAGTCATGATTTCTCTAAACCAAGTGCTGGCAGTTGAGTATGGTATATAGCACATTTCTGGAATTTAGTTTGTGCGGTTTGTTGTTATATTATAATAGTAGAAATTTTTGTTTGGTATGTACTGATTGGTTTTACCATGCTCTAACTATATCTTCCTTGCAGCATCCTTTTATCAATTCGTAGTTTCCTTTTGAGTGAATTCCTAACTAGGTTTATCAATTTAATAGGTGCTATTCAAGCTAGAACTCATAGAGGAGACATTGTTTCCTACTGTCAATCCCATTGATAGATTCTTACAGCGCGAAACTATGGTTATATAGAAGCTTCAATTAATTGGAGTGACAGCTTTTGCTGTTACCATTTAAGTATGAGGAGATTTCTTTACCACTCGCTGAGGACTTAATTTTCACATGATATCGGGCTCATACAAGGTCCTTTGATGGATACCACATCTTTCTTCTTTGAAATGATGATGTATCTATGTGCCCTTACGACAAAGCTAAATGGTGAATGCACTCCAATTCAACTAGTCTATTCCAACCCAACAACAAGGTTAATACCAGGACTAAGAAAATTCCAGTGCCTGAGAATAATCAGAATGATTCCTTCACTTGCGTTTAATGAAATTGATTCAAATTGGGGTTCTGGATTTACTCATTATTGAACTCCGCTTGGTAGAGAATGAAATGCTAAAGTTCCCACCCTCTTTGCTGCCTACAACAAGCATTTTCACAGCTCAGTGTAGTCTTTACAGGTCTAAGCAGTGGACTAAAGCCGCTGAGTGGCACACCGCCTGCTCAAAAGAGGGACCAGCTTATCTCAGTTTTTTTCTTTTCTTTCTTTCGTCATGTCCTCCTAATTTTGGAACCAACTTTCTGGCGGTGTAATAGTCTAGTAATTGGAAAGCTCAGTTAAACTAAATTTTATCTCTTAGTCTTGATTCTCTAAGTCTATACAGTTAAAGCCAAGTTTTTCCCGTCGTGAGGTTTATTCGTTGCTTGGGAAATATGGGACGGTATTAAGCTTGCGAGGTTGAAGTTATTCTTTTATCTTGCTTTATTTGGTTCTTTACGATTTTGGAAGTCGAAAATAACATTGGTTTTTTCTTTTGTTTCAGGTTAGGTCGAACAATGAGGTTTGAAAGATGGAATTTGGTTGCAGATCTTTTTATTGACAACGATGAACCTATCCTTAGAAGATAGATTCTTTCTAGATTTTTTTTCCCTCCATCTAATGCTATTTAAATGGAACTCTGTCCTTTGCTACACTCATAGTTTATGGACAAGTTTTGTAATGGATCTAGGTTGTTCGCGTTAACAAAAAATTGCTATCTACAAGCTGGAACCGATATCTATAACAACTTCTTAGTATGATGACACTAATCTAATGACGAGTTGAGTATTGTTCACCCTCCACTTAAAGGGTGAACATTACTTTATTTCTTATTGGTTGAAATGGTGTAGATTCCACTACAAAGTGATGTCATGTTTACCAAAAAGTGTATTGCAGGGGTGATACCTATGCCATTTCAACTAATAAGAGGAGAGTAATGTTCACCCACTTTTGAGGAGGATGAACAACTGTTAAAAAAAAAAAAAAGAGGAGATGAATAAAATTGCACTATCTAATGACTGCTATCAATGTTTAGGAACTTTTGACTTATTTGCCGACTTAATCAATCATGACGTACAAATGTCAATTAAGGTTGCTGATTTTGTCACTTCTTTTTTTTGTTAACGTCACTCCCCTGTAGATGTATTTTCAGAGGAGTGACGTTAATAAAAAAGGTAGTGGCAAAATCATTTCCCTCAATTAATTGTTCTGATGGGCCTTGAATAAAAAAAGAAATAATGAATTTTCATTCAAATGGGCCTAGGCAAGGCGCGCGAACTACTAGCTTGTAGTATTAGGTAAAGAGCATAAGCTTTGGAATATCCTTAAAGAGCAAGTAGAGATGAACATATTTGATTTGGAATTAAAATGGCCTTGATTATTACTCCGAAAGGGTGAATTCCGTAGTGCCAAACCTACTCTTGATTGAGTTCCATGTTTTGTTTGGAAACACATTCTAAGTATCACAATACTTTGGAATTCATATAGACTTTGTTTCAGCTTTAATCGGATATTCCGTTAGTAAACAGTAAAAAATTATCTTTCAGAAAGTAGTCGAGTTGCGAGTAAAATGACGGAAAACTTAGAGGGGAAAAAAAGGTCAATGACTTATTTTGATAATTAATACCCGCCAATAACATTTTTCTCATTAACAAATATTACTATCAATATGTCATTGACAGATATTAATTATTAAAACACGTCATGGGCCGTGATTTTCCCAAACTTAGAAACCACCGAACAAGAAGGTAAGCCCATGTCTTCTCAAGCCCCAAGTGAAAAAGCCCAACAGATCCAGGGTATATACTGTATACGTGTTCGATTGTTATTAGCTACTATATCCAAAGGCACGCCTGTCGATGATAATATGACAGGGAGAAGATTAGGCGGGTAATCTTACACCGATTATTCTACTCCTATTAGATTTCGTTCGTTCGTCGTCGTCGTTGTTCCAAGGATAAGGTATTAAGGTTTCAGACCTCTGAATTTCTCACCTAAGTTGCAGAGACTCCATTCTCGATGGCTCCAGCTTGGAATTAAACTCGTATACTACACCAAAACAATGAATTTGCCAGCCAGTTTTCGCGGGAACTTCGTTCCGTTGTCCTCACTGTGCAGTAGCACCTCTTGCCGTGACCTCCGCTTCTTTCCGTTCGTTTCTTCTTCGGTCAGTTCTTGCCGAAAACGGAGCAATTTGAGGCCAAACCAAAGGTAAATTTACTTGAGGTTTTGGTGTCGGCGACCGAGGTTTTTCATTGCATTCACTTCTTATTTTTCCTTTTCTTGTTCTCGTTGTCGAATTGCGGTCTTAGGTTAGAGTTTCATGGAAAGCGAGACGTGTTTCGCAGAGTGGCTGAGACAGATACCGAACCGGAACGCGATAGTGACGAGGTACATTTATTTATTTTTAGATTTTTTGGATTTCTGATCATGTTTTTTTTTTTGGTAAATGAATTTCTGATCATGTTAATGCGTTCTGATAGAGTTATCTATGTTTATGTCTATAAGTAGATACACAGGGACATGATTAGGTAAAATCTAGATTTATTGGTATGAAATTTGAATGTAATGCCAAAATTTTATAGGAAAAGGGAGCACATGAAGATGAGAAAACAAAAGCTTCGGCTGAGCCGGTGATTGATCAGGTAACTGGCTTATTCCATGAGAGAGAGAGAGAGAGAGAGAGAGAGGCTATTGAAAGCAAAACAATATTAGAACTTAGAAGAGAAACAATAAATGGATTTGCCATTTCACTACTTCTCTCAGTTGTGAACTTTGGAACTGTGTAATTAGGATCTTATCATTTTAAGGCATTTTGAAATCTACATTATTGTATTGCTAATTAAGAAAATTTCAAACAACTATTTCATATTCCATAAAACCAAATGTATTCAATTGATGTTAGTACTCAATGCATATTCAGTGACTAACCGAACAGCACTATTCGCACAATATCGTCCATTTAAAATGTTAGTATGTATTGATTGGAAGTCGGCATGCGGGTGATTTTTGTATAGACTAAGGACCAAATTGGGGCCGAGATGCTTGATTCAAACAACACCATATCTGAAAATGGTGCAGAAGTTAAGACTCAAGGTGGAGCTGAGGTACTTTCTGGTATTTTGGTTGCTAAAGTACAGCTGTACGATTTATGGCGTTTTTCTATCCATATGCTGTCAGATTGCACCGTGTTAATTAGTATCTCTAAAATGATCATACTCTATTTTGAATTAGTATATCTCCCTCAGGTCAACTTACGGTAAAGTTTTGATTGACAAAACTTTCCTATGGGATTCGATATGTCCATTTCTCTCAATTGTTGATGATTAGCTCAGAAGTCTGAAAGTTCATTGGGGAACAAGGGAACTTAAAAGGGGTGATTTTCAAGAAACCAATGCAGCTTCATTATTTTGGTCTTACATTTCATACCTATTCTGTTGAAACAGGTTGGAGATGACGTAGAAGTTGCAAGCGGATCACCTCTACCAGGTGTGAAGGTGATTATGATCACAGCTTTATTGAGTTTTTATTTTATACATCTTTATTCATCCAACTATAAGTTATCCTTTTCCCTGTTCTTTCTTTTTCCTTTCCCTTCTTTTCTTTTTGTTGGTTTTACTATATGCTCTCTGACTTCTCTTCAAACCTTTTCTGCAGCCACAACAATTCGACGAATCGATGAGGATACCAAAGGAAACAATAGACATTCTTAGGGACCAAGTATTTGGCTTTGACACCTTTTTCGTGACAAGTCAGGAGCCATATGAGGTGAGTTTATTGCAGGAGTTTGGTCTATGTAATCTTTAAGTGGGAGCAAATGAACAATACTAAAGTAAGTGATCCAGTTATAGATGAAGTTGAGAGAATGTACAAATATGGGTCTAGACTGTGTAGTTATGGATAAATTTTCCGTTTATCCAAGTTGATCAATATCAACTGCTTATCAATTAAATAAAGCAACCTTCATGTAGCAACTCATAAATGTTGGTACGCGGAGGATTTTTCTTCGTAATGCTGAGGAATAGAAGAAAATGAATATTCGGTTTCCTTTTATTTACAAATTCTGATGCTTTATTGTCATCTGGACCTCTTTCTTTTACAACTTAACCTTTGAACGATTAGGGCCTCATTCTTACAAGCATCTCTATTTACTTTGTCAGGGAGGGTTGTTGTTTAAGGGAAACCTACGAGGACAGGCTGCTAGAAGTTATGAAAAGATAACAAAGAGGCTGGAAGTAGGTTTACCTGTGTTTTGCATTAGACAATGTTCGAAATCCGTCACCTTGCTTTACGTAAGATAGATCAATATTTTCTCCACAGGACAAGTTTGGGGATCTGTATAAGCTTTTCCTTTTAGTCAATCCAGAGGATGACAAACCCATCGCCGTTGTGGTTCCAAGAAGGACCTTGCAACCAGAAACAGCTGGTAGTTATCAGACTAATTTTGTTATGCGGTGAATGATTTCATTCTCATTTTGTAATCTGTAGCACCAATGGACGAAAACTATAACACATGTAGTTTAACTTCTGCAGCAGTCCCAGAATGGTTTGCTGCAGGAGCTTTTGGATTAGTTACAGTCTTCACCTTACTTTTGCGGAATGTGCCTGCACTGCAATCAAACGTACTGTATGTTACTCCTACTCATCGTCTAATCCTGTTCTCCCCGTCATTTTTTGAGAACATAGTTATTTTATTCCCTCGGAATTGTACGCTGCGTGTGGGATAAAGGAAACATTTGTGATGTAGAACAAGTGGCCTAGATGTTTCTAGAACAATTGGACCGTGCCAAGTCAAAGAAGAAATAATTAATTATTGAGTATTTTATTTTGAAAACTTTTATTTAGGCATAATGTTACGAGATCTTATTTTTTCTTCCTATTTTGCACGTTTCTAATTTTCCTAATTTCCTTCGTGATCTTATTTTCATTTTTCTTTTACTCTTGGTTTCTAAGTAATTGTTTTGCTTGGTCTCCACTCTAAGTAGTTGCCTTATTGATAGGAATCGTAGTAGTATAAATAAGGGTGTAGGCCTAAGAGTCATTCATTCAATTATCAATAAAATTTCAGAGTGTCTCCCTTCCTTTCCTCGTGGATTCATGGCTTGCTTGTGGATTCGAGTGTTTATCTCATTTGCTAGAACACTACCTAGCCCTCGTGTTTATTCCCCTGCGTCAATTTGATAGTAGATGAGTGTTCTTTGAGAGACTATTTGGATACAGATTTTGATTTTTGGCTGCTATTAAGTATTAGTAACATAATAGCAAACAGCAATAACATGTTCTGATGAGGTGCATCTGGTGCTTCTACTGCCTTGTATTTGAGTATCCACGTTATTATATTGTTATTTCCCTCATGTTTTGTTTCCTTCTATATTTGTACTAGAATATGGACTACAAATTGCTATATTTGTCACTTAAGCATATACTCATCACCTCTTCTTTTTTTTTCCTTTTCTTTGGGAGAGATTCTACAGAAAACTTGTCTGGAGAGAGGAGAAAATGATAATCTTTACGAATTTCTGTTTTATGTACCAGTTACAATTATTATTTCCATTATCTTTTTTGCTGTATATTGTTATCTTACAGTAACTTCTGACGTCATATAGTTTCCATTTTGATACTTTCCCTTGTGTGGTTATAACTTACAGACTACAGCTAATGTTATCATGTCATGTCCCAGGTCAACTTTTAACAATCTCGACTTATTGAAGGATGGCTTGCCTGGAGCCCTCGTAACTGCTCTTATTCTGGGTGTACATGAAATCGGCCAAATTTTAGTTGCAAAAGACGTCGGAGTTAAGCTTGGGGTGCCATTTTTTGTACCAAGTTGGCAGGTGAGATATACTCTCTTGTAGGAAATCGTTACAGCTTAAAAGTATGATCAACGCATGCCACAATACTTGACAATTAGCTCTGTAAAAAAGGTTGTGCAGACTGACAGTGCCTTCAAAGGATAAATTCCTTAATTCTGAATCATCTTCTTTCTCCGTAGTCCTTTCTTGAAATGACAATTGTAGTGGTTTCTTTTAACTCGCAATTTGGCTGGTTCCCAACAAGTTCACTTGTCTATTTCGTGTCCCTTGGAAATACTTTGGAAAATCTAATGACCAATTTGGCTGGCAGATAGGCTGTTTTGGTGCTATCACAAGGGTTTTAAATATTGTACCCAAGCGTGAGGATCTTCTGAAGGTTGCAGCAGCAGGACCATTAGCAGGCTTCTCCTTGGGTTTTGTTCTTTTGCTCCTGGGATTCTTCTTGCCACCCAGTGATGGTCTAGGTGTTGTTGTTGATGCTTCTGTGTTTCACGAATCACTTCTTGTTGGTGGTCTGGGTAAGCAATTTTTTTCACGCCTATTTTTCTGTGAAGTATTTGTTGTATGTCCTAGGCATGTGTGCAAGTTGTCTGAAGCTGTAGGAATGTCGATATATGTTTCAGTAAGTAGTTATGTTGTTGGAATTATCGTAGTTCACAAACTTAAATTTTATCCCCTATGCCTTCTGTTGCATATCTTTTATGTGTTTAGCAAAGCTTCTTCTGGGAGATGTTCTCAAGGAAGGAACTCCATTATCTCTCAACCCTCTTGTGATATGGGCATGGGCCGGACTTCTCATTAATGCCATCAACAGCATTCCTGCAGGAGAGCTCGACGGCGGAAGAATATCTTTTGCTATTTGGGGAAGAAAGGTATCCCATTTTACGTTTCGTTTATGTGTATATGGAAAGTTCAATGGTGGAATTCGTATTCTACAGGGATTTTCATTGCATTTCACGTTACCACATCCATGAGATATTAGATGTTTATTGGCCTTCATCAAAATAAAAGCAAAGGTGGGAATCAAGGGGGGGGGTGGGGGGGCAAAAAAACACGAGGGGAAAAAAAAAAGGACAAAGTACGGATTACCTCCCTATGATTTGGTCGTTTTGTAGATGACCTCCCCGTGTTTCATTAATGACCACTTCACCCCCTTATGGTTTTGGAGTGAAGTGCAACAGTTAGATATTCCGTCCAACTTAACGGCATGTGAGGTACACGCGCCCTTTTTGCATTTATTACATGAAAAACTGAAATTTCTATCAAAAGTAATGTGGTAAAAGGACAACAACACCCTTAGGGTTATAACCAGATAAATAAAGAAAATCATTTGTTTCTCACCTCCTCTGTTTATGGAAAACTGAAATTTCTTCAAAAATCATTTGATCTGTATCGAACACAACTGTATCCTCTCTCCTCTGATACTCACCCACACTTTTTTCCACATACTCTGCACAGAAATCCGAAGTGGGTTTATTTCCGATGTTAATGTATTTTTCGGAAAGCCATTGAGATTTGAGAAACAGAGTGATGACAATCCCGTTCCCGATTAGGAACACGAACCGGGAATTGAAAAAGGTAGATGAAATTCTGTGGAAGTAATCGCCGGAGAATTTTTTGGAGAAGGCAAATTGTACGAAAATCTGGAAATTATTACCAGAAATACAAAAAGCTTGACGTACCGGAACAGAGTGATTATTTTTGTAACCATACAGTGGTTTGCGAACTCGTTAGATTCCTCGAATTTGAGGTTCAAGATGTTGATTGAATCCATTATATGAGGAATTGGACTGATTTCTTAGATGGGTTTCTGGAGATTTATGGGGGGTTTCACTCGAAGTTGATGTTGATTGAATCCATTGAATCAGAAATTAGATTGATTTCTGAAATGAGTTTTCGGGATGTCTGTGGGGATTTCACTCGAAAGGGGGGAGGGTTTGGATCAGAGCTATGGCGATAGTGATTTGGGCAGAGGCAAGGGGGAAGGAGAGAAGTTTTTGCTACACGTATTGTCATCTGTGGAGAGGAATTGAGTGAACTGAAATATGGAGAGAGAGAGAGAGAGAGAGAGGGGGATGAGTGGACGGTGGCGGCGGCACCTGAGTCGGTGGTCCGGGGATGGAATGGCGGTGTCTCCCGGTCAATTACTATTTGGAATAATAAATGGGTCTCTCTTCCAACTCAACATTCCACTTAGATG
This sequence comes from Rhododendron molle, assembly GCA_025413875.1. Taxonomy (NCBI): domain Eukaryota; kingdom Viridiplantae; phylum Streptophyta; class Magnoliopsida; order Ericales; family Ericaceae; genus Rhododendron; species Rhododendron molle. The sequence continues at coordinate 25,559,777 of CM046390.1, forward strand.
TATAGGGGTACTATAGTCATTTAACAATTTCTGTTAACAGAGTTAGAGTTGCAATTTACTCCAAAACTGTAAGGAGGTGAAGTGATCATTAAAGAAACACAGGGAGGTCATCTGCAAAACGACCAAACCACATGGGGGTAATCCGTACTTTGCCCAAAAAAAAATACTACCCACTTATTGAAGGACTATTCTCGTAGGGGACACCCAAGTGGCCAAGGTTGCATTCTTTGAATAAAGAGACTTAAAACTTATGCACATATCCACGCGCATGCATGCACGCACACACAAGAATGGATACACCAAAGCAAACCCAAACATATAACCCCATCAAAGGACTCTTGGTTTGATCAGGTTTTTTATTTGGCAGGCTTCATCGCGCTTGACAGCTGCCTCTATCGTACTGCTCGGACTATCCTCTTTGATTAACGATGTCGCTTTTTACTTTGTGGTACTAATATTCTTCTTGCAAAGAGGGCCAATAGCCCCACTTTCCGAAGAAATCACCGACCCAGACAACAGTTATGTTGCCATTGGAGTTTCAGTTTTGCTATTTGGACTCCTGGTGTACTTACCTTACCCATTTCCCTTTTCAAGTGACGCCATTGTAAGTTTCTAGTATCATGTACTGCACATAAAATTGTACTGTAGATAGCTGACGGTCTTTAGTAATTGGGTTCCACTCGAGGATTCTTTCGTATTGGCTTATAATAGTATGAGGTTCTGTATCATTGTTTTTTAGTGAGTATAAAAATCCTGAAAGTTGGCTCTTGGTTCTGTATATTTAGTTTAGTTCATTATTATTACGGCACATTATCAATAAACTGTATTTTTAATTTCCCCTTCCATTTTTATTCACCAAGCATAGTTTTAGGCAAGTAATTCACGAACATTGATGTGAAGTTGTGTATGATTGCAATTGCATTCTGTAAATAACTTCACTTATAGGAAACTGGAAAGTGCTTTCAGATACCTTGTCCGTTTTGCTTGACCTAATAGGTAGGCAAAACACATCACGAATTAAATGTGACAGCTATGTTGGGTCATAATACTTCTTGTTTTGGTGATATGCTTAAAGGTGTCAACATTCAATTAGGGCTAGACTAGAAAAAACATGTCATAGCTGTTGTTGGTCTCACTGGGTGGGTGGTAGTTGGGATATAAATGTAATTGATATCAAAACATTATCTATCTATTAAAATAAAAAAAGCACACACACATTATCTATTGATCACTATCTTCCCTTCTTGGACACTCATGAATGGTTACTAAACTGGACGTACTTTTTGGTTATTTATACGTTACCTATTGTCTTTTTAATACCTTTAACTCGGTCTTACAGCTGAGATTTGGAATAGTTTCTGCTTCGCTTTTTCAATTTTTCAGAACTTTGATGTTCTTATCGGTTGGCTTAGTTGAAATTGTCCAATTTTCACAATACTTAATCTATATCATCGTCCAATCCGAAAAAAAACAAACCCCATATCGGAGTTTAATGATTAATTGGTAATGCTGCACATTGTAAATCATGGGGATCCCATAAGCTCGAATGACATGTCCCAAGAACTCTTGGTAGCTGTGCATTTGTGCACCGCATACCGAGTGTATAGATGCCACACAAATGCGTGGTTATCTAGGGTTGGAACATGCTCCAACTCCATAAGGCGACATCAAATTATCCAACTATCTTTTCATACTCTTTATGGCTGAGTGATCTGAGCCCTTCAGTGAGATGGTTGAATTGTGTAAATATGCTGCATAATTGTGTCCAAAAGCAAGTATTAAGCAAACATAACACGGTTAGATATTACTGTTAGTATAAGTCACACTGCATTAAGTCAATGAGCGCTTTACCATAGGCCCAAACCCAATAGACCCAGCTAAGATTAGTAACTAAGTACTAGTAATTAGTTGTGTTTTCATATAGCTCGTGGCTTTAATCAACTGTCAAGTTGATTCTTGATCTAAGGGTTATTTTATGAGATCTCTTTTTTTCCTCAATCGTTAAGAATGATGAGGTTATATCATGTATGAATTATAAAGAACAAATCCGGGACACCAAATCAATTGTAGAGTCCACGAGACTAAGAACAACAACTTAACTAATACAAGAAATAAGTCCATCGTATGGAAGAAAGTAGAAACAAAGAAACATAGGAAAAGTCCCACTAAGGAAAGAACATCCACACAAAGGTGGGGGAGATTTGAACTTCTAACCTCCTAGTGAGATGCAAGAGTCCCGGTGCCCCGATTTTATGCTTGTTGAGACTCTGATTTCAATACTCCGACGGTTGGGCAACGTCCTTGCATGTACATCTCGTGCGTACTGCCTCCCAAAGAGAGCTTGGTGATTGCTAACAATCTCAACTAAATCCATTAAGGTGCCCTTCTGGATGCGCAGTAAAAGAAACTTTAGGAAAATGAAGATTTTTCAAGCTCAAATATAATGAAAATAGAAAATAATTTTTTAATTTTTTTACACCGTTTAAAAGATCTCAATGGGATCTATCAAACAAGATCTATATTATTAGGAAAATTATTTACTTAAATACATGATTTTTGAGCTTAAAAAAACCTTTTTTTTCCCCTAAATTTCCCTTTTACTATTCATCTGGAACACCCCTAACTCCATCCATGTATATGGGCCTCCATACATGGTATTTCCCCTTAATGCACCCCACCCACCATGTGTTGCTCTTGATCTGATTCTTAAATTCTGTTGGTTCTCTTTCTCTGCTGACTTTGCATTCTAAAGGAGGCACTGATGCAACAATCCCTTTTAATGGACCCATCCCCGTTCGTTTTCAGTTTTCTGGTGTAATAAAGTATGTTTTTTTCTCTGATAAAAAAAAAAAAAAAAGTATGCTTTTTTCTCTTATCAAAAAAAAAAAAAAAAAGTATGCTTTTTTTTTTTTTTTTCCTTCTGATTATTGGATTTGGAAATACTCACGGTCCTGTTTTGCCAGTAACCCATTTTTGCGTTGTAAAGTTTTTCATTTTCATTTTGAGTGTTTGGGAGCCAATTTTAGAATTCCTTCTATGCAAGTGGAGTAAAGTGCAGTAGGTGTCTCTCTTATACTCTCATGTGCACGGGTAGGGTTCGATTTCCGTAAGTACTCATCGTCCTCCCCAAGGTAGGTGCCTCTCTTATACTCTCATGCGCATGGGTAGATTTGATTTCCGTAAGTACTCATCTCCCTCCCCAAGTCCCCTAAGATAAAGTAGTACATTAGGATTAATGAATGACAAAAAAAAAAAAAAAACATTATGGAAAATGAACTAGAGAATTCAGAATTTAAAAATAACCTCTCGCCCCGGCTGTCGGTGATGTTTTTGGATTCTAATCGTACTTTCTCAAAAAATCTTTCTGACAAGTCTATTATGCACTTATCATTATTATTATTATTATTTTTTTAGGGATTTTCATTTGAATCCAAAGATCTACAGTATAATTTACAATTTACAATCGAGAATCTAAAACATAATTAGCTCGTAATACCCCACACTCGTCAGTATCTTACTGTGCGGATTTTTCGGTGAATTGGAAACATTTCTTATAGAAAACGAGAATTTCATTGCAAAACTGAAACCCAGCTGAAAAATATAAGTAAATACTACTACAAAGCACAGAGGGAACGCCCTAAATAGGGAGGGGAAAGGGATCTATAAACCTGGAAAAATACGAATAGTTAAGCACTAAATCCACAGTCTGCTAAGGTCGAATCCGGACTAAACTACACTACGATACTGTAACCATAAGCAGGAGAGCAATGACGACAAATCTACTTGATGGAGCTACGGTATCATCATCGTAGTTGATTCAAGGGCAAAGTCCACTTTCACTCTCTATGGTTTGGGTTATGTGCGGATACACCTTTATAGTTCATAAGTATGTATATAACGCCCTGTGGCTTGTGAAAATGTGCGGATAAATCCCATGCCGTCATATTTTTCATCTATATTAATAGAAGCGTCTCTCACTTGCCTCTACAATCTAATCTAAGCCGTTGATAATGTATTAAATAAAGAATAGAATATCTCTGTAAAAAAAATCATCTCGATCAGGACTCAATAACTCAGTGATGTAATTCTTGCTAAATTCAAATTTGAAATTTTAAAACAAATTCGATTCAACCATGAGGTTTTCATTTTTTGATCGACTTGAATTTTGACAAGGATGTAGTAGTCGTCAAACCTTACAATATCAACGGTTCGAGTCTAATTTTTGGTATAGGGGATGGATTAGTTAGATTTAAGGGAGAAAAAGAAGAAGAAGAAGAAGAATCAAGGGAGAGGATGAACATATCGATTTTTTAATATTGTGTCCGTTAATATGAATTGAACACACGACGGTAAAAGGTTTATCTGCACATTTTCACAAATCTCACATGAAATTAAGTGCAGACTTTTAAATTATATATATGATGTATGTGCACAAGTCTAAACCACTTGGGGTCAACCGAAACCGACAAGAGGACGTTGCGAAGAAGCAAGATCTTGGTTTTCAATGATCTGCAGGATGAGTACTTTTCCAAGATCCTGTTTCAGGTCACATTTGGAAATTGGTGAACCACGCCAAACGAGTCTTCCCGAATAAAAACAACGTTGAAAACTGGAATTTAAAACAACATCCAAATATAATACTGTACTAAGAGCATCCGCAATGGTAATAATCAAAATTAATAATCAAAATGTGTCACGTAAATATTTGATTATCTATTTAATTCATAATCAAACTTAACAATATTTATCTTCACATTAGTTTATTTTTGCATCTTTAACCAACCGCGCCCCCCCCCCACACACACACACTACACAATGCACATTTGTCCAATTACAAACGAATTTCAATCACATACCTTACCACGCCAAATTATTCATCGCGATGAGACGATGCCAATGTAGAATGTTTTTGAGTTTTGGTGATTGGTAAAAGTTGTTAAGTTTGGTTATGGAATGGGTTGATTATTTGCTAAAAGACTTATACATTTGTTTATTACAATGTGGGATATTTTTTTAAGCATTATTGTTAAATTTGCTTATCCACACCCATTACTTATTACAATGCGGATGCTCTAGTAAGTCGCATATTTTAAGTGTGTCTTTCAAACATAATATAATACTACTATACTACTGCATAACTGTTCACGTTTTAGTCATGTTTGATGTTTCTCAAGTACACAGCTTGCCATGAACTGCCCTATTTATCAATACTCATTTTTCCAATCCCACGAATCCATCACCACCGCCTCTCATCGCATGTGGGAGCTTACAAACTAGGACTTTTGTCAAAATTTCAGAAAAATTGTGAGAGCCACACCCCAAATCCCTCTTCCTATGTATAATATGTCTATTAATTTATGGACCCCACACATTTTAAAGTACAGAATGGGAAGACCATACTCTCATTCTTAGATGACGGACCATGCCTCCTCTATTGCCCCTAGCTACTACGTACTCAACCTCCCTATCGCATTGGTTATTTTCGGCCCTTTCAAATTCCATTTCCTTAATTGAGATCAAGATGAGTGGGACCATAGATCGACACCATCAATAACATCCAATATATTCTCGTCTAGTCATAGGAAGACAATTGCGGGGTGCGGCTCTCACAGTTTTCTAGATCGCAAAAGTCTTAGTTTATATATGCGATGAGAGGTGGCGTTGATGGATTCGTGGAATTGAAATGAAGTCTCTTGATAAATAGGGCAAAATTCATAATAATTGGGTCATTTCGAGGGAGTTTAATAGGAAAAATTGTAATTGTCGGTGGATTTTATCCAGAAAATGTTAGCATTTTATTTAAAAAAATATGTAGATCCATACATCAATATCAATACTGTCTTTCTACATTATAAAACAAAGTGGTTTCTGTAAAAAAAAAGTCTAGGTATATAAACGAGAGCAACCTCTACAACTGTTAGATCACTTGCTGTTAATTTTGTAGCCATCGGATCATTTCGTTTTTAAAAGATACAAAGAATATTCTTCTAGTAAATCCATACCTCTCCATCATCGCTTTTTACGCAATGTATCTCTCTTTATATAATAAATGTTACATTGTATGATCAAACAGAGAAATAAGTCTCAAAATGGTAATTGACGCTTTGTGGTAATTACAACTACCACGCAGAGCAGTTGATAGAACGGATAATTTATTTAAATTGAGACTATTCCAACGTGCCTCTTTAAAGGCAGGGGCATTTCCTAGTTGTTTTACAGGTTAGATTGCCTTCTATCTAGGGAACCTTTTTAATGAGATTCATTCTTTTCTTTCTCTTACCAAAAAATAGCAGGCTGGCTATTTATTACACAGTATATTTTAGTTGCAAGATTGCCACAATAAAATCGAGAATGGACAATGTTCTTTGATTTCTATGGAAAACTACTCCTACTAAACAATTTGTGGTATTTATTTATTAATGTGTAGAGTATTTGTCACAATAAATTCTCAAAGTAGTGACCAAATGAAATAGTAGGAAAACAAACCAACCCCTCATATTCAAAGTCGTCAAAATCTGCTGCTACAAACTAAAAATGGGTTTTAGCGATTTTTAAAATAGCCTCATTTAAAAAGCTCCCTCCTCTTACTTTAATAAGTACCAAAAAAAGAAAAGAAACGCAGAGATAGAGATAGAGTGCATCCTCTCTGTTTTAATAATAACAACCCCAGTGAAACGCTCCTCTCGCCTCCCTCCCTCTCTCTCTCTCTCTCTCTCTCTCTCTGAATGCTCTGAATATGCGAGCCCTAGCGATGTCTAACAGTTTAGTTCCGTCGAGCCACCGGCTGTTTCCTACGCCGGTCACGGGCATTTTCGGCAAACGTTCCGGCTCCCTTCGATGCATCCGTGCTCCACAATGCTGTTCTCTCCAGTGTGCATCTCTAGGTCTCTTACCCTCTATCGCTATCTGTGTCTACGTTTGTGCTTCTATTTGTAGGTGCCTAAAGAGCTTGGGGTTTACCACTTTTGAATTTCCCTGAAAATGCTGGAAAGGATAATAAGAGTTTGGAGTTACAATCTTGAATTCCCTTTCCATTGAAAAGAAAAATTACTCATTAGAAGCCTAATTGTTGAGTCAAGAATCCGAACTTTTTTATTTTTTTTTAGTACCGTAGATGTCCAGCGCCAGCTTGCGTGCACCTCCTACAGCTACTCCCATAGCTGTTTCACACGTTTATGCGGGGTTGAGGTGGCCCCAAGATTTGCTGGCAAGGAGAATCGAACTGAGACCTTAGGAAGGAGCAAATTCCCAAGTCCCAGGTGAAGACCACTTGACCAGCCCCTCGGGGTTTAGAAAGAATTGGAATTTTGTTAGGACGAAATACGAAAACGAGAACATGAAAAACTATCGGAATGACACAAGACAAACATGGTTTATGCATACTATGTAGTTTGGCTTAAAGATTGGAAAACCCGGGTAAAGAGGAAGATCAAGAGATGTTAGAATGAAATAGGAGAATTCAGTAAGCTAAACTATCTCAAACAAAGAAATTCTAGAGCCCCAAAACCACTTATATATATTAGGAAAAATACCTGGTAATTGTTCGATAGCTTAATATACGTTGTTGGACCTATTTCCTAATAGATTTTGGAGAATTGGTGACTTAGTATGGCATCAGAGTTTTGGTCTTTGTGTTGTGTTTTGCATTTTGTATGGATGTTTGATATCTCCACGTGAAGGAAGTGATGGGTTCCTTGGCAATATAGTTTGGTTAGGCGTTTGGGATAAGTGGTGAGCTAATGGTAATAACAAATCAACCTAGCGGTGCCCAAAGTCGGGGTTAAATTCAAGACACCTCACCCCAAAAATTTTATCTTGTGTTTTCTGTTATCCTCTTTGCAACCGAAGAGAGCTAACCATTTGTGGTTGATCTGGTTTTCTTCAGTGACAGATGAGACCAAGTTTTTGGAGGCGTCAAGACAAGGGAACTTAATCCCTCTTCACAAATGCATCTTCTCTGATCACTTAACTCCAGTGCTCGCGTATAGATGCTTAATCAAGGAAGATGATCAAGAGGCTCCTAGCTTTCTATTTGAGTCAGTGGAGCCTGGTTTCCGTGCTTCAAGTGTTGTAAGAGTCTCTATTGCAGATTTATTATTTTGGAAGTGAGTGCATTTGTTTTGCTCGTGTTGTTTAGCCTTCAATTTAATGTTTAGGGTCGTTATAGTGTGGTTGGAGCGCAGCCGGCGATGGAAGTTGTTGCAAAAGAAAATAAGGTTACAATTTTGGACCACGAGAAAGGGTGCGTGTCTGAGAAAGTAGTTGACGATCCAATGGCGATCCCAAGGAGTATTTCTGAGAGTTGGAGACCGCAATTAGTCGATGATCTTCCAGATGCATTTTGTGGTAATATAAGAATGTTAAATTATCATAGCTTACTTACAGGTCTACATTTACACTGTTTAGATTTCCATTGTTTTTCTTATGGAAATAAATATGAAGTGGTTTAGGTAAAATTGAATTGTTAGAAAAGGGTTTCTTGAGCTGACTCTCAAGTAGTATTACTGTATGAAGGGTGTTTTGTTCTGTTGACTCTTCATATTTGTAAAATTCAAGCTATCCCTATGTTACTCGATGCTTCTCTAATTAATGCCGATGAAAATATTATTTGTTGAACATTGGAAGGGATACTTAGACATCTTCTTCTATCTTGAACAGGTGGGTGGGTTGGTTATTTCTCATATGACACAGTTCGTTACATAGAGAAGAAGAAGCTGCCATTCCCAAGGGCACCACCAGATGACAGGAATCTTGTGGATATGCATCTAGGTCTCTATGATGACGTGATTGTGTTTGATCATGTAGAGAAGGTACCTTTCACCCTGAAAATTCTTCCTAGATTGTGTTTGATCATAGAAAAGGTACATTCCCCAACAAATTTTAGCTCTCACGTATAGTTTAGAATTGATGCCTCCACATGTGTCCTACTATTTCTAACTCCCAATCCAATCATCTTGAAGTCAATATTCATCCAACCCCCTTTGTGGCAGCATTGGGGAACATCACCTATCACTTCTTACTACTTAGAGCGCCTTTTGACGTCGAGAGTACTCAGATAGAAGTATGTAGGCAAATGGGAGATGCCTATGTTTTCTATGTTTGTTTATCCTTCTCTACTTTTTCATTTTTCCCATATACGCAGATGTTTTTGCTGCTAGCTGAAGTACCTTCTATAATTCATACCATTTCATTTTCTTAGCTACACCGTACATAGTTATTGCTTCATCTATTCTTCACTTTATTGAGTTATATAATCTCTTCAACATTTTAATAGAGAGATGTTGCGGACCAGTTGAATACTAAATGGTACTCTAGCAACATAAATCAACTGCAAGTAAGGTCTTTGAGGAAACCAGTAACCAAAAGACCTGGCTCCATCTTGATTGAGGCTGCAGAGATTTTTTCAAAATGCTGATGAAGGGTTTTTGTCTTTTCTCTGTATCCTCAGAAAGCATATGTGATTCATTGGGTTCGGTTGGATCAATACTCCTCCATTGAGAAGGCTTATGATGATGGAGTGAAACGCTTGGAGAAGTTGGCATCCAGAGTACTAGATATTGATCCGTGAGTAACTGTTGTACTCTTTCTTATATGAAAATAAGAGGATACACAAAGTCACTCATCTTCATTTATATATGTGTGTGTGTGTTTTTTTAAATTCTCTTTTGCTAGCCCAAGGCTGTCTCCTGGTTCTGTGGATATAAATGCTCACCAATCTGGTGCTTGTTTCAAGAAGTCAAACATGACAAGTGAAGAATACAAGAGCAGAGTAGTGCAGGCAAAAGAGCATATTTTTGCAGGGGATATTTTCCAAATTGTGTTAAGTCAGCGCTTTGAACGGCGAACATTTGCTGACCCTTTTGAAGTCTATAGAGCATTGAGAGTTGTGAATCCGAGTCCATATATGACTTACTTGCAAGTATGGTCTTCTGTGGAACTATCTAATATATTCCCAATATTATTTTTATCATCATTTCTAGCAGCAAAGTTTTTATCATATTCCTTGTTATCAGGCTAGAGGGTGTATTCTTGTTGCTTCAAGCCCAGAAATTCTCACCCGTGTAAAAAAGGTAAATTACCGCACAATTTTCTTTTTACTACTTTCACATACATTCTTACAAAAATGTTCGAACATGCATTGCCAGTGTTGAGTATTAGGAGTTGAGTATTAGGAACTTCTAGATGCTTGTGAAGTTCTTATCTGTATTGTGTATTGTTGAGACTTGCTATTCTTGTAAATATTTATTGAGAAATATACTTGTTGATCCATTCTTATGTGTAGAAGAATATTGTTAATCGACCATTGGCTGGGACGAGTAGAAGGGGAAAGACATCTGATGAAGACGAGATGCTAGAAACGCAGCTTCTGAATGATGAAAAGCAATGTGCAGAACACATCATGCTGGTTGATTTGGGACGGAATGATGTTGGAAAGGTTTTTCTTTAACTTTCGACTTGGTTTCTCTTCCTGTATACTTTCTTTGGCACTTGTTTATGGGGTGATGAGTAATAAAACTTGACTTCCTTGGTGTGATTGATCACTTATATCACTGATGGAAACTTAGCATGTTCTTTTACAGTAGTATTTGTGAATTCTCTACTAAAATTTACTGTTGTCTCCTAATTAAATTTGCATATCAACTCTCAGTTAACTCAAATTGATGATATAGGTATCTGAAGGCGGTTCTGTGAATGTGGAAAAGCTCATGACTGTTGAACGGTACTCACATGTGATGCATATCAGCTCCACGGTCAGTTTTTCCTTTTGCTTTAATGTGGTTTGAGTTTTTGATTTGAGAATTGTACCTTCAAAGTCGCATGGTCCTCTCCTCTTCGGTGCCTCTCAGTCTATTTTTTTATGTGTCCGCGAGAAAAACAGTTTGTTATTTCATTCCAAGAAGTTTCCTGATGCACTAATGGAAATACCAAAAATTAGAAGTTTCCAGATGCCCTAAATAAAACAACTGAAAGCCTATTAAAAGCATCCTGAAACTTTTAATTTACAGAACCAATCTCGAATTTTCCTTCACAGGTTACAGGGGAATTAAAGGATAATTTGACTTGTTGGGATGCCCTGTCTGCTGCATTGCCTGTTGGAACAGTTAGTGGAGCACCAAAGGTACTCATTTGTATACATTGTTCATTACTCAGTTCCTCTTTAGTTTCTCAATCTTGTCTGTCTTGGGCTCTTCACTGGTTATGAAATTTCCTTGAGCAAATCTAGAACTTGCCCAACTAAAATGGCGACTTTATTTCCTGATCTAACTTAAGTATTCTGCATTGTCATTTCCACCTGTCGGAGTTGTGGATCTCGCAAGCTCCACTAAAACGAAAGGCATACGAATGTCTACACCTTCTTTCACATCAACTAGTAATGTTAAATTATCTCTCCGTTGTATGCCTTTTTTCTTGCTTTACTTTGTTGGTTCCCATGCTATTTTTCTTAGTTGGAAATGGAAACTTTGACCATCAATTTTCGATATTAGGCTCCGTTCCAGTTTCTTGGAAAATGAACTTTTAAAAAGGAAGATAATTTCAAGCTCAAAAATTCTATGTTTACGCAAATAATTTTTCTACTCATATGGATCTTGTTTGATAGATTTTATTGAGATCTTTTAAACGGTGTAAAAAAAATTAAAAATTTATTTTTCATTTTCATTATATTTGGGTTTGAAATTACATTGTTTTTGAAAAAGAAGGTTTAAAAAGAAAGCGGAACGGCACCTTACTCTTCAATGTTTAAATGCAATCTTAATTTCCAAATGGGCTATTAAAGAAGCCAGAAATTTCTGTAAATTAATCGGGAAAAATTTCTCCGTAAACTTTGTATATGGAGTAATGGACTAATATGTATAAAATCGGATTGAGGGAGCATGTCAAGTGTTGGAACGAAATGAAGGTTTCAGATGGGTGGAGTGTACCCTTGTTAAGGGTCGTATGAGATTAGCTATTTGGAACATGTCAAATTTTTTTGGGCTCCATCTTTCTTCACTAGTGGCCTGTTTTGCATCGGAAGGGGGAGAGAGATTCTTGCCTTCAGCTTTGACATCAAAATGGTACTTTTGGCCATATCGTGCTCTGCTTGGGAGAGTCTTTCTAAAGACTCGAACATCTTCCTCACTTCACTTTACCCACTTTTTTTTCTTTCTTTCCCCCCTTATTCTTGCTCTTTTTTTAGCTGTAAATATGCTTTTCCAACAATTTATTGATCATCTGCTGTGACATCGCACAGGTGAAGGCGATGGAGTTGATCGATGAACTAGAAGTAACAAGACGAGGGCCTTATGGTGGTGGATTTGGAGGTATTTCCTTCACCGGCGACATGGACATTGCTTTAGCTCTCAGGACCATTATATTCCCAACTGGGACCCGATATGACACCATGTACTCTTACAAGGACTCAGACAAACGTCGAGAATGGGTCGCTTACCTTCAGACGGGTGCAGGAATCGTAGCAGACAGCGATCCGGATGATGAGCAAAGAGAGTGTGAGTACAAAGCTGCCGGTCTTGCTCGTGCCATTGACTTGGCTGAGTCAGCATTTGTTGACAGAAGATAGGCGCATTTTGTTGCCGCGAAATTTTTAGCTAGGCAACTTCTATTTTGAGGCTGTCAAGTAGTTATCTGTGTTTTATAGTCAGGGGAATTTCATCAGTGTAAAAGGGGAGGCTTTAAGAGATTGGTAAACAAATTCTTAGTTCTTATTTTCACAGGATCACAGCTTTAGTCTAACACGTTTAGGTCTCTTTGGGGAAAACAAATTGTGAAATGAGAAACTCTGTAGACTTGAGATTTTTGGAAGTTTAATCTTTGATTCTTGAAATTTGCTGGATAGATGTTTGCCTCTGTCTTGAAAGGGATTCCCTTGAGAATTCCAAAAGGCAATGCCCTTGTTCGTTTTGATACTTTATTTTGTTTTAACTTTGTTTTTCAATTATTACCCTATATCTTTCTCCAATCATTATCCTATTTCTCTAATTATTAATTTCATTTCTCTCTCTATCTCTCTCCACTTATTACCTTTCTCTCCAATCATTACTATATTTCTCTCTCCACCCATTATCAAAACTAAAATACTCAAAGTTACCAAACGAACAAGGCAAATGTTTCCGTAAAGACAATAGCGCACACTGCCATCGGAAATGCACTCACCAGAAGCGCCTTATCCAAATCTATGGGTACATATAAATGGTACAGATTTTGTACATATATTTTTTGTGGGATCCACTACGGGTCCCACACAAATGATCCGAGCCGTTCACTAAATGTAAAATATTTTTTCAAGAGCCCTCGCAAAAATTCAGATCAATCCGATACTTGTAGATGTTCGATCCAATCTTTTAACTTTTTCATATCCTGAAATCTAAATGAAAAATTAGATGATTGGATTGAACATCTATAAGTATCGGATTGAGCTGAATTTTTTTAGGAGCCTTTGAAAAATATTTTACATTTAGTGAACGGCTCGAATCATTTGTATGAGACCTTTAGTGGGTCCCACAAAAAATATATGTATAAAATATGTACCATTTATATGTACCCATAGACTACTGTTAATTTTAACCCTCCGTTTTCATTCAACGGCACTCCTTCTGTTTTTATCTTTATTTACGGAAAAATATCTAATTGCTTTTCGCATGAAGAAAGCGACCAAAGAGATATTGGTAATTTAATAATTTCACTTAAATAGAAGACAAAAAGGTAGTGTCAATAGACAAAAACAGAGTGCAGAAATCATTTATCAAACAATTTTATAAGGTCCGTTTAATTGCACAGAATTTTTTGTAGATTCTGTTATCAGGAAAATTATAGGATTCAAAGTTTTAATTTAGTGAAAACATTTTCCTGCAAAATAGGTCTTTGCCAAAATGAAAGAATTCTTTTTTTTCTACAAGATTTCTTGTCAAGAGAACACATACAGTAAAATAAATTTCAATTTACTTTACTTTACATCACTTTTCTCACATAATATTTCTCAACAATTGAATGGAGCCTAAATGTTTTTTGGTAGCTCCAAACGCTGCGTTTTGAGAACGCCTTAATACCCACCACAACATGAACCGGCCGCGAATTTTATCCTTGTAGAGTGGGTCTGGTCTTATCTTCTTCTTCTTCTTCTTCTTCTCTGTTCTTCCCTCTCTATGGCCTCACTGTTAGTCGGAGCACCACCAATGGCCACCAAATCCCTCTCTCTCTCCTCCACACTTCCCTTCTCTCTCTCCAAATCTCTCGTCTCCGTCTCACTCCCAACCCGTTCCGTCTCCCTCTCCACCTCCCTCGCCTCTCCTGCGCCACGGCTACTAAGTACGCGAAATCTGTACCTGTATATACACACACACGCACAGATATGTACACGTCGTATATGGAGGTTTGCTTTCTCCAATTTTGACTTCAAATTTTTGTTTTGTATTCAGTTACCTGTGGCAGAGGGGACAAGAAGACTGCCAGAGGGAAGCGATTCAACCACTCCTTTGGAAACGTGAGTTCTTCAATTCCCTTCCAGAAAATTTTCAAATTCAATGGTTATTTGTCCTCTCTCACCTGGGGTGTGACTGCACATTCATATAGCCATTGCATTGAAACTTTTTTCCCTTTGTGGGTTCTCCATATTGGGGAAAAACTTTAGGGCTTTTTTGAACTAATATTGTTCACAACTAGGGTTCGAAGGACCAAAACTAGGAGAGCGTATTTTGTGGGACAATTTGCAAAAAAAAATGATTTGTTGTGTTCTTGTTTTTTGTGGGATTATTTTTAGAATTTAACCTTTAGAGAGAATCTAAAGGTCGTCATCAATGAAACGCGATATGGCCAGTAAGTTGTAAATTGAATTATTCACTGGCAAAGACGTAATTTATGGGTATTTTTCTGCACATACGTAGGGAATTTTAAGGTTTTTTTTTTTTTTTTTTCACCTAAGGGACTTATAGGGGCCAATCTCATTGAACCTCTTCAAATTAACCTGAAAAACTAGCATATTTTTTTTTGACCGGCCCCAAAAACCAGTATACACTTGGTGGTAATATTTACAGTTGTGCAAGGGCCGGGCACCCGGCACCCCCTTGTGTCCGCGCCCGTCACCATGTATGCATAGTGTACTTCACTATGCAGATTTGGTAATTGTCACCTTTGTTGAGTGTGGTGGTTACATTTGAATTTGGTTTTATTATTGCATAGCGATACCACAGGTGGTTGTAATAAGTTTTTACTTGAGTTTCAGATTCGTTAAGATGACAAAATTATCCAAAAATTTTCATAAAGAGAATATGATATGAATTTCAGATTCAGTCTACTTTGATGGATGCGCTTCTGTTCTGAGCAATAGTTCCTTCCATGACTATGGTTGTTGTGTTCATGTATTTATGTATGTATAGGCGAGACCTCGGAACAAGAAGAAGGGGAGAGGGCCACAAAGGGTTCCAGCTCCTCCTGCGCCGCCTAGGAAGGACCCTTACGACGATGGTGAGACGATTGAAATCGAACTCGATGAGTCCGAGTTTGAATGAGAATTGAGTTTGTTTTTGCTTCCATGTTCTGATCTTGTGTTTGTTGTCCGAACATTCATCTTTAGTAAGTAATTCTTAATCGCACCACTTTCTCTTAAAGTTTCGACTTTCCTAACTCTTATTTGCCAAATTTTATATGAACTTAATTGCTATATATTCCTTGTTGAGAACCATAGATACTTATGTGCGGTCGCTGCAGATTATACTAGAGTAGTGTAGGTGTAGCTCCAATGTTCTAGTTGATTGGTTATTCAATTGGTTGTATTGTGGCGCCAGAGATCGTGCAATTTGATTGTTATCAGTTTAAAAACAATACAGTAATTTCTAACTGAAGCTGAAGTAGTCATGGGTTAGGAAGGAATCATGCTATAATGGTATAACCTGAAGTGAAGGAACATTTGTATGCCTCAAGGGAGATACTGAAAAGAAAGAGAAGGTTGGAAGAAGAAGTTGAAAGGAACTGGAGAGGGAGAATGGCGATATGGACGGGAGTCACGGGACGAGCAAAAAACAAACATCAAACAGTTTTAGCAAGAAGTGTTTAAGAAATTTGACAGAAACAGAAGATCTAGTTCGGTCATCCTTGCAATGGTCCAAGAATGTGATACATTAGACCTTTATGTTTTGTCCTAGTTGTGCAATTGCAAAACTCCTTTTTCCTGCGTACATGTTGAACCATTGTGGAAGGAAAAGAGTGTGCTGTAGTAACCAAATCTAGGCTCCAATGGCATGCTCAACTCATGGAACGATCATTTTCGTTACTGTGCTATCAAAGAAACTAGGTAACAGCTAGTACTCCCCAGTGGATTCCGGGTGCATGCAGTGAGTTATTCTCGCTGCAGTTTCCAGCCACACAAAACGCCATCTTGTAGGGGGCCAACTGAGGCACCAAAAGGGTACAATGGTTGTGTGGATCTCACACATATAATTCAAGTCGTCCAATAATTTTAAAATAATTATCTGAGTGATATGGTAAAAGAATCATCTCAATCAGGTAATTAGAATTAGTTAATCCAATCATCCAATTGTTCATTCAGAATTCTGGACTTCAAATACTGAACGAAGCTAGGAAAAAAAGTCAAACAATTAGGTGCCCGGTAGACCCTTGATTTGAACCATTGATTTTGGAGGGCTTATTGAGAAGAGCACTTAACAAAATAATTATCTTGATCAGATATCTCTAAGTATCAAAACATTTCATAGTCTTTCTATTTTGATACCGATCAATGTGCATTCTTTTTTTATTGAATGTTATTCAAGAGTCTACTGGGCACATAACTGTATAACTTTTTTTAAACTTCGTTCAATTTTTAGAATCTTGAATTCTAAATGAACAAGTGGATGATTGAATTAATTAAGGAAAATTTACAGAATGGTCCTCCTAGTTTCATCCGAATCTCATTTTTGTCCTCCAAGTATCAATTGTAACTCTTTTGACCTTCAAGTTTGGTTTTCGTACCAAATCGGTCCAATTAATAACATCTGTCAGCCAAACTGGACGAAAAAAATCAGATTGAGGGCAAATGTTATCAATTGGACCAACTTGGTACGAACTGCAACGTCCAAACTGCGATCAATCTAATTTTTTTCGTCCAATTTGTCTGATAGAAATTATCAATTGGACCGATTTGGTACGAAAACTAAACTTGAAGGTCAAAAGAGTTGTAATGGATACTTGAAGGATGAAAATGGGACTCGGATGAAACTAGGAGGACCATTTCTATAAATTTCTCATTAATTAATTATAATTCATCAAATTTTTGTTTTGGCTTGAGGAAGAACATTGAATGACAATTTGATGTGTCGGCCGGTATATTGAACCAGTGTGATTTGCCCCTTGAATTGAAAAATTTGCACTTTATATGCCAATTTATTGCACTTTGTATGGAACGGATTGTCAACACCCAATGAGGACGAGTTGAGTGCCATTGCGATGTCTAAGTCAAACTTTACGTATTGAGAAATGGAACTAGTGCCTTGTGAGGTTAACATTCATGCACCTTTGCTCAATAATACTGCACTCTTCATTGAACTAAAATACATCCAATTTAAGACAAGTGGGCAGTGTGATGTCAAATCGTACTTTATTTTTTGGAAACGTATACTTTGCTCTTTAAATCAAAGAAAGTTGCACCTTGTATGACATTGTACTGCACTTCATATGAAACGGATTGCCTCCAATGAGGACAAGTTGGGTGGCATTGTGATATCTAACTCAAACTCTACGTATGAGAAAAATGAACTATTGCCCTGTGAGGTTAACATTCTTGCACCTTTGCTCAATAATATTGCGCTCTTCGTCGAACTAAAATGCGACCGATTAAAGACAAGTGAGTAGGTTGATGTCAACTTGCACTTTATTTTTCGAGAATCGTATACTTTGCTTCTTCCATCAAAGAAAGTTGCACTTTGTATGACATTGTATTGCACTTTCCATAAAACTTATTGCACCCAATCGAAGAAAGTCGCACCTTGTATGACATTGTAATGAAGATGTTCATTTGCAGAGATGTTCATCACAATTAATTTAAAGGAAACGATTTACAGAGATGTTCATTTCGTCAGATTTTCACTGGAATGCAGCAGAGAGAGAGGGGGCGGGGGCTTTGTTTGCGACTCTGTAGATCCATCATTGGCAGTCAATTGGAGGATGAGAGCGAAGGGGACGATTAACAGAGAAGAGGGACGACGGAGGATGAGAGCCATGTTCATTTTCTGGTTTTACTGTGCGCGCACAAAGAGGGGGAGTGGGGGGCAATAAGGGGTGTGCGGGTTGTCTCATCCCTGAGAGAGAGAGAACCGGTAGCCAGTCCAATGGAAATTAAGGGCAATTAAATACTGTGAAGGGTTAGGATGGGTTTTGTTCAATCTAATGGTGATGAAAAAAGGTGCAAATTATATAACACCACTATTTATTGGGTGTGTATAGTAGACGGTCTCTTGTTGTTGTGTATAACTCTTGCAAATAAGATGTCAAACTACCATAGAATTATGTGTATAGCACGAGTTCACTACTCAACATTGTTGGTGCAAAAACTGGTACCTTCCGAATTTGGAGCCTTCTGGAACTTGAACAATCTAATGGAAACCACTTCGAGTCACGTTACAATGTTACTTTCCGAAAACAGTATTCGCTCCCACCAATTGGTGTGTACCGGGTTACAGCGAATCTATTCTGAGGATAAAACGAAGCCCGATTAATGATCTTTTGCCTGCGTTCGCACAAACGAAGGACAGACAGAATACCGAGCCTAATAGAATCAACTGAACCAAGGACTGTTGATTCCGTTTCTGCAGAATAACGGAATAACAGCACAGAAAACAACGAGATAGAGAGAGGCAGAGTTTCTGGATATTTTTTGGTGTATCGAATGGCTTAACCAATGGCCTATTTATAGACTTATAGGCACCCTTATGTAAAAGGTTGTGTCTTTAGTAAACACACATTAGAAAGGGTATGTCTTTTGAAGACAATTAATCAATAGAAAGGCCCATGCCTTT
This sequence comes from Rhododendron molle, assembly GCA_025413875.1. Classification (NCBI taxonomy): domain Eukaryota; kingdom Viridiplantae; phylum Streptophyta; class Magnoliopsida; order Ericales; family Ericaceae; genus Rhododendron; species Rhododendron molle. Next base: position 25,578,781 of record CM046390.1, read on the forward strand.
TAGTAGACACCCTTTTATGAAAACAATTAATTAGGAAGGGTCATGCCTCTTGGAGGCACCCCATGTTTCACATCCCTTCCTAACAATCACACCCCATTCTAATAATCACACCCTAAGTTAATAGGTGTTATAACTATTCACATAGAGTCATACCCCATGTGAAAAGGTGTCGCACCTTTTTACAAATAACCTCCCTCAATCTTTTTATTTTGAAAAATCTCCAACAAACATACGGTGCATAACACGCATTTTTAAATGAGATTTTGAACATTATTGGATAAATACGGAGAAACGTTTTGGATTTTGATAATTTGGATTAGTTGTATATCTTTTGTGAAAGAATTTACATTAATCACGTTACACTTGGATTCGCCCCCGTGCAATGCACGGGATTTCGCTAATTATCTGAAAAAGGCAACTTAGATCATCATAATTATTCCAATTTTATCACACAAAACAAAGATTACAAAGATATTATTACTACATGTTTCGAAATGAACCACAGGTCCACAGCATCCTCAAAACTCCACAAATCAAGCCTGGCCCACTAAATGGGGAAACATGTTGCCGCTTTTCAGAGGAGATTTGATGTCTGGGAGAGGCATGATCTTTCTAAGGGTCTCCCTTTTAAGTGTTTAGTTTAAGTACTCCGTCTTTTCTGAAAACTTTTGTCTGTAATGAAAAAGAAAACTTGTTCTTTGATTTGATAGTTATGAGCTTCTCAATGTTTGAATCAGTTCCGTGGGACTACTTATTAGATTCTTGTTCTACATTTTAGTTTCTAAATAATGCAAACAAAAAATAATTTTTTAATTTTTTTTGCACCGTATTAAAGATCTTAGGATATATAGAATTTGAAGGTTTAACTTCATGAGCTTGGGATAATTTATTGGGGCTGTTTGGCTTTGAAATACTACAAACTCAGTCCACCGGTTATTGGGGCTGTTTGGCTATGGCTTTGTACCCATAGCATTATTGCCCCAATAATGTTATGGGTACACCGGTTGTGTACACTGCCTACGTGGCGTACGGCTGAGAGACTGTGAGACCCACTCCTCTGCTCTCTAACCCCTTTCTCTCTCTCTCTCCTCTTTAAAAATTGGAGCACAAATCCTCCGAAAATTTTCAAAACTTTTCAATCCTTCATCAAAACTCATCCCTCTCTCTCTCTATCTCTCTCTGTATATTTGAAACGCATCTCTCCCTCTTTCTGGTTCTCCCTGAACAGAAAACTCTCTCTCTCTCTCTCTCTCTCTCTCTCCCCGAACTGTATTAAAAAAGTTAGACACCAAAGGCAACGGCAACGTCGGCAAGGTCTCCTTCTCCGACCTCCCGTCTGTCTTCAAAGCCCTCAGCTTCAACGCCGGCACGTCATCGGCAAATCTAACCGAGGCCGTGACGGAGATTGACAAGGACGGTGATGGCGCCATGGACCTCTACCCACGACGCCGGCGAGAACAGAGCAATGATTGAAGTTGTTTGAAGGGAATAATTTTTTTTATTAGCATGTTTAAATGGAATAATTGAAGTTGACGGTTGATTAGGGGGTGAAATAGTTGGATTAGGATGTTTATTATGTATGTATTTTGACCTTAATCTTTCCTGAAGGTAACTACTAGTGTGTTGCTCTGCTTTGAACTTAAAAAAAAAGGGTTGGGTTTTGAGAGGGACGGACTGCAGTAAGCGGACTCTTCTCAACCATTGATGGTACACCAGAAGAAACCCATGAAACCACTGTAGAAACTTTCAAAGCTTTTGTTGATTTCATTTTTTGTTGATAAATAGGTGATGTGATTGAATTCATATGTATTTGTTAATAGTTAATTATTTGGCTCATCACTAATTTCTCCAATCACGTGTTTGCCACCAATTTGTTCGTAATTTGTTGGTTATGCACATCATCCTTGTGTCTGTATCTCAATTCTTGCGCCAATGCAAAGGAATGGAGATTTGTGCTTGAAATTAAATTTAATGGCTTCATTTCCCTAATAATTTTTGAAAGTCAGTTCAACGTGTTCTTCACAATAAACAGATTACACTAAGATTACAGACAACCAAAATTACATTTGCTGATCAACAAAAAAAAAAAAATACAAAATTTCATTAGATTGTTGTTCACTGAGAACAAATATTCACTCAGATTTATATCCACACTTTGATTTGGTTCAAGTGACTTCGTAATCTACACCTCGGCCTGGGTCAAGAACAAACATTCAATTTGAAATGAAAACAGAAATAGATCTTCAAATCGTGATATACAGACTCCTAGCACACACTGATAAAGAGAACCCATGTCAAACGCGTCGCTGATCTCATTGTTCTTGCTGGCGCCGTGGGTGGTCGCGTTCGCTCGGTGGAAGTCGGCGAACTCATGGAGATGGATGGCGTTGTTGCCATCCTTGTTGATGAGTCCATTAGATCTGCCGAGTACGTGCCGGCGTCAAGGATGAAGGCTGTGAGGACGGACGGGAGCTCGGAGACGGATATGGAGACCTTGCCGTTGCCCTTGGTGTCTAACTTTTTGAATAGAGAGAGAGAGAGAGAGTTTTCTGGTTCAGGGAGTACCAGAGAGAGAGATGCGTTTCGAAATAGAGAGAGGGAGAGATGAGTTTTGATGAAGGATTGAAAAGTTTTGAAAATTTTCGGAGGATTTGTGCGCCAATTTTTAAAGAGGAGAGAGAGAGAGAGAGGGGTTAGAGAGCAGAGGAGTGGGTCTCACAGTCTCTCAGCCGTACGCCACGTAGGCAGTGTACATAACCGGTGTACACAACCGGTGTACCCATAGCATTATTGCTCTCTTTTACTAGTATTTGGTTTTGAAAAACTCTTCTGTTGTCCTTGTAGTTCGCATAAAAATCGAATGATTGTGTTACACTGCTGGTTTTACCAAATACGTACAGTTGGTAACCCCATTAGGGAAAAGCTTATCTGACATCAGTGACATGGCTGTGAGGTTTTTTTGAATGGCCCTTGTGCATGCTGCGGGAATAAGGAATTTTCAAATTGGCAAAAAACTTGGTTATTTCTTCTGACTACTAAGCGACAATTGTGGTCGTACAACTTTGATGAAAATTGTTCGATCGGTTGGAATACATCAATCTTTAAAATTTTCATGTCAAAAGAGCGAGTGGTAGCTAGACAATAGAGGCATGAGGCAACTCCCGTTTGGTATTGTGTGACAGTTTTCATTCTCATAAACTGCTTTTACTGGAAAAACTGCTATTCTCTGATCTTCCCCCCCCCAGAACAGCTTCGTTTGTTCAAAAAAGAAAATTATGTCTTAGGAGGATTTTAATACCCTTTTCCGGACTTCCTTTGTTCAAGAGCATAACACAGTTTTCAAAACTTACATCTAGCTATTGCCTCCTCGATGGATTACTGTAAATGGTTAGAATTGCTCTTTTCTTTTCTTTTTTTATCAATAGCTTCTTTATGAGTGGTAACTACTTCGGGCAATGTCACATACACTTTCTCAAGTATTAATATTAGTTTCTCAAGTTGTTTCTTCTGTCAAATAAAGTTCTGAAAAAAGAAACACTTATATGGCCACTTTGTTACCAATTTTTCACACATTACCACTGTGAAAATGTCTAGGATGTATTTTCTATTAAATATAATGTCATTTCTTGTCTTCCAAATGGATCATGTGGTAGCAAAGAAAAAAAGAGGTCCTAGAAGCCACTTTGACAAAGTTAGATTTACTGAATTTCCGTTTTGATCGGAAAAAAAAAAAGAAAAAAAAAAGAGAGAGAGAGTTAGACTTACCATGCACTCGCCATGAGATTGAGCCAGGGAATGCCCAGACCAAACTCCTATTTTGCACTATCTGATTTCAAGAGGAACCTTCGAGGTATCATTTCTCTTTTAAGGTCCCTAAAAGATTGGCTCATTATATTTTTTCAACACGAAGATTTCACGTACAACACCAAGGATTATCATAGTTCATTAGTCATTTACCTTCTGCTACGTGTATTTGGATTAGTGTGTTGACGTTTAAAACTTGTTCTGTTGTTTCGGAAATGAGCCTGTGAAACCGGAGTTGTGATGGAGTGATGGAATTCAGTGTTTCTAAAGCATTTTATCTTCTTGCAAGCAAGTGTAACACGCGCCAAGTAGTAACCTGATGCAAACAAATTGTTTTCGAGTCGTGTATTGGTTTTTACTTCTATACATGTGTTGTAAATAACTGGGAATGAGTAGAAATTGTAAGTTCATACTTTTATGGGTTGGTTTCTTGTAATTTGGCATGAGAAAGATCGAAGATGTGTAATTGCAGATTTGTAATCGCAGAGAACATTGATAATGGTGAAATGTTGCTAGGTTGATTGTTTATGCAGCTTATAAATTCCACAAATATTCATCATCGTTCTCCTCAACGGGCATGATAGACGTATCTTGCACGTCGCGCGTCACCTAGTCTCCTTAAAAAAAAGGGGTTGTTCTGTCTTTTTTTATTATCTCAATTCATTCGCAATTCAGTCCAAAATTTTTAAGGAGTGTTTACACAGATTTTGAAGCTTAGATGATGTGATTTTGGCTCAAACTGTACAGAGTGATTCCCCGTTTCAATACACGTACGTACACCCATTTGCTTCAACTTCCAATAATTGACCACGCAATCCAGAACAAAATCTATTACTACTATTTTATTTAGTAAAAAAATTTGACAAAGCTTGTCTCAATTGATCAGCATTAATCATGAGAAAAGACAAATATGAAAGAATAAAAAATAAGACAAAAATTAAATATTATGAGAAGAGACAAACTATGCCAGCGTAACGAAAAGAAAAAACAATAAACATAAATAAATAATAATAATAAAAAAATATAATAATAATAAATACAGTAGCTGCCATATAACCCAGGACCACAGCAAGATCTGTCCAACGAAAATGTAGGGGACAACTATAAGTCCTGCAGGTTGCATTTCCTTAAGATAGATCTATATATATATATATATATATATATATATATAAAATAAAAAATAAAAAAGAAGAAGAAGAAAATACTAGTATGTCAGTAGCCACATGCAAACCACGACCGACTACTTATCTCGCAGGAAACTCAATACTGTGGGAGTCGGTTTAGTACACACCCCGCACCCGGCCCGTCGTTGCACCCCGATTTTTAGTCATTGGGTGGCAAACCCCTCAATTTTTAGAGGGGTAGTACGTACCACCTATATAGCGCCACTTAAAAACAAAGAGAGAGAGAGAGAGAGCCTAATTTGTACTTTTATCCCCTTAGGCTCCGTTTCGGAACTCAAAATAAGAACTTATTTTTTAAGAAGGCAATTTCAAGCTCAAAAATCATGTATTTACGCAAATAATTTTTCTATCACTATGGATCTTGTTTGATAGATCTCATTGAGATCTTTAATACGGTGCAAAAAAAATTAAAAAATTATTTTTTATTTACATTATTTTTAAGTTTGAAAATGTGAAATAAGCTGCTTATTTTTTAAGAAGATTTCTGGAACGGAGCCTTAATTACTTATATCTGTATAATTCGTCTTTAATCTATCAATCAAACCTATTGAATTTTAAACCATCAAAATTGATGTCTAATCAGTCTGATTTTAGATTCTCAATGAATCAAGTAGACAACAACTACAGGTTTCCGGCACGGCCCGTTTGATTCTGTGCCAATCGTGTTTCGTGTCGTGTCGACTCGTTTACTTTATCGTACCGTGCCGTCATTTTTTAAATGTGTCGGCCTGTTTACTTAATTGTTTAGTCTTGCCGTGCCGTACCTTTTTTAATCGTATTGTGCCGACCTGTTTACTTAATCATGTTGTGACGTGCCATTTTTAAATCATGTTGTGCTTATGTCGGCACATCTTCAACCGAGTTTCGTCGAAAAGAAAAAAATCTGAAAAGTGTAAAATTTTTAATCAACACAAAAAGTGTAAAATATTATGTTACAGAAATTAATATTTTTTTTTGTCATTAAAATTAGTATTTGGTGTGTCATGCCCGTCTAAAACTGTGTCGTGCCCACTTCCGTGCCGTGTCCGTCTAAAACCATGCCCATGCCGTGCCATATTTAAACGTGCCGTGCCCTTCTAAAATCGTGTTCGTGCCATGTCGTGTCCGTCTAAAACGTGCCCCTGCCATGCCAGCCTGGCCCATTTGACACGAGTAACAACTTCTTTTAGTAGTATAGTAGTGTATATTTCTAGGCTTTAGCCCCCGGTGAGGTTATCAAGTAACTCCGTAATAATTCTTCCAACTTATTAACGACCAATTTTCCGAAGCAGGAAGGAAAGTAGAAACTGTGATTAAGTAGATTTTCCTTTTCTGTGATCAAACAGTATACTATATTAGCTATATTGACGAGTGACGATCAAACAATGCAAACTGTATACAATTACATGAAAGGGCCATTAGTTGAGTTGACCTTAATTTCCAGCAAGCATGTGCAAGTATATCTTACACAAATGCACAAACAAATAACTAATTGCCTTTTCTTTTTTTTTATCCTTGTTGATCTGTCAGTGACATAATCGTCTTCAAGTAACGTTTGTACTAATAATGAAGTGTTCATCTGGTACTTGTTTCCAAATCATTGTTCCGGCGAGAGAGAGAGAGAGAGAGAGAGAGAGAGAGATGCTGAATGGGGAAAGCATGGATCAGTTGGACAACTTGGACTATGTACTGGTACCAGTGGGTATTGGGTTGTTGGGCATATACCACGCTTGGCTTATACTTACCATAAGACGCAATCCCACAAGAACTGTTATTGGTTTGAATGCCGAGAGCCGTCGCCAGTGGGTCTTCTCCATAATGGATGTTAGTCTTCCTAATCTCTCTCTCTCTCTCTCTCTCTCTCTCTCAATACATGCATTTTGTATGGCATTATGTATACTGGTTATCACTATAAGTATGCACGTACTCAGATTTAAGTCGCTATCGGCGTGGATTATTGAATCCGCCCTATTGATTACCATATTTTTGTTGAAGAGCAAATCCTATTGAATTTCGTCATTCCTGTTTTAGATGTGGCGATGTGTGTTTGAGTCCAGTATTGTTGGGCCATCGCTTTACTTCAAAAAAACACCAACGAGGCTTTTGATGGACCAATCTTTACGCAAATGTTTCTTGGTGCTTGAATGTTGTTTGATGAAATGTCAATAGGAGTTGCCAACGGATGAAGGGACTATTGGAGTTGTGAAGAGTGGTTAGTTCACAGCAATGGCACCTCATGTGAAGCTGAGTGGGCAATTCCCCATCTTATTAGGTTGTCCATCGCTTGGATTTTTTTTAAAGTTGCAAAGGTATTAGGAGTATGAGAATTGATATCAACCACAGAGACACAAATGTTTCTTATAGAAGGATCACTCAGAAGTTGAAGATGATCTAATGACCTGTCGTTGTTTGCCAATAAATTTAAACCTCTGAAGTGATAAATTTATAATCAAGAATTTAGGTGCTCAATTTGTCAAATCTGGTTCTTGACAAGCCGTGATAGTCTGTTAACTTTGTTTAGTTAATTGACTGTGAAGGCCACTGAAATAGTGTGTTACCAACCAGTGATGGATCCAAGTGGGCACGTAGGTGGCGACCGCAATTCTTTATCTTTATAAACTATCATATTTACTAAGAATTTATAAGAAACTTGCAGAACTTTAAGGGTTTGCACATGGAAAAGTAGAATGCTGGATCTGTCCTTGTTACTAACTCTCATTAGTTGCCATACACGTACGCGTACGCCTATGCTTATGATACAGATTTCCTTATAATCCTGAAAACAAAAAATTATACCTAGAGCACATTGGTCATGCTCTCACTTAGAAGTTATAACATTGATTTCAGTTGAAATGAGCAACCAGCTAACAGTTTTATGGTTATAGCAAGGATAAGTACATTTCTTTCGATTTCACATTTTGTGGACCTTTCGAAACAGAATCATTGCTATCCAATAATGGGTACGGATTCTAATCTTGAGGAGTAACCCAATTGTGCTACTTTCCAGGATCCGTTAAAGAATGGAGTTTTGGCAGTTCAGACAATACGCAACAACATAATGGCATCTTCACTTCTTGCGACAACAGCCATCACCCTGTGTTCCCTAATAAGTGTCTATGTAGTGAGCAACACTTCAGCTGGTGTCAACTCATCGTCATCAGATTCAGTTTCCCTCCATGGAACTACGAGTACATCTTCTGTCAAGTACTATGCTATCCTGGTCTGCTTTCTCCTTGCCTTTCTTTGCAATGTGCAGTGCCTTAGGTACTATGCCCACGTTAGCTTCTTGGCTACCTTGCCCACTTCCAAAGATAGAAGGGAATCCATCGAGTATGTTGTGGCGAACTTGAATCGGGGAAGTTTCTTTTGGTCACTTGGATTACGTGCATTCTATTTGTCGTTTCCTCTTTTCCTTTGGGTCTTTGGACCCATATCCATGTTTCTGTGTTGTTGTGTGATGTCAGTTCTGCTTTATTTCTTGGACACAACTTCCAGTTTTACACGGATCCTTCATGGTCACTCTATCAACATAGAAACAAAACCCAGTGATGTTGAATCAGTTTGCCAACCCTCGTAAGTACTCCTAATAAGACTCAAGGTCTCTGTAGCTATTATTTCTGTATTTGACTATAAATGAACTTTGGTTTGCGAATAGAAAAAATGAGTTTGTCAGTTATCTCTAGAAGTGAGATCATTCGTAACCATATTGGGATGTTCATGCATTCTGTTGCATCATTTAAAGGTGGAAGTTTTAGGTAAGTTGATTGATGCTTTTATGGTATATTTTTTTTGAAGCGTATGTATCAGATATTTTATGAATGGAAATAGAGGTTGGATGATTTTTGGTTGAGGATAATTTTGCAGAACAAAATCTTATTATTGCATGAGCTAATAATCTTGTGGATGTAGGGTGTTACTGTTCTTAAAAAATCTTCTTGTCATTTCAACTTAACTACTCTTGTTTTTGCACTGAGTGCAATTTAATATTTTTGTTAAGAGACGTTTCATTTTCAGGGAAAGTGCCCGGTTTGAGGATTCTAATCTCCAATGGCCATTTCTAACAAGTCATGACCCAGTCTCAACCTCTGTAGTTGCTCAATGAACTAAACTCATGTCTGCTTCTTCGGAGCTTGGACCTGAGTAGGATGTCGCCTGTATGGTTGTTGGGCAGCTGCATAATTGGTCTGGTGAGCCCCAGCAGGATTGGGATTTTTTCGTCGCTGTCTCCTCCCCCAAATTTCAATGCAGTTGAAACTATGCATATGAGTGTGATATGGGCTTGGATTCAACTGTCATAAATGATTAAACAGGAGAGAAAAGCACAAACAGAATCTTTGATTGTGGGTTGTGGGTGGTGTATTACTCTTGAACCAAGTGATAAATTAGATGACTATCCCCATGTTGTTGGGTAATTCACAATCTGTAACCAATGTGAATGGTAATACTGTTTTTTTTTTAATGATATTATTGGATCTTCTATAACACAGATTGTTTACTGCTAGTTCTGAAAGGATGAACATATTTCATGATCCGTTTTCTTTATTCTCTATCTCCCTAGATTCCCTAGGCATTCGTTAAACCAGTCCTCATTGGTATCTGTATAGTCGTCATGTTCACTCGGGTGTCCCATTGGATAATTGCAAACTACAGCATTGGGATACTGTTGATTCGGTGTAGATTCTTATTGCTAGAGAGGTTGGTTATAATCGATTTCGCCTGAACGTTTCAAGGACAAAACCTGGCCTTCTGGGGACAAAAACACCATTTGCAGGCAATGAGCGATACGTTGAATGATCTTGGATTTGCCAACGGAAACGAGGTGAGTGAAACTAAACAATTTTTTTCATGGTACAAACCAACTTAATGTCTTTTACTTGTCGGTTGGAGGTGCTAAAGTTGGGCGGTCTGCCAAATCCAATGGTGTGAGATCTATGAAACTTCATTATGTAAAGCAATGGCGTTGTATCAGGTTTAGGATACCCGCATTTTTTCCCCTTGATTCTATGAAGTTGAGTACTCTGTTTTTTGGTTCACTCTCCCGCTAAAATATGCTCTTCCTGATTAGTAACAATTATGACATATCACACAAATGCCCGAGTCGGATGTTGTTTGGGTTTATAGCTCCTACTTATAAATATCTACCATTTCAATTCGAGTATCAATATCGGACCAATCTCTTTCATTTCAACGTAGGAAAACAGAACCACGATTAGGGCCAGAACTGTGACGGGACGGGACGCAACCATTGCTAGCCCGATTTTAGGAACCATGGCTAGCCCCAATATTCTTTTAACCCTTCTGCAGAATAAGGAGTATTACAGACGTCAGACAAAAACCATATTATTGAGACTCTTTCCCACAATTTATTAAGTCTGTTTGATACCTAAAAATTATCGCTTTGACTAGTCAATATATTCAAACACAAATCATGTTGAAAAGTCAAAATAACATACTAGCGTCCATGCAGGAGTATGTTTCAAATAAAAATAAATAGATAAAGTATAGAAATGATGTCGACAGAGGCTGTTAAGGGATAAAATACAAAATTCATTAATAATGAAAATTTTACATTTTTTCTGCTGAGTAAGGAAACAACCGAATTACAAAAACAGGAATTACAGGTAGTACAACCAATAAAATACACGTTAGGGGTAACAACAACAGGGAAGTCAATGAAGCTACAACTGCTTAAATTCCTCGGATCCCAGCTCCAGGCAACGGCCGAGCCCGAAACAGTGATGCTCCACCTAAGAGGGATGCGCTTCATCCCTCCAGGACGGCCTCGGGGGAAACCCAAGCCGGAAGGGTCCAAGAACGACCAATCCATCGTCAGAATGGCCTGCCACGAGAGGTCATTCCCTCCCAACTAGGGTTCGACTGAGAAATTAAGCACCATGTTGCGTCCTAGTTGGCGGGTAGGGTGGCAACCGAACCCGCCAAAGAACCAACTGAGAAGACACGGGTACAAAAAGACAATGAAAAAGGCCACAAAATAGTAATCAAATCTCAGAAACATAGAAAGAGTGGCTTAAACGGTGGAATTCAATTCAGGATACAGAGAGAGATTTGAGAATAAGGGAATTGATCATGAATCAGGACTGACGATCTAGGAAATTGAGTAGCGAGAATTGCGATAAAAGACAACGGGTTCATTTCAGAAAATAACTTACGAAAGATTTAAGAGTAAATTATTTTTATCCAATTAATGAAAAATGTTTTACATGTAAAATATTTTTGTTATTTTTTAAACAACCAAACACTTAAAAATAGTAAAACATTTTACAGGAAAACGTTTTACGCCCAAACAAACAGAGCCTAAATCTTCAAATTTACTAAAAACAATAACACGTTATATTCGACCTAACCCCCTTTCAACCCACCTAATATTGACCCCGTATTCAACTCGCTCATATTTAACCCATAACCCGTTTTAACCCACCCAAATCCGTCCATTTGCCACCTCTAATTAAAACCAATGTGCAATGTGAATAAAATTAAATTTCCAAGTAAATTGAATAATATGATTCACTTGATATTTCAATTATGATAAATAAATAAAAAAGTGCACACCCGTGAATATGAAAAAGTTGTGAAGAACCTTGGTTATAGAAACTCAGAAGAGAGCACGTAAGTTCCTTTTGAATGGGCCTGACCTACTAGCCCAAGCATCCAAGCCCATAATAGAAGGATATAGAAACATAAGCAAAGTCATGAAAACAATTGGGAACAGCAATTTACAAGAAATCATTTTTTCCCCCAATCTACACTCCACGAGTGTATCGTATCGTAGTTATTATCTTTATAGTAGTATCTCAATCTTAAATTTTTTATATATATATATAAACCTTCAATTGTTAAAAAGGCAAACAGAAGGAAGCTGATTAGATCATCTTAATTTTTGGCCAATTAAAAAAATTAGAAAAAAGCACCTCTCCATCTAGTTATCTATATTTGTGTGTTCTACATACTAGCTAGGCTAATGCGTGACACGGCCAGCTCTCCTTTTTAAAAGAAGGCAAATGCTAAGGGGCGCCATGAGGCACTTCTTATGTTGGTCTCCGGAGGCAATTTTAAGATTAGGCAATATCTACAAATCATCTATTGGGCATCCTAAATGTGAACCCTAAAGGGTTGTGGCTTTGCACATGTCCTTGCAATGCACAGTAAAAATGGCTGAAGACCTGATGTAAAAGTTTACCTTAATACCTTAAAAAGACAATGGAAGCCCTTTTTCTATTTTAAATCACAATCCTACCATATACTCCCCTCCTTTGGTGGCAATTTCTCCCTCCTTTTCCCCACAGTAAAAATGGCAGAGATTAAAAAGGTAGTTTAGGATTTTTACCAATCCTTCTTTGGTTTATATTCTTGTTTGTATGTGACTTTATTTTTACAATCCTTTGCATTCCCCACATTTATTTCATTTGCATTTTCTTTTTCTTTTTGATAAATCATTTGCATTCCTTTTGTGCTGTTCATATTCTTCATTTTCTACTCCCAACTATTGTTTTAAAATCTTTTTTTAGGGGTAAGTCCCCTGTCTATTGTTGGCTAAGCTTGCTTTTAAATCTACTGATTATGTTTTTTTGGATATCATATTTGGAGTTGTGGGACAATGGATGAACATGTGTTTTATTTTGACTTGAATGACCTTTCAAACGATGAAGAAGAGATTATTCAGTCTAAATGAGATTTTTTGGTATGGCTCACCTCGGGTTCTCAAAAAATTATTTGAATTGTTCATTTTTCTAAACTTTTTTTTTTGGAGTCCAGTAAAAAAAATCAGGTCAATTAAATATCCATAAGGATCTTTTCAAAATTCGTAGGGCAAATCACACAGTCTCGCATTACGAATTCTGAAAAAGTCCTTACTGATATTTTATTGAGTTTATTTTTTTACAGGGATTTGAATTATTTATTTTTCTTAACTATTTTATTTTTGTGGAGTCCAGTAAAAAAAATCAATTCAATTAAATATCCGTAAGGATCTTTTCAAAATTTGTAGGGCAAATCACCCAGTTTCGCATTACGAATTCTGAAAAAGCCCTTATTGATATTTGATTGAGTTTATTTTTTTACAGGAATTCATAAAAAAATAAGAAGTTCAAATCATTTTTGTGAGACCTGAGATAGTCCCAAAAAATGAATTTTTTTTGTCTAAACGGAAATAGGAATTATATATATATATATATATATATATATATATATATATATATATATATATTATAAAAAATGAATTGCGAAGTAAAATCGTTGTGCATAGATTAGCACTGTCTGAAAATTAAAAAAACTGGAAGAAATGAGAAAAAGAAAGGTCAACCAAAAGTAGTCTCGGTTCTTTTCAAAGTTTACACTCGTACGAAGTATATGTCTATGGTTAAAATCGGCATTTATAGAAATATGAGAGTAGTATCATAGACTTTGACAAAAGAAAAAATAAAGGGCAGCAAAAGGCCGACATATTAGATTTTTCTGGACAGCTGAGAGAATTACTCCTGTACCGAGGCAATGCCCACTGGGCAGTAACTAGCAAAACCCTTGAGATTATTCCCATTAAACTACTAAACGATAACTTCACACAAAGTACTTTCGGGGTATTTTACAATTTTGTTGTTAGTTTTGTAAGTAATACAGTAACAAAAGTACCATTAAACAATGGGTGTGCACTTATTTTTCTGCTGTTATATACTCTACCGATACAATGTACAATACAAAAACTAGTAATAATAACAATAACGATAACACTAATAATAATAATATATAATCACTGCCACGTTCACCGTGTTTTTTTTTTTTTTTTTCACCTTAAAGATATTACTGTGGTAGCAATTAACAATTTGAGTCTGAACACACACAGAAAAAACGCCAAAAACAAAAAACAAAAAAAACAAAAAAGTACCATTTGAGTGCGCTAGAGTCAGCACATGCAAGCTGCAGAGGCATGGTAGTTCCCTTATTATAAGAAAGATCATCCAAACTTCAGTTAATAACGCACATTTCAAATAGTCGATGTGCTTAATTCAATGCCTTGCCACCGGTTCCAACAAGCACTTTCCTGATCACCAGCAACTCAGCTACAACATCACCAATGTCAGGTCGTTCACCAGGTGATTCTGCAGAACACATAATTCCAATTCGAAAAATGGAAGCCACGGTCTCAGAAATCTTGCCACTACCAACATGGCTTGGCTTTTCACTTTCTGATGCGGTGCTCATGCTTGTCTTCCCATCTCCTCCTTGCTGAAGAAGAAGAACTGGATCGGCAATCCCCTCCACTCCTTCAGACAAAGCAATCTCGGCAAACTTATGAAGGTTCATGTCGTCATTAAACCTTTCATCAGTGGGTCTCTTTCCTGTAAGCATCTCCAACAAGAGGATGCCATAGCTGTAGACGTCACCATATGTCGACACCTTGCTGCCCACACCGTACTCTACATTTCACACAACACACAGTTAGAAAACAACCGAAAGGGGTCTGTACAGAGAGGCCTAGGCCCCTTTTGGTTGGTTGGACAACACTGAAAGGTTATACAATCCCATAGAACAAGGAATTCAACTGAACTAATAGAAAAAGGAATACTTAAAATACCATTTTCTATGATTTGTAGGGTTGGTTGTCCAATGTATAGGTGATCCATCCACAAATTGTAACATTCAAATGTCATAAATGCAGTTCCAGGGGATTTCTATTGGATCATGCGTCCAATTTTGCCAACAAGCAGGCCCTAAAGGACTACCCCAGTGTATCAGCTAATAAAACATTTCTCCATCTGAGAACATCATAAAATAGATAACCAGTAACCACTGTTCATCCTCAATACTCAAGAAACAATTACAAGTTTGTGTCTTCCTTTCTTTCACTGGGACCTTTGATCCGAATACGGGACCATGCAAAAATGTGTCATAAACTGAAACATACATGCAAATCAAGAAACTTAACTTCAGATAGCCAACTTAAGAATGAACATTTAAGAAACTTAACTTCGGATACCCAACTTTGCAAATTAATCTCCACATTGAAGTTAAAAACAAACATTTAAAATCTCCAATAAAGAAAAATTAAGATTAACCAAACCAACTTTGTGCATTAAATTAGGATTATTTCAGGTTTTTAAACAAATAAACATAAATGAAAGCATGTTTACCTGGTGGAGCATAACCAACAGATCCCCGTATTCCAACAGAACTTGATTGATTTCCTGAAGTGCAGTGGTTCTCCTCAAGGAGAAACTTTGCTAACCCGAAGTCACTAACGTGTGCTGTCATTTCATTGTCTAGAAGAACGTTGCTGGGCTTCAAATCACAATGAACTACGGGTTTCTGGCAGTGATGGTGAAGATAATCCAATGCAGAAGCAACATCAATGGCAATATTTAATCTCTGAAAAAGATTCAAATTACCATGGGTATGCAGCCACTCATCTAAGCTCCCTTTGGCCATGAACTCATAAACCAATGCCTTAAAATCATTACCCTGATAATCGATACCTGAACATGCAGTTAGTACCTTGACAAGATTCCGATGCCTAATGTTCCTCAACACCTCACACTCGGCAATGAAGCTACTGGAAGCTCCCTGATGCAAAAGGTTAAGTACTTTAACTGCAACAATCATTCCATCATTCAAAACTCCTTTATACACAGAGCCAAAACCACCTGTACCAACCAAATTGGCCGACGAGAACCCATCAGTAGCTTTAAGGAGATCTTGGTAAGAAACATTCAAGAGCGAAGGTGATAGAATAACTGAAGAAGGCTCAGTTTTCCTCCTCTTGAACCAGAAAACACACACACAGCATATCAACAGAATTGCTACCACAAGCCCACATGATAAATAGATTATGTTCTTTACGCTAAAAGCGGACCTCTTGGAGCCCTTGGATTTACATCTGGGTAGCTGAAATTCAGGTACACCCCCACAGAGCCTACTGTTTCCCATGATTGAAGTTGCACTTGCATTGTTAAAGATGCCTTTAGTAGGTACCTCACCCTCCAAATTGTTATATGATATGTTCAGATTCTGCAAGAAATCAAAATCCCCTAAAAAGTCTGGAATTTCACCCGACAAATTGTTGTGAGAAAGATCTAAATCTTGCATACCTCTCAAAGAACTCAGGGACAAAGGAATTGTCCCCTGAAAGAAATTTGCCTGCAAGTACAGAGCTTCCAACCTTACACAACTACCAAGAGTAATGGGAATTACACCGGTTAACTTGTTTTCAGAAATACCCAAGTAACCAAGATTTTTTAGATTACCAACGTTCATGGGAACGGAACCACTCAGATGGTTCTGAGATAGCTCCAGAGCCACTGACAATGATGAGAGATCAAACAATTCGTTTGGTATTGCACCAGTAAGGTTGTTACTACTAAGATCCAATAACACCAAACTCTGCCATCTCCCTAAACTTGAAGGGATGCTGCCATGAAGTTTGTTTTCTGCTAAAGTGATTCTAGATAACAGAGTTAAGTTCCCAATGGAGGAAGGAATGATCCCTGAGAATTCGTTTTCTTCAAAAGCCAACTGTTGTAGCTTTTGAAGCCTCCCAATTTCAGGTGGAATGATACCTGAGAATTGGTTGCCCACCAAATAGAGGGCTTCCAAGTTGACAAGATTCCAAATCCCTTCTGGGAGATTTCCATATATTTGATTGTACGATACAGAAAATTCTGCCAGCTTAGAAGAGAGATTGCTGATGGATGCTGGCAATACCCCTCCAAAATTGTTCTGATTCAGCTGCAGGAGCTCTAAATCAGTGGCATTGGTCAAAGAGGAAAGAAAGCTTAAGTCATCAGATTCCCCACTGCCAAGACTGTTAATAGCAATGAGAAATCTCTGGAGCTTTTGCAGCTTTTCCACGGTTGGGACTTTTCCCACAAGTCCATTTTTACCCATTATGAGGACCGCCAGATTCGTTGCGTTTGAAATTGACCGAGGGATGGAACCAGTGAATTTATTCCTGAAAATGCTGAGGTATTCTAGATTCGTAAGAGTGTTTCCCAAGTATGAGGGAAGACTCCCTTCAATTTGGTTTGTTCCAACATCAATAACCGCAACGGAAGAATTATTGAAAAGGGAAGGAGGGACTGCACCGGACAAGCTATTGTCATTCACTGCAATAGATATTAGATTTTTCAATTGGCATAAAGCATCGGGAATGCTCCCAACCAAATCATTTTTGCTTCCAAATATTCCCTGAAGAGATGATAAGTTTCCGAAAGTAGAAGGGATACGTCCAGTCAGATTGTTAGAACCAAAGCTGATTATTTCGAGCTTTGACAATCCACCAAGCTCCATAGGAATTTTACCCGCCAATCTATTGTTAAAAACATTGAAATTAATTAGATTAGAACAACGGGATATATTTGCAGGAATGTCACCGCTGATGGAATTATTGTGCAGACGTAAAACTCGCAATCTTCTCAAACGCCCTAATTCGGGAGGGATTTCACCACTGAAGCTATTGTTCAGTAGCTGTAGAACTCTTAGAAAGCTCAGGTTTCCTATGAGAGGAGAAATTGTTCCAACCAGTTTTTGGGATCGCAAGTCTAAGACGGTGACCCTCTGGTGGCGGCGGCCACATGTTACACCAGGCCACTTGCAGAAGTGGGTGGTCGCATTCCATACGCTCATAATTTGGAGAGGATCTTCTGTTATGCTGGCCTTGAAAGCAAACAGTGCAATTTGATCTGTATCGTTTCCTCCTGGCCTAGAGGTGGCCATGATGCCCGACTCTGGCAAGCTCATGCAACATAGAAGTATGTGTAGGATGAGAATAAAAATTGCAAAGAATGTATTAAAGATCGAACCTGAAGTCCTCATTGGAGTTGAGAACACAGTTACTTCGTGAATCCCAAATCTGAACTGAAGGGAGCCTCGTGCAGTGGGCTGCCTACAACTTGTACTGTAAATGGGTCATAGAAAGAAACAACCTTTCTTCATTCCCTTAGGAAATAACGTAAGGACTTCGTTATTAGAGAATTCTTAGGAAACCCACAGTAGCCTGTATATGGGAATGTTATTCACCGCGGCCCTCCTACGTGAATCTTATGCAATAACAACCCTTTGATGCACATGAGCACAACTAATAACCCAAATACAAAAGATGGTGAAACACTCAGAGATATACAGAAAGACGCAAGGTTATATACAAGGTATATAATATAGGGCTACAAAGTGCAAACGGACCGAGCCGCTCAAGACTCGGTTTAGTAAAAGCTCGTTCGAGCTCGACTCAAGACATAAATAAACAAGCTCAAACTCAAATTCTAGGCTCGTTTCGTTATCAAGCCGAGCACAAGCCAGTAGAGGCTCTGCTTGAGTTGGCTCGCAAGCCAAGACTCAGTAAACTTTTTAAGTTAAGTGCCACAATTAGCATTAGCATTTTGATCCTTGATGCACAATCCTTAAAAAACATATTACATATTATTATTCAAAAATTGAGGTTATTTTCTAGAGTATAGAAAAATGAAAAACATATACCTTCACAATCAAAACATTTTTTTGTTGTATTAGGCCCATGCAAGAATATATATACGTTTTTCGTTGACCCATTAAGGCTCGTGAACAAGCTCAATCCCGAGTCAAGCCAAAGCCCACTCAGCTTAAGCTCGGCTCGTTAAGTTTTCACTCAGCTCGACCTCGGGTTCGTTAAAAACTTAATAAACAAACTTGAGCACGACAAAACTCCTCTTGGCTCTGCTCGTTTGCAGCCCTAGGTATATTTAATTTATGTGCACCTTTTACCTGCAAAGTTCAGAAGAACCAATCATGTGAATTTACAGTCGCTAGATTCTCTTAAAAATTTAGGGTGCCATAATTGTGCATTCGACTAGACTTTGGTGTCTAAAAAATATCGAGAAATGCTAAGTACAAAGAAAATACTCTTAAAGTGTATATGAACGGTTCAGATTTACGTGCAATGAAGCTAAGTTGTTAATATACACTTTAAGGGTCTTTTCTTTGCCCATTTTCTTTGTCGTGCCCAAAAATATCATACCCAATGCACATGGCTCTAGGTGAGGGTTACCTGTCATTAAAGGAGACAGCATTTAGAAAGTTTCACATGGAAAACATGTTTTGACTTTGTTTGTTTCCCTTTTGTGGAGGGAAACCAAAAGGAAACAGAAGTAAAATGACAGGAAAATGTCTTTTACGTGTCCACTTTTTTCCTTTCCTCACCCAGTTGTTTAGTACGGGAAAGAAGAAAACCACGAAATCTGATATGAATCACATTCTAGTGAGAGTGGACCAAGATGTGACCAATGTACTGATGCTATTAAGGTGCGTCCCCTAGAGGGAAAAAGATAACCTTAACTAGAAGAGAAAAGACTTGACTTTTGAGGCCCAACACTATTATGAGCAAGGCATTATCATCATTTTACCTAAGATGAGTCAGGTTCAACTCATTAGCTGCTTGTTGTTTCCAATGTGAACTTTGGACAATGCAAAAGAAAAGCACCTAACTTTCCTTTTCACATGCTAAGCCTCAAAATTCATCTAGACTTTGATATGCATCAGCTACTACTATGTCTGGATGCTGAAATAATTCAACTGTATGACAGAGGAGGGCAAAGGCGACACTGGAAAACAAAGCGCATACACAACATTACAAAGCAAGTGCCGTGTTAAAGGTGCTTTGTTAAAAGGAGGTATTAACTTGGAAGTGCATTTACTAATTGCATAAAATAATAATAATAATAATAATAAAAAGAGTGTTTAGTGATCTAGTTTTACAGATGATTTGTTTGACAAAAAAAAAAAAAAGGCACTATTACTTACCAGGCATTTTAATCTCCCAAACTTCAAGTTTAAAATGATCTATAAGCTTTTGAACACCATTATTAGTCTGGTATTCGGACTCAATCTGATTCTGATAGCTCACGAATGATATAGCATGAATAAGCTAACTTGAAATTTACTGTGTTGATGTGCTAAAAATCAAGAAATCATTAGGATAGAGAACTGCTGGAAAATGAGTTCATTTTTCCTTAGACCTGTTGAAATTCAGCAACTCTCCAAATGTATGACCAACCTTTCCTCCAGTGAACGGATGGGAGATTATTTATCTGCGGCATATCAATGGGAGTCTCGAGGATCCAGTAGTATGGATCCCAAAGGACGGATGAGAAATTGCATTCATCCTAGCCAAAGCCTATTCCAGAATCTGGATTTGGCAGAGAAAGTAGTGGTTTCGCTCACTTTATTGGCTCAGCAGCACCGTGCTAGAGTATAACAGGACTTATTGGACTCATTTTTGCTGACATGTCCATTTTGTATGTAAAACCGTAAAAGGTTGAGCACCTTCGCAAATCGTGCCGTCATGTCCATGATCAAGAATTCCTTTATACACAGAAGAACCAAAGTTACTGTTTTTACCAATCTGAAAAGAACCCAATATATGCCTGTAGAAAGTTCTCGTCAGATACTTGCAAAACTAACCCTAAAATTGATGATTCTGATGCATGTTGCTTCCTCTTTCTTCCCATCAATAAAAAGTTGCGAAGGACAATATCAAAATCAGTACCAGTTGAGGAAGTATCATATTAAGCAATATGCGAACCTCTTTGCTTGTTTGATCCTTTTGATGGAACATGTAGACTCATTTAGCTATGGTATGCCACCACACAGTTCATCATTTTGACATATTCATCCAGAGAAGTTGCACTACATTCTTGAAGATTCCTGCCCAGATGAGCCAAGTTTGAGTTAGCTCTTGCTCGCAAGTCCCAATACACAGAACGATTGGTTTTTTTTCTTTAGTATTGGTATCCCTTTCCAAAGATTAATGAATTTCTTCTTTTGTTGAGCCAAAACAGAAAAGTACCACCAATACACAAAACAAGAGGTGAATTTTTAGGAAGGAAAAACAAATTCCACATTACATATATTTATAAAAATTTAGATAGCAAAGGCATGTAAGTCTAAAAAGTTTGGTCATAATCGATTACAATTTGTTGGGCATTAATGAATTTCATCCATAAATGGTCATGGCAGTTGGCACCATACTAGTTTTGCTCATGAATGCATGCCCAGGCTAACTATGGCGTAACGTAAATGCAGTGTTTTTCAAAAGTCACAGCTTCAAAGAAGCTTTGGCAAATGTGGGTCTTTTGATTGGAAAACTGTAGACACCTCCCGAACGGGGCATCGCCATACAGTTTGATATCGTTTGTTTTCTCGGTTGGTTGCTTGCTTCATAAACCAAAATCATGGACATTCTCATGGTTAGGAACATCGCCACATGATAGTTGTTATCATCAAAACAGAGTCGCCACCTAGTTTATTGAAATTAGGAAAATAGATAGAGATTCTGGATACGGAAGCCAAAGGTACAAAAAGGGGAAGGTGTTAGGCACCCATTTCTGCCTAGCCGTGAGGCTAGCCCATAATCATTCAATATAAGACATATAGATGCTTCATTTAATTCTAAACAAGTAATTTGTTTTTATGCCTTTAAACAGTAAATAAGGTGAGCCGAGACGATAAGTAAATCATGCATCAGAAAGCAAAAAACATAACAAAGCTGTCCCAGCAGATGGATCCCGCGGCCGGTGAATGGATGTCACAGCCGAGAGATCCTCTTGGATCGATGTACCGGCTGAGGGATCGAAGCCCCGATCGATGTTCTTTCTCACACTAAACAGAAAAGTTAGCAGACGATTAAAAGCTACGATTAAACAAGAAAACAATAAATAAACTGAACCAGAGGCCCCTGAGCTTCATCACCTTGATCCCTCAGTAGCTTGATTGCTTCGGATTTGATCGAGATTGACTGATTGCTTCTTGGGACCCCAGGGTTAGGGTTTGAAACTTCGGGGTTTGATCGCCGGATTGATGGCTGCCTTCGGGAGGTTAGAGCTTTTGTAAAGAGGGTTTGAGAGAGTAATTCTGCAGAGTTTCGTGGTTTGAGGGGGGATGAATCTTATGAATTTCGTTGTTGTATTTTCGGAGTCCAAAGCCCCCTTTATATAGGCCAAGGGATGACTCACTCGGTCCAATCAAATCACACGATAGCAATTGCAATTGCAATACAATTCCACCTCTTTGTTGTGATCCCTGAACGTGGCCCGAACGCATCGGAGAGGTAGTGTAGTCGGATCAAACAATCGACAGAACGTTCCAGAGTTTGGAAAAAGAACAATCTGGCGGCCGAGTAATGGATCTGGCGGCCGAGATATGGATTGAGCGGCCGAGGTATGAATCCTGCGGCCGTGGGATGGATCCCTCGGGGAGATTTTTGGTGCAATAGGTTGCTCGGGTGAGGAAAAGATGTTAAGGCCATGAGATCAATGTTACGGCCGGCAGATAGATTCTCCTAGGATTCTGTACTTCTGTCTAAAAGGCTATTTGGCTCTGAATTGGGTCCTCTAAGTGGCTCAAAATTCTTACCGAAAGTCCTAAGATTATCAAGAAAGCAATCAGCAATCATCATATCTATTTCATCATCGGGATGGTCCATAAGGTGGGACCTGAATTAATCGTTAGGCCAAATTGGGGTGTCTACAAAAACCAAATATGGTGTTTCGGCCCACAGTGTTTCGCAACTAATTTGGTGACCACATACATACATATCGAGCCTTTTTTTTTGTCAATCCATAGAAGAAGAGATCATTTACCTCATATAAGAGTACAAAGTACAAACTCGGGAGATTACATCAACTGTGTTCACGAGATAACCAAGTCCAACAACTCAACAAACACAAAAAATAAGCCCAATATAGGATAAAAAGAAAGAAAGGAAAAACCCTCCAAGAAAGAATACCCACATGCACGCAGGTGAGATGATTCAAACTCTTTGTCTCCTAATGAGATGTAAGAGCCCTGACCAACTGAGTTAATGCTACTTGGTTATACATATCAAGCCTTCTTCGGTACAATTTAGGAATTTTTTTTTTTTTTTTTGGGGGTAAAGTCAGGACAAGTTGATTTAGACCTTGACAAGTCCAAACAAAACGGGTAGGCACTACTTTCGAAGTACTCCGCAAGTGGTGTGGTTTTTTAGCCCCTGGTTTTCTCGGTCTAATTTGGCGACCACATCATACAAGACAAGATACTCCATAAGCGTAGGCCTTGGAGTTTTTTGCCGCATGTATATATACCTACAAGGTACCGGAGGGGGGGGGACCACATCATACAAGACAAGATACTCCATAAGCGTAGGCCTTGGAGTTTTTTGCCGCATGTATATATACCTATAAGGTACGGGGGGGGGGGGGGGGGGTATGTACTAGATTTCGGGCTTTTGGAGCCTGATCGGTGGGTTGACACGACGGGGGCGATCGACGAAGCCTCTTCGCTCGTGCCCCGTTGTGAGAAGGGGAAGATTCTTTTGACGAGTAGGGAACATCCTTGCGCAATACATCCTCGCACAGGCGCTTCATAAAGAACGCTGCTACGCACACCGCATATATACACAGATTGTGTGCACAGATCCGATGTAGGTCCCATTACGGATCTCATATAAACAATCCGAGCCATTCATTAAATGTAATACATTTTTTCAAGGCTCCTTGCAAAAAATCAGCTAATTCTGATACCTATAGATAATCGATCCAAACATTTAAGTTTTTATTTAGATTTCAGAAGAATGAAAAGTTAGATGGTTGGATCGAGTACTTATACGTATTGAATTGAGCTGACCTTGCGCAATACATCCTCGCACAGGCGCTTCATAAAGAACGCTGCTACACATACCGCATATATACACATATTGTGTGCACAGATTCGATGTGGAGCCCATTACGGATCTCACACAAACAATCCGAGCCATTCATTAAATGTAATACATTTTTTCAAGGCTCCTCGCAAAAAATCAGCTAATTCTGATATCTATAGATAATCAATCCAAACATTTAAGTTTTTATTTAAATTTCAGGAGAATGAAAAGTTAGATGATTGGATCGAGTACTAATACTTATTGAATTGAGCTGACCTTGCGCAATACATCCTTGCACAGGCGCTTCATAAAGAACACTGCTACGCACACTGCATATATACATAGATTGTGTGCACAGATCCGATGTGGGGCTCATTACGAATCCCACACAAACAATCCGAGCCGTTCATTAAATGTAATATATTTTTTCAAGACTCCTCGCAAAAAATCAGCTAATTCTGATATCTATAGATAATCGATCCAAACATTTAAGTTTTTATTTAGATTTAATGCACGGCTCGACTGGTTTGTGTGAGACCCAAAAACCCTTAATGAACCCCACACAATAATTTGTGCACGATCTGTGTGTCAAAAGTTTGTATGAACATACTTATTACAGTAAAGATGGAGGTACAACAAACCTATACAGCAGCCAGGTACAGATGGCTTTTGCGCCCGTCTCGGGTCCTGCAAAGATGATCGGAGCCGCTCATTTTGTTCAAAACATATTGTTTAGGGTCCCTAAAAAAAATTATCTCAATCCGATATCGGTAAGGGTATTTTCGAATCAAAGTTGGATGATTCGTATACATCCTTACCAATATCGATAAATTCTGAAGCAAAGTTGGATAATTCGTAAACACCCTTACCGATATTGGATTGAGATGATTTTTTACAGGGGCCGAAAACAATATGTTTTGAATAAAATGAGCGGCTCCGATCATTTTTACAGGACCCGAGACGGGCGCAAAAGCCATCTGTACCTGGCTGCTGTACAAGTTTTTCTGTACCATTAGCAGCTCTCGACTTATTACTGCTTCATAAAAGTGTACTTGGCAGAACCGCTGACAGTGACAATGACGCCTCTTCTCTCAATGCAAATTGTGGCTGCACAAAACGACGTCGTTTTGGGGCGTTTCTAGATTACCCATTGTCACGTGAATGCCAAATTTAATTTTGTTCGCCATCCACTTAAGATAATGAACATTACTCTCTTTCATATTGATCAAAATGATGTGGATCTCACCATAAAATGATATCATACTTACCAAAAAGTGTATTACAGGAATGAAACTTACACCATTTTAACTAATAAAAATAACTATAATATTCACCCAATTTAAAAGAGGATGAACAAAATTGCACTCCATTTAAGGCTCTGGACCAAACTCTCTCTCTCTCTCTCTCTCTCTCTCTCTCTCTCTCTCTCTCTCTCTCTTATCTTCTGTGTTTTCTTCTCCAAGTGCGCGCTCTCTCTCTGTCTCCCCTCGGTTGTCTTCTCCAAGTGCTAAAATACAGAGATGCAGTGGCCCATACTCAAAATCTGCTCCCCTAAATCCCCCATCTACTATGGTTAATTCCCATTAACCATAGAAAAGTGACACTTAATTCCCATTAAGGAGAGATGAAATACTTAATTACCACTAAGTCCACTTTTACAAAAATACATTTACCATTAATAGAAATGTCACCCTAGGGTTTTAGGGTATGCTAGGGTTTTATGGTACCCTAATGGGTACCTTAGTACCCTTGGGTACCCTAAAATCTTAGGGTACCCTAGGATTTTAGGATTTTAGGGTACCCTAGAGTTTTAGGGTACTTTAAGATTTTAGATTTTAGGATACCCTAGGGTTTAAGGTACCCTAGAGTTTAGGTTTAGGTGATTTCATAGAGCCATAGGGTTTAGGTTTAGGCATTTTCATAGGAGTTTTAGGGTGCACTTTCCTATTATACGGTTTTAGCGATTTAGGCACTTTTATTGGGTACCCCAGAGTTTTAGGCACTTTTATAGGGTACCCTGAGGTTTATGCACTTTCATAGGGTGCCCTAAGAGTTAAGCACTTTCAGTATTGGGGGTTTTAGGCACTTTCATAGGGTTTTAGTGTTTCGTTAATTAGAGGAAACTTGGTGGGAATTACTTTCTATTTTCTGGACCTAACCCCTTCTTTTTGTCTCCGATTTTGGTAGTATTCATCCACTTCTTATCTTATCTGAACTTCAAAATTATAAACTCGTTGGATGTTAAGGGATACTACCACGCGATGTCCGTTACCTTTTCCGACAACACATTTATGCGAGCTTCAAGACTAAAAATATAGACCTTACCCAAACGTGTAGCAATGATAAATTACTCCAAATTTATTTTGTCCAACATGACTTTAGACCTTACCCTAATGTGTAGCAATGATAAATTACTCCAAATTTATTTTGTCCAACATGACTTTAGTGGTCTTTTGCTTCGAGTGTTTTTGTCTGTGCTGTCGACTGGTTTGGTTGGTGAGAGAAACGATCGGATAACAGAAACAGTGGCCCTAACATTTGGGGCACCAAATTGCTTCGGTTCAATCATCCGACCAGTTGCATCAGACTTCGACTTGAATTATGCGGAAGATGTCTTAAATGTCTCAAAACAATAGTAAAAACTGGACACGAAATTCATGTTGAAATCAGTAACAAGCTAAACCATTCGTGCTCGCCCTTCGAATACACAAATGGAGTAAGCTCCTAACAAAGAGGAAAAACCCTGTCCAGGTTAACCGATCAAAATGTCATCTCATTCCATTGCAGGAAGTTAGAAGAAGCCTAAAACAATTGTGCAGAATTAGTTTGTGTTTGTGAACAACATTCTAGACTAAGTTCAGAAACATCACCTTGCACATAAGAGAGTCCCCAAAAGTGGATCAAAATCCGCATTCTAATAGTACAACAACGTTAAATCGTATTCACTTAGATAATCAATCCATTCAACTTTACATAAGTCGTAGGAACCGGGTCACCCTCAGTTCTCCTCAAGCCATTGTCTTTCAACTGTCATACTGATAGAGATCCAAAATCAAATGACGAGTATAACAGAGAAGCAGGTATATCGTAGAGGGTCACAATGGAAACACTGACAGAGCCCCAACCATCACCTACCCCGTACATTGGAAGGGGATCGAGGGCCCTTATCGCTGCTTACATCATCATCAAATTCCCTTCCATCTACTACACAGAAGCCATTGTTGTTGACACTTGGTTCAGAACTGGCATTACTGCTTGTTGCAAGCGGGGAGTCCAAGACACTAATTGTCCTGCTTCGTGTAGGCCCCGGTCTCACACTATACATAGACGATGCTGGTATATTCGTCATCAATGGCCTCAAATTACCTGGAATGTGCCGCCTTATATCCTGCTCAAGAGAATACACAGAGGGAAATTGGAAAGGATGTCAAATTTGGTACACAAAATGAAATCCTGTTCTTGTTAAATAATCTACTAGAAGTACGCAAATAGATACAACCTATCCATTTCTTTTTGCCCATATTTCCAATTTAAGATGCTTCCAAATATATGTCCTTTTTGAAAAGTCAAAGTATGAAGCTTGTTAGTTTCCTAATTCACCTATTACGGACAGTTATCAATACACTTTAAAGTAGGGATAAAATTAATAGATTTTTCACATTAAAAATTTAGAACCCCCAAAGGGAAAAACCAAAACGGGACAATGGCAGTACAAGAGAACCACGTCAACAAATATCAACATCGACAAAGGACTAGTTGAACATTTACATTGAGTGGGCATTCTTGTTAGATGTGAAACGATGCTGGGATACAGTGTAGAGTAGTACCCATGTAAAAAAGGAAGCACATACCATATGCCTAATGGCCATATCCAGAGATTTCTTCGAGAGTGTCCTTCCAAACCCCACGCTGTCAGGGGATGAAGATTTCCCAGACAAGTTACTAAGAGGGGAATGTTTGTCATCTTGCTTTGGTGGAACCAGTTTCCGCATATTCGTCACTCTGTCAACCATCTTGGTTCCAATCAAAACAGGGCTCACATTGTCATTTGCTTTAGCATGCAACCGACTAGCTGCGGGAACAGAACCTCCACTGCTATGAACAACACCATTGGGGGGTCGTCCTCTTGAGGGGGAGCACGACTGCCGTCTAACCCTTCCATTAGAAACAGGCTCAACAGAAGAAGAACGGGCACTAGGTGCTCCAGGCCTCCCCCTAGTTGCTGAAAGTGGCCTATCAGGGAGTGAGGTCCTTAAATTAGGCGGGGCATCAAGAGAGAAACCAGGCATCTCCGAAGGCTTCCACGGTCTGGATTTCACAGTCGGAGAACTAGCACGCGGCGGCGGATTTCTAGCCATGGCTGTGGGACCCGGCCTGGTAACAGGAGGAGACTTGACAGGAGGAGTGGATGTATTTGATATAGCAGGGAGAGTGGTTGGTCTACGAGTTGGTGTTGGTGCCCTAGATGTAGGTTTAGATGATGCTGGTAAGGTGGGCCTAGAAGTGGGTGTCGAGGATCTTGCAGTAGTCCTGGACAAAGGCGTTGTGGATCTCGATGGAGCAGCGGGCTTACTTGAAGTTAATGTAGACCTAGAAGTGGGAGTAGAAGACCTTGAAGGTCTAGGCGCAGAAGTAGATGTGGGTTTAGAAGCTGTAGTCGATGTGGATTTGGGTGCTGCGTTTAGTGTGGGTTTAGCTGATGAGGACAACGTGGGCCGTCCAGTTGGTGTTGCCGGTCTTGATCCAGGACCCCCTGAAGATGAGGGCCTTCGAATTCCAGCACTTGAGCTATTCAACCCTGGGGATGGAGCTGAGTGTCTAGATGATAAGTTGCTCCGGGAAGCAGGTTCTGGCTGGGGGTTTGCAAGCTATAGTCACATTAAACAAATGATAGAACGTGAAATCAACAGATTGAGCAGATACAAACAACTTACAACGAAGTTAAGAACGTTAAATAAACAGATTGAGCAGATACAAACAACTTACAACGAAGTTAAGAACGTTAAATAAACAGATTGAGCAGATACAAACAAATTACAACAAAGTTAAACCTACTGAATTGGATGCAACATCTGATCCTTTCAAGAAATTATGGTCTCTGAGCACAAGCACCTACCATTTGTGGATCAATAATCATAGCCGAAAGACTTTCAATGTTTCAAACCTCTCAAAGGCTTCTCAAAGTAAGATGCTCTTTCCAGAAACCATATGCTACTCAAGTTATCAACTTAACATCTTCTAAATAGACAAAAACTTGGGGGGTGGGGGAGAGCTATGGGATAAAAGGTAACAAACTCTGGCCTTCATAATCCGATATAGACAATTCAAACCTTATAGTAAAACTTGCATGCAAGACCAATAAGTTTATAAGCCATCAAACTATGGATTGAGAATTTGAGATAGATCTAATGTTTGAAAGTATGTGATACTAAAAGTAATCCAACCACGTGTCCAGAACTAGATGTATATTCTGTACAGAATGCCAGCTAGAGTTTCAAATTGCACACATGGATTTACCAATGTGGAAAAGGGGTTTCTGCGGCTGCAAACTTGAACAATATTTTGAACACTTGGGACAAACTTCAAGTCAAGATGGTCTGTTGTAGTTTTAAGTAGTTTTTTAGTGGTGGTTGGCATTGGTGGTTTTTGCAGAAACCATTACAATTTCATATTATGAATGTTACACTAGAAGCAATTCATGAGTCAACTTTCCATGTGCAAAGACTAACAAATCAAAAGTCTACCAACCATTTACTAATGGTTGAAAATTTTAAATTACCAAACCAGCAAAAATCTACTATGCATCTGATCTGATAGCTGATAGGTATAAAAAACCACAAAACTCCACCAACTATGAAGTATTGCAAAGATAAACTAAGACTGCATCGTCAAGTTTAAATAACACCCTTACTCTAGATTTTAGCGCAGTCGGTAGAGCTTTTGGAGTTCCAATTTGACTCATAACAGTTCTCTGTGATTCCATCTCCAATGAAGGAAACAGAGGAGTACCGGGAGGGGTTAGAAGCCTGAAACAGATGAATAAAATAAATATGTTACCACCAGTCAAAAGCATAGGTCCTTGGTCTTGCACTTTATTAAATCAATATGCAACTTGAACCTATTAATCAGAGAAACCGGGAAATCTAAGGAGGTTAAGACACATGAAAACAATTAGGACCGCCAATTTAACTGAAAGGGGGACAGAATGAAATTCCAGCTGATCAATAAAATACAGAAAAAGAAACAGATTTTCACCACAAGTCCATATTGTCACCACCTGCAAGATTTAATGCAACTGTGTGCACGCGTGTGGCTAACACCTCTCTCTTTCTCCCATAAAAACGAAAAATAGTGACTTGAAAGTATATCGATCAGAAACAAACAAGGATCTAAAGACATGTTATTCAATACATGAGGAACAATGCAGATGGACTTAGCAAACTAATATAACAAAGACGAGTATTTATATGCTTAGTATAATATATTGTGGAGTAGCCGAACTACTGGAGTGTAACCATTGGTATTTATTAGAAAAGCTATCCAGCAAAAGGCTTACTACTTGCTAGCAGGGCAACGATAGCCCATTCACAATCAAAATATTACTTGTTGAAGTCCAAGCATTTATTCATGTCTTGTCAAATTAGGCTCAAGGGAAATGGGCTTAACGTATAAAACCATAGTTATATAATCAAAGAAACGAGTTTGCCGTGTAAGAATTCTGGAGGAGTTATGCCTGCTGAAACTACGACTTAAGCTTGAGATATATACTCCTTTAGTAAGGGGTGGCCCAAGCATTAGGCCATTAAGGCCAATGCCTAGGGCCTCCAATTTTGAGAGGGCTCGGATTTTTACTTCTCAAGACTAATTATATTGGTTTAAAAAAGCCCATTTAGGTATTAAAAAAAAGGCCTTCAGGAAGTATCCTCCATATTCAGACTTCTTTTCTTAAAGTGTTGATCTTTTCATAGCATTGATTATTGTTTCATATTTCACACTGTGACATAGAATATAGAATTGCAGACGCTAGGGATTAGGTACTAACAAACTTCACTACTAACAAACTTTCATCTAAAAAAGTAAGTTATATAATTTTCAAATGTAATAAATATATAATAGATTAAATTTTTTATATTAATACTTAAATTCTTAAAGGCCTCCCACAAAGGTTTTGCCTTAGGCCTTCAATGAGGTCAGGCCACGCTTGCCTTACAAGTAGAAAAGTTGTTAAAAGTAAACACTTAATACAAATCAATAGTTAAACATATCAAGAGAATGCCCCCATATTACCAGTCATAATCATTTTTATCATTGTCGGAATTCAGGAAATCATCCGCGCCAGTCTTCCGCGCTGGTGTAGATGATGTAATGTTGAATATCGGAGAAGTGCCTGGCTTCAGTCCTGCCATCCCCAAAACAATAATGCAAAAAACACAGCCTCAATTTTGAACGCAACAAAATCAACCCAGAATCCAAGTAGTCCAACAAGTAAAGCCACCGTTCCAACTATTTCACAAATATTAACTCCAGATAGTATAATATAAAACTACATCAACAAAATCCTTGCTCACCTAATTAACAACCAAGGGGGCATTTCTGCAAAACTAAATGGGCTAAAGCCTGAGTTTTCACGGATTACTAGGCAGGTCATTTCCTTCACACACATCAACTAAAATATCATGTAGCATAAACAAATTGACTAGTCCAATAATATAACGGAGACGCACCCTAAACCAAAAACACACGAATCGCCCATCATTAAGAGAAAATTACCTCTAAGTATAGAAAAGTGACACTTAATTCCCATTAAGGAGAGATGAAATACTTAATTACCACTAAGTCCACTTTTACAAAAATACATTTACCATTAATAGAAATGTCACCCTAGGGTTTTAGGGTATGCTAGGGTTTTATGGTACCCTAATGGGTACCCTAGTACCCTTGGGTACCCTAAAATCTTAGGGTACCCTAGGATTTTAGGATTTTAGGGTACCCTAGAGTTTTAGGGTACCTTAAGATTTTAGATTTTAAGATACCCTAGGGTTTAAGGTACCCTAGAGTTTAGGTTTAGGTGATTTCATAGAGCCATAGGGTTTAGGTTTAGGCACTTTCATAGGAGTTTTAGGGTGCACTTTCATATTATAGGGTTTTAGCGATTTAGGCACTTTTATTGGGTACCCTAGAGTTTTAGGCACTTTTATAGGGTACCATGAGGTTTAGGCACTTTCATAGGGTGCCCTAAGAGTTAAGCACTTTCAGTATTGGGGGTTTTAGGCACTTTCATAGGGTTTTAGTGTTTCATTAATTAGAGAAAACTTGGTGGGAATTACTTTCTATTTTCTGGACCTAGAGGTAAATTGCCCAATCATTAAATCAAATGAAAGTCAAAACTAAAAAAAAAAAATTGAGAACAGTGATTAACCTAACGGAGCATCGAACTCTTCGGAGTTGTGAAGGAGAAGATTGTTTCGTTCCTTCTCGCGTTTTCGCATCTCCAGGAACAACGCCAGCTCGTCTTCCTTCTCCTTCATTGTCGACGCCCTCACGCTCCCTACCTGCTGCTGCCTCTGCTTCGAGGGCGCCTGCATTTGCGACTCCTGAGCCCTAAAACTCCGATTCATCGCTCGAACCCAAACAATACAAGCACGCAAACACACTAACAAGAAAAACCACAGACCCGCGGGTTAAAACCCTAGTTTCTCGTCCACTGCTCCGAAAACAACCGTTCGCACACCAAATGCGCCGTCAGCTCTCCGAAAACTTTATCAGCATCTCCAGATCTGAAATGAAGCTCGAATAATGCGTTCAAACCCGAGGCAGAAATCAGAAGGAAAAACAAGCGGCATTTCACGCGAATCAGTCACTCTTCACTCTCCCCAACCAGCGTATGACGTAACGAGCGATAAAGATATACAACCATAAATATCTACGTGTAGGGTACAACAATATGCGTGTATGAAAATATAAAGACGGAGTGAAAAGGAAAGCGTTCAGCTTGGAGAGACGGGCATTGTCAAGTACAGAGAGAGAGAGAGAGAGAGAGAGGAATATAGGGGGAAGATGGGGAGTCACCGGAGAGAGTTTTGGGTTGGGGGGGAAGGCGAGAGAGGAGTGGCAGGGGATGTTAATAAATAGGATTTGGGGGGATGAAACGGGGAGAGAGAGAGAGAGAGAGAGAGAAACTTTTTCAAGTTTCGATCGAATTTGATCTGAGATGAGAGATAGGGGACGACCCGTGACAATGATAATTATGCCAAGTCGTCCAACTAACAGCACTCGAATCTCGACGGTGTCTCTCACGTCACGTAAAGGCTACGGTTTTTGAGATGGTGACCCTTTTCTATTTTCCGGGAATTTCAAAATTACGAAAGTGCCCTCCTTATCCTTGTTTTGTTGCTCCACTTTTTTTTATTTAAAATTTTTTTCCCTTTATTATTAGTTTTCGTCATAGTTTTTAAGATCGACGAGAGAAATCGGAAAAGTATAAAAATGTTGACTGATGTTGAAAAAAGTTCATATTAGACAACACTTTAGACCAAAAAAGACAACTGTTTAAAATATTTTTTTCCCCTTCAGCGAATTTGCTTTTTTGCATTGGTCGTATATTTTTATTTTTTAGATTTTTTTTATTGAGACGATTGATTAATTTAAAAAATATAAAGCATACATAACAAAAATTCAAAACAGGTGAACAAAACACACACCGAAAATGATATGAGGACCGACCAAATGGAGGGAAAATGTATCGACCGCTGCCGGCGGGCCATTTCGGGCCACCGGACGGCCGATCCGAGCCATCCAAAAATTCTTTAAAAAAAAACCGGGCACCCTTTTTTCGTGTATATAGTATATACACGAAAAAGGGGTGCTCGGATCAAGCACCCTACACACCTCGGATGGCATTGATTCCCATGTAGGCCCCCTTGATTTTTTTTTTATACAATTTTTGGACGGCTCGAATCGGCCTTCCGGTGGCCGGAAATGACCCGCCGGCGACGGTCGGTACATTTTCCCTCCCCTTGGTCGATAAATTTAGCAATACTCCTTACGGCTATTTCGCAGTCATTGATTTTTTACTTCTAAATTTCAAATTGGATATCGCTAGTAGGGCTGTCCACGGTCCGGATTGGATCGGATTCGTATGAATCCAATCCTAATCCGTATCTCACTGTTTTTAGAAAATGTAATCCAATCCTAATCCAAAAGTCTCACGGTTCGGTTTGGATTCCGAACTATTAGTCGCGGTTCGGTCCGGTTTTATCCACGGATTTCCTTCCACAAACACTTAAAAAACACAAAATTACTTCAACTACTATATTACATATCATTCCAAATTTCTAGTTCAAAATTCAGTCCAAAATTTAGTCCAGATTTCATTAGCCATTGTTACATCCACTGATTTCCTTTAGCCATTGTTACATACTAACATCATTCCATACTAACATCATTCCAATCCAGGTTTCTTCATTCCAGGCTCTAGCAACCAGATTCCATTTTTACCCCTTGAATTTTATATATTGTCACATTAATGTAAAATTGTTAAAAAAAATTCATAACATGTAGTAAAATTATAATTATTCATAAATACTACACACACACACACACACACACACACATATATATATATATATATTATTTTTTTTAAAATATCTCACGGTTCGGTTCGGTTAATCCACGGTTTTGAAATAAAAATCCAATCCTAATCCGTATCTCACGGTTTTTTAATTTTCAAATCCGTGTCCGAACCATTAATTCACGGACAAAATCCAAAAGGCACGGATCGGTTCGGTCCGGACCGATTTCACGGTTCTCGGTTTTTCTTGGACAGCCCTAATCGCTAGGGTGCCCCTCGGGTAAAAAAGTACGTAGTATTTATTTTTTAGTGCGAAAAATTCAAATTGGGTTTGTTTCGGTGCCCCTTGAATAAAGTGTATTTAGAGTGGGTTCCAGAAAACAAAAAAGAGCTTCTTTTTTGTTGAATAAGAAGTGGCATTCCTGAAAAATAAGAAGGCTTGGAAGAATTAATATTGGTTCCTTGAAGGCCGGCGGACGAAAATCGTACCGGCGGCCGGCCGGGCCGTTTCCAGCCATCGGACAGCCGATCCGAGCCGTCCAAAAATTCTAAAAAAAAAAACCAAGGGGGCCTTCGCGGGAATTAATGGCATCCGAGGTGTGTAGGATGCTTGATCTGAGCACCCATTTTTCGTGTACATATGATATTTGATAAGTACACGGAAAAAAGATGCTCGGATCAAGCATCCTACACACCTCGGATGCCATTGATTCCGCGTTCCCTTGGTTTTTTTTTAGAATTTTGACGGCTGAATCGCTGGCGTCGGAGATATTTGGCCGACATGCGATTTTCATCCGTCGCCAATTATAGGTTCAGTCTTATTTTTGTATAGGTAATCAATTTCTCAAAATCATGTGTTTACGCAAATAATTTTTCTATCACTATGGATCTTGTTTGATAGATCTCATTGAGATCTTTAATACGGTGCAAAAAAAAAAAAAATTTTTTTTTTCTTTTATGTTATATTTGAGTTTGAAAATGTGAAAAAAAAATTTTGTTTGGGAAAAATAAGAAGGTGGAATAAGAAGTTTGAGAAATAAGTACTTATTTTTTAAGAAGGTTTCCGGAACGGACCCTTACTACTACAGTCTTCGTAATTTAGTGACAGATGACTATATCACCCTTGCAACAGTAACGTGCACTTCGAGTGTATGGCTAAGTTTTGGCCTAAATTATATTTGGTGAAGAAAATACTACTACATATTTAGTCATGTATTGTTTAGCTCATTGTCAAACAAAAAATAGATTAATCATTAATTTCAACGAGAAAAATGAAAAGAGTATAAATAAAGGACCATAAGTAAAAGAAAAAAGATAATATGAACAAAAAGACAATTCCGATTTGTTTCATGAATTTTTCTTTTTTTACTTTTAGCCTAAAATACTAAAAAAAAAAAAATTGCCCATAACTCGGCCCTTATATCTCATTCTCGAGATCTGAAACATCCTTCAAAGAAATTATCCAATATTTCATATTATTTGATTAATGAGATCATAAATTTAGTCTCATTTCCTTGAAAAAGTGTTCCACAAGTCTATGATCCCATTTTGTGTGTGAGAGAAAGCTGCATTTGATTAGTTTAAACCTTATTACTTAAACCGTTGGGTTTGTTTACTTGCTAGTACGTATTACTTGAGGCTTTCAGCTTTGGATATCAATTATTAGAGAATAACACAAGTCTGGAATTAGTTTAAGTCCATTGATTGGGGCGAAATTGACTGCAAACATTTATTTAAGTGCCAACAAACTAGTGATTGATGAAATATATGCGCGGTGTCCAACCAACTAGGGAAACTTCTCTCAGCATCCATCCCAAGACCGGAAGAGAATAATTTCATAATTTGGGTTAGAGATTTGGGAG
Organism: Rhododendron molle; assembly: GCA_025413875.1. NCBI lineage: Eukaryota > Viridiplantae > Streptophyta > Magnoliopsida > Ericales > Ericaceae > Rhododendron > Rhododendron molle. The sequence goes on from CM046390.1 coordinate 25,614,838, forward strand.
GGGCTATTTGATGCAATGGGTTACTCATTTCACAATGCTTTCATGTTTTTTTTTTTTTTTTTTTCTTTTCAAAATGATAGGAATTCCATTAATAGAAAAATAACGTCACAGGTAAGGAGAGACTACCATCCTCGTCTAAAGAAATGAATAGTCAAGCAAACGGGTTGTAACATCCCGCTTTTCGGTGGCCGGCGGTACTGCAGGATGGCAGGTTCCATCCGGACGGGAGGGGGCAAGTTATAGTTTATAAGAAAAGATCCCTCCTACTTGTACAAGGCCTTTTAAAGCCGTGAGGACGGGCCAAAGCGCATAGAAACTTCACAGTTAAGCGTGCTCACCCTGGAGTAATCTAGGGATGGGTGACCTCTCTGGGAAGTCTATGGGCTTTGGGCGTCCAAAGCGGACAATATTGTACAAAGATGGAGCGGGTCGTTACACAGGTAGGCTTCCAAATGGACCACCTACACCTCCAAAATACTTACAAGCCACACGGTAAACCACGTCATTAACTCAACGTTATTCAAAACTAAACTCACACCTAGGAAAACAGGAAAATCCATCAACATTCAGAGGAAACGGAAACACCCAACATCAGAAGAAAAAGGAAACACCCGACATTCTAAACAGAAAGAAAAAGAAAAACCAGTCAAAATCAGCTGCTGAGTCACCCTGTGATGTAGCCCCACCACCGAGTTACGCCGAGCCGTACCAATTTACGATGAGTTGTAAGAACCCCACACCGTCACAAGCCATCCCTAGGCCAGAGCTCCATCCCGACAAGACCACTAGCAAACTCAATAGCAAAAACACTCACCTTCGACGACCACGAGCCGCCAACACACAGGCGACTAGAGGCTAGTAGATTAGGGAGGAAGATGGGAGGTAACAGAGAGGAAGGAAAACTCTCAAATCGAGAGAGGAAGATGCCGACCATTAGCGGCAACACACTGGTGCTGAGGAGGATGGGGGAAAATGGAGCAAAAAGAGAGGAAAAACTCTCAAATCTAGAATCAGGAGATGATAAACACCCCTGAGGGGGAGAAATCCCTACCCTCCCGCCGCTCTATTAGGAGGGGGTATGCAATTAGGGTTAGAGAGAGAAAGAGCTGTTGATCTAGTCCCACGTTTAGTGTTAGAGGGAAAGGGAGTTGTTTTCATGCTTAGGTCGTTGTCATTCTTGCATAATGTATAATTTCTTTCTTAAAAAATGTAAGGTAGCCACAAAAATATCTAAAATGTTTCCTAATAATCCAAAATACATGTGTACGTATGAAAAGTGGCAAGAATATATTAGGACTTAACAGCAATTCCTTCCGTGAAAGTCACCTTCTATCTTGAAATAGCGATACCTCCACCTCGATGAGATATCCAAATCCCAAACTTATAGATGTTCTCATAAAACAAAACTCGAATCATAATAGGAGAACTAGATCATATGAGGATAACAAACACTCCCATCAGTCTGCTACTGATCGAACAAGTGACTTCTGAAGATCGCAACAGATTTCAGACATGAAGCAATTTTTGGAGTATTGGGCAAACTCCAAAACAATCACCGAATGGGCAATAATCGGTTCCGATTAAACTAGCAAAACATTGAGATGTGCCCAGATCTCCAAGGCTTTCTGGACATATATCAGCTGTACCAAATTCAGATAAGACTCAACTAAGCCTCCAGAAGATTTATCTTCGCCAAATGTAGACTCCTATGCAAAATCAGGTTGCAAAAGGAAAATAGATTCGAAACCAGATGGAGAACACAGAACAAAGCTCTTTCAAACAAAATATAGGAATACGAGTCGTCGAATGTAGACAGACATAAGAGCCAGTGTAATGACCCGGATTTTTTACCCATTTTTTTTATATAATTAGACTTATTTTCTTAATATAATTATTATATTTTTTTTTCTAAAATACAATTATGCATGCATTTATATACATGCATGCAAGGGCGGAGGCATAGTCAAGCTGCACTAGGCTGAAGCCCAGGTGCGTTGCCGAAAATTTAAAAAAAAAAAATTTGTATGTAAATTTTTTTGGAATTGAAATTAGCCCAGCCCAAATAATTATTTCAGCCCAACCCTTCCCCATCCCCAGCCCAACCCCATCCTCAAGGTGGATCCAAACCCACCGAAATTAACCTCGGCATTTTAAAAAAAAAAACCAACATCGGCAGTGTTTTAAAAAAACCAAAGCAATAGATACCTGGAGATACCTGATTCCACCCCATTTGTCTTAGAGTTAAACTCTTAGGGTTTCGACCGAAGCAAAATACAGCCACTGAGCCACACGGTGCTCTCTTTCACTCTTTGCCTTTGAGGTGCAAAATTGCAGAACAGTGCTCTCGATCAAAAGAAGCATTTTGCACTTTCTGAATCTTCCTTGCCGATTCCTCCACACTCCGCAGATCAACTTGACTAGCCTCCGAAGTCCGAACGCCAAATAATCTGGTAAGGCACCGAGCCCTAGCCTCTCTCTGTGTCTCACTGTCTCTCTCTCTCTCTCTCTGTGTGGTTTTTATCAAGGAGAGATGTGGATGAGTGGAGTTGTGGGCGGACCATTTTTACTCTATTTCACTCTTTGCATTTGAGGTGCAGAATTGCAGATCAGTGCTCTCGATCAAAAGAAGCATTTTACACTTTCTGAATCTTCCTTGCCGATTCCTCCACACTCCGCAGATCAACTTGACTAGCCTCCGAAGTCCAAACGCCGAATAATCTGGTAAGACACCGAGCCCTAGCCTCTCTCTGTGTCTCAATGTCTCTCTCTCTCTCTCTCTCTCTCTCTGGTTTTTATCAAGGAGAGATGTGGATGAGTGGAGTTGTGGGGGACCATATACCGGATTATTCGGTGGGTGGGCGGACCATTTTTACTCTATTAACAATGATGTCTATTAACAGTGGTGGTCTGCTGGGGCAGTGAGGGACCATTTACACTATTATTTGTTGACTGATTTCAAATTCCAACCTCAGTGGCTCATATTTTCCACAGGACTCTCATTATTTTATTAGGCTTTTTGACTAATTTTTAGGGCTTCTTGATTTGTTTAATCTTATTGGAAATTGAAATGCAGGACCGCTCGACAATTATATATTTTATTACTACCACAGCGGGACATCTCTCATATAAAATTGCAAGGCTTCAAATCTGTAAGTATTGGCTTACGATGCAGAGCACTGGCTGGTGTACTTAAATTGATTTAAAATGTTGGTTCTTATATTTTTACAATTTTAGGTTTTGATTAAAATGGAACAGTCAAACAAAAGGCCAGGGAAAACTATGTTGTCGTTCTTCAAACCAACAGTGAATGTAGAAAGTGATGTTCCTTCTCAGTCCAATGTTATTGATAAATCAACTACCGATGAGCAATCTCCTCCTAAAATTCAAAGAGTCGAATTTGATGATACTTCTCTTGTACGGGACCCGGGGTTACATCTTCCGATATGGAATCATCCCGTTAATCAACATGATGAGATTAGACGGGCTTATATAAAAAAAAGGGTCATATCATCCATTTGATTTTCCGTTTCCACCATCCAAATTTGGAAATCAACGTCGCAGTTTTCAATCCCTCTTGGTACAACAAATATCCTTGGTTAGAGTATTCCCCTCACAAAGATACAGTATTTTGTTTTCCATGCTTCATTTTTGAAAAGAAGACAGCAAACCGTGCTACTTTAACTGGTGAGGGGTTTAAAAATTGGAAGGGGGCTAAGGTCGCACTTAAGGTGCATGTAGGAGGTACAATTCACCACATTTCAATGCTTTGAAAATGTGTGATGCTTTAATGAATGTTGGTCGACATATTGACAAAGTACTAATTACATAAAGTGAGGAAGAAGTTCAAAAAAACAGGTTGCGACTCAGGGTGACAATTGAGTGTATTTGATGGCTTACTTTGCAAGCTTGTGCTCTTAGAGGTCATGATGAATCTGTTGACTCTTTAAACCGTGGTAATTTGATTGAATTGATAAAGTTTGTGGGGAATTTTGATGATAATGTTGCCGATGTTGTCTTAGAAAAAGCTCCAAAAAATGCAAAGTATACCTCACCAATGATTCAAAAGGAGATTTTGCATATTATGGCTAACAGAGTGAGAAACAAGATTCGCGAGGAAGTTGGGATTGCCAAGTTTTGTATTCTGGTTGATGAAGCAAAGGATTCATCCAATAGACAGCAAATGCCTATTATTTTGAGATTTGTTGATGTTCAAGGAATTTTACGGGGAGCATTTTTTTCTTGTTGTGCATGTTAAAGACACCACTGCATTAACTTTAAAGGAAGAAATATCTGATGTTCTCACTCGTTACAATTTGGAAATTAGCAATATGCGAGGTCAAGGGTATGATGGTGCTAGCAATATGCGCGGTGCATGGAAGGGATTAAAAGCCTTATTTCTTAGAGATTGACCGTATGCTTATTATATACACTGTTTTGCTCATAGACTACAACTAGCATTAGTTGCAACTGCTGAAACTGAGAGTTCTATATGGTTTTGACAATCTTTTGATGTGTATGCAATCATTTTGCAAAGAGCACGACATTGATATACCCGACATGAGTGCTCATTACAAATCAGCTACTGGTCGTACTTGTCAGCAAAAGGACGTTATTACAGTTGAACATCATTATCACTATGATATATTCAACGAAGCAATAGATTTTCAGTTGAGGGAGTTGAATGATAGATTTAGTGAAGGGATGGTTGAACTTCTTGTCCTTAGCATGGCTTTAGAACCTAAGGATGGCTTTAAATCATTGAATGTTAATGATATTTGCACTCTTGTCGAGAAATTTTATCCTGATGATTTCACACAACATGAGAGACAACATTTGAGATTGTAGTTGGAACATTATAAGCTTGACGTACCCCATCATCAGACATTCCAGAATATGTCCACCATTTCTGAATTATGCCGAGGATTAGTTGAGACAAAAAAGTCATTGAACTATTATTTGATCGAAAGGTTGATTCGTCTCGTTGCAACTCTTCCTGTTACCACGGCAATTGCTGAAAGAGCATTTTCAGCTATGAAGATTGTGAAAACCGATCTTCGTAACAAAATGAAGGATGATTTTCTCGCGGATTCTATGATTATCTTCATTGAAAAAGAGCTTGTTGAAGATATCACAGCGGATTCGATAATTGATGATTTCTATTTTCTAAAGCATCGTAGGGTACAACTTAAATAAGGTACGTTTTTTGAACTCTCTTTTGTGTAAGTTTGAACATCTATGCATATATGTGATGGCTAGACTCTTTTGAGTTCATTTATATGTAATTTAAGTTAGCTCAGGGTGGAGTTTGATCCTGGCTCCACCCTTGCATGCATGCACCTTTCTTTCTCTCTTTTTTTCTACATAGCATGCATGCACCCCATCTTCTCCCTCACCTCACTCTCCTACAATATCTCTCTCTCCTTCCCACAGCTCCATCTCTCTCTTGCAATTACTCTCTCCATTTCCTTTCTCTCCAAGAAAAACAAAGTTCATCTCCCATTGCCAAAATCGAAAATTTCTTCACCACCAAGCATGATCCGAAATTCAATACGATCATATCCATTTCTTACTTCCTCTCTAGCCCCAAAACAGTTCCAATTCGTCCATATCAAGTTCCATGACCCAACTCCATTAAATTCGATCCTACCCTATTCCACCAAAATTCACCTATAAATACCACACCCCATTGACCCTCGGGCATACCACGATACTCCCCACACTCCACCGACCAGAATGGAAGAAAAGAATAAAGGAAAACCAAGCTCCAAGCTATGGAGTTTTAAAGAGAGAAAGTGAGAGATAGAAAAGTGGATTTGTGTTCAAAAATCAACTGAAACCCAAATTGACCGTCCCGACCACTTCCTACAATCCAAAGCACCCCCAAGCAAGTCTCAATTCAGTCCCAAGGTCCCCCGATCAAAGAAACCGAATCCATTTTCTCCAAAATCCATGTTTCGATTTCAAACCAATTCGATTCAAGCTAAGGTATTATAATCCATTCCAACCATTCATCTATGTATAATTATGTATTTTTAGGCATTAGATATAGCTCATGCAAACCCATGCACGAAACCAAAGCCAAACAAACAAAAAAAGAAATTCCAACTGTGACCTTCGGGCGGCCCAGCCGCAAGAACCAGGAAACTGACCTTGCGGGCCCCCCAAGGTCACTTCAGCTAGATTTGACGGTGAACTCTGTTTTGATTCGAAATCGTTTTGCGACCTTTCAAACACCATTTTTGACACTCGAACTATTTTTCCTAGACTCCTCACACTCCAAAGATCATATCTTGTTAAGATCATAATTTTTTTAATTAATTAATTATTTATGAATTATTTATTCGTTATCTTTCAAGATTTTGCAAAAGAAAAATCTTTTCGACCTTCCGAACACCATTTTCGACACCCAAACTATTTTTTTCTAGACTCCTTGCACCTCAAAGATCATACCTTGTTAATATCATATATTTTTTATCTATTTATTAATTATTCATTAGTTATCTTTCAAAGTTTACAAACGAAAAATCCTTGCGACCCCATAAACCATGTTATTCCTGCCCGAATAATTTTTTCTAAACTCTTTGCATTCCCTAGACAAAATCTTGTTAGCCTCTAACATATTTTATTTATTGGATTATTTATTACCTAATTATTTTACTTTCGGTAATATCTTTAAATAACCTTGCGTCCCTTCGGAATCAAATTTTTTGATGCTCAATCATGTTGCGTAGGACCGTAGAACTCATTTTAAGGGCATGTTATTTATTTTAGTGTTATCATTTATTTTTATGGTAGAGTAATCTATTTATTTCTTAAATAAAATTAGAATAAGCCTAGGCTTACTAACTTTTGACCAAAATTATTATTTTCTTTCCTTCTTGATAATTAGATAAAAGTTGCTTTCTTATTTATTACTTCTTGGACATACAAGATTAAGAGCAACAGCCCATTCATAATAAGTTACGTGATTTTCTATGCTTGTTATTTATTTCAATTACCAATGTGATTATCGAATATTGCTCTGACTCTTGATTTATATGCTATATTGGACCTTAAAAGACATGGGGTGGGATGCGAATAGAATTCACATAGACGAGGCTGAGTAATGGAAAGATGGTAAAGTGTTGGAGTTGTGAGATTGTGGAATTGATTTGGACCATTGCAATGGTAAGGGTTACCTACGGGGCCTGATGATGTTATTGTGGTAGCCCTGACGTATGGTACGCTATGGAAAGTTTCAAAGGGTAATCGTGCCCCTGCAAGGCCAGCAGAGGAAATTTTCCATGACACGGTCATAGTTACTATCTTAGGAATGGTGGCGACCATAACGCATGGTACGCCATGGGAAGTTCCAAAGGGTAATTGTGCCCCCTGCTATGGTCTTAAATAAATTCATGCGAGGTACATAACTTAGGTGAATTCGTTTAGGACCCCATGTGCAGGACAAGCAAGGGGGGATTTTCCATGACACGGTCATAGTTAGTGGTTATGGGAGGAAAGGATCTTGTGGATGAGATCTTAGATTTCACGTAGGGTTAACGGATAATAATACACTGGCTCATGTGAAAAATCTCTATTTACCCCATCATCATTATATTGTTTACTTGCTAGTTGTAAAGTAAGAGGGGTAGTTGGGTTGGATTATTTCACTTTGTGATTTATCACTCACGGATACGTTTGTATCCTGGTAAATCGGTTGCTTCGGCGATCAATTTGCCAAAGGACGCAGGATTCAATGGAGGGAATTCAATGATGGTGCAGTTCGTCACGGACAGAATATCAGGAACGGAGATAGAGTATGCTTGGGATTCGTATCAAGCCTAAAGTCAGCTCTGAAGTTAATGTATTTTGAATCAGTAAATTTTCTTGAGATTATAATAGCTAAACCTTTATTTTGGAAAAATTTATTTATTTAGTAAAATTTTCTTAAGGAATTATTTTTTGTTGCTTCCAAAATATCGGGGCGTTACAGCCAGGTTCAAAAGTTCCAAACTAACTTTCATAAACGAATTCCGAAGAGAGCATATCTTCCAATCAATCATCGAAAAATTCCTAGGACGGAATGAAGGGGTCATAACGGTCCCACTCAAAACACATTTTTCTTCAACATGTAGTGCTTTCTTTGGCAGAATTTTCAATGTTGTATGGATAGATTACCACATTCTTAGTTCTTGGGTGTTATGGCATACCCAAGCTCTGATAAAAATTTCATATTAAATGTCATTGGTTTATTGCTTGTGGTTTGGATTTGTTTGGACCATGAAAACCAAGTGAAACCTGATCGGGCCCAAAAGCAATAGAACCGGACTAATGGATTTGAAGTAGAGTAAAGGGTTGTTTGGATAAGCCAAATGGATTGTTTTTTTTTTTTTTTTGTATTTGTAAGCTTTTCATTATTCTTTTTTGGGATTATTGCTTCGTTATGATGAAATAAATTTTAAAAAGTAAAAAATTAATAAATGTGATTTTTTTAATAAGGACAAAAAATAAGCCATTTGACTTATTAGGCCAAACCACCCCTAAATGGGGTCCGGTCCGAGATGAAATATAATAAAATAATACTAAGTGACAATTTTGCAAAATTAAAATGTAACTTATTACTATGTGAAATTCAAGGTTTGTATAAAATAAATTTGGAGTCCCATTATGGGTACCAAAAATGTACAACGGCATTTGAAGCCCACTTTTGGATCTCACACGAATAATTCAAACTGTTCATTAGTTTCAAAATAATTTTTCGAGTGGCATTGCAAAAAAAAAAAAAATCAACTCAATTGAATATGTGTAAGTTATTAATCCAATCTTTAAATTTTGCATTCAAAATTTAGAATCCAAAATTCTAAATGAAATTTGGAAGATTGGATCAACCACTTATACACATTCAATTGAGCAATTTTTTCATAAGGTCATTGAAAATTTTATTTTAAAATTATTAAATGGCTCAAATTATTTGTGTAAGGCTCAAAAATAGGCCTCACATGCAGTTGTACAATTTCGGTACCCTAGTATTTTTGATAAAATTGAGTTAATTATTTGTATCCCAACTACAGTATTTGCAGAATATCCGACCTAACTTAGGGGGTGTTTGGATGGTCATTTTTTGCATTTTCCACTTCTCTTTTTTGGATTTTTGGTGTTTGGCAAGAGGAGTGAAAATGGGTTTTGTGTAAAATGGGTTTTCAAATTTGCCGTTTCTAAAATAAAATGAAGAATCCGGAAAAAGGAGCTTTTTGAATTTTTTGTTTCCCATTTTGGAATCCTGAGATGACCAAAAGACAAAACTATCCTCTCTCTTTTGGGATAATTTCCTCTTTGCCATTGTTTTGGAATGTTATCTGTAAACTGAATTTCACCTCACACCAGTCACATTACCAGAGACCAGAGGAGAGAAGAGAGAAGACGGATCTGCAGACGAGCTTCGACCAAACCGGGGAGAAATCGTTCACCTCTGTCACGTTCTTGCATCTTGTTCAGATATTTTTTCACCTCCCCCACCACTAATCGTTCGTGGTTTCTCTGTTTCGAATTTGAGATCTGCAAATTATTTTTTCAAGATTAGTAGATCTGGGGTTTGCATGTACAATACACCCCAGTCTTGACCCATCTCTCCTTCTTCTCCTCCACCTCTCGATCCATCCCATGGCTGCAATGTGTTAGGTAGGGTCGGGAGTGTTTACTATTTCTGAAAATAAAAGCATACGATCTCCTTTTACTGGATTCATTTGCAAAGTAGAAAAAGGTAGGGAGGGGGGATCGGGTGATTAAAAAACCGAGTCATGTTGCTGGCTCTAGTTATCTTCCCTTTGATCAGAGCGTTGTATTATGTTTCTATTTCTGTTTTTTTTTCCAGGTATGATCTTCCAGATGCCTGTGCCATTAACTGTAAATTATTTCAGAGATACTATTGTATATCTTTGTGGGTTATCTGTTTTGAATTTTAGATCTGGAAATTGTTTTTGTCCAGATTATTTGGGATTTGCATGTAGAATACCCCAAGTCTTGAGCACCTCTCTCCTCACACCTCTCCTTCTTCTCCTCCACCTGTGTTTGAAAACCCAAACCTAAAAAAAAAAAAACTCCTGAAAATCGTTGTCCATAAAGATTTGGAAAATCTCTCCTCAATCCCTACCAAACCACAATTAGCTTAGCACAACAGGCTACTGTATTAGCTTAGTGGTAGAGGCTGTATTAGCTTGGCACAACAAATCGTTCACTATTAAAATACTTTTAATGATTAGAGAATAGATGAAGGTTACAGAAATATATTTGAAGTTGTTTACAAAGATTATTGGTTGAATGAGTTAAAATGGATTTATGAATACAAAATTAGAGCCGAGTTTAGGAAGACGAAACGCCTTTTTTTCCCTACTTTGTTTTTAGAGAGGTGAAAACCAAACAGGTGTTCACCTACTGGTGTTGAAGGATAATGACATGAATGACAATTTTTCCCCCCTATTTGTTGAAGGATAATGTCGTCAAGCAGTAGTTATTACAAAGGCAAGAAAGAGGCCAAGAAAGGGGTTAACAACAACCCAAAACTCGTGTATATACCGATGGAATGCCGTTGTGGGATAAGGGCTGAAATTAAGATTGTCGAAGTAAACCCGGATACGAGGGGAGAATTGTATTACTCATGTTGTCAGCCAGCTAGAGAGAGGTGTGGGTTCTTTAAGTGGTGTTTACCTGTGGGGTGGCCAAGCATTGAAAACATCGGCGGGTGGGTGTCTAACGAACCTGCCTGTGCAACTGCCACCACTAACAATGATGATATTGTAGCACATGAGAGAGAGATTATGATGCTTCGCCAACAATTGGACCACTGCCACTTGTTGACAAAGGGGTTGATCACGTGCCTCATCCTCGCAATGGTGGTCATCATCTTCAAATGATGTAGTTCTTTGTCGTAGTATTGGAATGACTTTTAGAAGTATATTATAGTTATGAGACTGTAATTCAACTTCCCCGCTTTTGATCACCAGTGAATGTATGTTGTATTAGGGGAATTCTAATGTACTTAATGAAATTATGCTTTTTTTATTTTCACTCTAATGCTATGGCACTAGAATCCTGTACTTCAGTGCATCTTGTTATTTACTGATATGGAACATATGTTTATCTGTGGCATGTGTTTTTGTAATAGTGGAGACATGTCTTCGACTCAAACTAGTGCATCCAAGGGCAAAACCCCCTCAAGTGTAGGTAGTAAGGCAATTTGGGACAAAGATGCGAGGGAGTACTTCATCCTTGTATGTGTGGAAGAGTTGGGTGGTGCTAACTACAAATCAAGAACCCAACTTACAAAGGTTGGGTGGACCAACATTGTCACAAAATTTAATGAGCGAATGGGTAAGGATTGGAAAAAGGAACAACTTAAAAATCAGTGGGGTGTGTTGAAAAAAGAGTGGCAGCTGTGGCAAAACTTGGTGTTAGGTGAAAGTGGTTTGGGTAGGTATCCTGACACTGGTGCAATAACAGCATCAGATGAGTGGTGAGAGTTGAAGCTAATGGTACTACGACATCGTTCATAACTTTCCAATTTTGATCATATTTGTATTTGTTTGTCAATATTTACAACTTACAAATATAGTTCATGCTTTGAAGTACAATTCTTTTATATATTTTTGCAGCGACATCCTGATTGCCATAAGTTTAGGCTGAAGCCATTGGCATTGGAGGAAGAAATGCGTATTCTTTTTGGAAGCAACACGGCAATTGGGGAGGGATCATATGCACCAAATTCAGAAGTTATGCCAAGAACTCGAGAGCGACCACCAGTGGTTGATGTGGACAACATTGACGAGTTGTTGGATGATGATGCAACTCAAGAGTTGGTGCGCCCTACAAAAGTGCAGAAACAGGTGGCTGTTGAGGGCTCTGGTACAAAGAAAGGCAAAGGGAAAAAGGGTACGGTCACATCAAGGCTTGAAGCCTGTATGCAACAAATATGTGATTCAACCGACAGTGATAGTTCTCCATCTGTCCAGCGTGCTGTCGCTGAGATTCCTACCATGAAAGAATGCGCAGACAAGTTGTCAGAGCTTCGTGACTTCAGCAAGGATGCTGAGTTATGGGCACAAGGCTTTAACCTTTTCAAGGATAGTAAAATCCGAGCAATGTTCATGACTTGCCCCAACGATCTTAAAATGTACCACTTCATCACCCAAGAATTAAATAGGGCTCGAACAGCTGAGCTTGCCAAAACTTGGTTTGCACCTACCCCGTGATGGTTTAACAAGTATGGTCCAACCACTTGGGTTTTATTTGCATGTAGGAGAACTTGGTGTTATGTGTTATGTTGTTTTAGTCTGCAATTTGATTTGGTTGCCTCCTCGCAAGGATGTTTAAGTTTTTTTTAACTATGTTGTTGCAACTTCGCACTTGTGGTACCTCGCAAGGATGTTTAAGTTTTCATTTGACTGCTATTAAACTAGTTCTCTATTACAGTGATAGTTCTCCACTTGGTCCAGATCTGCTGCTGCTGCTACTTGTGTACCACATTTGTGTATCCTACGGCTGCTGTTCAGTTGTGTGCACTGTCCAGATCTTATATTTAGTTCTTTTCACTGCTGTTTTCTGCTACTGGTTAGTTGTTTTCTGCTGTTTACTGTTGCTGTTTGGTGCTCATGGCTGCTATCTCTCTTGGTGCACTACCTTTTGCTATCTCTATCTGTCATATTGGTGCACCAGTTTTGATGCTCACATATTGAGCAAGCTTAGCACAACAAGCTACTGTATTAGGTTAGTGGTAGAGGCTGTATAGTGCGTCTCTTGATAATTGCGTTTGTTTGGTCTATAATAATTCATGAGAACAGGTCCGTAGCTACGGATGGAACGTAGCCAAAAAATTGAAGCAACATAGTGGGCAAATTTTACATAGTAACCTTTCAAAGTTCTCAACCACAATCATAACTACCAACCAAAAATGGAAACATTAGATTTCGAAGTGGTGACACGAACTCGTTAAATCCACTTAGCCCATCACAAACTTCCAATGGTCTGATAACTTGCGAGGAATCAATTGGAAAGAAAATCTTCTGCATGCTTCATAAAGTTTGTGCACTGATCAGATTCTAAATTTCTTTGTTCAATAAAATTTAAGTGCAAGGACCCCAGAACACTAATCAATTGGAAAGAAAATCTGTCATATCTTCCAACATTCGGTTGCTATTTTCATGGATGCTAGTTTTTTGCCCGTGAGCACTTCACTACTGGCCATTTCACATTTTTTATTTGTTTTGCTACTTTTTATTTTTGTTTTGTTCCTACAACAGGCTATGCTATTTCCATCATGTTTGATCACGGGGACCTATTCAGTTTTTGGATTGTATTACCCCATCCACATATTCACCACATGTGACTTGCTTTGGCAGAACTTTTGATTGCCAATGTGTTATTGTTTTTTTCCTTTCCTTTCACAGCTCAGCTATATTCACACAAGTTGTTCACGGGGAGCTATTGCTCGTTTTGTTTTCTTCCTTTCACTGCCCCATATGACTTTACCTTCTTGTTTAGGCGTGTATGTATATATATATATATATATGCAGTATCCAATTAGCCAAAAAAAAATACCATACCTTTACACCAGTCCATTCTTTATTTATCAGCCCAATATCATCCTCTGTTTTCCTCTTTTACTCAAATGGACAGAGACACAGAATACGACTACGATATATATGATGAAGATATTTATGCTGATGAAAACCCATACAATGTGGATGACTACAATTGGGATCCATACTCTACCGGAGAAGGATCGAGTGTTCCCATCCCCAAACCTCGATCAAGGCAGCAGCGGAGACTAGATGCTGCAAGGCAACAGAGGAGAGTAGATGCTGCACAAGGCATTATAAACATCCACCATGATGCGTACATGGTCAAGGAACCTTGTCGTACATCCGCATTGACTGGTAAGGAGTGGCTTGTTGACTTGATCGTGGGTCACCCTAAGCGTACGTATCAATCATTTAGTATGAGCAAAACCAATTTTTTTGCACTTTTTGAGTTGCTGGAGAGCAGGTATGGGTTGGAAGAGTGGGAACGAATTTCGGTGCAAGAGCATGTGGCTATCTTTTTATGGATTGTGGGCCAACGAGCAAATAATAGAAATGCCCCCAAGAGCGTTTCCAACATTCGGGCGAGACGATATCTAGGCGTTTCCATAATGTACCACATTCCCTTAATTCCATGGCTATCGAGTGGATTAAACCTTGGCCATGGCCTCGCGAAGAAGTGCATTCGAAAATACTAGGGAACAACAGATACTATCCACATTTTGCGGTAATTTTCTGCGTAAATTTTCCCCATATCCACTTTTTGTAATGTCATATGTCTAATTGCCTTCCTAATATTTCGCATTAATACATGAACGTATTTTGTAGAATTGCATTGGAGCAATTGATGAAACTCACATAAAGGCCCATCCTGAACCGGACAGCTATTGCGATGGATTGGTCGAAAGGGATATCCAACACAAAACATAATGGCGGCATGCGATTTTGATATGTGTTTCACTTTTGCATTAACGGGATGAGAGGAAAGTGCGCACGACACAAGGATATTCAATGATTGCTTAAGGAACCCAGAATTCAATTTTTCGGCCCCACGAGGAGGTTAGTCCACCAACTATTACATCCCGTTTATGCTTATTTATTTATTTATTTATTTCCATACTTGGTTCTCATAAAATCAACAATGAGTGCAGATGAGTTTTATTTGGTAGACGCCGGGTATCCAAATACTCGAGGTTTTCTAGCACCATACAAAGGTTGTATATATCATACTCCCGAATGACGTAATGGAGCCGTACCAAGAAATGCATATGAAAAATTTAACAAAATACACTCATCCCTTAGGTGCACCATCAAAAGGACCTTTGGAGTATGGAAAGCGCGTTGACCCTTGGTATGTGACATTCCCGTTGGGTACACCATGGAAACGCAGAGAAATCTTGTAACTACAATAATGGCTATCCACAATTTCATAAGGAGTAACATGTCCGATATTCCTTTTGGCTTCTATGAACGGCGACCTTATTTCTTGCCTTCAGATGTTGGTGTGGAAACAACAGCACCTAATGGTCAACATGGAAAAGTGTTCGTTGGTGATGATCAAGACATGGAAAATGTAAGGGCTTCAATTCGGGATTGGATTGTCGTTAACCGTATCCGTTAGATGAGTTCTTCGGTATTGTAGTATGTTTGTTCTATTGGAGTAATTTTTTTAATTCCGAACTTCTGTAATATTTGCTGTTGTTATGTATTTTCTAGTATGTTTGTTCATTTTCTGTAATTTGGTTTAATCCGGATTCAAGTAATATTTTGTGTTGTCATTTTTTAATATTTAGATTATAAATTTCATCGCTTATTGTACTGTTGGATTTTCCCATTACTTTGGTTTAAACTTCATTATTGATTTAATTCATAATTCAAAAAAAATTTTGACAAGTAAACAGCAAACAATAATTGGAATAAAATAAAATAAATAAATTAATTAAAATCCAGGGGACACTTTCAGCAAACAAGTAACAGCAAACATGGTGCTTCGGAAGTACATTTTAAAAAAATTGATTAAAACAGTATTTGTATATATTTTCTCTCTTTATTAATAATCAGGGGTATAATAGTAAAAAATTAATCCATAATTCATTTTCATTTCATATCTTCCAAACATTACTATTACTGTAAAATGCATTCTGTACATATTATCTAAACACTCTACCAAGTACAAAATACATTTTGACAATAATCTAAAAAGACAAAAATACAAAAAGTGAAAAATGAAAAAGTTACTCCTAAACACCCCATACACTGGAGTAGTATAATTTTAAATTCCGACTACACGCCCACTAAAAGCAATTATATTCGCAACTTGCGATCTTCATTGCTCTGGAAGGCTTGTGACCTTCGTTCTTCAGAGAGAAGCCCTTCGTTCTTCAGAGAGAAACAGCCATATTTCTAGAGAGAGAGACGGGCCCCCACGATCTATTCGTGCGCGAGTACTTGGTGTGATTATACCATAGATGGGTTCTCCTTAACTAATTGAAGGAGAAAGGTTAATAATGGCGGAGAAGAAGAGTAGGAACGACGCAAGCAGTAGTAGCAGCGGCGGCGGAAGCAACAGAGGCGAAAGCGTCGTCGGCGATGTTGGCCGCCGTAGAAGCTCTTGCGGGTATTGTAGATCCGGTGGAAACACCAGTATTTCTCACGGTAAGTGCCTCAATTGTGTTCGTAACCCGCATGTATACGCGCGTGTTTAGATATACTCTTATTCCTTGATTGGTTGACTGCCGGAGATAGTTTTGATATATTGAACGAGGTTTGTTAGATGGATTATAAGAATTTCGCAATTCTCTACTCTTAAATTGTTTCTCCCCAGAAGTTAACGATTCTGCCACCTATTAATTGTAGAAAACCTACTTGTGTGACATGTAGAAGGAGGTAAATTTAGATGGGTTTTTATATTTGTGAAGTGAAGCACACCAGAAAGTTATGAACTTGGACTGGGAAATGGCGTACATAAATAGAGAGCTGATAGTTCAGTGTGCAAACATGGTCGAAGGATACCTATAAAATTGAAAGCAACTTTTTTACAGAACTGCTATACGACCAGCGATATTATACGGGACAGAGTGTTTTCCTATCAAGAAGTAACAAGTGAGTAAGATGAGTGTAGTTGAAATGAGGATGTTGAGATGGATATGTGGTAAGACTAGGAGTGATAGAATTAGAAACAAAACTATTCGTGAGATGGTAGGAGTTGTACCTAAACATGATAAGTTAAGAGAAAATAGATTAAGGTGGTTAGGACATATTTACCGTAGACCTGTAGACGCAGTATTCTAGAAGAGTGTCATGATAGTAGTGTATAGTAGGGCTAGGGGAAGAGGAATACCTAAACTGACTTTGGATGCAGGGATACATAAGGATATGAGCTTACTAAACTGAAGTGAACAGGTAGCCATGGACCTGCAGACGCATAAACATGGTCTTTGCGGTTTATTATTCAAGATATCTTTTCTTCTTTCTGTCAATGCCACCATTCTCCTTTTGGTATTGAATTCGTTATGAGGCTTTTAGGTTGCATAGGATGCTTTTGAAAGTTTGGAGTATGTGATTGACAAGTTTTGGTTACAAAATAGTAACAAATGTTGCAGTAGTGTCTTCAGGCAAGCATTACTTGATTTAATTTATACCCATTCCCTATCATACTGACCCCAACTTGATGCTATATAGTAGGTCACACTGTCAGAGTGGCATTTTGGGAAGTCTCCCAGATTGAATTCAACTTTTGCATAATTTTCCCGTGCCGCTTTCCAGTTTCGAAATAGATGCATTATCTGTCTGAAAAAAGTTCCTATTTTTATCCACTGTTTTCCACTTTGATTCTTGATTCCATATTTTATACTCATGCGAAGGAACTTGTGAATTACACTGAAGTGGATAAGGTTTACATGTGGTTTACTTATATTTAAATTTGTACATCTTGGTTTTGCAGGTCTATGGGCACAGAGTTTGACAGTTGATCACTATCAAGGTAGGTAACTCTTGTTTCTTATCAAGTTTTGTTAAGCATATGAATAAAGGAGCCCTAGTCGGGAGTCGATATGGTTACTTTTTGACTCTTTTTGTCTTGCCTTGTACCCGTTGGTGGAGTACATCAAATAATGGCATCACTAGAATCAACTGATGTGTCATTAAATTGTCATCCCAACAGTTGGACTTATGTATTGTGTCATGGTTTGTTGTCTCTCTCTCTCTCAAACACACACACAAACACACGTGCACAGGCAAAACTCTGCAGAGTGCACTCTCCTGCACAAACAATAGACTTGTTGTTTTGTGTCAGGTTTGAGTTGCAGAAGTAATGCTTTTTTGTTCTCTCCTAATTGGGTAATTGTTTTTTCCTCCTTGGGTTGGGGGAGGTGGCTCTGTTGTCTGCATATTCAATGGTTCCATAATATGTTTGCCTGTTGTTACTTGTAGCCCTTCTCGACAGAGGTTGGAGAAGATCTGGCTGTTTCCTTTACAAACCTGAGATGGAAAGGACATGCTGCCCTGCTTATACTATCCGTCTAAAGGCAAGTGATTTTTTCCCTTCAAAAGAGCAACTCAGAGTCTCTAAACGGATGCAAAGGTACTTTTTATATTCCCTCTCTAATATTCAGGTTCTTTCATTCTTATGCATGCAATTGTGTCTGGATGCATCTAGTCATAGGTTAGGATTCTAAAGAAACTTCACGAGTTTTTTGTTTGAAGGCATTTCATTCCTTAGAGATGATTGTTTTTGGACTCTAGTTTACCTGATGAGTAGGCATTGATTTACTTTAATAGCGACGGTCTTCTTCACCCAACGTGCTAGTCCTTGTTCATTATCAAGTTAAGCGTAATATGGAGCTTTCTGATACAGGGAAAAAGTTGTATAGAAACACACTTACATAGATGCATGTATATGTGTTAGCGTCTTTGAAGAGCGATGTTGCATAAAATGTACTGACAGCAGTAATTACTAACTAATAGGTTTCTAGATGGCACGTTGAATGTGAAAAAGAGGGATGAGTTCATAGATGAGCCAAACACTTCTGAGGCTTCATGCAGCTGTGCCCCTGCTGAAATTGCAGGTTCCACAGCGAGGGAATCATTGGCAGGTAAAAATGAAGAGAAGAATGTAGAGTTTCTGCATTATTTGTCAGACAAGATTAATAATGCAGTACATGCGTTTGTTGGAAGTGAAAACTTTCCCCATGATATTCAATTGCCAAAAGCTTCTGTTAAAGAGGTTGCACCATCCAAAAGGAAGTTGCTTGTGGAAGGATCCGAGGATCTGTTGTTCTCCTCCAATATTTCCTTCCAGATTGCAGCTGCTGTAAGTCGGGCAGCGAAGGAAGCACACAAAGTGAAGTTATCAAGAGATAGCACCAAACTTAGTGGCCAGTCTGACGAGCTCTCGCCAAACATAATTGCAGAAAAATTGTTAAGTTCACTAAATCTGTTGTCAGAGATATCTGGTCTTACAATCAGAGCTTGCAATGGACACATTAACTTCTATTCTGCTAATAAAGTTGTTTGGTTGGATGAAGTAGTAGAAAAAGTTTCCAAGTCCAAAGAGTCTTATTCAGGAAGTGGAGTTAAAGGGAGTTGTTCGAAGAAGGTCTCTAAATGTCCTAGGGGAAAAGGTCAGAAGCTTGAGCTCCGTTTGAAAAGGTCAAGTTTTGATCCAGAAGAATTTGCCTTGTATCGGAGATACCAGATTAAAGTGCATAATGATAGGCCAGATCATGTCACGGAAAGCTCGTATAAGAGATTTTTAGTTGACTCTCCCTTGGTGGATGTTCCATCACTTGGTAATGGTACAGTTCCTCCATGTGGCTTTGGTTCATTCCATCAGCAATATTTGATTGATGGCCAGCTAGTTGCAGTTGGAGTGATTGATATCCTTCCGAAATGTTTGTCAAGTAAATATCTATTTTGGGACCCCGACTTTGCGTCTCTATCACTTGGCAAATACTCAGCCTTGCAAGAAATAGCTTGGGTGAAAGAGAACCAACTCAAGTGTCCTAGCCTAGAGTATTATTATCTTGGCTATTACATTCACTCCTGCAACAAGATGAGATATAAAGCAGCTTATCACCCATCTGAGCTTCTCTGTCCTCTTCGTTACCAGTAAGTTCTTCATTTGCATTAACAACCGACCAACTAAATTTTTTGGAGTGTAAGTTCGTAAAATATTTATCTATGTATAATCTACGTTTTTTCTGATCATATTTGTGGTTTTTTGGTGCTAAGACATGGTATATTGCTTCTGGGTTTGGAATTACCCCACTTTTCAGTCTGCAAGGTGCTTCCAATGTTCCACTGAGGATGCCTAACTTTTGTGTTGTGGGATGCTTTGATTAAACCTTTTGCATGTCCCCATCATGTGTCCGTGTTATAATGGCATTAAAGTTTTAGTTGGTGGTGGGCATCATGGGCTTCATGCTTTCTTGGCGTTCTTTTCTGACAAGGAGGGCATTGTTTTTCTGCAGGTGGGTGCCGTTTGAGATTGCAAGGCCATTGCTTGATAAGAAACCCTATGCCATCTTGTCTGATTTTGCCGCACTACCAAATGGAGAGTACTCAGAACCTAAAGCGCTTGAAGATAATATGGAAATGCAACATGATGACCCTGTCCAAGTAGATATGAATGATATTCCTGTTGATGAAGATGAAGAATTGACTGAACTTGATTTTGAGGATTCTGATGATGAATCAGGCTCAGTATCCGGTGGATTGACTGCCGTACTAGTAGAAGACGGAAATGTTGGTGATACTTTGATTGGGTTGAAGGGATCTCGCCTAAGATATCAGGTATGAGTACTCTATGGTCTTTTACATACAATTACTTTGGTGATGCACAATCTCATGTTCCCATTGTGTTTGAAGGATTTTGAAATGTGAGATTTAGGAGGAGAAAATACCATTTTATTTTTATTCGTTACCAAATAAGATAAATGAAGTGAAGGAGAGGAAGATATTTTCCTGTTTCTTTACTGGAGCAAGGAAAAAAGGAGGTTTAGGCAGCTTATGATTGTTGAGAGGCAAGGTGCCAGCCTCGTTGGGATGTTGCCCTCTCGTTGTGATGCCTTTTGCTATTGTCCCTTTAATCGCATGTATTACCTACATCTGATTAATAAAATCTTTTTTTCGCTGCTCGGGGGAAAAAAAAAGAACATTGTGTTCAGTTTTAGGGTAATCGTAATAGGGAGAAAACCCATTGAAGGGTTAATTTCATTCAACCTAAAATATATATACAAGCTATATAATAATTGCACTACAGTCCTAAATACTTAAACTAATTACATGATAAAACACATAATTACAATTTAGATACAAATAGATCCATCATCTAACACTCCCCCTCAAGTTGGTGCGAAGATATCAATCAAGCCCAACTTGAACACAATATGATGAAAACTCGCTACCTAGCCCTTCTGTGAATATATAAGCTAACTAATCTCTAGATCTCACAAACGGCATACATATCAAACCCTCGTTCAACTTTTCCTTGATGAAGTTTCGATCAATCTCTATGTGCTTCGATCTGTCATACTAAACGGGATTATGAGTAATGTTAATGGCAACTTTATTGTCGCAGTAGAGTTTCATCGGAATACTATTAGCAAACCCCAAATCACGTAACAAAGTTTGAAGCCACAAGAGCTCGCAAACACCATGAGCCATAGCTCTATATTCAGCTTCTGCGCTAGATTTGGCGACTACCGATTGCTTCTTACTTCGCTAGGTAATTAGATTACCCCCAAAGGAAAGTGCAATAGCCAGAAGTGGAGCGCCTATCGTCCACAGAACCAGCCCAGTCAGCATTACCCCCAAAGGAAAGTGCAATAGCCAGAAGTGGAGCGCCTATCGTCCACAGAACCAGCCCAGTCAGCATTAGTGAATGCCTCCAATTGCAAATGGCCATGATTAGAGAACAAATTTCTTTTCCTGGAGCTGATTTCAAACACCTTAGAATACGATAAACTACATCTAGGTGTGAAGTACGAGGATCATGCATAAACTGACTATCATGTATAAACTGACTAACAACACCTATTGCATAAGTAATATCTGGTCGAGTGTGGGCCAAGTATATTAGTCGAACCACAAGTCGCTGATACCTTTCCTTATCAGTACGCTCCCTCACATCTCCACTAAGATGATGATTCGCCTCAATAGGAGAATCTGCAGGTCTACAGCCCAACATACCTATTTCTTCCAAAAGATCAAGTATATACTTGTGTTGGGAAATAAAGATACCTCTATCAGACCTCGCTACTTCCATTCCAAGAAAGCATCTCAATGATCCCAAATCTTTAATCTCGAACTCTTGAGTTAGACGAGACTTAAAGGTTAGGAATCTCACTCACAACATTGCCTGTCATTATTATGTCATCAACATGAACAATAAGGACATCGATCTTACCATTACTTTGCCAGATGAACATCGTATGATCTGTATGGTTCTGCTTGTAACTAAAGCTCAACATAGCCTTAGAAAACCTGCCAAACTAGGCTCTAGGTGACTGCTTCAGCCCATAAAGTGCCTTCTTCAATCTACACACTTTTCCCTCACTTGCGGGAGAAGAGAAATCCGGTGGAATATCCATATAAACTTCCTCCTCTAAATCACCATGGAGGAATACATTTTTCACATTAAACTGTTGTAGAGGCCAATTCAAATGGGCAGCACATGAGAGGAGAGCTCGCACAGAATTCATCTTCACTACCGTAGCAAAAGTCTCCTCATAGTTAATACCATGAGTTTAAATAAATCCTCTGGCAATAAGCCTTGCCTTGTATCTCTCAACTGTGCCATTAGCCTTTTGCTTAATAGTGAACACCCACTTGCAGCCCACTGGTTTCTTCCCTCCTGGAAGTGACACTAGATCGCAGTTGCCATTCTTTTTCAAAGCTGTCATCTCTTCTACCGTAGCTCCTTTCCACTTAGGTATCTTGAATGAATCCTGCCAATTCTGTGGAATAGATATAGAGGAAAGAGAAGAGACAAAGGCATGGTACGAAGTAGACAAACGGTCATAAGAAATAAACTGTGAGATAGGATGTTGAGTACAAGATCTAACACCTTTTCGAATAGCAATAGGAAGATTGTCAGGATCCATAGGAGGAGGGTCAATAAGAGAAGAATCATTACCACAAGAGTGAGCTGAGGAATTTGGAACTGGAGTGGGTGATTGTGATTGACAAGGTGGTAATGCACATGAAGACTTTCCATTTTTCCGTCTAGCATACCTTTGTAAGCCAACTCCCTGCAGTCATCGTCGTGTAGGTAGTTGTTCCTCAATGGCACCACCAATATCATGTGTTTCCCTTTCAAAAGATACTGGTTCCTCAATATCATGTGTTTCCCTTTCAACAGATACTAGTTCCTCTCCAATGTTATTCTTCTCCCCCTCACTATGACCATAGAACAATTTCTCCCCCTCACTATGATTATAAAATTTTAACATCTCTTCCTCCTGTTGATATTCTACCTGAAGAGATGGTTTGGAGGGAGAATAAAAAAACCTCTGTTTCCCCAAAAGTAACATCCATAGAGACAAATATCTTCCTTGAATAAGGATCATAACACTTATAGCCTTTCTGAATAGGAGACTATCAAACAAAAATACTCTTATGAGCTTTATTTCCCAGCTTGCCCTCAGAAGGTTTGGGGGATATGAACAAAACACACACAACCAAATACCTTAGGTGGAAGAGTCGTAACTTGACAAATGCTTAGCAGACACTCAATGGGTGTTTTAAAATTAAGGACACTGGATGACATATGGTTGATTAGATACGTGACAGTTAAAATAGCTTCTCTCCGTAAGTATTTGGGAATATTCATAGTGAACGACAAGGATCGAGCGACCTCAGCAATAGGGGTGTGCACGGGTCGGGCGGGCCGGTTTTGACCCGGAACCCGAACCCGACCCGACCATGTCGGGTACCAAATATTTAGGCCCGCAACCGAACCGAATGGGTGGTTAAAACCGTCCGCGAACCCGAATCTTAACTTCGGGTCGGGTCGGGCGGGTCCGCGGGTTTTGCTAAAACTGAATTGGGCTTCTGTCATTAGAATTTTATTGTTTGAATCCTTTGTTTTTATATTCTGAGCCCAATAGCCACAAAATCATATAGCCCATTCTTGTTTGGGCTTCCACTAATTTTCAAGAGTAGATCTTCATCTAGCCCAACGAGACAAAGGCATTAAACATTAAGAAAAAAACAGTACACCATTCAAACTTCATTTTAAATGCAGCCATCAAATAGTAAGAAAAAAACAGTACACCATTCAAACTTCATTTTAAATGCAGCCATCAAACATTCAAAAAAAAAACAGTACACCATTCAAACTTCATTTTAAATGCAGCCATCAAACATTCAAAAAAAAAAAAACAGTACACCATTCAAATGCAGCCATCAAACATAAAAAGAAAAACAGTACACCAACTACATTTTTAATGCAGTTTTCGTCCACAATACCACAAAAGGAGCAAACACTAAACCCCATTCAAACTTCAAAGAAATCAAAAGTCCACTTCAAGTTAAATACACTTACTTAGTTACTCCTGTCTAGTGTCAACTAACAGCAGAGTATCAAAAGTCAAGCTTTGCACATTCACAAAAAATATACCCCTTTCAAAGTAAATTAAGTCCATCTCAAAAACTATACCCCATTCAAATTTCAACAAGACTATACCCCATGTTGATTTTGTACCACTTCAAAAACTATACCCCATTCATACTAATTACTATACCACTTCAAAGTTCAAACCCCCCCAAAAAACAGCCATAAAATTACAGTGTGTGGCTGCAAAATATCCACAAAAAGCATTATACCTGCAAAAAAAATAAAGCAAGTTCGATTAAAAGGTTAAAAAAATAAGAGAATATAGTGAAGCAATGCAAATGAACGTACCCCATGTTGATTTTGTACCACTTCAAAAACTACCCATTCATACTATACCACTTCAAACCCACAAAAAACAGCCATAAAATAAGAGTGTTCGGCTGCAAAATATCCACAAAAAGCATTATACCTGCAAAAAAATAAAGCAAGTTCGATGAAAAGGTTAAAAAGATAAGAGAATATAGTGAAGCAATGCAAACAAGGTTTAAGGTAGAAATTTTATACCAAAATCCATTGCCGATGATAGGTAATCAACTTGAACCGAGGCTTGACTTTGAGGTTGATCTTGATCCGGTAAAACTAACAAGAAAAAAAAAAAAAAATAACTCGAAGTATGAAAAAGTAAGTAATATTGGTGAATGTAAGTAAAGTAAATTAACAAACAACAACCTACATTTTAAAGTAATTACCTGAATCATAGGATTCATATTGCTCAATGTCATCCATTGCCTTACGAAGAGAAATGGGGACATCGTTTCGAAGCCAATTTTGTCCACATACAAGCATCTCTACCATCGCGGGAGAAAGTGAGCTGCGAAAAGGATCAAGTATGCGTCCTCCAGTGCTAAAAGCCGACTCGGATGCAACTGTAGAGACGGGAAATGCTAACACATCACGAGCCACTTGCGACAACACATTATACCTCACAGAATTGTTCTTCCACCACATCAAAATGTCAAACTTTGAATCATCATCTTCTGCTTCACAACTTTCAGCTAAGTACTTATCCACCTCAGACTTGGACGAAATGGAATATTGTTGCTCCATGTAAGAAGAAAATTGACTAGCTAAAGCTTTATGGGGATCATCGAAATCATCATCAATAGTCATAGCTGAAGCCGAAGCCAAGCACACATTAGGCACTTCCACACTATTCTTATCATGCTTAACATAGTCCTCAAACAAACTTATCAAACAATGCTTCACCTTTTGCTTCATTGCGTTAGCAGTATCTTCACCATACAATCTTATGAAGCAAAACTCCACATAGTCTAGCTTCTTTCTAGGATCAAGAACCGCAGCAACATACAACAACAGATTCATTTTGTCTCCCTTTCCCCAATACTTATCAAGCTTTTCTTTCATACTAAATGCCATTGAAGACAAAAGAATATCACTACTCTTAAGCAATTTCTCTACTTCCAATTGAATCACATACATGTCTTTAAAGAAAACATCGGAAGTGACATAAAGGGAACCTGAAAACCTCTTTGTTGCAATATAGAAAAGCCTTAAGAAATGGACAAATGTTCTACAATCGCCCCAATCCTCCTTGGTTGGCTTCCTCTTTTCCCCATTCCCTCTATTTTCCCCACTCCCTCTATTTCCCCTAAATGCCCCATTATTCTCGTTTTCCTCTTCTCCTCGCTAAACTCATCATCCTTAAAAATTGCCTTGAAATTGGAGTCCTCTTCATGTAACCGGTTAAAAGCTTTCTCAAACTTTTGAGCAGCATCAAGCATTAAATAAGTGGAGTTCCACCTAGTCGGAACGTCGAGGCACAAATACTTCTTGGATTCAATTTTCTCTTTCAAGACACATTTCTTAAAAGAATCAAGCCTACTAGGGGAGGACCTTACATACCTCACAACCTCACGTATGCAAGCTATAGATGGAGCACGCTCTTCCAAACCATCACTAACAATGAGATTGAGAATATGTGCACAACAACGAACATGTAAATAATCATGACCTAAGACGGTTCCCTCCCAATCCTTTGTTTTCTTTACCAAGTACCTCATAGCCGAGGCATTTGAACTAGCATTGTCTACTGTTATAGTAAAGACACCTCCAATGTTCCATTCAAGCAAACATGCCTCAATCTTTTTACCAATTGTATCACCTTTATGATCATCAACAATACAAAAGTTCAAAATCCTCTTATGAAGTTTCCAATCGTCATCAATAAAGTGTGCAGTTAGACACATGTAATTTAGATTTTGAATCGATGTCCATGTGTCCGTAGTGAGAGAAATCCTACGACCTCGTAATACATTCATCAACTTAGCCTTCTCTCTATTGAAAATCTTGACGACATCTCTAGCAACAGTATAACGAGATATAGGTTCAAACATTGGTTGCAAAGCCTTGCAAAACTTTCGAAAACCAGCTCCTTCTACGAAGGCAAATGACAATTCATCAAGCATAACCATCTCAACAAGAGCAGTTCTAGCAGACCCTTGAGAAAAACTTGTGGCAACAAGTTCAAAACCATCTTTTTTATGTTCAAAACTTAAAGTTTGTTGACCACCCTTTGGTTCTCTATTGTAAGGGTACTTCTTGCAGACTGTAATATGAGCCAACATGCTACTTGTTCCATGCATTTTAGGATCAGCCATATACTCATTACGACAATACTTACAAATACCTCGTTGTATCCCATCAGCAGTGTCTTGTGCCTCGATTTTATCGAAGTGATCCCATGCTACCGATTCCGGTCTGCCAGATCCTTGTTTTTGTGCCTTAGGGGGCTTAGCCCTAGCCTTAGCCTTAGCCTTTCTCTTAGTTGATTTTCTGGGCACAGTAGGAGTATCACCACCATGGATAACAGCTTCAACTTCATCACCTGAAGCAGAATCCATAACTTGAACACTGAACAGTGATCACAAAACAAATCAAAAGTCAGAAATCTAAACACATTACATAAACATGCAGAACACATAAACAAAAACTCAACTGAAAAGTGAAAACCCATGACCCAAAGAAATCAAAACCCCCCAAAAAACAAATGTCTGTTAAAATAAAAAGTTAAAAACCCCCCAACAAATCAAAATGTCTGTTAAAATAAAAAACCCCCAAAAAT
Organism: Rhododendron molle; assembly: GCA_025413875.1. Classification (NCBI taxonomy): domain Eukaryota; kingdom Viridiplantae; phylum Streptophyta; class Magnoliopsida; order Ericales; family Ericaceae; genus Rhododendron; species Rhododendron molle. The sequence continues at coordinate 25,642,088 of CM046390.1, forward strand.
AAAAATGCTTGTTAAAATCAGTTTTATTACGAGAGAGAGAGAGAGAGAGAGAGAGAGAGAGAGAGATTTACCGACTGGGAAGTGGGAACGATGATGGCGATTGGCGAAGTTGAACAGAGATGAAGGACGAGAGTGACGACTGACGAGAGAGGGGGAAAGACGAGAGAGAGGGACGGTTGACCGGCGGAGGATCACGGTGGAGGGCCTGGAGGCGAAGGAGGGGGCTCAGAGGGGTGCGCCATTTTCGTTTGAGGTACAGAGGTAGGATAGGTTTTGGTTTGGGGTGGGGGGACTGGGGCGTGCGTCTGGGGAATGGGGGGAAAATGACAACACTTTTCCTTTTATATGAGGTGCCCACCACCGGCTAGGGTTTTGTGCTTTTGAATATTATATGTAATATTATATATAATAATAACATAAAACATCTATTACATGTCGGGTCGGGTCGGACCCGGCGGGTAACGCACTCACAAACCCGAAATCCGAACCGAAATATGATTTTTCCAGAAATTAAACCCGTACCCGTCCGAACCCCTTTCTCGGCCCGCCCGAGATCCTTCGGGTCGGGTCGGGTCGGGTTCACGGACCCGCGGGTTTTTTGCACAGGCCTACTAAGCAAGATGACGATTTTTATGTTCAGCGACTCCATTTTGTTGTGGAGTGTCAACGCAAGTCGTCTGAAAAATAATACCATTATCATCCAGACATGTCCGAAAAATCTTATCAATATACTCAGTCCCATTATTAGTCCGAAGAATTTTAATATGTGTATCAAACTGAGTGCACACCATCTTATAAAAAGATTTGAAACAAGAAAATACTTCATTTTTTGACTGGAATAAGTACACCAATGTGGCACGAGAATAACAATCAATAAAAGTAACAAAACATCGATAGCCCTTTAAAGAAGTAACCGGAGAAGGACCCTAAACATCAGAATGGATAACTATATATGGAGAATCACTTCGTTTATTAATAGGTGCATAAAAAGAGTGTTTCTGTTTCCCAAACTCACAGGCTTCACAAAAAAATTGATCCCTAGGACAATGTTTAACTAAAGTAGGAAAGAGTTTCTCTAATATCCCAAAAGAGGGATGACCCAATCTACGGTGCCACCGATGTAACAAAGAAAGAGTAGAACTCATATCTGTCTGTAGAGCTTGTCCACATGATAAAGATGACTGAGATGGATGAGGTGTGTGCTCCAGATAATAGATACCACCATGTGCTTTATCACTGCCAATCACCTTCCCCGTTTTCCTGGAAGACACAATGAGTAGGAAAAAATGTAATAGAACAGTTTGCAGAATGGGTAAAACTACTAACTGAAAGAAGGTTAGTGGCAAAGTTTGGAATATGGAGAGCTGAAGAGAGATAGATAGAGGGAGAATAGCGAACGGAACCTTTCCCTGAAATAGCAGAGAACGACCCATCGGCAATTCGAACCTTATCCTTACCAGAACAAGTAGAATAGGAATAAAAAATAGAAGAACAACCTGTTATATGATCTGAAGTACTAGAATCAATAATTCAAGGAATACCGGAGGAGCCAGTAAATGCATTAGCTGGAATACCTGAATGAGCAAAATAAGATGTAGTAGGAGTTGCTGTGGAAGTAGGAGTTATAGTAGAGGAAGAATCAGCCCGAGCCATAAGATGCCTGAGAGCTTGCATCTCCCTCTGAAAGAAACCGCCAACAGAATTAGAAGGTGATTGAACTCCTGTACTGAACCCAGAATCAGATAAGGTAGCAAGCTCTGAAACATGTGCCTGAGCTTAAGAACGCCCGGGACCACGACCTTGACCTCCACGTCCACTGCCTCGCCCACGAGAAGGACGACCATGTAACTTCCAACAGAAATCCTTGGTATGTTCAGAGTTGTGGCAATAATCACACTGGAGTGACATACGGTCTATGATCCCACTAGTAGTACCAGATTGAGACTTTCCACTGCCAGACCCAAACTGTCCCTGCGGAATAGCAACCCAGGTTGAACGATCAGAAGTAGGAGCTTGTAACATCGCACCCCTTTTGCTCTCCTCCTGCTGAACAATGGAATAGGTCTCTCCCAAAGACAGAAACGGAACACGACCCAACACCTGCATTCTAATTAGATCATACTCCACATCAAGACCAGCAAGAAAGTCATACACACGCTCTTTCTCTATTCTTTTTAACCATTCACCAGCATCAATAGAGCAGACTGCCTGAAACCCCCTGAAACCTCTGATAATAATCTAATTCTTGCCAGGCCCCATTGAGCTCAGCAAAGTAAACAGCAACAAATCGATTGTGTTGATCCATAGTACGAAGTCTCTTTTGCAACTCAAAACATTGAGCATCATTGCCCTGCTGAGAATAAGTCTGTTTGGCAATGGTTCAAATCTGATATGGAGTGTTAAGAAGCAAGAAAGGACTACGAATATCAGTCTTCATAGAATTAAACAACTAGACCATGGCTAAAGATCGATGAGACTTAAACGTCTTGAGTTCAACATTAGTAGTAGGTTCAGTAACAAGACCTTCAATAAACTCAGACATTCCTTTAGCTTCAATAGCTAATGTAAAAGTACGAGACCAAAGTAAATAATTTGTGCCATCCAGTTTGATGGAACAAATATCCAGTGGAGAGTTATCTAGAGTTTCTACACGACTCAACTCATCCTTGCCACTAGCAGAAACCTGTTTTTTCTCTTCTGACATCTTCAGATCTGACTGAAATTGTGTTGAAACTTCGTGAGAGAAGGAAAAACAGATCTGATCGGCGAGAAGAAATGATGGCGAAAGCAACAAATCTCGATCCACAGTGATGGCAATCCCCAACTGATCGAAGCACTGTTCACGCAAAGTACTGTTCATGCGGTACTGATCGACGAGAAGGACGTTGTAGGTTGCCAGGTTCTATCGCTCTGATACCATGTTCAGTTTTAGGGTAATCGTAATAGGGAGAAAACCCATTGAAGGGTTAATTTCATTCAACGTAAAATATATATACAAGCTGTATAATAATTGCACTACAGTCCTAAATACTTAAACTAATTACATGATAAGACACATAATTACACTTTAGATACAATAGATCCATCATCTAACACATTGGAGTCCCACTATTTTGGTTGATTGATAGTGCTGGCTCAAGGGAGTAACTAACTAACTACTAATCTGCTCTTCCTTTAACTTGCTCTTTCCCCCCTCATTTTCAGTTAGTGTCTCATCCTACCAGATTACTGTAATTCTCCCCCTCTCTCTCTCTTAATAAAGATTTTGAAGATCCAGTTGCAGGTTGTGAAAAATAGGAAGGGCAGCCAAAATGATTATAACGTAAATAAGAAAGAGAAGATGATTATTGACTGGGTTCTTATCTGCTTGTCCCTTTTTTCCATTCTCCTTAATTACCATTCCTGAATTATTTCATGCATGCCTTTGTGGAGGCCCTGTTCTATACTTCGGTATTCCACCTATATTCATGGAGGGTTGGCCCTTGCTAAACCCTGTTGAATATTTGGTCCAATATGTGAATCCTATATTCATGGAGGGTTTGGCCCATGCCAAACGCTGTTGAATATTTGGTCCATTATGTGAATCTGTTGAGTGGATATAGTTTCCTTTTACCTCTTGTTGGAAGGAAAAAATGAGGTGTGAATCTTCCATTCATCGCTCATGGGGTTCGACGCCTTGATTGAGAAGTTTTATAAGGTCCTATACCTGTCTAAAGTTGGATTACTCCTGGACTGTGCGTTGCTTTTGACCCTTGCACTCACCGTCGACGCATTCCCCCAATGTGTGAATTAGAAAACCCCTAGAGTTTGAAGAAGAAAGGAAGTGATACTTGGTGCAACTTTTCATGTTCTTATTATGTTTTTCCTTTCTTGTTTTTCTTTTTCGTCTCATGTTTTGATGTAATTGGCACAATTTTCCTTTTTGTTGAAGGATCTACAACATGCCTTCGGTCCCCCTGAACGGCGTTACTTGGAAACCCAGTTGCACAGATACATGAGAGCTGTGGGCACAGAGCTTTCTAAGCAAATGGTTTATTCGCTTGGGTGATTCGGCAAATAATGCACAGATTTATCAGATCTCAATCTGAAATAACAGGTTTCTGTTACCAATGACAACATTTCTGCCCAAATGATGTTTGGTTGCCGAATTCGAGGAGACTAAAATGTAGCTATTAACAGAGTTGTTTCTTCACGAGGCTTATTCGAAGTAATGAGCAGTTGCAGTTTCAGATTGCATGATCAAGCTATGGATTATCTACACGTGTGCAGGTTAAGTAATGTATTCGCTTCTGCTGATTGAAATGAACTTGGTTGGGACAAGTTGGTTGTCTGGAGTCGAGGAAAATGAGTGTCTTGGATGTAGATAGGTTTAATTTCAATCTCCATAAACCATCCGTACCGGTAAATTGGGATTGGCTGCATACACAATTATCTGGACCTTTCTGGAAATATTCTCTCTCTCTCCACACAATTGTTTGATCCACGTTGTTGCATGATATAGAATTACAAGTTCATGGGGCACATATTTCGGCATTTGAATGTGTTATCTTTTAGCGAAACTATGTATTTGTTGGACAACTGCTCCCACAAAATATGGAATATGAAGTACTGTTAATAGTCTGGCTGTGGTGAACTTAATTTCAGCTGGAATGTGTCAAGTAGGGGTGACAATCCCATTCCCACCCATATTTTTTTAACCCGCTTATATTCGTCCACACATAACCCAATTCAATTCGTCCATATTATATAATGGGTTGTAGAGCCGGCTCGGGGTTAAAGTCGAAGAGGCCTGAACCGTAATCTCCCAAAAAAGCCCAAAAATTAGGGCTGCCACCTGTTTTCAGTACCTAGGTATATATTCCTAGCTAATAGCCAGGGAGTATTGTGTTGTTATGGGGCTTATTTTTAAACCCAAGGCCCAATATTCTCCTCACTTACTGGCTATTACGAATGGGCCCAGTGGCTTAGTTAAAAAAGAACACGGAACTGAGGAATAAATAAAAGAAAAAAACAAAAAACTGGAATAAAAGGAATCACAAGATTGCTAATCTGCCCTTGAAATTTATTCAGTGTGGTGGGTGCAAAGTGCATTATTACCATCATCTTTTTCCCTTTTACACAAACGCTATCCCATTGCAAACAAACTCAAGAACGGACCGGCCAGAGAAAAAAAAATACCAAGAAGAAGAAGAGTGATGTTTAAGTAACAATAATGACGCTTTTGAAATATTATGATTTATTGTATTTTTTTGGGGGTTTTCGCGTTGAATACCTGTATTTAGTTTTGAAAAATTCATTTATTGACTTTTTTTTTTTGGTATACATTTATTAAAGGCCTTATTTTTTAAGATTGTTTTAGGCCTACAAAATTCTAGAGCTGGCCTTGATAGGTTGAACTCATATTAACCTATATTTATATAGGTTTAGGTGAATTAGAAATGAATTCAATATGAGTTGAAATTAAAAGACCCAAGTACCTTCCCGTGTACTCCCATTTACCAAACGACGCATTCTCAGCTTCTCCTCTCGCTTCTCTCTCTCTCTCTCCCTCCATGTAACAGCCTCAGTTTGCTTTTACAAGCTAGGTTGTTGCTATGACCAGTTTAGTTTGTTCTACTTCCAGGTTCCTATGTGTGCCGACGTAACATGTACAAAATTATCCTATATTCCTAGTAGTGGTGGGAGCAACAATTGACCTAGAAATAGTCCTCTATGCTTTGGCGTTATTGAACAAGAAACTCATAAAACACCTTTTGGATGGCAATTGAATTGAATTAGAGATATACTTTTCACGGAGGCTCCTTCACAAAGCGGCGCAATCTCAGCAATTGATTCGCGCAATTAATAGCTGAGATTTGTTTTCAATTATGATCGGTCACAATTAATTATTACTGGTCATAATTGATTTTTAATCTGAATCGTTCAAAAACACTTTGGACACGTGAGATTGGGCCTCCGTAAATCTTCTTTACTGAAAACTCCGTAAAGAAGTTTTTCTGATCGAATTAACCCACCCAAGTTATGACGGTTTCAGCTGCTCCTTCTCCACAACACCCTTTCTGCTTCTCTCTCTCTCTCATTTCCTTACGTGCTTAACATTCAGGCCCCGTTTGATAAATGTGTTGGATTAGATAGGATTAGTAAGGAAATGTGATTGGGATGGGATTTGTAAGGAGATGAGATTTGTAATGAAATGAGATTATTAATATTATGTTTGTTTCCCACACATAGGATAGGATTAGAATATTGAAGTTCCAATATTACCCTTGTTCATGCATAATTTCCAAAATTTTACTTAATTTGTATTTTAGACAATGAACAATGAAATACTTGCCAAATAAAAAAAAAACATAGAATGATGAAACATGAGTGTCCTTCCTTCTCTCTCCGCAAGCCGCACCTCCAGGTTTCGACTCTCACAAATACAATGGTACAAAGGGTATTGTGGGTATTTACTGAAACTATTATGGGCATTCAAGTATTTTTGACTCACCCCTTTGGACAGGATTACCAATACCTAGTCCCTGGTGGTATTGGTAATCCGGTGAAACAAGAGCATTGCTAATCCCTTGTGATTTGTAGTCCCACCCTCTTTTGTTCAATCAAACAAAGAATTAGTGGTCCCACAACTTTGTTAATCCTATCCTACGATCCAAAACACTTATCAAACAGGGCCTCATAGTATAATGAGAGGCTATAAATGCATCAATTTTTCGGAAAAGCTTCAGAAGGAAAAGAAGGAAAGGGGAAAAAGGGAAGGGGGGGGGGGGGGGAGTAAAGCGGGTCGGGTTTGGGTCTACCTTGACCTATATTCGACCTTACCCATTTCAACTCGTTTGCTATTTGACCCGCAACTCGTTTCAATCCGTCCAAACCCGCCCATTTACCACATTTAATGTCAACTAATGCCCCACAGTATGTAAATTCCCACAGGCAAATATATGAACCAAGGGGACAGAGTAAAAGGTCTATGGAACCAGAATTTTACTACCATGAAAGTCGTGTAGGGTGTAAATTTCAATTTTGCTGCACTGGGGGCTATACCATAGTGATCTTGATCCTGGAAAGTCAACATTGTTAATTTTTTTTGAACAGTGCATTGTTAGTTGAAGTTAGTAAAGTTTGTTACTCACTTTAAATTCGTAATTACTTTTTCTCGTACAGTGTTGGGTATCCACCGATGCTTTGGGACTTCGGGAGAAATTGGTTTTTTTTGGTTAGCTTGGGGTGCCTTGACTGTCATCTTTTAAACTGACAATTACAATCTCCATACCTTGGCCAGCTTGTGATAGCTAATTAAGTACTCCACAACTCAACAACTACAATTTGCCTTTCAAACAACGACTAGGTATGTTCTGTAAACAAACAAAACAAAAACAAAAAGACAGACCAGATGGTGTCTCCGTGTCTGGCACCTGTTCTTTTCTGGACTATTTCTCCTTTGATCTGATTTCTCCTCAAGCTGTTGAATGGAGTGGTTCATGGGAGTCCTCACACTCGTATAATATTTTAGAGCACAATTGATTGGGTTGGTCTGCCTGAAAATTAGCCAGTTATGGTGGACCATATGCAAATTGCTTGTCTTCGTCTGCTGTGAATAAACACTTAAACAGCAAGGGGGAAGAAGATGGAGCAAGCTTTGTGCATTGGACTCAAACTTGGCCATTACGGGAAGGCAGAGTCTTAACCACCAGGACAACTCAAAGTCTCACGCATGCACAAATTTCAAATTTCATCAAAGCGTTAGTAGAGTGCTATATACCATGTCGACGAAGTGAGGTAGCAGTTCATGAAATACATTCTCCTAATTTGCGACAGATTTGGGGAGTAATCGTACTAAATCATCCAAATATTATGAACAATCTTGATAAAAATAAGTGATCTGTAAGAAAATTCTATTTTCTACTTATATTTGAAAAAAAATGAGAATTATCTTGCAATATATCGCGAGATTCCTGAAAAATTTCAATGACTACTGGAAGGAGAAATACAAGATAGCAAGAGAAAATGTTTAAATAGAACGCAGATGTCTTGTGGATCATATGAACAATGGAGTCTTTGGTACATGTTATTTGGGGCAACTTGGTGAAGCTACCCAATTGAGATTACGAATTCAAGAATTCACAAGTTCAATCAAGAACAATTAGGGATCAAGAATGTACAGTTAGAATGAAAGGTGGTAGTAATCAAACATCGTCGGCATCACTGCTGCCAATAGGTGTTTCATGACCTACCCAGTACCTGCTTTCATCTGGGCCTGCAATCTTAAACCTGCCCAATGCAACAAAAACAGAAATCGTCTCAATCGGTGCATCCTTTTCCTCCTTCAGGATGTGGAATAACCATACAAATTACTCCCCATTTGAATTCTTAAAAGTATTTTCAACTGTTTCAAATAGTTCAACTACTAACCGCTCGAGGACAGATTTTCCTTCCTTGTACTTTTGGCTCTTTTCATGGGCAGTCTCCTGAAAAATAAAAGCCTATATAAGTAACTACACGAAGTAAAACCGATCTCCCTTAACTAACACATAAACAGAAGGCTTAATATCTCTCCCGGGCTCTTACATATTTCCATCCCAAAATTGACCCGCACCCAACGCAGAAAATGTCACAAACAGCATGCATTCCTGTCATCATCATCCTCTCTTCTATCTCTCCAACAGTGACATTCACTCTGGAAGATTAGAAATATAAGGACATCGAAATGTCACAGCACTGGAATGTAAATGCACAACATCAATCATACCAATCAAAAGCACTCAATACTCGATTCTTCATTTTGTTTACAGAATTCTCATTCTTCATTCTATTCTTTTGTTCTGCTTGCAGTTGAACATACAAAGTATGAAGGATGAAGTGACAGAATACTGCTTTAAGACCCTGACAAGCTCATCTTTGGTAGGAAGCATATAATGTGAGCAAAGGAATCACCTCTTACAGGAGCAAGAGAATAAAATTCCTCGACATTTTCAGGGGAATGCTCAGTTTTTTCTAATTTATTTTTTATAGAATATAGAGTAACTTAACAGCAAATGAAACAGATGAAGGAGCGCTCATACTCATTCCCCGTACAGTTTAACCAGATGCTACACAATAAAATTAAGCAAGTAATGGAGTCAAATTTCTATATCCACCATGCATTTAAGAAAAGCAAGGAACTGCCATTGCCAATCCTTTTCCTTCCACCGACTACAACCCGTTTTTCTGTAAAAACCTCTTGTAAGACGTCCATACGAAGTTGTATTATGATGAGTTTTGTGATTAGATATATTCATGATTGCCCAAAATCAAGAATAACTTACACCTTACTGAAGAGATAAGCCTTCCCATGCCTGCAGTGGAAAGACTGGGTGGAAGAAGAGAAGGTAAAACACTCAGTCAGAAATTTTGTTTATCAAGAAAACTCCTAATAAGCATGAACTTGAGATCAGAGCCAAAATCCCCCCGAAAATAACCCAAATGGAAACACAGTATGGCCTTGTATGTAGCAAATCTTTAAAACATTCTCAACATTCAAGCACTAGTGGAATTATTTGTTGTTTGTCCAAACTAGAGCTATTTTCCTTCTCACACGTACTTACGTAGTACGTGAGCTGTAGACTCGACAGAAACATCATTATATGGGAGTTTTGCAAATGCAACATCATTATCTGGGAGTTTTGCATATGCACCAGTGGCTATTAGACAATGTGCATTTTGCAAGGTGTTCTTCCATTAGACATACTATTTAAGAGGATTGTCATCCCTATGATCAAATGTTCCTCCAAAAAAGATCTATAAAATTTGTTCACGAAAGGCAACAACAGGATCATATCACCTTTAGCCACAAAATGCCCAACTTCAAATTCAGCAAGAAATTGAGGACCTTTTCATTTGACATCATGGCACCGCTTGGCCCTATTCATCTTACAGCTTGTGCCCTCCAATGGAAATGGATCAAGGACTGAGGATTTCTCCATTTAAAATAATAAAAACCAGAAACCACACGAACACAAAAACGAAAATAGTGTGCAACAAGGAGCTTTCCCAAGCTCTAAGCAAACTATATAATTTTTCATTTTGTCTACAATGTCAAGAAAACTCAGACCCCTGATGTAGCATTGCTCAACCAGCTAGAATTTCCCAATTAAGATCTATTGTAAATTTTGGAAAATTGCCTAATAACAAGGCCTACAAAGAGCTTCCATGTCAAGAACATATCACATCTAACATTGACCATTTAACAATTTTTGGGTTGTTACATCCGTCCTTCAGTCACCATGCTCCGTGTTAAGGCCAAATTGGTCATCATAAGAGTTCCACTGGGTAAGCTTAATCTTGAGCCTAGCTTAGGAGAATTAGCAATAGCAAATTCAGAGTCAAAGGACAAAGGGCCTAACAGGGTCTTTCCTCATTTTCTGGTTGGGAGGAGTTGGAAACCTCCAAAAAAATAAAAAATGGCATGTCAATCATACAATACCGGCTAAATGAAAAAAATCAGGAGCAGACCACAAAAAATCAAGCTGTCATTTGCACATCTGTATCTATTCAACAAGACTTCGTTTCCAAAAACAGATTCTATGGCGATTTTCATGTACAAAAATCTTGAGTTTTGGCAATCACCTGGATGATTCATCATTTGACTAATTTCAAGGGCCTTCAACTGGAATCATGGCGTGTGCATACTATTAATCAATTTGGATTTGATGTTATTAGTAAATAGGAAAACATAGTTTTGAAGTTTATATTTTTGATCCTACACATGGATTCCTAGTTTGAGTAGTTTATGAAGATGAATTTAGAGTAACTACTCAATAAGGAGTGAATTGAGTTGAGATACACAGCAATCCAATCAGAAACCATACACAACTTTGACAAACAAAGAGCCAATAAATAAAAACAGACCGATTACAAGTAGAAAAAAGAGAGAAGGAAAAACCTTGGAAACGATATCTTCAGAGAGAGATATATGCGTTCGGCAGTGCTTGCAGCTGTAGATCTTCCCCTCAAGAGTCACCACAAACAGCCTCCCCATTTCTCCCCCACCTCTTCCCTTTTCTCTCTCTAGACTAGAAGAAGTCCTCCCACTCTTTCTCTCTCTTAAAAACCTGATTTCACCTAACACCATTCAACGCCAAAGCCCAGACTTTGTCAAAATCAAGAGAATTCGAAAGCAAGAGGAAAAAAGAAAAAAAAAAAAGAAGATGAATAGGGTTTTACTAATAAAGAATACCGATGATTTATAATTATGAGCCTGAATTGAGTTTAATAAGAAATGAAGAAAAGATCGATGATGGTGTGAAAGGACATTGTACTTGGAGTTGAAGAAATCGAATGGAAGTGTACAAATTAAAGGGTGAAGGCACCGAAGGGAATCTTTGGGAGAATTTTAATCAAACTTACTTTTGAAGGACAGAAATTTCAAGAAATGGGAAATGTGGGGAAAGTAAGCTACCTGGAGTACCACCTATCCATATATTTACCTGTAAATATACATATACATATAGATACTCCTGTATAAAATGAAATAGTGGATATGTATATACATCAGACACTTTTTTTCATGTTGAAGAAGGGAACTTCCGCAGACGTGTAAACCACGGGACCCTCTCTCTCTCTCTCTCGGCAGACGTGTAAACCACGGGACCCTCTCTCTCTCTCTCTCTCTCTCTACAGTGTCAATACAGATGGAAAATTCTATTCACACCATGAAATGTGCTACAGGTACAACAACAGTCGTGTACAGATCCATTTTTCACTCATCTCGAGTCCGACAAAGACGATCGGAGTCGCTCATTTTGTTCTTAATATATTATTTAGGGTCTCTGTAAAAACTTATCTCAATCTGATACCTGTAAGGGCGTTTACGAATCATCCAACTTTGCTTCAAAATTTCCTCACCACTATCCTCCGTCTTAAAATTTCATTAATTTATTAGGTCTTCCGTAGAAAAGCAAACGAGTTGAGTCGAGTCGAATTTCGTAGTTTTTTTAGAAAATTAGTCTTAAGTTTATTATGTGAACTTTATAAACTTATAACTCCACCTATTAATTTTGTAAGGTCTTAAATCCATTGAAGGATACCTTAGAGTATGGTAGGGTATTTAGGATTTCGGCACTTTCATAAGATTTTATGGTACATTTTTTTAATATAGGATCTGATACTCTAGGGTGGGATAGATTACCATAGCGTAGGGTACCCTAAAGTTTAGACACTTTTATAGGGTTTTAGGGTGCACTTTCCTATTATAAGGTTTTAGTGATTTAGGCACTTTCATTGGTTTAGGGTTGTAGGCACTTTCATATGGTTTAGAGTTTTAGACACTTTTAGAGGGTACCTTAGGCTTTAGGTCGTGTGGACTTGTGACTTTACAAAACTATTAGATAAATTTATAAGTTTATGACTTGTCTATAATGAACCTATCAGTAAATCTTTCTACACGAGATTTCTATAACTAGACGAGCCGAGCTTAAGACGGTCTAAGCTTCAAGTTACTCACGAACGACTCGATTCGTTGGAAGCCCTGGGTGTTCCGGGACCACATGGCAGGCACCAGATCAAACTCTGAATCAACATATCATCGTGCCATTTGTTTAAGCCGAATCAACTCTGCATAAAGAAGCTATTAAATTAATAACCATTAGTGGGGAAAAAAAAGTATGTTTACCGAGTCCACTTCCGGTAAGAATCACTTTAACTTAATAAAATACAGGCCTTCCTTTTTCGATAAAATTTCGATGATCCGAGCCGCTTAATATGTTCAAAACGTAATTTTAAGGGTACCCGTTGAGAAATCAGAAAAAAATGACTGGGAAGGGCTTCATGGGAGCAATTTATGTTTGTTTTTTTATCGAATGGTTCAAACAAAAACTGCTTGGATGAAGCTCTTTCCGGTCATTTTTTTTTGCCGATTTCCCTCAAATATTCTTAAAATTACGTTCTGAACACATTGAGCGGCTCGGATTATCAAAATTTGAATGGAAAATGAGCGAAATGGAAAGGTCCTTATTTTAACTAAAATAAGGTCCTTCTCATTTGAAAATGACTACTTGTATAATTAACTAAGTAAATATAATTGGAGTTTGAGTCCTTCCGAGGTAAATATTTGTGTCTAAAATTAAATGGAAACTACTTTCTATTTATTTTATATTTTTGGGGTCTTGAACCTTAGAAATCACTTGGAAATTTTGATGATTACACGTTATTGAGTTGGAAAGTGGGGCTTTAAGACATGATACCGACCCTGCAGAATATCTCTGGTTGATTTTCAGATTTCTATGAAATTTGTGCTCTATCGTCAATAGACTAATTATTGAGTGCTCTTAGAGTATGGGCGAGTGACATTCAGAAATCTTTAATCACCACACAATTATGTTTGGTCTATACACTTAAACTGTGAAATCAGTTTGGTGTGTGTGGTTAGGGCAGTGGAGCGCCATTTGGCCATGCACCAGGAGCAGTGCCATCAATTTTTCCTACTAATGCGCCACTGTCATTGCTAATAATCCAAAATCGCAGAGATTATTTAATTATCTCAGCATTATTGGTGGATGTGCCCCTCTAGCTACCCTCTTCGTTGATTTTTCTTTACTTCGGCTCCGTTCAGATGTTGAGAAAGTTGTGTGAGAAATTAGTTTCCAGAAAAAGTGAAGTGAGGTAAAGTAAAAGAAAAAGAAAATTATTTTCCTGTGAGTGTTCATTTGACAAAAGAATTTTGCCAGAAAAATTAAGATTTAGTTGTTCATTTGTCAGGAAAAAGAAACTTTCGGAAAAATTTTGTGAGTGTTCACTCCTTTTCCTTTTCCCGCGACGCAAAATCCTGTATTTTTTGCAGGATCACTTTTGCAGGAAAGTAATTCTTGCAGGAAAACTTAAATTGGCAAGTTCAAGAATTTTCCTACCAACTGAACACTAGGAAAGTTATGAAAAAATAGATTTTTCCATATTTTTCTGTTCTTTCCTGACAACTGAACGGGGCCTTCGTGAACCTTTTTAAAATCTGCTTCATATTTTACTTGTTTTGGATTCCTCCACCCAAGACCAACTACCAAAATAAATAGTATTTGATCATTGCATAAAAATTGTTCACTAGAGATTAAAACATTAGAAAAATATAAAACTTTTAGACATTAGTAGCACTTTCTTTTGACCCATTTTTTTTTTTATTTTTTCCTCATCATTCAGACTAGACAAAAAATAAAAATAAAAATAAAATCAGAATAGCATACATTCTCTAGAATTTCTCTTAGATTTGAACCCATAGCCGATAATAGAACTCGAGCATACATATATATACATATTGTATTCCTAGTTACATGAGCCCATATCTTTGCTTTGCTATCAATAGCTAATTTTAATCGTCCCTACCGAATTTGATATTATGGTGCCGGTCTATACTGAGATTCCGTTACCGTCCAATTCTGACCAAACATTGCTAAAATATTGGTAACTGATAAAGCACATCTATAGTGTATCTTTTGCCACTCCTCAATGAAAATTGATTGGTACAATATATTGCTTTTCATTGATATTGACCCACCCATTTAAAAACGTCCAAATTTGTATTGTTAAGTGTCCATTTGTGCGCAAAGGTCTATGACCCCACGAAAAGAATAACTTAAGCCATGACTGCTAGTGTGGGGCGGGCCGGGGTGGTGGTGATTTTTGATTGTGTGCTTTTTCCCTTAAAAACTTTGGTTGATTGTTGTTGGTGCTGGTGTGGTTTACAATCGATACTACCGACGATCCGAAAAAACCGTTTTACGCCACGGAAAAAGAATTCCCAATTTTTTCGAGTGACGAAAACATATTCTATCGACTCTATTTTTTTTCATTACAACAAAGGCAAATACCAGAACAAAGGAAGAAAAACTATACCGAACTTTCAAAGGCCGAATTAGACAAGTCCAATGACGACGACGAGACAATCCAGTTTTAGGCCCATGATAGAGATGGGCCCAAAGTTGCCACAGCCTACGTGGGCCTTAACATATATATTCGCATAGGTTTGGAACTATCAAAGCCGTGGCCTGAATGAGTCGAAGGTTTCCTTTCGTGTTTACGGAAACACTCTCAAAACTTAGCTAGAGGAATTCAACAAGTCTAGGAACACTCCTATTGATCACTTTTCGACCACACATGCATCTTTCACCATATCCATTTCATAATTAAATGTGTGGGGTCAACACATATGTAAAAGAGGTGTGGTCGGGAGTGATCGGTAGGAGTGTACGTAGCATTGTTGAGAAAGAATTTACTTTTTGTGCAAGGAGAATCACATTACAACCTAGCGGCGGAGGGACATAGAGACAAGGGTGGGCAACCGACCCTATTAGCTGCCTAATTTTTATAAAAAATATGTATAATTTTTACCCTATTTTTACTAATATGACCCCATTTTAAAGTTTATTTTTGCTCCGGTCCATATAAAGGTTTTGTACTTAAGAAAAAAGAGAGAGAATAGAATCTCTACCCACAAAATTTCCAAACGTAGCACTAGTTTATTCGTTCCTCAAAACAAATCAAGGGTTTCGTTCATGAATTACACATAATTCAAATTTCTGACCTCATTTATCGAAAATCCTGGCTCCGCCACTGTTACAACCAATGGTGTTTATGGGAAGCATGTTTCCAAAACAAAAATCTTTTTCTCTTTTATCTTCTTTTTCAACAAAACAGTAGAATCAAATCTTTACAAGAATGGATACATTGTAAAAGTTGACACAAGAATTCGTGGGGTTTTACACTAACTTCCAGATTAAATTTTACCAGTACAAATTAGTAGTGCCCTCATTATGGGATTAGCTTTCGTTGAAATCATTACTCAAACAACGATTTGGGATCAGGTGGTCGACCTTTTAACTCATTTTTCTTCCGGCTTAATTAGCATTGTCCCTCTTTGATGCACGGATAAATAAAAAAAAAAAAAAAACATTTTTTTTAGATAGTGAAAAACACGAAAATCGATTTGACATTTTTTTCGTCTTCCCGGGCACCAAATGATAGCATTGTGCCTGTTTGATATGCGGAATCCAACAAAAAAAAAAAAAAAGAGTTCGCTTCAAGCGTTTTGTGTTGTCCCATACATTGAATGAGGCACAATAGTAGTGTCCGAAGCACACAAGACAACGAAGAAAATGTCAGAATTTGTGCGGTTCCCCCTTCACAAAATATGTTTTTTTTGTTTTATTTTGTTTTGTTTTATTGGAGACGAAAATGAGACGGAGTCGATACTTTGAAGACAAAAAGGTTAATAAGCCAAATATTGGCTTTGCCAAATTGTCTATTTTTAATGTTTTGTTCGTAACTTTACTTGCTTATCGTGATGGTTGATTAGGGGATGATGATGTGAGGCCATTGGCTCCCATTTTCCCGAGGAATTTTTCAGGGCCGGGTGGGTACTAGGTGGTGCCCGCTCGGAGTATTTGGGACGTCCCTTTCGGTTTTGGAGGGAGAAATAGGAGATAGAGTGATGAGATGAGAGGAAAGAGAGAGTTTCAATCTGAACCGTTCAATATACTTTTGGACGGTCCAAATGGACCGAGAGGACATCACGTCGGCTCGGCCTCGTGGTACGCATCCGGTACCCAAAAATTTCACCATTTTCCCAAGATCGGTGAACCTAATGGCAGCCGGCGGTGCCGCTTTTGACTATTCTTCACTTTGGATGAAGTACATTAGCTGATATAAAATCTTTTGGAAGGGTGATCGTAGAAAAAATTTCAAGATACTTCCTCCGTCTCAATTTATTAAAAGAAATAAGTAATTTTTTGAGACGTCTAAGAAAGAAAACAGACACAATATTTTGAAACGGAGGGAGTAGTTGATGAATAATGAAAACACATGTTTCTTGAAGATAGAGAATCAAATGTCCTATTTTAGAATAAGACGATTGTGAAGCCCTCTTTTTTGTTACATTTGAGTTTCAGTTTGACTTTTAATTTTGATGTCACATTTGAATTGGACCTTATAAATGCAAAATGATATTCGTTATTATGGTTTGAAATGTAATTGAAATTGGATCCTAGAATGTGCAACTTGGTATATATTTAATTATGTGTTTAGTTTCATTGTTGGTAGTCTATATTAATACAAAGGTACGGTGACGACACAAAACACAGTTTCACATGATCAAACAGTCCAGATTTGTTTAATTGATCCAAGAGCTGAGGTGAAATATCTCTTGATATACTTCAATTAAATTATCTTATCCAAATACTTTGTATAAATTACATAATTATACCACCAACCTGAGATCGAAACCTTGAATAGGGTCATCGGACTTTAACCCTGCGATAATTTAAAAAACATCACCAACCGATGATTTAATCAATTTGTTACTCCCAATTTGCTCCTTTGAAATCAGTTCCATGATTTAATTTTTCATCTTTAATGCCCTTCGGGTTTGATAATAACTAGGGGTGGCAAACGAGCGGGTTTGGGTCAGATTGGACAAGTTGTTAATGTGTTGGGTCTTTAATGGGTCATTAACCCATTTAGACCCATTAATTATTAATCTAATTATTCATAACCAAACCCAACCCATTTATCTAAAACACAACCCGACCCGCCCATTAACCCAATTAAAATGACTAAAATACCAATGTATACTAAAATGACCATATTACCCCTACAAATTTAAATGACTAAAATATTCATGTACACTAAAATTACCAAATTACCCCTTGTACTAATTCAACAGCTCACGAGTTTCTTCGTCGTGCCTGTTCAAGCTAATACCAGTGTTCTTAAAAACTTCGTAAACCATACCCATTGAAACAATCCTCTACCAATCCTTCCCATTTTGCAACAAATTAAGTGTCAATTCTCCTCGAAAACAACGGAGAAACTATAGATAATTTTTGTTCTACAGCAAAATTCACAATACCAATACCAATACCAAACGACAATCTGAAACCAATCTCAACAGACCGAAAATGGTGATGTTAATTCGCGGCGCTCTTCGATCACTGAAAATACGAACCCCTTCTGTACACTTAATTACCATATTGGTCGCTCTTAATTACCGAATTGCAGCATATCCAAGTGGCTTATTTTTACTTTTTAGGTTTTGATCATAATTTTTTACTTTTTAGATTCCTCCTGTCATGTCGAAGCAATAATCTACAAAAAAATTAACGAAAAACAAACAAATGTGAAAAAAATTGAATAAGAACAAAAAAATTACGCCACGAAACTCATAAATTTTTTCAAAAAGACAAGAATAAGTAATTTTTTTTGTCTTATTGAGAGGGTGTTTGGAAGGGCTATTTTTACATTTTTCAATTTCAATTTTTGAGTTTTGGGTGTTTGGCAACAAATGGGAAAATGAGTTTTAAGTAAAATGGATTTTCTGTTTTGCCGTTTCTAAGCAAAAACAAAGAATCCGGGAAAAGGAGCTTTTCGGATTGCCATTTTCACATTTTCGATTTCTGGCATTGCAAAAAGACAAGCCTGAACTCTCCCTTTTGGAATAATCTCCAAATTGCCCCTGTTTATGGGGAGATGAACGTTATCTGTCAAGTCCAGTTTCCTTCACCTCACACCTTCTTGTTTCACACCAGAGAGAGACCAGAGGAGAACAAAACGGGAAGAGAGAAGACGGAGCAGACGACTGGAGGTTCAACCAAACTGGGGAAATCGTTCAGCTTCACGTTCATGCCTCTTGTTCAGGTATATTTTCGCCTCCCCCACCAGTAATCTTTCCTGAGTTGTCTCTTTCCCATTTTAGATCTGGAAATTTTTTTGTCAAAATTAGATCTGGGATTTCCATGTATAAAATGAAGTAGCCCAAATCTTTACAACCTCTCTCCTCACACCTCTCCTTCTTCTCCTCCACCTCTGTCTGAAAATCGAAACCCAAAAAAAAAAAAATGGTCCAAAAATTTGGTATCCTTCAAGAATCGAAAAATCTTGAAGGAAAATCCCTAACCGTAAGTATTGTTGACTTGTAATGGTCGGCGAACCACTCCAATTGGCCCTGCGTCAATTTTCATATGATTATTTTTTGTTTTATGTAAAGACTGATTTGAGGATTGGCTGTAATGTGTTGGGTTTTTATTTTTACCAGTAAAACCCTTCATTCTACGACTCCAATCTGATTTTTTTTGTTGTCGTCTGATGTTTAATCTTTCTCATTGAGATCTGCTGGGATTTCCTGTCCTATTTTTTTTCTCAGGCATTTTCACGTTGGCGATGATCAGGACATGGAAAATGTAAGGGCTTCAATTCAGGGTTGGATTGTCGCTCACTGTAATAACCCGAAAATTTAACTAATAAAAATATTCAAAAGAATTTATTATTTATGATAATATTGATTTCCTTATTT
Source organism: Rhododendron molle (assembly GCA_025413875.1). Lineage (NCBI taxonomy): Eukaryota > Viridiplantae > Streptophyta > Magnoliopsida > Ericales > Ericaceae > Rhododendron > Rhododendron molle. The sequence continues at coordinate 25,661,397 of CM046390.1, forward strand.
ATTAATTAGTAGATAATTACAAAAAAATAAGTATTTTATCTAATTAAACTTTTAAAAATTAATTTAGCATTATATACATACATATAAATGCATGCATGCACGCCTATATTCTCCCTCACTCTCCTACTCAATCTCTACCTCCTCCTTGACCCAAAATTCGTGCGTAATTCGTCCATGCAAAAACCCGGTACCGTTAGGATTCGTTTTAATTCGAAACTCATCCAATTCTTCTATATATACACACCACACCGACCCTAGGGCACGTACATTATTCTACCACCTCCCACGGAGTCAGAAAAGAGAGAAAAACCCGAGAGAAACCAATTACAATTCATAAATTTTTAGAGAGAGAAAGAAGAAGAAGGAAAAGTGGGTTTCGTGGTTCCGTGCCCCCGAGACTCAAATTGATCGGTTGAATTACTTCACACGCCTCCTAGCATCCCCGAAGATCAACCAATTCGAACCCAAGGTCCCTTGATCGAAAGAATTAAAGTCGTCTTCCCCAAAATCACGTTTTCGATCGAAAACGAAATTTATCCGAACCGAGGTACTATAATTCAATCCGAGCCCTCCTCTAAGTATATATATGTTTATTAGACATAACCCCAGGACCCCCGTAGTCCCATGCATCGAAACCAATCCAAAACAATCAAAAAAACGAACCCAGGCAGCGACCTTGCGGTCGCAAGGTTCGGGATTCCCCAGCCGCAAGAACCAGAGCGGCCAACCTCGCGGCCGCGAACTCCACTTGGCCGACCGTGCGCGTGTGTTTGTTCCGTTTCGAATTGATCGTGCGACCTTTTAAACATCGTATTTGATCCCGAAATTTTTATCCTAGGTTGCCCATATTCTAAAGTTCATAACTTGTTAGTTTCATATTTTTTTTATTTAATCTACTATTTATTTAATTTATATTCGTAATCGTGAGATCGTTTGTAAACTAAAATTCGTTACGACCCTTTAAATTACTCTATAAATTCCCAAACTATTTTTCTTAGATTCCTAACTTATTAAAGATCATAAGTTGTTGATTTCATAACTTTTTAATGTTATTTGCTATTTATTTTATTTTTAATTAAAGATATAAACGAAAATTAATAACGACCTTATAAAAAATATTTTTAACATCGAAAATATTTTTCCTAGACTTCTGACAGTTCAAAGGTGATATGTTATTAAAATAAAATTTTATTTATTTGATTTACTATTTATTATTATTTAAGCATTGTTTCTTAATAATAATATCGTAAAATATTATACAGAAGGTTTAAAAATCCGAATAATTTTATTTAGACTATTTACAGCCCTAGAATGATATCCTGTAAATATAAATATATTTCCAACTCTTTAATTATTTATCGTCTATTTATTCCTGTTTCGTCTATTAATTTAATCATTTTATTTAAAATAATTCCGTGAGCATCCAAACCCAACTTTTAGCACTTGAAGTTATTATAGGGGACTGTTAGGACCTTTATTAAGGTTACGATATTTATTTTAATATTTTTACCTAATTAATGAATTTAATTAGTATTTAATTAGCTTAATTACTTATAATTAATTAATAAAAGTTTAGAAAATTATTATTTAAGCTTAATTAAATAAATCTTACATTCTTAATTACTTTGTGATCATACGAGATTAAGGGCAACGGCCCAGTCATAAAAAGTTACGTGATTGCACTGCTTAATAACTGTTTGATCCGTCTGTTGTTCGTTTTTAATTATTATTGAGAATTGATATTGTGCCGATGCTTCATTTGACTGTTAGATTGGACCCTAGAGACATGGGGTGGTATGCGAAATAGAAATCACGTAGACGATGTTAAGTAATGGATAAATTGTGAAGTTTATTTTCTGTTTAGAGGTTGCCTGCAGGCGTGATGTTGTGATATGATGAGATTGTGATGAGAATTGATACTGGCGGGTGTCCAGTGATGAATTGATAGACTGGCGGGTGTCCAGTGATGATTGTGAAAAGAATTATGATGTGGTTTATAAGATAGGCGAACCCTAGTCGTGATACCGGCATGATAAGCTTACCCCTTGTTGTAGTTATTGGGGGTGCACACTCGGTACATAACTTAGGTGTTCCTGCGACAACAAAGGGAAGTGATCTCATGGGACTGAGCATGGCTAGTGGTTGGGGAGGAAAGATCTCGTGGAGAGATCTTAGATTTCAGATTAAGTTAATGGATAGTAATGAATCAAGTTGTATGGATTATCTCTGTTTCTCTTTTTCGCACCATATATATCCTGTTTGCCTGCTAACTGTATTGTAAGAGGGGTATTTGGGTTGGATTATAGTTCGGGGTGAACTCTTTCACTCAGGCACGGATTTTCTGGCATCCGTGTCAGATTTTGCAGAAAACCAGGAAACACAGGATCCCGCGGGCGAACAGTTTTATGCTGAGGAGAATCCGGAAGTGGGAGTTGAGCCAGAATACGCTTGGGACCCATATCAGACTTAGAAGATGGCTCTAATATCTGTTTAGCATATCCCTTTAAAGACTATTTTCAATATTTTCACAATGGTTTGTAATAGATAAATCATTAGGATGAATTATCCGTTTTGGATTTCGAATTTGATTTAATAAGTTTTTTTTTTTCAAGAATTAGTATTTAATACCTCCGATTTTACCTTTGAAAATCGGGGCGTTACAACTTGGTATCAGAGCCTTAGGTTCAACCCTCGGCCTTGGGTAGTTTGGGTAGGTTCACATAGAATTGAGTATATCCTTACGCCTTTTAGATAACGTTATCTGAAGTATACCAAAACCTATCGTTAATTAGATTTTCCTTATTTTGTAGATGGACCCCACATTGGCAATCCAACTAGCTGATGAGTGGAGTAGATTACAAGATCTCTTGGAGAACATAGGACCCGACTTCTCCTTCCTAGACCCTTATGTACCTGCTGCATTCCCGATTCTGTATGGCCAATATCAGCAGTTGATGGCAAATCCGTCAAACCAAAGAGAAGCATACACTGCTCACCATCCAAGCCCATGGAGAAGGGTTTATCTAGAGAGGGAAATTCGTAACATCCTAGAAAGCATACCAGGCTTTGACATTAGGAACGAACCCTACTACTTACACTATAGAGATATGGATAACCAACTCCCGATTCCTACTCTAGACCGAAACCGTAACCCTCCCAATACTCAGGAAGAAGAAGATCCTGAAGAACCCCCTGAAGAAGAAGAAAATCCTGAGGAACCCCTACCCTCTCCAATTCCTGCACCAATGGAAGAATCAGACAGTGAATGTGAAGTCATAGATGCCAATCCTCCACCTCGCCCTAGTATGACTTCCGACTATGGCCCGGGCACTATGGTTTATATACAGTTGGAGCCGCTATACCCTTGCCCATTCAAAATTCGAGCACAGTCCGCTTACTTAGGGCCAGTAAGGATCATAGTCCCATGCTATAATGATGGATACTACCTCATGGCTGTACCCCGAGGATTCAAAGAGCATTACACCGACCGCATCCACTATTCTCGCGTCGCAAGGGCCCGCCCCGAGCAAAAGCATCGTATCATTTCAGAGAATGCTGACTTTACCGACCACGTCACCTTTGTAGAGATACCCATCCGCCTAGAGCCCTATAACAACCCAAACTCCCACGGAAGGCAGCAGGATCAACTATGGCGAGTAACATGGCGTTGCTACGGACTCACAGAGGACACCGTTGAGAGGCAGAGTCTATTAGAGGAACACTTTCCAGTTTTATTCGATTGATCGATCTCTTTAGTATCTCCTAGGATTTGTTTTGCACAAGATTTCTTTTTTTTAGGAGAACAATTGTGGTAGTGGAAATTAGCTTGACTTTTAGAAGTAATATTTTTGAGTAGTATGTTTTGATAGGAACAAGTTGTTTGATTCGTTTTATTAATAAGAGTAAAGTTCTTACGATATCCTGTCTTCCATGCATATAATAGATTTATAATATATATGTTCATATAATAAAACCCCCCTTACTAAATTTTTTAACATAACGGTACCTAGATGGAGGGAGCAGAAAACAACCAAAACAACGGGCAGAACAATGGAAACCCTCAACCAAACGGCCAATTTGGGGCTCCTGAGATAGTCCAACTCATGCAGGCGTTTATCGCCGCTGCAACTGCCAACAACCAGAACCGCGGACCCCCACACACACCTCGAGGGCCGATGACTAGGAGTCAGGCGCTGAACGAATTTTGCAAGCGTCGCCCGCCCTACTTTCAGGGTGAACCTAACCCCACCGCTGCAGAAGCTTGGTTGGAAGAAATCAAGAAGATTCTTGAAACCCTAGATATTCAAGAAGCTAGCAATCGTATTGCTCTAGCCACCTATCAGATGCAGGGTGAAGCTCAGCATTGGTGGAATCTGATGAAGAACACTCATGACGTGGCGACAATGACTTGGGAAAGATTCGAGAAAATCTTCCTTGACAAGTACTTTCCAACACCTGTCAAACAGGCAATGGCCCTTGAGTTCATGAATCTAGAGCAGGGTACGATGACCGTCACCCAGTACGCAGCACGGTTTGAGGAACTATCTCGCTACGGTGCAACGATCATACCTACTGATGATGACAAGGCAAGGAAATTTGAGTGGGGGCTCAATGAGACACGCCGAACGGTAGTGGCACATACACTTCCCACTTACTCACAAGTGGTGCAATGTGCGCTAAAGATGGAGAGAGAGAACTTGGATTACAAGACAAGGCGTGAGCAGAAGAAACCGATACCCGCAGTTGGAGGACCTATTCGCAACAACCCTACCAGCAGGAGTATCCAAACCTCTCAACCCTACCAACAAAACTACCCTCGCCCTCACCAAAGACAATTCAACCCAAGATGGAGGAACCCTAACCCAGTTCCAATCGAAACCCTAACCCTAATCCAAACTCCAGATCCAAGTACAAAATCGAGGCCCAAACCCTAACCCCTGGACCAAACCGCAACCCTTTCCCCAGAACCCAAACTCCGACACTGCTTTTATCGCCTAGAGGAAGGACATATCAGGAGGAATTGTCCTAAGCTGAACGGCGCTGGTTTTGGAGGACCGCCGCAAAACCCGATCAGGACCGCAGTAACACGGAAATCAAAATCGAGAATCAAGTAAGGCCGGTCTGGAATGGTAATCAACCTGGAGTTCAGAACCAGCCTCGTGGCGGATGGAACCAAGCACCAACTCGCCCTCCTCAAAACAGAGGACCGAACGGGCCAACTCAGCCCAATGCTGGGAGGATGTTTGCACTGCAAGGAACAAAAGAGGAAATGGACCCTGCAGTAATCTAAGGTACCCTCACTCTTTATACTACATGCGTTCAAGCACTATTTGATTCTGGAGCTTCGCACTCATTCATATCTACCGCATGTGTATCTGCACTTGGATTAGAAACCGAAACCCTAAAAACAACTATGCATGTGACCTCACCATTGGGGGGGTAAGATTTCGGTAGAACTAATCTGTAAAGGGTGCGAACTAGGAGTATCGAATTTGCGATTAACGTGCGACTTACGAGTAATCGAAATGACGGACTTTGATGTCATACTTGGGATGGACTGGCTGACTGCACACCGAGCTGTCATAGATCGCCATCGAAAGATGGTGACACTATTCACCGAGATGGAACTGTTTCAAATTTAAGGGGATAGACAAGACCACTTTTCGCACCCCACGCCAAGACAAAACGAAGTGGCATAGACGCTTCTTTGGATGGTTAGCAAGTCTCACGTTGGGGAAACGGACCGGATGGAATTGGGTCTTCCTCATATCGTCTGTGAGTACGAGGATGTATTTCCTGAAGAGTTACCAGGATTACCGCCGTCAAGGGAAATGGATTTCACCATAGAGTTACAACCCGGCACCGCCCCTATTTCTATGGCCCCATATCGAATGGCCCCAGCAGAACTACGAGAGTTGAAAACGCAACTCCAAGAACTTTTAGAGAAGGGTTTCATCAGACCTAGTACCTCACCTTGGGGAGCCCCTGCTCTATTTGTCAAGAAGAAAGAGGGAACGCTCCGACTTTGTATTGATTACCGCCAACTCAACAAGGTCACAATCAAGAACCGATACCCCTTACCAAGAATAGACGACTTGTTTGACCAACTGAGAGGGTCGACCTGTTTCTCGAAGATCGATCTAAGGTCTGGGTATCACCAATTACGAATTCGAGATGGTGATATACCTAAGACGGCGTTCCGCACGCGCTACGGACACTACGAGTTTGTAGTCATGCCGTTTGGTCTAACCAACGCTCCTGCAGTTTTCATGTGTCTGATGAACCAGATTTTCACCCCGTACCTGGACAAGTTCGTGGTAGTGTTCATTGATGATATTCTGATATACTCTCCAACGGAGAAGGAACATGAGGACCACTTGAGAATTGTACTCCAAGTACTTCGAGACAACCATCTGTATGCTAAGGCTAGCAAGTGTGAATTTTGGATGAAGGAAGTCAAATTCCTAGGACACGTGGTGTCTGAGAAAGGAATTTCAGTCGACGACAGCAAAGTGGAAGCAGTCATGGATTGGAAACGACCTTCTTCAGTGTTCGAAATTAGAAGTTTCCTGGGATTAGCTGGTTATTACCGAAGATTCATTCAAGATTTCTCCATTTTGGGAAAACCATTGACAAGATTGACCCAAAAAGGAGTTAAGTTTGAATGGAACGAAGCATGTGAGAGATCCTTCCAAGAACTTAAGAAGAGATTGACTAGCGCGCCTATATTGATCGTACCCGAACGAGATGTAGGGTATACCGTGTACTGCGACGCATCCAAAGATGGATTGGGAGCTGTACTCATGCAGAACGGGAAGGTCGTTGCATACGGATCCCGACAATTGAGGCCGCACGAGAGGAATTATCCGACACACGACTTAGAACTGGCAGCAGTAGTGTTCGCCCTAAAGTCTTGGCGACATTACTTATACGGAGTGCAGTTCGAGGTATTCACGGACCACAAGAGTTTGAAATATCTGTTTACCCAGAAGGAGCTAAACATGAGACAAAGGAGATGGGTGGAATACCTGGAGGATTTCAATTTCACGATGTCCTATCATCCTGGAAAGGCAAACGTGGTCGCTGATGCGCTGAGTCGCAAGAACCGAGGACAGGTGGCTAGTTTAGCCGTAAGAGAATGGAAGATGATGGAAGACCTTAACGAATTCAAGCTACAGCCAACTGCAGAAGACACCGACGCTTGTCTCTCCGCCATAGTCTCAACCCCAGCCTTACACCGAGAAATTCTTCTAGCCCAAACCTTTGAACAAGAGTGTGATTTCATCAGGTATCAACTCGCAAATGGAAAAGCAGCAGCTGGATGGGAAATCCATGCTGACAAGAGCCTCCGCTTTCAAGGGAGAATTTTTGTACCTGACATTGGTACCCTCCGGGAAGCAGTACTGAAAGAATTTCACCATTCCAATTTCGCCGTCCATCCAGGAAGCACCAAAATGTACCAAGACCTCCGCCGACAGTACTGGTGGACTGGAATTAAGAAGGACGTGGCCAATTACGTTTCGACGTGCCTCACATGCCAACAAGTAAAAGCGGAACATCAGAAACCCGGTCCCTGCAACCCTTGCTTATACCCGGATGGAAGTGGGAACATATCGCCATGGATTTTGTGACAGGACTACCAAGGTCTCCACAATCGAATACCGCCATTTGGGTAATAATTGACCGTTTAACCAAATCCGCCCACTTTTTACCCATGAAGATGACAGATTCTATGGACTCTCTCAGTAGACTCTACATCCGAGAAATCGTGCGATTACATGGAGTACTTGTATCCATTGTGAGTGATCGAGATTCACGATTTACGTCAACATTTTGGGAAAGCCTACAGAAAGCTTTGGGAACCGATCTTCGTCTCAGCACTGCATTTCACCCACAGAACGGATGGACAATCCGAAAGAACAATCCAAATCTTGGAAGACATGCTCCGAGCTTGCGTATTGGACTTTAAGGGAAGCTGTGAACGACATCTACTTAGTAGAGTTCGCCTATAACAACAGCTATCAATCGAGCATTGAGATGGCACCATATGAAGCTTTGTATGGACGACCCTGCCGATCGCCAGTTTGTTGGGCTGAACTGGGAGAAGCAAGGTTACTAGGACCAGAGTTAGTCCAAGAGACGACGGAAAAAATCATAACCATTCGCCAACGGCTCCTGACCTCTCAAAGTCGACATAAGAGCTACGCCGACAAAAGGACTAGACCATTGACCTTTCAAGTTGGAGAACATGTGTTCTTAAAGATTAGACCACGAAGGGGAGTTATCCGATTTGGAAAGAAGGGAAAGCTATCACCACGATACATTGGCCCTTTTGAGATCCTTGAGAAAATTGGAGAAGTGGCGTACCGCCTGGCGTTACCACCCCAACTGGACCGAGTTCATAATGTATTCCACGTGTCGATGCTCCGAAAGTACATGACGCATCCTTCCCACATCATCAATTGGGAAAACATCGAACTCAACGATGACGTCACTCTAGAGGAACAGCCAGTGGAGATCCAAGATTACAGTGAGAAGTGCATTCGAGGCAAAACAATTCAACTAGTCCGAATCCTCTGGCGACATCGAGGAATTGAGGAATCAACATAGGAAAGAGAGGATACTATGCGCACCAAATACCCAAATCTGTTTCCTTCTAAAGGTACACTTTAATTTCGAGGACGAAATTTTATTTAAGGGGGATAGGTTGTAATAACCCGAAAATTTAACTAATAAAAATATTCAAAAGAATTTATTATTTATGATAATATTGATTTCCTTATTTATTAATTAGTAGATAATTACAAAAAATAGGTATTTTATCTAATTAAACTTTTAAAAATTAATTTAGCATTATATACATACATATAAATGCATGCATGCACGCCTATAGTCTCCCTCACTCTCCTACTCAATCTCTACCTCCTCCTTGACCCAAAATTCGTGCGTAATTCGTCCATGCAAAAACCCGGTACCGTTAGGATTCGTTTTAATTCGAAACTCATCCAATTCTTCTATATATACACACCACACCGACCCTAGGGCACGTACATTATTCTACCACCTCCCACGGAGTCAGAAAAGAGAGAAAAACCCGAGAGAAACCAATTACAATTCATAAATTTTTAGAGAGAGAAAGAAGAAGAAGGAAAAGTGGGTTTCGTGGTTCCGTGCCCCCGAGACTCAAATTGATCGGTTGAATTACTTCACACGCCTCCTAGCATCCCCGAAGATCAACCAATTCGAACCCAAGGTCCCTTGATCGAAAGAATTAAAGTCGTCTTCCCCAAAATCACGTTTTCGATCGAAAACGAAATTTATCCGAACCGAGGTACTATAATTCAATCCGAGCCCTCCTCTAAGTATATATATGTTTATTAGACATAACCCAAGGACCCCCGTAGTCCCATGCATCGAAACCAATCCAAAACAATCAAAAAAAACGAACCCAGGCAGCGACCTTGCGGCCGCAAGGTTCGGGATTCCCAGCCGCAAGAACCAGAGCGGCCAACCTCGCGGCCGCGAACTCCACTTGGCCGACCGTGCGCGTGTGTTTGTTCCGTTTCGAATTGATCGTGCGACCTTTTAAACATCGTATTTGATCCCGAAATTTTTATCCTAGGTTGCCCATATTCTAAAGTTCATAACTTGTTAGTTTCATATTTTTTTTATTTAATCTACTATTTATTTAATTTATATTCGTAATCGTGAGATCGTTTGTAAACTAAAATTCGTTACGACCCTTTAAATTACTCTATAAATTCCCAAACTATTTTTCTTAGATTCCTAACTTATTAAAGATCATAAGTTGTTGATTTCATAACTTTTTAATGTTATTTGCTATTTATTTTATTTTTAATTAAAGATATAAACGAAAATTAATAACGACCTTATAAAAAATATTTTTAACATCGAAAATATTTTTCCTAGACTTCTGACAGTTCAAAGGTGATATGTTATTAAAATAAAATTTTATTTATTTGATTTACTATTTATTATTATTTAAGCATTGTTTCTTAATAATAATATCGTAAAATATTATACAGAAGGTTTAAAAATCCGAATAATTTTATTTAGACTATTTACAGCCCTAGAATGATATCCTGTAAATATAAATATATTTCCAACTCTTTAATTATTTATCGTCTATTTATTCCTGTTTCGTCTATTAATTTAATCCTTTTATTTAAAATAATTCCGTGAGCATCCAAACCCAACTTTAGCACTTGAAGTTATTATAGGGGACTGTTAGGACCTTTATTAAGGTTACGATATTTATTTTAATATTTTTACCTAATTAATGAATTTAATTAGTATTTAATTAGCTTAATTACTTATAATTAATTAATAAAAGTTTAGAAAATTATTATTTAAGCTTAATTAAATAAATCTTACATTCTTAATTACTTTGTGATCATACGAGATTAAGGGCAACGGCCCAGTCATAAAAAGTTACGTGATTGCACTGCTTAATAACTGTTTGATCCGTCTGTTGTTCGTTTTTAATTATTATTGAGAATTGATATTGTGCCGATGCTTCATTTGACTGTTAGATTGGACCCTAGAGACATGGGGTGGTATGCTAAATAGAAATCACGTAGACGATGTTAAGTAATGGATAAATTGTGAAGTTTATTTTTGTTTAGAGGTTGCCTGCGGCGTGATGTTGTGATATGATGAGATTGTGATGAGAATTGATACTGCCAGGTGTCCCGTGATGAATTGATAGATGGCGTGCGTCCAAGTGATGATTGTGAAAAGAATTACGATGTGGTTTATAAGATAGGCGAACCCTGATTGTGATATCTAGGCATGATAAGCTTACCCTTGTTGTAGTTATTGGGGTGCACACTTGGTACATAACTTAGGTGTTCTGCGACAACAAAGGGAAGTGATCTCATGGGATCGAGCATGGCTAGTGGTTGGAGGAAAGATCTCGTGAGAGAGATCTTATTCATATTAAGTTAATGGATAGTAATGAATCAAGTTGTATGATTATCTCTGTTTTTACTTTTCCGCACCATATATATCCTGTTTGCCTGCTAACTGTATTGTAAGAGGGGTAATTGGGTTGGATTATAGTTCGGGGTGAACTCTTTCACTCAGGCACGGATTTTCTGGCATCCGTGTCAGATTTTGCAGAAAACCAGGAAACACAGGATCCCGCGGGCGAACAGTTTTATGCTGAGGAGAATCCGGAAGTGGGAGTTGAGCCAGAATACGCTTGGGACCCATATCAGACTTAGAAGATGGCTCTAATATCTGTTTAGCATATCCCTTTAAAGACTATTTTCAATATTTTCACAATGGTTTGTAATAGATAAATCATTAGGATGAATTATCCGTTTTGGATTTCGAATTTGATTTAATAAGTTTTTTTTTTTTCAAGAATTAGTATTTAATACCTCCGATTTTACCTTTGAAAATCGGGGCGTTACACTCACCGTATCCGTTAGATGCGTTCTTCGGTGTTGTAGTATGGTTGTTCAATTTCTGTAATTTTTTAAATCCGAATTTCCATAATATTTGGTGTTGTAATGTATTTTGTAGTATGTTTGTTCAATTGATGTAATTTCACTTAATCCGGATTTATTAAGTACTATTTTGTGTTGTAATGTTGTAATGTTTAGATTATAAAATTTCTGTAATGTTGTACTGTTTGGTTTGTCCATTACTTTGGTTTAAACAAATTTATTAATTTAATTTATAATTCAAAAATATTTTTGATGGAAAAGTAATAGCAAACAATAATAGAAATAATAAAAATATATTTACAATATAGGGGAGACACTTCCAGTTCTCATGCTCCAGTCTAATGTTCGGAAGTACATTTAAAAAAAAATTATTAAAACATTATTTATATACATTATACACCATTATTAATAACCGGGGGTAAAACAGTAAAAAATCAATCCATAATTTATTTTCATTCCATACATTCCAAACACTACTCCTACTGCAAAATGCATTCTGCACATATCATCCAAACACTCTATCAAAATCAAAATACATTCTGACCACAATCCAAAAATTCAAAAAGCCAAAAAATTGAAAATGAAAAGCCAAAAAGTAGACTTCCAAACACCCCCTGACTTATTTTTGTCTTTATTCAAAAACTTATAAGTTATTAAGTTTCGATCAAATTTTTTTACTTTTCCGATCCCTCTCGTCGAAACAAATCAATAACTCACAAAAGTTTGACGCAAGACACAAAAATACAAAAAAATTTGAATAAGGACAAAAAAATAAGTCACTTAACTTTTTAATCTAAACCCTATGCGGGACTACCATTAAAAAAATTTATTCACGGTGGAGCACAATTTCACCAGTCAATTTGCGCAATCAATGGATGAGATGTATTTTCAATTTTGACTGGTCAAAATATTATTACGGGTCACAATTGATTTTTATTTCAAACCGTTTAAAACATTTTTGGACGCGTGTAAGAGAAGAGAGGGAAGAAAGAGAGAGGTGGAAGAGAGAGAGAGACGGGAATTTCCGAAGTTGACTGGTAGACTTCCATTCCCAGGGAAACTGGTAAAGATGAGCTGATAAGGGAATTTTGGTGGGTTACTTTCATGACCCATTGGGTCATTTAAGTTGACTCAATTGATACCCAATTAAGACCCAACTAATAATGGGTTAGCTGGGTTTGAACCCATTCTTACCCAACTAATAAATGGGTTGGGTTGGGTCTATTTTTTAGTTGATGGGTTTGGGTTTGTTAATGGGTCTGGGTTCAATTTGCCACCCCTAATAATAACCCTCCTGAATGTTTGCTGGTTTTTTATTCTTGACAACTTTTATTTGAACTTTTTCTTGGTTAAATTAGCATGATTTTATGGTAAAAATAATGAGGTTTTTAATCTGGGTTCCACACAATTATGAATCTTTTCCCTATAATCAGGGTATTGCACTATATTATTCACATACTATAGCAGGAGCAGTGGCGACTCTAAGAATTGAAACTAGTGGTGTCATTGAAAACCTCTGTAGCATAGTCAAATTTATTATGTACATATCTATGTATTTTTCTAACAAAAATGGTTTTCATGGATACTTATCATTTATCCTACCCAAACTCCTTTTTCTAAAATACTCTAACAAAATAGGTGATGCTTCTCATATTTTGACCGATGTACCAAATAGTATAAAACGAAGACAGAAATTGTACCAAATAGCTTGGCTCGGCTCGGCTCGACTCGACTCGTTTAGTAAACGAGCCGAGCTCGAGCTCTAGTATTCGGCTTCGGCTCGTTTACTAAACGAGCCGAGCCAAGCTCGGCTGGTTCGACAAAAACTCGGCTCGTTAAGGGAGGCTCGGCTCGATAAAGAGAGGCTCGATTAGTAAATTACTAAGCTCGGCTCGTTAAGGGCTCGGCTCGATAAGGCTCGAGCCGAGCTCGAGCTCGAATATTTGGCTCGTTAAGTAAACGAGCCGAGCTCGAGCTCGCTAAAGCTCGGCTCGACTCGGCTCGTTTACACCCCTAGCAACACCGTATTTGAATAGAGATTAAGAGTTTTTTTTTTTTTTCCTTTTTTATCCCCTAAACTATACACATTTTCTCTACTTAGTCCATAAACTATCAATTTGATAGTTTTTATCCCATTAACTATCTACTAGGTCCAATAGATAACAGAGATTAAGAATTGGATGGAAAATGCCATGTAAAGCTCTGTTTGGGACCTTGCAGATCAGATATTTGATTATGAGAGTTTTAGAGACAAAAATTAATTATGATTCTTTAGGATAAAAATGATCAAAAAATAAGATTTTCACACCAGTTCGAACATATTAAAAATTCTAGCGCTTAATTTTTAACCAGATTTTTAATATATAAAGAGTTAAAATTCTATACAAGGAGCTCAGTCTTTTTGAAAAAATATGTATGTGTCAGCCTCTATAAAATGCCACCTAAGGCTATATTAATTACGAGAGCCCTAGAAATAAAATTAATTATTATCCTTTAGGATAATATGATAAAAAAACATAAGATCTTCGTACCACTTCAAACGGATTGAAAATCAGAGCTCATAATCAAGTATCTGGTTTACAAGGTCCCAAACAAGGCCTTATGTGACATTAATTATGACCCTGATTTATGTTTCTCTTTATTCAATTTTTATCTTTAGGGCTCTCATAATGAAGTATCTGATCTATAAGTCCTAAACAAGGCCTTAAGTGACATTTTTTTGTCTAAATTCTTAATTTCGGTTATGTATTGGACTAAGTAGGTAACGGTATGATAGTTGAGGAGATGAAATCGTCAAATTGATAATTGATGGACTAAGTAGAAAAAATGTACAAAGTTTAGGAGATAAAAGGAAAAATATGCTAGAGATTAAATTACGCTCGGATGAGCCGGACAAAGGGGATTTTTCGCAAGCACCCTCCGTGGGTCCCCTTTGCGCATTTTTTGGGTAATTCAAACCGTGCATTTTGTAGAACATGTAAAATAATGTATCTACGCAAAAAATCAGCCTGTCTGGACATTGATAGGTATGTCAAAAGTTGAGTTCTAAACGAAAAAATAGACGGCCTCAATCTGTCAACTGTTTTTTAAGTTAAACTGTCCACATCTGTTCATTTTTTTGTCTAATAACTCAACTTTGGACATACCTATCGATATCCGGACAAACTGATTTTTTGCAGGGATAAATTATTTTATAGGCCTTACAAGATGCACAGTTTGGATTACTAAAAAAAATACGCGAAGAGGGCCCACATGGGAGGCAGAAAACCCCCATTTTTCGGCTCATTCAGACAGAATTTACCCTTGAATAGAGATTATTGAAGATAAAATCAAATCGCATCGTAAGCTTAATTTCAAAAACACCCCCTCAACTATCACATTTTGTCAACATCACTCAATTAAAAAACTCATCAACATGACCCCCTTAATTATCAAAATCAAGCAACATCACCCCCTCACTCCACTTCTGTTACATTCTAGGACGGAAAAAAAGGAAAAAAGACAAATATACCCTCTGTCCCTTTGTCATCTGACCATTCACCATTTTTGGGGAACACGTACATTGTACCACTCAATAAAATTTACGCAAACAACCCACAACCCCTAAGCCTGTTCGGTTGTGGGTTTTGAGTTGTGTTTTTGAATAAAGGTAGAGAGAGAAATGAGAGTAATGATTGTGGAGAGAGGTAAAAAGTAGAGAGAGATAGAGTAAAAAATGAAAGTAATGATTGAAAAGTTAGAGAGAGAAAAAGTAGAAAAAATTACTTTATCCAAAATCCTGAGTTTGAAATTCTAAACCGAACAAGGGCCCAAACCTCTCCTTTTCCAAAATACGTAAACAAGATCAATCAATCTTCCACCATCTGGATAAAAAAAAAAAATTCAATCTTCCACCATCTCTCTATCTCTCAATCAATCAATCTTCAACTCCTCATTCGGTCCACCATGTCAGAGACCTCTCTCCGTCTCCACACAACCACCAACTCCTCCGCCCCATCATCTCATCTTCACCCCTGCGCGAAGGCAACGGTGCGTTGAATAATCTTTTCTCACCGAGTTCCATGTCCCCCGAACGATCTCGAACCATGCTCAGGGACTGAGAAACCTACGACACCTTGGTTGTGGTAGACATCCTCGGAACGACTTCGTCCTTGTTTTTGTTGTCGTCCGATGCATGCATTGCTGCTTTGAACCGTTTTCCTGCAGTTTGAAGAGCCACTCCAGCTCAGATATTTGTTTGAAGCAAGATCGGGTAGCCGGCGGCGAGGAGGGATGTATTGTTGAGGGTTACGAAGGGGAAGGGGGTGGTTGAGACGGTGGGAGGTGGGGCGGAGGAGACGGTTCCAGCGGCGATGAGGATGTGAGAGGAGTTGGTGGGGAGGGGGTGGACTGTGGAGATATGAGAACTGGTAGGAGAAGGGGGGCAAATTTGGGGGAGGATGAAAGGGTATTTTAGGCTTAGAATTTTATTTTCTGTTAAACTTATTCATTTTCCGTCTAAAATGTTAATATTTGTTAACGGATTTGGATAGAAGGGGTGATGTTGCTTGGTTTTGATAGTTGAGGGGGTGATGTTGATGAATTTTTTAGTTGAAGGGGTAAGGGTAATGTTGACAAAACTTGATAGTTGAGGGAGTGTTTTTGAAATTAAGCCTAAAGAGAATTTAAAAAAAAATTGAATATCATGTTTTAATCTTTTCTAATTAATGCCATTAAAATGACCAAAAGGACGTGTTGATGTAAGATGTTCAATCATATAAAGAGTAAAAAAAGCCAAAGTAAATCTAATACTTAAAAGGACGGATGACGAAATGCTAGTTTTTTTTTTTTTTTTTTTTTTGTCATCAACATATATGGTAGAAAATTTTTATTAATAAAAAACATAGCACTACATTAAAGAGGATGATTATCATTCTACAAACAAAGGATTCAATAGCCAATTAAGAGGTCTAGCTTTCCAAGTACGAATACCGGAACCTCGCAAACACAAAGTTGTCAAAGTGTTATCAACTATATTCGCCCATTTACGAATGAATAGTAAATCACAAATCCTAAAGTTTTATCAACTCCAGCGAATATCTTCAATGACAACTTCCACTTTCATAGAACAAGTTCTTTTGCAACCCAAGAATATGAATTGATGGTGAAGCCGATCCAACCGATGTTTAAAAATCCTAGTTGGCTCATGGAGTAAATGTGCAGTAATATTAAATTAAAAGGGGAACTAATGAGCACCCAAATAAGTTTTTCATTGCGGCCTGTGGGTTCAAGCCTTATATATCTTTGGTGGTGTGCATGTGATTTGGAGCTTTTTTTGAAAAGAGAATAATTTACACATACAGTAGTAAATGAAAGGAAATTTCCACTCACTGGGTTCACGCGCGACCCCCAAGTTGTTCTTAAGTGGCGTCGCCCTGAGTAGGAGTATCATAGCATATTACACGTACAGTTCTCCTTCGAAATTTTGACACTTTTTGAAATTCCGAAATGACTCTCATAACTTTTCGGCGCCAGAAGCCAATCCGGCCGGCCGGCCCCATTGCGCCACTGACTGCCAATACCTTCTTCGCCTCTTCGGGTGCGTTTGGTTGGATGAATGGAATGTGAATAGGAATAGAATTAAGAATGGAATAGAATTGGAGGAATTGAGAATGGAATAATCATTTCCATTCTCATGTTTGGTTGTACTTGGGAATAATCATTCTCATCTCCAATGGAATAGTGTGGCAATAGCAATTTTTGGAGTGGCAATAGCAATTTTTGGA
The DNA here is from genome assembly GCA_025413875.1 of Rhododendron molle. Taxonomy (NCBI): domain Eukaryota; kingdom Viridiplantae; phylum Streptophyta; class Magnoliopsida; order Ericales; family Ericaceae; genus Rhododendron; species Rhododendron molle. The sequence continues at coordinate 25,678,636 of CM046390.1, forward strand.
GTGGCAATAGTAATTTTGGAGTGGCAATAGCATTTTTTGGAGTGGCAATAGTAATTTTTGGAGTGGCAATAGTAATTTTTGGTGTGGCAATAGTGAATGTTGGAGTGGCACTAGTAATTTTGGAGTGACAAAGAAATGGAATAACAATTCCTTAGTTTTTTGGATGGAATGACAATTCCTTTACTAAGGTGAATAGTGATTCAATTTGGAATTATCATTCCATTATTCAATGGTGAACCAAACATTGGAATAAGTAAGTCATTGGAATAACTATTCCATTCCAACCTTGATTCCATCCAACCAAACATACCCTTCGTGTCAGTACTTTTTAGACTGATCTTTGATTCTCTCTTAAGCTTACGCCTTTGATTTTGAGATTTTAAAATTAATAGCTCGGAAGCAATTTTGCTATTAGCAAGGAAGGGTGCAAGGACGACAACAAGGAAGTACGTGGAAAGCACAGTAGGTCCCACTACTCCCTCCCCCTAGCCCACGCCTCCCGCCTGGAAAAAAAGAAGAAGCGGGAAAATGGAAAACATTTTGGGCTATTTTGAACCAAAAGCTTCAAAAATTCTTTCATCTTCCCAAACTCTCTTTCTCCCTCTAATCAGCAGAACCATCAACGCTGAACCACCATCACCGACCACCGCAGCAGCATCGGAGAACAACCTTCACCACTGCCCCAGGGGCGCCACAAGCACAGATCGACCATTGTATCTCTCTTTGTATGCTTTCTCTCTCTCTCAGATGCTCTCTCTCTCTCTCTCTCCCTCCCTCCCTCCCTCCCTCCTAGCTGCTTTCTACGCTCCAGGCTTAGTTCCTCCTCGCCAGAAATAGGCAACAGAACAGTGCAAGAAACAGAGAGAACTATTCACTACAAGACTTGAACTCGGGATTTAGAAATTAGACATTAAAGTAGGGATTAAAAGATTAAGGGATTAAAACTAGGGATTACAAAAATTAGGGCTTGAAAGTAGGGATTAAAAAATTACGGGATTAGAACCTGGAATTCAAAATTAGTACTCTACAATGGACCAATTTAATATTTATAGGGATTATAACAATTAGTTTAATAGTTGCCTTAATTAGTTTAGTATTACTTTAATTATGCTACTGTGATTTCACTTCATTGTCTAAATTTTTTCGTTGCACTATGTTCAATTGCACCATGTTTGAACTCAAGCCTCATTTTGAGTTTACTAATCTTTAATTCAGTTTGCTAAGGAATATCGATTGTGAGTGTGTTCTGATATCCTTGTATTTCTTATTTGTAGAATTATGGAAATAGAGGATAGTCTGGTGGAAAATCTGAATTTGGATGCGGTATTGGCACCTAAGGTCGGAACAATATTCAATTCTGAAAATGAAGCTAAGGAATGTTATAGCGCTTATGCGAAAGCAAAAGGTTTCGGTTCAGTCATAAAAGGCTCTAAGAAGAATGACAATGGAGTAAAGTCTAATATTTCTTATGGTTGTCATCGAAGTGAAAAGCCCAGGACAACGGCTTCGAATCCTGTTAAATCCCATCCAACGGCAAAAATAGATTGTAAAGCCGGTATGAATATCTCTTTGCAAGTTGACGGGAAGTGGATGTTGAATTCGATTGAACTGAATCATAACCATGAATTGGACCCGGAAAAAGCGAAATATTTGAAGTGCTACCGGACTCTCCCACCACATGCTATGAGGACAATTGAATTGAACACGGCTGCTGGAATCAATATGAACCAAATCATTGCCTCATGTGTGATTGAGGCTGGGGGGCCGGATAATCTAACTTGGATAGATAAGGATGCAAGGAATTACAAGGATAAAGAGAGGCGTAAACAGCTCAAAGAAGGGGATGCTGATGCAATGCATAAGTATTTTGTCAAAATGCATAAAGACAACAGTGACTTCTTTTATGCCATAGATCTTGATGAAGAAAATCGCTTAGTGAATGTCTTTTGGGCCGATGCGTACAGTAGAGAGTTATACAAAGAGTTTGGCGATGTGGTCACCTTTGATACCACTTACCTTGTTAACAAATTTGATATGCCTTTCGCACCATTTGTAGGGGTCAATCATCATGGACAATCGATTTTGTTTGGATGTGGTTTGGTTACATGGGAGGACACGGCTTCATTTGTATGGTTGTTCGAGACTTGGCTTTCTTGCATGTCCGATTCCTATCCTAATGCCATCATCACAGACCAATGTAGGGCCATGCAAAATGCAATAAGTCAAGTCTTTCCAAATACGCGACATCGTTGGTGTTTGTGGCATATCATGAAAAAAATTCCTGACAAGTTCAAGAATTACAACGAGTATAAAGCGATTAAAACTTCCCTCAAGAGTGCTGTATATGATTCCTTGCATCCAAAGGAGTTTGAACAAAATTGGGCCAATCTCATCAAACAATTTTGTCTACAGGACAATGAGTGGTTAGCTGGAATGTTTCAGGAGAGGCATCGGTGGGTACCGGCATTTGTTAAGGATACCTTTTGGGCAGGGATGTCAACAACCCAGCGAAGTGAGAGCATGAATGCCTTCTTTGACGGGTACGTCCATTCCAATACTAGCTTGAAGGAATTTGTGGAGCAATATGAGAATGCTTTACGTAAGAAGGTGCGAAAAGAACATGAGGCTGACGCCCATTCTATGAACTTTCAAATTCAAAATGTGTCCCCTTATGACTTTGAGGACCAATTTCGGAAAGCATACACACTTGCGAAATGCAACCAATTCCGAGAGCAAGTAGCCCAAACGATTGGGTGCAGTTTGACTATTGGACCGGTAGTGAATGGTATTTCAAGGTTTTACATTGACCAAGACATCAAAGTTGGAAAGAAAAAAAATATATTTAAAACTTTTACTTTTCTTGTTCATTTTAATGAGGAGTCAAGAGAAACTAATTGCAGTTGTCGGTTGTTTGAGAGTAAGGGAATGGTGTGTGCGCATATGATATTGGTTTGGTCAAAAAAGAAGCTTCAGGTGGTGCCCGAGAAATACATTCTACGACGATGGATGAAAAACTTGGCAAGGAGTCACACAAAAATTAAGGTGGGTTATGTTAATTGGGAATGCAAGCCCGAAAATGTTCGCTATGACTATTTGAAGAAGTTATTCAATGAGGTTGCCGGTGTCGCCATGTATTCCATTGCCAAGACTGATAGGATGGCGGCTAGGTTGCAAGAAATTAAAGAGGAGTGTAGACGATGAGGAATGCGTAGGCAATATGCCTAAGGTTGGGCATGTACAAATTGATTCACAAAGTTTCCAAGAGAAATCAATTACCGTGGGTGATCCAAAAAAAGGTCCTCGGAGAGGGCGACCGCCGAATAAGAGGATGCAACCAATGAGTGAGCAAATTATGAGGAAGAAATTAAACAAAAGTGCCCCGCCAATGCAAATAGTACCCCGGTATGCATTCATTTCAATGTTTATGTATTCATAGTTATGTTGATTGGTTTGTAATGTGGAAGTCAACACTTATGCTATGGGATTTGATGACATTATCACGCAGGAGAGTGGAACAATTAATGTAAGTATGACTTCGTTTGTAATAATTCAAGTTTTTCAAAATTTGGAATTTTTATTCATGTTACTATAACTTCAATTGTTTTATGATTTCAGCCATCTCAGGGAAGTGTAGGATATCTTGGTGCGTGGAGCTATGACCTTAACGAATCTTTATTCGATTTTGGAGATGATTATAGTAAGCTTAGCTCTAAGTTTGACTAGGACTCTCTCTCTCTCTCTCTCTGTTCAAATTTGACTTAGTCTTGTTCTTTTTTTTTTTTCCTTCTTTTGTTCATGTTGACAACTTCAGGGAGGTAATGAAGCTTTGGAGAAGTTACTGATGCAGCTATTTGATGACTTGTACTACCTTTGAATTTTTTGATGACCACATAGTATGTGTTGAAATTGCAGTTTTTAGTTCACGTAATTGCAGTTTCATGGGTTGGTTTGCTTCATTGAACAAGCTTTGTTGGTGCTCTAATACAGTTTTGTGACTATGAAATTGCAATTTTTTGGTGCCTCACTCCCGTGCTTTGCTTCGCGTCCCATGTCCTTTAATGGATTCTTCCTTGTTAGCATCAAAGGCTTGTCGTTCATATGCTTGGCACTGGTTCTTTTGTTGGTACTATTGAGAGGCGAGGAGCTTTGGTTGCGGTGGAGTTGGAGCTTTTTGATTCACTTGTGTATATTATGTTACTTGTGGAGGAAAACCTTACTATATTATGAATTTGTGACTTCTTTTATATCAGAAATGCAATTTATTGTACATGTAATTGCAAATTTTTTTGCTTGGAATGCAGCTTCCATTCCAATGTATTTGTCCCATGCTTTAGTTCATTCCACAAGCTTAATTCATATCCATATCGTGTTGTGTTCTATTTAGTCCGTATCCATGTGGGGTTGTGTCTGTATCCGTGTCGTGTCATATCCAAAGAGTTTGGGGATGTGTGAAAAATATGCAAAATGTGGGGTTGTGTCCGTATCTGTGTCGTGTTGTATCCTTAAAATGTGTGAAAAATGTGGGGTTGTGTCCGTATCTGTGTCGTGTCGTATCCTTAATCAAGATCTATATCGTGTTGTGTTGTGTTCCATTTAGTCCGTATCCATGTCAACTAGGAAATTCTTTGTTCATGCAAATTCATGCAACTTCTACACAAAAGCAAGGTATTTTCTAGAAAATTTGACAAAATTTCCCTCATTTTCAGTCTAGCCCGACGTCACAGCGTCTCAATCAACAACCAAAAACAAAAAACAGAGCAAACAATAGTTCGATATGTAATTCAAATGCAATGAATCTAAGTTCTGTCCACAAGCAAAATGAAATTGATTATTGAATTCAATACATGATGTTTGATCGACATGAATACAAAAGCTTTATGTACATATACTCTAAGCTATTACAACCACCATTTTGGCCAACATGAATACGTAATGTTTTACAAAGGAGGCATAAGCCGAACATCATCATCATCTCTAAGCTCAATTTACAAGCAAACTGAAAAAGAACAATCCTAAGTGTCACTAGCCGAACATCGACCATAAACCTCTACAGCTGTAGCACCAATTGAAGAACCAAAACCAGCACCGAGAAACCAGCAGCTACAAATAGAGTATTTAGGCAGCAACTTCCACAAGGACACTTTAGCCTTGATCAACTTCCCCATCCCAATAGAACCCTTTGAATACCAACAGCTTACCACACCTTATAATCTGCTAGCTTAAACTGTCCATTGTGTTTATCTTCAGGGTTGATTCCAGCACCTTGACATTATGGACACAGTAGAGTACCTGATAATTGGGTAAAGAACAAGAAACTTAGATTGTCCACATGAGCTTATGTTCGTTGAGAAGTAAATCATTAAAACAAGCAATTGAATAAGGGCCATGGAACATCTCTAACCACAATCTAAGTGAATCAGATTTGGGGATTTTCAAAAAATTAAAGGGAAAATTATTTTTGACTTTCCTCACCCAACCTCAAACATGTTTCTGGAAAAGAGAACAAGAAAAGATGTCCAAATTCAAAAGGATGAGCATAATTAGTCTTCATTCCAGTTTTCTTGCCGAAGCGAGAAGAAGTAACAAATTAATCACCTAGCAACGGCGAGAGGAAACCACTAACATAGGATTACATGAGCTTCTAGTCTTATCCGACATGCCAATTCGACGAAAGTATAAGCTGAAGCATATAGGCTTAACCAAGAGAGATGCAATTACAATTACTGCGTATCTTGCTGGCCAATGGTAGTCTCAGTCAACATAACTAGGACTTGCTCACGCTAACCTCAAAATCATTAAATCACGAAGACAAAAAAAAAAAAAAATTAAAGGTTGTGTAAACAAAAATGAAAGGTTGTGTAAACAAAAATGAAAGGTTACGAACATTTGAGGGGTTTTTTCTTGGGGGCACAACGAGTGGAACTACGGCCGTCGCTGGGAAAACGCAAAGTGGTAACTCCATTTGTAAGCTTTGTATGTATATTACTCCTATTTTTATTGGATTCTTAGTCACTGGATTACTCTGTTAAAAACCACCGCTTTAAGGATAAATGTAATATACATGGCAACAGAGGAAGTAATCATATGAAATGCTAACAAGTAACAAGTACCAAGGATAAATGTAAACAAAATTGAAAGGTTGTGTATCTTACCCAAACCTTGGAGACCCAGCATTGAGATTCCGATGAAGTATCCGCCTGCTCCCCCGAATCGCCCAACCCACTCAGCTCGCTCAAACCCAAATTACCCATTTTCTTTTCACTCTTATCATCCTTCTCGCTCTCCTCATTCTCTTCCCTTTTCTCCACATAAATCTTACCCTGAGGCACCCTCTTGAAGTAATTCCCATAAATGTACTCAGGGGTGTACCCGTTCACCTCGTCGAACAACATGATGTGGCCGTGCCACTCCCAGACCCGGTAATCCGAATTGCTGTCGCGATGGAACCCAACGCATACGTGGTGGTCCCCAATGGCAACGGCCTGGCCGGAGTTGGGTTTAAGGGTTTCGACGTTGCCGGTGAGGATGGTCTTGATGAGGTCCTTTTCGAGCTAGGATTCTTCTTTGGTGAGTTGGGTTTTGGTGTTGGAGTTGTGGGTTTCGTCGGAGTCGGAGTCGGAGAGGGAGAGGTGGTGGTGGCGTTGAGGAGTGGGGAGGGAGAGGGGGAGTGGAGGTGGGTTGGTGGTGGGCCAATTTGGAGGCGGCCCATTCGGGATTGGAGGAGGAGGTGGTCGTAGTGAGACAGAGAGAGAGGGGGTCGAAGGTTTCAGTTTGCAAAATCTCAAACAAAATTTAGATTTAGCCCTAAAATTTGAATTTTGAAATTTCAAAGAGAGAAAAAAACTGAAGGGCAGGCTTCAAAGGGAGGAGTGGGACCCACTGTGCTTTCCACGTACTTCCTTGTTGTCGTCCTTGCACCCTTCCTTGCTAATAGCAAAATTGGCTCAGATAATCCATTCAATATCCCTTGTTGGTTTTAATTCTTTCTTACAGTTAAAGAGTCTGACTAACAATCTCACTATACGCATTTTTCAAATTTAGGTTTCTGACGATAGCTGAGAAAATATGAAATTCTCATTTTCCATCCACCCTAATCCTTCACTCTAGTGAAATTCCCATTTCCATGTTTTTCTACGATCCGGTATTTAGATTTCCGTAATATATATGCCTACCTCGATTAAATTCTGAAACTTTGAATCTAATGAATTGGGATTCCTCCAAAGACCTCAAGAATCTTTACTGACCATGAGAGTCCAGCGTGTAGTCTCAAAATATGCATGTTCAAGTTTGGTTCATGCATGCAAGTGGAGTGGACTGCAGTTGGCGCCTCTCTTGTACTCCCATGCACATGGGCAGAGTTCTATTCCTTTAAGCACCCAGCCCCCTCCCCAAATCCCCTCAGGATAGAATAGATTATAGGATTAATGAATGAAAAAAAACAAAAAACAAAGTTCGGTTCATGAAGAAATATCCATTCAAAAGGGAATTGTCATTTGCCGAACTCAGGAAAATAGAATTAATTAATGGTCACTCTCGCAGAGGTCACGCATTTCACAAGCTACAAGGTCGTTGAATGTCTCATACTAGTAAATTATCCATGCCTATGGCACTACTAATGATGATCCAATCACATAAATACCAGGTTGCAATGATAGGAACCAAATTCAATTATATTCCAAACCATCAAGTTCAAACTTATACCATTGCGCCTTCATGAGATTCAAGTTCAAACATGACATTAAAAATACTAAGTAATAGAGTTCAACTCATACTCAAATGCACCGAAAAAGAGGGCTCCACATATGTCGTATTTTGCAAATTAAAGAACATTTGATTTCCCATCTTCAAAAAACTTTTGTCTTCATCAATCTTCAACTATATTGAAATTTTCTTTTCAATCACCCTCTTAGAAGTTTTTATATGATCAGCACGTACAAATTAAACTACAAAGTGAAGAATTAGGAACATGAAGAATTACATAAAAACATTCACATATTACAAAAGTAATAAATTGGTAAATATTATATCACCACATATGTTTTACGTGCTTCTAATTACCATCTGAAAACATGCCCATTGTATGCATAAAATGAGTATCTGAACCTCTTCTTCGAGCTATGTATGACTTCTAATATTCCTTTCAAAGAACAAATCAATTGGTGATACAAAACGAAAATGTTGAATTATTTAAGAAATAGAATATTCGGTTATTATTATTTTGATTGCAAATTCTCCTAGAAGATTCCAATGTCGGCATTGTCTGTTTTGGCATGTTTCTTTTTTTCTCCAGAAGTCAAATTTTGGAATATCTTAAATCGTTGAATTTTTGTAATTTTTTAGTCGATTGGATATTCACCGAGATTCAGCTTTATCTTTTGCTGATTCCTTTTTTTTTTTTTTTGGGTCTTTTTCTACTGTAAAGGGAGTTATGGGGTGGCATTAGGATTCAGTTCTCGATTATTGAGAAATATAAAAGTCTGGGAGAAGATCCTAGCTCTTTGTTCTCAAGAGTCGGAGGCGCCGGCACCGCCGGCTGCCCTTAATTAGATTGTCCACCTACCTTAAAAAATGGGAGCCAATGGCATGATATCCTTATCCCCCAAACAAGTAAAGTTCAAAACAAAACACCAAAAATAGACAAACCTTGGCTACTTAGTATTTACAGTTTATTTTCCACGTCTTATTTCAGAAGACGTGTATGATTTACAGTGTAATTGTAGGTCCAGAAAAAAGCGAGAATGCACCGTTAATATTTCTGGAATATTTTTTTTTAAAATTGTTCCTATAAAAGTGTCTAAACTAGTAAAACGTGCATAAACCTAAATCATAACGTACCCTATGAAAGTGCCCAAATGATAACGGGTTTGAGGGTTGGGATTGGAGTAATAATCCCATGGGACTATTAATACTCCGTTTGGTAACAAAAAAAGGTTCGGACTATTAGTCCGATCGGATTAATAGAGGGGGTATTAGGGGGTATTGCTAATACCCCGTGGGACTTGGTATTGAGAGGTATTAATAATCCAATCCCAACTCATTCACATTACCAATCCCTTCTCTTTACCAATTTCTTCTAACAATCCAATCCCATCATCTAAGAGCATCCGCATTGTAATAATCAAATGGATGTGAATAAGCAAACTTAACAATAATGTTCAAAAAACACCTCACATTGTAATAAGCAAAGTTACAAGTCTTTTAACAAATAATCAAATTCCACCTATTCCATAACCAAACTTAACAACTTTTACCAATAACCAAAACTCAATAACCAAACCCAATAAGGAAACTCGAAACTCAATAACTCAAAAACACCTCTCATTGGAATCGTCTCATCGAGACGAATAATTTAGTGTGATCGGATGCGTGATTGAAACTCGTTTGCGATTGGACATAGGTGCATTGAGTATTTTGAGATTTTTTTTGGTTAGGGATGCAAAAATAAACAATGTGGAGATAGAGGTTGTTAAGTTTGATTATGAACTAAATGGATAATCAAATGCTGACGTGGCACATTTTGGTTATTGATTTTGATTATTCCCATTGCGGATGCTCTAATCCCATCTCAAACAAACATGATATTAATAATCCCATCATCTAATCACATCTCAAACAAACATACTCATTATCAATCCCTTCTCATTACCAATCCCATCTCCTTACGAATCCAATCCTAATCCCATCTCCTTACGAGTCCCATCCATCTATCTCTGTTATCAAACGAGGCCAAAGACTCCATTTGATAGCAGTGATAGATGGTTGGGATTTGTAAAGAGATGGGATTATGATTGAGATTGGTAATGAGAAGATATTGGTAAGGAGAAGTGATTGGTGATGAGTGTATTTGTTTGAGATGAGATTAGATGATAAGATTATTAATATTATGTTTGTTCCACATGGAATATGATTGGATTGATAGTATACATTTTCGTTTTTGCCCTTCACATGGGATATGATTGGTAAGGAAATGAGATTGGTGAAGGCTATTTTTGTATTTATGCATTGGCAAGGAGTGGACTGGATTGTTAATACCAAGTGGGAGAGGCCTTTCTCAATACACCCTAATGGCTGGCTCCCAAACCCATTGGACTCATAGTCCATACCTTTTTTTGGTTACCAAACAAGTTATTGTGAAACCAATGGGATTGGTAATCCAATCCCAAGGCCTAGTATAGTTATCAAACGGGGCCTAAATCCTATAAAAGTGCTTTAAACCACTAAAACCCTAGCTATAATACGAAAATGCACTCTAAAACTCAATAAAAGTGCACCCTAAAACTCTATGAAAGTGTTTAAATCTTAGGGTGCTACCCTTACCCTAGGGTATCTTACTCTACCCTATAATAGGAAAAACTAATAAAGTATAAAATTGTATTTATTAAAGGGTAAAAAGATAATCTACAAAATGTGAACATCCTTAGAGGTAAATAAATGGTGTGCCTTGATCTAAGGATGGGACCCAGGGGGTCTAGTGGCAGTGACTGTCACGACAAGAATTTTGGAAAATGTAATTATTATATGTAAAAAAAAAAATTATACCCAACTTATATAGTCTCGCCACCATTAGATTTTTTTTAGTATATATATATTTCGCCACTGCTAGGGTAAAATTCTGGTTCCGTCCTTGATCCTTTTAATTTTTGTAATATTTTATAAAAATTAATAAATTCTTTTTGCTTTAAAAAAAAAGATATTACCCAACTTCTCGTTTTTATAAGGCAATTTTTAAAAAAGAAAAGAAAATGCCGATCAAAATTTTTTTCTGAAAAAGAAAAAGTTGATATTCCAGTACTTGCCCATCATGCATCAGGATAGACGGCCTTATATACCCAAAATTTAAGACCAATTTAGGCTTTGATTATAGAGGGTTGGAATGCCAACATAGTTGGGATGTCAGTTTTTCCTCATTATGATGCTTTTATTATCTTTAGATCCTTTTAATCGTTGTAACTTTGTTCAAATGATTAATAAAATCTTTCCTTCGCCTATTAAAAAAAAGGCCATTAAGTAGGGGTACTTCGAATCTAGATGATCGTTATGTTGGTATCGTATCCGTATCTGTATCAGATATCGATACTCCAGATATGTATCCCAAAAGTATCCCTAATATAATTGCAGCACTTGTTGCATAGTGCTAGAGTAAAATTGTTAGGAATAGAGAAAAGTAACGAATTTTTGTAGTCTACTTACTCTATATGTGTGGTTTACAACTTTTAAATTTTAATAATTGACAAACCAAATAAACTTGAAAACAACATAAGAAAAATAGAATGGTTTACCACCATTCTTGTGTTTATACGTAAAATATAATTCTAGAAATTTATGAAAATATGATTTGATCTAACAAACCCTAGCCGTACCCATATCCTATTTTTTAGATTTCCCGTATCATGTATTGTATATATTCTGTCTTTTATATATATATATATATATATATATATATATATATATATATATATATATAAATTTTTGATATTTTATCAAAATTCATGTACATAGAATCTATTTTGACTCATTATAATCTAGGTACGTGCCACCAATTCTAGTGTCCTCTCTCTTTCTTCTTTGACATATTTTATCAAGATTTCTACGTATATGATCTACTTTGACTCATTATAATCTACGTACAACCAATTCCAGAGTCTTCTTTATTTTTTAGTAATATATATTTTTATCAAAATGCATTGCGCATATCCTGCCTCCAGTCCAATTATAGAGAAATTCATCTACATGATTCTACCGGCCCAATTAACGTTGTACTCCGAAAAAGACACTTATTGGAGCCAAACATACCACTAAGGCCCCGTACTCACTTTAAATAAGGGGTTTTTTAGATCTCAACTCTTTTTTTTAGCTTTGATTTTTAAATAGTTCTCTATACATTATTTCTATCCAATATTTTTAAAATAGTCTTGACCTATATTAATTCGGACAAAAATACCATTGGCTATGAGAACTGTCCCTATGAGAAATGTAACTATTTTTTTTTTTTTTGAAAAATCTATGAGAACTAGGCTATGTGAACTAAAAAATACACAGTTTACAGCCTTACTATACAATAAAATATACAATTCACATAGCCTCAATGCACACAGTTCACATAATCTATTACACAGTTTACATAATCGAAAATACACAATTCACATAGTCTCATCACATACTAAAACACACAGTTCACATAGCCCCAAAACACACAATTCACATAGACCCCACACACACAGCTCACATAACCAACCACACAATTCGCATAGCTCCAACATCCTAAAATACCACACAATTCACATAGCTCCAACATCCTAAAATACTACACAACATCACCCACTATAAAATTCACATTTCACATAGCCTCACCACACACTAAAATTCAGAGTTTATATAATACACCTAAAGTGTCAAAATATCTCTTATTAAAGTTTGTTTTAAACGGTGGAGGAGTTTGTGTCTCTTGATGGTATTCGTAAGCTCAAATTGTAGTCTTGTTGAGGTGTAGAGGCCGTCCAACTTTCTGTTGGATGGGCTAGTTCCTGTTTTCTTTCCTTTTGTTTTACTCTTGATGTACCCTTTCGAGTTTATATAAAATTAGCGCATACCCGTGCCTGAAGGCACGGCTCCAAATCGATGGGCAAAAAATTATTCTTGAATATCCCTCTAACCTCTTTAACTCAAAGGCAAAAAATTCAACGTAACATCCTCCTTCACTCATCAATATTATTAAAAATAAAACTGGATCAAAATAGTTCAGTTTTTTTTCCCGAAGAACCACATAGAAGAATTGTGTGTATTCTTATAAAAAGGGTTGTTTCTTTTTCACGTATGATTCCAAAAATGATTGTTTTCTTTTTTTACGGTAGGAAAATCAACTTAAAAGCAAATATAGAATTAAATGTAAGTAAATCAAGTTTATGGAAATCAATTGAAAAAGGAAGGGGTGTATATTTCTTCATCAGGAGAAATGTGTAACTTCTTTCGTTACATGTAGGTGTATATAATAGAAAATATTCATTCAATCTAACAGCTATAACCTTATCAAAATGTACGACCGAACGACTATAGATGCTACTTTGTTTGTATGCCTAAACATTTTTAAAGAAAACTACTCTATTTTATAATATAGACGTTTCGTTTTACCGGGAAAAAAAAATTGTTTTAAACGGCATCTTGACTCCCCAAGTAACATCTGTAATTTCTCTGTTGCCGTGGCAACAAGGAAAAAAAAAGAAAAGGAAAGATGCTACTGGTTCAAGCCCCTTGCAAATTCAACTTCCCCATACACGGCACGTCCACGACCGCCGTTAACGGCGAGATAGACGTCGAGGGACTTTCCGACGGAAACTTGGAATCCTCTTACGATGACGAGAGATACGCTCCCGTCAATTTCTCCAATTCTGTTGATGTCGATTTCGAACATCAGCTATAATGTATAATGGAAGCCACACGAGTGCTGATTTAGAATTCGCGAAAATTGCGATCAAGGAGAGAGAAGATCGCGTCGACGACGAGCTGCCAGAGCCGCCGAAGATGGACGTCACCGGGGAAAACACGGCTCGTGATTTGAATATCGATGGCGACGTTGAACGGATGAGTCGTCCTCATTCGATGCTGCCGAAGCCCGAGGTGCCGCCGGGGTGACGTGCTCTTCGCCGGCGCCACCGCGAAGGAGTGTCCGCCAGGCTGCGGAGTCTTGGGAGCACTTCAGCTCCAGTATTAATTGCTCCAGTCCGGTCCAGTTTGGACCCCGTTGTGGGCCCCTCCCGGGGTTCACAATAATGATCGGAATCGTTCATTTTGTAGAGCTCGTCGAATATGTCATCCACGCCAAAATTAGCTTCACCAAACATCAATAGGTATATGGATGAAACAGAATTGTACATGAAAAAAATGGGCAATTATTAATTTTAACTTAATTTTTGTCATCGCTATTTTCATGTACAAATCTGTTTCATCCATATACCTATTGATGTTCGGTGAACCTAATTTTTGGCGTGGATGACATATTCGACGAGTTCTACAAAATAAACGATTCCGATCATTGTTGTGGACCCGGGAGGGGCCCACAACGGGGTCCAAACTGGACCGGACCGGAGCAGCTGAAGTGCTCCCGGAGTCTTGAGGGGGAGAGAGAGAGTGTGTTCAGTTTTTCTCTTCTTTTTTTTTTTTTTTTTTGTGGATTGCATTTTGGTGGGCAAAAAAGTCATTAACCAATATAACCAAGTCTATCTAGGTTTGGTAACAATATTTAGAGTTGTGATCAAACCGAATCTAAAAAGGAGAATCGGTCTCTAATATTCTATTAAATATAAGCGCTTATTTTTTGAATTAAAGATAATATATTATGAGAAAATGAGATATCACATAAAGTAAAAAATAAATACTTAAAAAAAATAAAAATATCAGCGGAGCGGAACCAAGGCGCGGTGACTTTGCTCTTCTTCGAGCGGTTGAGGTCATGATTCTTTCGTGATTGTCCCGATTCTTCGAGATCTTAGATCATGCAGTCCCTTCTCTGAGACCTGCCTTCCATTCAGAAGGAGAAGCGGCCTAAAGATCGTTATTGCTTTCTTCTTTTTTCTTTGGAAGAAAAACGCACGCTAAAAAAGTCTATAAATGCCATCTCCCCACGGTTCTGCTTCCAACCCTTTTTTCACATTCCCCCGAAAACTTCACCACATGCACCCATACCGCATGGAGTATTCCACCCATTTCTCTTTCTACCTCCTCCTCATATTCTCTCTCCCCCTCCTCACCTTCCTCCTCCTCCGCCTCCACTCTTACCGCCTCCGCCGCCACCTCCGCATCCCTCCGGGCACCCTCGGCCTCCCCTTCCTTGGTGAAACCCTCCAAGTCATGTCCGCCTTCAAATCATCCAACCCGGATACCTTCATCGACGACCGGGTCTCCCGGCTCGGATCGCCGGTCTTCACCAGCCACGTATTCGGTGAGCCGACCGTGTTCTCCGCAGACCATGAGACAAACCGGTTCATACTCATGAACGAAGGGAAGCTGTTCGAGTCGAGCTATCCCGGTTCGGTCTCGAACTTGCTCGGGAGGCACTCGCTCCTGGTGATGAAGGGGGGCCTTCACAAGCGGTTGCATGCGCTTACGACGAGCATGACGAATTCTTCGAGTATTAGAGACCATTTGATGGCTGATATAGAGCGGTTGATCCGGACCAACTTGGAGTCTTGGACTGGACCGGTCATGCTAATGGAGGAAGCCAAAAAGGTCGTAGTAGTACTCCCTCCGTCCCATAAAGAATGACAATTTTTGAAATTCGTGTCATTTTTCATCGCTTATATCTTTTAATCTATAATGTTTTTTATGAGTTTGAAAACTTTTTATAATAGTATTAATCAAGAACTATCAAACAAAATCCATATTGCATATATTTTGAGATCCATAATGAAAAATATAAGGAGTTGAAATTGGCACGGATATCAAAAATTGACATCCAATTTGGGACGAGGGAGTAGTATTTATCAGTGGGAGTCACCTATCTCCTTCCTAAGAGCATCCACAATGTAATAATCAAAATCAAAATGTTGCTAAAGTTAGCAATGTTTGCTCAAAAAAGTGTTCATATTGTAATAACCAAACTTAGCAACCTCTTAGCAATTCATCAAATTTTGGCCTTTGAATAATCAAAACTAGCAACATTTTTGCCAATAATCAAATCTAATGGTCTCCATATTTTCTCAATTAAGTACACTCATCACTACATAAATACCTTTTCTCTCTCTCAACAATGTTTCCAAAAAATTATTTTTAAAAACTTTTTTTTTCAGAAACTTAAAAGAAAACAGTATTTACAAAAAAACTTTTTTTTTCAAAGTGTTTTAACACAAAACTGTTTCTAATAATTTTTTTTATAAAAAATGTTTTTCTAAAACTGTTAACTATTTTCTAAAAATTGCTATTTTTTATTTCAAAAAGAGTATTCAAATTATTGTCAAAAATTTTAGTTTTTAGAATTTTGTAGTTTAAAAAGGTGATGTGGCAAGTTTTGGTTATCCAATTTTGATTATTACATTGTGGACCTCTATATTGCTAACCTTAGCAATGTCTTAAATAAATAACTAAAAGATGATGTGGCAACTTTTGGTTATCTAATTTTGATTATTACGTTGCGGATGCTCTAAGTCCCTAATGATAATGTAGCTTAGGATTAACGTATAAAAAAAAAAAAAAAAACTAGGTGGTGGAGTCAACATATAGAATCAGATGTCAAATGTGGTGGAGACGTAGCCTTGAATGATGATGCTAAAAACCAACTGTCTTCTAACTTTGTTATTTTGTTGGTTTTCTAGCATCATCGATCCCAAATATCTTTCGATCTCCAATTATAAAGAAAGTCTTCACACAGTACTACGTTCTTTAATTATATTAGTATTACATTTTAGAGTTAAAATTCAGTTTGTTAATTATATATGTGGGGGCATATATACAGATGACGTTTGCGTTAACAGTGAAGCAGCTGATGAGTTTGGACCCATGCGAATGGACAGAGAGACTGAGGAAGGAGTACATTCTGGTCATTGAAGGCTTCTTAACCATTCCTTCTCCTCTCTTCTCCACCACCTACCGCCGTGCCGTTCAAGTACTACTACTAGGAGTATTGTTTCTCTTTTCGTACGCATGCATATTTGTAACGCCCCGACTTTTCGGGAGCAAGATAAAATAATTCTTTAAGAAAATTTTGCTAAATAAATAAAATTTTCCAAAATGAGGTTTAAATATTACAATCTTGAGATAGATTTACTGATTCAAAATACATTAACTTCAGAGCTGACTCTAGGCTTGATACGAATCCCAAACACACTCGATCTTCGTTACTGATAATCCTTCCGTGTCGAACTGTATCATCATTGAACCTCTTCCATTGAATCCTGCGCTCTCTAGCAAATTGATCGCCGAAGCAACCGATTTGCCAGGATACGAACGTATCCGTGAGTGATAAATCACCCAGTAGAATAATCCAACCCAACCACCCCTCTTACAAATACAGCTAGCAAGTAAACAGGATAATAATGATGCAAATAAGTAAAACAGAAATTTTTCACGTCAACCAGTTCATTACTATCCATTAGCCTAACGTGTGATCTAAAATCTCCCTACGAGATCTTTCCTCCCCAACCATTAGCTATGCTCGGTCCCATGAGATCACTTCCCTTTGCTGTCGTAGATAACCTAAGTTACAATACTACAACAAGGGGATAGCTTATCATGCCTGAATCACAACTAGGGTTCGCCTATCTTATATACCACATCACAATCATTTCTCAATCATCACTGGACACACGCCAGTCTGTCAATTCACCACTGGACTTTGCCAAGACACCATTTTACCACTGGACTCTTGCCAGGACATCAATTTACCACTGGACTTCGCCAGGACATCAATTTACCACTGGACTCTCGCCAGGACATCAATTTACCACTGGACTTACTTTGCCAGGTTTTATCATCACAAAATATCGCTGGACATCCGCCAGGTTTTATCCACATAAAACGTTACTGGACCACCGCCAGGTTTTATCAACAGAAAACATCTCTGGACTACCGCCAGGTTTTATCCACATAAAACGTCACTGGACCACCGCCAGGTTTTATCAACAGAAAACATTTTTGGACTACCGCCAGGTTTTATCAAAACATCATTGGACTTACTCTGCCAGTTTTAAATCATCACAGACATCACTGGACTATCCGCCAGTTTCAAATCATATCACTGGACTACCCGCCAGTTTCAAATCACAATCCTAGGTCCATCAGGCTGCCCTCAAGGTCCTGCTCAGGCTACCCCCAATACTTGAGGTCCTGTCAGGCTGCCCCTAAGGTCCTGCTTGGCCCTTCTCACAATTCTAGGTCCATCAGGCTGCCCTCAAGGTCCTGCTCAGGCTACCCCCGATCACACGAGGTCCTGTCAGGCCACCCCCGAGGTCCTGCCTGGCCACCCTAGCGACACTGGTTCTTTCAGGCTGCCCTCAAGGTACTCAGTCTACCCCGATCACACGAGGTCCTGTTAGGCCACCCCCGAGGTCCTGCTAAGCCCACGACTTTCATTTGTTTCCTTTTCCCTTAACAATAACAACGTCTGTATACTTTCTCACCACAAATCTTATCATATCTCAGAATCACGCCTGCAGGCAACTTCTAAACAGAAAGAAATTTCACAATTTATCCATTACTTAGCATCGTCTACGTGATTTCTATTTCGCATACCACCCCATGTCCCTAGGGTCCAATCTAACATTCAAATGAAGCATTAACACCATATCATTCTCAATAATAATTAAAAACGAATAACAGACAGGTCAAAACAATTATTAGGCAATGCAATCACATAACTTTTCATGACTGGGCCGTTGCCCTTAATCTCGTATGGTCACAAAGTCATTAAGAATGAAAGAATTAATTAATTAAGATTTAAAAATAATTTTCTAGACTTTTGTTAATTAATTATAAGTAATTAAGTTAATTAAACACTAATTAAATACATTAATTAGGTAAAAATATTAGAATAATTATCGTAACCCAAATAAGAGTCCTAAAGGTCCTCTATAACAAGTTCAAGTCCTAAAAGTTGGGTTTGGATGCTCACGGAATTATTTTAAATAAACAGATTAAGTTAAAAGACAAAATAAGAATAAATAGATAATAAATAATTAAATAATTAAAAATATATTTATATTAACAAAGTATCATCTTAGGACTGTAAGAAGCCTAAATAAAATTATTCGGAATTTTTAACATCTTTTATAATATTTTAAAGTATTTTTATTTAGAAACAATGCGTAAATAATAATAATTAGTCAATGAAATAAATAAAATATTATTTTAATAACATATCATCCTTGAAATGTCAGAAGTCTAAAAAAAATAGTTTAGATGTTAAAATTATTGTTTTTAAGGTCGCAATTATTTTTCGTTTGTATCTTTAATTAAAAATAAAATAAATAGCTAATAACATAAAAAAAATATGAAGTCATCAAGTTATGATCTCTAATATGTTAGGAATCTAGGAAAAATAGTTTGGGGATTTATAGAGTAGTTTATAAGGTCGCAATGATTTTTAGTTTACAAACTTTTACACGATAACGAATAAAAATTTAATAAATAGATAAATAAATAACAAAAATATGAATTTAACAAGGTATGATCTTTGGAGTGTTAGAAACCTAGGAAAAATATTTCGGGGGTTGAAAACTAGGTTCGGGAGGTCGCAAAACACATTCGAAACAAAACAATACAAACCACAAAACTGGGCCGAGGGGAGTTCGCGGCCGCGAACTCTGTTTTCTGGTGCATGCGACTGGGCCGCCCGAAAGTCGCGGCTGTTAGGTCGCGGCTGGAAACGTTTTTTTTTTTTTTTGGTTCGGTTTTGATGCATGGGGCTACGGGGCCTATTGGGTTATGTCTATAAACGTTAAATATACTTAGAGGAGGCTTCGGATCGAATTATAATACCTCGAATCGGATTGAATTTGTTTTCGATCGAAACTTGAACGTTGGAGAAGAAAGCTTCGGATTTGACAATTGGAAGACCTTGGGACTGAATTATAAGATGTTTGGCGATACTCTAGGTTGTAGAAAGGGATTGGAATGATCGGATCGGGTTCCTCTTGGTTCTTGATCGCAAACCTACTTTTCTCTCTCTCTTTTCTCTCTCTAGAACTCCATAGATTTGGAGCTTTGATTTCCTCCGATTATCTCTCTTTTTTGGACTGTTGGGGCGTGATAATTTTCGTGGGGAACCCTAGGGACGATGTAATGAAGTATATATAGAGAATTTTGATGAGATAGAATCAAATCGAGTCCTAATGGAAGTGGGTTTTAGAATGGACGAATTATGCACGGTTTTAGGGTTACAGAGGAGGTAGAGGTCGAGTAGGAGTAGGAGATGGAGAGGTAGAAGGAGTGTGCATGCATGTAGGAAAATAAAAAGAAAATATGCATGCATGTATTTAAATGCTTGCATAATCGTATCTAAAAAATAATAATAATAATAATTGTATTAAGAAATATAATTCTAATAACATAAAAAAAAAATTGGGTCAAAAATTCGAATCGTTACAATATACATGAGGGATGTAACTAGGATTTGTATAAACAGGGGCCGCCCAATATTAAAATATTCAAAAGATGAAATTTTATTAAACAATGAACTGGGGAAGTACAAAGACTAAAGATAAGGATAAAGCGTCATCACAACCGTAAGCAGACACTCCAACTAGGTTGACACAGAAGTCTACGGACATGGAATTTACATATTCAAGTGATTGTTGAATTTTTAAGTTTTCGTTTGAAATTCAAGCACAGAATCTAATTAATAATGTTGTACAACAAAAACATATAGCCACTTGCCATTCTTACTTACCAAAGAGTATATGCATACACATTAGGTTCTGTTTGTTTCGACGGAAGATATTTTATGATTTTAAAAAAAAATAATTTTGGGACAAATAATTTTCGTGTAAAATACTTTTTAGTGTTTGGTACACAAATAAATTTACCATAACAAAATGATCTCTGCCTATACACTTCATTCAAGGTTAATAACTTCTCTAGAGTTTAATATTCAGGAGTGCAGGGGTGAAGAAAGTGAGAGAGAAGGAGGCCAGCGTAAAATGATTTACGGGTAATTTGAAAGAAAAACATTTTCAGTCATATAGGGTAAAATGTTTTATTTTGAAAAATATTTCACACTATTTTTCCCAACCAAATGACAGAAAATGAGTAAAATATTTTACATCGAAACAAACGGACCAAAGAAGTCATTAATTATTTTCCACTATATCTTAAGCCATGTATTTTTAGATATGTGATACTATTATACATGATGACAAGTACTCTCTTTGTCCAATTTGTTTGTCCACTTTTTGACTTATACATGTCCTAAATTGACTGTCCAATTTCAAAATCAATGGATGAGATTATGAAAATTTTCAAATCAATAGATTAGATTTAGTTTCCTTAATAACTTGGAAATTCGAGATTGGACAAACAAATCGGAATAGAGAGAGTAATAAAGAAGCACTATGGGCATTGATGAAAAGTGCATAAATCCATACACAATTGTGTCCATGTGGTCCCTAATACTATAGTGTGGAACTGGTGTGCATCTGTGTTCATATCGCTGTATTTTTTCTTGTGTTCGTACTAATGCTGAAACATATATAGTTGTCTATATTATGATCAGAGCCGGCCTTTATTTTTCTGTGGTTTAAAGCAAAAATTATAGAGGCGCCCTTTTTGTGGGACTATTATAAGAATTTTAGTTCAAGATCGGCTTTGATTGTGATTACCCGCCATTTGTGAATTTTGTTTTGATGATTTGGAAGGCTAGAGGCAAAGTGGCGGAGGCGCTGCGCATGGTGGTGAGGGAGAGGAGGAGGAGAGAGAATGAGAGAGGAGAGAGGAAGAAGAAGGACATGTTGGGAGCTTTGTTGGACGAGGAGGGCAGCGGCGATGGACTCTCGGAGGAGGAGATTGTGGATTTCTTGGTGTCTATTCTGGTTGCTGGCTATGACACCACCTCCACTATCATGACTCTCGCTGTAAAGTTCCTCACGGAGACACCGCTCGCTTTGGCCCAGCTCAAGGTACCTAGAATTTTCTTTACTTATTGGCTCGCTTTGACAACGTATTGCGTTGACAATAAGTAAAGAAAATTAATAACGAAAAAAAACATACTCCACTGCATTTTTTATAGAGAAAAGTCCACTTTCACCCCCTGTGGTTATCGCCATGTGCGGATACACCCCCTGTGGTTTAAAAGTGTGCACATAACCCCCTGTGGTTTTCAAATTGTGCGGATAGACCCCCTGCCGTCATATTTTCCATCCATTTTAACGGAGGTGTATCTCACATACCTCTAGAATGTAATCTGAGTCGTTCATAATGTATTAAATAAAGAATAGAGTATCTCTGTAAAAAATCATCTCGATCAGGCATCAATAACCCAGTGATCTAACTTGTAGTAAATTCAAATTTGAAATTTTAATTTCGTAACAAAATCAATTTGACCATAAGCTTTTCATTTTTTGATTGACTTGAATTTTGGCATAGACGCAGTACTCGTCAAAATTTATAATATCAACGGTTTGGATTCAATTTTTGGTATACGAGATGGTATGGTTAGATTTAAACAAGAACAAGAATCAAGGGACGTGATGGGGGGTATAACGGTCTTTTAATGTTGTTTCCGTTAAAATGGATGGAAAATACGACGGCAGGGGGTCTATCCGCACAATTTGAAAACCACAGGGGGTTATGTGCACACTTTTAAACCACAGGGGGTGTATCCGCACATGGCGATAACCACAGGGGGTGAAAGTGGACTTTCCTCTTTTTTATACATTTCAATACCCTTTTGACACATTCCAAAATGTTTCCGCTTTTAGGAAAAAATCCAAACTCAAATGTGTTTTGTAACCCGATCGACGATTAATGATGGCTATGATATTGGGAAAAACAACAAACCAAACGTATGCGACAAATGATCAATGAAGAAACCAAATAACAAATAAAATTAATGAATAAAAGAGACCAAGATAAACGTAGTTCGTTGTAAACCTACTCTACGGCAAGCAAACAAGAGACATGCATGGTGGCTAGCTCCATTCTCTCTAAATTTTTGGTCTGGTATTTTTTATTTACAATAATTTCTTGTTTATTTTGGTATTTTTTGTCCTGTGCGATATTTTTTTTTCTTTTGGTCCTACTTTTTTACTTTCTATAATCTTCTCATCGACAAGAATGCTTAATCCAAAAAATATAACGTGAATCTAACAAAATTTCAAAAAAGTTGGAAAAATAAAAATATCTAAACAAAAACCCCAAAAATTACCGGGAGAGTGGTGTGGTTCATAAAAAGGAATTAATTGAATCTTCTACATTATTTCGAGAATAGACCGTATGGTAGTCGTGGTGGTATTTGTGGGCTCTTTCCTGTCTCATCCTTTTTTGTGTTTAGTATTTTTTTGAAGGATTTTTTTTTTGTCATAAATAAATTTATTTTACTTTTCAAAACGGACAAAAATAAATAACAATATGTAACTCAGACAAAATTAGCCTAGATTTCTGTAGTCTTTCTAATCGGTAGCCAAATTCGTAGATATATGGGTGCCAAAATTTGGAATCCTCTACTGATTGAAATTATTGTGAGATGGGGATCGATGCAGGAAGAGCAAGATGAAATTAGGTCAAGAAAAGGTAAATCAGAGGCTCTGCAATGGAACGATTACAAGTCAATGTCATTCACCGAATGCGTAAGTGACTATCCACCACCTTATTTAGTTGACGATTATTTTTTTTTTTTTGATCGGCAAAATAAATTTTATTAAGGGGAAAGGGAATGAGGGATCCAACCAAAAGTTGGAAATACACCTAAAGGGCAAAGCCCAAAACACCTAAGGCCTAAAAGCCCAAATACAACAGTACAGATCACACCCAAAGGTCTACACACTCAGAATAATACAAGTTAAGCACACACACAGCCACCACCAAGAAGCCCAAAACCCAAAAGCCTAACGACTGAACCATCTTCCACCCGCAGCCACCCAATCTGCCACCGCCGCCATCAACAATCAGATTACCACCACCACCACATCAGACAAAACCTCCAGAAGAAAACAACCCACGCCACCACTGGCCACCGCCGGAGGAACATCCAATACACCGAAACAATCCAGATCTGATGTGGGGCTTCGACCAAACCGTTAGGCGATTACCAAGCCGCCCAGCAGCGGAGCTCGGCGGGAAGCCGCACCGGTCAAACCCAGAAACAGACGACTGCCTCACCGTTAGGCAGAAAATCGGTACCCCAAGAGGAACTAAAGACCGACCGGCAAGTCGACCGTTGAGTAAGGCCGAGAGATGGAGGCGACAAGATACACATGGCTAAGAGTAGAAACGAACAGCCCTCAAGCAAAAGGCGGCAGAAAACAAAGAATGGAAGGAAGAGAGACAGAGTAACCGAGATTGACTTACCAACGCCGCCCTCGTCGCCGTCCGGGGACCCAAAAGCTTGACCGACGCAGACCCTACGTAGCACGTCCATCCCGAATGATAGTCGCCGGACAGCCGCCCAAAAAAGCGACCTCGAGATGGCAGGGCGTCCAGATCCCTTACACCAGTCAGCTCCACCCGCAAACAAATGCCGCCGTCCAACCGCTTATTTTGCCAATCGTTTTTGAGTATAAGAAAGAAAGAGAAGAACAGATCTAAGAAAACCCTATCTACACCACCACCTCCGCCGCAACACCGCCCATCGCCTCCTCCCAACACCGACAGGGCCAACCCACCACACCGCCGCCCACAAGAGGAAAACGAGAGGGGGTCTCGATCAGGAGAGAGAGGAGAGAGAGATAGCAGGGGAGAGAGGCGGAAAAGGAGCCCGGGAGGAGGAGGGGGGGAGGCGCCCCCCCGGCGGCGGCGGAGCCAAATGAGATGCCCTAGAAGAGGATAAGTTTAGAGAGAGAGAGAGAGAGAGCCGACTTTTACTAGTTGACGATTATTATTGGTTCACCTTTAAACAAAGAATTGCAGTTGTATACAGAGCTGTGTCTTAAAGATGTGTTTTCCTAGACTTCATGATATTAGATTCCTAATTGACGCGTAACTTTTTTCCCCCATTGGAAGCTTTTAAATGTCCATGTTTTGCAGGTTGTTAACGAAACCCTAAGAGTAGCTAACATAAGTAGCGGAATATTTAGGCGAGCGATGACCGATGTGGATGTAAAAGGCAAGTATAATAATCATGCAAGTGATCCATACCGTATGCTCTTTTGCTTTAGATTTAATTTTAATTTCTAAAATTAATTAGATTGAGAAATCTTTTTTCTACTCCATAAATTTATCTTTAAATTTTTTTACACCATCATCATTCATTGTTTTTTTTTGTACGTAGTGATGATTTTTGTTCAACTTGTTTTTACTTTTCGTTATATGTAGCATACCTTTATCTAAAAAGTAAAAAATAAATAAAAAATAATAAGTACCTCTCAAAAAATTCCTTAACAACAAAGAAGTAATTCAAAAAAGTACAAAGGTAAAAAAGTAAAGTCAAAGCTAACTATTTATCCGTCTTCAGTGTTTTTTATAATTTCGATAACAACAATTTTCCTTTTCTTCGGCAAAAGAGAATATTTATAAATAACTCGATAAGAATACATCGAGATTCGAGGGATCGGAGATACATAACAATGCAATCAACTCAACCCAACAGCTAGATATTTGAGAAATTTGACATATGTTTTCCACCAACGATTAGCAGGTTACACAATTCCAAAAGGATGGATTGTTTTCGCTTCTTCCGGGGCAGTGCATCTGAATCGTGATCACTTCAAGGATGCTCGCACTTTCAATCCATGGAGGTGGCAGGTACTCTCTCTCTCTCTGGTTTTTTGTTCACTTATTAATTTGTAAACATCATACTAAGTTTCAGACTCAAGTACTAAACGGAAACTAAATAAACAGGCTGATTCGAGAACAGAAAACTCTATAAATCTCTTTAATCCGTTTGGAGGCGGACAACGATACTGCCCCGGTGCAGAGCTTGCTAGAGTTACGCTCTCAGTGTTCCTTCACCACCTTGTCACTCAGTTCAGGTACACAGCATCGAGGCGACTGTATCATTAATATGTTATCCATCTTTCCAAAAGAAAACACGTCTGTCGTCTGTTTTTTTTGTTTTGTTTTTGGGGAGTTCGTTGTTAGAATTTTCATCGTTACAAGCCCTAATTTTTTGCTCCAATCCATAGCATGTGAATAAACCTTAATCTGCTACGTACCTGAAGAGCTTGAAGAAGCCATAAGTGAAATCTTGGAGTGCTTAAGTGAATCTGATCTTGAGACGGCCGAAGAAGAGTGAAACCCACATGTACAGTGCGTACCAATTTTTCTCCAGAGAGGAGTAGCTACTCCCTTCCCTCTTTTCTCAACAGCCATGTGTCTCAATAGGCTAGACACACAAATATATATGAGCGTAAAAACTTTATGTCCATATTAAAATCAATTGACAATGAGTGGGGAGATCCTAAATATTATTAAATGATCACTCATTCCACTCCCAAGCTATGTGAGATTCTATGTTCTTAACATCCCCCTCACGTACAGTTGCTTTTGAGGTCTGTCACGTGTGGTCACTTTTGGATCCTATCATCGTCTAGCCTTTTTGCTGGTCTGTCATCGTGAGGTGTGGATTGTAAATTTTTAAAATGTGGAGTAGAATGGGCCCCTCTCTGATACCATGTAGAAACTTTATGTCCAACTCAAAACCAATTGACAATGAGTGGAGAGATCTCAAATGTTATTAAGTGATCGATTACCCATTCCACTCCCAAGTTATGTGGGATTCTATTTCCTTAACAGATGGGAGTAGGACCTCCTCTAGTGCTTATAAAATGGCCTAGCCCATTATGTGTCCAAATTAATCATATAACACCGGGCCCGCACTTAACAAAATACATATTAACAAATTAGGTGCATCAAAATAACCCATTACAAAATGGTGATCACTAAACAAATGGGTCTAAACAAAAACTCCGATATATTTGATAGTCGAACTAATCCGGAACCTTTTAACATAAATGAATATGCTAGTCTACAAAATTGGAATAAATCTAACATTCATATCTAGCAATCTAGCCTCGTACTAACCGTAATAAGATGCATTTGATTACAGTTGGGTTCCTGCCGAAGAAGATAAGTTGGTGTTCTGGCCGACGGTGAGGATGCAGAAGGGGTATCCCATCATTGTGCAACGCTTGAATGTACAGAAGTAGGAAGCCAGAAAGGCAGAAACTGTGACGTTTCAAAGATGATATTGCCTACTTCCAATCATAAAAATTCTACCACAATTGTTATTTGTGTATTTTCGTTTATAGCATCTTACAATCTTCTACAACGCTTTTCATTTTAGAATGCAAAATAGTGTCATAAACGTACTCCATAAATAACATTATTTTTTCAAAAAAAAAAATCTTGGTTAGGCTGATGTTTGAATTGTTCAAAACGATGTGGGCAGAAATGAGTTTTTTTTTTTTTTTTTTGGGCTAAGCAAAAAGAGAATTTATTAATCTTTATAAAGGATCACAAAGAATAAAAGGATTAAGGACACACCAACACTACGCCACCCGAAACCTAAAAGAATGGAAGACACCAATTGAACACGGAAAAAATCACATAAACCAACATAAAACAGCCAAAAACCTAAGCAAACCTCGATCAGACTCTACACACAAACCCCATCAACAAACAACCAGAGAGCCAAATAGACACAAAAACAAAACCACCAAAACCTAAAAGGAAGCGCCATCCCCCAACAGAAAAAACCACCAAGACATGAGTTTTTTTAAGGAAAATCTACCAAATTAAAATCCCTTTAATAATTCAAAACGTGGGTAAAGCGACCGTCCGGGTTTATTCGCCCCTTAGGTCGCCAGAAAGAGATCGAGTGTGGGGTTAGGACTTAGGAGAGAAGAACGTAGCAGAAGAAACGTTCTCCTATAGTACTCTATTGAGTCATGCAATAAGATGATAAACATGTATTAGTGGATAGTGTGTGCATATATTTGAGTGAATTAATGATTTTATTTGAGTTGAGCTTAAATTGCCATTAGCATACATATGTATGTTGTAACATCCCGATTTAGAAAACGTTAATTAAATATTTTTTCAAACTAACTTAGATTTCATAAATGATTTCATTATTAGTTACTAAAGGACAATTCAACTTAGTCAACCGAAATGACGTAGTTTGAATATGAACCAGTTTTTTTTTTTTTCAAAAGTTTAGGATTTCTATTTGTTGTTCCTAATTTAATATTTTACATATATATTAAATTTGATTGGTCTTTGAAATAAGTTTGTCACCTACTTGTGAGACTAAGGTGTGCTCTTAAGAAGGTTATTCCCCTAGTAAGACTTGTAACGTGGGGTATTAGCTGTAAAACCTCTTATTGACTTAGTCTCCTACTTTTTCTCTAACTAATCAAACCATTATCCTATTAATACTCCTATTATTTCTTGCAAAGTTATAGGAGTGGTTTGTTACAAATAAAAACCAAGTGGTCTTGGACGTTGGATATAAATTTGATGGGAGTAGCGTTTGCAAAATAATACTTTTCTTAATTCCATACTCTGACTTCTCTATATGGCAAAATTTACTCTTCTTTCTCTTTTTCATGCAAACATCTTGTGCTCCACTATGTCTTCTCAGACTACTACTATATGTTCGGCTCGTATTTCATCATAATTTCCGTACATATATTTGCTACTGATTTCATATGGATTTCGAGTGTTGGGAAACTATTGGTTCGTGAGTTCAATTCACTGCACAGAAGAGAACTTGAAGGTCGATGTATCTTAGGGAAGGAGTACCATTCAACCCTGTGCAAGAGGGGGTATATCGTTCCTTAGGAGAGCGCTATCACGTGCCTCGACTACCCCACAGGCTATTCTATTCCTTTATCTATCTATTTATATTTCGTGAATTTGTTGATGAGTATTTAGTTAGAATTACTATTCTACCAGAAAATTCCTATTTCATTTATTTTCTCCAACAATCTAAGGAACGATAATTATTAGGATTTTCTGTAGAATAAGTTTGAACTTGGGTGGTCGTTGAGATTGTTATTTTTTGCAATAAAATGAAGATTGGAAAAAATAGACGATACACACTGTCTAGGGTGCATTAACCGTAGAGATGGAATTGATCAGATCAGATGTTCTATATCTTTGCAATTGATGGGAGGCCATGATATAGTACGATTGTTGCACTTCATCCAGTGTAGTTATGCATAATGAGTAATATGGATGTTTGTGTTACTCTGTGCTTGACACTAGACTTGGCTTTGCAGTTTGCCAAGTCATCTAGACATTGTTCTTGTCTAGTGGAATAAATTTCATATGATTGCAGATTGCGTTGTTGAAGATATTTTTGATATCTTCTATTTGTTCGTAGAGTATTGAGTTATTGCAATAACGGGATGAAAGTCGATGCTCTGTGTTTCTATGATTATTAAGAAAGACAATATTGGCTTCAATTTTAGAATGAAAATGGTAGGTTGCTCTGCTAAGAAATTCACAAAAATGGAGAATATGCCGTAATCGGAGTAGAAAAAGATATTACTGTATCTAGTATAATTAATTACTTTAACCTAATATTGGAAGCATATTTTTAAATCCTATATAGTGGGTGATGTTGTACCAAGATTGTATAGTTACTCATAAATGACAGTCTTCGTTTAAAAAAAAAAATGTACTTGCCTAGTTTGGAGTCGGCACGATATGTTTCTTAATCTTAATTTATTTGTACTTATTTAATTGGAGAGTAAATCGTCTTACCACTTTTTTGTAGTCACTGTAATGACTAGTTCAAAACATGTTAGGCTTGCATTTATGTAAGGCATGAACATATATCTTGTATATATTTCGTCAGTATATCTTCATGTGTACATTGAGATGGTGGTCTTTGCATAAATCCTCTATGGATATTAGAGTCTTAAATGCAAGATAGATTTTGGTGTGTTCATTAGTTTTGGAGTATAAAGCTTTTCCAAAAACAATACAAGTGTTACGTTACGCAATAGGAACTTTGCATAGTACACATTCAGTATTGTTAACGGCGCGCAAATTCCCTTCATGGATATAGAAAAGTCTAATCTGTAACTACAAGCTAGAGAGAGCTTCTTCCCAGTGTTTAGATGTGGCCTTCAAAATTCAAAGCGTAGTTTTTCCTAAATTCATGTTTGCGGCGACTGAATTTCTTCTGCATGCTTTGAGATGTACACATGATAATGAGGATTAGACTTGAAATTTCTGTTCTGTTATTTTGTTTGATGATGTGAATAAGAGGATTAAATACCATAAAATGTGGGGGCAATTTTTTGTTGTCATTAGCATTATTCAGCTTGTTAGCATGGTGTTATGCTACTAGTAGTGAATCTTAACTAAATCCCAACCTGGTAAAGTGTTGTGGTAGTTACACTTTGTGATCTAGAAAGAGAGGAGAAAAGGCTATAGAGCTACATTGTTATGCTAAAGAAATTTGATTTGTCAATTGGGGTACTCAAAATCATTTTTCGATGGATGCTTGTAATTGTGGGGCCAGATATGCACAAACATGCATGATCTTTTCTTATGTCTGGAGAAAAGATGTGTGAAGGTTTTATTTTCTACAAAGTTTAAGAGGAGATGTAAATTTGAAAATGATATTTGAGTATACTAATTTTGTTTTGGAGAATGGTATTTAAATATTTTTCAGGCTGCGAATGTTGGTGAGCTTGATGTGAAGTAATAATGGAGCTCTTTTACACTTCTAAAAATGTGGGGGCCTGATCAGCCTCAAGAGACAAAAAGATTAGCGTGTAGGCTAATTCTTGTTAGTCTTATTAAAGGCTAAGCGCGAAAGCTAGTCTTTGAATCATCGAGGGGAATGAGACTGAAGCCTATAAGTTAGTCACCTCGGCGGACACCTAACCTTTGTGATTGGAGATCCCATGAATTAGGTTCAATAGGTAACAACGAAGCTGAATGGTGACTAGGAGGAGCACTAAAAATATTAGAGGGGAAATCCCTAGTCCTATTCCTATGGTGATAGTGCTCATGTTATGTGACGATAGGAAGAGCTAAGCTCTGAATGTGTCCAAGGTAGGATTTCTACAGGGTGTTGGTCACAAATCACCTTTGGAGGATACACCTATATGAGTGTGGTAGTGGGGTCGCTGTTGTGGGAAATTAGGCTACTCTCTAAAGACACTCATGAAATAAGATACGTGCGCATGACCGTCTATTGCGCCAAACCGTTCCAGAACCATAATGTTTCCCGTACTGTGTGTGTGGTAGGCGTAAGTTTGATTTCAAGGACCTAGTTCAAGACTTTGTTCACTTCGGTTCTTCAAGCTGAAACTTGCTGACACTAAGCGTAGGTTCAAGTCCGGAAGACACCTATGCCCATTGCACAATAAAAACACTCCTGTAAAATTTTAAATTATGTGGGGGATTGTTGTTCCTAATTTAATATTTTACATATATATTAAATTTGATTGGTCTTTGAAATAAGTTTGTCACCTACTTGTGAGACTAAGGTGTGCTCTTAAGAAGGTTATTCCCCTAGTAAGACTTGTAACGTGGGGTATTAGCTGTAAACCCTCTTATTGACTTAGTCTCCTACTTTTTCTCTAACTAGTCAAACCATTATCCTATTAATACTCCTATTATTTCTTGCAAAGTTATAGGAGTGGTTTGTTACAAATAAAAACCAAGTGGTCTTGGACGTTGGATATAAATTTGATGGGAGTAGTGTTTGCAAAATAATACTTTTCTTAATTCCATACTCTGATTTCTCTATATGGTAGAATTTACTCTTCTTCTCTTTTTCATGCAAACATCTTGTGCTCCACTATGTCTTCTCAGACTACTACTATATGTTCGGCTCGTATCTCATCATAATTTCCGTACATATATTTGCTATTGATTTCATATGGATTTCGAGTGTCGGAAAACTATTGGTTCATGAGTTCAATTCACTGCACAGAAGAGAACTTGAAGGTCGATGTATCTTAGGGAAGGAGTACCATTCAACCCTGTCGTGCAAGAGGGGGTATATCGTTCCTTAGGAGAGCGCTATCACGTGCCTCGACTACCCCACAGGCTATTCTATTCCTTTATCTATCTATTTATATTTCGTGAATTTGTTGATGAGTATTTAGTTAGAATTACTATTCTACCAGAAAATTCCTATTTCATATATTTTCTCCAACACTATTGATAACGAAGAACTTATGGATCAGTTCGAAGTAGTAAAATTTAAGTTTTTGAAGTACGATTACAACATAAGTCACTAAAATATTGAAATAAAACAGAGCGTTTATGGATAAGGGATATATCTACGATTTGAAGGACTACTCTTCATGCATGCACATTGATGTTGTCCTGCTGCTCGAACGGCTCCTCAACTCCTTCGTTGATACCTAGCGTAAAATGCAAGGACCAAAATAGCACCATGAGCGAATGACACTCAATAATCAATATATATATATATATATATATATATATATATATATATATATATATATATATATATATATATATATATAAAAGTTCTTACCCATGAAACCCTTACGTTGCACGTCAACAAGCAATAACAAACAGTATAAAAGCACAAGTAATATGTGATACAACAATCTGGTTCTTGTACTAACTAGTACTAGCTTACGTGAATTCTAAGAATCTCAACAGCAAACTACGATCCTCCCAAATTAACCACCACTATGGCACCAAGATTTTACTAATTCCTCAAACACGTGTAACTACCCTTTGCTCTTCATAACAGAAAAAATACAACCATCCCTTGCTTTTCATAATGCGTAACCACCCGGCCCCTTTGCTCGATCTTCAAAACAAAAAAATATAGGGAAATTTATAGAAATGGTCCTTATAGTTTTATCCAAGTCTTATTTTTCTCCTCCAAGTATCAATTGGCAATTGCAACTCTTTTGACCTTCAAATTTGATTTTCGTCCCAGTTGGTCCAATTGGTAACGTTTGTCAGTCAAACTGAACGGACAAAATCAGATTTAGGGCAGACGTCATCAATTGGACCAATTTGGTATGAATTGTATTGTCTAAACTGCCATCAATTTGATTTTTTTTTTTTGGTCCAATTTAGCTGATAGAAATTATCAATTGGACCAATTTGATACGAAAACTAAACTTAAAAATCAAAAGAGTTGTAATTGATTGAAGAACGAAAGTGAAACCCGGATAAAACTATGAGAACTATTTATATAAATTTTCCAAAAATATAACCACCCCTTGCTTTGCATAACCCATAAACTCACAAGGCCCATTTAGGTAACCCCATTTTGAGGGAGAGTTGAGGCATAGCCTGGTAAATCTGGAAATCTAGCTAGGAACGATATGTTATTTTCAATTCTGTTCCTGTTGATCCTATGGCTTCTATACATGATAAGGGAATGCGGAGGCCTATCGTGATTATGTGATTGTTCTGGATTCTCAACGGGTTCTTATGGAAACCCCACAAAACCGTGCACATAAATTCCCAATGGAGAGCTCCGGATCATGGAAATTTCAAGTTTATTAGTGACGCAGCAGTTCTATCAGGTGATAGATATCAAGGCCGAAACAGCGCGCTGCTGTTCTAGGAGATGGTGGCGGGGGGGATCTTTGGTGGATGGATCTGCTGGATCAACTGGCATCTACACACTACTAGTAAATATAACCATTAACTATAGAGAAAACATTCTTTCCGGAGGCGGAGGAAAATGGGGGTTTTCCGCCATTTCTGTGGGCCTCTTTCGTATTTTTTTTTTTTTGTGGTAATTCGAACCATTCATCATATAGGGCCCGCAAAATAATGCATCCTCGCAAAAAATCAACTTGTCCGGACATCGATAAGTATGTCAAAAGTTGAGTTTAAGACGAAAGAATAGACGGCCGTGGACAGTTTAACTTAAAAAACAATTAACAGATCCATGCTGTCCATATTTCCATCTAAAACTCAACTTGTGACACATCTATCGATGTCCGAACAAGCTAATTTTTTGCGTGAATACATTATTTTGCAGGCCCTACAAGATTCACGGTTCGGATTACTCAAAAAATACGTACGGTGGGAGCCCACACTGGGGATGGCGGAAAACCCCCTTGTCCGACGGCGCCGGACAGAATTCATTCTCATAACTATATTATGGGTCTTATATATATATCAGAGGAGTGGACGCATTCTAGTTATAACCTCGAATTTCTTGTTAGAAACAACGGTTTTGTAAAATTTTGAAGCGAAACTAAGAAAAACAGATTGCAAACAGAACAATTAGAAACGTATTGGACCAATTTCAGGGTTTCAGAAATTAGCAATCAAACAGTTACTAAATTTGATCTACGTCTTTAAAGCAAATTCTTTTCCCGCACTGATACAACGATTTTCGGCGTGAAGATGCAGCACTTCCATCTGCCCCAAAAGCGAACCAATAAACTATGTAGAATACTCAAAAACTGTGTGCGTCCTGAGTGCAGATATATACAAGGAAATGTTGCAAATGAATGGGAGGAGAACGGGAAAACTTATAGAGTAATAAGCGCCCAATCCAAAAAGGAATAGTGGCTGTTGTGAACTGAACGGTCACGGGACACGTCAATTCAGAAAGGTACAGGCCTCGAACACAACCATAAGCCGGCGGACCGGTTTGATGAACGGACACACGCAAAAGGGAAATAATACCATTAGAGAGAAAAGAAATTACTTGGAGAAGCCTACAATAAAATCGATTGGGCCAACTCATGTGATTTACTATCATTTATGTGAAAAGTATATATACACTAGGGCCCAAGCCCATTTAATACTTGAGCCGAACCAAACCCGATCCGGTCCAATTCTGGCCGATCATACGTACAAGTGTACAACCTCACTGAGACAAACACAACGATACGTGGGTCCGTCAAAATGAAATGTGACACCCACTCAAAATTCGTGACCTTTCCATAATCATGTATTTGTTTTCTTATGGGATTTTGTTCAGGAGTGGTGCTATAGGTACTGACCAAACCCGTAGGGAAATTGTATCGACGGCTATACCTCAGAGAAAATATACTAGTAAATTTCTGTAATTACATAGGAAATAGACTTTATTTTTTTACTTTTATAACTATATAAACTAAATATCCACATTAGAAGAATGTTATTTGCAGTTCTATATCTGTACGCGACGATTGATACTTTTGAGTTTTGATTGACTCTATAAAGTTTGTTTAACAAGTTGAGGGACCCCTCGATTTTTGTTTTAGAATTTTTGGACGGCTCAAATTGGAGGTCCGATGACCAGAGACGACCCGATACGGCCATCTATACGATTTCCCTACTGGTTTGGTCGGTACCTATATCTTTTTCGTTTGTTCAGAATACAAGTTAGCCTCAAAGTGTGTTCTCATCCAGGACCTCCCCCACATCAGGTAGAGTCACAACTCCCCACATCAGGTAGAGTCACAACTTTATAGTGGAATCCACGTAGGACAATATATATGATATCTAAAGGGCGTTAAATATCACATGACAGTGCTTCAAAAAAACTACATAAAGTTTTTAAATGTTAGGGAACGCATCTAATCATGATCATCATGTGATTCATCCTGGCATTACGTCGTTGTGGGTCCTGCAACAATAAAGCTATGGGTATATATGAGTTTTGTGGGATCCATCTTGGGTCCCACAAAAATTATTCGAATCGTACATTATTTTTAAAATATTTTTTATGGAGCCTGTAAAAATTAGCTTAACCCAATATCGGTAAGGATTTTTTCTAAACTTATGAGGGCAAAACTACTTTTGCCCCTACAAATTCAGGAAAAATTCTTACCGATATCGGATTGAGCTGATTTTTTACAAGGCTCCATAAAAAAAAGTTTTAAAAATAATGGACGGTTTAAATCATCTTTGTGGAATCCAAAGTAGACCCCACGAATTCCATAAGTACATGATATGTATATTTCATATGTACACATAGCAGCACTCATCCTTCAAGCGCGTTTTACAGGTGAGATTATAATTTAGTTTCTAATTTTAGACATTAGATGTCTTCTCAAACAGAAAGTTTGCTTGCACATACAATCTGTGCAAAGATTGTGCACAAATTTTGTTGTGGGGCCCACCACAGGTCCCACACAAATCATTCGAACCGTTCATTAAATGTAAAACATTTTTTTAAGGGTCTCCGTAAAAAATAAGCCGAATCCGATACCTATAGATGCTCGATCCAACCATATAACTTTTCATTATCCGAAAATCTGAATGAAAAGTTAGATGGTTGGATGAAACACCTATAGGTGTCGGTAGGGCTGTCCAAGAAAAACCGAGAACCGTGAAACCGGTCTGGACCGAATCGATCCGTGCTTTTTGGATTTTGTCTGTGGATTAATGGTCCGAACACGGATTTGAAAATTAAAAAACCGTGAGATACGGATTAGGATTGGATTTTTATTTCAAATCCGTGGATTAACCGAATCAAACCGTGAGATATTTAAAAAATTAAAAAAATTAAAAAATATATATATGTGTGTGTGTGTGTAATATTTATAAATAATTATAATTCTACTACTTGTTATGAGTTTTTTTAAACAATTTTAAGTTCATAACAATGACCGAAGGAAATTTGCTCCTTATCTGAAATTTCTTACTTTTACTTCACCTGCCTTCCCCCTCTGATTTATAACTTGTAGTAAGCTACTACCACTGCGTAAATAGAACCTCCTGCTGCTCCGTGGATGTAACAATGGCTGATGAAACCTAGATAGAATTTTGGACTGAATTTTGAACTAGAAATTTGAAATGATTAATACAGTAGTTGAAGTAATTTTGCGTTTTTTAGTGTTTAATGTTTATGGAAGGAAATCCGTAGATAAAACCGGGACCGAACCGTGACTCACGGTTCGAAATCCAAACCGAACCGTGAGACTTTTGGATTAGGATTGGATTATATTTTCTAAAAACCGTGAGATACGGATTAGGATTGGATTCATACAAATCCGATCCGATCCGGACCGTGGACACCCCTAGGTGTCGGATTGAGCTTATTTGTTATGGGGGCCCTTAAAAAAATATTTTACATTTAATGAACAGTTTGGATGATTTGTGTGGGACCCGTGGTGGGCCCCACAAAGAAATATGTACACAATCTGTGCACAAAAATCTGTATGTAGCAGGACTGCTTCTCAAATGAACTTTACTGTGTTAATACTTGAGGAAAGTCCACTTTCACCCCCTGTGGTTATCGCTATGTGCGGATACATCCCCTGTGGTTTAAAAGTGTGCACATAACCCCCTGTGGTTTTCAAATTGTGCGGATAGACCCCCTGCCGTTGTATTTTCCATCCATTTTAACGGAAACAACATTAAAAGACCGTTATACCCCCCATCACGTCCCTTGATTCTTCTTCTTGTTTAAATCTAACCATACCATCCTGTATACCAAAAATTGAATCCAAACCGTTGATATTATAAATTTTGACGAGTATTGCGTCTATGCCAAAATTCAAGTCAATCAAAAAATGAAAAGCTCATGGTCAAATCGATTTTGTTATGAAATTAAAATTTCAAATTTGAATTTACTAAAAATTAGATCACTGGGTTATTGATGCCTGATCGAGATGATTTTTTTATAGAGATACTCTATTCTTTATTTAATACATTATGAACGACTCAGATTACATTCTAGAGGTGTGTGAGATACACCTCCGTTAAAATGGATGGAAAATATGACGGCAGGGGGTCTATCCGCACAATTTGAAAACCACAGGGGGTTATGTGCACACTTTTAAACCACAGGGGGTGTATCCGCACATGACGATAACCACAGGGGGTGAAAGTGGACTTTCCTCTTAATACTTCTTTTTTCACCACATTGTGAACAGTTTTAAGTTCTGTAGGGGGTCTATTCTTGGGACTTTTAATTGGTTCGCACGTCGCCGAACATGAACTTTACTGTGTTATACTTCTTTTCCACCACACAGTGATCCTTTTTTTGGTTTTTGTACATGGTCAATTTGTGAGACTTCAATTGCCCCCTCAAATATTTTGTACTGTAAATTTGGTGTACCTATGTTACGGTGTGTTTTTGGCCATTAGATTATTTGAAACTTTTAAGGGATATATACAAATTTCAAACTTGGTCCATTTAAATGCATAAGAATTGAGTTCATGCATACAGTACTTTTCCAATTACTGGTGATTGCTTTCGGTAAACGCATTGAGAAAGCAGTGAAGGTCTTCTTCTATTCAGCTCGGCCGTGTTCTAAAAGTTTTTCCCGCCTGTTCATAAAGAGGTGGCTTGAGCAAGCCCAATCCCTCTGAACAAACCAAAGTCAAATAGGGAAAAAAAAAAAAATAGTTACCTTTTTCTTTCCTTCCAAATCAGATAGATTATGCCACTTAGCAGAAAGTGGAAAGGGCTTTTTCCGGAACTCCCCATGAGGTTTCATCTGCGCGCATCCGGAGACCACAACTTTTGCGAACCAGAGCACCAAGGGGGGGGCCATTTCAACTGGAAATTGGACCGATATCTTTGTACGATAAATGCATCGATCATTAATTGGAGTCTAATAACTTAATCAAAATGCGTTCTTTGCACATAATGTTTTTTTCGTACCAAAAATTGAAGAAAAGCCCCTTGAAGTAATTGTCATGGTATGATCCGTTTCCTCTATTTCTGCAATTAACTTCATTCAACTTTAATTTCTTCTTCCGCGGGAGTTACGCAACCTGACTCCAAACTCAGACACCCATTAAAAAAGTTACGAGTTTTTAGTTTAAAAGTTATGAAACGCAACAAAGAATATGTTATGAATTCTATTGCTAAAAAATTATGAGCTTTTAGCATAAAAGTTACAAGACGTACCAAAATGTTATGATTCTCAGTAAAAATTGTCGTGAATTATAAAAGTTATGAGACACACCAAAACGCATGTTATGAATTCTATTGCTCTAAAGTTACCATTTTCTATTATAAAAGTTACTAGACGCACTAAAAGGTTACAATTTGTAGGGAAAATGAAGTTGATTAATACATGTAATGATTTTTTAGTATAAAAGTTATAAGATGCTCTAAAATATTATGAATGATCTATTAAGTGACCAGTTCTCCAAGTCATATATTATGAGGTGACACAATATAGACGACACATGCAATATGTGAATATGATACACGCCTTTAAAGGTCGTGTATTGAAGACTTTCCTTTATCAAAAAAGGTCCAAATTAGTATTGGCGATTAGTTTACGAGATTAAGGTTAACGGAAAAGCTCCAATACACCCCCCGTATAACTAAATATATTACGCCTATTTTGGACAAATGTTATGCCTCTATGTGGTAAATGTTATGTCTCTCAATAGTAAAAGGTGCATACGGTATGCACCGTTACGTCTATTTGGCAAAACATTATACGCCAATGTTACGCCTATTAATAAAATATTATGCCTCTCACACTACAACACGAAAGGCCTATTGCGAGGAAATATGGCGAGGAAACTAGATTTCGTCGCTAAAAGTACACAATCTGCGAGGAAATTCAATTTCGTCGCTTTTTCTAGCGAGGAAATAGATTTTCTCGCCAAAAGGTCTTTTCTGGGGAGGAAAAACAGATTTCCTCGCAAAAGGTCGCCAAATGTAACCCTTTTGCAAGGAAATTTGTTTTTCCTCGCTAAATATAACCTTTTGGCGAGGGAAATATTTCGTCACCTTTTTTTAGCACTCATTAAATTTTTTATATGAAGTCATTATTAATTATGTTCATGTATTTGTAATATCATGATGATAAGAGATAATCAACTACATAGTTCAATATCATTGTCAAATTTATTAAAATAAAAAAGTGATAAAACGGGGAACAATAGTTTCCTCGCCAATTGCATTGAATTGATGAAATGAAAAATATGTTTCTCACTAATTATATGAATTCACTTTTCCTCAACTAAAACCAATTATTAACAATGCCAGTTTGTTCAAATTGCAATAAAATTTATTGTTTGAATAAAAACATTTTAAGGACATGCTAAAAAAAGTTCATCCCATAGTTATAAACCCAAAAAAGGATCGGACATAGGAATTATAAGTTTGTGGATGGATGATATGCATTTCATAAAAAGAATGGGAAATATGGATTGCTTTTCCTAGAGATAACTGATTATTTATTCATACAACAAAATTACTGAAAAGCTTAAAAAAAGATAAAGTACTTAATAATTGCAGTGATGTTGTATTAAAAAAATGTCTCAAAATCAGATCGTCACTAATCTATTTTTAAAATATATAAGGTTAACCCCATTTAAAAAGAAACATAACAAATTTTCATTGTGAAATATAGTTGAGTTAAGGTTGTTATGGACGCACATATACGCAGTAAGAACAGATTCACCCACCAAAAAACAATGTTGTATTTGCAAAAATTTAAAGTGCTCAAACAAATTTAGGCACTACAAAAGGTTACTAAACTTGGAGAGAATTAAAATTAAGTATAAAATAAACAAATAAAAAGGTATAAACATTTATTAAAGATATATAAGAAAACATTAAATTATAAAAATAAATTCATTAAAATTGAATAATATTAAAGATTTAAAAAATAAGTTTAAAGAAACACTACAAAAAGACTAAAATTAGAGAGAAAGGTTTAAAGAAACAAATTTAAAGAGGTGAAAATACGTGTGAAAGGTGTATGTCTGTATATATATATATATACACACACCACGGGGCAAGTGAGGGAACCCTTATTTTGTTAAAATGCAGGACTTTCATATCCTGACCAAATTTTGAAAATCCGAACCGTTCAATATGTGCAGAATGTGATTTTAACGGTCATCGCGAGAAATTAGCAGAAAAAATGACCGGGAAAGGCTTCATCTGAACAGTTTTTTCTGAACCGTTCAAAAAAAACTGCTCGGATGAAGCCCTTCCCGGTCATTTTTTTTCTGATTTCTCGCGGGGACCCTTAAAATCACGTTCTGATCACTTTGAGCGGCTCGGATCATCGAAATTCAATCGGAAAGGAAAGTCCAGCATTTTAATAAAATGCGGGATCCCTCACCGGATCCTGATTGTGTGTGTGCGTGTGTGTGTGTGTGTGTGTATATATATATATATATACACACTAGTGTTTGCTAGTGCCTACGGCACTA
Source organism: Rhododendron molle (assembly GCA_025413875.1). Taxonomy (NCBI): domain Eukaryota; kingdom Viridiplantae; phylum Streptophyta; class Magnoliopsida; order Ericales; family Ericaceae; genus Rhododendron; species Rhododendron molle. Next base: position 25,719,322 of record CM046390.1, read on the forward strand.
CGCACCCCGGAAGTGCCGTAGGCTCAGACATTTTTGTAATTTTTTTTTTCAACGCCAAAAGCCGAGTAGTGGGTAAAAAAAACCGATGACATTTTTTTGTAATATATTTGTAAGAGTGTGAGTGTTTTTTTAAGAGAATTGGATAGCACACATCAGCTCTTGGATCAAATGAATCTTATCCTCTTTTTCAACTTGTGTTTGTGTGGTTTACACACCCTTGTGTTTTATTAGAGGACCCCCTCATTTTAACTAAGGCGAAGGTTTGAACCGGAAAGGAAGTTGGTGTGATGGATGGAGAAAATGCCTCCATAGAGGAAGGAGGTCACGGTTTGAGTTTGCGCAGAAGCAAGGAGCTGGAAATTGTATTGTTTTTTAGTTTCAAGAGTTTTAGCGGGGAAAAATTTCTTCGCCGAAACTATAATTGATGACGAAAAAATTCCTCGCCTATTTTGTAAATATGGTACGGTATTAGTTTAGCGAGGAAAAACTATAGCGAGGAAAAAATTCCTCGCCAATTGTGTCAGAATAGGCGAGGAAATATTTAATATCTTTTTCCTCGCAAATACTTTTTGCGACGACGTTTAGGCGAGGAAAACAGGCGAGAAATTTTTTTCCCTCGCAAATTCATTTTGCGAGTAAATCAATTGCTTTGGCGAGGAAACTTAATTCTCGCTATAGGCCTTTCGTGTTGTAGTGTCAATAATAAATATTACGCCTCTCGGAAGTAATCATATGCTAGAGGTGTGCACCGTAACTGTTCCCAAAGCTTAAGGGATAACTTCGTAAATTAGAGACTGATCAACAGCAGTGAAGTCAAAAAAGGGTTTCAATGTTGTATAGTTCCTTTAGGATGAAGGCATTAAATGACAAAGAAGTATAAAAAAAGCTAAAGCGGATTATGTCTAACACGTACTAGTTGAGTAGAGACAAAGAGATTAACCAAACTCCAAACGGTTTCAAAGTAATTTTGCCGACAATGCCAAATAAAATCATCCCTTACCAACACTCAAGTTTTTATTTTTATTTTTATTTTATTTTATATAATCCGATGTCTATGCTAGTTTGTACATACCTCGATTAATTTTGAGCTCCTAAAGTTAACGACTGGACAAACCTCCCATTTGCTCTAACGTTTGAAATATTTGACCTCTGTAAAATTCGATTATGCAACTTTATAAAAGACAAATACTTATTTGCTTTATCTTGCCCATTTAACATACTATGGGTAAGTTCGTAACAATTGATGCATATTTAACGTTATCTTGTAAACCGCTGTTTGCCAATGAGAGGACTACCTATGTTTTCGGTGGATTAATTTTGTTTATCAAATATGCAGACCAAAAAGCACAAAGTAAACGACAATTTTATCGTGTGATCTGAGACAACTTTACGTTATGATATGATTATGTTTCATCCCATTTGCCGGGTTGTTATCCTTTTTTCCTCAATTTTTAGTACTGTATTTATTTAAGGGCCTCTACTAGTAACTAAATCAACCACTCCTTTCACACGTAATTTCAACCGTTCAAAATTATATTTCAACCGTTCAAAATTATAAAGATAGGAGAATTCATGGTTTCGTGCAATTTCAAACGTTCAAAAGTATTTTGGACTATTTGAATTGAAAATAATCTGTTAATGGTAATAGATTATCTATTAACGTTAATAGATTATTTTTTATTAGGATCGTCCAAAACACTTTTGGACAGTCGAGTGAGCGCCGTAAAATTTATTTACGGCTCCTCCGTATATAAAATTTTCTCATAAAGTTAGTTTCTCACAATTTTTGTGGAAAACTAACTTTATGATTTGATAAACAATAAATGAGATAAAAACCAAAATACTGCTGAAAAGCCAAACAGTGCACTAATCGGAAGTTGGCAAGAACAGGAAAAACTTGCATGCAATGATCTACGTGCATGCAAGCTTACCAGCGCGCGTCCTTTCGCTTGTCATAACAGCCTTATGTACGCAATAAAGTTTATGTACACAATTCCAGGCATATAATTACACGCAGAATTAATAGAATTAAAATACACCACATAAAACAGTGTGGGGAATAAAGCAAAGGCCAGAGGCCAAGTTACCCATGCAAAGCCAAACAATGAAAATAGGTTCTAACCTGCACGCGGATCAGGATAGGCGCGTGCCTGTTCTGACCTGACTTTCATTAACTGGTTTTGCATACTAGCTAGGCTATGAGACATGTTCACAAGCCATCCATGGGTATTCCAAAGCAACAACTATGTATATTGGAAGACTACTAGTAGTTTTAATCATGGAAACACTAAATCAGGTTTTAACATGCATCATGGTGACCTATAAAATAATAAAACATGAAAGACTAACACCCTTGTCCCCATGCAGGTCTGCGCGCACAGCCATGGATTGTTGCTCGCATACAGGCGACCGACGCGTGTAGGTTTTACACGATTCTTGTAACCCTGCCAGCTTTAGGGCCAGGTTAGGTATAAATTATCAGGCTTGGCCCTGTCAGCCCCCCTCAGGAATCAAAACAGAAAAACAATGACGTTTATACCTTTGCTTGAGTGTTGAAAAAGGATTTGAATTTGGTGTTTAATGGTTGCAAAGTGGATGTATAGTGGATGTTTGAGTGGTAATAGAGGTGTTTGCTTGAGTTGTATAGACTTAAGAGTTAGGATATGTGTAACCTTTACTTGAATTTTTGTAACCCTTTTAATCGAAGAACCATTAATTATTTATAGGAAGAGCAATGGTGGTGAATATGGAGAAGCAACCAGCCAACAAAGGCTGGTTGGGATACTTGGTGGTGAAGCCTCCCATAAAGGAGAGGTTAAGAGAAAGGGGACACCCTAACTTGTAGGAACACTGTTCGGGTGACGAAATCAAAGACTCTACAGGGAATTAGACCCCTGATGATGATGGTAAAATTCGATTGGCAAAAGGTGATAGGACAAGGGGTTGACCAGCGCGCGCAAGTCTCAAACAGGCGTGCGTGTGTCAAACCTACCACCGCGCTAGTCAACGATCAAAGTTTGACTGTTAACCACCACCTGTCAAGTTGACACGCGCGTGCGGGTACGAAAACCACGCGCGCAGGCCAAATTTACCCACTCATTGATCAACGGTTAAAGATTGACCATTGACCAACACCTATCAAGTTAATCTACGCGCGCAAGTCCCAAACTAGCGCACTCTAGTGGGGTTTATGGTTAGGGTTTAGGGTTTAAAAGGGGTTCCAAACACTCGAAATTCAAATCCCAATCCATCTCAAAACTATTCTCGATCCATTTCATCATTAGGGAAAACAAGATTACGTGCAATTTTTTAACTTAAAAAAATCAACAATAATTACTCTAATTTCCTTCTTTATCCCCTTCCTTCTACATTTTTTTTTCTAATTTCAGCAATTTTATTCCATTGAAACAAGGATATCGACTTATTTTCTTGCACAACTTCCATTCTTATCAAACGGATGTGAAAAAAAAAACTTTTTTCTTTTCTCTCACTTCACTTTCTATCGTTTTTACTTTCAATCTTATTTTTCTCACTAATCAAACGGTCTCCTAAGAGTTAAACATTTTTATTTGATAGTCTCGAACATGTACAACTCTTACTTTACATAATTACGAAATATGAGACAGGTACTCTTATGATAGTAATCGGTAACTCAAAATAGGCCGTTTACTATCTTATTGCTCTTTGTTCTTTTTAAAGTTTTTTGCAAGCTTATTTTTTATTTTTATTTTGTTAACATGATTTTTTATCTAAATTATTTTATGGCAAGTGATAATGTCAAAACCACTTTTGTTCCTGTCAAAACTCATTCATTACATGACTTAATTGCCCTCCACTACACAACTTACTTTACAAAAATGCCTTTTCAAATCCAAAGGATTATTATCGTTCAATATTTTCTCACCCATCCATTAGAAGCTTCAGAGCTTCAACGGAGAGAAGCTGAACGAGGACAGAGCTTCCCTCAACAGATCTATTGCTCCATTCCTTAAACACTCCAGGTAAAGATCTATTTTATACAATACTTGTTCTTTATTTGAGTTCCCCCAAGTTTATTAGTATTCTACTGTTTATTGCAACCTTACATAAACACAATTCTTATTTCAACGGAGTGCTTTTGGTTGGATGAATGAGTTGAGGTAAATTTTTAATTAATTTGTTGTCATGATTTTGATAACTCTATCATATGACGATCTTTTTTTTATTTTCATGTAGTAATAAGTTTTACTTTTAAATATGTGTAACGAAGTTTTTGTATGGAGACTAAAGTAATACTCCCTCTGTCCCTTTTTAAGTGTCCCGCTTCGTAATTCCAACTTATTAAAAATACATCATCATTATACCTTTCACATCAACTTTTTCCTTCACTTTCCCTACTTACCCATCATCATTACACTTTTACTCACTAACTTTTCAAAATGGAATCTACTTTTAGGGGCAAAATGAAAAATTCACCAACTTTTACCCACTAACTTTACAAAATGGACACTTATTAAGGGACAGCCCAAAATGAAATACCGGACTCTAAAAAAGGGACGGAGGGAGTAATACAATCTGAACTGAAATTATTTTTTTCGTAGTTTTGATACTCTATTTCATCACTTCGCTTTTTAATTTTCAGGTAGTGGTGAGGAAGGTATGCGAAAACTAGAGAATGAACAATGGAGTTTTTGTGCGAAGACTGAAGTATTATCATTTGTTAATCGCAACTTTAGAAATTTTTGGAATTGATGTTTTAATTCTTGATGATGATGTGAACATGGCTCTTCTAAAATTAGCTCGTGTTCGTTAGATGGGTTCCTGGTGAATTGATGAAAACATGGATTGGTGAACTTGATGTTTAATTTTCGTTTGCTACTCTTCTGACATTAGCTCTAGTTTTCCACTTAAATTTCATTTTTAATTTGCTTGAAAACGTGGAACTGGGATTTTTAATTTGCTCTAGTTTTCCTCTTGCACTTATGGGATTTTAAGGGGTATTTTGGTAAAATAAGTGGTGAAATAGAGGGTAATTAAGTCATACAATAAATGAGTTTTGACAGGAACAAAAGTGGTTTTGACATTATCATTTCTCTTATTTTATTAACATAATTTTTTTTATCTAAATAGTATTTTCAACCAATTTAAAAGCTATTCTGAAAAAATAAACCCATGTCCATCATGGACTAAAAAAATAAGCTTAAAAAAGTTTCCGAAAAATACACCCAAAAAATAACCTCAACAAAACTAACGCAGCGGTCCAAATCTAATCTTGAGAGAGGTTTCACTTTCCGTATCGCATTATTGATGCCGCACGTGACCAACTGACAAAGCCCATTCGTGCGATGGGGGAAGAGCTGATCACCGCAGCAGAACCAAAATAGACATGGGGAAGGGTACACCTCGCCAGCCACCTACCGCTCTTTTCTCTCTCTCTCTCTCTCTCTCTCTCTCTTACTTCGTACACTCAAACTCAGTAGCGTTGGAATGCACAAGAGTCATATCAGTCTTCGTGTCTCGTGCCTTGACCAAGAGGTTCTTGCATTCGTCATCCAACCCTGTCCAAAAACAATGCTGCAACCCACATATATTCTGTCCACAAATTAAGGGTTATTACGGATTCTACATTAATGATTTGAACCGTTCTTTCATTAAATGTAATGTATTTTTTTAGAAGGTTTAAAAAAATCAGTTTAATTTGATACCTATAGATATTCGATTCAATCATTAAATTTTTTATTCAGATTTTAGGATAAATTAAAATTAGATTATTAAATTGAGAACCTATATCGGATTGAGCTAATATTTTGTTGAGGCCATTGAAAAAATATTTTTCATTTAAGCTCCGTTGGGTTGAACGTAAAATATTTTACAATGGAAAATATATTTCAAGTAAAAAGTTTTACATGAAAATGTTTTTTCCAAAATTATTTTCCTGTGTTTGGTTGAAGTCCAATTTTAGTGTTTCCAAATCTTTAACTCATTGAATTACTTGGCCTATTTTAGTTCAAAACCTTGGAAACAGGAGCAATTCTAGGAGAGAGATGAAAGAATTTTGCCCAGCCTTGATTTGTTAGAGATAGAGTCTTGCTTTTACTATGAGAGAGAGAGAGAGAGAGAGAGAATTCTCATTTGCATGTGTTCACGTGGAAGTGGCACCGTTGGATTGAGACGAAATTCTATCTTCTAACTAATCCGACCAGGTGATCGTGGAGTGGAGTCGGCTATGCGTTGGAAAACAACTTACGGGCTTTTGGACAGTGAATCATTTTACGTCCAAAGAGGAAAAAGATTTTCCCAAAAAAAATTATTTTCAGGACTTTTCAACTACCAAACATCAGAAATCATGTAAATTATTTTTGACAAGAATATTTTACAGGAAAACAAATAGAGTCTTAATCAACGATTCGAATAGTTTATATGAAACCTAAATTAGACTCCATACAATGATTTGTTCACAATCTATTTTTAAAATGTCTATGTCAACTGACTTATTGGTACAAAAATTATTGAGGCCTATTTTGGCTGGCTTAAAAAGTCGTTGTCTAAGACTACTGATCCAAAGAGGTGACCCAGTTGCCAAATTACCATTTTACCCCTCCCAGATTATTGTCGACTGTTTTCGAATCCCAAGTTTAACTTTTTATATTTCGTCCGTTTCAAAATGAGTGACCTTTTAAGAAAACGTGTCATTTTCAATTACTTATATATTTTAATATGAAAGTCAAAAAATATTTAATACGAATCTTGTTTGATAGATTATAATTATTGCTATTAAAAAAAATTTTAAATCACATAAAATTTCATAAATCAAAATATATAAATATTTAAAAATGATACAGAATCCCAAAAAAGTTAACTCTTATGAAACGGGAGGAGTAATAACTTCACAAAATTTATATTTTAATCCAATAAAGGCGATCCTATCACCCGATCACCTTTTTACACCTTCCAGATCATGAGTGACTTTTCTCTCGTTTTTCAAAAACAAAAATCACAAAAATATTTTTTCACCTAATGAAAACGACCCTATTACCTTTTTACAACTCTCGGCCCCTGGTTGACTTTTCTCAGAATTTTACCAAAGCAACATATTATCCCAACCAAGCGACAGATGAGCACCCAATATTGTAAATATTTGGAGCGGTTAGTTTCATTTTATGTTATTTTATCTTGCATTTATTTACCTTTTATAGCGATAGTACACGTAATGTTTGTTTTTGGTATTTTCAGGTAAAATGAGCAAATAAGGCGTATTTTGACGTCATGGATGGCCTAGATACTTCCAAGTATCTGAAGGCCTTGTCGGCCCCTTAAAATCTGTCTCTAAGTATGAAAAAATGACTTTTCGAAAAAGTATCAATTTTCAAGATAAAAAATGGCGGTAATTGATCCTTGAATTTTTCCAAAAGTAACTACAAAGCTACAAAACTGCAAGGTTTCATTTGAAGAGTAAGATCATGTTTTGAGCCATTTTCTCTTGTAAAAAACGTACTGTTTTTCATTTTAGACTAAGGGTTTTGTTAACGTATGCCATAAGGGCATATGTTAGTACTCATTTAATGATGCCAATTATATCAAGAATTCTATTGAAATTCCAAAAGATAATCAATAGGTCAGGCAACGTTTCCTAGGAGAAAAATTAATTTATGGTGAGACCAAATTACCCATTTTACTTTTCCTTCTATGTATGCTATCTCTTCAACTCCTTTTTGTAACGCCCCGATTTTCGAAATTAAAATCGGAGGCATTAAATATTAATTTCATAAAATTTTATTAAATTAACGTTCAAAACTTAAAACAGATAATTCAACATAAAGATTTATTTAGTACAAACCACTGCGAAAATATTAAAAATAGTCTTTATGTAAATAAATAAGTAATAGAGCTATCTTCTAGGTCTGATACGAATCCCAAGCATACTTTGGCTCAGTCTCCATCCCCGGATTCATCCCTGAATAGTACTGCCCTCCTTTAAGGTCCTGAGTCTCCTCCTGAGTTTCTGCAAAATCTGACACGGATGCCAGATAATTCGTGCCTGAGTAAAAGAGTACACCCCGTAGTATAATCCAACCCAACCACCCTCCTTACATTACAGCTAGCAGATAACAATATATGATCAATACGGAAAAGTAAAATAGAAGTAGCACACCTAAACCTAATCATCATTGACCAATAGTCTAACATCAAGAGAACGCTAGTCATGCCTCATTGTAACTAGGGTTTGTCTAACTTAATCACTACATCAAGATCACTACTGGATTCCCGCCAGTTCTATCATCACAAAATTTCACTGGACCACCTGCCAGGTTTTTGCATCAGAAAACATCGTTGGACCACCTCTAGGTTTTATCAACATAAAACATCACTGGACTACCTGCCAGGTTTTATCATCACAAAATATCGCTGGACCTCTGCCAGGTTTTATCGTCACAAAAGACCTCCGCCATGTTTTATCGTCACGAAATATCACTGGACCACCCGCCAGGTTTTATCAACAGAAAACATCTATGGACTACCGCCAGGTTTTATCAACAGAAAATATCGCTGGACTACTGCCAGGTTTTATCAACAGAAAACATCGCTGGACTACCGCCAAGTTTTATCAACAGAAAACATCTCTGGACTACCGTCAGGTTTTATCAACAGAAAACATCGCTGGACTACCGCCAGGTAACGTCACTGGACTACCTGCCAGGTTTTATCTTCACAAAATATCGCTGGACCTCTGTCAGGTTTTATCGTCACAAAATATCGCTGGACCTCCGCCAAGTTTTATATCATCACTGGGCTTACTTTGCCAGTTTCAATTCACATCACACAATCCGCCTGCAGGCATCTACTGACATCTCTTTCTCCCAAATAACCATTGTCTAATAATCTAGACAAAAACCTACTCATAAGTCACCCCATGTCTCTAGGGTCTGATCTAGCACAATAATCAAGAGATGGAGCAATATACAAATAATCACAATGGTAATTGAAATAAACAGTAAACGTAGAAATCACATAACGTTTTATGAATGGGCCGTTGCCCTTAATCTCGTATGACCACAATATCACTAACAAGGTAGGAAATTTTATATAAGACTTTAAAAATAATTTTCTAGGCTTTTATTAATTATTCTTAATTATTTAGATTGGTTAAATACTAATTAAATACGTTAATTAGTTAAAAAATATTAGAATAATTATTGTAACCCTAATAAGAGTCCTAAAGGTCCTCTATAACAAGTTCGAGTGCTAAAAGTTGGGTTTGGAAGTTCGTGGGATTATTTTAAATAAAGAGATTAAGATAATTGACGAAAGAAAGATAATAAATAATTAAATAATTAAAATTTTATTGAGGTTAATAATGTAACATATTTGAACTGTAAAAAGTCTAAAAAAAATTAATCGGGCTTGAATAATATATTTTATTAAGTCAAAAGGTATTTATGATTGAAACCTTGTAAGAAAAATAAATGAATAGCTAATTAAATAAAAAAAATATGAAATTAACAACATATCATCTTTGTAGTGTGAGAAGTCTAGAAAAAATAGTTTGGGTGTTAAAAACGTTGTTTGGAAGGTCGTAAAGATTTTCCATTCGTAACTTTGAATGGAAACAGACAAAGAAATTTAATAAATAGATAACAAAATAAAATAAAAATGATATTAACAAGTTATGATCTTTGAAGTATGAAAAGTCTAGCAAAAATAGTCCGGGGGTCAAAAACGGAGTTCGGGAGGTCAAAAACATCATTCGAACCAAAACTGCCCCTGCCGCAAGGTTTGACTGGGTCAACCTTGCGGCTGACCACTCTGCCGCAAACTCCAGAGGCCCGCAGGTTGCGGCCGCAAACTTCGGCCCAGATTTGTTTTTTTTTCATTTTCTTGCTTATTTTTGATGCATGGGACCCTAAGGGCTATTGGGTTATGCTTAAAAACATTAAATATACTTAGAGGAATGTTCGGATTGAATTATATTACCTCGAATCGGATTAAATTGATTTTCGATCGAAACTTGAACGTTTGGGGAAGACGACTTCGGTTTCGTCGATCGAGGGACCTTAGGCTCGAATTGGATGATGTTTGGAGATGCTTGTGGTCGAGGGAAGTGATTGGAACGATCAATTTGGATTCCGGTTGAGTCGTGGTACAAAACCCACTTTTCTGTCTCTTTCTTTCTCTCTCTAGAACTCCATGGATTGGAGCTTCGTTTCCTACGAATTTCCTCCCTCTTCTGGACTGGTGGGGTGTGGGGAATTGCGTGGTGTGCCCGAGGGTCGGAGTTATGGGGTATTTATAAAAGAATTTCGATGAGGTTGATAAGTTCGTATCCGAAAAGGTTTCTAATTCTTGGGTTTTGAGATGGACAGGATATGGATGAAGATACGATCGGGGAAGAGGTAGAGACTGAGTAGGAGTAGGAGGGATGGAAGAAGTTTGTATGTATGCATGCAATTTTAAAAAAAATAGGATAGGATAATTATATTGGTATATATCTATTAAGGAAAATTATTTTATTAGTACTAATAATACTTTTTAAATGATATTATTAATAATAGAAATTAGGGGTTAATTAGGAAAGGAAAAAAAAAATATGGCCGAAAATCCGGGTTGTTACGCTTTTATTTTTCTATGTCTAAACTCCTGTGGGTTTAAGCCAAAAAAAACACACACCCCTATGGGTACTCCATATCAATCACCAAAATGGTTTTAAAAAAGACAACTATTTATTATTCCATTAAACTCTAAGCAGGAAAAAATGAAGAAAAGAGATAGAGAGGCTGAAGCCTGAAAAATAAATGAAAGTCTCACGTTAGATTAGCTTTTTTGGCTTTTCTTTTTGTTTTGTTTTGTCCTTGTTCAATTTTATTTTATTTTATTTTTTGTGTTTGTTAGTTTTATGCCAAACTTTTATAAATTATTGATTTGTCTCTTACGATTTCTCTCATCGAGACGAATCAATAATTTATAAAAATTTAGCGTAAAACCAACAAACGGAATTTTTTTTAATAAAGACAAAACTCAAGAAGCCCCAAAACCTCCCAAAATAAGGAAAATAAATCCTAGCACTTCTTTTAATAACTAAATACTAATACAGTGCGAAACAAGTTATTGATTTTTTTCGTCAACCAGATTATAAACATTTTGGGCTAATATTATCTTTTTTTAACATTTTTGTATATTTAGTCTTCTTTTACTTTTATATTTTCTCTCATAAATTAGCGAAATAAATTCTCTTGATCAAAAGTTTTTAAAAGAACACGAAAGCCAAAGAATATGTATTAATTCCAAAGAATAGATACATAGGAGTTTATTTTTTCTTAAACTCATAGGCCTAGAAAACTTATAGGAGTTGGAAAGACTATAGCATGGAGGGAAAAGTAAAAAGGGGTAATTTGATCTAACCATAAATAATTTTTTCTCCTAATAAACGTTGCCCAGCCTTTTGATTAACTTTCGGAATTTCAATACAATTCTGGATATAGTTGGCATCATTAAATGAGTACTAACATATGCCCCTAGGGCTTACATTAACAAAACTCTTAGACTAAAAGTGAGAGGTTGACATTTTGATTTAATTGGAATCTTGAAATTCTGGTAATGCCATTGTTTTCAAATGGGTGGTACTTTTTTATTTTCATTAAATAAATTAAAGTAAAAAAAAGAAATGTTTAAAATAGAATCTTTACTTAAGTTTAAAATTAAAGTAAAAAAAAAGGAAAAAGAAATGTTTAAAATGTAATCTTTACTTAAATTTAAGGAATGAAAATAAGATGCTGTGGAAGCTATTGGGAGCTGCCTGCTAAAGCTGAAGGCAGAAGTGGAGATAACAGTGTGATATTGATACGCCGTTAAGGCTGTATCGATACTACTAGTTTACCAGATAAGGCAGCTTTTGTTGTATCGATACGAATTAAGGCCGTATCGATACCAGAGCGTTACAAGGAAATGATCATTTTACCTTAGCAATGTGGTATTGATATATTCCATAATAAGTATCGATACCACGGACTTTCGGCCAGATATTTGCTACTTTTTGGACTTTTCATTTATGGAATACTTACTACTTATAGTATGTTTATAGGATATTTGTTGGGAGAGAAGTGAGTTGTATAAATACTCTTCTCTCCCACTTTATCTCATAATCTACTTTATACTCTAGGTTTGTTTTCTCTCTAGTTTTTCTCTATTGTTGTTCTTAGTTTCAAACTTCAATACTTGTAAGTTTAATTCCTAATTTGTTATTTTCTTGTTTATTAATATAGTAGCTACGGTTGAAATCCTTACTAATATTAAGTTTATTTCCATTTTCTTCAGTTAGACATGTTTTCCTTCTCTAGCATGTTTTTTAGTCTTTTAGCCATGTGTGAGTAATCTTCTTGGCTAAGTCTTGGGCTACTTTTTCCCAAGAACTTAAGAGGTTATTTGGTTCTCAAACCTTTGTGCTTAAAATCTTTTTTTCCGGAATTAAATCAACCTAGTCATTTTGGTCTAAACGGGAGGTGTTAACTCCTTAGTATGTCAATTAGTCAAGCGGTTTTGGCAAGCGGCATATCAAGGGCTCGTGACCACCTACGTGTTAGATACATTAGCAAAAATAAGTTGGTTAGTTCCGTTTAATCGCATCTTTGATAACCATAGTCATTAAAGCCAAATCTTCCAAGCGTGAGCACGCGGTCGTGTCTCTCGATTAAGTTATAATTGAGAACCGATAGCGGCCTTTGTCAAGGGATAGAAAATCCCTATACTTGCCTCTTTTAAGTTCATTAAGCGCATTTCTAGTCGTTTTACTTAGTATTTCCACTGTTTAAAGCAAAACCAAGTTGGCCGTCTTAAACGCCGAAATCCACCATATAAAACCTACAATTCAATTCAATTATATTCGATTCTCTATGGGTATGATCCTGATCTTTCGGAAATTATGTTATCGACGATTTAGCCCTACGCTTGGGGCTTCAAACCTTATTTTTGAAGGCAAGGTCTTTTTTCGGTCTAAGCATTTGGCATCGTTGCTGGGGATTCTTATTATAGCTTATTTTGGAGGATCGACAAACCATTATAAGTACTCCATTTATTTTTCTTTTGTGTCATTTGAACTCAATTTAACGGATACCTCTAACTGAGCGACCAATTCGACTTGAGGTGTAACGAAGTCAGATTGAACATCAATTGCCTTTTATTGCTTTTTAATTATATAACGTGGCGGTGGCATAACCCGACGGAACTGTTTTGAGAAATAAGTGGCGGCATAGCCCCTCTAGCCTGTTTTTAATTTTATTATTGTTGAAAAGAAAAAAAATGGCCCATTTTGCATGTTGCTATGGAGGGTATGCAAACCAATTTGTGTGTTCAGTGTCACTTCCTTTATTTTATGGTTTGGCCTCAAAAAATCTATTTTTGCATATTGATAACCTTGAGGAAGCTTTTGCTAGCGATGATGAAACGCCCCGAAAATTCGGAGACATTAAAAAAAAATTGAAAGGAGATTTCCAATCATATTTTTCTTTTTCCAGGCTTTAAAATGTCCAAGAGCCCGTGTCACCATATTACAATCATATCGAAAGTAATATAAGTCCTTGAATTTGTCAAAATATTACAATTCCCAATAAACCAGAAAGCTCCCAAAATAAAGTTGATTTAAACTAGTCAGAGCAACTAAAGGACAGGATTCAGAGTCGACAATCTCTTCATTGGTCGTCGTCAAATCATTCTTTGCCTACAGCCCTTCTGTTCCGTCTTCAATACCTGGCGTTCAAGTTACCAGGACAACATAGTACCGTGAGCGATGACGCTCAATAGCCAAACCCACCCGAAACCCATAACTTACAAACAAAGGCATGTACAATATAGTTAAATTAAATGGCAATTTAAACAGCAAACGATCAATCTCAATTACTAGCCATCAACTCAGAATTTCGCTTGACATACTTTACAGGTCCTACTCTCACAAATCTAGGTCCATCAGGCTACCCTCAATGTCCTGTTAGGCTACCCTCAATACTTGAGATCCTGTCAGGCTACCCCTGAGGTCCTGCTTGGCCATCCTTGCCACACTGAGTCTTTCAGGCTGCCCTCAAGGTCCTACCAGGCTACCCTCGATAAGACGAGGTTCTGTCAGGCTACCCCGAGGTCCTGCTAAGCCCACAACCTTTCACATTATTCCATTTTTTCCATTAATCCTATTTTCAAATCTGAGGTGATAAATCCATACATCGTAACCAACTCCGGGAACCTATTTGTCCAATCTATCAGTACAAGAACATATCACACAGTCCAACATTTTTACGAAACATGTTAACAGGCTAACAACTATTAATTTCACTATAAAATCAATCATGCGATAAAATTTATCATGTCATAGAATTAATCATGCGATTAAACTAAGATCGTATCGGAACTAATTAACTTGGGGCTTATAATATTCAAGGGTTAGATTTATAAACTAGACAAACTTCATAGGCTAAACTATAATTTATCCAAATCCCATTTCAGATTCCAGTGGCCATTGTTTCATTTCGGGAAAACATGGGATTTCGGTCGGGTTCGATTATTTTCACACTGAAACACTAAATCACCATATAAATGCGATATAAAATCACCAAATAAACATGATATATATTTATGGAGGTGAGTTCCGAACTACCTCTCGTCTGACGAAACAGGGTTCGAAAAGATTTTGGTGGTGGTCAGACTGGCGTGGAGCTGGCCTGGTGGTGACCCGGTAGTGGTGGCTCCAGACTGATTTTCAAGGCTGTGTTTGGAGCTGGAACAAGGCTGAAATGGGGCCGGCTTGCAGCTGGTTTGGGGTGGCTAATTAAGGGAACTGAAACGCAACAGGTTTCGGAGGTGGGAACGGTTGTTTTTGAAGTTGTTTGGCAGTTGGTCCAGTGGTGGAGGAGTTCGGGCTCTCTCTCTCTGCCGTGTGTGTGTTGGTCAGAGAAGAAAAAGAAGAAGGAAGAAAGTCTTACCTGGGAAGAAGAGGAAATGTTGATGGGGTGGTGTATATAAAATGGGTTTGGATAGCATGGGAGGTAATACCTCATGGGCAAAAATGATGTGTCAAATTGGGAAAGAAAAGAGGAGTAAAAGGTGGGATTTGGCTTTCTCCAATCTCAGCCGAAAATTTACAAAATGGGGGGAAGGTTGTCAGCCGAAAATAGGGAAGGAAGGGATGGTAGGTGATAGTGGAGTGTTGGTTTGGTAATAGTTTGGTTAGGATTCTAGTTTTAGAATTTAGTTAGGTTAAGGTTTGGATAAAATGATCTAGTGTACACACATGCACACAATAAAGAATTAAATCGTCGGACACGCGCGCGCATAATCGATTACAGAAATAAAATTGGTGTGACGTTGTAAATAATTTTTCGCATTAATTAAACTAACGAGAAAACTAATATTTTTGTTTTGATAAATATTAATGTATTAGTTATTAAAAATACCGGGTCTTTACAATGTATCCCCCTTAAAACAATTTCGTCCTCGAAATTAGAGCGTTCATTCCGTTACTCGCAGTTAACATCTGTTGACTTCCGATTGATTCTTCTTTCCACGATCTCAGATTGAGATTTGGTAGTTATCATAACCGCTTGTCGTGCTACGCCGGACACTAAGTCGCTGTTGATGATGGATTCGTCTATCCCCCTTAAATTTTGGACACGTTATGTCTGAAATATAAGCCGTCATTATCTTCCGATAGTGTCCTATGACAATAATGTGAGCGGGTAGTCAATTCCTTCCTAATTTGACATTTGTAGTTGGCGCTTTCTCTGACTCTAAGGTCACAAGTCAAACATAGATTGGAGACTTCTATGCACACTTGTCATATAAGAGTTACGGAGATTCTGCCCCCTAATGGTGAAGTTCCATTCATCGATGTTCCTAGGGGTTCCGTATTTTAGTCTCAGTGATTTAACACATGCAATAGATATGAAAGAGTGTGTTGCTCCGAAATTGAATAATGCTGGAATACACGTGCTGAATATTTATAAGATTACCTCGAATCTCCATAGGATCATATTGTTCGTAATCTCCTTGAAGTGCGAAGATCCTGCCTTCAGATGGCTAATTCCAACCTCCTCGTTGATTTTCGAAACCCATTGATTTTGCAGGTGCTTGTTGTCCTCCATTTCTGAAACTTCCAGATCCATTCAATTGAGGACAAGCGAACTTGAAATGGCCTTCCTGATTATAGTGATAGCATCTACCTCCTTGGTCATCATTCTTGCTTGGCTCGTGATTGGGGTTCTTCTAGGGTTGGTTGGATTGTTGTGGTCGGTGGGTGCTCTGATTGTACGGCTTAGGCACAACATACCCCTGATTGTTATTGCGAATCGGCCCACCCGATGTCAATAGCACTTTCCTCTGGTTCGTAATTCGGATCGAGTCATTGATCTCCCTTTCATTGATCAATGTGGTCTCTACCACCTCAGCGTAAGTCTGCAATCGCATCCCAACTACTTTGGTTCTGAGATTGTGCTCCAATCCCCATTCAAATCTCTTTACTCTAGCAGCATCATCGGGAAGGTTTTCTGTCGCATAATGGGATAGCTCCTCAAAACGTGCCATGTACTGAGTCACGGTCATGTTTCCTTGTTTTAGCGCCAAAAATTGCTGCGCCATCTCATCCTTCATCGGGGCTGGGAAGTACTTGTCCAGGAAAGTAGTCTCAAACTGTTCCCAAGTTATGGTCGTGAGGTTTAGACGGGGCTTTGTGGCCTCCCACCAGTAGTCGGCCTCTCCTTTCAGTTGGTAAGCGGCAAGAGCCACTTGATCAGTTTCTCGTAGAACTCCCATTGTGTCCAATATTTTCTTGATCTGCTGGATCCAGGCATTAGCAGCATGAGGGTTAGGCGCTCCATGAAAGGATGGAGGTCTCTGCTTCCTGAACTCAGTGAATAGATGGGTACGATTTGGGACTGTACGAGGCTGAGGTCCTCGCAGATTAGCGACAAGATTCTGGAGTATCTGGGCCACGTTTGCCAGGGCAGTCGTGACGTTTTGAATTGGGTCCACATTGTTGTTGTTCCCACTTGGGATGTTATTCTAGTCATTGCTGTTACCGTTTCGTGTCCCCACCATCTACATTACAAAATTTTAAGTTAAGGGTTTCTATTTTTTTTTTAAACATGAACTTTTTACTTATAGTACAAGTAGTTGAGATCCTACTAGTATTTAACTATACATAATGTCACCTAAGTAGGTAACGTGCGACATGCCAGTCAAACACGTAAGGCTTATGTTTTCTCACGATACGTTTTCGAGTCTAAGGCGGACGATATCTATTAATTACTTATAGACTAGGCTTAAAAGTATCATAGGTAATATGTACGATTCACTACTTAGAGATACGCACTCGGAAAAAGATCTATCCCAATCTACCCAAGGCCGAGGGTTCTAATCTAAAGCTTTGATACCATTTGAAACGCCCCGAAAATTCGGATACATTAAAAAAAATTGAAAAGAGATTTCCAATCATATTTTTCTTTTTCCAGGCTTTAAAATTTCCTAGACAATTATTCCAAGAAAAATCCATAGATTTACTACGCCATTGTTACAAAAGCCCGTGTCACCATATTACAACCATATCGAAAGTAAAATTTAACTCCTTGAATTTGTCAAAATATTACAATTCCCAATAAACCAGAAAGCTCCCAAAATAAAGTTGATTTAAATTAGTCAGAGCAACTAAAGGACGGGATTCAGAGTCGACAATCTCTTCATTGGTCGTCGTCAAATCATTCTTTGCCTACAGCCCTTCTGTTCCGTCTTCAATACCTAGCGTTCGAGTTATCAGGGCAACATAGTACCATGAGCGATGACGCTCAATAGCCAAACCCACCCGAAACCCATAACTTACAAACAAACGCATGTACAATACAGTTAAATTAAATGGCAATTTAAACAGCAAACGATCAATCTCAATTACCAGCCATTAACTCAGAATTTCGCTTGACATACTTTATAGGTCCTACTCTCACAAATCTAGGTCCATCAGGCTACCCTCAAGGTCCTGCTAGGCTACCCTCAATACTTGAGATCCTGCCAGGCTACCCCTGAGGTCCTGCTTGGCCATCCTAGCAACATCGGGTCTTTCAGGCTGCCCTCAAAGTCCTACCAGGCTACCCTCGATAACACGAGGTCCTGTCTGGCTACCCCAAGGTCCTACTAAGCCCACAACCTTTCACATTATTCCATTATTTTTCATTAATCCTATTTTCACATCTAAGGTGATAAATCCATACATCGTAACCAACTCTGGAAACCTATTTGTCTAATCATCAGTACAACAACATATCACGCAGTCCAACATTTTTACGAAACATGTTAACAGGCTAACAACTATTAATTTCACGATAAAATCAATCATGCGATAAAATTTATCATGTCATAGAATTAATCATGCGATTAAGATCGTATCGGAACTAATTAACTTGGGGCTTATAATATTCAAGGGTTAGATTTATAAACTAGACAAACTTCTTAAGCTAAACTATAATTTATCCGAATCCCATTTCAGATTCCAGTGGCCACTGTTTCATTTCGGGAAAACAGGGGATTTCGGTTGGGTTCGATTATTTTTGCACCGAAACACTAAAGCACCATATAAATGCGATATAAAATCACCATATAAACACGATATATATTTAGGGAGGTGAATTCCGAACTACCTCTCGTCTGATGAAACAGGGTTCGGAAAGATTTCGATGGCGGTCGGACTGGCGTGGAGCTCGCCTGGTGGTGACCCGGTGGTGGTGGCTCCGGACTGATTTTCAAGGCTACGTTTGGAGCTGGAACAAGGCTGGAACGAGGCCGGCTTGCAGCTGGTTTGGGGCGGCTAATTAAGGAAGCTGAAACGCAGCAGGTTTCGAGGGTGGGAACGGCTGTTTTTGAAGTTGTTTGGCAGTAGGTCCAGTGGTGGAGGAGTTCGGGCTCTCTCTCTCTCTGCCGTGTGTGTGTTGGTCAAAGAAGAAAAAGAAGAAAGAGAAGAAGGAAGAAAGTCTTACCTGGGAAGAAGAGGAAATGTTGATGGGGTGGTGTATATAAAATGGGTTTGGATAGCATGGGAGGTAATACCTCATGGGCAAAAATGATGTGTCAAATTGGGAAAGAAAAGAGGAGTAAAAGGTGGGATTTGGCTTTCTCCAATCTCAGCCGAAAATTTACAAAATGGGGGAGGGTTGTCAGCCGAAAATAGGGAAGGAAGGGATGGTGAGGTGACAGTGGAGTGTTGGTTTGGTAATAGTTTGGTTAGGAGTCTAGTTTTAGAATTTAGTTCGGTTAAGGTTTGAATAAAATGATCTAGTGTACACACACACAATAAAGAATTAAATTGTCGGACATGCACACGCACAATCGATTACTGAAATAAAATTGGTGTGACGTTGTAAATAGTTTTTCGCATTAATTAAACTAACAAGAAAACTAATATTATTGTTTTGATAAATATTAATGTATTAGTTATTAAAAATACCGGGTCTTTACAGATGAAGTGGCTATTTTACAAGTATTTCCAGCGTCTTTGCGTGATAGTGATCGAGATTGATTTTACTCTTTGAGTCCAGGATCGACATGAAAAGAGATTGCAGAACAATTTTTTAAAACTTTCATTCCCTCATATGAGACTCATATGCTTTTACAAGAACTATCACATTTCTATCAACAAGATGATGAGTCTTTTCTGCAATGTTTGGAGCAATTTAAATATTTCATATTTTCTTGATCAAGTTTTAATTATGAGCTTGGCAGTGTTGTGGCTATCTTTTGTCATGGTTTAAATTCTAAGACATGCCAGCTTGATTATATGTCTAATGAATTCCCGGATAAAATAGCTGAAGATGATTGGGATTACCTTGATGAATTAGCTGCTTAAATCGAAAAAGGACCTTTGCCTTAAATACAAGGTTTGAAACCCCAAGCGTAGGGCTAGATCGTCAATAGCATATTTTCAGAAGTCCGGGATCGTACCCACAGAGAATCGAATATAGCTTAAACGACCTACTAAGGAGTTAACACTCCTCGATTAGAGCAAAATGGCTAAGTTACCTTAATTTCGAAAACCATGATTTTAAGCCCAAAAGGTTGAGAACCAAATAACCACCTAAGTCCTTGGGAAAGATTATCCCGAAACTTAGCCAAACGACTACTCACACATAGCAAGAGCGTAAACCAAAGCATGAAATTGAGACATGACTTTTAATTGATGAAAACGAAAACAAACGTGATTTTATAAAGGATCTAGTACGTGGCTACAACATTAATAAACGGAAATACAACAAACAATGATTACTTACTAGAGTTCTTCAAGGAAAAGACTTGGAAAGCTTAAAGAGCTTTAATGGAGTTCCAAAATTCATAGACTTAAAAGCTACTTATGGACTAGATACAAAAGAACAGAGATGACACCCCAATTTATACATGGGTTTCTCTCGATAAATATCTAAAAAGCATACTAATAAAGGCAACTATTCCATAAGTGGCAGGCCCAAAGAGCAACAAATATTTGGCCGAAGGCTCGTGGTATCGATACTTATTATGGAAATTATCGATACCATGCTGCTAAGTTGAAAAGGTCATTTTCCCCGTAGAGCCTTGGTAAAGATACAGCATTAATCCGTATCGATACAACATTCACTGATGTCCCAGTGTAACGATCCGGATTTTGGTCCTATTTTTTTTTATTAATAAATAAAAATATATGTTGTTATCCCAGATTTTACTAGTTTATATCATTATGCCTTATTCAGAATAATATTGAGATAATTACTGGTATATGTGGAGATATATAATAGTATGCAGAATTCACTTTCCCGAGAATTAGGGGATTTGTTCCCACCACTTACAGCACCTCCTCTCTCTTAATGATAAGGATAAAAATCTTCCTGCGGAGCAACCCCTTTCAAGTTGTTGTAGATAAATATAACTTTTCAAATGTATTTCTATCTTGTTACTAGTTATTTATAAACCGTAAACTCTTGTATTCTATTTATTTTATTCCATTGTACAGATGAACTCTAGATGGGAAAAAAAATTAAGGAGAGAAAGAATACTAATCAACTCAAGTCTTATAGCCCTTATATCCCCTAGGGTTCCGAAAATTTGTGACCCAATTCATTTCTTTAGCTGCAAAAACTAGTAGAGGAGAAGAAAAAGAGAGAGACAGCTCCAAGCTTTCATGGTGGTTTAGAGAGAGAAAGTAAAAGTCGGTTTTGATCCTACACTTATCCGAGCATCTCCGAACCAATCCTCAATTACCCGAAATCAATCCCGGCGTCCCGTTGCTCCGTTGTCTTCCTCGTTTTACCGAAACCGTCCGGAATACCGTTAGTTGCTTTTGCGGTCGGAACCGAGGTAGATTAATCATTTTCCCTACTCTCTCCTAAATATATTAAATGTTTAAATATTGGTTTCAAATGTTCCGGAGTGAAAGAAAACGATTAATATATTTACATATTGGTTTCAAATGTTCCGGAGTGAAAGAAAACGATCCTGAAGTCGCAGAGTTTATTTTTCTTTTCCCTGTTTATTTTTTTTCGATACCCACTGTTCCCTGTTCGTTTTTTTTTTTCCTTTTCTTCCCATACCCACTGTACAGGAAGATTATGATTTTGACAAAAAGATGCTTTTATTACAGTTACACCCTTGAGGTTATTTAACATATGATTTTGACCCAAAGGAACTAATGACTCATTACAATTAGTCCTTAGTTTATTAACCGATCATGTTTCGGCCTACCATCGTACGTTACTATTATTATTTTATCGTAGGCAGTTAATTATTTATTAGAGTTAACAAGTTGTAGAATTTTAGAGCAGTGGACTAGTACTAAATGCGTAAGAAATAATTTAAATGGTAAGTAACTAGGTTATTAAATTAGTAGTTTAATAATGTAAATGAAAACGTTATTCAAAAGCCTTCGGATTATTAAGTTGTTAAAATTAGTTTTTGAACATATTAATTTACAGTTTGACGCCAAGGAAGTAGGATAATACATTTTCAATTCTAAGTTCATTAATTCAAACATTGAACCCTTAAGATGTATGATATACCAATTACACCTAAGGGTTACGAAAATACTAATAGAAATCCTCAAAGAAATAGAATATATACTTGTTCGATAAAACTTAAATATTCGAAAAGGCATCGGCCCAATCCAAACCCCTTTTGTGTTTAATTATTTACACTTATCAAATTGTTATGTTGTTATTTCACTGAAATGTATCATGCTTGAGCTGTTGATTAATTGTATCTAGTTGTACGTGCTAGAATGGATTTAAATTCCTGGGTGGTTACGAGTAGTGACTCACGTAGACGATATTTAAGTAGAAGATAAAATGGTAAAGTTGATTGAGGATGTTGGGTGCCGGTAAAAGACCCTTGTACGGTAAAGTACCTTTAGTTGAGTTGTGGGATGGTAAAGGACCCTGAGTACGGTAAAGTACTTAGAGTGTGTGGAGAACGGTAAAGGATTCCGAGTATAGGATTTGGGATACGGTAAAGGATCCTAAATGGGGTACAGTACCCAGTGTGTGTGTGAAGGACGGTAAAGGACTTTGGGTACAGTATTTTGGAAAATGGTAAAGGGTCCCTGAATATGGTATAGTACCAGTGTGTAGATTAGGGGTACGGTAAAGTACCCAGTGTGTAAAGTTGGGAGACGGTAAATGATCCTGGCAATGAGATAGTGCGACCCCTAATGCTGAGTTGTCATGGTGAGCTGTTGATGCAGCGTAGCCTAATGACACGAACACGACGTGCAAGAGAAAACACGAATAACAGATCGACCCAGAGGTACTCCCTCTTTAAACGATCAAAGTTTGAGAATAATCTCGTTTTTCTTTATTCAATAACCACCAAAATCTGCCGTAGGGCTTACAAGCATATAAATAGGGTGAAAGAAACTCTAATTAACTTAGGAAACCTTTCAGGCTGCTAAACAACCCTAAATCGGAATAAATACGAAAATTACCAAAAAAAGGAAAGTTCTGATTTGACTAATAAATCAGAAACCAGAAAGAATTATAAGGTTACCAAAAAAATGGCAAAAAAACGGAGTTTCCTAACAAAAGTTATTAGCGATCTAAATATTACTATAAACGGCAAAATTGGCCTTTTCGGGGCCTAAACAGCGACGAACGCCCGAAATCCATAGTGCATCATCTTGCATAGCAAGATGACTACTGATCCTTGGGTCGATTCCAGTGGACCGTGCGAAATTCAACCCATTCTGACAATGTTGATTCTTAGGCCTTTTTAGGCCTACGTGGACGCAACCGGTCCATCCACGTTGACGCAACCCGGTCTGCATCAGCTGTTCCTTTATTATGGTTGTAGGCGAATCCAGACTAAATACATAATTTAGCAGTATTCGCTTAGAACCCTGGTGCAGGACAAATAAAGGGAGAGTTATTCCATGGGGCGGTCAAAGTTGGTGGATGTGGGAGGAAAGGATCTCGTGGAGAGAATCCTTAGATTTCATGTAAGATGATGGATAGTAAAGAAAAAAACGATGTGCTATTATTCTGTACCTCTCGTGTATTATCAATTATGATATTATTGTTATTATTGAATGCTAATTGTAGAGTAAGGGTTGGTAGGGTTAGGATTATTCTATTGGGTGAATTATCACTCACGGATACGTTTGTATCCTAGTAAATCGGTTGCTTTGGCGCTCAATTTGCCAGAGGGTGCAGGATATCAGGAGACCGAAGAACAGGATCCTCTGCAAGTTGATCAGTACCAGGGTGAGGACCTCCCAGCTGAGGAAGGAGAGTTTGTCGACTCTTGGATGTCTTACCCTTAAAAGCTCTGTTAATTTAAAATACTATTATTTAAATTTTCAAAAGTGTTATCACATTAGTTAAATTTTATTCCATTTTTGGAGTTGTAAGACAATTAAGAAATATTGAATTTAGTATTTGAGATTTCCGCTGATAAACTCTGTTTAATAAAATTTCATTTCTTAAATTAGTCATATAAATTATTAAATCAATTAAAAATGATTTAATTAACGTGTCCGAAGATCGGGGCGTTACACCCAGCTAGCCCATGCGTATCGATACAGACAAAAGGCGTATCGATACGGGGCTGCTAACTCCAGATCTTCAAGCCAACCTCCAAGACATGGCCTCCGATCCAAGGGCCCTGACGGTCACCAAACGCCTTATTTCTTCACTCTTAGGTCCTCCTGGTAGAAACTCCACCGGGTGTGGATACTTGGGCTTTCTCGGGGGTTAGCCTTGAGAGCAAAACACGCTTTTTTGAGACGTTTTACCTGAAACACTAAACAAACTATCTTACGAGTAAAATCGAATAAAAATGATGAATTATAAATAAGAATGCTACTAACTAGGGGACTTATGCACCACGATCTTACACTCTTAGGTGCTTATCATTAGCCCAAAAACTTCAATTTTGAGGATACCAATTCTGATGCGAGGGATAAGAGCAAATAGAGCCACTTGTCGTTAGTGAAAGCTATATGCTTTTTGAGGAGTCATTGTTAATAGTTGCACTGAACAATCGAATAGTCTCGGCTCTTGATGATGCCACCCTTCATACTGAGTCTCCACTTTCGCAAGAGTTTTTAAAAGCCGAATTGATTGATTTTGTTCGTGTTGATGAATTTGATTTGGTTTATTGATTCTCATATTGTGGATTTTGTCAACTCTTTGAAAATCAATCTATTGTGGATTGCGCACTTGCTTGAAATTAAATTTCTCAAAGGACTTTGGCACTTGCTTTACTCAGTGTACTTACTTTTGTGGCATGACCGAATTCAATTTTTAACCAAGATTTTAGAGTGGAGTGCTTTGTTCATTATATAAACTCTTGATGGCATGATAAATGTTCTCAACCCACGTGTGGCTGAACACACACTCTCTCACTCTCTCTCTTTCTCTTTTGGTGGTTTGGTATAGACACCCGTTTTTAGCTCAAAGTTGTTGCATGACTTGCTCTACGACACTATGAGTTGGATTCGGGGAAAAAAGTAGTACCCGTTCAATCACGTGACGATTCGATGGATTTAATTTTACTTGTCAGTTTTTGTGCCCGAATAACACGAGCCGGGCGGTTCTAATGTCATCCTTTTCCCGCTTCTGTAGGGTTAACATGCTACCACACCAGCTTTGGCGGTGGTTTGGGTCTAACGTTAAGGTGAATAAGGCATTCAGAAGCCCTAAGCATGGGTGCGATTATGTGTTGCGGTTGTTAGTCCGATAAATCTTTGACCATGGTCCTGTGTGACTAGCTGGTGGTTCCGTCATGATGAACCGAATGAGCAAAGCCTTGGAAGCATAACACAACTCTGGACTGAACAGAGGCAATGACATAAAGCCTCTAACTTGGTTGAGGCATACGGGAAGTTAACATTCCCCTAGAGGTACAAGTTTTTGCTATTTCCTCTCAATACTGTTGTTCTTCATGCTATGAGAACATAGTATCATTCAAGTTGGGGGGAGATATATATATATATATATATCGGGACGGTTCAATGAACACCTAAAAAAACACCCCAAATCTCAATCTCATAGTTCTCGATCAAATTTTTAAGATCCGAATCATTCAATTTGTGCAGAATGTGATTTTAAAGGTGCTTGCGAGAAACTAGCAAAAATTATGACTGGAAAGTGCTCATTTTGAGCAGTTTTTAATTGAACCGTTCACTAAATCTAAGATAAAAACTGTTCAGATCGAGCCTTTCCCGGTCTTTTTTTTTTTGCTGATTTCAAGCAAGTACCCTTAAAATCACGTTCTGATCACATTGAGCGACTCGGATCATCAAAATTTGATTGGGAACTATGAGGTGTTTTTTTAGGTATTTTTTTGGGTGTCCCTTGAACCGCCCCGTATATATATATATATACACATACATACATACTTGAGTCTTGTCTCTTTTTGTTTTTTTTGTTAAAATTTAAAATTTTTAACATATTTCGCTTTTGCTTGCAATACTCCCTTGTTCGTATGCTAGATACTTTAAATATGCCCAATTATGTCAATATGGCAAGAGTCATCTATCTCGTCGAATTCGATTGTGTGTTTAAATCCATGTCACATACATATATACATGAACATTGATGAACGAATTGAGCCTAAAAGTCAAGTCAAATAGTATGCATCGCAAGAGTTGATATTCGTTTCTTAAACATCCCATACTTTTTGTTCTCATTTTCTGCATTTGCGTAAATAACATCTTTTGTTCATGCTTGAGTAGTGTATATATCTTTCTTACATCTTGTTGGAGTTGTTGGCGTACTTTAGAAATGATTCAAGGCATTTTTGCTTGATTAAACCACATAAGAGTCACCTCATCTTTATTTTGAAACATAGTCCGAGTCTCTTCCATTGTTCGAACCGAGGTAACCGAATATTCGCAGGGTTGTGTGTCTATAGTTTTCAAAAATTCAATGAGGTTTGGGGGTGTTGTAAAAGTGATAAAAGTGGTTGGGATGTAAAAAGGGAAAAAATTGGTATGTGATTCCTTATCTCTCCTCTTCCACTACAAAAACTAAAGACCCAAATTTTCATCTTCCACTCCAAAGCCCTCGAAATTTGGCTCAAATCTCTCTCATTACAAATCTAAATTCAAATAACCCTATTTCTCAAAGAAAGATCAAAGAAATGATATGAAAAAGTATGATCGGATTCGAAAGAGGGTTGAATATTATAATGAGAGGATTGGTGTGACCTCTGGGCTAGCTTACAGTCCGGATGAGAGAAAGTCCGATGGAAAGGTGGAGCTCGATGCTCAATACCATGAGGAGCTAGATGAGGATGAAGACTAGGTGTGGTGGAGTCGGTGGTGGTACTTTTTCTTTATTTCTTTTTCGTAACTTTATTTGGTGTTTGGCCAATATGTGGTCATGCCTTGGGTAATTTAGAGTCAGTTGTGGCCAAGGGTAGATGAACTATGCAATTATATGGCCACTGCTTTTTTTGTAGTCCCTTTCCTTTGTATCCAAGGTCTTCATAAGCTAATAAAGTCTTCCGTTGATCTTTTGTACTCTAATTAACTCCATTTGATGCATGTTTGATATTTACTACTTTTTGAATATGATTTATCCTTTGTCGTGCATAGTTGTCAATAATTAACTTTCTTTTCGTTCTTAGCACTATTTTGATAGTATGCGTAGCTTTTTGTCTCTGGCTACTGCATTTATACGTTAGCGCTTGTCATGGAATGTACTTGTATCTTAATGTGTGCAAAGTCGAATAAGAGCATATCCTTGTGAATTTTGGAGTCGAAACTCGTTGTGGTGCATGTGTGCTTGACTACTCTGATTTGGCATAGTTTGTTCATCCTAGTTCATGGCATGTTTGTGCGTGGATTACATGGCATTTACTCATTGTGGTGGGAGCTGCCTGCTGAAGCTGAAGGTAGAACTGGAGATAACAGTGTGGTATCGCTACACCATTAAGGATGTATCGATACTACTAGTTTACCAGCCAAGGCAGCTTTTTTCGTATCGATACGGATTAAGGCCGTATCGATACTGGAGCGTTACAAGGAAATGATCATTTCAGCTTAGCAATGTGGTATCGATGCATTTCATAATAAGTATCGATACCACGAGCTTTCGGCCAGATATTTATTGCTTTTTGGATTCCATTTATGGAATACTTACTACATATAGTATGTTTATAGGATATTTGTTGGGAGAGAAGTTGAGTTGTATAAATACTCTTCTCTACCACTTTATCTCATAATCTACTTTATACTCTAGGTTAGTTTTCTCTCTAGTTTTTGTCCATTGTTGTTCTTAGTTCAAGCTTCATTACTTGTAAGTTTAATTCCTAATTTGTTGTTTTCTCTTTTATTAATATTGTAGCTACGGTTGAGATCCTTACTAATATCAAGTTTATTTCCATTTTCGTCGATTAAACATGTTTTCCTTCTCTAGCATGCTTTCTAGTCTTTTAGCCATGTGTGAGTAATCTTCTTGGCTAAGTCTTGGGCTACTCTTTTCCAAGAACTTAGGTGGTTATTTGATTCTCAAACCTTTGCGTTTAAAATCTTGGTTTCCGGAATTAAATCAACCTAGCCATTTTGATCTAAATGGGGGGTGTTAACTCCTTAGTATGTCGATTAGTCAAGCGGTCTTGGCAAGCAGCATACCAAGGGCTCTTGGCCTCCTACGTGTTAGATACATTAACAAAAATAGGTTGGTTAGCTTTGTTTTATTGCATCTTTTGATAACCGTAGTCATTAAAGCCAAATCTTCCAAGTGTGAGCAAGCTTTCGTATCTCTCGTTTGAATTATAATTGAGAACCGGTAGCGGCCTTTGTCAAGGGATAAAAGATCCCTAGACTTGCCTCTTTTAAGTTCATTAAGCGCATTTCTAGTCGGTTTACTTAGTATTTCCACCGTTTAAAGCAAAACGAAGTTGGCCGTCTTAAACGTCAAAATCCACCATATAAAACCTACAATATGATTAAAGCTATATTCGATTTTCTGTGGATACGATCCCGGTCTTCCAGAAATTATGCTATCGACGATCTAGTCCTACGCTTGGGGTTTCAAACCTTATATTTGAAGGCAATGTCTTTTTTCGGTCTAAGCAGCGACTCTATCGCCCGATCAACTTTTTACGCCTCTAGGTCTCAATTGACTTTTTCCAGATTTTTATGAAAACAATGTTTTATATCAACGAAGCCACTTGCACCGTCAGATTACCGTTTTACCCTCCTAGTCCACAATTGACTTTTTCCGAGTCTCGGTTATTTTTACTTAAAATTTTACCAAATCAACGTTTTGGCCAAACTACCTTTTCATCCTGCCCCACCCCGTTTTACCTTTCCCAGGTCCGAGTTGAATTTTTACATCTTTTTGTTATAAACTCGTTTCCAACTGAATAACCTTTTTCCAAACTTGTAAAAGACAATTTGCTATCAAACGAATCCATCGAAGGCTGCCCCCTATCAAATTGGCCCTCTGAACTAGGTAGACTTGATTTATCCCGGTCTGGAGATACGTTGGCAGCCTTTGGACCAAACTCAATCACTTCCTTATCCTTGTTTCCTAGCCTCCCCTTTGAAAAAGGTCATTCTCAATGATTCAAGGGTCATTCTCAATGAAACATGATTATGAATAAAATCCCGAAAACTATATAATGTCCTTTTATTTCATGTTGTTTAAAACAATTCTTTTTAATTGCATTTTTAAAGATGATTGAGTACCGTAAGGGCGATGTGGGGTGTCTAACGCCTTTCCCATTCCTAATAGTGAATTACTAAACCCTTTCTTTTCTAACCTCGCTAAACAAAGATTTCCCAAAACAAAAGGCCTCGCAAAATTATTTTCAAAACACTTGAATTATTCTTTTGGATAATTCAAAAGGTGGCCCGACACACCTAAATTATATGTCAAGTGGAGACTCTAAGTTTTTTTTTCTAAAAATCCTCTTTTTCAATTCGAACTACGTCGGACCTGATTCTCCCTCGCCCCAGGAATACCCTGGGGATACGTAGGCAGCTCCTTGAGAGCTCAGTCCCAATCGTTCTCAATTCTCACTCATTTTCAATTTTCAAACAAAATTTTATCCGAAACCCTTTTTGGTATAGAACTCAAAACTCTTCTTTAAAACTGTTGGGGCAAGCCCACAATCTCACCAACGAAGCACACACACGCAATCAAGCTATTGTTGAGGAGAAACACACACAAGATTGAGTAGGAAAAATTTCACTATATTTACACTCAATATAGTTACAAAAACCCTCTCTTTCTCTCAAACCTCACACTCACACCGAAACCACACACGAAACCACAAAGCACACACTAAACACACTTCTCCGACGAGCCCCGCTCCCCCGTTGGGGGAGCTCTCAACCGACTCACAATCTCTCTGGCTCTCCTCTGTCACACACAGCCCACACACACACACTGCCCCTTGGCAATCAATACATATACCAAAACACATAGGGAGTAATCCCCTACACTCACATCCACCCTACTTGGGTGTACCCAACAATCACCCCCTACACCCAAGTGGGACAATCATCTATTCGCTCCCCAACCGGAGCGTCCGCGATCCAAAACCTCGATAGCTTGCACCCCTTCAACGGAGTGCCTCGCACCCCCTCACCGCGTGAACATCTCGTTTTCAGCGACTTACCCATTCACCGGATCAATCATCAAACTAGCACCGCTTCCACTACCACCACCATCCGTTCACAGCGCCTGTGTCATTCCCCTAAATGTATCCTTGCTGTGCTCGGTAGCTGTGTCTGATCTCGAACGCCCGTGCCTAACAACAAAACACAATCCATGACCCTATCATCTTCCGCAAACCATCGCTGTAGTGAGCGCCTGTGTCACTACCCACCCGAGTGTATCCTTGCTCACTAGCTCCGCGCATGTTTGCCCCAATCAACCTCCGAAAAACTAATCCAAAACTCAAAAACGCGTAAAAACATGCTGAAATACACGAATCAGCAAAAAACCGAACCTGATCACTGCGAACCAACCCCGAAAACGAATCCGAAACGTCGAAACCAAGCCGGAACCAGTCTGAACCGGACCAAAACACCCCAAAATCGAACTGAACCGGTCAGAAATAACCCAAAACCGGACTGAACCGGCCCTTTAACCCCTTCCGAACTTCTGAACGGGGCGAAACAGGCCTTGAACAGCCCTGAACCGGCCACGAACCGCTACGAACCGGCCGAAACACCACCAAAATCGGTACAAACCGTACTGGACCCGGAATACTGACCTGAACTCCAACCCGAACCGCTAACCCAACCTCTGACCTGACCCCAGACCCGCGAACCCTTTGACCAGGATCTGGAACCTTCTGAACCAGCAGACTGGTTCAGATCACCGCCTGCCATGCGCCACCTTCCACCGGCGCATGCGGGCAACCCCCTCAACGTCCGGCGACGATCTTTACAAATCCAGAATCGTATCCTCGAGACGAACAAACCCCTATGCTCCAAACTTCAATCCAAGAAATAACGAGTACGGGCTTTTAAAAAACGTACCTCGCCGCCACTCGCCTCCACCCGTAGCCATTCGAACGTGTTTTCCGGGCTATCCCGAACTCCAACAACGACGTTCCATACACCCTCGTGCTCGCCTTGACGAGACAAACAAAACCCTGTGCTCAAAACTCGTCTTCGATCATCCACGACCTCGGGCTTTTCAAAACAACCTCTCTGCCCGTCGCCGACTCCGCCCGCTGCGATCGAATGTGTTTTCCGGTCACGTCCGAGCTCCTCTCGCGACGTGCTATCCCAAATCGAACTCCTCTCTTCAAGACGAACACAACCCCGTGCTCAGATCTTGAATCCAAACACTCGAACTTCGAACCCACCCAAAAACAGTACGAAACCCATTTTTTCTGACCAAACCCTGCTTCTCCGGTGACCCAAGCTCTGATACCACTGTTGGGGCAGGCCCACGATCTCACCAACGAAGCACACACACGTAATCAAGCCATTGTTGAGGAGAAACACACACAAGATTGAGTAGGGAAAATTTCACTATATTTACACTCAATATAGTTACAAAAACCCTCTCTTTCTCTCAAACCTCACACTCACACCGAAACCGCACACGAAACCACAAAGCACACACTAAACACACTTCTCCGAGGAGCCCCGCTCCCCCGTTGGGGGAGCTCTCAACCAACTCACAATCTCTCTGGCTCTCCTCTGTCACACACAGCCCACACACACACACTGCCCCTTGGCAGTCAATACATATACCAAAACACATGGGGAGTAATCCCCTACACTCACATCCACCCTACTTGGGTATACCCAACAAAAACCATGTCGAATTCATGAAAATTGGATTACTCCCTTTCTCTCGCTTGACCCTATCTCACAACCCAAGGTAAAAGGCCCGACGGATGCGAGGGTAAAATTCCGAGTGCGACAATGTTATTCCAAAAGTCAGTCGTGGAAAACAATTTAGAAAAGCATCACTTATGGTTACTGATTGTCTCTTCACCAATCGAGTGCACTTTTTTGTAACCTTTCGAATGAGAATAAAACTCCACTTGAGCGTTTCTATTCACATGACCATATTGCTAATCTGCAACATACTGTTAGAACCGAACAGAATTTGTTTTTTTGGAAATCCGATTGCCGATCGATCGAAAAAAATTTGTTCTAAGCTTCTTGGGAAAAATTACAAAATAATCGGCAAATCTAGAGAATAATTCTATTATGTACAAACTAAAAGATACAGGTTACATTTACGAAACGTATATAAACTGTATACAAAATGATGATACAAAATCGATATAGAAATGCGAACCAAAATCTGTGTTACACACAATATCTTTCAAACAAATTCGCTGCCTACCGAAGGGTGTTGAGATTGAACCGATGTCTATCTCCCAAGACTTATCCAGCCAAGACCACTACCCATAGAACACCATTATAAGTAGCATTGGCAAACTAAACTTGCGTCTTTCTCTCTATCACACAAAGAATGAAAACTCAGAAGTTTGGTGGTGTATGGAATACGAATTTGTGTACAACATAGACACGGAATTGCCAACTTACAAAACATTGAGGGTGACCCATGAGCTGCACTCTAGAATCAATTCTTGAAACTGTTGAAATAAACAGGGTGCCATAATTCCCACTTCATGGGTGGATGAACTGGCCACAATAAATACAGCATCATTCAGATTCGATCAACCAACGAGGAACCTTTGGATTGCCTCGAGAGACCCTCTCCATATTCGATCTCTAAGTTCATTCACCAAATTTTGAACAATTTTTAATGAGATATTTTCCTTCAAAACATTATTTGTACAATGATTTGCGACACAACATGCTTATCTCATAATGCATTGCTGGTAATTGAATGAGATGTTCCCGCTATATTTTTTTTTACCTACAACTTCTAGCCTTTAGCTATTTTGTTTCCACTAAATATTTTATTTCTAACTTTTTATCTTCCGTCCAACAAATTGTAAACACGTTTTACTTGGTAAGTCCTATAACTTTTACTCTAGTGAAAATAACTTGTCTACTTGGTAAGTGCTAAAAGTGTCCACAACTTTTAGTTTGGTGGAAACAAGAGTCGCCGACCTGCATGTTCACCTTTTGTCATGCAAAATATTGTGTTTAGTAGACTTTTTCTTTTTCTTTTTTCATTTCAACGCAAACAGAGCACAGCAAATTACGTTTGGAAAAATACTGCCATTCTTTTTTATAAGTAAGGTCAATTCCCTAGAGAGCTGACCTTTAGCATGTTTGTCATAAATCAAGCCCCGTTCCGCTAATGTTTCTATGTTTTAAGTACTTATTTTAGTTAATAGAACCGGTCTTGCTAATATCCAAAACAAGGATGTATATATAGATTATGAAAAATAAAACTGTAAATCCCACATGCCCTAAAACAACCATTTGTGTTATAAAGTACACAGGATGTATAGATTATGAAAAATAATTTTTGAACTCCACTTTTTTATAGATGCAATTCTATAAATTTATCTTAAAGTGCTTAAATCACAAAACACAACTTTCAAAGCACAGTAAAAGATAAGTTTTTGAGTACATCTATAAAATAATTTTAAAAAAAAATATCGAGTGCAAAAATATTTCTCTGCATTTAATAGGATTGAATTCCTTTGGTCCCATTTCCAGAAGTATAAACAGTCTTTGAGATTTATATAGATAGTGTGGTCCAATTTATGTCCCCAGAGATATAATTCCCAAGTGGCCCTCAATTGTCTTTGGTGGTCCTAATATTGCAAGGGCTCTTTCACTACTTGTCAAGGGCTCTTTCACTACTTGTGGATCAGATCTAGGGCATGACATAAAAATAAGGGCATAACCAAAGTTTTAACCATCCCATAGGAAGAGGTAAGAGTAATTTTATTCATTTTTTTCTTGTTTTAGTTCCTTTTTGTTTTACATTCCAATTTTACATAGAAATTGTCTACAAAAAGAAATAGATAAATTTAAGATTATTAATGCATAAAAAAAAAGGTATTGAAAAATTGCTGAAAAGCTGGTTGTGCCAAGCAAGGCCTCAGAATTGCCCAAATTGGCACTAGATGTGTCGGTGAATGACTGGAATGTGTTACACATTTTGCACAAACAGAGCAGCCCTTGTTCTTCAAGGTCAAAAATATCATGCATGCCTTCAACTTTTTTCTTCAGAGTTTTGTGAGGACCGCATTTAAATGATAATCATAGTTTCAATTCAAATTCAAACCTTGTTTTACAAAATATTTTCATGTAAAATATTGAAGTTTAGATTTGTTCGATCCATTCCACCGTGTACCCTTAAGCCAAAAATTCACCCAGCGTCGCGACCGAAACCAGACGGAACTGGAATTCTATTTATGATTTTCGTTATGCCCTTCTGTACCAACCAAGGGCCAAAACCCGTGACAGCCCTTAAATAAAATATTATTAACACACTCCACCCCCTCTTTAGTATTGATTCTATTGACTTCTAATTCGAATCAACTAAATTTTTAAATAACATAGATCTACCTTTATGTTTACTAGAATTGTGTTTTGAAGGTAATTAATTTTTGTTTTTTTAATTCTCTTAAAAAAAAAATACAACCCCATTTTGTATTCTCGCCTGGGCCCTAGAATTTCAGGACCGACCTTGTGGAGTTCTAATCTATCTGAAAACGAAAAGGGCAATTTACGGGCCAGTCTTGAAAAATTCCTACTTACAATCTTACCAATATATTCCACCACCGAAGAATCCCTTTTTGAGTGGATAATGACAAGGTTCTTTCTATAAAAGAAATTAAAAAAGCAATTGTTGTTTTAAATGGGCAAATTTGATTTAATAGGAATGGCAAAGATCTAAGAATTTTTATATGGAGTTGTAGACAGCCTAAGTGAACTGGAATGGGAGATGCTGCCAGTAGAGCGGTGCAGAGCGATCGGCCGCTCACGTCGACAATCGACGTTCCGGATCTTAATCAATGGACAATTCAGATTTGTATGCATTCAAATTCTAATTTGATTTTGCGATAGAAAACTTCTCGATTCTAATAAAATTATAACGTAATAGCACTAGTGGGGCTTATTTTCTTTTGAGACTGCTGATTTTATGTATGAATATAAAGCAAATCGCGAGTGCCGCTGTTTGCGTCAGGCTACGTCTGGGTGAGGTGAAAAACATCGATTGCCTTGTGCTTTTTCGTTTTATAATAGATGATTATATAAGTTGGCTTTGTCCAAATTTTATGTAATAAACTTCATTGTAAGTGCCGTTGGGCAATTATGAACATAATCTTCTCAATTTTGTCCAAATCAAAAATAAAAAATACTCCAGTTTCTAGTGGATAGAGAAATGCCCGTTATATATGGGAACCATGTGCATCCATGAACATGCTACTATCATCTACCAAAATGCTAGAGGCATATCACTTAGAGACACATCAACTACACCCCTTTCACATATAGATGGGTCCCACTGGAACCGGTCCTACCTGTATGTGAGAGGGGTGTGGTTGATGTGCCTCTAGCACTCTCCGGCTTGCCTATATCCATTCGGGAACGCGGGACCATGTTGTGGAAGTGGTGTATCTTACCGGTAGAATATATATTTGTAACAAATTTGAATCATTTATCGTACGGATTGACATTTCAGATTGTGCACTACATCCATATGGTACACCCTTGCAGTCTCCAAATCTTTATATTTTTTTATATAAAGTGTGATCTTGGTTGCCTGGGGGCTCAAACCCGTGATTAACAGTGTCGTGCCCATGTAATTATCTTTTGTCAATCATGACAACAATGCGGTGATTCTTGGGTATAATTAACGCATCTTGATTGTAAAATGACTTCCTTACCATGGTTAAACCATTGCTTAAAAATTATAGCTTCTAGCTTTCTACAAATGGGCAAACAAAAGTACCTAGCGCCCATTCTAAGAGGAAGTTCTCTTCCGAGAAATGCTAAAGACATGAGGACCCGGGGCCGGGATGCTGTCGAATGTGCAGAGCGATTGATTCGGTCGTTCATCTTGCATGGACGGTTCGAATCGAATCTGAGTGCATCCAAATCTGAATCATTCATTACTCAGTTAAGATCCGGATCGTCGATTGCAAAGATAAGCGGCCGAATCGACCGCTTTGCACCGCTCTACAAGTATATGCTTGGCAACATCTCCCATTCCAAAGACATGCAGGGGGCCTCCTTGGACATTTTGCGTGTGTAATTTTTTGTGTGCCTCTTTAGTGTGTTTATTTTTCATTGACGAAGTTTAAATGGTTAGACCGTACTAAACGATGGTGTATTTATACTCCTCAGAGCATCCACAGTGGAATAACCAAAATCATAAGGGTTGCTACAGTTAGTAATATTCTCTCAAAAAAATGCTCACAGTGGCTAACCAAATTTAACAATCTCTTAACAATTCATCAAATTTTAGCTAGGGTTAGGGGTGAGCATGGTCCGGTTTGGTTCGGTTTTATAGTAAACCAAGAACCAAACCAATACTTACGGATTATGAATTTGGAGAACCAAACCAACCCATAAATTCCATTGAACCAAACCAATCCAAACCATTAAAATACGGTTTGGTTTCGGTTTTAAACCACGGTTTACTTTGAACTAAGCTATCATCTTTAAAAAAAAATTAAATACATAAAATTACGAAGATAAATTAAAAGAAAACTAGTATATATTAAAATCAATTCCATTCAAATTACCAAAACACACTAATATCAACCAACTTATTAAGAGTAGAATACCAACAATTGTTTCAAGTCTTAAACTCAGAAAATGAAATAGTGGTAATTCACAAAAGTGAACCAACTAAGAATACCAACTATTAAACATCTTAGCAAGGAAGGAAAACTAAATATTGCGGTAGATTAGTAGGATCAATAAATAAATTAGAAAAGTAGTTGAGTAAATCTCCCATAATTAAATTATATATATATATATAATTATAAATATATATGTATGTATGTATTGTGCGGTTTAAATCGGTTTGGAACCATAACCATAAATGTGAATCCACAAACCGAACCATATAATACGGTTTCTAATTTTTTTAAACCATGACCAAACCATACTACTAAAAAACCGAACCAAACATTTCGGTTTGGATTGGTTTGGACTGGATTCACGGTTTTACGGATTTTTTGCTCACCCCTAATTTTAGCCCTTGGATAATCAAAACTGGCAACCTTTTGCCAATAACCAAAACCTTCTCTCTCTCACACACACTCACAACTTCTAAGAAAAACTTTTTTAAAATAAGTTTTTTTTTTTGCAAAAACAATTAAACTCTTTTTTATTAAAAATTGTTTTTTAAACACTGTCCTTTTTTTCAAAAACTATTTTTGAAAAAAAAAATTCGGAAAAGTGTTTTTTCATAATAAAAGTTTTCAAAAAAATTATTTCCTATTTCTAATAATATATTTTTATTAGTTTGAAAACTATTTCAAAAAAAATGTTTTATATGATGACAATTTTTAAATTTTTACAGCTTAAAAAAGTGATGTGGCAAATTTTGATTATTCAATGTTGATTACGCTACTGTGGACTTCTACATTACTAACCTTAGCAACCCCTTAAATAGATAATCAAAAGATGATGAAACAACTTTTATTATCCAATTTTTAATTAGTCCATTGTGGATGCTCTTATGTTATCAATTAAATTTGTAAATCTTTAACACCTTTATAACGATTTCAACTCATTATTGCACTTTTCGTATTCTAATCTTCCTTTTTTTACCCTTGTGTTTAGTGTAAATGGACAATTGATATCTGTTAAATTAGTTAACAGTATTTCTCGATGTCCCCTTTTTTTTTTTTTTTTTATCTCAACGTATATCTTGATTTTGTTTGTTCCCAATGCATATTATAGCGGACAGCGTGTTTCTGTGGCCCGGGGATTCTTTAAGGCAGCTCACCCTACAGAGTTGGGGTCCAACTAATCCGGCCTTCCATTTTGGTAATGGATGACTCGAATTTTAATGCGAGCAATAGATGATTAGAACAGTAGGAACTCGAATTAAATCTAAACCGTTCGTGCCGAAATGAACGGCCAGATCGGCCGCACTATGCGGCTGTGCACTATTGGCAACCCCAATCCGTTTCTGTCACATAAATAACTTTGTTTTAGTTTTTTGCCAATTTATTAAGCATCAAAAAGTTCAAAAAAAAG
Organism: Rhododendron molle; assembly: GCA_025413875.1. NCBI lineage: Eukaryota > Viridiplantae > Streptophyta > Magnoliopsida > Ericales > Ericaceae > Rhododendron > Rhododendron molle. The sequence continues at coordinate 25,757,411 of CM046390.1, forward strand.
AAATCATTTAAGGATCGGGGAAGTATTTATAATTATTATTGAGGAGATCAGTATTTGATGTATTACCATATTTCTCAAGATACATTTTTGTTGAATTAATTTTTCAAGGAGTACAAAAAAAAAAGAGAGGAAGTATTAATGAGGAGATCGGTAACCACATTTGTGAAGATACATTTTGTAGAATTGATTTGTCAAAGGATAGATAACTCCCATGAAATTTAAAATTCAATTCCATATCTAATCTCATGCATTGTGTGTACTTATTTAGTGCCCCTTTGCACCGTCATCGGGTGCTTCAGAGCCTTCCGCAATCACACATTTGAATTAACATACAAACATCTATGTAAATATGTGGCGTTAAAGGACTCTGATCATGTGGCAGTGCCCTAGGGGCATTGAATAATTTTTAGCTGTGGGGTGTTTGTGTTATGCGTTTGACCCTTGCGAGCATAGAATGACCATTAGTTGATTTTAATTCGTAACAACCCGTAAATTTTAATTAATAAAAACATTAAAAATATTAATTAAACCTAATAATATTATTTTCCTCATTAGGTAAATACGAGATAATTACAAATTTATAATTATCTTATCTTAATTATCTCTTTTTAATAAAAATATATTTCTTTGTTAGATAAATACTAATAAATTATCTAATCCTTTTTTTTGTTGTTGTAGCATGCATGCATACAAACTCTTCCATCTCTCCCTCTCTCATTTCTACTCGATCTCTACGTCTCTCCTAACTACAATTCGTCCCTAATCCCGTCCAAATTCAAGTCTTAAAACGATACAACGTCTTTAAATCCGATTTCAATCAAAACTCTCCACAATTCTCTTATAAATACTTCATTACATCGACCCTAGGGTTCACCACGAAAATTCCCACACCCTACCAGTCCAGAAAATAGAGAAAAATCGAAGGAAATCAAAGCTCCAATCCATGGAGTTTTAGAGAGAGAAAGAAAGAGAGAGAAAAGTGGGTTTCGTAGCTACAATCAACCGAAACTCAAATTGATCATTCCGGTCTCTTCCCTCAACCCCAAGCATTCCCAAACATCATCCAATTCGAACCCAAGGTCCCTCAATCGAAGAACCTGAACCGTACCAAAAAAATAAAAAAAACAGAACCCAGCCGCGACCTTGCGGCTGCGACCTTCGGGCGGCCTAGCCGCGAGAACCAAAGAACGCGACCTCGCGGCCGCGAACTTCCCTCGGCCAGACTGCGCGGCAGTTTTTGTTTTTGGTTTGAATGGACTTTTCGACACTCCAAACACCGATTTTGACCCCCGGACTATTTTTCCTAGATTTTTCATACTTCAAAGATCATAACTTGTTAATTTCATATTTTTTTTATCTTATTATCTATTTATTAAATTTTTATTTGTTTTCAATCAAAGTTTACAAACGAAAAACCTTTGCGACGTTCCAAACAATGTTTTTAACACCCAAACTATTTTTTCTAGACTCCTTGCATCTCAAATATGATATGTTGTTAAAATAATATTTTTTAATTTAATTAACTATTTATTATTAATTACACATTGTTTTTAAACAAAAATACTTTACGATATTATAAAATATATTATTAATGCCCGATTAATTTTTTTGGACTCTTTACTGTTCAAATACGATATGTTATTAATCTCAACATATTTTTAATTATTTAATTATTTATTATCTATTTATCCTTCTTTCGTCAATTATCTTAATCTTTTTATTTAAAATAATTTCACGGACCTCCAAACCCAACTTTTAGCACTCAAACATGTTACATAGGACCTTTAGGACTCTTATTAAGGTTACAATAATTATTTTAATATTTTTACCTAATTAATGTATTTAATTAGTATTTAATCAATCTAATTACTTAAGAATAATTAATAAAAGCCTAAAAAAATTATTTTTAAAGTCTTATATAAAATTTCCTACCTTGCTATTGATATTGTGGTCATACGCGATTAAGGGCAACGGCCCAGTTATAAAAAGTTATGTGATTGCATTGTTTAATATTTGTTTTGATCTGTCTGTTGTTCGTTTTCTTTATTATTGAGAATAATATTGTGATGATACTTGATTTGAATGCTAGATTGGACCCTAGAGACATGGGGTGGTATACGAAGTAGAATTCACCTAGACGATGCTAGGTAATGGATAAATTGGGATGTTTTTCTTTCTAGAGATTGCCTGCAGGCGGAATTTTGAGATGCGATGAAATTGAGACTGGCGTGTGTCCAGTGATGAATTGATAGACTGGCGTGTGTCCAGTAATGAATTGATAGACTGGCGTGTGTCCAGTGATGAGTTGATAGACTGGCATGTGTCCAGTGATGAGTTGATAGACTGGCGCGTGTCCAGTGATGATTGTGAAATGGCTGTGATGTGGTATATAAGAGAGGCGAACCCTAGTTGTGATTCAGGCATGATAAGCTATCCCATTGTTGTAGTCATTGAGTTGCACACTCAGTATATAACTTAGGTTATCTGCAACAAATGCAAGTGATCTCATGGAACCGAGCATGGCTAGCGGTTGGGAAGGAAAGATCTCGCGGGGAGATTTGAAATCACACGTCAGGCTAATGGATAGTAATAAACTGGTTTATGTGAAGATCTATGTTCTACTTTTTCGCATACTTATTGTTATATTACTTGTTAGTTGTAAAGTAAGAGGAGTAGTTGGATTGGATTATACTACAGGGTGAACTCTATCACTCAGGCACGGATTTCCTGGCATCCGTGTCAGATTTTGCAGAAAATCAAGAGGAAACACAAAACCCTAAAGGCAAACAGTTTTATGCAGAAGAGAACCCAGAGGTGGGAGTCGAGCCAGAATACGCTTAGGATCCATATCAATCTTAGGAGATGGCTCTGTTATTTTATTTAGTTATTGCCTCAAAGACTATTTTTAGTATTTCCACAACGGTTTGTAATAATGAATTCTTAGGACAAATTATCTGTTTTGGATTTCGAATTTGGTTTAATAAATTTTGAAAATTTACATTTAATACCTCCGATTTTATTTCTGAAAATCGGGGCGTAACAAATTCCTTCGTTTTTGGTAAATCAAAATGGCCTTTTGAGTGAACATTTCCTCAGTAATCATTGAACCAAACGTGAAAATGCGTATCCTGAGTTGGTATGTAGGTGGAGGATTGTCAATTTATTAATTTCATAAATTAATCGGGTATGAGGTATTCATATTCAGCTCCAAATATTCAATTAGACACAAAAAAAAAAAAAATGTAACCGCAAGGGGTTGGCTTGATCATGGTCAAGGATTGAAAATTATGTATTTGCTCTTTGTTATGGTCTCATCCCTCAAGTTTGAAATTTTTATGGGGAAAATTTTAAAATAGTACCTAAACTTTGGACTCATTGTCCCATAAACACCTGAATTTTATTTTATTTCAATTAGGCACCTATACTTTACAAAACCCCCCAAATTGAGGCACCTACCATCATATTCCGTTCAATTTGTCAAGAAATGTGGTGACATGGCATTTTTCTCCGTTAAGTGTCCCATTGGCACATGACATCCATCCCTTGCAAAACACATAATCAAACCCACCCCCCTTAGCTTCTTACAATGGTAGCTTCTTCAACCTTCAAATAGAAACCCAAAGTACCAACAATCATCACAGCCTCTGGCCCACTCCATTGCAGAGCCTCCACGGCACACCCCTGTAATTGCAAATCTCCTCTTTGCCCTCTCCCTCTTTCTATGAGCAATTAGGAATTAGGATACAGCCATTTATGAACTACTAGCAAACACACCAAAAAAAAAAAATATATTCAATTGCAGGAATTGTATACTTTCTCGTGGGAATTCTCCATGAACACAATTGCATACATAATATTTCTATATATATAGCACAGGAAAAACCTCTTCATCAATAGGATGGCTAACAGTCTCGTCAAGCTCCCGGGTATTCTCAATAGTCCGAGGAATCATCGTCGATGGCGGCTACACAAATACGACAACCAAACAATGAAAGCCCTAATTTTCAATTCAACGCACAATCCAATCCAATCAAACTCTACATAAAATTGCTTGCAAAATACAGGGGTTCGTATATATATACCTCTTCACCAAGCTCGAGGGCAAGCTTCTCAGCGGCATCGCAAGTTCTGACCCGATTGCACTTCTCAAGCTTCTTCTGTTGCTTGAGCTTGGCGTGGACAGCAACGGATAAGGCAGTGAAGGGAGGACTGGTGGGTGAAAAAGGGAGGGAGGCGAGAGGAGGGAAGGAGGAAGGGTTTTGATTGTATGCTTTGCAAGGGTTGGATGTCATGTGCCAATGGGGCACTTGACGAAGAAAGATGCCACGTCACCATATTTCTCGACAAATTAGACATAATATGACGGCAGATGCCTTAATTTGGGGGTTTTGTAAAGTACAGGTGCTTAATTGAAATAAAGTAAAGTTAAGGTGTTTATAGAACATTGAGTCCAAAGTCCAGATGCCATTTTGAAAATTTTTCATTTTTATGTGCTAACAGCTTTTTTTAGGCAAGCCTATAGGCTATAGTCCATAAAGAGATTTGTTCTCCCTTTAATTAAGACCACCGTTAGTGGAGAGTTGGATCGATTGGTTCCCAGGCAAAGCTAGACCGTACACCTAAGTTATGAAAAATATTGAAAATGCGTATAATGAGATTGTAAGGTGGGGAAAAATTTTCAGTGCCGAGCAGGTACCACGTGGTGTCCACTCGCGCATCCGAGCCGTCCATTTTGTGTTTGAACGGCTCAGATTTAGAGAGAGAAAAAGGAGAGAAAAAGTGTTGGGGTGAGAGGAGAGAGAGAGTTTCAATCTGGGCCATCTAAAAGTGTATCGGACGGCTCACATGTGCCGAGCAGGTGCCACGTCGGCAATACCCGCTCGTCACTGATAAATTCCTCTAAAGGTGGACTCTTACTGTGAGAAAACAAAAGCTACTACTAATTGTGAAGCTATTATTAATTTCCTTTATAATCTAAAATATTCAGATTGCTGGATAATTGTCAATATTTTTTTTTTTTTTGATCAGTGGGATTGTCAAGATTAATCTCAAAAAAAAAAAAAATATCAGAACTAGTCGTCGTACTCATATGCGTAAACCCATCTGAATATTTTTAGATATATTTATTATATATATATAAAGAAAAATCATACTCCTAATAAGTCAAAATGCTTTTTCTAATTTCCACCGGGCCGAAGGATGTACTCCAACAACCATTCCGGTTCCGTGTGAACGTGTGACTCCGTTACGTTACGTAACTCAATGAAAAAGACAATTCTTGCAGCCAAACAGACCACTAAAGTGTCTTCTGGACGTACTACCATAAAGGAAAATACACAACATCAATGCCATCTATCTCCACAGTACTCACTTCTGCTTTCCTCCTTTTCCACTTTTGTCCACCTTGTTTTACGACTTCTGAAGAGGGAGAAGAAAGAACGGTGAATTTGCTTTTTACATAATTAATCAGAGTTTGATTTTTAGAATAAAGTTGCATGAAAGTAACTCCTTTTTGAATTTTTTTAATTCTGGTATAAATGATATGTCTTTAACTAGACTGAAAAGAGAATGAGAATAGGTGCAAGTAAATTGGCCGGAGTTCGAATCTATCTATCTATTCATCAATATACTATAAAAATGTGTTTGAGCCCATAGACCTTTAACCCCATTCTAATTTCCTGAATTTTTCACTTTTTTTTTTTGTTTTGTTTAGGGAGGGAGAGAAAGGGGGAGAGAAGTAGGGAAGAGAGAGGGAGTGGGGAAACGTGGGAGAGTGAGGGAGGAAATTATTCTATGTTCGTCACGTGGTATTTCAAATTCTTTTTTCACCTCACGTTTTTTAATATATAAATGAGATCAATATTAGCGTGCATCGAACATGGAATTGAAAAATATATTAAATATTATTTTATTAGCTAGTATTTGTGTCCGTTTGATTCACTTTTAATACAGGGGCAAAAAAAAACCAATGTGATTTTTTTTTTTTGCATTGAACACAAAAGCTAAGTAACAAAGAGAGAGAAGAAGAAGTGGTAAATGTGAGATACGAAAATATCCGAGACATTAAATTCGTCCCCACCCTATTTAGATTTGGTTACAGATATCCACCCGTGTGCCTCCATTAATTCCTCTCTATCTCTCTCCTTCCTTTTATCCTCCAGTTCTCTCCCCCAAACTTCACCACACCCCTCAATCTCAAGAAAAGAAAAACCTTGATCACCACCCCTCAACCATGGAGTCTTCAATCCCTTTCTCTCTCCACCTCTTCCTCCTCGCATCCTCTCTCTCCCTCCTCGCCTTCCTCCTCCTACGCCGCTCCTCCCACCTCCGCCGCAACCTCCGCCTCCCTCCGGGCACCCTCGGCCTCCCCTTTCTCGGCGAGACCCTCCACATCATCGCCGCCTACAAAACATCCAACCCGGAGCCCTTCATCGACGACCGGGTCGCCCGGTTCGGACCGGTCTTCACCACCCACGTCTTCGGCGAGCCGACCGTGTTCTCCGCCGACCCGGACACCAACCGGTTCATACTCCTCAACGAGGGCAAGCTGTTCGAGTCGAGCTATCCCGGTTCGATCTCGAACCTGCTCGGGAGGCACTCGCTGCTGCTGATGAAGGGGAGCCTTCACAAGCGGATGCATTCGCTCACGATGAGCTTTGCGAATTCTTCGATCATTCGAGACCACTTGATGGTGGATATAGACCGGTTGGTCCGCCTCAACTTGGAGTCTTGGACCGGACGGGTCTTACTCATGGAGGAAGCCAAAAAGGTACGTACAAGTCTGATTCGCCTGAGTTGACTCGGTCGTGAATCGGCGAGATGCGCAATGTGTGGAACCCACCTCTTGGGAGTGTTAAGTCTTGCTTGGTGGTCTCTAATAAATTTTTCCTATTTATTTCTCTTCACTCGCTATTTTTTCCTTCAAAACTCAAATCGGTGTTAAAAGAGATGGGTCCCACACACATTCGAGACGCTCAATGTGCAAGTTTTTGTATGTTTGCGCGCAGTGGTGTTAGAATTTTTTTTTTTTTTTTTTTAAAAAAAACTATTGCAGTCGGGTTGTTGTATGTGTCATCCTAGTTGGCACACGTTTTGTCATAATGATTTTTCTTTTTCTTTGTTAAAACGCCATAATAACTTGTTACTTTTTGGATTAATAAGACTAATATTAATGTGAGAGGATGGACCATATATATATATATATTTTCACGGGGATAAAATGCCACGATATCTCCTCTTTCATATGGTGGAGATGATTTCACCAAGAAGCATGTGCACGTTTGTTTTGGGATTTATATTCTCCTACTTTTTTGTGCTCTTGCTTTTGGTTTTCTTATTCTTATCAGTATAGTATAGTATAGTATATTACTAGTATATTTGCCACTGCCAGGTTTATTCTCTCAGAAGTCAGAAGGTTCTGGTGATAATTAAAGAATATTGTTACTGTAGTACATGCATTAGTAGTAAACTTTTAATGTAGTACGTAATTAATTAAGATTTGTTGTTTTGCGGGCAGATTACGTTTGAGTTAACAGTAAAGCAGCTGATGAGTTTCGACCCATGCGAGTGGACGGAGAGGCTTAGAAAGGAGTATATTCTCGTCATCGACGGCTTCTTCACCATTCCTTTCCCCCTGTTCTCCACCACCTACCGCCGTGCCATCCAAGTATATAGTACCTCATTTATCTCTCTATCTAGGACTTAATTACGTAAATCATATTAAATTATTTATTGTCTTCTACTCCATTATTATGGGGTTCTGTTCTGTTCTGTGTTAATTAATGGTTGGTGTGGATTTTAATTGTTTATGTTTTGAAGGCTAGAGGCAAAGTGGCGGAGGCGTTGAGCTTGGTGGTGAGGGAGAGGAGGAGAGAGAGCGAGAGAGGAGAGAGAAAGAACGACATGCTGGGAGCTTTGCTGGAGGAGGAAGGCGGGTTCTCCGACGAGGAGATAGTGGATTTCTTGGTGGCGCTGCTGGTAGCCGGGTATGAAACAACCTCCACCATCATGACCCTCGCCGTTAAGTTCCTCACGGAGACTCCCCTAGCCTTGGCTCAGCTCAAGGTGTGTTGTGTTCTACTCTCTCTCTCTCTCTCTCTCTCTCTCTCTTTACCAGTAGAGTTGCTTTTGGGTAGAGTAGGAGTTGTCCCCGTAATGGGGCATTTGATGCTGGACCCTACCACTGCTACTCATGATTATGTTGGGGGGGGGGGGGGGGGTCTGAGCCGGTCTCTTCCTTTCCTTTCCTCGCTTCCCTTCCCTTATCTACGATTCTCAACCAACCAAATAATGCGAGGAAAGACTAATAAAAGGAAGCTGTACTGGTAATATGGCATTGTGTTTCTTATTGTTCCACTTCGTGCTTATCCTGTTTTTGAACAAAAAAAAAAGCCACGAAAATGGGTACCCAAATGCTCTTTTTTTTACTTGGTGAAAAGTTTTTCATGAAACAAACCAGCCGATTATTCAATACGTACTCTCAGACCACTATGTGATATTGCCGTGGAGTACTCTCAACAAATAAAAGATCGTCCCTACATAATATGACATGGATTATTCCATGTCTGTCAACCACCAACGAAGATTAACGATAATTTGGCTTTTACAATTACTCGGGTCGAGTTCCTTGCCAAAATTTTTGTATGGTATGTGGTTTAGGAGTAATTGTTTGTTTGCAGCCTGAAAGACGAAACTGACCTTGTAGAAGTAGTATTATGCATTGTGGGGTGTGGTGTGATGGAAAGTAGTGGAGTAGTACTCCCGTCCCGTGGGGACTCAGTTCATAGGGAAGTGTGTGGTGTTGGGAAGTGTGGTGTGGTGTGGAGTGGTGGTCAAAAGTAGTAGTAGTAAAAGTACAGACCGTGAAAGTCAAAGTTGGAACAAAACATTCGGGTGGGTTTAGGAAGCGGACAAAATGATGTCCAGAAAGCTGCTGCACCCACGCCTTCATTCGTTCATCTTGTAATGTCAGTAATCGAGAAACTTATGGTTGGTACCCGATACACACATTTGGACTGTCCAAAAATACAACTAACGGTTCGGATTAAAAGTATTTTAAAAATCCGTTCAGTATTTTTAATTCAGTCCTTTAGTTGCATTTTTGAACGGTTAGAATGTGCGTGTCCGGTACCAGGGTACCATGTGGAACCTGATTTACAACAACAAAAATTCTTAAAGAGTGTCAGGATGTCATATTCACGTAAATACCCTCGTGTGATGCCCGAAATACCGTTTTATTCATTTTTCGTAATCATGGAGTATCTGACTTCGAGGGATGCGATTCGTGTCACCCTTTTTTCCCTAACTTCTTTTTTTTTTTTTTTTTGGGTTAAAACATTTTCCCTCCACCAAAATCCCATTTGGTGCAAAGATTAATATGTAATTGTAAGCACTAGAAACAATTTATAAAGTGCACGGATTATGTAATTTTAAACACTAAAACATGGATACAGTGTATTTATAAGCAAGTAGTCTCTCCGCCCTATTTTGTCGGTCCCTAATTCTATTTTGGGATATCTTAGAATATTATTCTCTCCGTTCCAATTTGTTTGTACTCGAAAATTAAAAAATAGGAAAAAGCAGAGAGAGAGAGAGGGAGATAATAAAAAAAACAAACAAAATCAACTAAAATAATTAGATAACCCTTTTTATTGTATTTTCTTTTTTAGGTCTCATTTTATTGTATTTTCTTTTTTAAGTCACTCCCACAATCGAGTGTCTGTTGCAAGTTGTGATCAAACAACTCTAAAATGCTCATTAACATTTTTGTATAAATTTCAGAATTTGTATTTGGCATGGTTCGCCGTAAGCCTGTCAATGGACCGGGATCCTCAAAACAATACAAATCCAATCTTCACAAATCCGCCAAGGCCAATCCAAATCCAAAAAATCGGATATACGATCCGAAAACCTTATCCATTCTGATTCCATTTCATGACCTTTTTTTTAATCATACCATAATGCTTAATAATTAGAGGTGTTATGTGTAAATTGAGGTAGTGAATTGTTATACTCCCTCCGTCCCGATTTGTTTGTCCTTTTTTTGACTTATACACGTCTCAAATTGACTGTTCAATTTCAAAATCAATGAATCAAATTACGTAAATTTCAAAATCAAATGATCAGATTTAATTTCCTTAATAAATTGGAAATCCGAGATTGGACAAACAAATCGGGGTGGAGGGAGTATTAAGTTGGTGTGATAACAGATAAGAGTCAGAATTGGACTGGGATTATCCGTTAATTGTCAAATTTCCCGAATTCCGGTTAAACGAGTTTTTAGATTGGATTTTTTTTACCGCATTCGGATTATGTCGGATCATATATGGTTCTAATGGCAGACCAAGTTTATGGATATTTGGCATGGTTTACTATACATGCATTATGTACATGCGTATTGCTTTTCAATGATATGACTAAGTAACGTTCAATAAAAATGGTAAGCAGGCCTGGAAACTTTTTGATATGGTATCGTCCTTTTGGAACCCTCTATAAATGACATTTATGTATACTGGGATGCAGGAAGAGCAAGATGAGATTAGGTCAAGAAAAGGAAAATCAAAGGCTCTGCAATGGAACGATTACAAGTCAATGCCATTCACGCAATGCGTAAGTGAATTTCACCACCCTTTTTGTCGACAATTATTTGATTCCTAATCAACGTATTTTTTTTTTATTTTTCGCAACTAAAAGCTCTTAATTTTCTATGTTTTGCAGGTTGTTAATGAAACCCTGAGAGTAGCCAACATAATTAGTGGGGTATTCAGGCGAGCAATGACCAACGTCGACGTAAAAGGTAGAGACTAAAAAATTTTCCCATTAAGATTATCTAAGTGCTGTTGCAATGATCGTACAAGTGATGCATACCATGTGCTCTTTTGATTTGTTTTAGTTTTTTTTTTTTTTTTTCCAAAATAATAGAAGCAAACAAAATGTTTTATAACTTGGATTAGAAATCACTTTTTGCTTACTTTTACAAATGTGCTTGAATTATGCCTTGAGCCTAAATGTAAAGGACTCTGATCATATGCTAAGAACAAGGATCCCTTGCTTTGGAGGAGGGGCCGGGGCACTGCAGGCTGCTGTGCTGTGCTCCAAATACGGACCTTGTGCCGAGCTCTAAAATGCAAATACGATATTTTCATTTATTTTTATATACAAGCCAAACTGTTTCCCCTCCCCTTATTTTTCCCAATACAAGCCAGAGTATGCTATGGAGCGATGAAAGACTCATGCAGCATCGCTATTTTTCCAACACGAGGGCTACTTATAACATGTTGAAAAAACTCTTTGAAAAATTAACAGGCAAACTGAGTCTATGGGCCTATCTATGAAGGGAAAATTAACAATATAAAGATAAAGATTTAGCAAACGAAATTGTATAGGGTACCAGATTTTTTCAGTACATTGATAGTGTATATTTTCCATCTATGTATACAGGTTACACAATTCCAAAAGGATGGAAGGTTTTTGCTTCTCTTAGGGCTGTACATATGAATCAAGACCACTTTAAGGATGCTCGCACTTTCAATCCATGGAGATGGCAGGTACCTCTCTCTCTCTCTCTCTCTCTCTCTCTCTCTCTCTCTCTCTCTCTCTCAAGTTTAAGCGATATGATTTAAAAGGAAACTAAACAAACAGGCTGATTCGGGAACAACAGACTCCTTGAATCTCTTCATTCCATTTGGAGGTGGGCCACGGAGGTGCCCCGGTGCAGAGCTTGCTAGGGTTGAACTCTCAGTTTTCCTTCACCACCTTGTCACTCAGTTCAGGTACACATCATTGAGGGGACTGCTTCACTACGTTTTCTTGCATTCCAGTCACTAACCTTGATCGGGTGCTTTTGATTACAGTTGGGTTCCTGCAGAAGAAGATAAGTTGGTGTTCTTTCCGACGACAAGGATGCAAAAGCGGTATCCCCTCATCGTGCAACGCCAACATCTAAGAGAGTCCGACTCCATCTAGTAAGGTAGAATGCCAGAAAGTGATATTGGAGTCAGATAGAAGAACGCAGCAGAAGGAATGTAATCTTTTCAATTATGCAATAAGATGAGTAAATATATTAGCGGATAGTGTATATATGTAAATGAATTATTCAATTGAGTTGAGCTTGAATTATCATTAGCTGTCTAGAACTATTTAGAGTAACATTCGTCTGCCAAACTGAGCAAACTACCAGACTACATATATGTAATCAGGTAACTTAGAGGCAACCAAACCAAGCTAGAAAAACGAGTTGCAGCCACTTTTTTCAGAAAAGAAATCCAGTTGTTTAGAGATTGGTATTCATTTACCCTGTCTAACGGAAGATAGCATGGAAACCACATTATTATTTGAAAGTTGAAGAGGTCTACACAAGCAATACAAAACTGAAAGCAGGAAAACCCAAGAGTTATCCACCGTACGTAAAGCAGCAAAGCAGAACACAGAAACTTAAGGTGAAATGTTTGTTACCCAAATGACAGTGCGAGAGATGACAGAACGGTTGTGCTGATTTGCATCAGTGTGTACTACAACAGGTTGAAACAGTGCTTCAAGATGTCAAATATGGCAACGGAAAGTCAACAAATACTGGAACTGGCTATGGTCGTCTGCCATGCTCGGCAAACTAAGGATCTCGAATCGGCAATGTTGCTGGAGACCATGGTCGTCGAACAAAATTGTTGATTGCCAGGGTGTTCTGGCTGTAAAACTGCTGTAGAAGAAAACTTGAATGAATTTTACTTTATTATCAGACCAAACTAAGGCCAGGAACTTTCGTGGCATTTCTTTCATCCATCTGTGTCCTCACATTCTTGGCATCGGCAAACCTACCAAAGCCAGCAAATAATTTGGACAACATCACATAATCGCCACCATATCTCCTCTCCATCTCTAGTATCTTCCTCATAACTCGCTCTCCCATCTCTACATTGCCATGGAAACTACAAGCTCCCAACAATGTCCTCCAAATCACAACATTAGTGATCTCAGGAGAAATCTGCGAAGCCATCTTCTCTGCTTCCTCTAACCTACCTGCCCTACCCAACATATCAATCAAGCACCCGTAGTGCTTAACATCGGGTTCAACTAGACACTCATTAACCATCTTTCTGAAAAATTCAAAACCGTCTTCGACCAACCCCCCATGGCTGCAAGCACTCAAAATACTCAAGAATGTTATCCGATTTGGCTTCAAACACTCGTCTTCCATACTTTTAAAACTATCCACTACTTGCTTTTCCATTCCGTGCATTACAAACCCAGAGATAATGGATGTCCATGAAACTAAATTCCTCTTCTTGGCATCCATGAAAGCAAAGACTTTTACCGCACTCTCCATGCACCCGCACTTAGAATACGTATCTACCAGCGAATTCACAACTTGAATATCTGAGTCATTGAACCCGTTTTTCTCCCCATAAGCATGAATTGATTGGCAAGACTCAAGACACCCAAGATTCCATATAGAGGGAAAAATTACTAGGACTGTAATTTGAGCTGGTTTAATAACCTTTCCAACCATAGTCTGAAACAAAGACAAAGCCACCTCGTGCTGGTTCATCCGTGCGTACCCATCAATAATTCCAGTCCACGAAACAACATTCTGATTTGGCATCCGGTCAAACAGAGAACGGGCCAGGCCAAGCTCCCCCCACTTGATAAGGCCAGTAATCAAGGCATTTCAGGTGATTGAGTTCCTCTCAGGCATTTTGTTGAACACTTGCTGGGCTTTGACCAAAAAACCACAATCGGCATACATGTTGACCAGAGCAGTCTGCACGTAAAGGTGGGGTCGGAACCCGGCTCTTACAGTGAGGCCGTGGAGTTGAGTACCCAAGTTGGGTTGCTGCAAGATGGCGCAAGCCTTGATGAGAAAAGAATAGGCGTAGCTATCGAAGGAGACGGGAAGGTGCTGGTGAAGTTGGAGGTGTTTGAAGAGCTGTATAGCTTCGTCAGGGAAGGAATCGAGGGAGTAGTGCCGGATTAGAGAGTTCCATATTGTTGCAGTTGTCACAGGAGGAATTTTTTCAGAAGCAATAACAATTTGTGCGTGGATTTGTACAGGAGGAATTTTTTCAAAAGCAATAACAATTTGTGAGTGGATTTGTTGAATGACTTCTCGTCTTGCTATGTGCTTGGGTACTAGAGTTTGGAAATAGTGCCCGTCTCTCATGGCAATGACTGATTGGCAACAAAACTTCAATTATATACAGCTTGTATTACTTTGGCGGAAGGTACACTGAGCCAGGATTTTGGTCCGACGGAGCCAACTTAAGAAACATACTAACAAATGAGCCCATGCCTAAAGGCATTTGTCCAAAAGTATTGACCAATGATAATAGTATAGGTGCCGTTCCGCTTTCTTTTTAAACGTTTTTTTTTTCCGAAAAGAATGTAATTTCAAGCTCAAATATAATGAAAATAAAAATTAATGTTTAATTTTTTTGCACCATTTAAAAGATCTCAATGAGATCTATAAACAAGATCCGTACTGGTAGGAAAATTATTTGCGTAAACACACAATTTTTGAGCTTAAAATTACCTTCTTTTTCTAAAAGTTCATTTTTCCAAAAACCGAAACACCCCCTAAAACCTTCTTGCACTATCTAACACTAAAATCCCGTACTCTCAATTGAAGACATTACTCAAAAAATCAAGCAAACACAAACTTTAAATGAACACAAAATATTTAGTCAAAGAATTTTGAAGATGCTATTCAAAATCACAAAACATTCACTGAATGATTATCACTAAATAGTAAATACATTGTCAAACAAATCATTCATAAAGCCTATTGAATTTAATATATAGTTTGGGACTACCCACTAAGTTCGATGTAACCAGAGTTGATGTACAAATAACAAATACTATGAAATTTTAAAATGGGAGTCATTCCAAAGGAAAAGAATAGACCTTCCATCTCTGCATTAATGCATATCAAACCTCAAGGTTAACGCAACAAGACTTGCTTACCCATCTTAGTGCCCTTTTTCTTTCTATTTCACTCATCTAAAGAATAAATTGTCCAAATTTGTACATTTTGCCATCTAGGTTTTCTTAACCGTGGGAAAGTCTCTCTATATTTATCTAAAGATATACTCCTTTCGTCCATTTTTAAGTGTTCTACTTCGTAACTCCAACTTATTAAGAAAACATCATCATTACACATTTTACATCAACTTTTATCTCTACTTTCCCTACTTACCCTCTATGAAGACATCATCATTACATTTTTACTCACTAACTTTTCAAAATGGAATCTACTTTTAGGAGCAAAATAGAAAATACACCAATTTTTACCCACTAACTTTACAAAATGGACACTTACTAAAGGACAGCCCAAAATAGTATACTTGGACTCTAAAAAAGGGACGGAAGGAGTTTCTTTCACTACAATACTTATATGACAAGTAGGTCTTTCAAAAAAGAAAAGGGAAAAGGCAATGGATCAAAGATCACTAAAATGGACAGATCTCCATGAAATTCATGCATGAGAGAAAGATACACTGGGTGCACAAGCAATGCGCGTTCAAATCTTCTTAGCAATACCTTATGCATAAAAAAAATTACTAATTGTCATTGCAAGAGCTCTCTACAAATTTTTCCATTAAAAAATGCACTATTAAGTTGGTTGATCAAACACTTGGACATGAGATTCAGGAAGTGGTTGAACAGGGTGCAGTTTTTGAATGGTTTAGAATTGTCTTAACTCACGGGATCTTCTAAGAAAAGTGAATATGTGAGCCAACTTCATTTTATTGCCCATGCCAAAACGGGCTCTCCTTTTATAGATAGAAGAGATGGTTAATGTACAATAGCATTGTCTTTAATTTGCAGGGTCATATAAGGAAAGGGACTTAGTGGGGCTGTTGTGCCTTGAGGGATAGCAATCTGTTGTCTCGGGGCAAAATAATATCATCCTGAGCCCGGAAACTAGATCCGAAATAGTCGCTTGAAATATCTCATTGCATACTATAGCCCCACAAAAAATCAAGTCAATCAAACATCGATAACCTAGTGAAAAAATGTAACAACCCGGAATTTTGACCCAAATTTTTTTTTTAATAATGTTATTAGAATTATTTTCCTAATACAATTATTATTATTATTATTATTATTATTATTATTATTATTATTATTATTATTATTATTATTATTATTATTATTATTATCTTTAGATACAAATATGCATGCATTTAAATACATGCATGCATATCTTCTTTCTATTTTCCTATAATATTTGCATGCATGCACAATTCTTCTATCTTTCCCTCTCCTACTCCTACTCCTACTCGACCTCTACCTCCTCCGTAACCCTAGAACCGAGCTATATTCGTTCATTCAAAAACCGAATTCGATTAGGACTCAATTTAATCCTACCACATCAAAATTCTCTATATATACTTCATTACGTCGACCCTAGGGTCTCTCACGAAAATTTCCTCGCCCCAAAATCCAGAAAAAAGAGGTAATCGAAGGAAATCGAAGCTCCAAATCCATGGAGTTCTAGAGAGAGAAAAGAGAGAGAGAAAAGTGGTTTTGTACCAAGACAATCCGGAACCCGAATTGATCGTTCTAATCTTCTTCTACAATCAAGGATTCACGAACACCATTCGATTCGGTCCCAAGGCTTTCCTCAACGAAACCGAAGTCATCTTCCCAAAACGTTCAAGTTCGATCGAAAAACAAAACACGATTCGAGGTATTATAATTGATCAAAGCCTCCTCTAAGTATAATTATTGTTTTTAGGCATAACCCAATGACCCCCAAGGTTCCATGCATCAAAAGCGTGAAGAAAACCAAAAAAACAGAACCTGCCATGTACCTTGCGGCGCAACACTGCATGGACCGCAAGAAGCCCGAACCTTGCGGCAGTAAGGTCAACCGCGAGTCAAACCTTGCGGTTTGACTGTTTTTGTTCGAGACTCGTTTTGACCTCCCGAACTTGGTTTTTGACCCCGAACTAATTTTCCTAGACTTCTAACACTCTAAAGATCATACCTTGTTAGTTTCATATTTTTTTATTTAATCTGATATTTATTAAATTTTTATTCGTTATCTTGTAAAAATTTACAAACTAAAATTCATTGTGACCTTGTAAACTATTCCATAAATCCCCAAACTATTTTTCTAGTTTTCGAACATGTCAAGGATCATAACTTACTGATTTCATAAACTTTTGATATTATTAGCTATTTATTCTATTTTTAATTAAAGATACAAACGAAAAATAGTTGCGATCTTATAATTAATGATTTTAACATCTAAACTATTTTTCTAGACTTCTGACATCCTAAAGATGATGTGTTATTAAAATAATAATTTAATTATTTCATTAACTAATTATTATTAATTACGCGTTGCTTCTAAATAGAAATACTTTAAAATATTATTTAAGATGTTAAAAATTCTGAATAATTTTATTTAGACTTCTTACGGTCCTAAGATGATACTTTGTTAGAATAAATATATTTTTAATTATTTAATTATTTATTATCCATTTATTCTTCTTTTGCCTATTAACTAAATCTTTTTATTTAAAATAATTCCGTGAGCATCCAAACCCAGCTTTTAGCATTCGAACTTATTATAGAGGACTGTTAGGACCTTTATTAAGGTTACGATAATTATTCTAATATTTTTACCTAATTAATGTATTTAATTAGTGTTTAACTAACTTAATTACTTATAATTAATTAATAAAAGCCTAGAAAATTATTTTTAAAGTCTTATATAAAATTTCCTATATTGTTATTGATATTTTGGCCATACAAGATTAAGGGCAACGGCCCAGTCATAAAAAGTCATGTGATTGCATTACCTAATGTTTGTTTTGATCTGTTTGTTATTCGTTTTAATTATTATTGAGAATGATATTGTGTTGACACTGGATTTGAATGTTAGATTGGACCCTAGAGACATGGGGTGGTATGCGAAATAGAAATCACGTAGACGATGCTAAGTAATGGATAAATTGTGAAGTTTCTTTCTGTTTAGAGGTTGCCTGCAGGCGTGATTTGAGATCTGATGAGATTTGTGATGTGATTTAAAAACCGGCAGAGGAAGACTGGCAGAGTAAGGCCAGTGATGTATGTGATGATTTAAAACCGGGCAGAGTAAGCCGGAGATGATTTAAGGCGCGAGTAAGCGATGATGTATGTGATGATTTAAGCGTGCAGTAAGCCGGAGATGATATAAAACGGCGGATAGTCGGTGATGTTTGATAAAACCCAGGCGATGGTCGATGGCGTTTTATGTTGATAAAACCTGGCGATAGTCGAGAGAGTTTATATTGATAAAACCTGGCGGTGGCCAGCGATATTTGATATTTTGATAAAACCTGGTAAAGTAAGCCCATGATGTTTGTTGATAAAACCTGGCGTGTGTCGGTGATGTTTTGTGATGGTGTCTGCTTGCGACCTTAATGTGTGTCGAGTCGATGGAACAAATTGATGTCTGGCGTGGAGTCGGTGGAACAAATTGATGTCCTGGCGAGTGTCCAGTGGAACAAATTGTCTGGCGTGGGTCGATGGAACAAATTGATGTCATGGCGTGTGTCCAGTGGAATAAATTGATGTCTGGCGTGTGTCCAGTGGAACAAATTGATGTCTTGGCGTGTGTCCGGTGATGATTGTGATGTGGTATATAAGATAGCGAACCCTAGTTGTGATTCGGGCATGATAATGGCCCTTGTTGTAGTATTGTAACTTAGGTTATCTACTGAGGAAGTGATCTCATGGGACGAGCATGGCTAGCGGTTGGGGAGGAAAGATCTCGTAGGGAGATGTTGGATTACGTTAGGTTAATGGATAGTAATGAAGCGGTTTATGTGAAAAATCTCTGTTTTACTTATTCGTATTATTATTATCTTGTTTGCTTGCTAACGTTGTATTGTAAGAGGGGTAGTTGGGTTGGATTATTCTTGGGTGATTTATCACTCACGGATACGTCTGTATCCTGGCAAATCGATTGCCGCGATCAATTTGCTAGAGAGTATGATTCAATGGAGGAAATTCAACGGTGATGCAGTTCGACACGGAACGAATATCAGTAACGAGGATCGAGGATGCTTAGGATTCGTATCAAGATTAAAGTCAGCTCTGAAGTTGGTGTATTTTGATTCCGTAAATCTATCTTGAGATTGTATTAGCAAAATCTTTATTTTGGAAAATTATATTTATTTAGCAATATTTTCTTAAGAAATCCTTTTATTTTACACCCGAAAAGTCGGGACGTTACAAGTACTCTTTTTGACTAAATTTTTAGTTAAATATTTTAGACATTGCTAATAGCACTTAAACAGATGATTCATTCACTAAGTTATCGATGTTCGATCGACTTGATTTTTAGTAAGGCCATACTGCGTGATGAGATCTTTCAAGCGAACGTTTTCGGATCAAGTTTCCGGGCTTGGGACGATATCGTTTTGCCCCGAGATAGCAGGTTGTTGTCCCTCAAGGCACAGACACCCCCGCCCCCCAACTCTGGTTGGTCAAGCTTCACAGTTGAGTTGTCCTCTGGGACGAGAAGTTATTCACATATCATGTCAAATTAACCAAGAATGCAAGCAAACAAATCCACATAAACGAGGTGTAGCAAAGCATCAGCTAAAGCATTTTAGGTAGAAGACTGTTGGTATTTTTTTCAACAACTAAAGGATCTATATATCTGCAATTGCCCACCACACAAGGCAGTCTAAAAAATTAAATCTTGGCTAATTGTGTTGTAAGCAGACTGATTGACCTTCACGCGCCCGGCAACCCGAGCTGTTGGTTCTTCCTCCCATATCCAGGACACACGTTCGGAAGATGACTCTTAATGACCTGAAAGAAAAGGTTGCATTGGGTGTCGAAGACTGCCACATAGCCTGAAGCGAATAAGAGATGCAAAAACCATTGATGGATTTGGTGGCAAATCCGTATTTCTCCTTCATTTTTCGTCTTTCTCACCAGTACTCTTTTGGTTGACCCAAAAAGTGATAGGATTCTCATTTCTTTTATTTTATCAGCCTTTCTCACAATTCAAAGGGACTGTTAACCCCAAACACATGGTATCCAAACATCCCTGACTTCCAATCCACCAAATGGATGTCCAAAATTGTTCACACAACTCAGCTGAATGTGCAATTGGTGGTTCGCATTACTTTAAGGGTATGTTTGGTTGGATGGAATCAAGGTTGGAATGGAATAGTTATTCCAATGACTTACTTATTCCAATGTTTGGTTCACCATTGAATAATGGAATGATGATTCCAAATTGAATCACTATTCACCTTAGTAAAGGAATTGTCATTCCATCCAAAAAACTAAGGAATTGTTATTCCATTTCTTTGTCACTCCAAAATTACTAGTGCCACTCCAATATTCACTATTGCCACACCAAAAATTACTATTGCCACTCCAAAAATTGCTATTGCCACACTATTCCATTGGAGATGAGAATGATTATTCCCAAGTACAACCAAACATGAGAATGGAAATGATTATTCCATTCTCAATTCCTCCAATTCTATTCCATTCTTAATTCTATTCCTATTCACATTTCATTCCATCCAACCAAACGCACCCTAAAGGATCTCAAATTGGAATAAGTTGAAATCTAAAAGCTTGAAAATTCAACCTAGCCAAAAATCCGTCGATGACCTTCGCATGTTAGAGTTCTCATTCCTCATAAATTGCTTCAAAAGATAAGGTTTGAATGTTGCAATCTTAAATTTAGATTTATACACACTTGCACCATCTACCGATGTCCGAATGAAGCAGGATGAGAAATTACTAATGTTCAAAAACAAGAATAAAGGAAAAATATTTAGTAACAGAATACAATTTAGTATGTGCAAATCATAAGAGCATCCAGCACTTGACCAAAATATCCATTCAAACTCAAACTTCTAGAAAAACTCTCTTGCAATAAACAAATAACAAAATAAAAAATAATCTCAAATCTTTACTCTTTGGTCTTTGTTACAGTAATTGATAAATGAAAGTTAGACTATAGGAGTATTTCTTAACGTGTTCGATTCCAAAGTAAAAAACTATAGAAAAGAATTTTAGAATTTCCTTGAACAATATCTGACCTAAATTTTACTTCCTTAACGTACCGCCCCTTTCTGAGGTTTCGTTTCCCCAAAAAGCCTGTTTTTCTGTTTTGTTCTTTCTTAAAATTTTTTTGCACTTTTTAATTTTTCGTTATATTTTTGTAAATTATTGGTTCATTTTGACAAGAAGAACAAAAAAAGTAAAAAATCACTTTTACCAAAAAATTTAGGAAATACTACTAAAATTCTAGCATTTTTAGCCCAAAAACCTAGGCTAGCGCTAAAATGTAAATATTTCCCAAAAAAAAAATTGGATAAGAGTCATCTTTGTCAAAGTTTAACACAAAACTAATAAATGAAATTTTGTTTTGGGAAACTAGGGTTCAATACGGAAAATAGTATACAATTTTCATTATCAGAAATGCTGCTGGTACAGCATGGAATGTACAAACAGCACGTACAACACGCTTTTGGGCCCGTTTCCGGTCGAAGCCACCTATTTTGTTCAAAATATTTGTTCTAGGTTTCCGTAAAAAATTACCTCCAACCGATATCGTTAACGACGTCTACGAAACATCCAATTTTGCTTCAAAATTCAAAATTGGACGTTTCGTAACTCCCTTAACGATATCAGTTGAAATTGATTTTTTACAGAACCTTAAAACAAAATATTTTGAATAAAATAAATTGCTCCGATTATCTTTGTTAAATCTGAAATGACCCAAAAAGCGCATTGTACGGCTGTATGTACAGTTCGCTCCCCCTTTTAATTATAGGGCAATTTACCTCTAGGTTCAGAAAATAAAAAGTAATTCCCATCAAGTTTTCTCTAATTAACAAAATGCGAAAATCCTGTGAAAGTGCCTAAAATCCTAAATACTAAAAGTGTCTAACCCCTAGGGCACCCTATAAAAGTGTCTAAACTTCAGGGTACCCTATAAAAATGCCTAAACCCCTAGGGCACCCTATGAAAGTGCCTAAACCGCTAAAACCCTATAATAGGAAAGTGCACCCTAAAACCCTTATGAAAGTGCCTAAACCTAAATCCTAGCGTTCTATAAAAGTGACTAAACTTAAACCCTAAAGTACCTTAAACCCTAGAGTATTTTAAAACCTAAAATCTTAAGGTGCCACCTAAAACACAAGTGCATTCTAAAAACTTAAAAATCTTGGCAGACAAGATTTTAAGTGCATCATCTAAATCACTATTAAGTCACCATACAAACTCAAAGACGTGTCCTAAAACAGGGTGACACTTCCATTAATGGTAAATGTATTTTTGTAAAAGTGAACAGTGGTAATTAAGTATTATTATCTATCGTTAATAAATTAAATTACTTTTCTGTACTTAGAAGTAATTTTCTCTTAATTATAGTCGCTACTACCGGATTTTCTTTACAAACGTGTAACGGAGCGAGTGGGGGGAAATTGGGTTTGGCACCCGAAAAACCTCACAGTTTCTTCCACAGCAATTACGCCTTTCAATCTGTTTCCCTCCCTCTAAACCTTCGATTCATCTCAACCCACATTGTCAATTCGATAGCTATTCGGGATTCTAGGGTTTTCGCCCTGTTAGGGGTCTCATTCTACGTACGCTTGTTCGATTGAGGATTCTAGGGTTTTCACCTTGTTAGCATGTACTTCCCCAAGAAGCTCTTCAACTGAATAATCGAGTCCAGACCTGGCGATGTTGGCATCAACATTCCTTATCTCGAGGTAGGTGTCTTTCAACATCTGTACAAATCCCGTTTTTCCCTTGATTGTGATAAAATTCTGTTACCTTTGGATGTACGTGGATTTGAAATCAAGGAATTTTTCTTTACTTTGATAGTTTTCTCTCTTTGGGTTTGGCCATTGAGTCTAAGGGCTTTGTTGTGATGGATTTGAGATGACTAGTTTGTAGGAGTGATTCGAAATCGTCCTTGTTAAGAAGGGTCTTAGTTACACAAGGATCCCATTAAACTACATCTCTTTAACCTCTATTCCATTTCTGCTCCATTTTCAGAAGCTATCTATGATTCTATGTCTTTATTGTGTTAAAAAGTGAATATTTTCTGCCTTTTTTTTATAGATCAACAAATATCCAATGAAGCCTTAAATATGCTTTTTGACTTGAGTAGTGTAGAAATTGAAGTTTTTGTTAGTTGTTGCAAATGGGTGTCGGAAGTTGGGGTTTTTTGTTAGCCAAAAATGTCAACCTGTCATGTTATTTCGGAAGAAGTGTAAAATTGGGGGTTTTGGTGTGCAGAGGATGATACAATGCACATAACTCTACTGAAGAGAGACAAAAGGCAGTCGTGGTTGTCGCCTCTCTCTCTCTCTCTCTCTCTCTCTCTCTGGGTTGTCGATGAGTCCTATATTCTTGTAATTGGTGGTGGCTAGAACTTGATCAAACCCCCAAAATCAGGGTTCCAAGTTGAAGTGAAATTTAGGATTTTTTGTGGTCAGTTTTTTTTTTTTTCTATGCTTTTAGAATTAGGCATCTTTACGAGCTTTTCACCGTCTTATATTACTGCAATGATGTTCAAATACCTCCTACCTTTCTTTCCAAGTCTTTTTCCTCTTGCTACTTGGCTGATTAAATGCAGGGATTTCTAAAAGGATTCCTTGCCATCTTCATAAGTTGTCATTTTCTTATACCACATTCCCACTGTTTTGTCTAAGATATGTGAACACGATAGCATAATGCTGTCCAATTCCAACAAGTTTTGTTGATATTTAGTTGACTATACACTTATCAAACCTGTTGAGAGGGAGTCTAGAGTCTATAACTTATGCAGTTCAGCCTAATAATGAAAGGATATAAAACCTTATAGTATGAGACTATGAGTAATTCTATTTGGACAAATAGTTAGACGCAATGATTATTACCATATATATATATATATTCCAAGTGGTTTTGTATGTCTTGTCTTTTGTTAGGTTCAGTACTTGCAGGTCTGTGAATGAAGATTTAATTTTGTAGTCTTCTAGTCTTCCTTTATGGACTGATTTTGCATGGACTAACCAATATTTCATGGACTCATTTGGTATTTCAATGGATAAAAAAGTGCTACAGTTTAGTAGTTTTTCTTTGTCTTATTGTTTTGTGAGCAATACTTGGAAGTGATGTTTATTTTTGCTGATCTACCTTTTTTTGACCAGTAAGTGATGTTTTCGTTACAATCACCATCGTCTCTGATGTCGCCGGAATCTATTCCGTCAGCAATGCCTCCTTCATCGCCAAAGCACACGACGAACTCAAATGGCCAAATTGATTTTGGAAGGTATCTATCTGCCCATAGTTTAAAGACAATTGACATTGTTTTTTCACAATTGGTGAACATTTTATTAAATCAGATTTTATACACATGCATTTATTTAGAACGAGCGATGGGTTAATTTTTTAAGTTATACAGAAACAGCTTTATTTTTGCCTTATAAGGGTTGTTTGGATTGGATCCTTATAAGTTATACAGAAACAGCATTATTTTTGCTTATCTTGACAAGAACAGTTGTTGTGTGGATTGCGAATCAAAGAATTCAAGCATCAACAAGAAAGCTTTGATTGACCACAAATTAACCAAGGGGTGTTTGGATTGGATCCTTATAATTTTGTAGAGATGTAGAAGAAGAAGAAGAAAAAGAGGTATGGAGTGCAGACAGTGAAGAAGAACAAGAGGTATTGAGTGGTTCTTCAAAAAAAGAGTGTGATGAGATAGATACTAATGAGGAAGGAAATGAGGCAACAGAAAATTGTGAAGATAAAGTTGAGGAACCGAAAGTGGGAATGGAATTCGACACACCAAACGAAGCTTATCTGTATTACTCAAGATATGCTAAAGGAAATGGGTTTGGTGTAGCTAAAAGAACGTCGAAGAAGGGAAAAGATGGAAACTTGAGGCATGTAACTATTCAATGCAGTCGTGGTGGAAAGGCAAGGGTGAGAACGAGCAACCCAGTCAAACCACGGCCACAAACAAAGACTGAGTGTCCAGCACGCCTTAATGTTGCTTTATATCCAGATGGGAAGTGGAGGATAAACTGTATTGCCTTGGAGCACAATCATGAACGGAGCCCGGGAAACTTCAGGTTTTACAAGAGCAATAGGGTACTTGATGAACACCTGAAAAGAAAGCTTGTATTGAATGATGAAGTCCGAATTAGAATGCACAAGACTAATGCCTCACTTCAGATTCAGGTGGGGGATTCTGATACGCTTCCATATCTTAAGAAGGACTGCCACTTGGAAAAAGTTCGACGTTTACGACTTGTTGAAGGAGATGCTGCAGCAATCCATGGTTATTTCATGAAAATGAAAGCCGACAATTCTGACTTCTTTTATGCCTTGGATTTGAATGAAAAGGGTCGACTAAGAAATGTATTCTGGGCTGATGCAAGAAGTAGGGCAGCTTGTAAAGAGTTTGGAGATGTTGTGACATTTGACACAACATTCTTGGTAAATAAGTACAACATGCCTTTTGCTTCATTTGTAGGTGTTAATCATCATGGCCAGTTGATATTATTGGGATGCGGACTCGTCTCTCATGAAGACACAGAGTCATTTTCATGGTTATTTAAGACTTGGATGACATGCATGTGGAGTTGTGCTCCTAAAGCAATTATTACCCATCAATGTATGGCCATAAAGAATGCTGTAGAAGAAGTATTTCCTAACACCCGACACCGGTGGTGCATGTTGCATATCTTGAAAAATTTGCCTGAAAAGTTGGGAGTGTACGAGGCGCATAAATCAATTTCAACTTGCTTGCACGATGCAGTTTATGATTCATTGACAATAGAAGAATTCGAGGATACTTGGGATGCGTTCATCAGAAAGTACGAACTTCAAAGTGACGAATGGTTACAGGGGTTATATCTGGAGAAGAAACGGTGGGTGCCTGCTTTTGTGAAAGATGTATTTTGGGCAGGAATGTCATCTACCCAAAAAAGTGAGAATATGAATAGTATGAATCCATATTTTGATGGTTACATCAATTCGAAGACGACCTTGAAACAATTTGTTGAGCAGTATGAAAATGCATTGACAGAAAAAGTGGAAAGTGAAAAATATGAAGATATGAAAAGTGTGAACTCTTACATTCCGTGCATAACTGAAGATGAGTTGGAGAAGCAATTTAAAAGTGTTTACACGAATGCGAAGGTTAAAGAGTTTCATGACCAATTCATCGGGAAACTTAATTGTTCTTTGCATGAAAGAAAAGTATGTGATGTTTGGTCGGAATATGAGGTAAAAGAGTGGGTTACATTTGGAGAAGAAAAAAAGAGAAAACGTGTGTCATTTATTGTCGATTTTAATGGTGAGACTAATGAAGCAAATTGTAATTGCCGATTGTTCGAGTTTAGGGGAATGTTGTGTAGACATCAATTGATAGTGTTCCATGCAAGGGGAGTACAAAGAGTACCTAACAAGTATGTCTTGAGAAGATGGATCAAAAATGTGAAAAGGGTCCACACTAAAGTTCGGATCAACTACGATAACTCGTCAACGACAATTGAAGCACGTCGGCATGACAACATGTGCAATCTATTTAATGAGGTTGTCGATTTGGCGGAAGATTTTCAAGAGAAGTATGATAAGGTGATGGGACGTCTACATGAGTTAAAAGGAGAGTTGATTGAATCTTCGGTTGTTTGTGGAAGTAATATGGTTTCTGGTACTCCCAATGATTCCTTTTCACTTGGAGATGGAGTTCTACCTTCTAAACAGAGCACGAACATACTTGACCCGAAAGATATTCGTCGAAAAGGTAGACCCCCATCTAAAATGAAGCAAGGTGGTGTTGAAAAAATTGTTAAGAAGAAAAGAGAGAGAGAAAAGAAGACATTGTCCAACGAAAAAGCCAAGGTATAAGTTTTTATTGAATTGTTACTTACTAGTTAATATGGACATAGATATATTGGGTGACTGCTAACTAGTTATTTTGTTTGCTTATTTCAGGAGGTTGGGGAGATTGCGGTTGACCATGTGGTTGGGACACAAGAGAGTGTTGTAAATGTAAATGTAAGTAACTTTCGTAATTGCTAATTTCTTGTTGAAACAATTTGTTTATGCCCAAGCTATTGATAACTTTTTTATGTTTCATGTTAATTTTTTTTTATTGTTTGGCAGTGTTACCCAAGCTACATGGGGCAATTAATGTGGCCAAACATGATGCCCCATACTATGCGACCAAATATGCCACAAGGCGGAAGCATCCTCCCATTTTCTCCAAGTTTATTCCCAACCGGAATAGGCTTTAATCAATCTATGAATAACTTCCCAAGTTCACCAAGCAACATACCAAGTTTACTCAATAATCAGGTTTGGAGAGGACAATCAAGCATTACGGGTAGTCAAGTTCGGGGAGGAGGACAATCAAGTTTTGTGGAAGATCAAGATCAAGGTTAGGGAGGTTCACAACCAAGTTTAATGGTAAGTCAAGGGCAGAGTTGGGGACGAGGATAACAAAGTTTTGATAACTGCAAGAGATATGGTGGGCAATAGACTTGCTTGTTGGTTTTGTTGTGAGCTTATTATGACTTTTTTTTTGTTCATAGAGACTGCTTTCGAGCTTGTTGATGGATTTCATAAATGGTGCTCATACCGTGTTTGGATTTGTGATGCTGGAAATTTTGGCATGTATGGGATTTGTAAGGTAAACTTGGAAAGGATTTGTAAGGTAGACTTGGTGGGGGTTTTTGGCCAATATGAGGTATGGTGCTCATACCGTGTTGGTAGCTTTTTTATTCAAACCTCTATGAAATGATTTAAATGATCCAAGGGTCGTGATGGATCAAGGTGAAAAATAACTTTGATACCAATGGAGCAACTTTGCCAAATTTTAGCACAATACTACTGTAGGAAGCAAAAAAAAAAAAAAAACAACTTTTGGCTTGAGCAAAATGTCTCAAACCATTAGAGATGTTCTTCTAATAGGAGTATTTGACAAACATTATCTTGTCTATACAGAAATCAACTGTACATGTACGGTTCCGACCTCCATAGTGGTACAAGAACTCTCTCTCGCTCTCTCTCCACCCTATGTACACGTTACTATATGTATATATTTACTTTGTAAGCAGTAAGCACTTGGTCACAGATCTCTCCTTCGGAAAAAACCTGTGAAAAGCAGAAACAATAGAAAAGTCAGGGGAAGCTAGTACTGAATGTGAATCAGTAGAACAGACGTACATGAAATCTGAGTCATAACAGTAACAGTATGGTGCTAGTTCGTTTCATCGTGCTTTATGGTAAGTAAGCCCATTCATTCAACTTGAAGGCATGTGGGTGTTGACAAAGTTTAGTTTACAACCAGACAAACATTAGTATATGGGGAAAGAAATTATTACCTGAAACCTGGCTCTGGAAAACTGCGAATAGGGCAAAAAGAATTGAAATCCCTTATTGGAATGGTTACGGGCTTTTCATTTCATTACTTTACTCTTTCTTCTTGGAGTCTTTTCTGGTACCTCGGAAACCCATTTTTGCACGCGGTCACCTGCGCACATGGCACAGCCCGTGTGAAAATCTTGAAGATTGTGAATCTAATTTCACTTGTGTGTTTTTTATTATGCAGAAATTGTTGCTCAACAAACAGCAATAAAGTACTATTTCTTTCTGAGGTGAAAAGAAGCGTGAATGTGGATCAATCTAAACTGGTGTTGCTCAAGACTAATGCGAGCTGTAGCTTTCTCTTCCTCAACTATGTGCGCTATGCTTATATGCGTTTAATTCAAGGGGTTGGCCTAGTGGTCAAGACCTATGACTTAGGGGTTTGTTTCCTTCTAAGGTTTCAGTTTCAAAACCTCTCAAGTGTTATCAACTCCTTTAGAGCTAGTTCATAGCTAGAGAGCTGCCTTAAATTGGTGACCCACAAGTGGGCGATGAGATTGGTCTCCCAGGATTAGTCGATGTGTGCGTTAGTTGGCCAGACACCTGAGTTATCAAAAATATTAGTCGATGTCTGTCCCAAATTGCTGGACCGCTACGAAAAGACGTGCAATTTTGAGATTCAGAAGAAAATACGCTATGGCATAATTTTTTGAATTTCTTTGCACCATATTAAAGAGCTAATGAAATACTTTAATTTGGTGTAAAGAAACTTATAAAAATGATGATCAGAAGTAATTTATTTTTCGATCCGAAAATTGCACAATTTTTCGCAGGGGACGGGCAATTTGGAACGGAGGGTGTATCATTCTGGGAGTGTCGTGTCCCTGGCATCATTGATTTAGCATAGATATCATTGTAGAAGTTGTTATTAACAAATTTGCCCATAGAGAGTGTTTCAGGGATTTCTTCTGGAAGAGGACTGGGATTCAGGAATTTCCAAGCTAGGCGTTAACTACGAAAATTGTGGCAGTTGGGTCAGGCAACCCAAGTCCAATTTTTCCCATCTGAAAGTAAGAATTGTCATACAGCCTCCACCTACACATTAGACTTGAATAAAATCTACATTATCATTAATGAAGACTATTGACATTTTCGAATAGTGTGTGAATTGACGATACGACCCCTACTCATATGGTGAAAAATTGCCCCCCTAAACATTAAACTTGAATAAAATCTACATAATCATTAATCAAAACTATTGACATTTTCGAATAGTGTGTGAATTGACGATACGCCCCATACTAATATGGTGAAAAAATGCCATGGTTAGAGGAAAGGCAGAGAGATCACAGCTAGACTTACAGCTTCAATATCAATTTTGTAGACCAGTAGCTTCCTTCTCTCTCTGCAACTAGTCCTGTACGCCACAACTACATGACCTATTGCCAAAGCCAGCGAACACACGAACAAAGCCACTTCCATGGCTCGAACATGGCCATCTTGGTCCACAACCGAATCGCCAAACACAAACGGAGCCTTCAACGATACAAACACCAGCGAAGACACAGAAAACATAGTCGTGATACCCAAATACGGCCCCCTTGAAAGTCTTGGTCCATCGCAAAAACTATAAACACCTACAATGGTAATCAAAATATACCATAAACACCTATAATGATAATCAAAAAATACCGCACTTCTCAATTGAGGTTTACAATTTTCTTTTATAAAGAAAAACGAATGGAAGCGACGCAGTGCTAAAGTCTTGATAAAGAGATGACGTGTAAGACTTACATAGTATGACAGCTGACCTGACGAGGGAGATGAGAGGAATGTCGATGAGAGAGTAGCGGAAGTCGTAGTTGCTGAGATGGGAAGAAAGAGTATTGAGAGAGAGAAAAGAACTAGGGAGAGATGCCGACAATAGAGCCGGAGGGAGGAGGGCGTCGGCGAAGCCGACGAGGAGGACCGGAGCAGAGAACAAGAGGAGGGAGATCAACATGGTGATCAAGAAGAAGAGTGTCTTGACTCCCCTTAGGACCCTTCTTGCTCTGCCTTCTTTTGAGAAACCCATGTTCCAAATTCTCTCTCTGTTTCTCTCTCTCTCTCTCTCTCGATGCAATTGTGCATAAACTATGTGGGTTGTAGAGAGAGAAGATGGAGGGCTAAAGGGAAGACATTAAAAGGGAGGACAGGGGGATGGTTTTGACCTGGATTTGTCTTGTGACGATCACTGGGAACTTTACACGCGGAAGGTAATCAGGTATTGGTCTGGTGAAGTGGACAAGTATATCTCATTCTTTATTAACGGAAAACACCTAATCGACATCTTCAATGACAAATCAACTTAGTAATCTTTTAGTAAAATTATTTTTTTGTCGAGTCAGGGGATTTTGTACCTGGATGGGGAAATTCTTTTACGTGATAGAATCGGACATAAGTTGCGTTTATTCGCGTGCAGACCCTGCGGGGTCGGTTCGTTTGAGAGATCTGAAGCTTCTTATTATATACTTTTTAAAGTGTCTTATCAATATACATGATTTTGCTTATGGGGAAGGGGGTTGTATATACAAAGCTGGACCTATAAGAATTTGATAATTCTAACTAAATACTCCTCTAAAAAAAATGGAATTCATTTTGTACACTTCCTCTAAAGTGCATTTACATTTGCATATGTCCAATAATATCTTAAACGAATTTGATCATGGTTATTTTTTCTATAACCACATGTTTGGGTCAACTTGAGCGCATCTCAACTAATTCCAGAGTCTTGAAGTTAAGGGCCGAGCAAATCCCCAATGATCTCAAGATTTGAAATGCTTGGTCTTTGTAGAATTCGACCTTGCGACCTCTTGTGTGCATGAAAGACCTTCTTAGTTTTGATAGAAATGAAGCATGAATTGTTCATTGTCAACGATTTTTCTTTCCCTAATTCATTGTCAACGATTTTTCTTTCCCTAATTAAATTCTGCCAACATTGTGGTCTTATCATTGGAAGTTTCTTTCCTCCAACCAAGGACATTGTATATGGTATGGAATGATGGAAGACTTGACTGATTAGGAACATGTGAATTGTGATCATACGCCAAGTTTTGTCTTCCAGAATCTCTTGATTTTTGTGTGTGTGTGTCACATGCCAAATTTTGTTGTTTTGGTGACGAAATCGTTCCCTCGCAACAAACCATTTTTGTTGTAGTAAAATGAAAAGAAAGTTGAGAGTTTGTCCAAATATTGGTGAAGACCAAATGAAATCGAAAGATTAATACTAGTAATCATTTACGTGTAAAAGGACTTTGAGGCCTTTGGACCCAGTTGAAGCGAGATCATAATTATAATCACCAAGATAATGTAAACAATTGTTTAGTTGCAAACACGAACTAACGAACACAGATATCGAAATTAATTACGTCAAGGGAAGGGATTAGGAGGTTTGCTCCGTTCTAAATTTTAATGTTCAAAATCTCCCACGAGTTATTAATTCAGTCCTTTGGGATCATTTCATACATTGAGTCTCCAAAATTAGTCAAGATGCGAGTAAGTTGGCCCCAAAAACGAACAAAGATATGGTTAATTTTTCTTGTTAGCTAAGGGAGGAGGCCCTTGTCCTTGTGTGTGAGGACATGTCCAACAACATAAACACGGATTACACACGGAGGAGAGCAGAGGCCGGGACACGGAAACGTGGAGCGGAAATTGAGGGGACACGATTGCTTATAGCCGCAACTTCGGGATATCTTCTTTGAAGGCAGGCTGTCTTTACTCTGCTCCCAACCTCTATGACTATAATAATTTACGTACGTTTCTCCATTCATTCTACCGTACTACTTTAGAGAAAGTTTATATGAACATATTTGTGTGTGTGCACATGATGTAGGCCTCACAAAATTATGATTTTATTGAATCGAACGGTTTCAAATACATCCGTGCTTAGATTTGTAAGCAAAGATCTATATACAATATATGGTGACGTTGAACCTTTCTTCTAGTTTTTTTATATAAAAATTTGAGATCGTAATCTCGTGCGATGGGAAGTGTCATGCTTCCATTTGCTCCATTTATGTGGTATGGTCCATTTCAAGCAGAAATACAGTTGTATATGCAAACGCAAAGAGAAAGACAAGCAATGTCATAGATATGTTTGGCACCAATCAGCCAATGCTCACAAACAAAAGAGATAATATAATGCGAGATCGCTTAATCGTGATTCAAGAGAACAAGACACATGTACTTGAACGCCATTTTTTAATTCTTTTGTAATTGCGTTGACCAAAAAAGATGTTGAAGCTCCATAGATCATTTGCACCGTGCTAGTTTTGGCATGTGGTGGAAAGCTCTATTTGTAGATTATCTTTCCATTTATTTCAAAAATTCCTTGATCTCTTTCCGAACCAAACATGAATCTTTTGATTCATTTGACTCTCATGCTCAATCACTTAATTTAAGGCAAATTGCCTTATCTTTTTTTTCCCCCCTAATGTGCCTTTCCTCTCTTCTCTAGTCATACTCCAAAATCTAATTACCAAAACTGACTGCTAATCCAAGGCCAAAATATTCAGACGACTCTTTAGACAAAACAAAAAGGGAAAAATTCAAAATACCCCCCAACCTTTAGACCAAAATTCAATTAGGCTCCCAACCTTTTAAAAATTTCAATTTTACTCCCAACGTTGTCTTCCGTTAATCAAAAGGCCCCTTCCGTCCGAATGACTAACGGATTTCGTTAAAGGCTCCGTTAAATATCATCCCAATCAAATTTTGATGATCTGAGCCGCTCAATGTGTTCAAAACGTGATTTTAAGGGTACCCACGAGAAATTAGCAAAAAAAAATGATCGGAAAGGGCTTCATCTGAACAATTTTTTATTGAATAGTTCAATTAAGAAACTGTTAAGATGAAGCCCTTCCCGATCATTTTTTTTTCTAATTTCATGACGGTACCTTTAAAATCATGTTTTGAACACATTGAGCGGCTTGGATCATCGAAATTCAATCAGAAAAAGGGATGTGCAAACCGAAGCAAAATCCGGACGTTCGGACTTAACAAAATTCGGATCAATCCGCTCCTCCTCTTTCCCAATCGAATTTTAATGATCCGAGCCGCTCAATGTATTCAAAAAGTGATTTTAAGGGTACCTAGGAGAAATCGGCAAAAAAAATGACCCAGAAGGGCTTCATCTGAACAGTTTTTTATTGAATAGTTCAATTAAAAACTGTTCAGATGAAGCCCTTCTGGGTCATTTTTTTTGCCAATTTCTCGTGAGTACCCTTAAAATCACTTTTTGAACACATTGAGCGGCTCGGATCATCAAAATTCGATCGGGACGCTATTTAACGAAGCTTTTAACGAAATCCGTTAGCCATTCTGACGGAAGGGAGCGTTTTGATTAACGGAAGATAACGTTGGGAGTAAAATTGAAGTTTTTAAAAGGTTGGGAGCCTAATTGAATTTTGGTCTAAAGGTTGGGGGGTATTTTGAATTTTTCCCAAACAAAAAACACGTAATCGTCAACAGAGTTATTTTTGTGATAACTCATAGTGTTCTAGCTAACTCATAAACACTTCGCTCAAGGACGAATCTCACCATCTACTACGCACCTCGACTAGACATCAAGTAAACACCGGTAGATCACCAACTAGTCCAAGATTGAAATTAGTGTGGATAGCTCTGCCATGCTAAAAATGATCAATTTAACTGCCATTCACATCATTTGCACTATTTAATTGGTGAATGCAGGTGGCTCCTCTCACAATTCCAGTTGGTAGAGCTGAGGTTTGATCCACGGGTAGCGAACAAATGTGCGAACTTATTGGCTAAAGAGGCTCAAAATATGTCGTTTGGTTTCATTTCTTTTTGTGTTGTACCTGTTGCGTTTTTTCAATTACAACAAGAAGACTATTTAGAGGTTAAATACCCCCCCCAGCCAGACGTATTTCTAATTCATAACAGACACGTCATGTTCCCATTCTAATTGGCGATGGAGAGAAGTTAATTGGTGGTGCGTGCATTGTCGAACACGTCAGTAGTAAACACGTTGTGGTGTGCTAATGGGGAGTTGCATCTGCTCATGACTTTTAGGTTACAAAGCAAATCTCATAAATTAAGTAGAGTGTGAGTGTGCCCATGCTTTTATTACAGCAGTAGATAGTGGATAGAGATCTATCAAACCTTAGGCACTTTTGATGACTCGGAATTTGTACCTACCAGGCAGGTATGGTACACTTCCAACGTATGGTCCACAATACTCCATTGATCAAAAAGGTGGTAAAAGTAAAATTGTAGGCCAGGGAAAGGTGAAGCCAATTTTATGAGGTTGAATTGGAAGGAAACTGGTAACCAGATCGATGTTCTTGTTTTGGTCGAATCGTTTTTAAATGTGTGTAGTTTTGTAAATTTTTGGGTGGGCGAAAATGATAATTATGTCATAAGAATTTCCTTTAGGAAATTAATTTTACTACTTCCACCACTTTGTTTGTTGATTAATGTAAGATTACAATATAGAAAGTGGAATGCAATTAACTAAAATCCTTTTTCGTTAGTGTCAAAATTTTGGTGCATAAAAGATTTTGTACAACCATGTATAGGGTAGAATAAGCATTGATGTTAAGAAAAACTGTTTTTGTAATTGATTTTCACACCTTTTTTTTTTTAATCGCACCCTTTTTTTTGTTTTCTTGTGATATGAGTTTACAAAATTAACATTCTTTTTTTTTTTTTGGATCAAGCGAAAAATCAAAATTAACGTTTCATTTGAATATTTTTTTCACACTACGAAAAATAACATTGTAAATTCACATCAAAATAAAACAAACGCGGGAGTACTGCAGAAGAATATTAAAAAGCTAGTGCAAAAAATACCTGGATTCCTCAGTTTAGTGAGACAAAGTACAAATAACGGGCAAGAGGTAAAGAGAAGGAGGGGTTTCGTTCTCTTTCCTTTGCCCTGTCGAGGTACCCGAAGAGGCGAATGGCGGCGCGATTCTTGTGGCGCTCTACAAGGAAGCTAGCGTTGGCTGCCACCGCCGCAGGCGGTGGTGTGGCGGCGGCTGCTATTGCCACCTCCGACGATCCCGTAACCGCCCTCAAGCTCTCTTTCACCGTCCCTCTCCGCCTCGCCCGCCTTTCCACCACTGCCGCCGTCATCGCTTTTGGTGCGTGCTCTCCCAATCTCGACGCCCTCATTTCCGAAAAAACGCCATTTTCTTCTAGATAGTCGTCTTAGGTTTTCAACAGAATTCCACATGGACGTCTTGTACTTAGAGTATTAGGTTTCTGGTTCGAAACCTTTTTAGGTGTTATTCCTTTGGGGCCATTCCATAGAGAGCTTTGCCCTGGCTTTTAATTGGGATCCCTATTAGTGGGCGGTGGGATTGATCCCCTGGATTAGTCGAGGTACGCAAAAGCTGCCTGAACACCTGAGTTACCAAAAGAAAAAGGAATTATGCTTCAGCGATGTGCATTTATGCGTGTATTAGAACATGAATAGGGGAATTATATCTCTTCTATGTGGT
Source organism: Rhododendron molle (assembly GCA_025413875.1). Lineage (NCBI taxonomy): Eukaryota > Viridiplantae > Streptophyta > Magnoliopsida > Ericales > Ericaceae > Rhododendron > Rhododendron molle. The sequence continues at coordinate 25,793,254 of CM046390.1, forward strand.
CCAAATATGAGCTTTTTTCTCGAAAAAATTGGACCCTGGTAAATGTGTAGGTTAAATTTTTATCTGCAATTCCATTTTGATAAAGTTAGGGCTGGAAAGATCCAATAATAACAAGATATAACAAAGAATTCTTTGCTTTGATTCTGTGTGGAAGGGCCTTTTTCTTTTTATTTCCCGGGCGGGCTAGGTTAGTACCTAGCGGGGGCTTTTTCGTTTGTTTCAACTGAATCGAAGATAAAAGGAATTTATCTAATTTGAAACGAAAAATACGAGCTATAGAAAATTCTTGTTTGTTAGCATAATCCTTGTGTGCCGATAGGTTTGGTGTAAAATATTTCACTATCAAGTCTTAGGAGAGAAGATTTTATGGCTTTGGATATTGTTTGGTTGGCCAAAACTGATTGCCATATTGGGAAAGAAAGAATTCGAACGAGTAGGAATTTTTAAGTTTGGATGTTTTATGGTAATCTAAAGGAAGGAAGGTACTAATCCACCAGAATTTTTCCCTTTGCTATGTTGAATTGATAATTAAATTCATATTAGAAGTATGGAAATGATTTGGAATGTAGGTTCTTGAATGAGTTGGCGCAGACGAGGATTTCTGCAGAGATAGGAGTAGGAGAACTGCAAGTGGATTGCATTTGGATTGAGTATTAGCTTCTAGAGTTTAGGGTGACTATGTTCTGTTTCACGTCCAGTGATAGTGTCCAAACCAAAGAAAAGCTTCAGGGGCATCCACTATTCTCATCTCGTTAAGTCAGATCGGTTATACTTTTTTGCTATGTTTTACAGGCAAATGTACAATGTCAGGTGCTTTATCCTTCATGAGGTGAGACGTAGGCACTTTGAGGTGTAAGCATTTAGTATGTTAAATTCAAGGTAATAAGTACGTAGAACTATTTATAATATATCCTTATAAAGTGAGAGAGTGATAATATTGCTAAGTAAAAGTTGTAAAAGCTCCTAAAACCCTAATAATTTATATGTAAATACTAGTGTTCACCAAATTACTATTGCAAAAACATTCCCAAGTAGGTACTCTCTGGTCTCTGACTTCAAGTAAAGATTGATAGGTAGACAAGTTGTAGGCTTTTGGAGGGTAGACACAAATTCAAAGGCCTCAGGACGTTGTCCTGCAGCCTGGCCTTGATGCAAGCCTTGACTTAGCCTTTGAAAACGTTGCTTTTTTGACCTTTTCATTTTGACTGGGACCAGATTCCTAAACCTTGGCTAGGCACCCTCTATTTTAAGATGTCACCATGGGTATTGATTGATCAGTGTCACTCTTGTATCAGGCTGTTGCATGATTTGTGATAGATAAACCCAGCAATCAGAATGGAATGGACTATAAAGTCTTGTTTTCCTATATTAATGTTTCTCCTCTATTGTTTTTACTGGGAAAAAAAGTGATCCGTCATATGAGCAAATATGCATTTGGTAGCTTGCCTATTTGGCTCATTGTCTCTTCTAATGGTAAAGGTTCAGACTTCCGAGTGCTGCAAAAGGGTGATGTATAGAGCAGCCACAGTGTGCAATGACAGGCCACCCTAGCCTGGACAATGCAATTTTATGACCGGACAATGCATTAGATTTTGATGGAGTTCCAACTTTGTTGTTTTGTTAGATTATGAATATTCTCTGTGGGGACTGCAAGAAGAGAGCATTGAAAGGTTAAAAGTTAAACATGCGGTTCACGTCAGGAGTGCCCATAAGCTGGAAGAACTATGTTTTAAAAATGGTGGCATATATATCAAGCTTGGTCAACATATTGGTCAGCTGGTATGAATTTATTTGCACTTTCTTTTTCATCAGCATTCTTCCCTCTCCTGTCTTTTAGTCAGGGGAGCTCTGTTTCTTGAAATAAGGAAATGGAACTTTCCTCCCGTATTTAAAGATTGTTCAGACTCTATCTGTTGGATAAGTCATTGCTTTTAGAGCGAAATAATGGTCCTTATTGTGAGGGTTGAGTTTCAATCTTACTGCAAGCGCTGAACGAATAATTTTGTCATGTATAGGAATACTTAGTACCTCAAGAGTATGTCCAGCGAATGAGAGAGTCTTTGTTGGATCGATGTCCAGTTACATCTTACAATGAAGTGTGTGAAGTTGTCAAGAAGGAACTTGGGGGTACTCCAGATGAAGTATGCAATTTTTGTCTAATTTGTGAACATTTTGAATTTAATGGATGGGCTTCTTAGCTCTTGCCTTAGCCTTCGTTTTTTGTCAATTGGTTTGTCAAACCACTGAGTAAGCCTTCTCATGTCTAGATGTTTTCCGAGTTTGATTCTGTCCCAATAGCAAGTGCCTCGCTCGCTCAAGTTCACGTTGCTCGCACTCACGATGGGCAAAAAGTTGCTGTGAAGGTTAGAACTGCTTCAGTTTTATTTGCATGCGGTGTCTATGTGCTGATGCTTATAATGAGATTTATTCTATGTATAATTATTGTTGAATAAAATCCAGGTTCAGCATCCTCACATGACAGATACTGCGGCTGCGGATTATGCAACTGTGGAGCTAATTGTTAACACCTTGCATCGTTTTTTTCCAACTTTTGATTACAGGTTTGCAGATTGGATTTCTTTTAAACCCAAAGTTGTTCTAACATTCTAGATTTACAGATTGTTATGTGGACAAATCATTTTTATTGGAACACTGCATAGATGCTTGTTATAGTTTCTAATTTCTGTACACCTATTTGCTTAGGCACATTGCACGCCATATAGATACATGTTATGCTTATTGCAATATATGTAGCCAAGTAAGAAAACAATCCTAAAGCAAAAATGTCTATGTTTTGGGTAAATATGTGGTGGGGTGGACAATTGTATTAACTCGAGTTTGTTGATCATTATTGGCAGGTGGTTGATCGACGAAGTGCGTGACAGTTTACCTAAGGCTAGTTGCTTAACGCCAAACTATTGTCCCCCCCCCCCCTCCTCTCTTTTCGCTCCCCCAATCCCCCAACATAAATTTGTTATTTCTCATTTATTTGTAACTATGTATTTGACGTCGTATTCATATTACTCTCTGGACTTATCTTCTGTTGTTGATGGATGCTTGTGTAAGGACTAAGGAATTCAACATTGCATGATTTCCGTATTTGGCAGGTTTAAATGTCGAAGTATGAATAGAGATAATATGTGAAATTTAGTTTATTAACTTCTAAATCCTCGTTCGATTTTATGTAAGTACACACCTAATGGACCAATCTGCTAGAGACTATGTTTAGACAAGGCATGAACTTTTTTGCAGTTTTTGGGAAGGTTGTGGAACCTTGAGGTCAGGATTTCTAGCTTCACTCTTTTAGCTTCTTAATTTGCTCATTAAGGGCATCATGAAAATTGTTAAAGATGTCGGAGGGTCCATGGGACAATATACAGATGCAGCCCTCTATTACCTTTTGTGAATTTAAGAGTTATGTAAATGAACCTAACTACCAGAAAAGAGACATTGTAATGTATAATTACAAAATTTATTCATCATTATGGTAAAACATCAAACTTTTGATGCCATACTGGTGATAATCAATTACATGCTTGTGTCCTCCAGTCATAATCCTGTTGCCTGGATACCTGGTATTCATTTAGTTATGATTGAACTTCTTTGCCAAGTCGTAATCCTGTTGACCATATACCAGGTATTCATTTAGATATGATTGAACTTCTCTGGAAAATACGGATTCTTTAGATGATTTTCTTCACTAGTTCTAAATCTAATGGTGCATTAAAGTGAAGAACTTCTCTTACTTTACGTTATACATTGAGCATGTAGCTGTCCTGAATGTCTAAATAAATCTTGATAAATGATAGCTGTGCTTACCAGGAACTAGATTTTTTGGTTGAGGCCAAGAACAGCGTAAAATGTATGGATAACTTTCGGAAGTTATCTCCTCATGTTGTAGACTGTGTGTATGCCCCAACGGTGTATTGGAATTTAAGCACCTCAAAATTATTGACGATGGAATTTATCGAAGGCGCTCAAGTAACCGATGTGAAGAAAATTCAAGGACTTGGAATCCAGCCGAATGATGTGGCTAAACTTGTAAGTTCACGACCCTCTAGTAGGAGGTAACTTGGAAATATTTGAATGCAAAGCATCCGAAGTCATCCATTTTTTTGGTTGAAGAGATTTCTGGGTGAACTTTTAAAGATATCAGGTGATTGAAATGACGGTGCTATCCATACTGTAGGGCATTTCAAGTGATTAATAACTGTCTTATAGGAGGACCATTTGATTGGGTTGGTTATTTACCTAGACTTTTAACGGCTTGTCTGAACATTTAAAGATCTTAAACTGTGCAAATGTTGATCTGTATGCTTTCGACTGCATATTTCCTCTATTGAGATCATTGGGTTGGAAATGCATTAGTTGTTTCGGTTTTTCATGGAAATTTAGCGTATTTATTCTTGAAAGACTAAGAAAGGAGGTTGATTTAATCTTTTGTAGCTCAGTCAAGCTTTTGCTGAAATGATGTTCAGACATGGGTTTGTTCACTGTGACCCACATGCTGCCAACTTGCTGATTCGTCCATTGCCTTCTGGCAAGAGGAGTATTCTTGGTGAGTCCTCTGTTCATGTTGATGTGAGCAACTGGGCAATCTGTTTTATACATATCTTTGATCAGTTATAGTATCAGACGAGTTATTAAGTTTTTGACAGTTCCATGACCATCTGTGGCTTAAGTCAACAGGATAAAATTCCTTTATTAATAATCTCATCTTTGTTCTTTATTGCAGTAACATATAAAAGCAGGATAAAATTCTTTTTTAATCTCATCTTTGTTCTTTATTGCAGTAACATATAAAAGCCTCAAAGTAATATAGCATTTGTAATAATACAGAGAAATCTGTTTTAACATGATCTGAAGTTATGATTAAAATGCTGTCAATTAAATTGTCAGTTTTGTGGGAAAGAAAAGAACTGGTTAGGAGATGATGACACTTTGCCTCATGCTGTTTACATGATCCTGTTATCCATGTTTACTTATCTGTTTCTTATATGTGCTGCATTATTCATTTTGCACAAGTATTGTGGATGCGCTTTTCCTCTCTGATTTGTCTGTATTTTCCCATTTGGAGGCAAGAGAAAACCACAATTGGTACTTCTAGACCATGGACTGTACAAAGAACTTGACCTCCCTACAAGAACCAACTATGCTGCACTCTGGAAGGTGCATAGTTCTTTTCCTACAAAATATTGTGTGCATTATCTTTTTTCTCATTGTGATCTCATGTTGTTGGTTTTGTCCTCTATTACAGGCATTAATATTTTCTGATGCTCGTGGAATAAAGGAAAACAGTGTGAAATTGGGCGCTGGTGAGGATCTGTATGCATTGTTTGCTGGTGTTCTTACAATGAGACCTTGGAATAGGGTGATAGACCAATCTGTTGATCATTTGGCTCTACAAGGCAATGATACTGATCGTTCAGAACTCCAGGTGTCCATCTACAATAAATGTATTATTTGTTAAAAATTTTAAGGTTGTATTTGAATACACCCTTGCACTGGAATGGTCCTTTTTCACTTTCTATGGAATGAAAGTTCAAGCAGTTGGGTTCAAAAGGAAAATCGTTGTCATATTTTGTTGTAGGTGCTTAGTTTAAGGCTTCTTCGAAATGACAATATGCATATATTGTACTGTTCTTTTGGCAGATGTATGCTTCTCAATATTTCCTTCAAATCTCAGAGCTGCTAAGGAGACTTCCCCGTGTTATTCTGCTAATGCTGAAGACAAATGACTGCTTACGGGCAGTTAATAATTCGCTGGTATGATTTCGAACATGTCTGGTTGACTGATTTTTTAATCCTCCCCCTCCTCTCTTTTTTCTTCCATTCTTTTCCCAATCTTAGTTAGACGAATGTGAAGCTGCAGTTTGCTAACATATATACACACTAGGATTTTTGACATCTCATTTTGGGTAGTTTATTCATCAGTTAATTTTTTTATTGCCTGCATTGCATTGCCAACATTATTGAGTTGGGATTCTCCAATAGGTATGGATTGGGGTCGATGGAGTATGGAATATTGGGCTTGGCCCTCTTGGTAACCTGGGATTGATCGTTTTCCTTTTTTATCCTTGGTTACGGGCTGTATTTACTTTCCAATCCAAAAATTTCATTGCATCACCAAGATCGTACTTTGTCGGAATAAACGATGGCAAAAAGAGTACAATTTGTGCCATTCAATGACAATAAAATTTGAAAAACTAGTACCTTATCCGCCTCACTGATTCTAAGGGAAACATCTCTTCCATTTTTCTTTATTTGTAGGTAGTTGTTACTCCATATATCATCATTGGGTTTTGCTACTCATCATTTTAAATCATGTGTCATCATCCTGCATTTTTCTTTGGTTGGTATTAAAGCATCAAGCATCCTGTACGACAGCTTATCAAATCTTTCAGATTTATGGGGCTATTAATTTTTTTGGCCAGTTTTAGCTTTTTGACGTCTGCTTTTCCTGCTTCTTCCATAGCTGAAGGGATCTTCTCTTGAGACGTTTTTGATCATTGGAAGAGTTTCTTCAGAGGCACTCATCGAGGCGCAGTTGTCACAAACCAAGTCCTCCCTATACCGGATAAAGCTTTGGTTGGAGGAATTGTTGCTAGAAGTGCAACTTCTTGGAATGCAGATAGCGTTGTGGCTTTTACAACTCAGAAAAGCTTTATCTTTATGAAGTAATTATCGCATTGGAGAGATGCTTATTCTTGGGCAATACACAACATTTTCAGGTATAAAGATGCATTCTTTGTCTCAGCAGCTCAGCTCGTCCATTTGGATGCATAGACGAGCTTAACATTGAGAAACTGAGTTTTTTTCATCCAAATAATTGGTGTATTCTTTTTGTTACCGAGCAGTTCTGTATTCTTTTAATTGGAAACATCATGTTCATTTGCGAGTGGCAGGATTGGGAAAACCCCATCAATGTTGTGGAGTATAGATAAGAGTATGTAACGAGATAGTTAAGTGGATGTTGACATGTTATGCTCAATAAAATTTGGCAAAAATCTCTGTAATGAATTTCTTTCTACACTGAGAATATTTCCATTGCAATTGGGGTTTGACTTAAGGTGCAGGTTCTTGGTAAAGCTGTTATGTTTCTGTTAAATATACTGATAGACTGCTGCTACCTGACTGATTTTTTTTTTTTTTCAAGCATTAAAAGTTTGTATCCGGAGATGAAAATGGGAGCCATAACTTATGAATGGTGTAGTTCTAGAAGATAGTGTAAATTTCTTACTGTAATTTGCCGTTGTCTTGGGCTTTACTGTTGGGTAATTTCTTACTTTAATTTGCCGTTGTCTTGGGCTTTACTGTTGGGGGCTCAACTTTGTTGCCATCCCCCTTTTTTACGTTCTTTTATACGTGTAGAAACTCTCGGGATTGTGCATTGCTTGTGTGTATGATAAGATCGATAATCCCTAAGTTTGGCTGTCAGTCGACTCGATTAAATTCATTCAAATTTAGCTCAATTGATAAGTTAAGTTTGAACACATTTACTGAATTTTATTGAGTTCTGAGTAAATTTAACAACTCATAACTCCGACTAAGCTCGTTTAAAACACGACTTTACTCATGTCAAACTTACAGTTTTCTTTTTCCTATTTTCTCTTACCGACTTGTAAGGCCTCAAGGAGTTGTGGCCCTTGTGGGGAGATGTGTGGAGGGAACCAAAAAAAAAAACCATGGAAACATGTAGGAAAATGCCCTCCATTTTACCTTCCACAAATCTTATAGAAGTAACAAGTTGTAGGAGGAGTAGTAGCTAAATTATAGGTATCACGTACTTTAATCTACTTAGATATGTACTAGACGTTGGTTTCAAACCTCATTCTTGCCAAAAACAAAAAGGCCCTGATTGATAGGAGGGATTGGATTAGATAGGATTGTGGTCAAAGAATTATTAATGAGGGGATTATTAGTGAGTGGACTATTTGAGAGTATAGTCCCGCATATCCCATGTCTGTTAGCGCATGGGATTCAACAACGGGCAAGGTCAACACCATACGTTCTACGTTTGTTTTAAATTCCAATTGACAAGGATTAATGGCTCAATTGTCCATATTGCCCCTAGTGCAATTCACTATGCCTGTGGATCCCATAAGATTTTTTTGTTCTAATCTGAACCGTTCATCTTGTAGGATAGATAAAGTAGTATATTTATGTAAAAAAATCAACTTGATTGGATATCAATAGATATATCAAAAATTGAATTTTGGTTTACAGAATGGATGGTCAGAAATTTTGAAGTTAAACTATCCATGATTGTCCATTTTCTAAATCGAAGGTAGATTTTTAATATACCTAATGACGTCCGATAAATCTCATTTTTTGCGTAGATATACTATTTTAAGAATCCTACAAAATGAACGATTAAAATTATAATAAAAGACGCCTTATGACGCCTGTAATGGACCTTCCTCCACATGTGGAAAGAATTTTAACTCTTTATAATTCTTATACAAGTCAATGGAATCGCTTGTAAGCAAATTTGTCATATTAAAAAAACAAAAAATTATTCCTATACAAGACATTCATCCCACATCAGCTTAACAAAAATTGAGGGGAAAAAAAAGAGTGTCACCTGATCGATAGCGCTATCCAATTGGGAACCCTCCGTCGTCTCCGCTTTACTCATCACTTGCTCCTCCGTATCACACACGGATGACAGAACACGTTGACAATCTGATCGAATTGGATGGAACTAGATTTTGATCATTGAATGACAACGCTCGAATCGTCTTCAACTGCCGAATCGAGCATGGACGACGACGCCGGATCCAACTCCCACAGCCATCGCCAAACCCCAACCCAAGCCCCTCCCTCACACACCGCCGCCGCCAACAACGCCCGCTCCCGCCACGGCGGCGAAAAGGAAGAAGAAGAAGAAGAAAACTTCGCCGAGGAAGGCGGCGGCGCCGAGGTCTGGGGCGCCTTCACCCAGAACTTCCGCCAGGTGCAGTCGGTTCTGGACCGGAACCGCGTGCTGATTCAGCAGGTGAACGAGAACCACCGGTCGAAGATTCACAGCAATTTGGTGAAGAACGTTGCCCTGATTCAGGAGATCAACGGGAACATATCAAAGGTGGTGTCGCTCTACTCCGACCTCTCGTCCAATTTCTCGAGCGTGTTCCAGCATCGGGATGGTGGTCCGGAGGCTTGAATCCGTTTTGATTTCTGCAAAATTCAGTCCCCTATGTATTTGTATGTTTGCACTCGTATTATCCTTGAATTGAGTAAAAGCCAATTTCAACTTAACTGTGTATGACTGTGTGTGTGTGGCATTGATTGTGTGCTCTATCGTTAGCTATTGGATTTAGATGGTGTCAACTTAATCTTGTGGAATATCTTTGCTAATGATTTCCTGGTTTTGTTTCTGGGACTTCGGCGGCCAATGCTGGATTTTATGGAACATTGTTGTGATGCTTATTAGGTCTAGTTGTATGCTTCTTCTGGTTAAGTTGAAGAGGATAAACTCCTACATCCGGACCAATGGACACACACTTTGACTAAGCCAGCCAATCTCACCATCCTCACAAACTCAAGAAAAGTCAGAACAAAGCTTTTATAAATTTGGCTCCACAAGATTTTATAGAAGTTTCAAACGTGACACAGTAGAAGGTAACAAACTCTCAAGTCTCATGCATTTATCATTAAATCATCATTTATTGCTTAACTAAGCCCAGTGGATAATTACCACATTGTTACAAGCTGGAGAGATAGCCTGAATTGATGTAGTTAATAAGGTATAATGCGACAGTAGATCAAATCTATGGTCAAAAGATAGCATATGATAACCAAAGCGTCAAAATGTGATACAGGAGTCGAACTCCTCTTCCCCATTCAAGCATAGACTCTAGCTGTTAGGAATTGGAGTTTGTATTGACAATATAACAATCAAAAACGATATAGAGAGATGGCATATGGAATATTGAGGAGAGCTCACATTTACTCCATGTGTTAGTAACTCTTAACAATTAAACCAATATGTATACAACACAAGTCTACATACAGTGAGTGTGTGTGTTTGTGTGAGAGAGGGAGGGAGGGTAGTTAGTTACAAATGTTCCGTGTACAATTTAAGAGATGCAGTCACAATGGTAGTTCACCACTATCCAAAATAACAACTTTGCTCCTAGGCGTGCCACTTTTTGTCCCCACACCTTCAATCTTGAAGACAACATCCATCCCAAAAAGCACTTTGCCAAAAACAACGTGACGCCCATCCAGCCTGAACAAAGAAAATGAACGTCAATGCATGCGTCCAAAAACTATCCCAGCCTAAGTATATAATCTGAATACATAATCTGAAGTACCAGCAAATGCATTGTATTGATCCACCAGTTAGGCAAAATTTATCAATTCATACACCACCAAAATGTTAAACACTCAAGTTCTAGCATGGGTATGTCACAATGCCAAATGCAAAAGTCTACCCCATTCTTGACAGTTTTTACAAGTTAACGCTATTTATGATAATGATGCCTTTCTAGCCTACTTGCTAGCGTTTAGTGTAAAACAATCTTTTAAGCGGCACTGCGGCAGCATGTGACGGTATTGATGGTACCTGAACTACTATTTCATACACTAGCTTCCAAGTTACTATACACAGATTCTAAAACTGTAAAACAGACGATAAAGTATTATAGATAGGGGAAAATAACGTTCACTTACCAGCTAGTTGTTACTGTAGTAATGAAGAATTGTGATCCATTGCTGTCTGGTCCTGCATTTGCCATAGACATAACTCCTGCAAACAGGAAGTTGCATAAGAAAGCATCAATTAAAATTCTAGTGGTATGCCTTCCATATCTGAAAGCCTCAACTTTAGATGCAACCATGAGTTCTACACTTACCTGAGCTAGTGTGCTTTAGTTGAAAATTCTCATCCGCAAACTTGTCACCATAGATTGATTCTCCACCACGCCCATCACCCCAAGTAAAATCACCTCCCTGGATCATAAAACTGGGAATGATCCTATGGAACATGCTCCCTTTGTAATGGAGGCGCTTCCCACTTTTACCAGTTCCTTTCTCCCCTGAAATTAGAGCAATTGCTCGACATGTAATCAACAACTAAAACAACTCCACCCAGTCACATGGTACTATTTTGCTCCCAGTTTGTGGTATTAGTGCGCAATACATATTGCAAAACTATCATAACTTTCCTTGATGTTCTTCCAACGAGATGATTTCAAGAAGATAATGTTGTAAGCAATCTCTAGTACATTACCGATGTTTCCAAAGAAAAGGTCACATCTTACCACCGTCTTATTCTACAGATGTTTCCCAACAAAGTTCATCTAGTTGGACAAGATTTTTGGAAGAATATTAAAGACTAGGGCTGTAAACGAGCCGAATATTAGAATGTTCAAATTGTTCATTAAGTTTTTTAGCAAACTCGAGCTCGAGCCGAACTCAATGAAAATTATGACGAGCTAAACTCGAACCGAGCTTGCCCAGGTTTGGGTCGAACTCGAGCTTGTTCACGAGCCTTCACGATCCAATAATATCATATCTTTTATGCCCTCATATAGGTCTAAAACTGCAAATAAACTTTTCATTATGTACATAAATATGTTCATATACATATAAAATGATTAAAACATATACATAAGTAAATTTTTAATAATTGTAAACGTTTAGACTTGTACAAGTTTTAAAATTTTCACTATATAACTATATAAAATCCCCATGATACACATATACTCCAAGTTCGCGAGCCTAATCGAGCCGAATACTGCTGCGTTCATGTTTGGTTCATTTATGAAACGAGCCTAAAATTGAGGTTAAGGTTCGGTTCATTTAGTAGACGAATCGAACTTGAACGAACCTTTACCGAGTCAAGCCTCGAAATCACGAACGGCTCAGTTCATTTATAGCCCTACTAAAGAAGAGTGGGGAAGAAGAGTATTTGTATTACACTTGAACTCAAACTGTGTTTTGGCTAGGTACAAAATGACTAGAACCCATCTCTATCTATACTACTACTCCATGAAAGTCTCTAGCACAAAGATATTTTTATACAAGATAAACTTTGAGGTAATTCTAGAATTACACATGTGAATATTTTATACTACTCCATGGAAGACTCTAGTACAAAGATATTTTCATCCAAGATAAACTTTGAGGTAATTCTAGAATTACACATGTGACTAATTCTCACAAAAAACTCTCAAGATTTCACAAAGATATTCTAGAGCTTCTAGAGCAAGATATTTTAGAGTTTCTAAAAACTAGATATTTATATCTTCTTCAATAATATCTTCCATCTTTAGGTTTTGTTAATTGGAGTTTTATCAATTGGACTTGTTTGGACTTAACTTCCTTATGCCAAAATACTAAATTTAGTTTATCCTTCAACAACGCTAATCATAATTAATACACACTTAAAAAATAGATACACCTAATAACCCCAACAAACTATACTTACATTTAAAAAAAAAAATTTAAGATGCGAACTTTCAAGTCTCTCAACTGGGGCCTATTACATTAAGGCTTTATGTTCCCTTTGTTAGGAAAAGAAAAGTCAGGCAAAACACAATTCAAGTATGGTTCTTACTTCTATACAAGTCCTACAGTGAGGTTGAATTCCTATAAAAAGGTTTGAAAGATGCCATAATTAGATCAAATGGATTAGATTAATGCATTTCAAGTTTCGCTTCTTGAAATAAGGTCCAACTTTTTCTCAATAAGTAATCATAGGATACAAACCAAATTAGGATACGCATATAAATCGTAGGATATACGGTCGTATCGTAGGATTTCTATAAAAAATGATACATGGTGAGATATGTATCGTTCTTCGAATGAGACAATACAAATCGTAGGAATGAGACAATACAAATCGTAGGATATGTATGATGTATCATAGATTTTTAATTACTATGCAAGAGAAGAGTATTAACCCACGAAATCTTCATCTTCAAAAAAGGAAGTAGCTTCCGTTAAGCACATAAAAGATAAACAAGGGATTAAAAGTTACTTAGGTACCAGTGCAAAGAGCGCGAAAGTTTTCTGCATGGAACACAAAAAAAAAACAAATCAGTTGCTTACTTCCATAGTACTCCAAGTCAAGACATCAAAGATCAATCGTCTTAATGGTACAATACCTGCAGTTTTGGGGACTGTTTTCCCAAAGAGACCCATGATGATACGGCCTGAAAACAAATTGAACGTGAGTATGGAATATAAATTTAATACTAAGGCAGCATCAATGAGAATCACAATTTATACATGACTGATTGACTTCTGCTTCTACCGACTGGAAACCCTAAAAAGAGGGAGAGTTAGCTAAAATCAGTTTACAGATGACATGTTTTGGAATTCTGCCGGAATGAGTTCCTACAACAAATACTTAACATTATCTTTCTGACAAGTATCTTGTTTCGCATAGAAGCCTCATGAAAGCCAAGTCATTTGATCCAAACAGCATTTGATGCATGTATGAGATCAGTTTGAGGATGGAATTAAGCTGAATGTCTCTTTGTATTAAAAACTACCTCTAATGGTGTTTGAAATCTTTTTCTCATTTGCAGTAATAAATCAATGTTTGGTTTTGAGGACTCTACTAACAAGACGAGCATGTCCTTAAACGCTATACTTAATGTATTGCAATAAGCCCATTCGTAGCCATCACTACAAAATATATATATATATATATATATATAGAAAATTACCAAGTGCTAATATTAATGTATTGATTGGGGCAAAAAAAGTTATACTTGAACTTGCAAAGAAACTAACCACCATGTGCAAGCATGCAAGAAAATCTAAGGTTATAGCGCATATTAATTCTTAATAAATTGGATTCAGGTGGTTTGGTACTCATGTACACTCTGAGCAATCCCCCTTAAGAGAATAAGCCAGACACCAACTTGTGCAACATATCAACCCACCCTTCCAAATAATGACGTGAAACATAAAAGTTTCTCTTCCTACAAATCAACTAAAACCAGTGGCACAGCCTAACCATGCCTTCAATGTCGAATTCTAGACCAAAGAGAGAGGGTGTCCAAGAGAGAAAACCACTTCCTCGCACTCAACATGCAGTGACGGGTTCACCGTTGTGTTTGGAGACACTCTCTTCTTAAGAAAGATTCTTCCCCCCTTCGCTATGAATGTATTTCCCTGGGTAAGGATTATCCACTACATCCTTGAGAAAGGTAAAAGAAAATATTTGGCAACAATTTCTCCGTCAACAACCCCGGAGGACTCAACAAAACCAAATGCGAACCAATTAACTATCTTCAAATAGTTGCAATACACTCCTAGCTGGACTGTTATTGGTTCACAATTCTTATCCAATAAAAGTTGGCAAAGCATGATTTGCATGTTAGCTCCAATCCGCAATCATTTCTTCGACAGTAATTATAAAAAGACATCCATCGCAGTTAACACGACCCAAAAAGGGCGTTGCTTCTACACAATGAGACTGTAATCTTCTCACTGGCATGTGAAAACTCCCTTTTATCGCAGGTTGCAACCCTCATCCAAAAACAAGTGATGTAGACTTCAACTGACAAATAAACAGCGGTTGCAGCAAGATTACGCAAACAATGTCTTTAGTGCATTTTTCCAATGATGTAGAAACTAAGACCTATTGCGAAGATTTTGAACTTGTTCATTATTCGCCATCGTTGTTCATGTCATTCAACACAACAACAACAAGAACAAAAAAAAAAAAAAACCAAAATGAAGTAGAAGCTGAAAAGGTTAGGCATTTGCATATAAAAACGTAAAACACAAAATGTACTTTGATCTCCACATAATAAAGATAACAAAGGAGTACCAGCAGGCTTGCCACCAATCTTGACATCGAAGTAAACCTTGTGCGTTACTTCTTCCAAAGTGCCCTCAGCTTTATTTTCCTAATAAACAAAATAACTCAAATTCAAACCAAATGCACAATTACTACCCTATCAACAGTAAGATGAACTTAAATTTCAGTAATGCGGTGATGTACGAAATGGAATACGCATCTAGTGAAGACTAAGGTGACCTCGGTAGTGAGCTCGCCGCCGTTGACCTTGTGCTCCGACGAGACTACGTCATCGCTCAACCGACTCTACAAACAAAACCAATTAATCCAAGAGAGATCTGAAAACTGACGGATGAGAATAGCTTTGAGTGTTTTGCCATAAAAATTCGGAACAATTATTAAATCAAATGAAACAGACGATGGGGATGAAATTGGTGAGTACCAGAATGATAACTAGGGTTCCGACGAGAACCAGCATCCAGAGGAGGGCTAGCGGAAGCAACCTGTTTCTGTTGTTCATCTTCCAAATTATGGTTTCTTGACCCTAGACTAGAGGGGTTCAAGGTCGGAGCTCCGGCAAGCGCCAATTCTGTTGTTGGGTTGGTCGAGGATGCGTTTCCAAAAGAAAAGAGTGGTATTTTTGCTCCAATTATGACCGTACATGTGGGATGGGAATGCATGTACCCAAGGATTATTCGAGACAAAATATTTCGGATACCATCGATCAGGGGAAAAAAAAAATTATGGATGCACATGAAACGTGATGTTGGCGAGCAAAATCGAGACGCAGCTCTATTTGTTAGTAATCGAGTTAAGCTTGAGTTCAGATTTTAGACTTATGTAGCAAATGAGCCGAGCTCAATATTCTAAAGTTCAACTCAGTCTGTGTAGACTCGACTAATTTAAAGGAATTGAGCTCGGAAGGTCCAAAACCTGACTCAGCTCGAGTCATGAATTAATTGGTTTGATCAAGCACTAACTAACTGGTATTGAATTGAGTTAGATTTTTTTCGAAGTAAAACTCAATGTGAGTTTATTTCAAAGTGGGTAAGGTACTAATATTCACTGGTTTTGTAAGTTGAGTGGACAGGTAGAGTGGATAATGTTGACTTTTATTTTTTTTTATTTTTATTGTAATGAGTTTTGTTGCATTAGTTATAGTTGGATTAAGATGACCTCCGTTGTAGATGACCAGGTATGAAAGAGCTACAAACAATTGTCACTTGTCAGGGGACCCGAAGTGTGCTCCCAAAGGCCTAAATAAGATGGTAGATCGGACCCTTTCACCAACAAATGATACTGGATTTGACGAGTCATAATTTGGCTCTTATTGATATATATATATATACACACACACAATCGACCTCCACGGGAAACTCGGAATAGTAGATACGAGGATCGCTCGGCACAGCTGAGCACGGTACCAAATGATATGGAACGGATCACTTATATTTATACAAATTGGATACATTGCGCAATCAATAAGGATTCAAGGAGACGCCTTCAGAAATGATATATATTGTTAAGAAATTCAAATCATCTTAAACCTCTCCACCACCGCACTCTTTTTTTCCCCAAGTATGCAGGGCATTCATGTACTTTATTACTTCCGACTTGCCTAATCACTGGAGAGTTCGTGGCTAAAAATTCCGTGGGTCTTTTAGACTTGTTTTGCAAGAACCTCGTCGGAGCGTTTGGATCAACTATCCTGATTTCCGCATCATAGCCGATCTATGAACGACACGGAAAAGGGGAAGAAAAATCCCTTTAATTTTGCAAGAAAAATCCCTTTAATCCCTTTAAAAATCCCTTTAATTTATGACTTCCACAACTATCAGATCACCCCTTACACAAAATATCTCTCTTACAGTAAAACTTAAACTTGTTTATCAGATAAATTAAACCATCTTAATTAAGAAGAGTTTGGTGCTTGGAAATGAGAAAATTATTCAGGAATTCGGACCTGTCATGAAATAACCGGTCTCAATTAATCATGATTAATTATTCTTCGAAGAGAATGCAACCAGAACTTCTATATTACTTGACTGATCATCTCATTCATTCAGAAGTTCAAAAGATATGTTTTGAGAAAGCGAAAAAATATCTCAAATATCCCAAATATCTCATCGCCTGAAGCAGTAAATCAATAATGGTAGAGGCCTACCACGTACATAGAATCTTTAAGAGCTCATGCATGCGTGAGGCGGTGTAGGGTAAAGACGCTAAATGAGTTAGATTATACGCGCTAGCAAATAGGGTCATTATTTGGTTTCAATAAAAATGTAATCTCATATCAAAATATTATTAGCGGTATAGACTTATCAACTATCTCTTGGACTCATATGTTTGACCAATTTTTGGTAACAAATTTGATTACACATAAATTGCGTACAATGGATTATCCATTTGGTGTTTAGATAAATATTTTACAATTAAATAATGATAGGATATATGATACAAAATATGAGATGATACTAGTACCACACATGGTCTGGTATTACTAATTCTATCAAGGGATGATAGTGTGGAGATAAGAAAGATTTTTTAAAATCTTCCTTACCTTCATACTTCTTTTCACAAGTTCCAAACGGAGTTTAAGTTATCAAAATTTGTTCACAACTTGTTTCTTCCTCTGTTCGTTATTTTTTTTTTTTAACAAGGCAAATTCCATTCTACCATTAATCTAGGAGATGGATATATGGGGCTGGTGGAATTTAAACCCTTACTTAATGGAGTATAAGGTGTCTTACCACTTGGTTGTCATTCCATTTGCATTTCTTCTTCTCTATTCATGTCTGATACTAGTATTTTAAAGGCGTTTTTAACTTTGTGAACCGCCATAATCCGGAGTAGTTTTTTCCTTCATGAATTACCAAAGCTCTTTTAAGTAGATGACTCATAGCATATTCAAGTTGGAATGGTAAATTCCTTAAAAAATATACTTGTAAATTCAGGCCCCGTTTTTGCTAAACTACAAGTTAGAGACTATAATTTTTTTGTTTTCTTCTTATTCAATTTTTTTGGTGTTTGTTAATTTTGCGCAAAACTTTATATAGTGTATTATTGCTTTGTCCCGATGAGGAAAATCAGAAAAGTAAAAACTTATGATTTTTACGCAAGTATTTTTTAAAAATATTCAAGAAAAAATTAAAAAAGCATTCACAATAAAAAGTTATAATGAGAGAGAGAGAGAGAGAGAGAGAGAAATTTGGAATTAACTTTATTTGGTTCTTCCCTCAGAAATAATCTCTAAAAAACTTTTGAATGTTTCGTTATCCGTGTTTTTTCATCTTTAGTAATTTTTTGTCAATTTTTTTTACTTATTATATACCTTTTGGAGGTATATAACGTACCTCTATTTAAAAAATAAAAGAGTTTGTCAAACTATTAAAGTTTTTTATTAAAGACGAAAAAATACGCAAATTTATAGAACTTTTTTATCTCAATGGTTCACCATTTTGAATTGAAAATTTTGAGTTAAAATATAAAAACATGTGATTGAATGGATTATTTCAAAGATGAATGGCCCCTTATCTAAGAGTCAGCATAAAGGAAAAAAAGAAAAATTCACGGACAATCACTGTGCGGGTCGCAAGTGGGACAAAAAGTTCTGTCCCAACTTCATCTCTCTCTCTCTTCAATTACTGCCCCAACTCATCTCCTCATTCATCCCAACCTCCACGGTGCAGCTACCTATTTTGTACACCCACCGCAGTTCACCCACCGAAGCATCCACCGCATACACATCGGACCCACTCCGGCCACCAAACGGTCAATCCGAGTCGTTCAAAAATTTAAAAAAAAAAAAACCGAGTGGGCCCATTTAAGAATCAACGGCATTTGACTTGTGTAAGAGCAAGTACACCAGAGGAATCAGAGTACATTTTTAGGCATTTTAAAGGGTCAAATACACAAAAATACCATGCACCAGCATCGGTAAAAGCCCAGGTAAAGTGAATGCAGCTACAGTTCTTAGGCATAAGTACCGTGCAACTATTCACTATGTATTTGATTATTTTATTCTTTTGTGCTCTTTTTACACTTTCTCTCTCTTCTCTAATTGGTTATCTTTATTTTTTTTACTTTACCACATAATGAACTAATAATATTATATTTATGGATAGATAAAATAGAGAGTATTGGTGTAGTGTTGAAAGAAATGTGGGTAGGTAAAATGAAAAATGTGTACTATTCACCATTTTTTTTACCTAACTATTGGTGTACTTGCTCTAAGTGTTCGAACCAATCTTACATTTTTTAACGGCTCGGATATTTGATTTTTGGAAGTTCGAATCAAGCACCTACACGCGTTGAATGCCGTTGATTCTTGCATAGGCCCACTCGGTTATTTTTTTAGAATTTTCGGGCGGCTCGGATCGGCCGTTCGATGGCCGGAGTGGGCCCGGCATGGATTTCGCGGTGACCGTCCACCGCACGTCTGTTGGGACTATTTCGGGCTCCAAAAAAATACAGAAAAATATTCATAAATTTTAAAATAATATTTCATGGGACTCTATAAAAAATCAGATCCAACGGATATCGATAGGTATATTTTTTGAATTTGCAGGAACGAAAAAGACTTTAAAATCAAAGAGATAAATTACCGGTCTTTGTCAGCACTTTTTGGTCCCCACAACTTTTTTGCATTCAAAATTAACGTTTTGAAATAAAAACTCAAAAAGCCCAACCGAACACAGTGACTAGTGATGAGTCACTGTTTTCCACACGGTTATCACACGTGAGGAAGCAGGAAACAAATGGAAGAAGAAAGCCATGAAAATTCCTGGAAAAGGCAAAGAGAGAAATGGCGGGAATGAGAAACGAGGAGGAAGACGCGCGGTAGGGAATAGTACAGTAGTATTTTAATTAAGGCATCGTTTAGTAGTACGTATTAAAATTAAGGCAAGAATATAAAAAGAAGGAAAGGCGAGTTTGTACTCATATAACGATTCTTCTTCAAAAAAAACTCCCCCAAAATAGGCTCACCCCAGAGGAAAGTCCCTCCCAAAAGTCGTCAACGTAATTATCCTAATCGAATTTTCTCCGTCATCTCCCTCCGGCGAATAAATCCCAACGCAACACAACAAATATCAACACACCCAATCCACGGAATCTTTTTTTTGGCAATAAAGTTCCGCTTTCAGATCAATCGATACATACATCGGAGAGACAGAGAGAGAGAGAGAAAGAGAAAATTGGAGAAAATGAAGGACACGGGGAGTTTGAATTACAAGATGTTCGGATGCATAACGAGGAAGTTCAGGATCCACGACGCGGAGCCGCCGCCGGACGTGAAGGTGGCCTACGCCAAGTACGCGGGGTTATCGGAGATGTCGGCCGATCAGTTCGTCCGGTTCCTGGCCGAGTTTCAGGGGGACGAAGTCAGTAGCGTCTCTGACGCGGATCGAATCATCCACAATGTCCTCGATCGGCGACACCACCTCACCGCCAAGTCCACTCACCAAGGCCTCACTCTCGACGATTTCTTTCACTACCTATTTTTCCACGATCTCAATGGCCCCATCAAATCACAGGTCTCCTCTCTCTCTCTCTCTCTCTCTCTCTCTCTCTCACACACACACACACACACAGGGTACAATTCATGGTTGGACTTAAAGTATGGCCCTGGAGAGTGAGATTTGCAGATACGGGTTCATTTAGTTGACAATGGCCCTGGTAAAATTTCAGCAATCTAAATAGTATTTCAGTTTGTTTTTTTTTTCGGAGCAGTTTTACTGCTTTCCAAAACACGAAATTGCATGGCTTTCGGTTCTATGGCAAAGAGATGTCCACACTAAAATATCAGTACACCATCATTTGGTGCCAATAGTCAGTACCGTGCGATGTTTTTCGACATAAATTGCTTGTCATAACCGAGTTTTGCTAAATGGAATTGTGGAAGTATGTAGATGACAAAGAGACTGAATCACAGAGTTTTTTTTTTTTCTTTTTTAAAGTTTGTTCGATTGCCTATAACAAATACTTTATGGATACAATCAACTGAATGAAGAGGATCGACTTAGTTGATGCCAAGTCATTGGCATGAAGGTTTGTTGATTTGAGTTCCTTAACGATAGAAATCAATGGAGAAAGCCCATCCAAAATGTTTTAAAGGCGAGCATTTGGGGAGGTAATGAGGTAGTGCTTCTGCACCTTTTCTGTGGATCAGTGGCCTAGTAGAAAGCAGTATACAATATCCATCTATTCTTGAACTCCCGTTTTACGCAAAAGGGGAGGAGGACCATTTTTTTGCTCATGTTACGGGGAATCAAAAGTAGTCATCGGTTACTATGAGTCTATGAATATCACTGTGACCATCATTTCCCTTTGATGAAGAAGCTCATTATCCTATAGATTCTGGCTAATTCAGTGACTAGGTTTATTGGGATTTCAGCTTGTAG
Source organism: Rhododendron molle (assembly GCA_025413875.1). Lineage (NCBI taxonomy): Eukaryota > Viridiplantae > Streptophyta > Magnoliopsida > Ericales > Ericaceae > Rhododendron > Rhododendron molle. The sequence continues at coordinate 25,814,416 of CM046390.1, forward strand.
CTCTTCCTTGAAGCGTGGAATTGAGTTCTTCTTTACATCAATGTTACATGCTTCTGACTTCTGAGTACTGAACCATTCTTTTCCGTTATTATTTCTCATTCTGAAATTTGTATTTTTGAGCTAGAGTGCCTTGACTCTAGCTTGAAAAAGTTTAAATCTGCTATTGACAACTCGTGTCATTTCAGGTACACCATGACATGACTGCTCCGTTGCAGCATTATTTCATATATACAGGTCACAATTCGTACCTAACAGGAAATCAACTGAGCAGTGAGTGTAGCATCGTACCAATCATAAAGGCTCTGCAAAGAGGTGCGAGGGTAATAGAGCTAGATTTGTGGCCAAATTCTGCAAAAGATGAAGTTCACGTTCTTCACGGAAGGTATGAATTCATTCCAGATTGGTCCTTTTCTGAGTCAATCACCTAAACACGTTTAAATGGTTGTGGTTGTGTTGTAAATACTTTCGTTGTATACCTGGTCAGGAATAGAATGTCATGATAGATATCTGCTTAACCTTTATTGAAATTTCTAAACTTCATCAAGCTTTTCATAATTATTTGAAGGGAAGGCTTTCAGGACATTGGTTTCTCTGTCATATGTAATTTTCCATACCAAATGTTGATTTTTCATGGGACACATCATAGAAGGCATTGTAACTTAGAATGAGAACTGATTCTTAGATGTCCTATTCTGAGAATTAATGACACACTAATGGAAACTTTGCCTTGCATCCTATTGCATTTGAAATACAGATTGTTCATTTGAGCTCATGAAGATAAAACGTAAACAAATTTCATGTACGTTTCATTTTCTTCAGTTCGTTACTGACTGGTGTTAACGTTTGGAAAAATCTCAACTTCTGAATGAATCTAGGACCCTGACGACGCCTGTGTCACTGATCAAATGCTTGAAGTCCATCAAAGAATATGCTTTTGTTAAATCTCCATACCCTGTTATAATAACTTTGGAGGACCACCTTACAGCCAACCTTCAGGCTAAGGTTGCAGAGGTTAGCTTTCCCTCTACACCTCTTTCACTTTCACAGTTCATATTTCCACCATAACTTTGGTTTAACATTAACCTAATTAAATCTCCCTCCAGATGGTCACGCAAACTTTTGGAGAACTGTTGTATTACCCTGAGTCTGGGTGCTTAGAAGAATTCCCTTCACCAGAAGACTTAAAAAATCGAATTATTCTTTCAACCAAACCACCAAAAGAATACCTTGAATCTAAGCCTTCAATGAGAAGAGAAAATGGCCCACAAAAAGAGAGGTATTCATCTGATGAAGCATCACTGGGAAAGGAATCAGAGGACCAAACAGCTGAGCCAGATCCTGATGACAAGGTGAACTCAAAACTAAATTTATTTCATCAGTTTATTTAGTTGAAATGAAAAAAACTTTATTGTGTTATGGGTTCTAAGGTTCTCAGTTACTTCCCCACCTTAGATTTTCATTATTGTTGGCAGAATGACACTGATCAGGATGGCGAAGACAGTGATGGCTGCGAGTCGAAATCATGCCAGCTAGGAGCTGCTCAATACAAGCATCTAATTGCAATTCGAGCTGGGAAACCAAAGAATGGGTTGAGAGAGGCATTAAGGGGTGGACTTGATAAAGTTGAACGCCTTAGCTTGAGTGAAAAAGCACTTCTAAGGGCTGCTACAAATTATGGAACTGATCTTGTGAGGTAGCCACAATGCTGTATTTGCTTATTAACTCCAAGAACTAAGTTCAAATGTTAAACTTTTCTGCTTAAGTGGGCGAGTGGAATGCTGATGTGTTTCTTTTTATTACTACTATTATTTTGATATTCTCCTTTTTCCTTCATAGGTTCACACAGAAGAATATTCTGAGGGTATATCCAAAGGGGAGCCGGGTCACTTCCTCAAATTTCAAGCCACTTATTGCATGGATGCATGGAGCTCAGATGGTCGCAGTAAATATGCAGGTTGGTTTCAAGGTTCTGTGTTAATTGTTGATACCAGATGTGCCAAAAAAAAAAAATGGTAAGACTGTAAGAGAGGCAGAAAGTACCTGACATGGAGTCTGTTCTCTCAAGTACTAAAACGAAAAATCAGGCTCACTGTTAAAATCTAACTTGCTGACTGCATGTCAAATTTGTGGAGTATGTGCACTGCCTATAGCTGTTCTTTGTGCTCTATGCACTTACCAACCTTGGTTGTGCAGTCCTATGTTACCAGGGAACTCTACTACCCTAGCGAATTACGTTTTGGTACGAACGTTCTTAAACGGTAAATTTATGCCTTGTTCGGTTTGGTTTTTAGAAAAAAAATTCCAACTCAAAAAATACTCATTACCCCTACTTCCAATCAATACTCTCAACTCATTACCCCTATCTCCAATCATTATTCTCATTTCTCTATCTATCTCTCTCCATTCATTACCCCTACCTCCAATCATTACTCCATTTCTCTCTCCCCTCATAACCCCAAAAAATTTCTCAAAAACTCATCCAAACACAGCATAAAGCGATCCGAAGCGATCCCCAAATTGTCAACTTATAATGGTAAAAAGAAGAGAGAAAATGGAATTTCGGTGGGAGAATGTGTAAAAAGTTCGGTCTTTATACTCCTAGAAATGTGTTTTGTATGAATAATTTCACAAACAATGTTTAGTTGCACCGGATGTTTAACGCTTGGAAGAGTAAGTTCTAGTTTTGTTTGTTATCTATAGAAGCACACCCCAAGCGTACCACAATTTAAGCATGTGGCGTATTGCATGCCCGCTCCTCGTACCGGAATGATCCGCGTTCCAGGTAACATAGGTGCAGTCATACTCGTTAAGCGAGGTAACTGAGGTTACTTTCCGCTCTCAAGGCCTTGCTAAGCTCCTGGGTTTGTCCAAAACTTTAGACATTTCAAACTTTAGTATTTTACTCTATTTCATCAGATAAAAGCCCTTAAGTTGGATTACTTTGCAGTAGCTTGAGATTAAAGTGGTGTGGGTGCCATTTCCTATATAATCATCACCTTTTATTTCCAACTCTATGATTCCCCTCTCTCTTCCTTCGTACATGTAAATAGTAGAAAACCACAATACAAAATGAGTTAATACCTTTTGTTGTTTCATTGAGAATAGGGATATGGAAAATCACTCTACTTGATGCACGGGATGTTCAGATCCAATGGAGGGTGTGGTTATGTGAAGAAACCTGATTTTCTCATGATGAGAGGTCCGAGTAATGAGGTGTTTGATCCTAAAACAGCACTGCTGGTGAAGAAAACTTTAAAGGTTAGTGTCTCGAAATGGCTTGATGGTGAATATCATTTGTCCGGTGATATATTTGAGAGTATTCAAGTACTCGCCTTTCTTAACAGGTAAGAGTATATATGGGGGATGGATGGCGTCTGGATTTTAGTCCTACACACTTTGACACGTACTCACCCCCAGACTTCTACACAAAGGTTAGTAGGGTTACATTCTGTTTTTGTTGGCTAAATGACACAATTCTGGTCAATAATTGGTATTTCTTGCTATGTGCACTTCAAAAAATCTCTATGGAAATCTGCATATCTCTTATTTACTAGATACTGCTGGTTTGACAATCTATTAGTTGATTGATTTACATTTATTTAGCAAGTACAGTTTTGGAAGTTCCATCCATTTCCAATATTTTTGTGGAAACAACTTCTTGTGTTTGCATGTAACTTTAGAAACTGATGCTATTCAGATTTGTCCACTTTCTTACATAAATTCCATGTAAAGTTCTCCGTAACGGTGTTACACATAGTGAAAGCCCAATAATATTAGGGCTAGAACTATCATGATTCTCACAATACATAAACATAATGTGGAAAAACATTAACATAATTGACATACCTGGAGTTATTAGATAGAACCGTGTTGGATCCAAGAGTTACTTGAACTCTTTGGAGAAAGAAGATTTCTCTTCGTTAACCATTAAACACTTCAGATCAGACTCACTCGAGGAGATGGGGAAAGCCTGAGGAAAAAACACTCATGGTCAGCGAGAGTACCTCTTCTCTATATATACGATTACTCTCATCTACCCATCAATAATGAGAGTAAATAAATGTGTTGCAGCTCATCCCTCACGCATTTGGATATCACCGACACATTAGGATGAGAATGGAGATAGGTTGCACTGGCAACCCACTTTACATTCATTATCACGTGGGTCATAGAAGATAATGCTTACATTCCATACATACATGTTTCAGTTAAAGCCAAGAAATACGTATCATTCTACTGTTTGATCTGTTTTGCAGGTTTGTGTCGTAGGAGTGCCGGCGGATTCAGTCAAGAAGAAAACGAGGGTGATTGAGGATGACTGGGCTCCTGTTTGGGATGAAGAGTTCACATTCCCGTTGACAGTTCCAGAGCTGGCTCTGCTTCGAATTGAAGTCAGAGAATATGACAAGACGGAGAAGGACGATTTTGGTGGGCAGACATGTTTGCCTGTCTCGGAGCTAAGACCCGGGATCCGAGCAGTCCCTCTCTACGACGAGAAGGGGGAGAAATATAAATCAGTAAAGCTTCTTATGCGGTTTCAGTTTGTATGAGTTCCGAGACTTTTTTTCTGTTCTTCTCATACACACACGCTTGAGCTCGTTACTAGATTGTGTACTAGGGTTGCTGTCTTGTAATTTGGTGTAAACAGTAAAAGATGAAGAGGAAATAAAAGAAGTTGATGGATGAAGATGATTATTGTACTGTCACCCAGTTTGCTCTTTGTACTGTAAATTTGAACTATGGTGAGCAAATATGCAGTTTTGGAGTATTATTAGTTCCCATCCACGCAGGTGATTTTCTATGACCCAAGCCATGATTCATGAAGTACATTTCGGCTAGACTTCAATGAAGTGAAGTAAATGCTTTTTGCTGGACCATTTTCAGTAAGTGGATTTTTTTGGTAAACCGCTACCAATTTCGCGGGGTCAGCTCCCCTCCATGCCTTAATCCACTATCTCCTTCATACTCTTTTTTGCGGCCTCATCCCAAACCCACATTAATAATCCAAACTGATGATCTCAAACGCTACGCAAAGAAAAACATTTCTGTGAAAGATGACTTTTTTGGGGGTAAGATAATTCTATTATAAACAAGCCGCACCAAAAATAAGGCTAGGGAGTATCCTTGAGAACAAGGTTTTAAACCCCAAATTAACACAATCAACTTGATTGGATATTGATAGTTTTGTGAATGAATTGTATGAAATAAACGACAAAAATACTATTTTAACTTATACTGAACAGTTTGTACAACTTATTCACATAATTATCAATTTCAATGAAGCTGTTTTTTTACGATAATGTTCTGTAATATTTGAGATAACAGTTTTGATCATTAATGTGGGCTCGGACTGGACCCGAAAAAAGGGAATATGGTGGATTAAGGTACGGAAGGAAGCTGATCCCTTCCATGTACCACATAGAGAGGAGTTAGCACCAAATGCTAACCACGAGTCGCTCGCTAGGCACAACTTTAGGTATATAACAAGTTGAATTAAGCACGTAATGGTTAAAAATATCTTGACATTTCAAGTATTCAATATTATATGTATCTTAACATTATAAAGTTCTGTGGTTGTACGTTAGCCCGATTAACACGAGTAGGAAAAGCAACTAGAGGCTGTGGTTGTCATCACATTTGAACAAAATTATACGCATCCCTTTTAAGGATCCACAAAGAAAAGTCGTGTAATTTTCAGATAGTAAAACAATGACATAATTTTGCGCATAACTCAAAAAATATTTTTTTGCGGCAATTCAAAAAATTAAGTGAATTCTTTAAGTTCGTATTGGGAAATTAAAAGATTTACCAAATACTATAATTTAATTGTATTTAACAATTATTCATAATTTTTGTTTGTTGAACCACAAAAGTAACAGGAGTTGAAAGGAACATTAGAATGGAAATTTATGCGCGTAGACAGTTGAAAACACCAACTCCTACAAAACACAAACCCAAACCGAAAAAAACACTTCTCCGAAATCCCCAAAATGTCCTCACCCACCCGCTCCCCACCAGACTCCGACGCCGACTCCGACCCCTCCAGCCCCAACTCCTCCTCCTCCTCTCTCCGCCACCCCGACCTCTCCTCCGCCATCTTCCGCTCCTACACCGACCACTCCTCCCCCGACCTCTCCAAGATCCAATCCTTCCTAACCTCCTCCCGCTCCGGCGCCCTCTCCTGCCTCATCTGCCTCGACCCCATCCGCCCCTCCCACCCCACCTGGTCCTGCCTCTCCGGCTGCCACGCCGTCTTCCACCTCCACTGCATCCAGTCCTGGGCCCGCCAGTCCTCCGACCTCTCCTCTTCCCGCGCCGCCTCCCGCCTCCCCATCTCCGCCTCCAAAGCCGACGAGATCTCCCTCTGGAGCTGCCCCAAATGCCGCCTCGACTACCCCAAAACCCTAATCCCCAGGACCTACCTCTGCTTCTGCGGCAAATTGGAAAACCCCCCGCACGATCCCTGGATCTTGCCCCACTCGTGCGGGGAGATTTGTAACCGGAGCTTAAAGCGCAATTGCGGGCATCACTGTCTCCTTTTGTGCCACCCCGGTCCCTGCCCGTCCTGCCCGAAGCTCGTGAAATCGCGGTGCTTCTGCGGGGGCCTGGAGGACGTCAGGCGGTGCGGATTCAAGGATTTCTCCTGCAATGGGGTCTGTGGTAAGTTACTGGATTGCGAGAAACACCGGTGTGGGGAGATTTGCCACGAGGGCGGGTGCCCGCCTTGTAAGGCTAAGGGTGTTTATAGGTGTCAATGTGGGCGGTTGAAGGAGGAGAGGGAGTGTTGTGATAGGGATTTCCGTTGTGGGGATCCGTGCGGGGAAATGCTTGGGTGCGGGAAACATTTTTGCGGGAGAGGGTGTCATGTGGGGGAATGTGGGGAATGCCCGCTCCAGGGGAAGCGGGGCTGCCCTTGCGGGAAGAGAGTGTATGAAGGGATGGCTTGTGATGTTTTGGTGCCCCTTTGTGGGGCAACTTGTGGCAAGATGCTGAGTTGCGGTTATCACAGGTGCCCGGAGAGGTGCCACCGGGGACCCTGCGTTGAGACGTGCAGAGTTGTGGTTGTCAAGTCGTGCCGGTGTGGGAGCTTGAAGAAAGAGGTAAGAACCCTAGCCACTGTACTGATATTTCGATCACTTTGAGTTGTGAACAAATGCTTGTATTGTGTTTATGTCTAGAGATAGTAGGAATCGAACACTCTGAATTGAATATAGAATAGGTTCCTTGTTGTCAAGATTTGGCCTGTGAGAGGAAGTGCCAGACGTTGCGGGATTGTGGACGCCATGCTTGTAAGCGGCGCTGCTGTGATGGGGACTGTCCGCCTTGCTCAGAGGTATGTCTCACTTTTCAGTCATATTTTTTGTTCTCCATTTGACAATTTTGCAGCTCTGCTGATTTTGTAAGTGTCAGGTTTGTGACAGGAGACTTAGGTGTAAGAACCACAAATGTCCTGCTCCATGCCACAGGTATGTCGTACTGTTTTAATTTATTTTTGTAGCACGTAAGAAAAAGGTTCTTTGCCTGGTTATTACAACCAAGAGTGATACATGCACCAATATTTTTGCTACATTCTTTGTATTGGAAACCATTGTGGGGATTTTTAAAACTAATATTCCCTGTTTCCTTACTATTGAAGTCCTGTAGTCCCTCTCCTTGCCAACTTCTTGTTGGTGATATTCCTGCCTTTATTATTGTTATTTGCTTCTCACATTTTACTTTAATAGGAGACTGGAGCCCTGTGCACTTTTAAGGATGTGATTTGTCTATGTCTCAACCATCTCAGCTTCCACTGAGTCTTTAGTCTGTTGGCTGTAGTGGACTGTGGATGGGTTGTGGAGATATCTCGCAAATGTGCTCATCTGAAGTAGCTACAGCAATTTTTTTTGGCGCCATGAAGGGGTGATTCATCTAGATATGAGATATCTGTTAGCTTACGCGTAGCTTTAGAATTTGATGTTTGTTTGTGTACACACAGCTTTAGAATTTGATGTTTAACAAGTGATACAATAGTTTCAGAAAACTTTTGGAAATTGAATTGTTGACACCAATGTAAGTTTCTGAATAGTATGTTAAGCAACATCTGATAATAAGGGCGAAATTTTTCTTGTAGAGGTGCATGTTCTCCTTGCCCATTGATGGTGACAATTTCATGTGCATGTGGGGAGACACACTTTGAGGTGAGAGCTTGGTCACTACAGTTTCTGTAATTCACTCTTCATAATTTTGATGAAGTACTTACATCCCCTTTGCGAATTGGATGTTGTGCAGATTGGCAAAATCTTTTTGTTAAAATTAGAATGAACTTGACCCATAAACTTCTCTAGCTTGTCAGTCTCGGTGATTTCAGGCATTGCTTTACTTGCTTTCCAAAACTTTGCTAATATGGCAAGTTGAACTTATGGCCATGCCATCTACTTGAATTTGAGAACATATCTTGAGTTCATAAGTGGAGTTGGATTAGAAAATTCCTCGTGCAAACTGAATGATGGAGTAGGAGCATATAAAGCACACATAATCTTAGACTTTTGCTTTACACATCGGAAAATAGTTAGGAAACCTCGAATACTAATGAGGTGATTTTCGTGAAAAGCTATTCACTCACTGATTAATAATCTTTGAAACAAATAGTTAGTTTGGAAAACACCCATACAACCTTGCTGGCCAATCCAACAGCAGAGAATTCAGTGATATGACTTTCAAAAGATGAGCAGATTATCTGCGTATAGAGCCTGAACACCTTGCTTGGTTTCTGCATATAGAACGATGACTCTAACTTTACCTTTGTGGTTTGGTATATCATTGTATGTATTGGGTTCCCAGTTAAGTTTTCAAGCTAAGTTTTGCTACTAGGCATTCACAGTTCTATTGCTCTTTGTTTAGAAATGTTTTTCTCATTATTGTATCAGGTTCCTTGTGGTATTGAAATGGAACAGAAGCCCCCTAAATGTCCCAAACCATGTCGTGTAACTCCTTTATGCAGGCACGGGTCAAATTGCAAGGTAGTGTTGGCTAATCCTACTTGGTCTCCGCATAGTTTTCTTTTTCATATTCTAGTTTCTGAGACTTTTTTATGTAGCAAAATGCTTCTGCAAATGCAAAAAAAAAAAAGTTCTAAAGTCACTAAATTTGGAAGCATTTGCATTGATTCACGCTTGTACATATATTTTTTCCCGGTTCTTGTACTTACATGTATGTAATCCTAACTCTCATTTGCTGTGGCTAAACTTATGAGGTTAATAAGTTGAGATGCCCTACAATCCCTTTGGATGGTGAGAAAGGATGAGATAAGAAAGGGAAGCCCTTTCTCACCATATCTCTACCATTTTTGGTGAGATTGGGTGAGAAAGGGGAAGGGCCTTTTTTGACTTTTCTATTTGTCACCAAAATATTCAATCCAATTGAGTAATTTGACGAGAGTTCATAACCCTTTAATTTTTTTTCCTCATGAAATCCCTCTGTCCAAAGGGGCTGTGAGTCCTTGACTTATTGACAGACTGGTGGTTTTATATGTTGGTTTTAGCATTTGTACTGGGCTATCTATTGAGTCCTCTTTATTTGATATTTTTATCACTATCAAGTTTTTTGATTCCTCTTTGTATATGTGGTGTTTATAGGTGAGGACATTTTTTTAGCACTCGTGGCATAATTTACAGCATCATTTGTTAAGATGTTATCTCAGCAACGACTCTCATTTCTTCTTTTCCCAGCCTCACAAATGCCATTATGGAGCTTGCCCCCCATGTCGGCTAATCTGTGAAGAAGAATATCCTTGTGGCCACAAGTGCAAACTAAGGTCGTTATTAGTAAAATTTCTCTGCCAGTGTATACTGTTCATCTGCTTCTTAACTTCTATCCTTCTTTCGTTTCTTGGGTAAAAACTGTTCTTCATTCTTATCTTTCACATTTAGGTGTCATGGCCCAAAACCTCCAGCTAATCCAGAATTCACATTGAAACCAAAGAAAAAGAAGTCGAATCAGCATAGTGACTGTACACCTGGCTTGCCATGTCCCCCTTGCCCTGAACTAGTGTGGAGGCCATGTGTTGGTGAACACATAGCAGCAGAGAGGATGGTTGATTTCAAATCTTTCCACAAGCTGCTTTTTATGAACGTTTCAACTTGCTTACTTTGTTTTCTTCGTTTTGAGGTGTGATACCTCATTTTCTGTTGTTCATGTTTATATCGTAATCCTTTCTTCCTCCTTACAGATGATTTGCTCGCATAAAGCAGAATTTTCATGCGACAATTTGTGTGGCAATCCTCTTCCTTGTGGGAATCATTATTGTACAAAACCTTGTCATGCCTTGAAGAGGTGGTCTTCATCATTGGGTCGGCATGAAAGAGGCGAATCCTGTGAATATTGTGATCTTCCTTGCCAAAAGGTTAGGGTCTGTGTGGCTTTCAACTGCCGCTTAAGTAGTGTTGCCGTGCGGGTATTTATGTTGTAGATTTAACTCATTGTGGCAATTTTATTTCTGCTCATCTTACAAGAAATATTTTTCTGCTGCAATTCTTTTTCATGTGATATTCTTTGGTTGTCTTATTATTCAGGAGAGACAACCAACATGTCCACATCCTTGCCCCCAGCCATGTCATCCTGGTGAATGTCCGCCTTGCAAAGTTTTGATAAAAAGATCATGTCACTGTGGTTCCATGGTTCATGTTTTTGAGTGCCTATACTACAACAGCTTGCCAGAAAAAGAACAGATTGCTGTTCGTTCTTGTGGAGGGCCTTGCCATCGGTATCCATGCTTTTTCTGCTTTTTTTTTTGTCTTCTCACCTCTTTCTCTTTCTTCGGATCTTTTGGTATCCCACCGTCCACCAAAGCAGGAAAGCTTATTATATCATATCTCCGGCCTTGTGGTATCCCTAATAAATCAGAAAAGTTTATTTTATCAAGTAGATACCGCCAGCTGAGTAGAAAGCACAAAGACTCTTATGGTCAAATTATAATGAGGTTACTCTTTGATTTTATTTTTTTGTGTTGGCATGCAGAAAATTACCTTATTGTACACATCTATGCCCGGAGATATGTCATCCTGGTCAATGCCCTGCACCTGAGAAGTGCTCTAAAAAGGTAATATTTACTGTATCATGATTGTGCTTAATTCTGGTATAAGTAGTCATTATAGTTATGTATATGTTTAGTTTGAAACCTTTCTTCTGTTTTTCGAGAATATAATTTCCTACAGAAACAAAATTTTTGCTTTCCACAACTCCACATGTATCAATAGAAGTACTAACACGTATTAAAGAAGCCTTAATCTCATCCCACAGTGGAGTAAAGACTAGAAAGCATCTTCTGAGCTCCTTCATAATCTCGAATTGTTAAGATAGGATCACAAAAGTTACCATAAAAAAGGATGACACAAAAATAAAATAGCCTAACCTTACCGTTGGGGTAATGTGCTGTTGACAGAGGAAAATTCTAAAACACATGGTCAGTTGGTCACTGATGTTGGAAGGTATCCAGAACGTAGCAAATTAAGTTTCCATTTTGTTAGCTCATACAACTGACAGATAATACATGTTTCAGATTCTTTGTAAGCAGTACATTGCTCAGTTCATTTCTTAGAAGAATTAGCTCTGAACTATTAACTTGAACTTTTTCAGGATGTCAGTTGTGATTTTGACACTGTTATAGCAACTCTTAATTCTCATTTGCCAAACCAAAGAATAACATTTCTACAACATACCAGAAATGATATGAGAACCGACGGGATTATAGATTAAGCACTCTACACACATCGGACGCCGTTGATTCCCGCGAGGGCCCCTCGTTTTTTTTTTTATTTAAATTTTTGGACGGCTCTGATCGGCCGTCCGGTGGCCGGAGACGGCCCGGCGCGACCGGTTGATACGATTTCCCTATAATCCCGTCAGTACTCATAGCACATAACATACCCCATCTAATCCCCGATCATTGGGGGTATGCGCGGGGAGGATTGGAGATAGACCTAACCTTTGGCAATATATGTACAAAGCGGCTCTCAGAATACCACTGAAAGTCTGAAACAGTGCCCCCCTATACCTCCAAGAACCGAGGAGCTAAAGGGACGTTTTGTTGCGGAGCTGTGCCCCCAAATCAAAGCCGAAAGGCATAAAGAGGGCAGGCCTAGAGACCCAATTCAATTTCTGTGCACATTACCATGCTTCCTTCATTCATAGTCCAAAGCACTGGAAAGCACAAACAAAGAATAACATTTCTACTGTACCTTTTTTTAAGCATATAATTGCCTATAAAGCAATATAGCGGATATAGATGCCTCATCTGGTTGACTTCTTTGGGATTATATGTAGAACATAACAATGTCACCTACCCGCCTCGGATTAATTTAAAAACTTCGTATCCATCTTCTTAAAGGTTACTGTTCGTTGTGGATGTCAAACCTTGAAAAAGGAATGGTTGTGTCGAGATGTTCAAGCAGCCTATCGGGGTGCTGGAAGTGATCCTAAAGATGTATCTAAAAGTCAATATGGATTGGGACTACTTCCTTGTAATACTGGTTGCAGGAGTAAAGTACAGGTTGCGGTTACAGATTTGCAACAACGCAAATCTCCAGTTTCAGAGGTAATCCACATATACCAATGATTGAGATCCACTTATTTTGTGAGCATTTAGCACAATAAGATGATAACACTCTGAAAGGGTACCCCTCTGATCTGCATCCGTACTTTGAAATACAAAATCCAGTGCCTATTGATTTAATGCTTTTGAAGAATAAGAATGCCATCTTCAAGAAATAGAATGCATTGTAAACTCCTTGAACAGCTTCTGAAATCTGATTTTGTTGAGTCGTATTTTATCATGTTACAGTAGAGTCAGAAAAATTACTTACAACTGAGGTGCAATGGAACTTTCCATGAAAGCTGCCTAACTTCAAACTTTTTGGGAAGGACAAATATCTATGAATAGTTCCTGTAATATGAGATAGGCTCAGCACGAACACTGTAAGAAGTGCATATACTTGTACTTTCCTGAATTGCTCTTTAAATTCTGTGCACAACGTGATATAGCCTGTGTTCCCATTGACTGAAAAAGCTTGATATCCCAATGAGGACAGCTACATGCAGAAAAATTCTCGCAATGGGCTTTTTGCAGCTGCTTGTGTACAAGAAGAAATAAGGTTTCAATTAGTGCCCCTGGTAAAGTTTCTTGGTAAATAGTATCAGAGACATTGACTGAATCATGCAGTCATTGATGTTTTGAGGCTTGATGAGTTATGCAATGTCGATTTCTATTTTGTTATCCCGTTGCATTTGAACGAAAAGAAGAGGAACCTGCCTGCAAAATGTAGGAATTCTCGAAAGCAAACTTGCTTTTTTTTTTTTTTTTGTTTTGTTTTGTTTCGAGCTTTGGTTATTTTAGAGGCTGGTGATGCAAGCCTGTGACTCATGAAGCCTCAAAAGCCCATGAGCCCATGACTCAACATTCTTGGTTAGCTATGCAGACCAGAGGCTGGGGTGGGCTTCGTGCACGCGTTTGTCTATCTTGTTATGTATCGGTGCCGTGTACTTACTTTCTGGATTGTATATCTTGCACTTGCCAATGTTGAGGATGTGGGGATGATATGCATTTACTTTTGTGCATTGACGCATACTTGAGAGAGACTGAGCTTAAATTATTGTCAACCACCACAGCTTGGGGTTGGAGGAAGTGGAAATTGCTGTGATTCATTGGAAATTAATAATTATTTACCTTGCCTTGGCTCTCTATTGGTTTTATGAACCCACTGAGCTAATTGAAGCTCTTTATTAGTGATCCATTCACTTAGTTGAGCTAAACTAAATTTTCATGTATCTTCTTTCTCTTAGAATAAGGAGCCAGACGCTGAAAATTATGTACCCAAACGGAGAAAGAGACGTGATCGGATGAAAGAATCGAAGCAAATTTCGACACTTCAGGTTTTCTTCTTCTTCTTTAACAGTTCAAGTTAGCATTGATCTATGCTGCTTTATTTGCATAACAACGGAAACTACTCGTTTGAACAGAAAATCACCACTGCCGTGCGGAGGACTGTTCTATTTGTTACCCTTCTGTTGGCTCTAGCTGCAGCAATGTATTATGGTTACAAGGGTCTGTTGTGGCTCTCCGACTGGATGAATGAAGCTGAAGTACAAAGACAAAGAAGAAGGAACCCCCGGATCTGACTAAATATCTCAATGCATACTTCAAATCAGAATTGACATGGAGGTCAGTGCATTTAAGTTTCTTTGCGGCGGCTTGGGTGGTCCCTCTTCCAATAAATTATCAAGAAGAAGATTGAAACATTAGTCTGAATTTTGGATTTATTTTTTGATCACCTAGTCTCCATTGAAACTTGAAAGCATTGTAGTTTGACTTCTGTAACAAATTAAATATACCTTCTGGAGTCATGGAAGAGCGATCTAAAAATCAAATAAAAAGTTCAATTTGGGACCACTGCATTTTAGAAGAACTTGATGCTTCAACTATTGAGTTAGTTGGGATGATTAGAGATGTGTCGGCGTGGAGGAATTATGGTTTGCGCTTTAGAGTTAAGCTTCAGTGGACTTAAACCCCAGTAACAGTAAATAAAGAAAGTGTCCATCCATTTCAGCTTCGAGCTCATATTTGACACGGTACACAGCGGGAGACACGTTCCACAACTCATGTGAATAAAACGCAGCACGTGCACACGAAATTTAAGCTAAGGATTGCATGCCGATACTCCGGTGTTAGACTGGAACTTGAGTCAAGGAAAAGGTCATACCATCTCTATCAACGATGAATCAACGAACAATTAAGAGCTTAATTTTACTATAACCTAAGCAAAGAAAACAATACAGATGCGAGTCATGCCAAAATCTCTAACTGTGTAGGTGTATGCCTAAATTTCTCAAATCAGAGAAATAAACTAGTGTTCTCGGAATGCCGCGCAGCAGTGTTCCTGCCACTTGGCTGAAAATGTTTGGTTTGTGTTTAAATTGCTCATAAACTGCGAAGAACCTTGGATTGTTCCAAGACAAAGGAAGACAGGTATGGTTGGAAGAATGTTTACTGTTAAGATACTGCATTGCAAATTCATTGTAAAATCTGCGTGTTCATCTTTCTGGATGATTATTTGTTCAGGGTAGAGGGCTTAAAGGGCGGCAGTTTCTTTGCTAATAGTTCATTGTGGTGGTCTTTCCTTTGTGTTCTTGCAACCTGTGTCCTCTTCCTTTTGCTTGCACTCGCGTGAAAGAAAGCGCCGACTTTTGAATACCGTAGTTTATGGTCTCTTCTGTTTACAGCCCATTCTTCAACTTTGTAACATCAAAGCATAATACTCCATTTTATTGAACTCAACTCAACCTTTCGTATTGAACCCTTACTGTTAAAATAGGCTTCACATGAGGGCATCATTTTCACAAGTCATGTAAAAAGTTTGACAAGTTTTCTTTTCTATTCTTTCTCGTTTGGAGCGATCTGTAGTCTCTTTTTCTTGTTCAGTACAAACTTGGTACTTTTCAAACTGTAATAATGACGTCTCTTTCAAGTTAAATTCTTGAAGAATGACTAAAATTGTGATGAAGGGGAGTATATAGAGGATTTTTTTTTTGGAGCAATGCTACTAATATCGATATACAAATGTGTTTAGAGTCGTTCAATACACCTAAAACTAACAAGAAGCATGTGAGACTGATGCGGAGTATTACTATTTTTTTTATCTGGACTGATGCAGATTTGATCACACTTGGGGTCCGTTTGGATGCGAAATAAGGATTGGAGGTAATAGTTATGAGGGGATAAGATAGCAGGGGTATTATGTAAGAAGGGTGGACCCACATTAATGTGACGGAAGATTAAAAATTAGTTGGTTTGGATGAGGTATTAGAGAAAGAGATTAAATAGTACTTGGTTTGGATGATAGATAAAATAAGGGATAAAGTTTTGTAGTTGAAATGGAAGAGAGAGGGGATATTATTTAATACCACCCCAAAATCTCCCCCATAAATAATCCGCTACCGGGAGTATTAGGATGTACAAGAGAATCCGGAGAAAACTAAGGGGGTGTTTGGGAACCTACTTTTTGGCTTTTCATTTTCAATTTTTTGACTTACTGTTTTTTTGGATTATGGCCAGAATGTATTTTGGGTATGGCAGAGTGTTTGGAAGATTTGTGCAGAATGTATTTTGAAATTGTAATAGTGTTTGGTAGATGATTGTTGAGAATGAATTATGGGTTGCATTTTTACCATATTGCCCTTTGTCTTCTTATAACATGTGTCAGTTCCGTTTTTTTGTTCTTTTATTTTTTTACTTTTATTATTCAATAGTTCTTTTATTATTGTAAAGTACTATTTCGTTTTTGCCTTCTTTTTTTTTTTTTTAGATCCGAAATTTGCCTTTGGCCATTATATTATTGGGTTTATTTTTCATATGTAATTTTTTATCTTTTTTAAATTTAAGGAAAGTTTTGAATTATTGGCCTCCCTCTGATTGATGAAAAACCCAACAATGTGTTTCCATTATTTGTTGTAGTATTTGACTTTTTTCGAGGATGGTTTTGGTTTCATCCTCTGCCGAAACTGGTGGTTGATATGTACTGATAAATTGATGTCATAGGCATATGGTTTTGCACTTGCTGGGATATTATACAATAATGAGGTAGAATATTTCTCTCAGGAGTTGATACTGTACTCTATATTTTGTCTCAGGAGTTGATATTTGCTGTGCCTTAGTTGTGATTTTTTTCCTTTGTGGATATCGTGGATAGAGCCAGTACAAAATGCCATGCGTTAACCCTATTTTGGGATATAGCCATTACACGGTCAGTGTCAAGAAAAATGAGATAGGATAATTCCCCAAAGTTTCACTGTCAAATAGAGCAGCCCGCTAGATAGGAAAATGATTTTAAGAAAAATGAGAATAGGGAGGGGCAAATCTGGTAAATGATGGGAGTATTATGGGTACTTTGGTAATACAATCTCATAATCCGAAAATGGGAATCCAAAAAACTCCTTCAATCGAGATTTTGGTTTTTGGCTCCTAAATCCATAATCCGAAAATCTATTCTCTCAAAATCCATTCTCAACTCAAATTGCCAAACACTCATAATCCGAAAATGAGAATCCGAAAATCTGAAAATTGACTTGCCAAACACTGCATAGTACCAACGGCAAAATGAATTCCCAAACCAATGATTAAACATGAACCCACGGTATTAGGAAGGGGAGAAACTAATACCACTTCCCATGCCGACATCCAATAGACCCCTTGGATTACAGTTTGAACAGAAATGTTCCAACTATCAGAACCACTCATAAACACCCAAAATCACCCATTTATACACGACGTCCAAGATAAGCAAATGCTATTGGAGTATAACAATAGAAACAAAGAGAACAGATTCTCTCCCTTGTGATCTGTATCTGTATCGCCAGTTTTGATATTTTTTGGTTAGTAAAGTCATCGAGAATTTTAATCGTACAGTATGTAATTAGCTTAACTTCTTACGAAATTTACATTTTCAACAATCTCTCTATTAAATACTCGTAGTAAATGATTTTGACGATCAAAACGAACCGAAAAAGGACTGGACCGGACTGATCCCTGCTTTTTTTGAAACCCGAAAAAGTCCGGTCCTGGAAAAAAAAAAAAACCCGCCGTTGGTAGCAAAATTTGGCTGTCATCATCAAACCGTTCAAAAGTTGGTCTGTTTCTCTTCGTTACCTCCGCCCCCTTCCAACGCCTCTCTCTCTCTCTCTCTCTCTCCTTTCAAACTCCTCACCTTTCTCTCTCCCAACTGAAACGATGCAATCCTCTTTCTCTCTCCTCGCCTTCTTCTACCCCAGATCCCACGCACGCTCTGCCGTCGCCGATAACGGCTCTCTCGTGCCTCCATCTCCTTAATTTATTTACCTAAGATATCCTTACAGTTGGTTTCTCCATCTACTTGATTTATTATTTATCTCGCTGTATAAAATGGCGAATGCATCTGGGTATTTTTCGCCTTCAATCCCGAGCCTGAGAAGGAGGAATTCTCCGTCAATTGGGATGTATCGGTCTGGGTTTCCTTCTGCTGAAGGAATCTCCAAAAGGGTGTTCTGCTCTAGCACAATTCAAGGTGCTGAAGCTTCCCCTTCTAAATCTCGGGTGCCTAGGTAAGTTTCAATCCCAGATTTCTTCATATTGCGGTGGTTTGATCACCTGGGTCTGGTTGAATTAATAATTTCTCGATCAAATGGGTACTTGGGCAATTGGTTTGAGAAAAAAGAAAACGATTTGTTTGTTGAGGTGGGATTATTGATGAGAATCTAAATTTGTATTGAATTACTTGTCCTTTTTTGGCTAGTCATCCTTATCTTGATGGTTTGGGTGGCATGCTATAGAATTTCATGCATCTAGACTAGAAAGAGTAAGAAACAACTTGAATACTATTGTTGATTAAACCATGAACAATGATACATGGAGAAGAAGGAGCCAAGAGAGAAAAGACTTAAGACATGTTATTTTGGGTGCAATTTGTTCACCCTCCTTTGAGAAAGGGTGAACATTACCCTCCCTCTTATTGGTTAAAATGTGGTTAAAATGGTGTAGGTACCACCCGTGCAATACACTTTTTGAATATATTTTTTGGTAAGCATGACATCACTTTGTGGTGGGATCTACACTATTTCGACGAAGGAGGGTAATGTTCACCCTCTAAAGTGGAGGGTGAACAAAACTCAACTCTGTCATTTCACGATGCTTCAACAAACTAATCGCCCAAGAAAACACTCCTCTTTCTCTGTAATAGAAAAGATTCCCCTCCAGCTGGCTTGATATCGACTGAACTCGACTGACTCAACTCCTAGCAACCTTTAACTAACTTAACTAACCTAAGTGTCACTAACCTTCGCCCGCAAACGAATGGTTGGTGGCTTGCCAACCATGAATTTGGACCGCAGAACTTGAAATCTGGCCGCACTTAAAGGACTTGGTAAAGATATCTGCCACTTAAGCCTCACTGCTAACATGACGCAATGAGATTTCATTGATAAGCACCTTTTCACGTGTGAAATGATAATCAATTTCTATATGCTTTGTGCAAGCATGAAATACAGGATTGGAAGCTAAAGCTATTGCTAAACTGCTGTCACACCACATAGAAAAGGCAGAGTAAAAGGCACACGAAGCTCAATCAACAGTTGATATATCCAAGACATATCTGTTGCTGCTTGGGCTTAGGCACGATATTCGGCCTCTGTGGAAGACCAGGCAACTGTATGTTGCTTTTAAGCACTCCAAGAGATTAGATTAGAGCGTAGAATATAGCAAAGCCAGTGGTTGAACGTCAGATAATAGGGTACCCAGCCCAGTTTCCATCAGCGAAGGCATGTAACTGTGAAGAACTTTGAACAAAATGCGGGCCTTGATGAATGGTCCCTTTTACATACCTAAGTATTTGTTTGACTGAACTAGAATTAGCATGAGTAGGCACATGCATGTACTGACATACCACATTCGCTGGATAAGAGATCTCTGGTCTAGTATGAGTTAAGTACTGCAAAGACCCCACAAGCTTTTCTATCCAATTGCACATCTTCAAAAGGACCATTTTCTTCACGCATACCAGCTTGACAAAGAAGGAGATGGACTAGATTTGCAATCTGCCACCCCAGCCTCGATGAGCAACTCAGCAGCATACTTTTGGGGCAAAAAAAAAAAAACCCCATTAAGAGAATAAGTCACCTCAATACCTAAAAAATAGTTAAGCAGCCCCAGATCTTTCGTCACAAACCTCTCACTAAGAAGAAGTAACGAAATGGAACGGCCAATCCTCAGCGAGGTACCCTCGTGTGAGGGTGCCTCAACCCAATGTGGGAGCACATCTCAGCCTTTAATCCAAATCGCATTTAACAATTCTCATTTTTTCCAGATGTACTTAGCAGCTTTGTGAACTATTTTCTGGTAATTGATTATGGCGAAGAGATTCTCGAACGATTTGGATTCACACAGATTACAATACCCATTGGTATCGCAAGCAACCACGTTCTCTTCATTCTGGTTCTGTTGAACCTCTATTGTTAGGGTTTTGATGATTTGACTAAAACCAGAGTCTCTCTCTCCTCTTCTTTTACGTAAGCCTCAACACGTAAAGAATGCTTTCTTGCATGGAGATTTTCTTGAAGAGGTTTATATGGAGCAACCATGTGGGTTTGTTGCTCAGGTAAAGCGTCTCAGGTATGTCGTCTTCGGAAAGTTTTTTATGATCTTAAACAATCTCCTAGGGCATGGTTTGACAAGTTCAATGATGCAGTTTTGAGATTTGGCATGAGCCGACATCTGACCGAGGGAAAGTATTACGGTAAATTACACTAAACCCCCTAAACTAAGGCCCATTTTTTCTTTGCCCCCTCAATGTTTAAAACCCAACACTTAGCCCCCTTTAAGTATATGAGTCAAAAATATCACTAATGGCGTTAATGGAAAATTTTTACTTATATTGTTACCCTTCTTTTCCATTCTCACTATCTTCCTCAAACGCGCTCTCTCTCTCTCTCTCTCTCCATCTGCCATGGTGGATTCCTCCCAAATTAAATACAGTATTGTTTTGCTTGCCAAAGAACTCCCTCCAAGGCCACCAAGTCTCCTAAGAAAACTACTGAGAAAATTTCTCTTCGCCCAAGCATGTGTTTTACAAATCATTCTACTGCATGGGGGGGTTGGCGTGGGGATGGATTGGATTGTGACAAATTTGGGTTTGGGGTTGTAAGTTGCGGCAGTGTGGGGCGGGAGTTGAGGGTGCTGCTTATTAGTGATTTGGGTCTGGCTTGTGGTGGTGGGTGGATGGAATAGCAAGGGTTTCAAGTTTAATGGGTTCCAATTGAGGCTTGGAAGGGGCGCGAAGATGTTGACGACAAAAGGTATTTACTGATTCCTGAAGGAGTTCCATGGAGATGGTGGTGGGCTGGTCAACGACGGACGTTGTTGCGGATGAGTGGTAACATTAAAAAAATGGGTTGTGTTGTAATAAGGGCATGTCAACTGTTGGAGGGGTAGGTTTGTCATTAGCTTTTATTAAAAAAGTCGTGCCTGTCACATGTGAAAGCCTCACCTCATGTGGGTGAGTCTCCGTCGCCTGAGTCAAATCTCCTTGTCTCCTCAATTCGTACATCCGCGTGCATCCGGGCTGCATGCGAGGGGCAGTGGTAGACTTTATCCTACATAGCTCATCTATGCCCCCCAAGCTTAGTTAATATATTCTAGAGGCTACTCTACCTATTGCCAATTTGTTTTGAGTTGGATGCTTTAACATTTCCTTTTATTTCGATGAGGGTTAATGTTTCCTTTTATTTCCATTAGGGTTATGAGTGTATAAATAAGGTGTTCAATGATGTATTCGTTAGACTTTGATTAATGAGAATTTGAGAATTAGGGTTTTGACCCTTGGGCGTGTCTCTCTCTCCTTCTCCCTCTTTCTTGTTTGTCATCACACGGAGCTTGGCAGTGAGAAATAATGTGCTTCGAATGAGTGTAGCAGAAATGAGGATGTTTACATCGATGAGTAGCTTAGAGTTGCGACCAATTAAGGATAAGATAAGGAAAGCCATTGACACTTTTATGCTCACGTGTAGCCCATACCAACATATGCACCTGGTTGCTGATCATATGATTGGGATAGGTCTTGTTGACTTGAGTTGCAAGAAGTAGATTTATTTTTTACCCCCGGAACCTGGCAGTTATGGTTGTATACCATTGATTAGGCTCAAGGTTAAAGCTTGTCTGCATAATTTTGTGTTATTAAGAAATTCTACCGCGTACAAAAGATGACTATATATACGTATATATAAGCACATAGGTGGGTATGTGAAAAAACCATCTGGGAATCTGTTACTAGCCCAGGGTGCCAAAACCTTTGCACCTCACTTAGTCAGAGGTCTGACTGCCAAATAAGTGATCACGTCAAAAAGTGCCAAGTGTTACCATGGCTTTCTCTTTTGACTTGCACAAGGGAAGGTGTTGGTGCCACTTGACTTCTGAGTTATGGCAGGGGTAGAATTGACTTCTCCCTTGGGTGGAGTATCTGACTTCTTGTTCCAAAATCAACACACTTATATGCTCTTTACCCGAAATCCCATTCCCCAATAAAAAAGAAGGTAGATTATTTGAATTTATTTCCTCCTTTTGTAATGATTTGTTCATGTCGTTTTCATTTCACTAGTAGTTTTGGCTATTGTTCTTGTTTCATTGGTTGAAACCTGCATTATTATTCCACAACCATTGGATGGGAAATGTTGTGCTTCATGTTGATCCTTATTTGGTATCAAGGGAATGACAAGTGATTGGATGAATTATTTAATTTCGAATACATTATCCAGGCTTATCAGCAAAGGCTGCAAACTAGTTGGATGTGGATCTGCAGTACCGAATCTCAAGGTTTCCAATGATGATCTTGCAAAAATTGTGGATACTTCAGATGAGTGGATTTCTGTTCGCACTGGAATTCGTAATCGACATATTCTAGCTGGTTAGTTTTCCCTTAAGAGTGCTTTCTGGCATGTATCTGCTCTTATGAACACTTTGAGGTAGATTTGCTTACTATTAGCTGAGCCTCATCTTGGAATGAGCACAGAGTTGTCTCAATTTGTGGAGAATTCGTTATTTTGTTGGTTCTAACTATTGAGCCAATGGCCATAGCTGCCTTGGTGACTGTGGGGTCTCTTGACCTGATTCCAAGCCCTGGGAAGGACATACACTCCAGTCCAGAGCTAGTCTAGTATAAGTTAGCTCTATAGATTCCTTATCATCAAGTCCCAAATTTTCTTTCTGGATCTATGGGAATCATTTGGTGGGAATGTCAGCTTCAAACCTCAACATTGTTTTCCACCCTGTGATTGTAGGCTTGGCCTTCACTCATGTTTCACTATTTGTGGTACCACATACATAAGAGGATCTACCTATCAGCTTAATATGATGGTTAGTATTTATGGTTCTGAATATCTTGGATGTCAGATGTCTAGACCATTTTTTATGCTCTGCAAATCATACGTGTGCCTGTGTGTGTTCCCTAGTTATGCATACTTTAAATGTTTATATGGCCTATGTCTGACTTTTGCTTTTACAGGCAATGATACCTTGACAGCTCTGGCTGTGAAGGCGGCCCGAAAAGCTCTTCAGATGGCGGAGGTTGATCCTGATGATGTGGACCTAGTCCTGTTGTGTACATCAACTCCTGAGGATCTTTTTGGTAGTGCTCCTCAGGTATAACTTTATTTGATAATTCACAACCTAACGTGCTGTGTTCCATCAAAATAATGGTAATTGACATGAGGATTACTGGTGTTGGTGTCTAATTCTGTGGTAAGAGTGCTTGTGTTTTCCAATACATGTGACTATGTGAGAATGGAATCTGACATTTCAAGAATAGAAATATTCTAAGAGAAATATACCTGTGACTTTTGGAAAAGGTGAATCGTGTAACTTCTCAGAGCTTGTCCCACATTTTGGTTAATTATAACCTCCAAAATTAGTATATGAGCTCGGGCGGTCCTCCACTCATTGCCAAATGGTTTTGAGTTGGATGCTTTAACATGGTATTAGAGCTAGGCTTTTGGAGACTTTTAGACAAATTGGCCCATTGTTTGTGCCATAAGTGCACCATGTTTCATGATGGTCCAATGTTAGGATCTGATGTTTACCTCTCCGGGGGAGTGTCAAAGTTTGTCCCACGTTGGTTAATTACTTAATTATAACCTCCAAAACTAGTATATGAGCCTGGGCAGCCTCTCCAGTTATTGCCAATTGGTTTTGAGTTGGATGCTTTAACAATATTGTTCGCATATATCGTTTTGGAATGCAATTAAAATAAATTGTATTGTGTTCATGTGCCCAAATTTGAATCTTGAGTTTGGCTTGTTTAATTAGTGAACCAGCTTGAATGAACTTATCCACTCTTGTATGAACTGCTCACCAGTGGCTTGGTCTGTAGAATTGCTTTTCATAAGAGCACTATTGTTTCTGATTTTAGATTACCCATAATTGATTGCATTACACAAAATTAACAGCAATTTTCAGAGCAATGTATCCGCATAGTTCATGTTAAAGACTTGGGTTTTAGAAAGTGCATGATGAGCACATTCAAAAATACCATATGCTCAACGCATTATTCAAAATGCCAAGGCACGCTCTTAATTAGTTTCCGCCTATTAGATAAAATTGGGTAGCTGTTTATGCCTTGTAGGGCAATGATACTGATTGCCACTTTGACACCAAACTTTGCTATGCTTTTGGGGTAGAGACTTCCCAACCCACCACCCGTGAAGGGATAGTGAAGACAGTTGTGTTATGTTTTCTGGTTATTATTGTAATTATGTAATATAGCTTTTTGCCCATGTATAATGGTAATGAAATTGCTGTTTTTTATTCTTTGATTACAAGCAGTAGGAGAATTCAAGTATCAGAATTCCACTAAACTCGAAACAAGTCCACAATCATTATAAGCCAACCCAACTAATAGCCCATTAAGGGGAGAAATTGCTGCAACAAATACCTCCTAGTGAGATGAGGTAGCCCCAGTTGATCAATTGCTGTTTAAAACTATCTTAGGCAACTAAGCATATGGATGGATATTGGTTCCTTGCCTACCTAGGCTTCACTAGCACTAAGTTATCTACGGCCGAATTTCCTTTTTAAGTACTATTCCCTGATTATGGTTGTTGATCTCTTCGAAATCCAGTATCACGAACTCTTTTCAGAGGTTTTATGTGCTTTTTACAAATGTATTTTATCTCACATTTCAGATCCAAAAGGCGCTAGGCTGCAAAAGAAACCCACTGGCTTATGATATTACAGCTGCATGTAGTGGGTTTTTGTTGGGTCTAGTTTCAGCTGCCTGTTATATTAGGGGTAACCTTTTGTTTGCTTTGCTGTATGGGTTATAAAATTGTGCTACATTTATCAAAACTGACCCATCTACAACTGTAAATTGCAGGAGGTGGCTTTAGTAATGTTCTCGTGATTGGGGCTGATGCTCTTTCTCATTATGTTGATTGGACTGACAGAGGGACCTGTATTCTCTTTGGGGATGCTGCTGGTGCAGTACTAGTACAAGTAATGACCCTAT
The DNA here is from genome assembly GCA_025413875.1 of Rhododendron molle. NCBI lineage: Eukaryota > Viridiplantae > Streptophyta > Magnoliopsida > Ericales > Ericaceae > Rhododendron > Rhododendron molle. Next base: position 25,839,465 of record CM046390.1, read on the forward strand.
TCGTTCTCTAAAATTTGCGGCTTCGTTTTTTTTTTTTTCTTGGCTTAAAATGTTGTTCTTCAAAATATAGTATTGATTTTCTGTTTATTGGTTGCACAAAAGTGTGGAAATTTTGTTTTAAGTAAAACATGTTTCATCATTTGGGGCAAATTGATTCATCTAAAAAAACTGAAGTTGTTTGACAAACTGAGCCTCATGTCTGCTGGACAGTTGTGGGATTATACTGCTTATACAGCTTCCTATGCTTGTAAGATCCTTGGAATACTCTCGTAATAAGCAGCCACTGACCTCCACCGCTACTTGCAGATTTATATGCAAACCATTCAAATTGAGGATACCGCTCTAGGTTACATGGAACCGGTACTGGTGTCGGGTGCAGTTATATAGCTGCGTGTTGGATTCATGGAATTCCCTTTCCTAGTACAATTACAAATGGACACGGAAATACAATCATGTTTGTTTAGAAATTCTTTTATCTTATCAGTGAGATAGTATTCACAATGTGTCAAAGGACCAATTCATTCATAAGATGGACTTCTATCATAATTATCTTATTATTCATGCCTGTCATGTATCCCATACACTTTTCCTACTGTTGAGGGCCGACACAGTTATAGGATACATTTAGAAGGCTGACTCATTTCATGGTTGATGTTTTATATCTTGGAGAGTTGGGGAGTAGGGTTCTAACTGATAGATGATAGGTCTTGGGGGATTGTAGATGGAAAGGTGTGAGATTGGCTCGTTGCTCGTTCTTCTATGGATTAGTTTGTGAGTATTAGGAAACTTGTTGCGAGGGATTCCTGGTTAGTAATGATTTATGGGTTGACCTCAACTGCCTGGGAATAGGGTTGAAATTGATTGTGGCTTCATTTGAGTTGCGCTGTCAGCTGTAACATGCTGTCTTCAGCGCCAAAGATTTGCCGTGCATATATCCCCGAATTCTGTAAGGACTAAGATTTCAAGATCGCTGAGAAAGATACTGATTACTGACTAACGGAGACAATTCTAGACTTACAAAATCTCTATGGCGGACAGATTACATATTTTGACTTGTACAGCCAATGTCAAGAAAATAGGGAAAACAAATATTAAGTTCTCCTTTCAGCCCAAATCTCCACCTCTCTATTTCTAGTATCTTCCGCTAATTAGCCTTCACTTCTCCTTCTCCTTCTCCTTCTCCGATCAAATATTCAGTATACCTAGCAAGGTTTTGAACAACGTACTAGCTATGGTACCATTTTCTTCACTGGTACGGTATGTACCGGTACTGGCAATATTTCGGATACCGTTTTGGATTTATCGGTAAAAATATTATAATTTGCAAAGAAATTCACTTTTTTCCATAAAGAAACATAAAAACATGTAAATAGTACATATATCACAGATTCCCATTATTTTTAACAAATAATACACCTCATATAATCCCCTTCGTTAATTCTAACAAACTTCTTTCGAATATTTCTTTTATTTTTCGAGTAACTTCTTTCGAATATTTCTTTTATTTTTCGAGTAGTGAATAGGAAGGGAGTACCTTTATCCAAGTGATACACTCCTGTTTGCAAGAGAGAATACGTAGTTGGGTACTGGGTTGGTCCTAGAGCAAGACTTAAAGTATATCACCGGCGAAACCAGCACCGAACGACCTTTCATCTACGTTCACCGTCGTTCTCTGATTCTGCAGATACCAGATCGGTACACGACGAAACAGCCCGGTACTACCGGAACTACACCGAGACACCTGAGATTGTCCGAGATCGACCGGTAAACTGGGCGGAACGGAACTGGTAGTTCACAATACTGGTTTTCTGTCAAAACGGGACGTACCGGCTGGTATGAACCGGTACGGAACAGTATTGAAAACCTTGATATCTAGTGTTACTTGCAAGTATAGTTATTTGCTTCCATTCCGCAAATTGTAGGTACTAGTGGTAAATTACATCGTTTTACCGGTATTCATATTCCTATTATTCTGCAGGCCTGCAACAGTGAAGAGGATGGTTTATTTGGATTTGACATGCATAGCGATGGCGGTGGCCAAAGGTTTGTGTTATCATCTTCCTTAGAAACCAAACTTTTCTTCTAAGTGGAGGAAAGATTGGTGGCTTAAACTTTGCTTCTTCTCCCCTATGCAGGAACTTGAACGCCCCAATTGTCGAAAATGAAGTGGATCATGCTCTGGGTTCTAATGGTTCGGTGTTAGGCTTCCCTCCTAGACGTTCCTCATATTCCTGCATCCAGATGAAAGGTAGCGAGGTATTTCGCTTTGCTGTTCGATGTGTGCCGCAGTCAATAGAATCTGCCCTCCAAAAGGCTGGTCTCACGGTGTCTAGCATTGATTGGTTACTGCTCCATCAGGTATGAGACAGAAATATGCTAGTATAAGGATATTGGACCTTTAGGTTTTCATCCACTTCGTGTAAAACTAGTTTATTGGTGGATTTGACAAACTCTTCTGTCCTCTTTCCCGCTATTTTTTCTGTTAATACGGTGGTTACCGTACTACTCCTGTGGGTATTACAAATCTTGTCTGTGAGAATTGAGTATTGGGAAATTACTATTGAATTGTCAGATTGTCCGGATTTCTGCAAATTTGCAAAGATGATCTCGACAAATATGCATCCAAATCTTGACTTTTCACTTGCTGCTGTAGGGGCTTTGGGCATGTTTTATAACATGAAATGATTACTTTCCACTGATTGTTTAGTTTCTTTCTTCCTGGTGATGGTAAAGAGAGTTTGACAGTATGTCTGCCTCTATTTATGTACATGGTGTACGATTGCATCCCAAGTGCATCGGACTTTTGTTTCCAAAAAACTTTGCTACGCCACGAGGCGTTTCTGTTAAAGCATCCAACTCCAAATCCATTGGCAAATAGTGGAGAGGCCGCCTAGGCTCATATACTAGTTTTGGAGGAGATAATTAACCGATGTGGGACAAACTCCAACACTCCCCCACACGTGCGACCCTTGACTCGCACGTGGAGAGGTAAACAAAGGATCCGGAATACACGGATCACAATGAAAGAAAGTGCAACTATGCACAGACAAAAGGTAAAAGCCTCTGAAACCCTAGCTTTGATACCATGTTAAAGCATCCAACTTCAAACCAATTGGCAAAGAGTGGAGAGGCCGCCTAGGCTCATATACTAGTTTTGGAGGAGATAATTAACCGATGTGGGACAAACTCCAACAGTTTCCTACTTCGATCTTCTACTAGTTTTGATTGCCACATTAATTGTAGATATCTCAGTGGATATGCAGCTATCATTTTTCCTCATCGTAAAGAAAAATGAGCATAGCACTTTCCATGAGTTTGAAAGAAGAGTACTGCACCCTGAACACATTCTTGTTTGTAGATGCACCCAACGATGATTTCTCATGTGCACTTTACATCTTGCTATTGTCTATTGAAAGGATTGTTTTTATGCAGGCAAACCAGAGGATCATTGATGCAGTTGCAACACGATTAGAGGTCCCGCCAGAACGAACCATATCCAATTTGGCGAATTATGGTAACACAAGTGCAGCATCCATTCCATTGGCATTGGACGAAGCTGTACGAGGTGGGAAGGTAAAATTGGGCGATATCATTGCAGCTGCAGGTTTCGGTGCTGGTCTTACTTGGGGATCCGCAATTGTTAGATGGGGATGAAACCCTATCGTTCCTAGCATCACTCACTTTGGAAGAAAAAAATACCATTGCAGCTGCAGGTTTCGGTGCTGGTCTTTCTTGGGGATCCGCAATTGTTAGATGGGGACGAAACCCTTCCTTTTCTGGCACCACTCACTTCTGAAGAAAAAGTTAAGAGTCCCTTATAAAATTATGCTGCAGTCGTCTACCATTTCTGAATGTAATGTAGTTATTTTCTAGGTTATAATACACAATCTTCTCTGGCTTTTCTTTTGTATGTTCAGATTTTGTCACTTGTAAACTTTTGAACCATCAATAAAGTTCATTCTTTCTCTGAGTACTTGAACATTGACCGTGTTTTGCATTAATTTCTTTAGCAGATGAGTACGCAGAATTAGACGAAACAGGACATATGTAAATGGAAAATACTACTGTGTCCCCCCCTCTTGTCTAGGGGATACCGTATCCCCCCTCCTCCGCACCCTTAAATCTTCCCCAATTGATCATGGCCTCACCTGAAACTTTGGGTATGTGAATCAACAACAGATTCAAGCAAAGCCAGGTGGAGAAGGACAACTATCTAATATGAGAATTACATGTAATATGAAGTAGGCTCAGTGAAAACCGTAAGAAGTGCGTATGCTTGTACTTCCATGAATTGCTCTATAAGTTCTGGCGACAACATGCGTATCCTATGTTCCCATTGGTTGAATAAGCTTGATACTGGAATGAGGACAGCTACATACTAAAAATTAGTCTCGAGCAATGGGCTTTACGCAACCGCCAGTGTACAAGAAGAAAGAAGGTTTCAGTTAGTGTGGCAGGTGAAGTTTCTTGGTAATAGTATCAGAGAGATTGGACTGAATCACGCCTCAATTGGGGTTTTGAGGCTTGATGTGTCATGCAACGTCAATTCTTAGTGTTAGCCTGCTGCCTTAGAACCAAAAGAAGAGGAATCTGCCTGCATCAGCCTACTCAGGTTTTTTTGGTTTAGCTATGCAGCCAAAGCTCAATGCCTGAAGTTATTCTAAATTGTAGTTGGTATGTATTTGGTGCTTAATAGAGTATGTATCTTGTGTTTGGAGATATGTTCAGACACATAAATGTGGGCAACACTTAGAACCATAGTAGTCACTGCTTGGTCCTATGCCTAATAAAATTATGACTATCTGCTGTAGCTAAGATATGGTGGTCATCTTGACTCAGTTAACCTGCTTGCCATCATGTATCTGCCCACCCCCGTAGTTGCTTTCAGCATTGTGTATGTTGCACTTCTTTTACTCAGTCACCCCTTTATTGTTACAAGCATCCCTTCAAGCGGGGAGGATGTGGAGATGATGTGCATTAACTTTGGTGCCATAGCTTGGGGTTGGAGGAAGTGGAAAATGCTGTGTAGTGACCTCTCTGTGATCTTGCACCATTGAGATTGACACTAACGATTTATTCTGCAGCGCAAATCCATCGTTGGCTAATTTGGTTATGCCATTTGTGCTTTGCTCTAACTGAAGCTATTGCATCGTTTGCCCCCATGATGGCCTTTCTGAGCTCATCCTTGTTGTGATTGTTGCGATTGTAGAATTAAGGGTGAAGTTTCCTTCTTACAACTATCTTTTTTTTCAAGCAGATAGTTTGGTAGCGCTCATTCTATAGATATCAGAGTATAGGGTTTAACTCATGTTTTATTTATTCTTGTCTCTTGATGACAGAATTAAAGGACAAACCTAGTGCACGAGGTCTTGTCATTGCGTGGTCTAGGGAAGGGTTGATGTACACAGTCTTACCATTTGCAAACAGATAGGCTGTTTTCATGACTCAAACCCGTGACCTCCTGGTCACAATAGAGCAACTTTATCGTTGCGCCAAACCCGTCCTCCTCTTGATGACAGAATTATGGAAGAAATTATTATTTTTCCCGTCTTTCTTACTTGATTATTTACCATGCCTTCGCTCTCTATTGGCGAATGCTCACTTAGCTAATTGAAGCTTTTTATTAGTGAATCAATTCACAGAGCTAAAAATCAAATTTCATGTTGCTCATCTCTCTTGGAATAAGGAGCCGGATGCTGAAACATTTTGTAACCGAACGGAGAAAGAGACGCGATCGATGAAAGAATTGAAACAAATCTCAGGACTGCAGGTTTTCTTTTCTTTTCTTTTCTTTTCTTTGCAGTAGAAGTAAGCATTTGGATGTATGTGGGCTCATATGCATCTAACGATTCGAGGCACACGTACATCTGGAGTTGTGTTTTAAAGTTGTGTCCGTAACATTTGTGTGGCCCGTGATCCTTGATCTGAGTTCTTCCTCTAGTGTTTCAAGGGTTGCCTAGCCCCCTATCCTGCACAGTGAACGCACGACTAAAACTTGGCCAGGGTTGCTCGACAAGGCCCTCTGATGAGAGGATTAGTATGTGCAGACAGTAAAGTAAGAGACTAGGGTTTAGGTGTGTAGAAGCATGTACCTCATAGGGTTGCTATCTGTAGTAGGCCGAACGAAGTTCACTTGATGCTCTAGCCGAACCTAGATACAGGCTCGGCAACCTTGCCGAAGCCTGCCGCTCCCTCACAACTATATCAGAGTCGGCCCAGGCCGACGACGCATCACGAACAGTGGATCTCACTGACGGTTCTAAACAGAGTGCATCCGCACGTGGACAACACTGGGCTCGGCCACAAGCGGGCTCGGCCTCCTGCTGGGCTCGGCCACCCACGGGGACACATCTATTTACCACGTGCTGAAACGATTACGAGAGGTAATGATGGGTGCACATGGGAGATGCCAGCTCACGCAGAAACGGTTACAAAGATCTATCCGGTGACACCGCAATGACGTCACTCAGCTCGTGAGGAGCACGTGTTCGTACTTGGAGAGCAAGCTAGGAAGGTTCTATAAATACCAAGTGATACAGCCCTAAAAGGTACACAGCCATTCCACACTCAAACCCTAGCTCTCTTTTGCTTTCTCTGCACCATTCTCATCCTTGCGCCAGAGGGCCATACCGGGGCTCCTCCGGTGTGGTCTTTAGTCGTGCTTCGTGGTGCAGGTTAGGTGGAAGGAGCTTGACAACCCCTGAACCAGAGGAGGAAGGACCCGAACCAGAGATCACGGGCCACACAATTGGTGAACCCGACGTGAATCGCTTCTGATCTAAACGGCTCACTCCTCCTTCACCGCAACTCTTCTTCTCCTCAAAACAACCAGACTCAACCACCATGGGCGGAGATCTAACGGACGTCACCATCTCAGGGGCCAAGGATGCAAGCGGCAACATCATCCTACCGCCCCCTTAAAGGCACATGTCCATCTCCATTCCAGCAAGCTCCGGGCTATCACCGGCTGCAGAAGAAGTCACGGCGTCCTACATCCGCTTGTTACAACGTCGAGACGACGAATGAGACAACGAGTTGGCGGCGCTGAGAGCCGAGGTGGCTCAAATGAAGCAGCACATGCAACAGACCGTTATTCCAGCCACATCCAGATCTGGCGGGAGCGCGAGGCAAAGGAACCAGAACACACCCCCACCGCCTCCACCACCACCGCTGGAGCGTCCGCTCGAAGTAGGCCAGCGTGGCTCCGTTAAGGACCGCCTTGGCTTCACACCAGCACCTGGCGACGCCAGAGAAATCATTCTGTACAAGCAACCAACCGCATCTGGAACGCACCATTCCAGAAGCCACCAAGAGCGAACTAGGACAGGAGACACCGAGTCATTCACAAGCACGTACTCAACTGGTCGTGCGGAATTCTCTCGCACCACGGTTTCGCACCAAAGCTGAGATTCCGTACAGACCAGGCGCCACGTCTCTGAACGCCTCGGCGAGATTCCTCCCGAGAACAAAAACGCCGAGCACCGTCGACGACGGCACGGGAAGGGCATAAGAAATGAAGGGGCGCATGACGATAACAAAACTCGTCATGGACGGGAAAAATCCATCGACGGCCCACGCCGAACAACAACAGACCTGAGGGATAAACTCAGGCACAGAGACGATGGGAAGGCAACCGCCAAGGAACCCAAAGGAAGAGATTCAAAAGGAACGAAGACGGATGAGCTCGGCAAACCTCCATGTCCTGGGTTCGAGAGGCAGCTGAAGGATCTCGGCGTTTCACCCTTCACTTCCCATATAATCAACACTTCACCTGAATCTACATTTCGTTTGCCTAAGTTCACCAAATTCGACCCCTCCACTTGTGAAGCCTACACCCATCTCATCCACTTCCGCCAAACAATCGAGCTTTGTACCCAGAAGGATGAGAGTAAGTGCAAGGCATTTCCCTCCAGCCTCGGCTCCCTTGGACTCCAGTGGTTCAACAAATTGCCCGCTGGGTCCATTCGGAATCTTGCCGACCTCGAGCGTGCGTTCAACACTCGCTTCATCACTAGCAACAAGACTGCCAAGGAGCCTGAATCCCTGTCCCAGATGAGGAAGCTCCCAGCCGAGACCCTCAGGTAGTACGCTGAACATTACTGGCAGCTCTTCAACGAAATACGTGGGATCGACGAGTACTGGGCTGCACGTACCTTCAAGAATGGCCTGGAAACTGGCAGCAAGATCCTCGACGAACTCACTATCTGCCCACCGCATGGCATGGGAGAGCTGATGCGTGTTGTCGAACGATTTTGTGCCCTCGAAGAGTTCTACGCCGACAGAGCGGCGCAGGGCATACCGAGTGCAATCACGACCGTCCCCGCTGCCACCCAACTGCCGCCCGCACCAGTCATCACCCAGCAACCCCAATCGAAGAAACATGTGAACAATATCAAGGACGGCAAAAAGCGTCAGCCGAAGGTGCATGACTACGTTGCCGAGACAACATATTTCAAAGAGCCCATCTGGTCCTTCTTGAAGGAAATCATGCGCCAGCCATGGTTCGAATGGCCGACGGGCAAGCTCGGCACGGATACGGGGCAGCCAGATCAAAATCCAAGGAAGAAATGCTCCTACCACAATGAGCTCGGCCATTACACCACAGCCTGCGCACCATACAAAGCACTTCTGGAGAGACTTGTCGCACAAGGCCATCTCGATCAATACATCGACCGAGCAAAAACGCCAGCCCGACAACCAACAGGCAATCCCAACCCCAACCAACCACGGCCGATGATACACGTTATCCACGGTCCAGTAACCAAGGAACTCGAAGGTACTCTCCGGGCCGACATCACTCAAGCCTCGTCCTCCAAACAGGTACTCTTCGTTGGGAGCGGATCAAAGCGCCAGTATCCACATGATGCCTAAGTGGACGATAACCTTTACCGAGCGTGACCTTGAGCATGTGCAAACTCCCCACTCTGATGCACTTGTCGTCACTGTTCAAATTGGCGTCCACGACGTCAAACGTGTCCTCATCGACCAAGGCAGCTCGGCAGAAGTCATGTATTACGACCTTTTCAAGAAGCCTGATCTCCCAGAGTCGGCCCTACAAGACACCGAGGTGCCTCTCATCGGATTCAACGGAGCTCCTGTCTGGCCAATTGGCAAAATCCCCTTCCGATCATCGTCGGCTCCAGGACCGTCTCCGTCGAGTTCATCGTCGTCAATGCTCCAAGCCCGTACAACGCCATCCTCGGCCGAGCCTGGTTGCACAGCATGCAGGCCATTGCCTCCACTTACCACCAGGTCGTCCGTTTCATTGGCACCAGCGGCCGACAAGAGGCGACCAAGTCGCCTCCAAAAAATGCTACGTCTCAGCCGTACACACGTCCTCCAAAGCAAAACAAGTCCAATGGGTTGAAGTCGCGGACATGGCCGTCATTGAAGATGTCGGCCATAAGGCAGAAGATAAAGCTGAAGAGGAATTGGTTTAAATGCCCCTCAATGAGGACGGATCTCGTTTCTTCTTGCTCGGCTCTTCCCTGAGCGACGCCGAGCGTGAAGAAATGTTTCAATTCCTGAAGGTCAACATGGAGGTCTTTGCTTGGACGCCCCATGAGATGCCTGGTGTCGATCCTAACTTCATCTGCCACTCACTCAACATCAAGAAGGACTCCAAGTCGGTAGTCCAGAAGGCTTGACGATCAGCTCCCGAGCATGCCGACGCCGTCATTGAGGAAGTCAATCGCTTACTGGAAGCCAATGCAATCCAGGAGGTACAGTACCCCACTTGGCTTTCCAACACAGTTGTAGTCAAGAAGAAAAACGGCAAGTGGCGAGTCTGCGTCGACTACACCAACCTCAACGATGCCTGTCCTAAAGATTGGTTTCCACTGGCAAAGACCGATCAGTTGGTCGACGCCACCGCCGGCCACGCTCAGTTCAGCTTCCTCGACGCCTACCGTGGTTATCATCAGATAGCCATGGACCCCGATGACATGGAAAAAACCGCCTTCATCACTCCGTACGGCATCTTTTGCTACCGAGTCATGCCATTTGGGCTCAAAAACTCAGGCGCCACATTCAACCGAGCGATCTACAAAATGCTTCACGAACAGATCGGCCACATTTTGGAAGCATATATTGACGACCTAGTCGTCAAGAGTCAGAAGGAGGGCAACCATTTTGCCAAGCTGAAAGAGGTATTCGACGTCCTCAAACTCCACAAGCTCCGCCTCAACCCAGAGAAGTGTGCCTTCGGTGTGAGCGCCGGTAAGTTTCTTGGCCATCCTGTCAACCGACGAGGTATTGAAGCCGACCCCAACCAGATCAGAGCTGTAGCAGACCTGCGCCCACCACGCACGGTCAAAGAGGTTCAGAAACTCACCGGCATGGCCGCCGCTCTCAACCGCTTCATCAGCAAGTCTTCAGACAAATGCCACGCCTTCTTTCATGCTTTAAAGGGGAAAAGCAGGCGAAACTTTGAATGGACGGAGGAGTGCGACAAGGCGTTAGCCGAGCTCAAGAGTTACCTGTGTTCAGCGCCGCTATTGGTCAAACCAGCGGAATTCGAAACGCTCTATCTGTATTTGGCAGTCTCGGCCCATGCCGTCAGCTCCGCTCTAGTTCGACGACAGGGTGCCAACGACATGCCCATCTACTTTACCAGCAAGACACTCCTTCCCGCACAAACGCGCTATCTCCCTTTGGAAAAATTGGCTCTAGCTCTCGTCTCGGCAGCAAGAAAGCTACTTCCCTATTTTCAGTCCCACACTATCACGGTCTTAACAGAGTACCCCCTCAAAGCTCTCTTTCGAAAAGCCGACCTCTCCAATCGAGTTTCCAAGTGGGCCGTCGAACTTGCCAATTTCGACATCCACTTCGAGGCTCGTACAGCAATCAAGGGCCAAGTTCTCGCCGACTTCATTGCCGAACTCACCCCTGAGGATGCAGCAGAGTTCAACACCTCTCCTTTACCAGCTATGGCCGAACCAATAAATGCTGAGAAACCCTGGCTACTTTTTCAGGGCGACTCCTGGAGACTGCACGTCGATGGCGCCTCAAACAGTAACGGAGCAGGTGCGGGTGTTGTCTTAATCTCCCCTTGTGGGACGTTGCATGAAAGTTCCATCAGCATCGACTTCCCCGCCACTAACAATGAGGCCGAGTATGAAGCCCTCCTAGCAGGCCTACGTTCGGCATCAGCAATGCTAGTTGTTTACTGCGACTCTCAACTGATCGTGAATCAGGTGTTGGGGGACTATGAGGCCAGGGATCCAAGAATGATGAAGTATCAGTCGACGGCAGCAGAGCTTATCACCAAGTTCAAAAGTTTCAAAATCGAGCAAATCAGCCGGGAACACAACTCCCACGCCGACGCACTTGCTGGCCTAGCCTCGGCTTCAAAAGCGTCCGAGTTTCGAACCATCAACTTCGGCTGCATCAGTCAACCAAGTTTTGATGCTCCCCCTGAAGTGCTGAATATCGAGCTTGGCCCGAGCTGGATGGATGAAATTGTGGACGTTCTCCGGACCAACACTCTACCTGATGATAAAAAAGAAGCCTACAGAATCCGAAACAAGGCTGCCTACTACTGGTTATCCGACAGCGGCCAACTCTATCGCAAGTCCATCTCTGGGCCGTACCTACTCGTCGTCCACCCCACCCAGGTACCTGTGATCCTCAACGAGCTACACTCAGGCAGCTGCGGCTGCCACTCTGGTGGACGCTCCCTCTACTAAAGAGCGCTCAGTCAAGGCTATTTTTGGAAGAATATGAAAAAGGACTGCGAGGAAGTCGTGCGCAAATGCCGACCTTGCCAGCTGTTCTCCCCTATATCGAAGCAACCCGCACAGAATCTCTCTCTCAACACCAGCCCTTGGCCATTTGCCCAGTGGGGGCTTGACATCGTCGGGAAGTTGCCAACTGCCCCTGGAGGCTTCAAGTTCCTCATTACAGCGACGGATTACTTCTCTAAATGGGTAGAGGCTGAACCTTTGGTGACCACAACCGAATCTGACGTTCGGCGATTTGTTTGGCGCAACATAATTACCAGGTTTGGCGTCCCATACGCAATAGTTTCTGACAACGGCACACAATTCGTTGGCAACGGCCTATCAAGCCTCCTAGAAGAGTTCGGCATTCGCTTCTTTAATTCTACCCCAGCGTATCCCCAAGGGAATGGCCAGGCCGAGGCCTCGAATAAGACCGTCTGTGCAGGGATTAAACGTTGTCTAACTTCAAAACGTGGGAAGTGGGCAGAAGAGCTTTCGAGGGTGTTATGGGCCTACCGTTCTACGCCACGTCGTTCCACTGGACAAACCCCTTTTTCCATGGCGTTCGGCATGGAGGCTGTCATCCCTTTGGAGTCAAAATTTCCCACTCTCCGGACAGAGACATTCAATCCGGTAACCAATGACGAGGCTGTTGCACAGGAGCTCATTCTTGCAGAGGAAAGGCGTGATGACGCTCGGCTGAAATTGGCGGATTACCAGCAACAGGTGGCCAAGGGATACAACCGCAGCGTGCGTATCAAAAAGTTCAAGCCTGACGACTTAGTTTGGCGAAAGGTGGTCCAGGCGAACAAGAAGAAGAAATTCATGCCGAACTGGAAAGGCCCCTTCCGCATTGTCAAGATTGCTGGCGAAGGTGCCTATATCCTAGAGGACATGAATGGGAAGGTGCTCACCAACCCTTGGAACGCGCAGAACCTCAGAAGGGCGTACATGTGAACTCACCAACGTTCAGGCTTCACTAGCCACTTCCCAAGTTTATCTTATTTAAAGTTTTATTTAAGTTTTACGCGTTTTCTTCAAACAAATTCCCTGCTATCCTTATTTCTACAAATGACCTCGGCCACTAGCTTGTCTAAAGCCCTTCAAAAGAGTTATTAATAGAAATGCCTCTTTCGTTCGGCACACGTTCAATTCACTTTATGTCACTTGGCATTTTCACATCTCTTGCTTGCATTATTACTCTTGGCAATGTTTGCCACCCACAAACGCTGACTTCGGTCACACCCACATACGGCCCTAAGGGTCTGCTTCGGCCATACTCACTGCCCAAAGAAGCAACAGGGCATGTGGTCCACCGAACCCATAACACACATTACGGCTGGAAAATGGGCTTCGGTTTGACTTGGCAAGACAGTAAGGTCGGCCACAGTCAGGTTAAACTCACGCTTTGGTGAGTAAACCACCCACTAAACAACTATCCTCGCTACCTCGGCTACCAGCAAGGCACTCTGGCCGAGCGCAATCAAAAGAAATGGCGAATTGCAAAATTTCTAATAGCTCAACCTCTTCTTACATGTTCCGCTATATTTCCACATTCAATCATATTTACTTTGGTCAAGGCTCGGCTGCAATCAACCTCTCTTCAACAAGTACTATCATGCCGAACCAAGACCAAAGTGGGGGCTACGGATATCTACCAATCCATACATAGCAAAAACTTTGAAATTTTCACAAGGCATGATACTCTGACACGGATAAGCAAACTCACTGCAGAGAAAAATAGATTCATTCATAAAAAAGAAAAAGACAAGTGTAGCAGAAGTTCCTGACAGGAGGTACGGCGTCGTAAATCGTTCGGTACCGACCCCCTATACTATTACATCTGGAACGGCAAACACCGAGTTCGGCGCCGTCCAGTCCACAAAGTTTTGACTTCAAACAAAAAGCTAAAACGCATGGAAGTTCAAATTTAAGCAGCATCCTTCGAAGCCGCGGCATCAGCATCGGCCTTGGCATTTCCCTCCGCAGTTGCATCCTCGGCTTCGGCATTCTGCACTGCTTTAATACCTGCAGCATCAACAGCCCCCTCATTCTCAGCAGCTTCATCAACCTTCTCCCCTTCATCTTCAATATCAACAACGGTGAGGTCCTCGAGGTCTTCCTCACTCTCGGGGAATTCCTCATCAGGGAGCGGAGCGCACTCCTCTTCTGTGTAGGGTAGCTCGAGCTCGAGAACGGCTGGTGCAGGGATCCGGCTCAGGTCAAGGTCAATCTGCATCCCCTCACCAACGGCGTTGACACCGGCCTTGTATCCAGCTCTGTAGGCAATGGGCACCTTCTCCCTGAGATGTTCATTCACCATCGACCTAGCGTCTTTCACGTACTCCAATCCGGCACGATCATACCCAGCTTGATACGCCTTTTGATCCACCTCCTTCATTTTCCTCTTCTCTCGCCTCAAAACCTGACCGTGCTCACGCTCGGCCTTCTTCAGCTTCTCTGCCAGCTCCTCTTTCTCCCTCTCGAGCTCCGCTATCTGGGTCTTCGCCGTCTGCAAGCTCCCCTTATAGCTTCTAGACTTCTCACGTTCGGCCTTCAAATCAGCCTGATAGCGCTTACTCTCGGCAGTCAGGAGGTTGGCTTGGCTGTACGCCCGAAGTATTGCCTGACCAGCCTGCGTAAAAGCCGAAGCAACGAAAATAAGAATTTTGAATGGAAGACGGGGAAGGGAAATAAGCTCGATCAGTACTTGAACAATATAAGCACTGGCGTGAACCAGGCTCGGCTGTAGCTCCTCCGGGACCTTCGCCATGTCGTTCGGCAGCGCCAGACCTTGGAGCATCGTTGGGGCTAGGCTGGGCTCTAGCTTTACACTGTCATTGACAGAGACCACCCTGCCATTGGCCATGGCAAAAAAGGGAGCAAACTCCTGTACAACAGCTTGGCTACCCGAGCCTGACACTCTCTCCAAAACTTTGGAGCCACCTGCGGTCGACGACTCCGTCTGATCCTTCTCCTTCGCAAGCGGCGTTGGAGGCTTGGCAGGAAAGAAGTCGTGAGCTGTCTTTTGTTTCTTGGCAGCACGCTCGGCATCTGCGGCTGCTTTTTGCCTGTCCGCGGCACCGTCTCGGATGTTCATCTTAATGACATTTCTCCTCCCCATAGCGTCGGTAAATTGGGGGATAAGGGTTTGAAGGGGTTCGATGTCAATACCTTCAAATGTGGAGGGCTGACTTTCCTGAAACCAGAAGCCGGCTGATTTCTTGAAAGTTGGGAACTTGACACGTTTGCCCTTCACTACTCTGCTTGGCTGGCAGTCCTTTGCCTTCTCTCCTTGTCCTTCGGCAGCCTTCTTTTTGCCCTTCGCCTTCGGACCAGTCTTTTTCTCCCTTCTCTTCAATTTACCTTTGTAAGAAGGCTCGTATCCAAGAATCGTCGGCGCGTCTCGACAGATCAGTGCAAGCAGGGTCTCCACGTTCCTCTCGATAGCCAACGATTGTTCCCACTTCGTAATAGCTCGATGATCTGCAATGAAGAATTAACCAGGTCAAAAGAAAAGTAAAGGTGACTACAGATGAATACCAAGCTCGGCAGAATAAAGAAGAAATGACCAACCTCAGAAATCCTTTATCTTCGGCACACTATACAGCCGAGATGTTTGATCACCAAACTCATAGTTTCCACTCACTTCAACATAAAAGTTTGCCCACTTATCAGTGTCTTGAAGGCCTTCTATAAGCGGCTTTTTTCCACTTCGCGTAGAAAGGTATCTACGCTCGGTAGCACCGTGCCTAGACATGATGTATGTGTGAAAGAGGTCGGTGATCGAGAAGTCCAAACCATGGAGTTCCTTCAATTTGATAACGGTCATCACTATCCTATAGCTATTAATGGCGAAGTAGTGAGGTACCAGATTGAACCTGGCAAGCAACTCTCTCAAGAATGGGTGAAGAGGGAAGCGAAGCCCGGCCTCACAAATGGCCATAAGCGGGACAGTGATGTGCTCCGGATGGTGCTCCAATTTGTCCCTAATGCGGTTGCTGGCGACCCGGCTAACAACAACGTCATCAGGAATGTTGTATGAACGGCAAAAATTCTCGTACTCCTCGGGTTGCCCGCTGAAGAAGTGAGCATGAGGACACACTTGACCCTTGTCGTAGAGGTCGGCCACTTCCCTATCTATGGACGGCGTTTCACTTGGCATGGAACGCGAGGAGGCTTGGGCCTCGGCTCCTGAAAGAAACCTAGACTCGGCCTCGGGACCTAATTCGTGCTCATCATCGGAGTGAGTGGATGAGGAAAAGGTTATCTCGGGTTCGGTATTAAACCCTCCGTCGTACTCGTGGTCACGCTCAGCGTTGGAGTCACTATCAGACATGTTGGACGCGATTGAGGAAGTCTGACGTCGGCTTTTGCGCCTTTCCAGATACTCACGGATGAATAGTTCTGCAGAGTCGTCCCCAGAGCTCTCAGAGTCGGAAGAGATGACGATGATTGAGTGAGCCAGACCTAACAAGACAAATGGGAAAACGATGAGAAACCTCGTCGTCGGCAAGAAGGCAAGGATCTCCCTACACTCGGCTATCCTACTGGCCCACCTCATCATACAAGTCGTAACTCAAGCTCGGGGGGAACGACGGGAGCAAGCCGGAGAGGCTTAGGCTCACGTCGTCGGCTAGTATCCCTAAGGCGCACAAGCTAGGCTCGGCCAACACCCCGTCGGCCAAATCACCCAGCATCTACACTGGGGCTCGGCCTCATCTACATTTGGCTAAGCACGGGAATCCTCAAAGATCCGCGCTCGGAAGAACAGTTTGAAGATGGAGATGAACAGTTCATCCAACTTCAGGTGTCGTACTGCTCATTCAGAACAAAAAAACCCCAAAAAACCTAGGGAAATGGCAGGAAAAGCATGCAGAAACTATAAAAACGCATAGAGGAGTGAAAAGAGAACTCATACCTGTGATTTTCGAAGAGATCTGGAGATGAATCCGCTGCAAATCGAAGCTAGAAGATGAACGGGCGCAGGTCGAAGCTCTGGCAATGGGGGTTTAGAGAGAGAGAGAGTCTGTAACCGTTCTCTCTCCTCGCGTTGCCCTTTATATAGAGGCAGGGTTAGGGTTTTTCAGTTTCCCGCCCATCATACACCGCCGAACAAGCATCCATTCAGCACGCGACACGTGTCGTTGAAGTGACAGCCTGCAGAGTCTCGACTACGCCAACCGTCCCTTCGCCAGCTGTACCCAGCTGCACGGTGACACCTGGCGTTCTCGCACTGGGAGGCGCCTCTGACGGTTACCCTGTGCAGATGAAAAGACGGGTTAAGTCCAGCTAGATCTCATTTCCATCATCAGTAATCTATCCTTGGCATTTCCACGTCCGGCCAGAGTTCAGTATCGATCCCTACCTCGCGCTCGGCGTCGGCAGAGATCGAGGGGCTATTGTAGTAGGCCGAATGAAGTTCACTTGATGTTCTAGTCGAACCTAGATACAGGCTCGGCAACCTGGCTGAAGCCCGCCGCTCCCTCACAACTATATCAGAGTCGGCCCAGGCCGACGACGCATCACGAACAGTGGATCTCACCGACGGTTCTAAACAGAGTGCATCCGCACGTGGACAACACTGGGCTCGGCCACAAGCGGGCTCAGCCTCCTGCTGAGCTCGGCCACCCACGGGGACACATCTGTTTACCACGTGCTGAAACGATTACGAGAGGTAATGATGGGTGCACATGGGAGATACCAGCTCAAGCAGAAACGGTTACAAAGATCTATCCGGTGACACTGCAATGACGTCACTCAGCTCGTGAGGAGCACGTGTTCGTACTTGGAGAGCAAGCTAGGAAGGTTCTATAAATACCAAGTGATGCAGCCCTAAAAGGTACACAGTCATTCCACACTCAAACCCTAGCTCTCTTTTGCTTTCTCTGCACCATTCTCATCCTTGCGCCGGAGGGCCATACCGGGGCTCCTCCGGTGTGGTCTTTAGTCGTGCTTCGTGGTGCAGGTTAGGTGGAAGGAGCTTGACAACCCCTGAACCAGAGGAGGAAGGACCCGAACCAGAGATCACGGGCCACACACTATCCTTTGATATTTATAGTCTCCTTGACTTGCTCTCCAAGCACAGGCATGTGCTTGCACGGGTCGGCTGATACCATTGTGACGTCACCGATAAGATCTGGTAACCATTTTGGTATGAGCTGACACCCCCATATGCGCTCATCATTATCTTTTGGCATATAATTATTTCAGCACGTGGGGAGCACGCGGCGTCATCAACCGCCGAGCCTCACCTTCAAGCCAAGCTTGAGGGTAAGTGAATTGCAGAGAGGAGCAGGCCGATGAAGCAGCCTGTCTTGAAGGTGGCCGAGCCCGAAGGCTCTCTCCAAGAGCTACTCATTGGGTGAACGCACCATCATCCACATGCGAATCTTGGTTACAGCCGAGCCTGGAATGGAGTACGGCCATCCCTTTCGTCCCCAAACCTGGTTCGTTCTTCCCGAACGTGGGTTCGAACCGTCATGTTCGGCCTACTACAACATTGTTATCCTTCTGTTGGCTATGGCTGCAGCAATTTATTGTTTTTACAAGACAAAGAAGAAGAAACCCCCGGATCTGACCAAATCTCAATGTATACTTCAAATCGGAATTAACATAGAGGTCAGTGCATTTTAACTTTCTTTGGGGTGGACCATCTTCTACTAATAAATTATCTTATCTTTTTCTATTTATGACTTCTTACAACCAATGTTCTAGAAGATGCTTGAAACAGTGGTCTAAGTTTTGGATTTATTTGTTGATTTCCTAGTCTCCATAGATACTAAGCATTGTATTTTGACTTCTATATAACAAATGAAATATACATCATCTCTTACCTACTCATTACCGGTGTTCTAAAATTCGGCTGAGTAGTCAGCGCCTAATCTCTATTTAGGCATCAAGTGGTGTCAACGCCTAAATTAGGCAACTGTGAGGCACTTCTTTTCCACCTGACTAACACCCATCGATTTTCATAACATTGCTCATTACTATAACCTTTGTAGTATAAGTATAAACAGACACTTTGTTGGTACTATTAATTGTTATCATGATTTCGATGATTTAGTCTTCTGGAGTCATGGAAGAGCCATACTTGTTTATTTAAAAATTCTCAAAAAAAAAATGGTTTAATTTTGGACCAACTGCATGCTTTTGAGAAGAACTTGATGGCTCGATAATTGAGTTAGTTGGGATGATTAGAGAATGGGTCGGCATGGAGAGGAATTATGGGTTTTGCCCTTTAGAGTTGATGACGCTTTTCCGCGGCGCTGTGTGGATTTGTTTATGTACTACTAGTAATTGAATACTACAGTAATACTAATGAAATAAATAAATTAAAGAAGTGTTTTTCCAACAATTTCAGCTTGGAGAGCTCATATTTGACACGTAATTACTACTCAGCGGAGACGCAGTCCCAAGAAACATCGATCTGAATAAAACACAGCACGTGCACACGAAAAATTAAGCCATGCATATATGCTGAATGCATCAACTCCGGTGTTAGACTGGAACTTGGGTCATGGAATAGGTAATACACACTCTCTCTCTCTCTCTCCCCCCGACAACCAGGATTATTCGGATCAGTTTACGTGCACCTCGACTAACCTAATCCCAAGAATCGAACTATGATCAATTGTGGGGTAGTACCGTCTCTATCAACTACGAATCATGAATGATTAAAAGCTTTGTTGGAGCATTTTCACTCCTTACTCAAAGTTCAAACCCAAATTTGAGTAAAAACCACCAAAATTGGAGCTCCACTCTTTACCCAAACTCATACCAAATTTAGGTTTTACTCAAAATTTTCATCAAATTTGATAGAGAACCAAATCTTGCACCAAATTTGAAATGGCTCTTTTTTGCTCACTACTATTTACACTTTTGCCATTCAATTGAATTCCCAGCAATTTCAACGCCCAGCTCAACCAGATTTGGGTAAAACATAGGCTTGCCACTGGAAGGAGTGATATCAAACTAATCTTTTACTCAAAATTGAGTAAAAAATTGAGTAAAAGGTGGAGATACTCTTATGTAGCCGAAGCAAAGAAAAAAAAAATACAAATTCGAGACCAGCCAAAATCTCTAAGGTCCCAAATTTCTAAAATTGGAGAAATAATCTAGCGTTCTCAGAATGTCATGTGGCAGTGTTCCCCACTAAAGAGGTCATCTGCCACGGAGCTGGAAATTTTTGGTCTGGTTGAATTTGCCCATCAATCGCCATGTGCCACCTACACCTTGAATATTCCCCAAGACTAAGGTGGACAAGTACAATAATTGAAAGAATGTTTACCGTTTAGATACTGCAAATTCATTGTTAAATCTGCATGACCATCATCTCTCCTTCTTGAGTAATTATTTCATGTTCTCCGGATACTGTGTGGCGGTGTCCCAATACCCTCATATGCCACACATTTTTGTAGAGTTAGTGTAGTACTTATCTACCACGCGATATCGTCCCAAAACCACCAAATAAATTTTTAGGTAGAGGTGAATTCATTGAATGATTCATTGGTGGTGGCTTTTGTTTCTGTGCGTAGATTTGTATAGAATGAGGCCATGTTTCGCATTTGTCTTGTAAAGTGAAAAATAAATATTTAAAAAATGCTAAAAACATTAACTACGAAACGAAACGGGGATGAGGTGGGATAATACCTCATTATTATCAAATCATAATTGTAGCATCCAACAAGAATTGAAGGGATGAGGTGGATCACAGGCCACCTATAAACCCATCATTATAGATCCTATTCATCACATTCGAGGTTGGGTTTTGCTAATATTTATGATTCTTCAACTGAAGGTGTGAATCAGCGATTGCTAGTATTTAAGTTTCGAGGCACCGTCGGATTCAATGAATTCTGCAAACAGTCTCACGTGGGTCCTCGAAATTATGCAATTAAAAGGCGTTTGATTCCTTCTCTCGGATTATAAAGAACAGAAAACTATCCTACCTTCCCCTCTCTCTCTCTCTCTCTCTCTCTTTCTCCTCTGCATTAATTGACTGCTTGCTTTTATTGAACATTTGAAAAGTCAAATTCCTACGCTTTAAAAATCAGCCTAAAGTGTGAGCTTTAAATATACTACTCCTATTTGTCTATCAAAAGGTTGGGCCACAGTAGGTAGTCTTTTCGTTTGTTCGACGGTCCGGGTCAATTTGTGTGTATTGCAACTAATTTTTTTTTTCGATCTGGCTTAACATGGATCATTTACTCTGAAACTTAAAAATTAACAATAAATTACTTTTTTGTGATCTAATTTGAAGAATCGAATTCTAATTACCTAACTTTTGAGGGCTTCTCATCTTCTAGACTTGCTTTCACACTTGTGCACTCAAACTTTCTGAAAGTAGGAGTACCAAAATTGCTATGTGAATGCACTTTAGAACGTCTAGCACACAGACGACTCTCGTGGATATGTCACTATCTGTTGTTGACCGATCGTATCGAATGGGGCAATGGGAAAACCAAAGAGGAAGAATTTTTCATGTACCCCTGTCTGAACTCATTCGACGTGATTCACTCTATTCACATGGTTGTTTATTATTAGGACGCTGATTTAGGCCCTCCAAAGATGTACGCAGGCAGTTCACTTTGAATTGGATGTCAAAGTAGAGCGCCTGCATACAAATGTGGAAAATCAATTTTCTTCTTCCTATTATTATTGCTATTATTTTTTCTAAGTACATTATTAAGCAAATTAAGAGAAAACACAAGGGGCAACACGGAACATC
Organism: Rhododendron molle; assembly: GCA_025413875.1. Classification (NCBI taxonomy): domain Eukaryota; kingdom Viridiplantae; phylum Streptophyta; class Magnoliopsida; order Ericales; family Ericaceae; genus Rhododendron; species Rhododendron molle. Next base: position 25,860,915 of record CM046390.1, read on the forward strand.
CCACTAATAAATGGGTGAAGCAAAATCTCAGGAAGTTGCAACTTGGACTGAATGCGGGAGATGATCGCCTGACAATGCTCCCGATAAATTTAGTCTAAAAGCCCCCTGTCGCCTAACATGGTTGTTTTTAGATATCAAATGATGATATTAAAGTGCCAAAAAAGCGCTGTATCAAAGTGAATTTTCACTCTGAGAACTCCAATGACGACTTATCCAGGACAATCTAAGACCCGATTGACGACTTACCATCCGGATAAGCTCTCCCACTTGCCAGATCGATCCAGCGTGCAACGCACTCGTCCTCTTGAGCAAAAATGACTCTCTGTGTCTTCTTCTTCGAAATTTGCAACCCAAGTCCATCGAAGACTCGAGTCTCTCTCTACATATGTACATACATCCAATTATGTATACTTGCTGCTGATTGGGAGTAATATATAAATTAGTTCTTGATTTTTGCATAAATATACGAACAAATACATAAGATTTTTTACCCCGGTAAATTGAGTACATTTTTTTTTTTGGATCCGCAATTGAGTACATTGACATCTATGTATTCTTCATGGCTTTTTCTCGCCAAAGTGCGTCTTGCTTTGATTATGGCAACACCTAGTATTGTGCCTTGCGACTAGACCACAACAGAACTTTGCATCTTAGTGTGTCTCTCTTGCCCTTTAACAACTACTATGAGTAAGAGATTCATGAACATGAGAGAGAGAGAGAGAGAGAGAGAGAGAGAGAGAGAGAGAGAGTGAGGGGGGCCGTGACAAAACAGATATTATGAAGAATCATTTCCTTGGGAAAAAATAGATCATTTTACCAATGCTGCTTTGTGGCTGTCAGTGCTCACAAAATCCTAAACTAACAGCTCATGTTAGCCCAACCACTACTCTTTACACCCAAAAACTATATCCAAAATAAATTAGCAAACAAAAAATGACAAAACCAAAAAAAAAAGTAGAAGAAGAAGAATATCAAAAATCAAATTTTGCATTTTGTTTCCCTTTCACTCTGAAGCAATGGAGATTGGACCACTGGAGATGCTGCCATGGCTATCACCACAAAGATCCAATGCTCTCTCCAAATTAGCCACAATATCACTCATGCTTGGCCTATCTTTCCCCTCCATATTCACACAATGCAACGCCGTGTACCCCACCAGCTCCACCGCTTCCGCCTCGCTAACCTCCGGCGGCCCCACCCTCGGGTCCAACACCCTCCCCATTTCTCCCTCCTGAATCGCCGGAGCCGCGTAATCCACCACCCTCGTCGGCTCTCCCCCGCTCCCCCCGCTCCGGAATATTGCCCGCTTTCCCGTCAAGAGCTCAAGCAACACCACCCCGAGTCCATACACATCGCTCTTCGCCGTCAGCACGTTTAGCCCGTAGTACTCCGGATCGATGTACCCGACCGTCCCTGCCGCCTTCGCCGGCCTGAAACCCCTATCGGACTCCGAACCCATTAACGATAACCCGAAATCAGACACTCTAGCAGTCCAATTCGAATCAAGTAAAATGTTAGAGGACTTTATATCACGATGGATGATCGGTGGAACCGCGTAGTTGTGGAGGTACTCGATCCCACGAGCCGCGTCTAGGGCGATTTTGATCCTCATTTTCCATGAATTCAACACGCTGCTACTCTTTTCGACGTTGTTTTTGTCGTGTAAATGATCATACAATGCTCCATTCTTCATGTACTCGTAAACCAAAAGCCTCTCATCTCTGTCCTCGCAATACCCAACAAGGCTTACCAAGTGTTTGTGATGCAGCCTGGACAAAAACGCTATTTCGGAATCGAAAGCGCTCTCCTTTTCTTGAAATTTCTTGGTTTTCGCCCCCGTTTCTCCCCTCTTAATGGCCACCTCCCGTCCGTCCCATAATTTCCCTCTGTAAACTATACCAAAGCTACCGGCGCCGAGCTTGTTCGACGGGGAGAAGTTGTCCGAGGCGGCCGCCAGGTCGTTGAAGGAGAACTCCTCCGCCCTCTCGGTGTGCTTGGAGGAGGTTCCGCTCCTCTGCCGCCGCATTATTCTCGACCCCTGCCGCCGGATGGTGGAGGACCTGGAAACGGGGCTGGGACTCGACGGCTGGCCGCCGCCGGGAACCGAGTTGGACCGAGTGACAGTTGGTTGCACCGAGTTGTGAATCTTCTTTTTCCCACAACAAACGCCCGTCCACAAGCAGTAAATTATGGTGCAAACACCCGAAAAGGCTCCGACCGATCCGACGATCGCGAAAGCTAATAAACCCTTTCTCAGAGCCCTAGGTGGGCGTGATGGAGTGGGAGTGACAGCAGGTGGTGGTGGGAACGGTGGCGGCGGTGGAACTGGAACTGGAATTGTTAAACCGCAAGGTTTACATATATTGCCAGAACCAGAACAGAGGCTTTGAGAGTCAGGGTATATACCACAATCACTGCAATTGAACTCAACACATGGCCCTGGGAGTATTTTGGGTAATGGAAGACTAAGCCCTGAAGTTGAATAACTAGGCCAGCCAGGCCCCCAACAAATGACCGAAAAATTACTCGTAGTCAATCCACAAGTGAAATTCAATCCTGCCACGATCGATTCGAACGAGACCCCCTCTATTGAATTACTTGAAAACTCTCCACTTGCACCCCAACAAATGACCGAACCGTTGGATCTACGAGTTGCGCAAACATGATTAGCCCCGAGTGCCAAACCAGAGTACTCGAAAGCCAAATTGGATGGAACTTGCAATTGACCAGAATCCTTAATTCCTTTACAGATCACAAACCCAGTTAGATTCAACCCACAAGCACTACTGACTCCAACAAAAACACTCGACATGGATAAATTAACGAACTGGGCTTGAATAAAACTCGCCATTGTTGAATTGCTACCCCAACAGGTAACACTGTTGTTGTTCATCAAGACTCCGCAAGAAAACCCTGACCCAGATGAGATTGACTGAAATTGAGCAGACCCATTTGGGAATTGAGCAGAGATTTTATCTCCTCCTCGCCAGCACTTGACGGTTCTAGTGTTTGTGAGGGCGCAAATTTGGTCGTCGCCCATTGTGAGGTCCTGTAACGGCGCCGTGACGTTGTTGTAGATTCTTTTTGGGGTGAAGTTGGAGTCCCAGCAGAGGAGGCTGGCGCCGCCGGACCTGACGCCGCAGAGGGTGTTCCGGCCGCCGGCGATGTAGTCGAAGGAGGTGGTGTTTGGAGAGAGAGTGATGGGTTGTTGGGCGCTTAAGTTGGGCTGCCAGCATTGGATTCGCTGGGTTTGTTGTTGGGCGAGGATGCCGCAGACGGTGGCGGAGTTGTAGATGACAGCGAGGGTTGTGACGGATCCGCCGAGGGCATGGGCTGGAGAGAGGGTGATGGCGAGGAGGGTGATTATTATGGTGGTGGCGGCGGAGATGATGACTGGAGTCATCTAAGGGAATGGGAGTTGTTGAGGGCTATTAGGTTGGGCGCGGGCTTGGTCCCCTTCATTGGCGGAAATGGTAGAGAGAGAGAGAGAGAGAGAGAGAGAGAGAGAGAGGAGAGGAGGGAGGGGATCCTAGAGAGAGAGGGAGGGGGGAGATGAAGATATCCAGTCAAGTTTAAAAAGTTTAATGTTAAGAGAAACTCTATATACATATCTTTCCACCGCAACTCTAGACCAGTTTTGTACCGCAACTCTGGACCAGTTTTGTTCGGAGTTGTGGTGAAACAATGTGTAGCAATCCTATAATGTTTAATTGTCATTCAAAAAATTATTCAATGCCCCGTTAAGACAAGGTTGATCATGAATCTAAATCACACATTAGTATGGAGTCTACATATTTAAAGGTGAACTCTACACTAATGCATGATCCAAATTCGCGCTAAACCTTGTCCCCGTGCATGTTTTTTTTCCCTTCTCCGACCAAAGGGCATGCAAGGGTACACCCCAAGAAGTAGTTGTTCTCAACGCTGAAAGGACGCCAATTTAAGTGCACACGTTCTCTTTTGGAAAAGCGTATGAATGCCATGCAGTGCACAATCTGGACGCGTATGGGGCTATTTGTAAGAATTTGGCTTCCCTCTTGCTTCATCTAATTACAACAGTTCAAAAGTGTTCTTGATTGTTTGGATTTGAAGAAATAAGAATTTAATGATAACCGTTGACAGTTAAGATAGGCGACCGAGATGTAACTGTTTTATATAGTCTAAATTCAAATGGCAGAGAAGTCCAAGTTCGAGTATCGAGGAAGTCGGAAATTCGAGTATCGAGGAAGTCGGGTCCGTCCGCATGGTTGATCCCTTACGTGTCTACTTCAGTGTTCACTTGAAGGGCAAACTATATAGATAATTCAGGCAAAAGAAAATATTGATCAGATGTCAATTTTCATCTGATCGAACTTATAAATTTAATTGATTGGATGTCAATTACCAACTAGTAATTGATTTCGTCCCGAAAATGTAGTATATATGAAGTCAATTATCAGTATGATTTTGATTTATGGATATATACTTGCAAGTTCTACAAAATGAATGACTAAAAGTATCGGGTGGGACACGAGGTGAGATCACCATCACAAAATGCATGGGTGCATTCGAAATCATGGTCTGCACAGAGTCCATATGGACGGACTGGGAGAGTGTGTTGCGCAGCCTTGTGCTCACAGCGTGCTGCACAGCCTCCGGCAAGGCCTTGCCGGCATCGGTCCTACGATCGGAGACGTTCACCGCGTAGAGCTCGTCGAGTTCTTCATGTGCACCAAAAATCAGCTCGATCAAATATCGTTAAGCGCCTTATCGGAACACATATAACTTGAAAAAAATGGATTCAGTAATTTTGATTCAGTGTTTCGCATCCATTAGGATTCTTTTTTTTTTCAAGTTATATGTGTTCCGATGAGGCACTTAACGATATTTGATCGAGCTGATTTTTGATGCACATGAAGAACTCAATGAGCTCTACGCGGTGAACGTCTCCGATCGTCGAACCGATGCCGACAAGGCCTAGCCGGAGGCTGTGTAGCACAAGGCTGCACAGCACACTCTCCCATCCCCCGTCCATATCCTCCTTTCGGAAACAAGAATTCCGTTCACCAAAATTTGTAGGCATTTGATTTGTTTAACAATTTTTTGGGAAAGTTTTTTAGATTTGTTCTAACTGCCAATCTTTTTCGTACGAAATTAGTGGCCGACTATTAGGTTATCCTTTTTTCATATCTTTTACTATGTTAACGGAAAAAATAGTTGTATATTGATCTTTAGACCCTCGTCTCTAGTATTTTTTGGGATTAAGTCGCTATAGAGAAATCTTTTGTAAATTCTCTATCCCGGCGTGGACGCCTTGCTTTCGATTGGACCGAAAAAGGAGAATAATCGAGATGAAAGTAAGTTAGTCCGGACATCTTAACCTGTCGGGGAAAAAAAAAAAAAAAAGCACAAATGGAGAAATGGGATGACCATCGGTCAAAACACTTGTGGCTGCAGAGAGAGTTGGTGGTTTCCTAATTTGGTTCCATTTGAACAAGTTCTTGGAATCTATATAAGGGAGATGGCAGGTCAAGAAAGTTGTGATTCGTGTGAATCACGAAAGGCGTGTTTGGTTTCTAGAAAACTCCAAGCAGTTCCTCCAAGTTAACCTTTGTTTTTTCCGGGAAAAATGTCATATTTTTGTCCTTCGCAAAAGTCTATGAAATACTGTACTACTTTCCAAAATTGAAAATAGTATTTTTCGTATTTATCATTTATGCACCATTATCTACCATACGAGTATCACAACAACATATTCAGACTTGAATTACAACAAAAAAAAAAAAAAAGCTACAAAACAAACGCTAGGAGATTATCTCACTCTTGGATATATATAAGCAGAAACTTCGCTTTGTTTTATTTTTCCTGTTTTTATAGTTAATTCTTGTAAGTCGAAAATTCGTTCTACAGCTCTCGAGTTTGATATGAACGTCGAGGTTTTTTTTTTTTTTTGATCCGGATATGAACATCGAGGTTTTTTTTAATAATTCTAAAGTCAATCGGAGAACGTTTTCCTTACTTTTTAAAGACAAAATCATACTGTAGTAGTTGTTTCTTTGAAATCATATTTTTTTCTTTAATTCAACGTCCAATGATGTTACCTCCCCGCATGAAACTGTAGTAGTTGTTTCTTTGAAATCAAAATCATACTGGAGTATCTATCATCATCATTGACCATTTGTCTTTGAAATCAAGGACTAGTAAGAAAGAAAGACCGTTTCTTCCATTTCCTAGAAAAAAAGTTTTTGTTCAAAGGATTTATTATTGGTTTAGTAGAGAGGACCCTTTCTCCTGTAGAATTTTCAACTTTTTGTGTTATTCCGCAGTAGTGCGCGCATTCTTGTTAACTTAATTTTTTTTTTTTCCCTTCATTTTTTATATTTTGCTCGTCTTTTTTGAATTTGTGTTAGATTCGCGTGACATTTTTTGGATTAATCATCTGTCTCGATGAAAAGGAGTATAAAAATACTGAGTACAAAATTACGACCGAAAGCAAAAAAAAAGTTCCCTAAAGACAAAAAAAAGTGTCAAACAACTGTCTCTTTTGTCAGTCTAATTTGAATTCTTTCAACATCGGTCCATATTTCTGTACTTTTTCGATTCATCTCGTCGAGACGAGCTTACGACGATAAGTTAAACTCAGAGTTACGAAAAATAAAAAAAAAATATCAAAATAAGTTCCAAACTTAAAAAAAGAATGCAGCCTTACTAGTCGATGCTATTAAACACTAGAGTAAGCTCTTGCTATACATTGTTACGCTCACTTTCGGAACCGTTTAGATTTTTGGAAGAATTGATTAATTAAAATAGCACGAGAGATTGGGTTGGGACTCGGGAGAGGTATTGGATTCAACTCCTCTCTATTACTTGAATACAGTAGTAATATTTATTGTTAGATTCATTCATTACCTAACAACTTAAAGATTTTGGACAATTGATAAGACCATCCACATCTCTCTCTACTTCTCCTTAATGCTAGTATAATAAAGAGTGAAACCCCATTTTTATTTTTCGTCCCTGCATCAGCCTCAATTGCTTCCTCGTTTGTTTACGAAAGTTCTAGTTTTACTGCAGTGCCTCTTTTGATGGAGCGAGGCACTGTTCATGAAACTATGTACGTAATATTTTACTATTTAAAATGATTACTAGGGCCTTAGTTAAAATAATTACGGGACCCTATATATAGAGCAGAAACTTAGTTATGAGAGCCCTAAAGACAAGTATTAATTATGACATTTTGGGATAAAATAATCAAAAAACAACATTTTCGCACCGGTTCAACGGATTGAAAATTGGAGCACTGAATTTTTTTAGCAGTTGATACATTTATCTCTAGGGCTCTCATAATCAAGTTTCTACTATACAGGGCCCAAATAAAGAGCTGATACTTAATTATGAGAGCTCTAGGGACGAAAATTAATTATGACTCTTTAGAGTGATATGATCAGGAAAAATAAAATTTTCGCACCATTTTGAACGGATTGAAAATTGGAGCACTTAATTTTTTTAGGATTGCTTGTGTACAGTTGTTCGTCCGTAAATAATCCTTAAAAAATAAGAAAGAACATTTTAATTAAAAAGTTATAAGTATAAAGAAAGATGAGTTAAATAAAATAAAGTTAGAATAGAGAGTCTGATGCAGTGTACTCTTAAAATAGTGAGTAGTTAAAATAGAAAAGTGACTTTTTAAATGTAATTAATTTGGTCCAAAATTTGCTGAGTCCGATGCAAATGCTCAAAAACAACTCTCGACTTGATATCTTAAGGTTTTGCCTTTGGGAGTAACAAACAATACGTATTTGTATCCTTATATTCTAATCATAATTGCACAAACTACACTTGTTTTCTACTCCGTATTTCATAAAACTACTTCCCATGTAATCTTTTGAACAAGTTGTTTTCCCAATATACGCTTGAATATGACCCCAAAAGTGGCAGAATTACCCCCAATCCCAACAACTGTGTTTATATTATAAGTGCCTCTTTTAATCAAAAGTGTTTATTGTTGTTTGCTTTTAAGAATTACAGTACTATTTCGGGTCTCAATTTTGGGGACTTGGGTTGTGGAGATGCTCAGGCTTGGTCTTTGGTTGAGCAAGAATATAATAAATATCCAGGATATTATATCCTCATGATGGTTTTCAACACGACTAAGAAAATTTGAACAAGACTAAGAAAATTTGAACACCAAATAATCATGCCAATATACTTGAACTTGACTTGGAAAATTTGCACTCCAAAGTGCTAACTTGGCACTTTCAGTACGATGCTTCTGTCTCCCCATTTGGGCACTTAAAAGGGAGAGATTAATCATGCTTTTAGACTCTAGAGCATTGATCCAAAGTCCCTTCCACCACACATTGACGTAAAATTCTCATACTTTGTATCTCTGAATAATTTTTTCTTAAAAGGGTGTAGCTGATAAATATGAATTGTTCTGTTGTATATTGTTTTGTTTTGACATTATTTGTTTTTGTTCAACGTAATGGGATGATATTTCTGCTCAAAAAAAATTAAAAGGAAATTGATATTCGCGCTCTCTTTTTTGATGCAGACGCTCCACTTTCAGTGTGAAGTTATTAATAACTTCATGAACAAAGTAGAGCGCCTGTATCAAAAAAGGGAGCGCGAATATCCATTTCCAATTAAAAGAAAGGTAAATGGATCTCTCTCTCTCTCTCTCTTATGGGATGCCATTGTTGTTGTAGAATAGGGAAAAAAGTGAAAAGGGCTTTCTGGAGGACAACTCAAAAGAAAGGGTAAAATTAAGAACAATCCATTCATCTTAACAACTGATTTGCCAATGACTTACTACTATACTTGGCAAATGCTGTTAACAATATTGGACACCAGAAAAAGATAAAAAACTTAAGCCAGCTTCGTGTTGGAAAGGCGCCGCCGACGGTCTGCTACAAAAAGACAGACAACAAAGTGCATACAAAAAAAGAAAAGAAAAGAAAAGGAATTCCGAAGTTACAGAGTGTTAAGAATTCTGGAGCAGTTGCTTTTTCCTCAGTTTTTTTTTTTTTGCATTAAAAGAGCTTAATAACAACAGACAGGGCATGCTGTAAAAAAACAAAACAAAAAAGAAGCTCCGACTTTCTTTCCCGACGGTCAGGGTGTCTTGGCCAGCTTGCGCGCACCTTGATTGTTCCCCATCCCGGTCTGGTCAAAGGCAGGGGCCATCCACACCGAGACTAGGGGATTCATGAGAGATTTCTCTTCTTTAGCTAGGTCCGCAAGAGGTTATCAAGTTTCGAACTCTGGATGTCTCGGTTTATAGCTCATCCATGTCGACACTTGAGCTACCCCTTGGGGTTTGGGGTTAAAAAAAAGCTCCGATTGATTCACAACTAGTTGCTTCGTTCATTATAATATCAGAGACAGGATCTGCAGGAGGTATATACTTGCTGCACCCTGTAATGAGAAGCAGCCAGATCACACACACCCATGATGCTTTATGCAATTCCTATGATTTTTCAAGGGGAATATAGAAAGCCGCACAAACCCTTGGTTAGAAAATAGCAGGGGACAAATAACTAAGGAAAACATGATAGTACTAGTTGTTCCAGAGGAGTACAGGGCAAAAGGAATGCTCACTTGTTCTTGTTTCAATTACCACCAAAAAAAAAAAGAAAAAAAAAGGGACTTTTAACAGGTTTACAGAACTTAGAATATGAATAAACATTATTTTGGTCACACGCTCTATAAAGAACAGAAGTAAGGATGAGGCATCGTTTTGGTGTTTGTTCTGAGTTCTCAAGGCCATCTCCTTGAGTGTTGGGCTTTGTCCCTTTTTTAATATCAACTGGTTCCAAAAAAAAAGGATGAGGCATCGTTTGGTACGTTTTAAGGTTGGAAGAGATAGATAGCGAGGAGGGGACTGAACTGGGAAATCATGGTGAAGAGTGTCATTTATAGCGAAGTTGGTTTTTCGGTTTGAGATGGGGATTGTGTATGGGTTGTTATAACCGTATTTGTATCGATTGAGGAGTGAGAGGGGTAAATGTGAGAGAATGTATGGATTGAGACTAATCCAGGCAGACTGGACTGTGACCCTGCCTTTGCGGATATGCAATTCGGGCAGACTATAACTAAAATACAACCAAACACTGGATTAATGGGCCCACAGAATTCGCGTAGAGAGTTCATTGATGCAGCAGGGAAAACAGCTATACAACAAGCTTGTGTGAGTTTGACAAGGCAGTGCTACAATTTTGTTAAACCAGAAGACGGAAACCCAAGATAGACAACTAGAGCGGGGCATATCGGGCTGCTTCTCACTTGACAGGGTTTCTATCGTTCTTTTTTGGTTTCTAACATTCCTCCTGATTTGAAATGCAATCCTGTTTGCGAATGTAACTGATGGTTCTCACTCCTGAAGGATATCAGTTGTTCAAAAACAGAAACAAAGAAGAGAAGAAAAGCCCTCCCAATTCCCAAGTGCCATGCTTATTTTCATATTCAGTTCTTATGGTTTCTTTTGGTACTATTTTTTGTGGCAATTTTGCCAAACACAGTATGCGATTATCGTATACCAAATAGTTTGTCGGTGATAAGTGCCAAAATACACATATTTTGGCTCTCCAAACTACATTTATTAGTCATTTATTCTTGTTACTTTATAATTATTTTGTTCTTTTTCTGTTTATAGGTTGCTCAAGCTCGGTTTCCAATAATTTGGATAAAAAGAAGAATTTATAGAAGTTTCAGGTCAAATTGCAAAGTCCTTCGAAGTTGAATGACTAATGTCTTATAATGTGAAGTCCAAGGGCCTTTATGTGATTGTTGCATTGAAACCCTATGACTATATAAAGAATGCAACACTACTTCGGCAGCAGCTTTGGAACGGGGAAAACGGGGGATTGAGTTCGGCCGTGAGAACAGAGGCGGAAGAACTACGACGGATGAAGTACTGTCTTTTTAACATGGAGCTTACACCAACATCCTTCGATTCTCTCCGGTCCATGGGCAACTAATTCTCTTTCTTAGGGTGGCAGATGAAACCCTAACTGAGTAACTATGTTTTTATGTTAATTTCAGATTTCGATTACCGAAGCGATGGTTGCATAATGTTGAGACTTGTTTTTATGATTAAAACTTGTTCTTCCAATCTAGTGTTATGTGTTTGTTTTCTGTGATTGCAAATACATATTTATGCAGCGGTTTTCTTTGTGCATGGAATTGAGTATTAGGATAATCTATGCCTAGGAAAGGCGAGTCGTGCCTAGATTAATTAATTATAGGAATTGAAGACGATTCGTGCCAACCGAAGATAGGTTATGCCCGATTTTCAATTACATGTTATTTTCTTGGTGATATCGTTAGGGCTTGTAGCTTTTGGCGCATCATTGTCGTTCGGTAATTGATTTCCTAAAATTAATATAATTGCTTGGTTACGAAGTTAGGGTGGATTCGAAACCCAAAGACCTTTTTCCATATTTGAATTCAACTTTTCTCTTGCTTTTAATTACTTAGATAACTTTAGTTAATCAAAATCCAATCACTATTTCTTGAATTGAATTAGGAATTAATTTTAGAAATACAACAACTTAGCCTCTTGAACTCCGTGGTACGATACCTGGACTTAAACCACTATTCTATTTGAATTGGGGTTTTCGTTCAGTTTTAATTATTTATTTTTGGTGTAAAAAATGACCTACCAAATTTTGGCGCCGTTGCCGGGGATCAAAAGCACGGTTGTTTGTTTTTAAGATTGGTTCTTATTTTAATTCATAGCTTAGATTATTATTTTTTATTAGTATTTTTTTTCCGTTAATTGTTTCGTTTAAAGTTCCTCTAGTGCAGGTTATTTGCTTTCACATTCAGGAATTTGAGCTTGTAGCTGTAGAGGAGACTTTAAAGAGCATGGCGTTGCTACCTTAGCTTTAAAAAAAAAAAAAAAAAAAAAGAAGAAGAAGGCGACGACTCCAGAGAGCACTACTGTGAGTTTTAATTGCTGCATTAGCACTACTAAGTTTAATCCTAGACTATGTTGTTCTATTAGTTATTTGTTAGTTTAATCCTTTTATTGCATTGTTTCACCTTCCTTGCTAGTAATAACTCGGTATCACTATTAGTTTAATACAATTCGTGAGGTATTAGTTTACTACTAAGTCTTCATTGTGAGTTATTCTTGCGTTCACATGCTATCAGTTTAATTATTTTGAGTTTTCATTGAGTAGTTTTCCAATAGCGATACTTGTTGCACGTAGAGTGGTGTTAATTTCATATGCAAGGGCGTTGGTCTTGTCATCCAGACTTAATTCCTGTTGATCCTGAGTTAGAGAGGACCCTTGAGGCTATTCGAGCAATTAAACGTCCCAACAAACCTAGCGACTCACTTTCAATTATGGCATTACGCAATAATCAAGACGACCAGACTAGGCAATTGAGGGAGTACTTTGCTCCCCCTGCTTACACATCACCTTCTTGCATCTTGACCTTGCTGCCCACTATCATAGCAGCTTAATATGAGATCAAGTCTCACACTCTTCAGATGCTCCCATCCTTTTATGGGTTTGACAATGAGGATCCTTTTAAGCATATTGATGAATTTGTAGAGAAAAGCTCCACAGTGAAAATTCAAAGCTTTTCTGATGATGCCCTTAAGCTAAAACTTTTTCCCTTTTCCCTCAAGGATATAGCCAAAGATTGGCTTAATTCCTTGGCAACTTGGTCTATCACTACTTGGGCCCAATTACAGCAAGAATTCCTTACAAAGTACTTTCCCATAGGTAAGACAATCCTGTATAGGCAAGCTATCACGAGTTTCTCTCAGGTTGATGGCGAGCAATTTCATGAGACACGGGAAAGGCTTGGTCAGCTTACTCGAAAATGTCCCCACCATGAAGTTCCTAAGTGGCAGTTAGTTCGTATTTTTTATGACGGGTTGTTTGAACGGCACCGTCAAATGGTTGATGCCTCTTGTGGTGGGACTTTTATGCTTAAGACACCGGACGAGGCATGGTTGTTATTTGATAACTTGAGTAACAATTCCTAGCAACATGCCTCGGCTGCTAGAAGAGTTAATATGGTGGCATCGAATTCCCAACAGCAAAGAGGGATTTATGAGGTTGGGCACTCCAACGATCTTTCTAACCAAGTGGCCGCTTTGAACAAAAAATTTGACCAGCTTCTATCTCTTGGTCAAGTTCCTTCTTCGCCTCCTCAGCCTTCATATTTTCAGGAGGCTTGTGCAATTTGTTCGAGTACTACTCACTTTGTGAGTGAGTGCCATATGGCTTCCCGATTCCCCGAGCTTGTTCAGGAGCACGTTAATGCTGCTCAAGGGTTTGCCAGACCTGGTAACGATCCTTATTCTAATAATACATACAACCCGGGATGGAGAAATCACCCGAATTTCTCTGGGAAACAACAAGTTCCGAGCAATTCTCCTGCTCCACCCTAAATGCCTATGTTTGCCAACTCTGCCAATCCTTCAGCCTACCATCCGACTCAATCGTTACAGCCATATCAGTACCATAATACTTCTCCACCTCAAAGAAACTCTGATTTTAAGGATAAAGTGTTGCAAGCTCTCCAAGGGCTTGAGGCTAATTCGCGTAAAGTTAAAGCGAACACACAAGCTGTTAACTCACACACACAATCCATTTCTAGGATAGAAGCCCAAGTGGGGCAACTAGCTAATGCACTCAGTCGACGAGAGGAGGGTAGGTTACCGAGTCAACCAATAGGCAATCCTAAGGGTCAATATGTCATAGAGAATGCACAAGTGAATGCTCCTTACCATGAGCAAGCCAAAGCAGTAGTGACCCTAAAAAACGGGCGTGTACTTGTGTTTACACCCGTTTTTGGCACCCAGTCCTGGGCAAGCGTTGGAGGGTCATTTAATTACCTTTTAATTGAATTGGGCCATGGATAAAGATGTTTGGGTTTCAAAGTAATGGGCCATGAGGATGTAGAGTGGGCCCAATTAATTTTAATGCTATTTAATCATGGGCTTAGGTTATTCAGGACTTATTGTTTAAACTTGATTTAAAGAGCCTATAGCCCGTGATTATTATTTGGAATATTCTCACGAAAAAGGAAGTTTGGTGGTGGTTATTCTTTGTAAAGGCCATTTGAACCCATGATCTCATGATCTGTTAGTGGGCATGAATCAAGGGAATAAAAAATGGCCCATCATGACAAATAACCTTCAGCAACTCCTCGTAACCGTTAATAACTTCCCACGTTCTCAAGGTGCATGAATGGAAGACTACATCATGGGACACTTGGCACCACAATAGCAAGGCTGGAAAATACACATGCAAAAACGTGGAAGTTTTTGGCCTATAAATAGAAGAACTCAGGAAGGAAAATGGGTTAGCGAAGCAATTATCTCTCTTGTACCCCAATTTCTATCTCTCTTATACCTTCAACTTTATTATTACGATGTAATAAAGTTATTCATATCTCTCTTGTATCCCCAATTTTATTATTATGACATAATAAAATTATTCTACGATATTCTCTTCTTTTTCTCACACGGTTGGGAAATTCTAAGTCCACTTCGTTGTGGCAAATCATGAACCTCTTTGTGGCCTCACCCTTTGGGTCACACGCAGTCGCTCTACATACGAAGTCAGATCGAGGCGCTCACGCCTTTCATACGTTGGACGCCGACAAGTCCTGGCACGCCCGCTCAGTCCTTGAGCCATTTCAGAGCCAAACAACTTGACACTAGACCTGAGGGTAACCAGGGTACTTTGGAAGAGTCTGTCACTAACTCCCAGAGTTCTGGGGCTATGATAGACCAATCACCTTTAAGAGAGGATCCAATCTCTCCTCCTCAATCGAGCCCCACTCCGGCATCCTATGTGCCCAAAGCACCATTCCCTACCCGGCTTGACTCTCTTTCTCCTCGTGGTAAGAAAGGTGCTACCATAGAAACTAATCAAAATATGATGGAGGTGTTCAAGCATGTGACAATCAATCTCCCATTTTTTGATGCCATTCAGCAAATCCCTTCGTATGCGAAATTTCTTAAGGACCTTTGCACCCAAAAGCGCAAAACTCGGACTCATGTGTCCAAAAAAGTCCTTCTCACTGAGCAAGTGAGCTCGATCATCCAGCATAACACTCCCCCTAAGCTCAAAGACCCAGGTGCTCCAATTATCTATTGTGTTATTGGTAAACATTTCATTGAGCGAGCACTCTTAGACTTGAGAGCAAGTGTCAATTTGCTCCCTTATTCAGTTTACGAGCAATTTGGGCTTGTTGAGTTGAAGCCCACCTCAATCACCCTCCAATTAGCTGATAGGTCGATTAAGGTGCCATGTGGCATTATAGAGGATGTCCTTGTCAAGGTTGAAAACTTCCATTTTCCTGCCGACTTCAAAGTACTTGACACAGAACCGGTGCATAACCTTAGGAAGCAAACACCTCTCATACTCGGCCGCCCCTTTTTAGCTACAGCTAATGCTAGCATCCATTGTAGAACTGGGGCAATGGATGTCTCCTTTGGTAACCAAACCTTGCGCTTAAATGTTTTCAGTGCCTCCGAACAACCTCATCAAGAGGAGGACTGCTTTGTAGTTAACATAATTGATAACTTAGTAGATGAGGCACTACCTTATATTCTTGCTGAGGACCCATTAGAGGCATGTTTGGCTCATTTTGGCTTTGAAGAATTTGATATAGACCAGTCTATTGAGGAGGTAAATGCTCTACTTGATGCTACACTCCTATTGGATTTTCCCCCTTGGAAAGCTGCAATTGAGCCATTGCCTAATCTTTCTAGTACACCAGCCTTTCCCTCTATTGAGTGTCCACCCAAACTTGAGTTGAAGCCACTTCCGTCTACGCTCAAGTATGCTTTCTTTGGACCGAAGGACACCTTACCTATTATCATTGCTTCTGACTTGACTGATGACCAGCAAAGTCAACTTTTAAGTGTGCTTGGAGAGCACAAAGGTGCCATCGGATGGTCTGTAGCGGACTTGAAAGGCATGGACCCCTCTTTTTGCATGCATCGCATATATTGTGAAGATAATGCAAAACCCACTCGCAAGATGCAACGGAGATTGAATCCGAATATGAAAGAGGTTGTGATGAAGGAAGTTGTGAAATTGCTTGATGCGGGTATCATTTACCCCATCTTCGATAGCAAGTGGGTGAGTCCTACCCAAGTGGTGCCTAAAAAGTCGGGCATAACTGTTGTTGAAAATGAGAAAGGAGAGTTGGTTCCCACGCGCACCACCACTGGTTGGCGCGTATGCATAGACTATCGGAAATTGAATTCCATGACTAGGAAGGATCATTTCTCATTGCCCTTTGTTGATCAAATCCTAGAAAGGTTAGTAGGCAAAAGCTACTATTGTTTCCTTGACGGTTCTTCAAGATATAACCAAGTGCCTGTTTACCCAGAAGACCAAGAGAAAACCACCTTCACTTGTCCTTTCGGTACTTTTGCCTACCGGCGGATGCCATTTGGACTTTGTAATGCACCTGCGACCTTTCAAAGGTCCATGATGGCCATATTTTCTGACATGGTGGAAAATTTTCTTAAGGTTTTTATGGATGATTTTTCTGTGTGTGGGATCTCTTTTGAGTGCTGTCTCCAAAACTTGTCTAAAGTTCTTCAACGTTGCAAGAGAATAACCTAGTTTTGAGTTGGGAGAAGAGCCATTTTATGGTTCAAGAAGGTATCGTGTTAGGCCACATTGTCTCCAAGAGGGGGATAGAACTTGATAAGGCCAAGGTCGATCTCATCTCTAAGCTTCCACCCCCTACTTCAGTTAAGTAAATCCGATCATTCCTTGGGTATACGGGTTTTTACCGCCGCTTCATTAAAGACTTTAGCAAGATTTCTCGACCTTAGTGCGAACTCCTCGCCAAAGATACTCCTTTTGTCTTTAACGAAGCATGTCTGCAAGCTTTTGAGAAGCTGCGTGTTTTACTGTCGTCCTCCCCGATTAGAACCTCCCCTTTGAGATTATGTGCGATGCATCCGACTATGCGGTTGGTGCAGTATTGGGACAACGGGTGGACAAGGTCCCTCATGTCATCTACTATGCTAGCAAGACTCTTGCAGATGCGCAATTGAATTTCACTACTACTGAAAAAGAGTTGCTAGCAGTAGTTTTTGCTTTAGATAAGTTTCGTTCATATCTCCTAGGATCCAAGGTATTAGTGTACTCCGATCATGCTGCTTTGCGGTATTTGCTCTCAAAGAAAGACACTAAGCCTCGGCTAATGTAAGGACCCGCATTTTCAGAAATTAATAAAAGGTCTATTTGATATTATAAATAAGAAAAGATGGGATTTATTGAGTTTATATTGGTTGAGGTGAATGTGATGGAGTTGTTTGTAGGAGGGTATATGTGCAATATATGTTTATGTGTGTATAAATACGTGTGGGTGTGTTTGTAGAGGAGAAAAATACTCCTCACTTCCTCTCTCATTCTCCCGATCCCTCTCTCCCTCACGGCACTCTCTCTCTCTCCTTCCCACACCCAAAATCCCACTCAACCACCCAAAACCCATGGAAAACAACCTTCAATCCTTCATCCATTCACGTTATTGAGCTCGTATCTAGTTGGGTCTAGCTCGGAGGGGAGTTTTCTTGCTCGGTTTGAACTTTGGAGCTCTATGGCTTGATCGATCCTTTGGGTTTTGGCTTTGGTAACCGAGGTAGGGATTTCTTATTCTCTCTACATGTTTATGAATTGATTGTGCGCCAAAATCGTGGTCCAATTGGTTGTATTCGAAGTTATGCTCTCTTTTGATTTTTCTGAAAATCGTGCTCTGTGATGTAATGGTATCCATACCATTTTTTTGAGGTATCCATACCTTGGTCTCGGGTTGCTCACTGGACTGTTTGGTATCCATACCAACTTTTTGAGGTATGGATACCACTGACTCAGAAAATTATTTTTGAACTTGTTGATCATCCATCGGTTGTGTTGATTCCCAATCACGTCTAACACTCTCCAATCGCATACTAACCACCTCTAAACATGATTACTCCCGTTCCAATGGTTCGTTGTTCGTCCCTACTCATTTGGCTCCCGTTATGACGAAGAAAGGTGTAAAACTAAATGAAAATGAAACTTGTTCGTTTGTCTAGGAGCTCGGGTTATTATGCGAGTATTGTGGCATGTTTTATGAATGAAATGGACTCGACACAAACTATGCTTTATGATTCAAGACTTGTGGAATGAAAAATCACGACTTAGAACGATAGAACGATACGAAGAAAGCCACGGATCCACTATAAGGTGAGATGCCGGAACGGGACGCACGGGGTCCCTAATGCCCGGAAGTGCACAAGAAAGCCACAGATCCACCGCACGGTGAGATGCCGGAACGGGACGCACGGGGTCCAAAATGCCCGGAAAGGAAATCGGAAACACTTGGCTTAATGAAAGCGGAGAACTTAGGAATTGTTAAGCTTCTTGTATTTGAATGGTGTCGGTTATCCTGTTGTCTATTCTTGCTCTTGTTCATGTGGGAAACCTTATTGTTGTCATTGTTCTTCCGGTGCATAAACCATCTCATATGCATATAGTTAGAGCAAAGATTTCTCTACTGGGTTAGTGTAGCTCAAACTATTATTATTTTCAGGTACACTCCAAGGGCATTGATGTGGAGTGCTTGATGTGCATACGACTTCACCATTTTGAAAGCTAACATGGAAGAATTACTTTGACATCTTTGTAAAATTCTTTTGGGAGATGTAATTGTAATTTTTGAGCTAATCTTTTGACTTGAAAACGATGTAATCTCTAAACTTGTCGTCTTTTGTTTAACTATGGCTTTTGGGGCCGGTGTGCCACTATTGTAAACTTTGGACCTAATTGTACTCTTGGATGGATTATGGGAAGTATTTTGGGGTATTATGGTGTATTATTGTGATGGACTGTTATTGAAAATACTATTATTTTTATGTTAAAAATCCAGGATGTGACAGCTAATTCAATGGATCCTTTCGCTACAAGAGTTTGATTATGAGATTCGGGACAAAAAAGGTTCCGAAAATTCAGTAGCGGATCATTTGTCTAGGATCCTGGTAGAAACCTTGAATGACCTCTTCCCTTCAAGGACTCATTTCTGGATGAGCAACTTCTTGCGGTGTCACAGGTCAATGCCCCATGGTATGCTGACATAGTGAACTATCTTACTATAGGCAAAATCCCTTCGCATTGGTCCAAGCAAGACAAAGACCGATTCTTTGCGCAAGTTAAGTTCTATTTCTGGGAAGATCCAGAATTGTTTAAGTATTGCCTAGACCAAATTATTCGTAGGTGCATCCCTGAGAGTGAATTCCATAGTATTCTTAACTTTTGTCATACTCTCGAGTGTGGTGGCCACTTCAATGGGGAGTGGACCACCGCTACGGTCTTGTAGAGTGGCTTTTATTGGCCAACTCTGTTTAAATATGCACATGAGTTCTGTCGAAGTTGCTTGAGGTGTCAGCAAACTGGGAACATGTCGCGTCAAGACATGATGCCACTTACCTCTATTCTTATTATGGAAATCTTTGATGTGTGGGGGATTGACTTCATGGGTCCCTTTCTGTCCTCTTTTGGTTTTGAATATATTCTTGTGGCAGTGGACTATGTCTCAAAGTGGGTGGAAGCGGTAGCCACTAGGACTAATGACCACAAGGTGGTGGTCAAGTTCTTACAAAGTAAGATATTTAGTTGATTTGGCTTTCCGCGGGAGATCATAAGTGATGAGGGTACCCATTTTATCAATAGACACTTCACAGCTTTAGTGCGGAAATATTCGATCACTCATAAGGTAACCACTCCTTATCATCCTCAAACAAGTGGTCAAGTCGAAGTGTCAAATAGGGAGGTTAAGAGTATTCTTGAAAAACGGTGAGACCCGATCGTAAAGATTGGTCTCTCCGTCTAGATGATGCATTGTGGGCTTATCGAACAGCCTACAAGACTCCCATTGGCATGTCTCCTTATCGGATGGTTTTTGGTAAGGCATGCCACTTACCAGTTGAGTTGGAACATCGCGCGTTTTGGGCCATAAAGAGATTGAACTTCGATATGGATGCCGCTGGTTCCACTCGAAAACTCCACCTTAATGAGTTAGAAGAGATTCGCAATGATGCCTATGAGAGTTCTGCTTACGTCGAAACCTTGCCTTCAAATATAAGGTTGATAGAAACCCGAAGCGTAGGGCTAGGTCGTCGATAGCATAATAACCGGAAAGTCCGGGATCGTACCCACAGAGAATCGAATATAGCTTAATCGGATTGTAGGTTTTATGGTAGGATTTCGGCGTTTAAGACGGCCAACTTGGTTTTGCTTTGAAAATGGAAAAACTAAAACGAAAGACTAGAAATGAACTTTATGAACTAAAAGAGGCAAGTCTAAGGATCATCTAACCCTTGACAAAGGCCGTTACCGGTTCTCAATTATAACTCAGGCGAGAGTCACGACCGCGCGCTCACGCCCGGAGGATTTAGCTTCAAAGACTACGTTTATCAAAAGATGTGATTTACCGGAACTAAACCAACCTATTTTTGCTAATGTATCTAACACGTAGGAGGCCACGAGCCCTCGATATGTTGCTTGCCAAGACCGCTTGACTAAACTTCATATCAAGGAGTTAACACCCCTCGCTTAGACCAAAAATGGCTAGGTTAATCCAATTCCAAAAACCATGATTTTAAGCCCGAAGGTTTGAGAACCAAATAACAACCTAAATCATTGGAATAGATTAGCCCACGACTTAGCCAAACAACTACTCAACCATACTAGAAAGATTAAGCATAAGGCTAGAAATGACAAACATATTTAACCGACGAAAACGAAAACAAACTTGATATTAAGGAGAATCTAAAGCATAGCTACAACATTAATAAACGAGAAATTAACAAACGAGAAAGACTTACAAGTGTTCTTGAAGAAATTAACCTAGAAAGCTTGAAAGACTTTAATGGAGGAAAACTAACCTAAACTAATTATCTACTCCTTTACAAGTGAGAGAGAGAAGAGTATTTATAGAAGAGACCCTCTCTCTCCTCCAAAATATCCAAAAAGAAGCCAAAAGTGGAAACTTGCCACTTATGGAAAGTGAAAAGCTGTCAAAAAGTAAGTCGGTAAGTCACCCGTATCAATACTCCCAAAACCGTATCGATACGGTTCTGTTTTGGTTGCATTCCAAAGTTCCCCGTAGAGGACCCGTATCAATACTCCGAAAACCGTATCGACGCTGAAGGCTGGATTTCTCTCTGTTTTGAAGCCGTATCAATACTCAGAAAAACGTATCAATTGAAGGCTGGGTTTCTCTCTGTTTGAAGCCGTATCAATACTCAGAAAAACGTACGGTTCTGCTTCCTGGCATTCCAGCTCTTGGGCTTTGTTTTGACACCCGACGGCCCATGGCACGCTTCAGCCACTACGGTTCTTCATCTTTAAACCCCGACGGCTGAATTCTTCAAGGTCCCGCCTACTCGCTTGCCCTCAAGGGTTGTTCGAAACACCAAAACAAACTCTCTTATTCGCGTATTACCTGAAACGCTCAACAGATAACCTTACGCGCAAAATCACTATAAAAGCTAAATAAACGCAAGATAAAATGACATACAACGGGACTAGTCGCACCAAATATCTACAATATTGGGTGCTCATCACGCCCCCCAACTTGAATTTTGCTAGTCCCTAGCAAACTAAAGCAAAACATATTTGACTAAGCTATGCAATCTTCCCAAAACAAAGATACGAAAACTATGCTCAACTACTACAACTAGGCAAGAGTCCAAAAACACCCCTTCAAATCCGAGTACGTGCAATCCACGCACAAACATGCCATGAACTAGGATGAACAAACTATGCCATATTAGAGTAGTCAAGCATGCATGCACCACAACGAGTTTCGACTCCAAAACTCACAAGGATACACTCTTATTCGACTTTTCACACAATGAGATACAAGATACATCCCATGACAAGCGCTAGCGAGTAAATGCAATAGCCAGAGACAAAAAGCTACGCATGCTATCAAAAGGGCGCTTAGAACAAAAGGAAAGCTATATATTGACAACTATACACGACAAGGGACAAATCATACTCAAAAAGTAATAGATATTAATCATGCATCAAACGGAGTTAAGAAGCGTACAAAAGATCAACGGAGGACTTTTTGAGCTTATAACGACCTTGGATACAAAGGAAAAGGAACTACAAAAATGTGTAGTGGCCATATACTAGCACGGTTCATCTACCCTTGGCCACTATCAACCCTAAACTACTCAAGGCATGGCCAAATATTGACCAAACACCAAACAAAGTTACGAAAAATAAAGAAAAATATTACCACCGACTCCACCACACATAGTCGTTATCCTCATCCGGCTCCTCACGGTATTGAGCATCAAGCTCTCCCTTTCCATCGGACTCTTTCTCATCCAAAATGTATGCTAGCCTGAAGGTCACACCAATCCTCTCATCATAGTATTCAACCCTATTTCGAATCCGCTTTTGCTCTTTCATATCTTTGATCTTTCTTTTCTTTTTTCCTTTTTTTTTCTTTCTTTGAGAGATTGGGTCATTTGAATTGAGATTTGTAGTGAGAGAGATTGAGGGCTAATTTTGAGGGCTTTGGAGAGGGAGATGAAAATTTGGGGCTTTAGCATTTGTAGTGGGAGAGGAACAATAAGGAATCACGTATCAATTCTTTCACCTTTTTACATCCCAACCACTTCTATCACATTCACACCACCCCCAAACCATCTTGAACCTTTGAACACTATTGACACACAACCCTCCAAACATCCGGTTACCTAAGTTTGAACAATGGAAGAGACTAGGACTATGGTTCAAAATAGGAAGAGGTGACTCTTATGTGGTTTAATCAAGCAAAAATGCCTTGAATCATTTCCTAAGTACGCCAATAACTCCAACAAGATGCATGAAAGATATATACACTACTCAAGTATGAACAAAAGATGCTATTTACTCAAGTGCGAGAAATGAGAACAAAAAGCATGGGATGCTTAAGAAATGAATCTCTACTCTAGCGATGCACACTACTTGACTTTACTTTTAGGCTCAACGTGTTCATCAAAGTTCATGTATATGCAAATGACATGAATTAAAACACAAAATCGAATTCGACGGGATACATGACTCTTGCCATATTGACACAAGTGAGCATATTTAAAGTATCTAGCATGCGAAATCCCTACTAATAAGGGAGGATTGCAAGTAAAAGCCAAAATTTTTAAAATTTTAACTAAAACCATATGAGACTATGAGACATGTCTCATAAACCATATATATAACATATATATCACTCCCCCCAACTTAAAAGATGCTATGTCCTCATAGCATGGAGAACAACAGTATGGAGAGGAAAGAACAAAAGATTGTACCTCCGGGGGAATGTCAACCCCCGAATACCTCGACCAAGTTGGAGGCTTTCTTGTCATTGCTTCCCTTTGTCATTGGAACTGCTTCCAAGGCGCACTCTTTCGGCTCCTCTATTGGAACCACAGCTAGTCACACAAGGTCATCGCCGGGGCTTTCTTGGTCTTACAACCGCGACACGTAGCCGCACCCATGCTTAGGGCTCATGAATGCCTCACTCACTCTAGCTTTTAGACCTAAACCACCAAGGCTGGTGTGGTAGCATGCTTACCCTGCAAAAGACTTAAGAACCAACTACCTACTAAGAAGCAAATGACATTAGAACCGCCCGGCTCATGTTATCCGGGCTCAACAGTAACCAAAAGTAAAACACAACCAAATCTTCACGCGATTAAACGGGTACTACTTTTCTCCCCATTTCCCAAGCGAGAAACGGGTGGCTATACCGGACCATCAAAAGAGAAAAAAGAAAAGAGAAAGAGAAAGAAAGAGTTTATGTACGTTTAGCCAAACACGGGCTCCGAACATGTAACATGCCAACTAAAGCTAATAAAATGAACATCGCACTCCACTCCACACTTTGCTTCAAAAATTGAATCCGGCCATGCCACAAGAAAAGATACTTAGAGTAGCGCATATGCCGAATTTGTTTTAAAAACTTAAGTTCCACCAAGTGCATAGCCCAAACTAGATCAACTTTCAAAGTGTTGACAAAATCTACAATATAAGGATGAGAAGCTACAAGAAAATCGTCAACACCAAGAAAATCAATTAGCTCTAAGATTGGTAACGTCTCAAGAGTAGGTTCACATGCATCTTGTTTATCTAACAAAGAGTGTAAGGAATCTACCTCGCTATCCATGTCCTTAGCGGTATGAAGATCATGACACAGAGAATTCGAAGGGACAATTGTAGCTTCTGTGGGCTCTAACTCTTCAAAGATTGGTTTAGACGCATCCTGTTTAGCCAACAAAAAATACAAGTAATCCACTTCGGCATCCATTTCCTTAGCGGTGAGGGGTTTTGCCAATGGATCTTCACAGTAGATGCCCGATGAGTCAAGCATATTCATCTCATGAGCAAGAAGTAATTCCTCCGGGGAAGGATCAATATACGGGAGATCGGAAGAGACAACCTTAGCGGTGAGGCATATCTCTCCCGAATCATCACTAAGAGGGGGATCCATAAGAGGAGAACTCTCGACCTCAACTTCATCAATAAACTCATCACTCCATGCAGACTCTGAGAAGCTGTCACAATCTAAGCTAACATCTTCAACAAATATATGTGGCTCAACTTCCTTTTCCATGGCATTTGAGTTGGACTCTTGACAATTTTTAACACAAATCCGAGATTGCAAAATTGCAGCCAAACGATCAAAGAAATCTAAGGCTTGAGCGGGTTCTTTTTCAAAAAGTTTGCCATCACACATCTTGTCTAAGAATCGTTGACTCGTTGGAGTAAGTCCATCATAAAAATAGTTAGCAATTTGGAAATTGTCAAAGCCATGATTCGGGACCGCTATGAGCAAGTCCTTGTATCTTCCCCAACATGCATAAAATGACTCATTCACTCTTTCAGCAAAAGTTTGAATTTGGTTCTTGAGATCAAACCAATTGGAAATGGTCATACGACTTTTAAAAATATTGGAGTCATGAGTGGTTATGCAAGGTGGTGTGCAAATTTGATTAGGGCAAAGGTAGTCCCGCAAAGTCTTGGGTCGTGTGATAACTGGAGTGGGACAAAGATAGTCCCGCAAAATCTTGGGGCGTGTGACAATTTGTGTTGGACAAAGGTACTCCCGCAAAGGCATGGGGGCTATTTCCCCATTTGCCACCGCCATTCTATTAGATAGATAAGACATAAAGTAGACAGGCTAGAGGGGCTATGCCGCCACCTCTTTCTCAAAACAGTCTCGAGGGGTTAAACCACCACCTCGGCTATATAAACAATGAAAGAAAAGGCAAATGACGCTTACGCTAGCTTCGTTACACCTCGATTTTGATAAGAGAATCGGTTAGAGGTATCCGCTAGAATAAGTATTCATTGCACAAAGTAAAAATTAAACGGAATATTTACAGTGGTTTGTCAAACCTCCAAATAAGCCATAATAAGAGATCCCCGGCAACGGCGCCAAAAATGCTTACGTCGAAACCTTGCCTTCAAATATAAGGTTGATAGAAACCCGAAGCGTAGGGCTAGGTCGTCGATAGCATAATAACCGGAAAGTCCGGGATCGTACCCACAGAGAATCGAATATAGCTTAATCGGATTGTAGGTTTTATGGTAGGATTTCGGCGTTTAAGACGGCCAACTTGGTTTTGCTTTGAAAATGGAAAAACTAAAACGAAAGACTAGAAATGAACTTTATGAACTAAAAGAGGCAAGTCTAAGGATCATCTAACCCTTGACAAAGGCCGTTACCGGTTCTCAATTATAACTCAGGCGAGAGTCACGACCGCGCGCTCACGCCCGGAGGATTTAGCTTCAAAGACTACGTTTATCAAAAGATGTGATTTACCGGAACTAAACCAACCTATTTTTGCTAATGTATCTAACACGTAGGAGGCCACGAGCCCTCGATATGTTGCTTGCCAAGACCGCTTGACTAAACTTCATATCAAGGAGTTAACACCCCTCGCTTAGACCAAATATGGCTAGGTTAATCCAATTCCAAAAACCATGATTTTAAGCCCGAAGGTTTGAGAACCAAATAACAACCTAAATCATTGGAATAGATTAGCCCACGACTTAGCCAAACAACTACTCAACCATACTAGAAAGATTAAGCATAAGGCTAGAAATGACAAACATATTTAACCGACGAAAACGAAAACAAACTTGATATTAAGGAGAATCTAAAGCATAGCTACAACATTAATAAACGAGAAATTAACAAACGAGAAAGACTTACAAGTGTTCTTGAAGAAATTAACCTAGAAAGCTTGAAAGACTTTAATGGAGGAAAACTAACCTAAACTAACTATCTACTCCTTTACAAGTGAGAGAGAGAAGAGTATTTATAGAAGAGACCCTCTCTCTCCTCCAAAATATCCAAAAAGAAGCCAAAAGTGGAAACTTGCCACTTATGGAAAGTGAAAAGCTGTCAAAAAGTAAGTCGGTAAGTCACCCGTATCAATACTCCCAAAACCGTATCGATACGGTTCTGTTTTGATTGCATTCCAAAGTTCCCCGTAGCGGACCCGTATCAATACTCCGAAAACCGTATCGATACGCTGAAGGCTGGATTTCTCTCTGTTTTGAAGCCGTATCAATACTCCGAAAAACGTATCAATATGTTGAAGAAATTTGGATTTCTCTGTTTTGAAGCCGTATCAATACTCGAAAAAACGTATCAATACGGTTACGCTTCCTGGCATTCCAGCTCTTGGGCTTTGTTTGACACCCGACGGCCCATGGCACGCCGCCACTACGGTTCTTCATCTTTAAACCCCGACGGCTGAATTCTTCAAGGTCCCGTCTACTCGCTTGCCCTCAAGGGCAGTTCAAAACACCAAAACAAACCTTCTTATTCGCGTATTACCTGAAACGCTCAACAGATAACCTTACGCGCAAAATCACTATAAAAGCTAAATAAACGCAAGATAAAATGACATACAACGGGACTAGTCGCACCAAATATCTACAATATTGGGTGCTCATCAAGTTCTAAGATTTATAAGGTTAGGACAAAAGCTTTCCAAGAAAAGCATATTAATAGTAAGTCCTTCGAGCCTAACCAAAAGGTGTAGCTCTTCAATTCTAAGTTGCGGCTCTTTCTCGGTAAGCTTCGGTCTAGATGGGATGGTCCCTTCATTGTTGTACAAGTTTTTATCCATAGTGCGGTAGAGGTGCGGAACCCACGTAATGGTAAAGTTTTTAAAGTTAACGGCCAACGTTTGAAGCCGTATGTGGATGGTATTTCGGATGGGGAGGTGGTTGAGTCTATTGATTTGTTCGACCCTAAGTATTTAGACTTTTGAGCTTTCATGACGTCTGGCTAAAGATGTTAAATTTAGCTCTTCTTGGGAGGAAACCCAAGTACTGTATGCATGAGTTTTCTTTATTTTAGGTATTGATTCTTTCTTATGTTCTTGCCATTTATTTATTTATTTAAATTTGTTGTTCTTTTTTTTGCTTTTATTTTCTAGATTTTGTTGTCGTGGAGGCTAACATTTTGCAGGTTCATCCATCCAAGTTGGGGGGTCTCCCTCTCACTATGTCGTACCCTGCTTAGTCACTCTTGTTCGAGGTGATATCTTTCCTTTCTTTTGCTATCTGTCCTCTCTTTTCATGTTCATGGTTTCAATGCAGACATTGAATAGTGTAAGTTGGGGGGAGGGATCACCTTATTTCACGGTTAGAAAAAAAAATTGAAAAATTGAAAAAAAAAAGTTGGATTACTTTTGCATGAGACTCGAGACTTGTTGAGATTAGCTCTTAGTTGATTGAGCGGAGATGTGATGATCATTGCTTGGATATCTTTATGGCATTGTAGTTCTTTTTGCTAGCTTGTCGCGAGAAATTCGTCATGGCACTTATTCTTAGCACTTTTGCACTTTACGTTTAGTGGGCTTTGGTCGCTTTGTGAGTTGCATACTGACTGTTCTTAATGGCTTGTTTAGTGGATACTTATGCCCATGTGAGTTTAGAGCCTTATCTTTTCTTGGAGTGGTGTCTCATAAACTCTCGTTGTCACAGAAGAACATGTTCGTAGTTGATCTCATTATGTTTGTTGTCAAGCATTGGAAACTTAATGTGATGCTTATTTATCTCTTGGGTTTGGAAATTTGCATGGTTGTGTTGCCCCTAGGAGAGGATCATAGGCCATTTTTGACACATTTGGGCCAGTTTGTTTCTTTTGTTTCATACACTTAAACCTTGTGAGCCCATTTGAGCCTCTTGCATGATAACCTTTTCTTGTTGAGCTCCACCATCTATATTGTCTCTTGAGAAGGCTTAATTAATCTTGTGGAGGTGATTTATTGACAAAAGATAGGGTAAGCGGAGTTGGTAATAGAGCTTTGTTTATCGTAGTCCTTCAAAAAAAAATAAAGTATCAAAAAAAAAAAAAGAGAAGAAAGGTATAAAAAAAAAAAAAGGGACACCAAGCTTAATGAAAGAAGGAGTAACTCATCTTATTTTGTGAGGGTGTTGAAGGATAGGAAAGAAAGATGTGATGAAGTTGAAAAAAAAAAGAATGAGAAGAGGGCACATTTTGTGAAACTTGCCCTACATAAGTTGTTGTGAGCCTTTTCTCAGACACTTGAATATTTTACCCTAACCTTGAAACATGCTTTCTCCCTTACCTAACGCTATAACCAGAATTGAAAGTCCTATTTGATCTTAGGGGCAATGGGATGTGGATTGATGGATAGAGAGAATTCCCGATGCTTGCATTCCATTCTTGAGATCATGTGTCCACTTTATAGAGCGTTCTTTTCATGTCTTTGTGTGTGGAATACTTTATTTTCATGTTGCATAACTTCCACCCGCACACGTTGAGAGTACATAATATGCACCTTGTTTCGAGTGAATTCATTTGTTGAGTGCATGACACGGTAAGGTTTGAAGTCGAGACTCAGTCCGGGGAGAATTTTTAATTGTTACTCACCTTGCTACCGAGGCCCTTATTCAGACACATTAAGTGTAGGTGTCGTGGCTTATTTTTATGATTTGATAGCCTTTAGAACTGCTCTTGCCCGGTATGTTCTTGCAATGGTTTCATTTTCTTTGCTTGAGATGTCGATCAGTTGTCTTACATGTTTTTGGGTCTCATGTGAAAAAGATTCACAGTGTTTGTGGGAGTTCATTGCTGTAAACCCTCACGAGACTACACTCGTCCTCTAGGGATCGCTTAGGGGTTTAAAAGGCTTGTTGCACGGGTTAAGTGCAATCGTGAGTCCTACGAAAGTGGCATAGTTAGAATTTATCTTAATTGTTTTCTTTGCTCGAGAACTAGCAAAGTGTAAGTTGGGGGGTGTGATAAGTGCCAAAATACACATATTTTGGCCCTCCAAACTACATTTATTAGTCATTTATTCTTGTTACTTTATAATTATTTTGTTCTTTTTCTGCTTATAGGTTGTTCAAGCTCGGTTTCCAATAATTTGGATAAAAAGAAGAATTTATAGAAGTTTCGGGTCAAATTGCAAAGTCCTTCGAAGTTGAATGGCTAATGTCTTATACAAGGGCCTTTATGTGATTATTGCATTGAAACCCTATGACTATATAAAGAATGCAACACTACTTCGGCAGCAGCTTTGGAACGGGGAAAACGGGGGATTGAGTTCGGCCGTGAGAACAGAGGCGGAAGAACTACGTGCGACGGATGAAGTACTGTCTTTTTAACATGGAGCTTACACCAACATCCTTCGATTCTCTCCGGTCCATGGGCAACTAATTCTCTTTCTTAGGGTGGCAGATGAAACCCTAACTGAGTAACTATGTTTTTATGTTAATTTTAGATTTCGATTACCGAAGCGATGGTTGCATAATGTTGAGACTTGTTTTTATGATTAAAACTTATTCTTCCAATCTAGTGTTATGTGTTTGTTTTCTGTGATTGCAAATACATATTTATGCAGCGATTTTCTTTGTGCATGGAATTGAGTATTAGGATAATCTATGCCTAGGAAAGATGAGTCGTGCCTAGATTAATTAATTATAGGAATCGAAGACGATTCGTGCCAACCGAAGATATGTTATGCCCGATTTTCAATTACATGTTATTTTCTTGGTAATATCGTTAGGACTTGTAGCTTCTGGCGAATCATTGTCGTTCGGTAATTGATTTCCTAAAATTAATATAATTGCTTGGTTACAAAGTTAGGGTGAATTCGAAACCCAAAGACCTTTTTCCATATTTGAATTCAACTTTTCTCTTGCTTTTAATTACTTAGATAACTTTAGTTAATCAAAATCCAATCACTATTTCTTGAATTGAATTAGGAATTAATTTTAGAAATACAACAACTTAGCCTCTTGATCTCCGTGATACGAGACCTGGACTTGAACCACTATTCTATTTGAATTGAAATTTTCGCTCAGTTTTAATTATTTATTTTTCGTGTGAAAAATGACATACCAGTAGGTATTGTTAGTTGCGAGATTATGGTAGAAATCGGCTTCAACTCAACAGGTCTCGTCCCTTTTTCTCACCAGTAAAATGTTAGCACGTTAGTAAGTATATTACAGATCTAACAAATCCACCCCTTGCGAAAATCAACTTCTTCAACAGCCAATTTGGTTCTTATCAATAATCTACAGATTTAACTATCCACCCCTTGCGGAAATCAACTTCTTCGACAGCTGATATGGACTGGCGGCATGGTACTTCGGCGGTATGGCAGTGTACCGCAGGTGCTATCATCACCTTAATAACAAGTTCCATGGTACAACCTCAGTGCCCAATAAAGGATCACTCAACTTATTTAGTTTATCGGCAACACAGCCCTGTGGTATGTCCCACCAAGATCGGCAGCCATGCGTTTATCTTGTAGGAAGAAAAGGCGCCAGATGAAACCATGACTACTCGCGCACATCCCGGGAAACGGAATAATTTCCCAGAATAAAGAGACAACTAGAGCAGAAAAGTATTACTGTAAGAAGCATCACCCGCATGAATATTTTCTCACCAAAAATCTGTATGATTCATTTCACAACAAGTGTTCAATTACAAAGAGGGAAGTCCATTAACATCTCGAACCCGAATCATTATGGGATATCTAATGGATGAGCCTGCATCCCCCGGGACAACTCAAAAAGCCACTTTCCCAGAAAAGAAAGAATTACAAACAGAACGTGTTTCAAAATTGTTGATAAAAGAATATGTATACACAACGCAGATTAGTTAGTTTATATGCAGTATGTACTGACCAGTAATTCAGGATCAGAAGTCGTAACATCTATCGTTGGCTTTTGTGCTGACAGGAAGCTATTCAGCTGAAGATCTGCCTCAGAAGTGGTAAGCCCGTAGAAACAACCATTTGCTCATAAATTCAGCAGGAATTCGACTCATACTCATGAGAAAGCCAGGGGTGCTCTAGGGCCTCCCTTGCTGTCAGACGCCTCTGAGGGTTTATCTCGAGTAAGTCCCTCACGAAATTGATAAATCCAATATCAGAGACTGGCATGTGATGCTCCAAGGATGACTCCTCAGGAATTACATACTCCAGTTGGTTTGTATCCTAAGTAAAGATACAAGTTCAGAAAAAGAATAAAGTACACAACGTCCAAACATATAATTTGTAGATTGTCAATGATTCTCACCCCTTCCTTATCTTTTAAAAAAAGTGCATTTTGAGTATGTTTTCTCACATTGTAAGAGCAGTAGAGGGTTTGAAGTGAAATACTTTGAAAAGAATGATGGAGCAGCATAGCTAGAGAATTCATATAATGACTGAATCGTGTAGAAAATAAAAAACTACTTGAAATTGATGTGTATCTTGGCTACTAATCATATAGGAAACTGGAATAAATTCGGGAAGACGATAATTTTGTGCATGAAACCAATGCTGAATTGAAACTAACAAGGTAATTCACCAGCAAATGAAAAACTATGCTACATTGTTCTTTTAACTTCTTTTCTAGGTACCTCCTAGCGAGCCCCCAGAAAAGAGAACCCAGAACTAGAACTTTATATGTTCCGTAACAAGTTTCAACCAAACATAAGGCCAGTACTGATATACGGAAGTGAACGAACAAGTTCAAAATTTATACGAAAAACAGAGAACAGTAAAGCAAGCAAACCTCATTTATGAGATAAAGATCATATTCTTCTGAAAAATATTTGTGGGTCTCCTGCCCTTTCTCTAACATCTCCATATCAATTGGACCAAGCATGCCAATCATGCGAGCAAGTGCCATTACAAGTGTGTCATTTGGGAAAAGGACCTAGTAGGAACATAAATGATGAGCAGAATATAGGAATTGAAATAAAAGTTGCAAAATGAGATTCAAACTCCTTCGGATGTATGAAATCAGCAAATCCATGGAGTAAGATTTCAAAACTATTCCAAGTCCAGTAAAAAAAAATAGAACAGAGCCAATCTAAGACATACTTCCCCAGAGCATAGCTCAGCCAAGATACAGCCAAGAGACCAAAGATCAATCCTCTGGTCATAAGGGAGGCCTAGGATGACTTCAGGAGCCCTATAGGAACGAGATTGTACATAAAGGCACAAGTTGTCTGTCAGAAAGCAACTGCTTCCAAGATCAATAACCTTTATCTCGCATCTGCTGTAACTTTTGATAAGAATATTCTCTGGCTTAAGATCACAGTGAATAATCCCCAAGTGATGCAAATATTCCAACGCCTCCAAACATTGCCTGGTTATGAGCTGTGAAAGTGAAATAGCACATGTGTGAAGTCTTTCATGGTTCTTGGTTACTAATTATAACTCCATTCAACAGCCACATAAATCCAAGACCCGGATAAACAAAATATTAAATGGATGAGTAACAATAGCAAGTAGCATAATAGCACAATACCTGCAGTCTGCTCAGTGTAAAGTAGCACTCTCCACCAGATTCTTGATTATATTTCTGAAATTCATACAAGTTTGCCCGAAGAAGTTCACAAACAATGAAAAGGTGCTCCTGCAAAGTTTATAATACAG
This sequence comes from Rhododendron molle, assembly GCA_025413875.1. Taxonomy (NCBI): domain Eukaryota; kingdom Viridiplantae; phylum Streptophyta; class Magnoliopsida; order Ericales; family Ericaceae; genus Rhododendron; species Rhododendron molle. Next base: position 25,893,850 of record CM046390.1, read on the forward strand.
GAAACGATCATTGGCTCTGGCTACACACTAATATAAGTTATTAACCTAGGCAATGAAAAGACCAAATACAGCACTTGCAACCTGATTTTCAGTTGAAATCAATGGTGCAGAATGACAGTAACATCCATGTGCTGCTTCAAAGGAAATAATCACCACCTAGAAAGTTCAAGCTCTGATAGTACTTTCAGTTTTGCCTTAGTAACGCAATTGAACCCTCTCTAAAGACTAACCATAAAAAGCATTATTGGAGGACAAGTAATGTGGTGACTATAGGTGGCAAACGGGCGGGTTTGGGGGGTTGAAATGGGTCATGGGTTGAATGTGTGCGGGTTGAATATGGGTCAATAGTAGACGGGTTAAATATGGACGGGGCAAATATCGGTCAAGTTATACCCATAAAACCCGACCCAACCTGTTTTCCTAACCCCCCCCCCTCTCCTCTCCCTTCCTGCGCATTTCAAATATGTCACTACACAACACTTGAGAAATATGCCGAATCAAGTAAACAGCACTCTAGTTATCTGTATAAATCGTATTATCCACCATCGTATTAACGTTGGTTGTAATGTTCACTTGATTGCCAGAAGCTGTGACGTTGAGGGGGAATTTTCCAGTGCCGGAGTCGCCGGCTTGGGTTCTCAATGGAATAATTGCCAACAGTTTGGAATTGAGAAATGGAAAGGAAAGTGGGGACCACGTGGAACTGGATCAACTCTTCTCTTTGTTGATTGGAGAGGGAGTTGAGAGTGCCAGCTTGGAGGCTGGAGAAGGCGCTGTCGGATGGGGCGAAAATGGTCACTCCATCGTTGGAGTTGTTGAGTTTGTTATTGATTTGTTTGCCCACTTGAACCCATTTAGGCCCATGCATAAATGTGATTTCACACGTTTATGACCTATTATTTACGGGCGGATTTGGATGGATAATAAGTTGGGGGATATGGACGGGTCATGGGTTGGTTTGAAAATTGCCACCTCTAGTGGTGACTGTGGTCTAAACATACCCTTGTCATTTGCCAATGCCTACAAATCAGGACAGATTTCAGGATATCTCTCATTATGAATGCGTAGATATAGAACCACCGGCCCCACATCAGTTTTATCGAAACATCAGAATAACAGTGACAAATGCATACATTATGTCCATTCTTCAAACTACAAATCTCCATACCTGAAAGTAGAAGTAATCATATAACCGCAAAATGTGGCGCTCATCACCAGGGTCATGCTTATTCACAAACTTTAGAAGTTTTATTTCATCTAAGCTCTGATCAAAGAAGTCCTTGTCATTTTTAATGATCTTCAAGCAAACATCCATTCCTGTATGCAGATCATGTGCCTGAGCAACTTTGCTGAAAGCAGCTGAACCTAGGTATTCTGTAATGTAATATCTGCTGGCAATGATACTATTGAGTACTATAGGCAGATCTTTGTTCTCTTCAAAACCAGTCCTGTGCAGTGAAAAGAAAATTCTTATAGCTGTTGTCTCTGCAAAATCAACTTGCAACAAACAAGCTCACAATCTCTATCAAATCACACACTTCAGTATCTCAGTCGTTTTATATAGGCTAGGCTAACCTTTCCAAGTCAAAACAAGTCAATGAGGTATAAGTGCAGAATTGACAACTCCCAAAATTATATTCGCTCCAACAAATTTTATCCACTTGTCTTGGCGTACACTACCCCAATCTGAAAAAAAAGCGGAGAAACTTACCGATTTTTTCTGTGGATAATTCTTAGATCAAATACTTCATATTCATCCTCATTAGTGTCAAGCATCGGAAGCTGATCTTTGCTAACACCGTCCTCTTCATTAGCATCAACCTCTGCCTCATGAGCAACTGCGGCTACTTTTGTTGCATTTCCACCTTTACAGTTATCTTTCTCACAATGGCGGAGATCTTTCTCAGCAACCGAAATATGAAAGTCAGCAGTAACTTTACAGTCTGCGGCACAGTCATTGTTGGAGCTCCTGTCACAGGTAATGCTATTTCCATCAATTTTCGGACTCATGAGACTACAGTCCTTAAGATCCGTTCCGAAAATTCCTGCATCTGAACAGCATATACAATTGGGGGAAGAACAGCTATATACAGTGCACCCCTCTTTCTCCTTTTCAACACTTCTTTCATGTTGGACAATTTCGTTCAAATGATCATATTCTGTGCATTGAACCCCATGTACATCATCCGTGGAGGAAATAGTAAAAGGCCAAGGCTTATCCAAGAAATTACTGCTTTCTACAGTATGAAATCCTTCTGAGATGTTATTGAAATCCAATTGGCTGTCGATTTGCTCCCCTTTCTCCAAAGTTGTAACGAACTTGTCCTCACTTGGGCAGGTAAAGGAGTCTGATCCGCCAAAATGGGGAGGCAAAGCGTAGTCCTCGTCTTTCTCATTGTACCACCAGATGTCATTTTGCATATCAAAATCCTGGTAATCACGAGCTGTACCAAATTGAGATAATCTATCTGATGAAGCTTGGGAGCTTACCCCAGTCATATTGCCAGCGCCATATGGATTTGTGAAATCTGCAGAAGAAATGCAGAAGTACTCACAAAGTTAAATTATTGGTCTTACACTCTTAACTAAACAATGCACATCAACATGTTAGTATTAGTCTATCTGTCTTGCCACATCGTGGGCTACAGCTGCAAACAACAAGAGACTCAAGTACTGAAAGAAAGGACAATACAAAAAGACTGCAAGTTTAGAGCAAATCCATCAAAATGCCACTTTAAGGACATTAAAGACTTCATTGCCCTGTTTGATTAGCCAAACTAATAAATGAGGGAACATAATGCCATGTGATGAGTAATCCACCATACTAATAGTGATGGGATTACCAATACCACAAGCCCTGGGGTACTGAATGATGCCCCATGTCCGGGACTAGTCGTGCAACATGGATCTAATCCTTCCACAGTTGGCTGCATTCAAATGCCGAAAAATGTGGTCCCATGGGATTTGTATTCGTAGTTCAATTTCTAATCCGGCCCATCAAAGAGGCCCAAAGAACATACCTACGTAATTAAGTTAAAAATCATATTAACTTAAGTAATCATGCATTTCGCAGTGAGTAAGTGATAAAAAGCACAGGAACAGAGTGGTTCTCGTACAGAGTCAGATAAAATCAAAGACAGAACAAAAGGCGAGACATCTATTTTTTCCAAAATTAAAAAACCTGGCGACCCAAAAAAAAAAAATTGCTGATACCGTTACTGAACCGTTAATCTGGAACAAAAAGAAGAAAAAAAAAAAAAAAGAGACAACGGCGAACAGAAACTAAAAACTAAACGAAGCAAATTGACAAAAGTAGCGATAAACTCACACACCCCAAAAAAAAAAAAAAAAAATCACTGGACCAATTGATAAATATTCTCTTTTGATCATAGTAGGAACTATAAATTTCGACTGAAGATGCAACAAGTGATTCAGTCTCGGGTTTGAAACCTCCAAGGTGCTGGGACCGGTCTATACGGGATTCGCCTTAGGGCCGCTAGTGGGCGATGCGATTAGTCCACCATGACTCGAGGAGTGCATAAGCTGGCCGGACACTTTGACTTAGCAGGAAAACAAACAAGTGATTGGAATCTGAAAGGCACTGTACCCGAAGAACACAAATCAGTGGTGGAAGAAACCAAGCTGACGAACTCCTCCTCATCAGAACCGTCGCTCGAATCACCACCACCACCAGCGCCTCCGTCCTCGGCCTCCGTTCGCCTCCGCATCGACGGAATCTTCAGAGGCGGCGGCGGCGGGAGCATCGGGAAGAAAAACCTCTCGAAATCGGCCGACCGCAATTCGGACTTTTCAAGCAAGTCCTCCATGAGCGCCGATTCGGAGTCGGAGAATCCGTTCTTCCTCAGAAACTCCAGCACTGCTTCGACGCCGGAGACCGCCATGGGCGACCGACAGGATTCAAATTGAAACGGAGAGGTGAGAAATCAAAGAAGGAGAAGGATTCATGGGAGTGAAGAGAAGTGGTATGTTCAAGATGGTCAAAATTGAAATTTAGTTTAAGGAGAGCTAGGTTTTGCATGCCTGTAGAGAGAGAGAGAGAGAGAGAAATATATATGTACATACACACATACATATAGAGAGAGGAGAGAGAGAGAGAGAGGGAGGTGGGGATGCTCCACTGCCGTAAAACAGAAGCCAGTGGAAAGATCTCTTACCAACTTTTGAAAAGGATGATGGGTCGGGTCCAACGGGTATTTTCTGTCACTGGGGTCAAAGAACACGTGTAAAGATATGATAAATCCACGTGGATTTATTTGGGACTACTACTAAATTTCCTTTTATTTTCAAGCGGTATACGTGCGCGGGGTTGGAGTAGCAGATTTTTTTTTTTGATCATGTTGAAATAGCAGTTTAGATGCAACTATAAATCACGAGGTTCAAAGGCTCTCACAGTCCTGTCCTGGACTGTACAATACCTTTCGATCCCATTTTGTTAAGATTCTTATTTTTTAAATATTTATTTTTAGTTTTACCAGACAAATCATTTTATCACAATACATCATCTTTAATTTACAATACATCATCTTTAATTTAAAAAATAAGTACTTCTACTTATTTAAAAATATGTATTTATTTTAGTTAGTAGAAAAAAGTTTCGACCTATTTGTTGAATTTTAAGGGAGATTTTTGAAAATAATAAGTAAAGAAAAATAAAAATAAAAAAATATTTGAGAATGGTACGCAAGAATTTAGAATATCCAAAAACAAATCCTATCCTCCACCACAAAGAAAGTCATTGGGCGTATTCTTTGGTCAGTTGGCATTTTGTTTGGTTTGAACCTTGCTACCGGTACATAGATCTGTGCATAGATTATGTTGTGGAGTCCACTAAGGGTTCCATACAAATAATCTGATCCGTTAATTATGTTTAAAACATTTTTTCAAGGGCCTCAGCGAAAAATTAACTCAATCCTATACTTATAAGTGCTTGATCTAATCATCTAACTTTTCATTCGAGTTTTTAGAGAATGAAAATTTAGACGATTAGATCAAGTACTTCTAGGTGTCTGATTGAGCTGATTCTTTTTGGAGGCATTTAAATTTTTTTTTAAACATAATGAACGGTTTGGATCACTTGTGTGGGACTCTTAGTAGGCTCCACATAAAAATTTATGTACAATCTATGCACAAATTTGCTGTACCTGTAGACTTACTGGTTTGGTTTGCCTTTGTTTTTTGTTGCGAAGTCATGCGGTCGTTGCGAAGTCTGGGGACCACTTCGGTTGTGCGAGCGAACGATGTCGTATTCAAAGTGAAAATTACTAGTACAATTACTCCACCGTGTCTAATGGGCATTGTTATTTGCAATCCGTTATTTCTTAAGCGTAACTTATGTACCATATTATATACAGATATGTACCATATTATATACAGATTATGCTTAGAAAATAAATGACTGCAAATAGCCGTGCCCTTATACAATTTGCTCGTTGCGACCGTTTCACTTTTACCGGTGGTAAGTTTTGAGCACATACGCAACTCAAGTTTCACCTATACTGTATTTTTTTTTTTTTTTGTACTAGTATTTTATCTTGTCTTGAAGAAATAATAAGCACATTGACTTTTCGCAAAGAACTCCAAGACTTTGTCAGTAAACAACTGAACACACCATCATCTTCGCCGGAGATTGTGAAAAGTAAGTAATTTTGCTAACAAGTGGAGATTTTCAAGTGGAGATTGTAGTAGTAAACATTTTCAAGTGGAGATTGTAAAACGTAAATTAAGGTACAATAAATATAAAATATTCTCCAATATTTAATGTAATTTTGTAAAAGAATGTTTGACTTCCATTTTGCTTAGGAAAATAAGTATAAGTATTTTTTTTATTTTTAAAATTAAAGATGATATATTGTGAGAGAATGATATATTTTGTAAATTAAAAAATAAAAATCTTAATAGAACAGAGCCTAAGTGTCCCACTTTACAAAAATAAAAATAAATAGTTGGAGTGAGTAATCCCCTCTCAAAAAAAAAAGTTTGGTATCGAGTCATCGCTATGTTTTTTTGGGGTGGGATTTAATACCCATTGACAACATACAAATTGTTGATACAATCCAAATCTTATAAACAGATTGCTAATAGAATCCAAATCTTATCTTATATTACGTGATAATAGAGACTTTTATTTATTACTATGTTGATTATAAGAAAACCTGAAGGCTATTCTTCTTATTCATAAATAAAAACAAACAAAGAAGGAACTTCAATAGAAATTTTGTGACTATATCGATATAAACATTTGGGAAATGAATAGCAAATGCATACGGTACTATTTTGTGCTCGACGAGTTTTAATATATAACTATTCAGATGTAAGTTTGTAGATACAATGTGAAAGTTCGTAATGTTACGTTATTCCGTTTAATAAAAAAAAAAAAAAAAAGGATGTAAAACTACCTCTTTCAATGTAAGTAATCAACAGTGAAGATTGTATCTCTATTAATTGGTTTCAGATGATATGACTCTATCCGTGTTGCTTTTTTTTTTTTTTGTTGTTGTGTGGTTCCATAAAAACTTATCTCATTCCCAAAGGAAAAGTCATAAAATTAAAGACATAACACTGCAACAGTGCCGATTGAAAAAGACACTGCAAGAGACCCAAAATTGTTAGCCTCTAAACAATAATTGGAATAGTATTGTTTGCAATAGTCATGATGAGAAACCTAATTATTAGTCAAGACCTTACGGAGTACATTATTTAATCATCATTAGAAAAAGTAAATCATACATCCTCCAATCGAGGAGATTGTTAGGGCTTGTGGGACAATTAATAAAGGGCCACCACAGATGTATGTGTAGAGGTGATATGTAATTTCTAATAGGTCTCACAATGTATGGTGAATAAGGCTGTTGGAGCATTGCCAAGGCGTATTCAATAAACTTTCATTCGAATCACTACTCCATGAACGGACATAAATTTGAAGTCGACAATCTGAATAATTATCAGTACTAAAGACATTAATCATCGTTCATCTGAAGCTAGAGTTAATAATCTCAATATAGGTAAAGTTATGAGTGCCAATGTTTTATTATGCCTCTCCCTAGTCAACAATTGCCTAGGTGAGTTGGTATGTGAAATTATACCATCTTGCCCTCATCCAAAATATAACCCATGGCCTGACATGAAGGGCAGGGCCAGAAATTTTGAGTGATGGGGTCCAAAACGTACAACTCATATAGTTTATGTCTTCGATTTTATGATCAAAGGAAATGTTATTAAAATGCTTACAAAAGAACTAGAAAACCATCTTGCTACATTAAACTAATTTTGATTGCATAAAGAGTAATTGCAAATAAATCATCAAACATAGTAACATACATCAACATTCAAGGACAAAATAGCATAATTGCGTTGTTAGTGCAAAGTTGGGGTAATCGAGCGAGCTTTCCATATTGTTTTTACTTGGGCTTCTGTACATTTTTGTTTTGTTTGGTTTGGGTGTTGGGGCAATATGGGTTTTTCGCCAAATTGTGGGGTCAAATATAATCCTTGGTTAAGTCACTAACAATTGTATCAACATGCCTTCGCCTCTGCCTTTCTCATTGACCAAATTACCAATATGAAAATAGATGGCTCGTTCGATCAACCAAACATAATAAATGTTGTTAAAATTATTTGTTTTTTTTGGTTAATGCAGAGTGTCTAGGGCCAGCTTACGTGTACTTCAAATTAATTCCTACAATCTCTTCCACAGCTGTCTCACATGCTTACGCGTGAGGGTGAGGTGGCCCCAAAAGTTGTAGACGAGTAGAATCGAGAAAGTTCATAGAAAATGAGGAGGGTTGAGTGGCATTTTACAAAAGGAATAATTAGGAGGACTCCAAGTTTTCCATTGTGCTTGTGACCATTTAATGGCTCAATTTTTGTGTAGAGCAGCTAATTATTGGGTATTCCGAGCAAATGAATGATTGTCACTGTATATTGTGGGTCACTTCTTATTTTCTAACCATCCAGTAAAAGTGAATGACGAAATATTTTTATCAAGTAATTTGTTTCTATCTATATGACTATGAGTACTAAGTAGGCAACGTCACGTGCCACTGGGAGAACGCCGAATAAACTCGTGCTGCACCCATTATTAGTTTAGTTACTTTATCGGTGCAACCTACTTTTCACGGGAAGCATGAATAATTAGTACACCCACCCCACCTCAAAGGTCACACCACAATTTTGTTGGCACACAATCTTTTTCACTTTTCTCAACGTCTGTTTCATGTGGGGGGGAGAGTAAAGGGTGATAATTAGGTGGTGGGTTTTCATTGTTCCTTTTTTGAAAATGTTAATGGTGTTTTGTGCCTTTCAAACTTAAATGTTTTGCCTTTCGATAAATGACTAGTTTTCTCCAACTTCAATTGGTGGAAGGACACGAACTTTAATCGATACGAGTAATAAAATAACCAATTTAAAAGAGATAATATAGCACAACAAATAAAGCTACATGAGTATAGAAAGATATGCACTAACTCTATTCAAAAGATGTCGATCGGTTGCCTCTAACTTCCATTGAACTTGAACAATGATACATATCCATGGTAGGACAAGTCTGAGTTGAATATATCATCCGATCTAATCGTGCACAGAGTCCGAATAAATGGATTTGGATTTAGCGTATTGCAAATTATTGGAGGGGAGAGCCTTAAATGGGTTTGTACAATCTCTAATTAATCATACACTGGGGTAGAGAATGTACAATTCATTTCAAGCATCCCATCATGGCCTCTTGGTGCACCAAATTTAACAAAACCCATAATTTATAGTAGCATCAATTCTTATCATTTCTAAACCTTCCTACCAAATCGTAAGGAAAATTTCTAAATTCCGATGATCTGAATATTCCCGATACTTAGAAGCATTTCTGTACCCCTCCTAGATTAGGTCCGGTTGGTGTACTTTAAAGCTACCAAACACCAAAACGAATTATCGAACAAAAATTGGTTACGACGATTATTAATTTACGCGTAAATTAATCCGATATTCTAAGATGATGGACCACTGTTGTTTTCAAAATTATGGAAGCAAATGATGAGGCATTTGTTTTGAGAGTCTGGGGCCACGGTGAATCCTATTATTTTTTACGAAAAAGTGTCCATGCGCATTATATTCGGAGGGAACCCACAAAACGGGCCGGGCATTGTCTCGAGCTCAAAAATGTGATTTGAACCATTCACCATGTAGAGCTTGACACGTGAAAAGCTTTGTCAGAAATCGAGTCGATCGAAAATTGGTAATTTAGTGAACAAACACATTTGTCCACGGTATAATTGTTTGGACATTTATAATCGCTCAAAAGTATGGTTTGTTTACTGAGTTACTGATATCCGATCAACTTCATTTTTCACTGGTTTTTTCTATTCGTCAATCTCTACACAGTGAAGGTTCATATCACAATTTTGAGCTCGGGACAATGCCCGTTTTGAAACGGGCACAGCTGGATGGCAGGCCCCCCATTCCCATGTTTGAAGACTTCATTGGTAAAAGGTGGTAAAAGAAAAGAAATTACCAAGAAAAGCAAAAGAGAGAAAGAAAAAGTCTTGGGGACCATCTTATTAATAGTAATAATTGGAGTAATTACAAAACGAAAAGGTCTGGGGACCGTTAATGATTTCCATCTCTCTGAACGTTACAAAAGGGCGATACTCCTACATGTTTTTGCCCTTTTGTTTCCCGCCATATCTTGTTTGAGTGCCTAGGGATCAAAAGCAAAGCTAGCCTGATTTATTATTCAAAGATAGGGGTGGCAAATTGAACCCAGACCCATTAACAAACCCAAACCCATCAATTAAAAAATAGACCCAACCCAACCCATTTATTAGTTGGGTAAGAATGGGTCCAAACCCAACTAACCCATTATTAATTGGGTCTTAATTGGGTATCAATTGGGTCAACTTAAATGACCCAATGGGTCATGAAAGTAACCCACCAAAATTTCTCCAAAACCAGCCAAAATTCCGTCTCTTTTCCAGCGCTCTCTCTCTCTCGCTCTTTTCCAGCTCTCTCTCTCTCTTTTCCAGCTCTCTTTTTCCAGCTCTCTCTCTCTCTCTCTCTCTCTCTCTCGCTCTTTCCCATCTCTCTCTCTCTCTCTCTCTCTCTCTCTCTCTCTCTCTCTCCCTTCCAGCTCTCTCTCTCTTATTCAATTCTTTCGTACTAAATTACACGCGTTCAAAAATATTTTGAACAGTCTGGATTAAAAATCAATTGTGACCGGTAATAATTATTTTGACCAGGCAAAATTGAAAACACATCTCATCCGTCGATTGCGCGAACGGACTGGTGAAACTCTGCTGTGAATAAGTTTCTTTCATGGTAGTCCCGCATAGGATTTAGATTAAAAAGTTAAGTGACTATTTTTTTGTTCTTTTTCAATTTTTTTTGTATTTTTTTTTTGTTTTGCATCAAACTTTTGTGACTTATTGATCATTTTCGACGAGAGGAATCGAAAAAGGAAAAAAAGTTGATCGAAACTTATAATTTTTTGAAGAAGGACAAAAATAAGTCAATAAGATAAAAAAATTTACTTATTCTTGTCTTTTTGAAAAAATTTATGAGTTTCGATTATAATTTTTTACTTTTCCAATTTTTCTCAACGAGACGAATGACTAAATCACAAAAGTTTGACGCAAAACTATCAAATACGAAAAAAATTTGAATAAAGACAAAAAAAAAGATATATACAACTCACAAAAGTTAAGTGGCTAATTTTTTTGTTCTTATTCAATTTTTTTCGTATTTGTTTGTTTTTCATTAATTTTTTGTGGATTATTGCTTTGACATGACATGAGGAATCTAAAAATTAAAAAATTATGATTGAAATCTAAATTTTTTGAATGAAGACAAAAATAAACCAATTTTTTTGTCATTTTTGTAATTAAGAGCGACCAATATGGTAATTAAGTGTACAGGGGTAATCTGGTCGTTTTTGTAGCAAAGGGATAGTATGGTAATTGTAGTGTACATGGTATTCTAGTCATTTTAAATTTTAGTATATATGTAATTGGGTTAATGGGCGGGTCGGGTTGGGTTTTAAATAAATGGGTTGGGTTGGGTATGGGTAATTAGACTCATAATTAATGGGTTTAAATGGGTCAATGACCCATTAAAGACCCAACCCACTAACAACTTACCCAATTTAACCCAAACCCGCCCATTTGCCACCCCTATTCAAAGATGCTCATTTGCTATGTCTCAATTATGGTTGGCATCTTGGCGAGGGCTTCAGATACCGAACACGGATAACTCATAAAATATGGCGCGAAATTTAAGTCTATTGCTAGTTACTCTTCCGGTAGTTTGTACGTATCTGAACTTATTTGACACGTAGCTTATAAAAATAAAAATAAAGACTTATTGACACGTAACACTCTTTTCCATTCTCTAGCGGACTTAAAAGTCTATTAGGCATCTTCTGCATACATATAAAGTCAGACAAATATTTTGGATTTCGGAGGTGGGAGAGTAGGATAAGGAGTTGAACCCAAATTTTACGAAAGATCGAGGAAAGGCCAAAGGGACTAATTAACCATATATGGTTAGCTAGAAAAAATGGAAACATGAATTAGGTAGTGATAGCTACGTACTCATCAATCACCAATTAAAGATCGAGGTGGCATCTACGTTTGTGGAAGTAAAATGCAAACATTTGTACCAGTAAGTGGGATAAATATAAAGATGGCTTCGTCATGTACATGTGGAACAAATTATTATATACTACATACCAGAAATGGTTGTTGGAATTGGAATCCTCTCGGTTCACAATATGGGTAAACCGCTAAAGAAAAATTGTTGATCGAGGTGGAGCCAATATTAATTTCAGAATGGTTGTGTGCGTCTCTCGTGGCACATTACTATATGAGAGATGATACGTCGATTGTATTTTCCATGATAAAAAGCGGCAACATGACCCTTATTATTGGTTGGGTACATGATGTCAAATTGTCACAGTGTTACTATAACAATAATAGATATATAACCTCTGCCATGCATTGTAGTTTTTCCCGTGACGACGCTTTATTTGGTTTGAGTTTTAAGTGGAGGCTTTTGGGGTTATTAAGTGGAGATCGTGTTGATACAAAAAATGACGTCGTTTTGGAGTCTCTCTATCAATTTCTAGAGTGTTAAAATCAATTTTCATCTATATATGTAAGGAAATTTACTTCTACACTCCCTTTTTTACCACCTACACTCCTTTTTTTGTCCTCTAGCAAAAAAAATACATACACCTACAGCACTAAAATCCAAAAAAAGGAGTGTAGGTGGTAAAAAAGGAAGTGTAGAAGTAAATTTCCTGTATGTAATCCCTTACATTTGGTCCTTCTACTATAGACATTACAGTACGTCCATTATCAAGATTCAAGCCCACTATACGTTAGTTTTTTTTTTTTTTTAATCTCGTCGTGTACATAAGCTGTTTGATAAAATTGAGAAATAAAAAATAAGTACTGAATGTTAAATTTTTTAAGATGAAAAGTTATTTGATAAACATATTAAGCACTATATTAAAAATTAATTTTAATTTTAATTATGATTCTCTCTTAATTTACTAATGATCAAAGTGCATTTATGGTAACGGGGCGGGATAATATCACCCTGAACTCTACCCGACCTTGATCATGTTTTTCTTATTTTACACCCAACCCTACTGAAAATCTTAAAATTTGACGAAAACATAGCCCTAATCGGGTCGGGTCGGGTCCCATTACCATCAGAAAACCATAGCTCGGATCCTCTTCGTGTGTTTAAAAAAAGAGATAAATCCCCTTCACAGTAAAAAAAAAAAAAAAAAAAAAAACCTTCCCTCCGCCTCCACCCACTCACTTCCCCAAATTCCTCGACTAAAAAACAAACTGGTTTTCTTTTCACTCACTAAATATAATAATCAAAAGTCAAGTGGTACAATCAAAAGCCAATTGTTTTTAAAATTAATAATGTTAGTACAAATAATGGCTCATAATGGTATAATCAAATTTAGCAACATCCTTAGAAATAATCAAATTTTGAGTTTTGGATAACCAAAACTAGCAACATTTTTCAATAATCAAAATTTGTGGACCACCCATCACATAAGTTAAGTGGTTCCAAAATTTGTATATACGCGTATTTCAACTTGTATTTTCTTCTTCTCTCTTCTTCGCCTACTCTATTTCTTCTTCACTTCACCCACAAACTGTTTCTCTTTCTTTTCCTCCAAAAGCGAAGCTCAAATCTCTTGATCATCAACACTTCAATCCATCGTCGCCAGATTATGGTGTTTTACTCTTCTTTCCCGTTTCTATTTTTTTTTCCCAAAAAAATTCATAATAGGAAGGAAAAAAAAGTCACCGATGTTTTCCCCAAAATTAAGGGAGGGAATCAATATATTTTTACCAAAAAAAAAAACGTAAATGGAGGGAAGTGAATGACGGAAAACAGAGGAGGGGAGAGAGAGAGAGATTGTAATGGACCCCTTATTTTGGTTATGAACTAGAAGTGACCATTGTGAAACTTAACATTGTTAAGCTTAGCAACATCTTAAATTAATAATCAAAAATTGATGTGTCAACTTTTGATTATCTATTTTTTATTATACCACTGTGGATGACGTTACTAATAGTTGATATGAAGAAGAGGTATTGCTAACAGAATCTCCAGTGCGCTCCCAAGGGAGACTCCTATTATAGCAAGCCAAAAGTTTCATTTCGGTTGTCAATGGGCTCCCCACACAAACTTCCAGCGATGGCTCCTAACAGTATTTACGGTGCTATAATCAAAACTAAAAAGTTGCTAAGATAGTAAACTTAGTAATATTTTCTCAAAAAAAAAAAACTCATATCGGAATTACCAAACTTAACAACCTCTTAGCAACTCATCAAATTTTTTTTTTTTGGTAAATTAAACTACTTTATAAAGCAAACAGCCACAAGCTAACAGAGAATACAATACAGACTCTGAAAAAAGGTATTCAAACAGTAAACACCATAACAGGAAAAAACCCTCAAAGCCACCTAGTCCTACTTACAAAAGCAGGACAGAACTAGCAATCTCTTGCCAATAATCAAATTTAGTTATCCCCATATTTTCTCAATCAAGTACACCATCATTACACAAAAACTTTCTCTCTCTTCCATTTTCAACATGTTTCTTAGAAAAATATTTTTAAAAACAGTTTTTATTTTTTATTTTTGCAAAAATAGTTGTTTTGAAATCAATTTTTTTATTAAAATTGTTTTTCCCAAAACTTGTTGATTTTTTTTTAAATTTCAAAACTGTTTTTTTTATTAAAACTTTTTTTTCAAAAATTGTTCTTTTGAAAAAAAAACTTTTTTTTCAAAAATTTTGTTTATTCAAAATTAGTTTTTTTAAAGCTTTTTTCCGAAAATTGTTTTTTTTAAATCAAAGTTTTCAAAAAACTATTTTCTCTTTTTCCAATAACCTGTTTTTATTAGTTTGAAAACAATTTTGAAAATTTTGTTTTCTATGTCACAATTTCTAGATTTTTACAAGTTGAAAAGGTGATATGGATGCACGCGAGGGACTGCCATGAGAGCTATGATCATGAGCAACATTTTGATTCCATGGAGGATTGTACTCCACTAGTGGGTGAATCGAAGAGAAAACAGGTTCGGCAAGAGGGTAACAGGGCTCGGGAATGGTGCGAGGGAGATATTTAGGATCGGGATCATGAATTTGAAAAGGGCTATTACGCTCAGTGCGATAGTCAATTGGGGGTTTCCGTTTAATGGGCTTTTCGCCCTTTAAGATGTGTACAAGCTTGGAACACATAAAGCGGGTCAACAGAAAGATATGAGGCAAAGTTGCAATCCCCGATGGATGTTTAACATAGTTGTAGATTTCTAACCATATGACCCAAGCCAAATCAACAGAAAAACCTAAACCCAACCCATAGAGAAAAAGGACACGTTCTTTGTTGACATCAGAAATGTTATCAGATGGTGAAATAACAGAGGTCATAATTTTGTTCAAAATTCGGTATTGCGGAGCTAAATCCCCCTGTTTTGGAAGGTTAAGAATGACATAATCCCCCAGTCAACTTCTGAAAGATTTCATAATGAGAAGGCATGAGAGAAGGTGCAAGGGGCCATTGGGGGTTATCAACAATAGAAAGGTTCAGCATAGTGCGAATAGAGTTTATAGAGAAATTCATACGCATACCACGAGCATAGGTGGTGAATGAGCCAAGAGAAAGATCAATGTTAGTTACATTAGCGAGAAACTCTCGCACCATTTCAGGATAAGCGTCATCATAACCCAAGAAAGCATCTACCCAACCTCGCTATTCAAATTACTCCGAGATTTCGAAACCCGTAAAGTCATGAATGTGAATGTTTCTTTCAATCAGATCTTGACCTTTCTTACTCAATACATCATCACAATAGTTCCAAGTGTCATTTGACACAAAGTAAGAAAAACCAACTTGAGACTCAGAGGAACAGCGCCAAGGCTTGGCCGGAGCCCGAGATGAAGAGGCACGAGGCATAGCGAGATGTGAGAAAGAGGAGTGGAGAGAACGTACCAAAGGAAGGAGGAAGATCTAAGGGCCCTAAAGGAGGAACCCGAGAAGAAGACAGCAGGAGTTGCAAGAAAACACCAGTGGATTTCAACAGGTTGCCATGAATGAGCTTTGAAAATGATGTGTTGCAAAAAACCTAGAGAGTGAACAAAATGAGTTATGTCATTCTGAGGAAAAAAGATAAGGGCGAGAGATTCTTATTCGGTGTATGCGCAACTCGCGCTAGCGCCTAAAAGGAAGCACTCTGCTGCGCGCGAGAAAAAGTAGCTGATCGGATAAGATCAAGCTGGGACAGCTGCACAAACTCGGATTGGGTGAGGTAGGCGCACGGGTGGACACACACGCGAGATGCACATGCAAGGGAAAGGCTAGCACTAGGAAAGCGCCCCGCGAGCGTACCTCACTGTTCGGCTAAGGCAAAATCTATACTTAGAAAATTTTAGCCATGCAACAAACTATCCTAAAGCAATACTTAAACAAAAAAACATGAGACCCTTGCCCAAAAGCTCTCAAAGGGACAAGAGTGTGCACGAAATATTCTAAGACACACAAAGAAGTAAACTCTCCCTCACAAAATGAATCCCCCAAAAAAAAAAAAAAACTGATATACAAAATATTCTTCATCTGGGCACACCAGGATACAGGATGACTAGAAAAATATGCATAAGAAAAATCAAAAAGCAATATACTCCCCCTGAGTTTGTGCTACTAGATTAAAAACTTTCATGGTCACAAAATCGGAACCAAGGCTCCCCTTAACTCTGTGCACCTTTTAAAATGAACAAGCAAGCATGCGAGCACATGAATTTGTCAAGCACACACCAAAATAAACAAGAAAATATTCACCAAAGATGTATTCTCTAAGCACCATGCTCAGGCACAAACTTGGAATTTCAAGAGTGTGGTCTTTTAACAAAGAAGAACACCAAAGAGAACATCGAGCTAGACATGTCAAAACGCATATTAGGAAAAAAATCTTAGATCAACTAAATATCATGCTCTATGCTATCAATAGTGATCAAGTGAACTCTGTGGAGATGATGCGAAGCCCTTAAAGATGACAAGAAGTTCCCAATTTAATTTCTAGGGAGAATTCACACGAAATTGAATAAAAGAAGTCAAACCATAAGTCGGTTGAACCTAAAGACTTCACGCACAAACCCCATTTCTCATTCTTAAGGATCCAAGAGACATGCACACCTAGGATGGTATGATTAGGTAGTCATTCGCCCATGGTGCGAGATCGCACAATAAATGGGAGTGCACTAGAGCATCAACCCCAAGAGACTAGAACTAACAAAGCATAAGAAACAAAGGTGCACTAGAGCAACAACCCCAAGACTAGAATGCCCCCCCTTCTTTTTTTTGGGGTCGTTTTCTATTTTGTTTGGATTTTCTTTTCCTTTTTTTTAAACTGAAAAAGAATTGACGAAAAAGAAGGAAGGATCTCACTCTTTTTGCTCACCAAAGGAACCTTTCACACTATCCCTGGGCGGTCACTCGAGTAGAATCAATGGGGGAAAGCATCTATGGGTAAACCTCAATCATTTGGTCAATCTAAGATCAATACAAGTAGAATTCAACCAAGAATTCAGTCGAGAACCCTTAGACACAAAAATAAGGACCAAGCCCCTAGAGAGTGTGTACAAATAGTAGAGAGCATGCGATTCAAATGACACAACGATACGCTTCTCAATATGGGCAAGTATGCATAATTCGATGGACTCATGAAGTGTTGTCAAAGCTTAAAGCTCAATACGCATGAAAAGCCAAACTTAGCCTTGAGCATGATTCATGGAGAATAGTCAATACGAGCATGCAATCATACGGACAAGCAAGCACACTAAACAAAAGAAGCGAGTAACAATGCAACTTGCAAGCTAATGCAACAAAAAAAAAAAAAGTGAGAGAAATAAGTACAAAAATGAAAATGAAAATGAAAGAGACACACGCACACTCTAGAAATGATCGAGACAAGAGACACACAAGTGACATGCAAGCTACCCAACCTCAATCAATAGAAATCAAACCAATAGACTTCCTAAGAAACTCGAATCTAGCAAAGTCTAGAGGTTTTGTGAAAATATCGGCCTTTTGATCAGGAGTAGGGATGAACTCAAGAGAGATGACCATATCCTCCACAAGGTCTTGGATGAAATGATGACGAATATCGATATGTTTAGTCCAAGAGTGTTGAACCAGATGTTTGGAGATATTGATCGCGCTAGTGTTATCACAAAATACCGTCATGGTGCCTTGAGGTAAACCATAATCTTGCAACATTTATTTCATCCACAAAAGTTATGTGCAACAACTACCGGTCGCTATGTATTCGGCCTCAGCTGTGGATAAAGACACACAATTTTGCTTTTTACTATGCCAAGCCACTAGACAATTTCCTAAATAGAAACACCCACCCGAGGTGCTTTTGTGATCATTGGCACTTCCAGCCCAATCGGCATCCGAAAAAGCGGCTAAATCAATATTGGTACCTCTAGGAAACCACAAACCTAAAGACAAGGTCCTTTTCACATAATGAATAATGCGTTTGACGACAGTTAAGTGTGATTCCTTTGGTTCGGATTGATATCTAGTGCACACACCAATACTAAAAGCAATATCCGGACGACTAGCGGTGAGATACAACAAACTTCCTATCATGCTTCTATAGAGCGTAGGATCCACACTCACTCTTTTAAAGTCTTTAGCAAATGTTACAATTGTGTTCATGCGTGTTCGTATGCATTTACCATCTTCTAATCCAAATTTTATAACCAAGTCTCTAGTTTATGTAGATTGACTTATAAAAATTCCATCATTTAATTGTTTGATTTGAAAACCAAGAAAATATGTCAATTCTCCCATAAGACTCATTTGAAACTCGTGAGACATTTGTGCACTAAAATGATGAGCATGTTTAATGCTAGTGGATCCAAACACTATATCATTGACGTAAATTTGAGCAATGACAATGTCACTATCAATCTTTTTGTATAAACAAAGTTCGGTCCATTCCCCCTCGAGCGAAACCCATATTCAAAAGATGGTCGGTTAAATGCTCATACTATGCATGGGTAGTTTATTAAGACCATAAAGAGCCTTTTGAAGATGATACACGTAAGAAGGATTCAATGGGTCAATAAAACCCTTAGGTTGTTCAGCATAAACTTCTTCCTTAAGGTCACCATTTAAAAAAGCACTCTTTACATTCATTTGAAAAAGTTTAAAACCAGGATGACTAGAGATAACCAATAACAACTTAATTGATTCCAACATAGCTACCGGAGCAAAAGTTTCTTCAAAGTCTATTCCCTCCATTTGTGTGTGCCCTTGGGCCACCAACCTTGTCTTATTCCTTACCACAATGCCACTTTCATCTTTTTTATTCTTAAAGATCCACTTAGTACCTATGACATTTGTATGGGATGGTCTAGGGACTAAGTACCACACATCGTTCCTAGTAAATTGTTGGAGTTCTTCGTGCATGGCTTTTACCCAATTCTCTTCACCTAAAGCTTCTTCTACTTTCTTGGGCTCTAAGGAGGATGTGTAGCACACAAAGGTGACTTCATTCCTAATTTTCCTCCTAGTTTTCATCTTATCACTTGGATCGCCTATGACATGGGTTATAGGGTGATGAAGTTTGACTCTAGCGAAAGGTTCTTTGGTAGACAAAAGGACAAGATCATGTTGACCAAGTTCATCATCATCTATAGTTTCACTACCCTCCGGCTCACTATCATCATCTACTCCATCATCTCTATTTCCTACAACTTTTGTAGGATCATCATCACTCTCCTCATGAGAGTCTCCTTCTACAACGTTGCCCGGGTCAACCTCCCCCTCAAATATATCCCAGATAGGATCTAAATCATTGTCACTTCTAGGGGTTGAATCTCCTAAAGCGGTATCATCCACAATAACATTTGCCTACTCCACAAGAGTGGAGGTTCTAAGGTTATAAACCCTATAAGCACGACTATTAATGGAATACCCAAGAAAAATTCCATCATCACTCCTAGAATCAAACTTACCCAAGGAATCCCCTTCTCTTAAAAATGTAGCACTTATTACCAAAAACCTTAAAGTATTTAACGGAAGGTTTTCGCCCATTCAAATTTCATAAGGGGTTTGGGAAGTTCCCGGCCTCACATAAACACGATTAATAGTGTAGCATGCGGTATTAATAGCTTCGGCCCGAAGATTACGAGGAACACGCTTGGCATGCAACATACCCAAGAAAAATTCCATCATCACTCCTAGAATCAAACTTACCCAAGGAATCCCCTTCTCTTAAAAATGTAGCACTTATTACCAAAAACCTTAAAGTATTTAACGGAAGGTTTTCGCCCATTCAAATTTCATAAGGGGTTTGGGAAGTTCCCGGCCTCACATAAACACGATTAATAGTGTAGCATGCGGTATTAATAGCTTCGGCCCGAAGATTACGAGGAACACGCTTGGCATGCAACATAAAGCGTGCCATTTCTTGAAGTGTTTGATTTTTTCTCTCAACAACCCTATTTTGTTGGGGGGGGGGGCCCAAAAACTCATGTTTGATACCATTCTCATCACAATACGTGTCAAGCCCAAGATTTTCAAATTTTTTACCGTGATCGCTCCTCACACGAATTAATGAACACCCTTTCTCGTTTTGAATGCGTTTACACAAAATTTTAAAAGAAGCACAAGCATTGGATTTTTCCCTAAGATATCCAACCCAAGAATAGCGAAAGTAATCATCGACCATAATAAGAATGTATTTTTTACCTCCCAAGGTTTCGGTTCTAGAAGGACCCATGAGATCTATATGAACCAACTCAAGAGGCCTAGTGGTACCAATTATGTTTGTTTTCTTATGTTGAGACTTGATTTGTTTTCCTGTCATATAACCACCACACATAAGACCCTTCCCATTTGTACGCTTGGGCACGCCTCTCAAAACCTCATGTTTGGTAATTTTGTACAAATCTAGAAAATTAACATGACCTAAGCATTGATGCCACAATTTAACATCATCAAGTAGAACACGATGACACACGTTAGAAGGACGAGGTTCAACACAATAGCAATTATCCGAAGACCTAATTCTTTGGACAACACATTCTCCCTTAGAATTAAGAACGTAACACGTATCTTTCAAAAATTGCACATTATGCTCATTATCACAAAATTGTCCTATGCTCAAGAGATTAGCTTTCAAACCATCAACAAATAGAACATCACGCAAAGTAGGGAGACCGGGGGTTGAAATGGTGCCTTTACCTACCACTTTTCCCTTTTTACCATCACCAAACGTCACAAGACCACCATCATAGATTTCAAGTATGGCAAACATAACCCTATCCCCGGTCATGTGCCTAGAACAACCATTATCAAGATACCAAATGCAAGCATTATGAGCTCTATATGCGATGTGTGTAACATGACAAACATTTTAAACCTTTTTCCATGTTTTGTTAGAATGAGCATGAGTATGCGAATTACCATTTAAGTTTCCAACACAAGCAAGAGCATTCACATCAAAAATCTTAGCAAATACACTCAATTTGTTAATTTCTTTCACAATATGAGAAGTTTGAGTCGCAAGATCATTCAATTGAGCAAAGAAGTCATTGTCTTTAGTTTTAAAAGGCTTGGGGGAAGTGTTACAAGGTCTCTCCAAAGTGGATTGACCAAGGACAACGGCCCGAGGAACGAATCACTTTTGAGGCCCTTGAGTTTGACCTTTCTTTCAAAGCTCTCTCCTCAAACGATAGCACTTAGGTCGAATGTGACCCTCATTTCCGCAATGATGACAAGTGAAGACTCTCTTCTCCATAAACTCATTTACTATAGCTTTTGAGATGCTAAATGAAGGTAAATTTGCTACAGGCTTAGCACTCACAAGTGTCTCGTTCTCTTTAGATTTAGCATTGCTATAGGAGAAAGGATTCACTATGGTTTTATCACTTACAAATGAGATTTTCTTCTTAGGGTCACTAGACTCCGTTTTTAGGGAAGGTGGATTTATGAAATCTAGACCACTCTTATCTTTAGACGTGCGTGTCATCTCGGCAATCCTAGTGGCTCCACAATCATTTCTTCGAATAGCTTCACGTAAGTCTGTCTCTAACTCACAAATCCTAGATCTCGCCTTCTCAACCTCTTTCAAACCTTCTACTCTTTCCTTCTCTGCGGTGTCAAATTTTTTGACTAGATTTGTATTGTGTTTCTTAAGACCATCTAACTCAATCCTAAGTGACACACCCTTTCTTTCTCTATCCTCTTAAGCTCACTTTCTAACTCTTTCTTCTTCTTTTGAAGGGTGAGATACTCACGATACATCTCATCACATGCTTCATGAATTGAACCTATATCCTCATCACCTTCTTTTTCATCCTCACTAGTACTTGAAGTCTTAACACTAGAAGTATTGACAATATAGGAAGTTTAGATGACTCCGTGGATTCAAGAGAGGCAACAAGCACGGATACACGAGAATTTCCTTCACCATTTTTTGACCACCACTCTCACTACCATCCTCATTACTATCATCATCCCAAGTGACTTTAAGACCTTTCTTCATTTTCTTCTTAAGTGTATTAGCACACTCGGATTGAATGTGTCCGTAGACACCCCAATTTGGACCTATTAATTATCCTTAATTTGTGGCCTTGAGGCTCCCCGATGATGAAATAGGGTCAAAACATGCCTTGGAAAACTTGGACGATGCTTCTTGGACTTTTTCAAAATCAAAACATTCCTTTTTCCCGACACCCTGACGGAAAAATTGGCACACATTTCAGCATATAAAATACCTTTGAATGAAACCAATTGGGTTAGAAAGAGGACTTAACGAGCTTTCCAACGCTTCAAAAAACACCCAAAATCGAGTTCGGGAGTGTCCGTGGCGCCCTTCTGAAGTTGGGGGCTACCACTCCTGAGCGCTCGAGAGCACTCCCAAGCGCTCGAGAGTGTCTGCATGCAATTTCAGCCCATCTTTCTTCTAGTTTGATCCTTCTACTACCTTTGGATGTCCATGCATGTGTCCCTTTTGTCTCTTAGAACTGTAAAACCACCTTTTTAGAAGGGCAATGATGCATGGCTTAGAAGAATGGGGTCTGATCCCAATCTACTAAGTCCTCTGTCGAGCCTGTAACATGTTTAAGATTGTTCTAGTTTACATTTTAGTACTATATCCTGTTGTACTAACATGACTTGCAGGTTGAGCATGCAATACTCCCAAGCGCTCGGGAGTGGTCCCGAGCGCTCGAGAGTGGATTCTGTGACAGGGTTTCAGCTTTTGTTATTTTGTGTTTTGTCATCACTCTCATTACTTCCTGTACACATGCACATGCATGCACCCCTGCTGTGGGCTCCCGCGCCCGGGAAAAGGGGGCGCTAGCTCAAAGAGTCGCCACCCGGATTTTTGAGATGGATGATCCGAGAAACCGAGAGCTTGATTTGAAAAAGGCTTTTGGTCTAGCGAAAACGTCGAGACGTTGGGTTCGGGAGCCACATTACGAACGAGGAAGGTTTTTCTTTAAAAAGCACCCCATTCGCCCGGTAAGACCGGTCTCTACTTGATGTTTTAAAAAAAGGGGGAATCTTCAACATTATTTGGAATATCAAACTCTTTAATAAAGCACGTAACGGGAGAGGGACATGGGAAATATATCACATTGACGTGCGGGTGGTGCTATCTGTACAGTCGTGATAAAATGATATGAGTAAATGGAGATAAATAACATTCAACAGACTGTTTGGACCTCAGGATGCCACTCACGGCACCCTGAGACGCCGTGCGAGGCATCTCAACATGCCGTGCGCGGTACCTGCTCTGCTGTCAAACGGTTGGGCCTCTGAATACCGCTCACGGTACTCCGAGATGCCGTGCGAGGCATCTCAACATGCCGTGCGTGGCACCTGCTCTGCTGTCAGACTGTTGCAGTCTTTCAAAATATCATTTAACTCACTAGTTTCTCTGTAGATCTTTTAAAAACTCACGAATAGCCTCACGGCAGTCAGATCATCCCAAGAACGTCATTATCATTCCCAAAACATAGTTTTAAAGTAGTTTTCAACTTTTTTGATCACTTGGGATGATCTTGAAAAGATTTTAGAAGAGCCGGAACATGGCTTGTAGATATGGTCTCATTTTAAGGGCTACAGAAACAGTAAACAGTAAAAACAGATAACCACAGCAGAGGAAAACTCAGATCAGTCAGACTGTTCACAATAGCACTAGTGTGCAACATGCCGATGGCGCCGAGAGTCGTGGTGCCGTGGCCGTCGATCAACAGATCGCGCGATTCCCCAACCTCAAAGACAGTGTTGGTTTTATTTTATGAAAATATGTTTTGAGTGGGGATCTAACCAAAAGCGGATTAGATCTGGCCGACAGAAGAAGTCCTCAGACCGTAGCGGAATCCGTCCGAGGAAACTAGTTTATACCTTTGGTTTCGAGCTTGATCAAGGATCGTGGATGTAAGGATGTGGATGGATCGTCACGGATGTGGATGGGGGAGGTTAAATGAGACAAAGGGAGTATGGGTGTGAGTAAAGATTAGGTGTTTTGGGTGATGGGATTTTGAAGTTAATAAGTGATCAACTTCAATGATGAGAAGAGAGTGAGTGAAGGCTCTTAAAGAATGTCTTTTGGGAATGACATCCTTTAAGACTTGGGAATGGAAGTGGTAATGGAAAGGGGGTTTGAGAACTTAGAGAGAGAAAGTAGAGTGAGAGAGCCAAGAGAAAGGCAAGAGAAATGACTCAAAAGAAGGGCTAAGAGGGACCCCTTTCCCTTGAGTGGAGGGGTTAATTTATAGGCAAAGGGCCAAGGATTTTGAATACAAATGGTGGAGGTGTTTTAGGCGGGCCGAAGTGCATTTTCTACCGAGCAGTCATCATGTGGCTCACACCGGGCGTGGTCGATAGCGAGCCGACCCGACTTTTGCTCAAGGTGCCGTGCGGAGGAGTTTGGCTGCGCACGGTCCCTTGAATTTCTCAAAGTGCCGTGCGCTCCAATTTGGCTCCGCACGGTACCTCCTCCTGTGGTCCAGGGCTTTTTGGGCCTTGTTTGGGCTTCTATCTGGGCTTTTCAGGCTTTTTGGGTTTTTGGGCTTAGAGAGATCCTTTTTCAAGCTCGCAAAGGTATCGTTTCCTCTATTTTCATCATCGGGGTGGACAAAGACTCTCCGAGGTCCGGATTGGGGTGTCTACACCTGCACTTGATATATCTCTGGATACCTGCAACTTGTTTAATGAAATAAAATCTTTTGAAAAATTCCATAAATGTTTAGTAGAGATCGATCTCGTATCGGGCGAGGGGGGTGCCGTAAAACTCTTCCCCCCTCGTAACGTGGCTTCTGAACCCTTTTCAAATCTCTGGATTTCAAATTCAATAAATCATTTTCAATCAAAATGGTTTCTCGGGTGGCGAACCACAAATTCGGGTGGCAACTCCTCAAATTTTTCAATTCGATTCAAAAACGGTATTTTTTTCGGGCCGTCCCAATCCACTTGGGGCTGTGGTAGCCCACAGTGTCCGAACCCATGACACTCGTGACATTGAATTCCTTGTGGCTTTTTAGATTTTCAACCGACAATTGTTTATCATTATTGCGAAAGACATTTTTCTTAAAGTTAGAAGATGGCTTAGAAGGCTTACCTAGATTGTTCCATTCCTAAAGAATTTCTGAAATTTATTAGCAAACATGGCAATCTCTTCATCACTTATATCATTGTCATCCTCAAAAGTTTCAAAGGTTTCCGCACGAGTTGACTTAAAGGCTATACCGTTATTAGATTTGGAGGTAGTCTTTGAGGGTTTGAAATCGGAGAGGTGGTTGATTTTAAAGATTTGGAGTTTTCCTACAAACTCGGCAAAAGTCAACTTATCAACATCCGTACGTTCTTTTATAGTGGTGACCTTAACTCTAAACCTCTCGGGAAGAGACCTAAGGATTTTGTGACACACTTTAAGGTTGGAGAGTGACTCATCTAAACTATGGAAAGTGTTGACAATATCGGTTAACCTAGATATAAAGCCATCAAAATTTTCCTTGTCATGCATTTTAAGTTGTTCGAATCGTGTCGTGCACATTTGAAGCTTAGACACCCTAACCGTCTCTATTCCATCATGAGATGTACGAAGAATGTCCCAAGCCTCTTTAGCCGTAACACAAGAGGATATACGTGTGACTTCATTTCTAGACATAGCACCAAAGATGGCTCCTAAAGCGCGGGCATTAGTCTCACAATTTGTAATTGCACCGGACTCCCGCTCAGCCTCCTTTTTCACTCTAATCTCCTTAGTGATAGCATCTTCAATAGTAGTTTCTTTGTAGCTATACAAAATGGATCTCCAAACTTTAATGCCAAAGGATATTCAATGATTTTTCATTTTTGTTTTCTAAAAAGGGTAGTCACTACCGTCAAAATAAGGAGGTTGAGAATTAGAAGCACCCTCCATATGATTATCACGTTCCATAGTGCAAACACTGAATCAAACTCAGGCAACTACAACAACAAAGAGCAACCCGGTCTGATACCAATTGAAATAATCTAATGCGCTACAAAGTGCTGGGGGGGGGGGGGTGAATAGTGCGACTAATTGAAATTTAAAGCAACCAACAATTCAAGCTACTATCCAAACTCTATGCCAATGCTATCCAAATTAATAATATAAGTTAAGAGTAATTAATCTAAAGAACGCAAACACTGAGATATACGTGGAAACTACTTAGGGTCAATCATGCCCTAAGTATAAAACCATGGCCTAACTACCAAAATTGCTATAGATCAAAAGGTTTACAAAGTGCTAAGAGAGGAATAACAACTTTACCTCAAAAGCTTATCCTAATTCCACCACTTTGATGTAGCTCCCCAAACTCCTTCTTGATCCCATAGCCACCATGAGTCCACCACCTCAATCTCTGCTCACCACAGCTCCGGAATCATCCGGCCAAGTAGTATCATCGGCATGTGTGAGTGAATTTTAGAGAAATGAAGATTTTTGTTTTTGCAAACTAAAACAATCTAGAGAGAATACATGACAAATGAAGCATTTCTCTAGATTGACTAAAGATAACCAAGATACAAGATCTAAATCATCAAATGCAAATTCGTGCCCAAATGAATAGGGAGAAGAGTGGTCTCTCTCTCTCTCTAAAATGGTTGGCTATGCAAAAAATTGGTGCCCTAATTGTGTGAAGAAAAAGTATTTATAGTGGTCAGTGCAGACCCAAATAAGGAGTCAATTAGAGGATGACACATAAGTGCTACCAAGCGCTAGCATCGCTACCCAGTCGGCTTATGAGCCAAGCACCAGCCTTTCACAGCATTTTCAATAAACCAAGCGCCAGCGCGTGCTAGCTTTAAAAATGCGACAGCAAAGCAAAAGGCTAATTCTGGGGCTAACCAAAATTAAAATCGAAAATGCTAATGCCCAGCTTAACAAAAAATGTGATATCTCAATCAAAATTAAGGCATTAAAACCTTTTTAGACCCTGGAAAAATATATTGGACTAAGTGCTACAAGAAAAAATGTTCCACAATGAGTTACATGAAAGATGCATGAATAATACCTTCTCGAATGACACTTGCAAGCACTTGAGCATTTCAAAGACTTCATCAACATAACTTGAGGCAATGGTGGAGATTCTAGACTCAATAGAAACAAAAACTACCACTGAAACCCAATTACAAGAAGCTAAAATGGTTTGACAAGCTCGGAGAACGCCAAATACATTTACACCCTTGGAGTCCGACAGCTCGTGGATATCGCGACGGCATTGGTTTTGTTGTTTTCGTTGACTAGCGGTGGTGGTTATGTTTACACGGTGTAGGTTTGGCGACTGGATGGTGGCAGATTGGTTAGTTTCACTATTAGGGTTAGTTTTGAGTTCTTAGGGTTGGGCTTGGTCCATTTAGGCCTTGCCCTTTGGGTGTTTTGACTATGACGTTTAGGTATTATGGTCTTGCCCGTTGGGTGCTTTTGGGCTTGTCCCATTTGGTTTTTTTATCCAATATTTTGTTGGATTCCCTTCCTTTTCCTCCAATTTAATAACTTAATGTACCCTTATCAGGTTTTTTAATAAAATGTTACTTTTGCCGATAAAAAAATTAATCCCAAACACCCCCACCCCCTTTAAGAAAGCCATACAACAAAAGAGAGAGTAGAAGAGAGTTGGTCGGTCAAGGGAGATAAGGTGGAGACGGAAGACTTAAACTCCGTTTGGAACTTAAGGAAGGAAAATTTACTATTTACTAAATTTAAAAATTTTATTTTCTTCTCTCCTTCTATTCCGATCAAACAATAGAAGAGAATTTTTTTAAATTTTCTTTTCTTTTTTTTTTTTCCTTGAGTTCCAAACAGAGCCTTAAATTTTTATTTATGTATTTATTTTGTTTGAAAGTAAACGGGGGTTTACAGGTTGTAACGGGTTAGTGGATTTTTTATTTAGGTTAATGCAATAGATTAACCTTGGAAAAACGGGGGCTACCCGTAACCAGCTTGGGCCATCATAGCCGGTCAGGCGCGCTCTCTCTCTCTCTCTCTCTCTGTGCTTTTGAAACAACCTCCCCAAAAACCAGATCTCTCCTCCGGTTTCCACCACCACGAAACCCTAGCTTTCGATTCAGACTCGAGCCGATCCGAACTGGTCACAATGGGCGATTTCAACCTCGCCCTGGTGATCGTCGCCATCGTCGTCTGCGTCGTGGTTTTCATCTTCAACGTCTACCTCCTCGTCAACTTCCAGCACCCCGACGACGCCAACCAGGCCTACTTCCCCAAATTCGTCGTCGTCCTCGGCCTCTCCGTCGCCGCCATCTCCATCCTCATGCTGCCGGCCGACGTGGCCAACCGCCAGGCCTGCCAGCACGCGATCTACAACGGCGCCTGCAACCTCACATTGCCGATGAAGACCCTCTGGCTCGCTATATACATCCTCGACGCCGTCCTCGTCTTCTTCGTCATTCCCTTCGCCATGTTCTACTACGAAGGCGACCAGGACAAGTCGGTACATTTCCTTTGGGTTTATCCATGATTTTTAAATTTCACCGCGATTAATTAGGAATTTTCCCTAAAATGTTATCTAGACGAGCCAATAGATTGATCTTGAAACCACACCCATTAATTACTGGAAAGTGTACCCAATGAAAGAGCAAATTTTGTAATTGAACACGTTAAACCCCCAATATGAATAATCTTTGCCGTTGGTAATTTCCTTAATTTTCTAGTTGTGTGTCAACCTAAGTCACATAATGTGCAAGTGGGTCTCAAACAACTAATATTCATGAGTGCGAGATTTGAAAGCACAAAAGTGCAAGCTCTGAACGAGAATTGAGGGCGAGAGCGAAGGCCATTTTGAAGGATTGTGTGGCGAAGGTGTCAACTACTTTGACGTTAAAATCATGACATAATCATCCTTTATAATTACATCGGTAATAATTCAGAAAAAGGGGCGGATTAACATTTGCAAGGAAATTTCGGAGGCACAATTGGCTATCATGATTTTCAAAATTTTGCGGATTACCATCTGCTGGAAATTTCGGAGGAAACTTTGCATCTAAAACTTCTAGATCAAGTCATCAACTTATTTGGGTAGAATCTCAAAAGGTGGACAATTGAGCATTTTCATTTCTCATGGACCATTTGGAAAATTGTAATTCTTCACTCCCTATAGAGATTGGTACCTAGGACATAGGCCCGGGAATTACTTTGTTAGATGCATCCAAGATTAGTCAGGCCAAATATCAGGGCACCCTTGGAGGAATACAAATTTTCACCGAAATAAAAGTCTGAGCCTTTAATTTACCGGGTGGATTAGCAGCCTACAGTTTCATCGGGAATCAGAGAGGTGGTTCAATAGCCGAGATACGTAGAATATAGCTTGATAGCTTGACACGGAAGAGAATCAACCCAAAGACTAAATCCTAACATGTACACGTGCATTTTTGTGTGTGTGTGTGCGCCCGCGCGTGTCGTGCGGCTGGTGCCGACATGATGAAGAGGAGAAACAGAGATAAAAAAAACAAAAGAAAAGAGTCAAGCGAGAGTAAGAGATAAATGAAGAATGACATAGGAAAAGCAATTCCACACTTTCAACTTGAATGTTAGGGGTTCCATTATTGAAGGCTAGATTTGATTATTCCACTCCCATTTTGGGTTCTTTCTTGAGGTGTAGTTGTAGTTGTGGTTGTTGGATATGCGTTGTTGAGCTTTCTTATGATTGCCCCGTTTGATGTAACCTTCTGGACATTTGTAAATATCTCCCAGTGAGTGGAATGGAGAGAAAACTAATACCGAGGGATATATGCAAATATTATTTTCTTTCCATTATGCCCTTTGGGATCAAATTATTAGCAAAATTCGTTCGACTGCACCTATTTTTTGAGAATTGAGTAAAAGAGACTTAGTTGAGAAATACAGTGGCCCCTAACTATCCCCGCATGTGTCTTCCATTATACATGTTATTGTATCTATATGAGCATATATGGATGGTTTATGGATAATGAGATGGCTGAGGTGCTGTTTGGCTTGTGCAGGAGTGTTGGCAAGCGGATTAAAAGCGCTTTGTTGTGGGTGGTGACTACTGCTATTGTCTGTGGTCTGGTGCTTGGGATATTATATGGTTAGTCTTCTTTAGCTTTTCTGCTTATTGAGGTTTTCTTTTCTGGGTACTATTACCCTTGTCCTCCCATAAATATGCAACCTTGTGTGATAAGGATCACAAGATACTTCACATATAAAGTCGTACTCCTATTTTTCTATTGCCAAAGGCATGAAGCTGAGATTGAGTTGAAGAAGCCGCACATCCCTTCACCGTTTTTGGAGCATAGATTCTTTGATATTTTAGTTAAATGTGTGGTAAAGAGGGGATGCATTTGTGAAGTTTTGCTTTTTAGACGGCTATTAATTTCATACTTTGGCTGTTGGAGAGTGTTATTCTAGGATAGGTTAAGGCTGTGGCGTAGCCAGAAATTCGCACTAATGGGGGCACAATACATACATTTGATTTTGTTGTGAAAAACAGAAAACTATCTCTCTTTTTTACGAACTTGACATGCCTTTAGTTTCTTTTGCACTATTCCTTCAAGGTATATTCCTAGTTGAAAAGTGTTTAACTATCGGATAATCTTAAAATAGCTACAAAGAAAAATTTTAAAATAATTTTATCTTGCAGATAAATTTATAAGTTCCTCCAGTAAAAATAGTTCAATTTTTAGGTCTAAACAAATCATCTTCAACACAAAAGATAGTGGTCTTATTGATAAATTTAAAAAGAAAAATACAGAAATAAGGGAGAAGGTGAAAAGGAGCCTCGCTTGATTTGCATTTTGTGATAAAATAGTAATCCATAATTATAAATCCATAAAACACATGGTGGTATGGAGGCGAAAGTTCAGTGAATGGAGGCTTGCTTGTGAGTAATTAATTATTTTGGGATTTTGGGACATTGTTAGGTGGTGCCCTAACACCCTTCTCCATCACATATTTATGCGGGATTCATATATTTAGTCTTGAGTCTCACACAAATGTGTTAGAGAATAGCATTGGACCCCATGTAGCGGTGCCCTCAATGATTTTTCCTTGTAAATCTGTCCAAATGTTTATCGAAATGTATGGTACATTAAGCGTTCCAAAAATAACGTTGTACTTTTGGGTTTTTATCTCTTTGTGTAAGTACATTCTTACATCTTAATCCATGTTACATAGAAGTCTGCCCCCAGTGCCCCACCATACCGCAATTTAGGACATGTAGTGTATTGTGTTCCTAGTTCCTGTTCCACATACCGCAACGTTTGATGTTCCAGGTAACAGAGGGGAAGACTTGTTTTCGTATGTTTCCTTGTTGCCCCGTTGTAGCGTGGCTTTTTTTTGGGGGCGCTTTAGTTAACCATGGTGTACTTCCTTTACTCAAGTGGGATACTTGTAAGAAATTTGTTTGTCAGTTCATTTTGTTAAAGTTGAGTCATACTGCGTTGGGAAACTAGGAAGGGTAGTCATGTTGGCCAGATGCATTTTGTTATATTTAACTTAAACAATTGCTTTCAATTTTCTGGAACTTTTGAGCTATGTGTTACTTTTTGTTCCTGTTCGGGGGTACTAGCGCTTGTTGGAAAGGTTGACTTCACTGTAATGCATCTCTCTTCTGGCACTGCGAACTTCCCCAGTACCTGGAGCTTCTCGAGCAGTCAACCATGTATTGCAAGTGGCGCACAACAGGTTAAGAAACATTTATACTGCTGATTGTTATCATCGTTCAAGTTTTGTTTTTATTTGGTTGATTTTGATCCAGCATGAGCAGCCAGCAATTAATATTCTAAAGATAATTGTTTACTTTTCCAGTGTTCAGCATATTCCGCAAGTCCTTCAGCAGAGACGACATGGACCATGCGTGCTACCTTCCCAGAATATGTTGTTGCTCTTGCTACCATCGTTGGATCTGTTCTTTTCACTGTATGTCAATCTTGCAAATCTTTAAGTTGCGAAGTATACAAATTCCTTATTTCAATATATTTTAGATGCAATTTGATGGAATCCATAGCAATTTTTCAGATACAATTCAGCATGGTATTTAAAATACTATCGCCGATTAAAAAAAATGGTGTTTAAATTGCTATCATATTGACCCTACAAATATAGTGCATTTTGGAAAGAGACTCTGACCTTCGTGCGAGTTTATTGTGGATTGTGATGGTCTGTTTGTGGAGATTAGTGATGTTGAATTGTGTTTGAACTTTGAACCATAAGGATTAAACGGACGTTACAAGGATTTTTATTTTTCTGTCCTACCAGATATTTGGCGGCGTTGGCATTGCTTGCCTACCATTGGGACTTATCTTTGCATTCATTCGGCGTCCAAAAGCTGTAATCACTCGTTCACAGTATATTAAGGTACCTTTTGTTTTGTGCACTGTGTATTCATATGAAGTTACCTTCTCTATGCCTTCTGGTCTGACATATCCAGCATTGGCATAGCTTTTTCAAAGTTGACCATGGACAATTTGATTTTATATTCGTAGGAAGCAACTGAACTAGGTAAGAAGGCAAGAGAATTGAAGAAAGCAGCCGATGCTCTTCGTCAGGAAGAAAAAGGTGGCTCAAAGGGAAGGAAGTGGCGGAAAAATGTCAAGGCAGTAGAGAAGGTAATAATGTTTACCACCAATCCATCGATAGCTCGTGGGGTACTATGCACCCATGAATGCGAAGGTGCAGGGTTGTTGAGGACTAGCAATAGAACGTGTCACATCTTGTCATTTGTGGTACTTAAGTCCCGTTCGTTTTGCAAATGGTGTTTCAGTTATATTTGAGGTGCTTGGCGTAGAGTGTGAAATATGATATTTTGATTATCACACCTCTGCTTTTATCATTGCTGAGACCTATGTGAGCTGCTTTTTTTTTTTTTGCGTAAAATTTCACTTCAGAAAATATTGTCATGATCCAACTTCAATTTGGGTTTGTGTAAGAGTTTAGACATACCAATTGGTAAACACAAGGTCTTCTGCTTTTATTTGACAATCACTTCTGTGTTGTATCATGTATTTCAACAATGAGGACACAGAGACATGCAAGGTAGACAGGAAACTTGAAAGTAGTATAATACTTGTATTTATTGACATTTTCCCCTTAGTATGATTGGGAGTTGAGAGTCCTTTTCCTGGGGCTGCAAACGAGCTGAGCCAAGTCAAACTTCGCATTGCTCAAGCTCGGCTCGGTAAAAATTGGGTCAGCTCAAGCTCAAGACGAGCTGAAAACATTGGGATTGAGCTTGGCTCAAAAATGTCAGCCCCAGCTCGAACTCGGCTCGATGTAGCTTGGGCAGGCATACAATGAGAGGTAGGAATGAGTGGGAGTAGTTGGGCTCTCTACTTATATAGCCTTCTTTGGTTCCATTTCGCTTAAGTTCCGATGTGGGACTGAATAATTGAGGATTTCCTTTGTACTTTGCACTTCTCCCACATCGGAAGGGAAGAAGCTGTTGGGCACAAGTGCTTTCCTACAAAGCGTTCCATACCCAAGTGAATATCACTTGCTTTGTGAAGTCACAAGCTGAGGTGACACTTGGCAAATATCTGAGGTTATTAATTTTGTTATTAAATAGCCTGGCTTGCAAGCTCATTCGAGCCGAGCTGACTATAGCTCAGGCTTGGCTCTTTTATTAAATGAGCTCAATGTCGTGGCTCGAGCTTGTTCATTTACCTTGCGAGCTGAGCTCAAACGAGCAGTTACCGAGCTGTTCGCGAGCAGCCCGTGCTTCGAGCTGCTCGCAAACAGCTCGATTTGTTTGCTGCCCTACGGCTATTCCTACAATATGAGCTATCTATAAGTTAGGGAGTTAAGTTTGGCTTAGGCGCTTGTATACGAGTTCTTTTTTTCTGATAAAGCATGCCGATTGCCAAGCAGCCGGGCTCTTGTTATTTTCTCTAGTTGCCCGGATAGGAAAAATATGTACTATTCCCATCCAGTTTTTGTTTCTAAGACCAGTAGGTTTTGTTGATCTTTAATGTATTGGCTTACTTACAGTGAGCCGTATGTCTATGACTCTATCCTAGGGTGCTCTGGTTGTCTATAATACTCGATCTTCGTGTGATCCTTGCTGCCTGGTCGCATATTCTCTTCTTTCATTCATAATCTGGAGTTGTTTGACTGCTTGTGTTGAGAACTGAAATAGTAATGTGAAGGTGTCCTGTTCTACTCTAAAGGCGGGGGCTGTTTGGCGAATTTACATGGTGTTGTGTATCAACTTATGCTTTCTTAATCTTTCAGGAGCTACTTCTTCTGGAGGAAGATGTGAAGAATTTAGAAGAGATGTACCCTCAAGGTGAAAAGGTAATGGTTGATGTTTTAGTATGCTGACCTGCAAATTTTCTGAACCTGTTTTGTCTCCTAACTTTGCTGATTGATCAAGTAGGCCGAGACTGCGTGGGCTATGACTGTGCTTGGCTACTTGGCCAAGTTTGTGTTGGGAATTCTGGGGTAAGTATGACTTCTATGCAAATTTTATTTGTTCCTCTTGGATAGCTTGATAAACATTGTTGGGCTCATTTCCTAAAAGCTTAAGTTTTTGGGACAATTGGTAACTCAATATGGTATGAGAACTTTGGTTTCTCAGAGGTTTTGGGTTCAAGTCTCTTCGTTTAAATTATGCTTCTTCCGTTTGGATTCTATTTTGGTCTATGTTTGGATGTTGACATATTCACGTGCAAAATTGGGGTGGTACCTAACGTGAGGGAGGGTGTTACATAGCTTGTCGTAGATTGTTGGGCCGATTTCGTAAAAGCTTAAGCTTTTGGGACAATTGGTATCTAAATAGCTCCTAAAGCTGGGTAAGTAGGAGTCAGCCTTCCCTCTTCCTTAGCAGTTCCTTGAAAAAAATGTTGGAGGATCCATTTTAAATTGTGTCTTTTGTGCAGCAATTTCTTGATGACCTTGTTCAGTAGAACTTGTCTTATCTTCACAAAAATGTTGCCTGTCTTTAGTGCTATCAGAATTGAAATACTTATATTTCCTATTGTTTACGTTTTGTTGATTGTGTTTTTTCGTGGGGATTACTTTATACGTGGATTTGTGATTCCAAAGTATGCAGCAACTGTGAACTGCTTTGAATAAGTATGTCTTAGCTAGTGGAACTTGCGGTAGTTTTCCATTAATTTTTTTGATAATTACTTAATTTTAAATATAAATTGTTCCTTCCTGCAGTCACGTGGTACTACCTTCTAAAATGCTTTGACTGCCAGATTTATGTAGTCCATTTCAGAGTTTTCTTTTCTATCTTTTCGTTTGTGTTTGGTATATAGGTGAGAGCAAGCATAGGTAGGTGGTATGGAAAAAGGTCCCCTCTTTCCATCCTTTGGGGTCCGTTTGATTAGAAAGAAATTTGTGCTGGAAAGTGTAAATGAAAGAAAGTAAAGTAAAAGAACGAAAGTGAAAAGAAAAATTATTTTCTTTCGTAAGAATCTTGCAAGGGAAAAAAAACTTTACTAGCTTACCCTTTTATATATATTATGGATCATGATAAAAAAAGGAAAGTTGTTATGGACACAATGGGAAGTGTCATAAAATGTGGCAATTTTTACGGGGAAATAAAATTTCCTTGTGTTTTTAGCAAGAAATTGGAAGCTACATACTCATGCTTTAATGAGTTGTACTAGAAAATCTACTTTCTTACACTTTCTTGTGTTTTCATGCTAATCAAACACCAAAAAAGAGTCATTATTTTCTCTTTCTTGCTTTTTCTATCACTTTCACACTATTCAAACGGACCCTTGGTTTGATTGAGCTGGAAGGAGACCCTCTCTACTATCCTTTCCTTCTTGCTGTCCCTGGATCTTACCAAATGAAGCATCAGCGCCATAGGAACTTGGCTCAGATGATGAGATTGTCTGATTGTGTAACCAAACTATTATCAAGTTAAGGTACTTCCCTTGATTTTTAGAACTAGAGACAGATGCTTCAGCCACTTGAAAGACATGCATGTTCATCACTAATGCAAAAATCTCGAATTTGACAAATTACTTGAGCCGCAATGTAAAATAAAAACCTATTTCTAGTAACCCCCTCTAGATTTGCTTTTTGTTTTGTTTGATATTTTTACATCTCATCTCCATCTTCATACTTCTTTGCTAGTGTAGATTCTGATAATGACTTTCTGATTTTGTTGATTCTATTACACTAATTTATTTTTGATGTGACTAATCAAGCATTTCATATCTTTAGATACATGTAAAACTATATTTGTTTGTTCGCACCGTGTTGTTTCCTGATTATTATTTGTTGAGAATACGGCTTGTCTTGTCGTATCCTTGTGCTGTGTTTGTATCGGTGCACACCTACGGTATCACCATCATACCAACAATGGCCATGAATAAAGACCCACATCTGATTTTCCCATTCGCGCTATGGGCATTGCCGAAAGATAAGTATCCTGGACAACAATGGGCTGGTTATCAGAGAGTTTTGGCCCTGCTGAATGAATGAATTTGGGAGAGTGGTTGAGCTGAGAGGTTTTGGGGAAGTTGCAAGGGTTTGGAAGGATTTAAAGATTTAGGTTAGCGTAAATTTACGTAGGACTATCGGAGTGGAAACAATGGCAGAGACAGAATGGTGGTTGACTCCAAATCGTGGAGGGAAGACGAGGGAGGGAGGGGCAGAGGTGATGGTAGGTGGCATCTGGATAGATGGGGAGAGGTTGGCCGTCGGGGGGGGGGGGGGGGTGGGGGTTGATTTGGGCAGGTTGTAATGGCCAACTGAAGTTTGAGAAAGGAAAATAGAGGAAAGAATGGTGGTGGTTGTAGGCTGATGGTGAGGGTGGAACGGAGGAGGGATTTGGTGTAGTCAAGCGCATGGAGGCATATGGGTCCTTGGTGCTTCTGAGAATTAGGGCGGCTACCATTCCTTGCAATTTCTTAATGGTGGTCATTAATTGGACTAATTGGCACATGAAAAAAACTTTAACACGAGGAACTACAAGGACTGAATGACACTAGGGGCGAACTAATAGAAGTGCTGGTATTCTTTTTAGGGGCAAATAATACATTGTGAATAGCTGGTGTTTTATTCCAGGTTTTAGGGGAGCTTTTAAACGAAAGTTTATCCCTAGTGTGCAAGACAGGTATTACAATGTATGTGGTGGGTGTAGCGAGAAGTTTAGAAGTGTATTTAGAAGCTAGGACGTTTCAAATATGGTATTTTGGGTATTATTACTGGTGAAAAGCTGTTAGTTTACCATCCTCATACATATAGATGAGTTCCTAATTGTTATGCCACTAAGATGAATATGTATTGGCTTTTGGGCGTTAGAAGTTATACGAGACTAGGGAGTGTGCCTTGCTGAATATGCAGTACTATCTTTCTAGTGCATATTATTGTTGGGTAAACATTACAAAACTCTAATCTCTTTCATGTGGATCGTAGACACACTCTCTTTCTTTTATGATGGTTGTTTCTCCTACACTCAAGCCAATGTTCTGGTACTATTCTAGTTTCTGTTTGCTTACTTATCTTCACTTCTTGTTTGGCAGGCTCATTGTTTCAGTGGCATGGGTTGCACATATAGTGATATATCTATTGATCAACCCTCCACTTTCACCTTTCCTGAATGACGTTTTCATCAAGTTGGATGACGTTTGGGGTATAATGCAATTTCATGCCTGTTACTTTTCTTTCAATTTTTTTTTCCCTTTTGTTTGATGAGTCATTAACAGTAAACTGAGATCCACATTTTGCTCCTTCACCAGGTCTTCTGGGTACGGCAGCATTTGCATTCTTCTGCTTCTACCTTTTGCTTGCCGTGATTGCTGGGGAAACGATGCTTGGCATGAGATTAGTTTTCATAACAATCCATCCCATGAAGTATGAACATTGTTTTGCTTTTCGTAATACAGTATCTGGTATATTTTTCGTGTTTTCTGATTGCTGCTGCTAACCTGATACTTTGATACAGGTGGGGAGGCACTCTCATGAACTCCTTTCTTTTTAATGTGGGACTTATTCTTCTTTGCTCCATCAGGTGCCAGTCTTGGATTCTTTAACTTCTCCTTCACATATTGAAGTTGGAGCAATACATTCTCTTGGTTTTAGGTTCTATTGCGTAATATTACGGAAATGAAACAGAGAGTTTGAGCTGCAGTTTTCTTGCACATCTTTAGTTTTTTCAGTTTTTACCCATTAACTAAGTTCATCTTGTTGCCTAAACAAAGGTTACAATTTTCGAATTTTGAGTTGTGCATTATTTTAGGGATGATATCAGTCAGTCCTCTTGCTTACAATTTAGGTTGAAGTTACATTGCTTACTTTTTCTTTCTTCTATGTTGTGGACATTCAACTCCTTGTTACCAACTGATGGTTGGTGGATTTTGTGCTTTCAGTGTGATTCAGTTCTGCGCCACAGCATTCGCGTACTATGCTCAAGCTACTGCGGCAGAGGAAATATTTGGTCACACATTGCAATCTCTTCGTGGAATAAAATATTTATACAAGTCAGTCACAATTCTCCAATTTACTTCACTATCATTATTTTGAGACCTAAGCACTCATTTAGATAATGCACTTTTGTATTGCAGGTATAATGTGTTTCAAATTGGATTCATTGCTCTGGCTGGACTGACCTTTGTGTATTATGCTGCCTTTGTAAGTGAACTCTTCGATTATTCGTCCTTCTTATGGTATACTGAACCTAAGCCCATGTTTGGTTGCTGGACAAGGATGATCCCTGTTGGAAGTCTATGAAAACATAACACACTTGAGCTTCGTGCAACTTGTTGATGATAATTTGTACTTACTGCCCCATCCCATGTTTGGGAGGGATCGAATGCATATCTAGCAACCTAATCTATATAAATGAGTCCCACACAAAACTAATCCAATCCTCCTACCTTACCTAGCAATGGAACATGTCCAAAGTGTACATTGTACTGATCTTAGTAATTTCTCAGGGATGGAGAAGAAAAAAACCTAGCGGCAGATTCCAGCTTTCCACTTAAACATATATTGCTGTGGGGTGGATGCATCTAACTGGATCTTTCGGAATCTTCTGTTGTACAATTTTTTGTATGGGTGATTTTAAGACTGGTGCATATGGCCTATCCTTGTGTAATGGTGTTGTCTAGAGAAGTAGGTGGACAGAATCCGAGGTAAATTTGATTCCGCTGAGGAAGTGCTGTGTTGAGCTCTGCTTTTGCTGCTTTTTCTTGTTTCCCCACCTTTTGTATGTAATATTCCTTGTTTGATTCATGTTGAGTTGGGTTTCTCAGATAAGATTTGTGGTAAGCGCTTTGAGTGTGTTGTGGATGTATTTATATGGAAAATGAGAATAATGATATTTTTTTTTAAAATCAAAGAATGATGAATTTTTTAAGCAACCAGTTTTTGTTCATGGTGTTTGCAAGTGTTGAAGTACACCTTTGGTTCAATTATTGTTTCTTAATTTGCTTTGGAGACGTCTACGAAGATTCTGGATGTTATATAGTTGGTGCTGCTTCGACACTCATGCACATCAAGGGTTTCAAACTGGGTGATTACCGGCCGGTCCAAAAAAAAGGATCAGAACTCCACCAAGTACAAGCCCAACCCAAAATGCACGGATAAGGATTTGGCCTATTTTTCTCCCCAAAAAATCCTTCTCTCTCACTCGATCTCTAGCCTCTTGCGTTCGCCTTATGGTCCTCCGAGTCCCTCTGCCGGGCCCTTTGTGTGGTGCCGCCGCTGGACGAAGCTTGCCGACCACACCGCCTTCTCCTGGTCCGACACACTCGATGTCACCGCCTCCTGCGTCGGGAAGAACACCTACTTTGGGGTCAACTACCTCGCCGTGCTCGTGGCCTACGTGTTTCAATTGTTCAGGTCGACGAAGACCTCGTTCCCGACGGCGATGGACTCGATATGGGTGGAGGGGTGGTAGGCGGCGACGTTCTGCCAGACCCACTGGAGGGCGAAGGAGGGGGTTTTGACGGCGGAAGGGAGGAGCTTGTTGGGAGGTCGACGGAGACTCTGATGCCGGATCCGGAAAGGGATTTGAGGACGGCCGGGTCGGTGTCGTAGACCTTGACCCGGTTGATGCTCTGGGATTTGAGGAGTTGGACTACTTTGACGGTGGACGGAAGGTTGTTGGCAATGAAGCCGTAGTTCACCCGGATTGAGCCCCATCTGCAAATGTAGCAACAGAAAATGGAAATTACACAATCAGAGTAAGTAAAATCGTTGTTATTATGGAAATGTACGTTGTTAAAGAGAAGAATTATGCGAGAAGAGAGGGCTAGGTGGGTGGCTGTGTTTTGTAGCCGTGGGGTGGTGGGTGGTGGTAATTTGTAGCTGGGATTTATTTGTTTTAAACAAATTCGCAGGGTATGTGAATTTGTGAATTTACAGCCGTGGGTGATGTTTTAAACAAATTCGCAGGGGTATGTGAATTTGTGAATTTCACACTGCGAATTTTTAGTCGCCAGTTGGAGTGGTCGCCGGAAAAAGTCACTGGTCGGAGGTGTTTGTAGGCTGGAAGTGATTGTGCAATGGAGGTGGGAGGGGGTGGTTGCATTTAATGATGGGTAAAAGAGTAATGTTCATATAAGATTATCATTAAAGGCAAATAAAAATTGAGTTCATCCTTAGTGGGAATTAAGTACAGATTTTCTAAACCTACAGGTAATTTTCTGTTCAAACTAATCAAGTTGTTCGGGAGCTGCTCGAGGCTTGGTCCGTTAAGGGTTGGAATTGGCGTGGTTCATTAAGGGAATGACCTGAGATTAGCTGCAGCTTGGCTCATTTAATCTAACTTCAAATAGTCGTTTCCCACATGCTTCCCTGATTTTCTTCTAAACCCGCTTATAAGCTCGGTTCGTATGGGCAAGGCTCCTCAATGGAGGCTCGTTTAGTATTCCAACTGAGCTTGAGCTCTCAAGTATTAATTGAGCCGAAGCTCAAACATTTCAGCAATTCAAGCTCGAGCCAAACACAAAGCTCACTGAATTTCAAAAAAGTTGAGCTCGAACATTCTAAAGCTTGGCTCGTTTCCTTCGAATTAGCTTGGAGGGCTGGCTCCAAGTTTTCAATTGTACTTGTGACCATTAATGGCTGAAATCTTGTGTAGGTACATGTGGATTTGTTCAATAACTTTGTTGGTGCAACCAACTTTTCATGGGAAGCATGAATAATTAGTACACCCCACCTCACAGGTCACACCATAATTTTGTTGGCACAGAATCTTTTCACTTTTCTCATCTTCTTCTTCATGTAGGGGAGAGGAGTGGAGAGTTGAGGATGACAATTAGGTGGTGGTTTTTCCTGGTAGGAGTACTATTTTTTTTTATTGAAAAAGTTAGTGGTGTTTTGGAGCTTTCAAATTTGAATTTTGTGCCATTCGATTAATGACCTAAATAAGGGCTGGGTTTGTCCAACTTCCATTTCGTCTTAACAATGATACATATGCATGGTTGGTCAAGCCCAAGTTGAATGTATCATTTTCTTTTTTCGGCATGTTAGGAAATTCATTGAATATATAATCCGAAATATACATACATGAGTCAGAATAAATGGGAAGTTAATTTAGAGATTAGCAAACTACTAAAATGGGACTTTCAAATCAACAAAAGCTTAACAGACATATAGTGTTACTAAAACAATTGATAACCTCTTCCAGTGTAGTTTTTTCCCTACAAAATCTACATTACCTATAACCTCCATTGGACCAATCAAGAAGGGTGAACTTCAACTCAAGTCCCCCCCCCCCCCCCAACCACAACCCAACCCAATAAATAAAAAATAAATAAAAATAAAAATTGAACCTTCAATCTTACTGCACGCAGGTTAAATCTTAGCTGGGAACCTTGCATATTAACCAGTCAAATAGAATACAAATAAAAACCCTTGCATATTAATTTAGGGTCCAAACTAAACAATTACTCCTACTTAATTAATATGGACTCCAGAACTAAAAAGAGAGATTTGTTCCTCTATTTTTCTTGCCTTTGTAAATACTCCCGGATTCCTAAATGAGAGTACATTTTCACTTTTTTCTGTCATTTTTATTTTGTTTATAGCTTTTAATTTATAATATTTTTTATGATTTAAATTTTTTTGTCTAATAATACTAATTGAGATCTATCAAACAAGTTCGATATTGAATATTTTTAGCATTATAGATTGGAAGATATAGACAATTTTTTGAAGTGTCTGAAATAGTAACATGAACTTTCATTTAGGAACGGAGGGAGTAAACCGCACGGTCCTTCTATAGACATCACATTTGCAGTACGCTCATTATCAACCCCGCTATACTTCCGTTTATTTTTCTCAATCAAATTTTTTTTTTTAATCTCATCGATTGAGTAAGTGAATCATGATGTGATTGAAAAAAAATTTATTCGTCCAATTTATTATATTGTGAAGAGAGTAACTTATTCACGGAGGAGCCATAAATAAATTATCTATGGCAACGCACAATTTCATCCGTTCGTTTCGGCAATCAATGATCTGGATTTTAAACGAACTTTTCCCTGCTCTTCTAAAATCCGGATCGGCCAAAACACTTTTGGATGCGTGAGATTGGACGCTATAAAAATTTATTTACAAAGGCTCCGTAAATAAGTTTTTCCCTCTGGTAAATCATCTCAACATTTGTTTTTGCAAAATAAAAATGTGTTCCGAGCTTGTTCGTTCGGGGTCTTCAAACCTCTGCGCATGGTTCTTAATAAATTTTTTTTATCTACAAACCTCTCTCAAAATCCAAATTACCGTGGGTGTAACTACCTAGCTAGGTTAGAGAACCGAGCTAGTAGAGACCCTACAAGAGGCTTAAAGGTGTACGCACCACATAGACCCTAGCTAGAAAAGTTTTAACGGAGGGGGAAGAAAAGAACTAGGTTCCCCACCCACTAGCCCCATAACATAAATTCCTATTTAGGGTAAGATCCAAGGCTGAAGTTGCCCTCGCCCACCTACCCCCCCAAAAAAGTATATATGATTCGTCATCACTTTAATTTGTTCTTTTCAACGTCTCTATTATCAGCCTTTTACGTGGAAAAGAAAAACTTTTTCCACAGTTCAAGGATCATCATTATTTGAGGGGTAATATAAAGGGTCTCAGATTAGCTTGCGCGCATCTCGAACCAATTTCTACAGTCTCCATAGCAGTTTCACACATGCTCACTCATGAGCGAGGTTGGCCCGAAATTGCTGATAAGGAGAGTCGAACGAGAGACTTTAGGGGAGGACAGAACCCGACATCTGAGGACAAGATCACCTGAGCCATCATCATTTTTGCTTCGACCTTTCTCTTATACAAATGGTCACACGCATCTCCTACCAAGGAATAGCATTCTCCACTCACAACATTTACTTCCGCGTTTGCCATTATAAGTACTTTTAAAAAAAAAAAATTAAAAATTAAAATTAAGATGTTTCTTTTTCGACAAATAGTATCAATTAATTTCGACGTATTTGAATTTTGATTAGGCGAATCAACTTTTATATAGATCTCAAATCTTTTATAATGTGTAACATTCATTTGCATACTTCAATATTCCGGTCGAAAATGCTGTTGGCCAACATAGCTACTCGGATTATGTTTCAGGAGTTTTCTTTCGAATCTTTTTTCTCGTAGCCCATTTCTATCAGAGGTGCTATTGACTATTGAGCTTTAGAACAAATTTAAGAACAACCTTCGGCAACGACGCCTTAGAGCCGAGCCGATAATGGCAAAGCCCATTACTCGGCTCGACTTGTGTACATGTCCATGCCAAAATGCAAGTGCGACTTGATGGTGTTGACTTGCGGTCAGAGCCGGCCCAGGCACAAGGCCCACAAGGCCAGGCCTTGGGCATCTCCAAAATGCCCAATATTTTTTAGTATTCGGCTTGGGTAGGACTCTTTTTAGGAAAAGCCTAATACTAGTTTTAGAAGCAAGGCCCGGTCTTTAGAGCATTGGTACTGAGTCAGTAGGACTTTCTACTCATAAAAGATCCTTTGGCTTCATTGTTTTCTTCAACTAGCAATGTGAGACTATAGGTGGGAGGCATTGTTTTGCAACTTGTTTGTCCCACATTGACAGAGCAAATACTCAATCAGCAAAGTGCTCACCTATAAAGCCTTCTACTCCACCTATTCTACTTGCTCATAGAGTGGTTGCACACGAAAGTAACGTGTGGGCAGCAAGTATCGGAATTAAAATTAAAATTATTTTGAAGGGAAATTTCAAATTTTGAAATATATATACGGTTTTGCTAACCTCCGCCTAGTGGGCACGGAGGATAATAAACACATAATTCCAAACAAGCTCAGATATCAATACATATATCACAGATATTAATTCACTTTCACAAATATCAATACACCTTTTTCGGATATCAATGCACTTTTTACCTATTATCCTACCCCTTTTGAGCGAATGTTAGAATAATCCATATATATAATATATCAGTCACTTCTCCTAAGAACTACCTTAACTTAATAAAATGCAAACTTCCCTTTTCCGATCGAATTTTGATGATCCGAGCCGCTCAATGTGTTCAGAACGTGATTTTAAGGGCAAGTATCCTTAAAATCACATTCAGAACACATTGAACAGCTCAGAT
The DNA here is from genome assembly GCA_025413875.1 of Rhododendron molle. Lineage (NCBI taxonomy): Eukaryota > Viridiplantae > Streptophyta > Magnoliopsida > Ericales > Ericaceae > Rhododendron > Rhododendron molle. The sequence continues at coordinate 25,938,431 of CM046390.1, forward strand.
CATCGAAATTCGAACGAAATTTGAGAGAAATGGGGAGGTCCTTATTTTAAAATGACTATATAATATATGTGTGTATGAATTAGTCAAGGGGATTTAATACTATAGTTTTGGCTTATTCTAATTGTTTTTTTTTCCCGTAAAAATTGTCAAGCGTTTAGAGCATTATTCTTATAATAGGCCTTGGGCATCCAAATACCTTAGGCCGGCCCTGCTTGCAGTGTAATTAGATATGAATAAAAAATAGTAGTAGTAATTAAGATATGCATTTTGAGGGTTTTAGCGGAGGAAGAAAATTTAATTATTTAAAATAGAAAAGAATAGGAGTAGAAAAAGGGAAAAGAAGATACTAGTAGTAGGGGAGGGGAGAGGGAAGATTCGCCCACAAGTTGTTTTAGTTGGTCACTGGTGGATAGCACCCACTACCATAGCCTTTAATAATTGAGCCCACCGATTTGAGCACCTTTCTAATTACTATTTCACCTTGTGCCCACCTCATTACATTTCAAACCTTAAAAGGTGGGAAATTTTTTTTTTGAATCTAGTTTTTTTATATTTAAAAATCTGTCTTTTAGTGCCCTTAAAATTGTATTATTGTGACAATTTTAAGCATTAAAAAGACAGATGTAATATACAAAATTGGATTTTTTTTTTGATAAAAAGTGTTTTTTTTTGTTGAAGTTTTCGTTTTGTGTATGGGACTTTTTTTTTTTTTAAAACAGAGGGAGTAACGATTACAAGGGAAGAAGGAGAAATAATGATGGGAAGAAATGAATTGAAAGAGTGAAGTCATTTCTTATTCCTCTTTATGCGACAAGCATGTTCCGTCATGGGTTATATAATTAAACCAATTTTTTTTTTCTATTGTGAAATGAAAGGAACGATGAATTTGTATTATTTATGGCGGGTACTCATATGATATCTTGATTTTATTCTTGTGTTTCCAATGGACCGACCCCTGATATTTTGCACTCTTTTGTCTTTAAATCCGTAACTTCAGCTTCCAATACTTTCTTGGCATCTGTTTAATTTTTCAAATACTCCTCATTAGGCTCCGTTCAGTTGTCAAGAAAGAACGAAAAAGTATGAGAAAATCAACTTTCCCATAACTTTCCTAGTGTTCAGTTGACAGGAAAATAGTGGAACTTACTATTATAAATTTTCCTGTAGGATTTACTTTCTTGCAAAAGTGATCTTATAAAAAACATAGGATTTTGCATCGCGGGAAAAGGAAAACGAGTGAACACTCACAAAATTTTTCCATAAGTTTCTTTTTCCTGACAATTGAACAATTAAACCTTAATTTTTGTTGTAAAATTCTTTTGTCAAATGAACACTCACGGAAAAATAATTTTTTTTTCCTTTTTACTTCACCTCACTTCACTTTTCCTGAGAACTAATTTCCCACACAATTTTCCCGACAACTAAACAGAGCTCCGAGTGAGCAAAAAATTCGTCAAACCGCGAATCTAATCCAAACCAATCCAAATCGAAAGGTTACGTTCGATTTTTTAGTAGTATGGTTCGGTCATGGTTTAAAAAATTAAAATCCGTGTTATATGATTTGGCTTGTAGATTCACGTTCACTGTTATGGTTCCAAACCGATCCGAACCATATAATATATATACATATATATATATATATATAGTTTAATTATGATTCACCAAATAAATATGGAAACCTTAGTCAACTATTTTCCCGATTTATTGATCCTGTTAAATTCACCGCAATATTCAGTTTTTTGCTTCCTTGCCAAGATAATTTAGACTAAACTTCTATATAAAACGATTCACAACCCTTTCCTAATTTCCTACGATTATTAATTTATTATACACAAAAAGCATATTGGATCATCAGATTTGTCAACTTCCACATCCAAATTCCTATGTTTCTATACATGAGATGAAAACCAATTTCAAAATCTATTCTTATTATTCCTTCACTACCAAGACTAATAACCCTAATACTTTTTGAAGATAATAGCTTAGTTCAAAGCAAACCGTGGTTTAAAACTGAAACCAATTCGCATTTTAATGGTTTGGATTGATATGGTTCTATGCCTTTTGTGGGTTGGTTTGGTTCTCCAATTTCATAATTCGAAGGTATTAATTTGGTTCTTGGTTTACTATAAAACCGAACCAATTCAGACAATGCTCACCTCTACTCCTCCTGTGTTTCCAAGGAGTATATTTTTCCTCTTTTGTTTCCTTTAATTTTTTCCTCCATTATCATATATAGGCCCCGTTTGATAACAGGTTTGAGAGTTGGGATGGGAGTACTAATCCCATGAGAGTATTAATAATACTCTGTTTGGTAATAAAAAAAAGGTCCGGACTATTAGTCCATTGGGATGTTCAAGCCGGCCAATAGGGGGTATTAGGAATTACCATTGGGACTTGATATTCATAGTCCAATCCCAACCCCCCCCCCCTCTTTACCAATTCCTTCTCATTATCAATTTTTTCTATCAATTCAATCTCATAATCTAATCACATCTCAAACAAACATGATATTAATAATCCTAGAAAAATGATTTTGCCACTCCCTTAATTGTTAACGCCACTCCACTGCAAGTGAATTTTTGCACCAAAAATACACTTGTAGGGGAGTTGCGTTAACAATTAAGGGAGTGACAAATCAGCAGTCTAATCCTATCATTTAATCTCATCTCAAACAAACATGATATTAATAATCCTATTATCCCATCTTAAACAAACATATTCATCATCAATCCATTCTCAGTTCTCGTTAACAATCTCTTCTCATTACCAATCTCAATCCTAATTCCAATCTCCTTACGAATTCCATCCGTCTATCACTGTTATCAAACGAGGCCACTTTTGAGAGATGTTGCACTACAGTAACTAGCATAAATCCTATGGGCATTATTATATATCATAACAATGGCCCTAGTACTTAGGTGTTGGGGTTTTTGGTTGGCCTTCTTGCCACCCCTTTAATCTCTGTTCTTTTATTTTAAGATTAATAAAAAAAAAATTGCTGTACAAAAAAAGAGAAAGTCTATTAATACAAAAACATGCACATGTCCATGTAGTATTTCATTGACAACTAGATGGATTGCTAGTTTTCACCAACGAGACACTGCCACATAGACATCTTTACGCAAAAATGTTGTGGATATTTTGTTCTTAGACCTCCTTTTGTTTACTGGTGAGCAAAGTAATTAGATTTCATTGTTTTATTTATTATATATATATATATATATATATATAAAATATTTTATGTTGTTACTTAGGAACTATACTGTTTTAATCTTTTGTGTTGCTACTTAATTACAATTAAACCACTTTATGAACAATACATCTCTTTTTACCATGGGTGTAGTAATTGCTTCACCTATTATAGATGATGAGTTATAATTTGCTTAACTTTTTTTTAACAGCAAAAAAAATGATTTTATTAATCTTTGAAGATGAATACAAAGATTAAAAGGAGCTCGACGCAGGGCACAACGACATCACGACAAGGAGTATAAGACCCGACAAAGGTACCTACAGACCCCAAAGCCAAATGTCACCCAAGCCTAAAAAAAAGTTTCAACAAAAACAAGATGCCACAAAGCAAACCCTACACCACACCCGATCCAACAATACCTTTGTTTAATAAGACTAATAATGAATGAGCATAATAATTTTATATGTATTGGCATATATTCAGGAGGCGAAGCTAGGAGATTTTACATAGTGGGGGGGTCAAATACTTAGAGCCATTAAGAATTTGATCGAGTTTGACAATAATAAAGGGCATAAAGTGATTCTACTAAAACTATTGAGTAATGTTTTCATATGTAGGGGTCAATTGTGTGAAAACCTAATAAAACTTATAGCTATTCTGTGTGAATTTCTTTAATTTCAGTGGGGTCACTTGACTGACCCCACTTTAGTCTTCTTCCCTCCGCCTTTGATAGTAATAATAGGGATGAGATTAATAATATTGCATGCTCGTGGTAATATATTCCTCACTTTGTAGGATCACATACCCGATGACCTTTTGATCTGGCTAGCTCACGGAAATTTTAGTTGAGTACCAAATATATAATCTCCTTGAATATATAGTTTAATCTAAGCGAGTGTTTACGAGAAATTATTTTTTGCAGATTTTGAGATTTTAACTTCTCAAAATCAGTTTGAAGTATTTACAAAAAATTCTAGATAAAAGATTATTGGATTCTACAGATTTTAAAAAGCTATAAAATAAAATAAATTCTGGAAATTCCAAAGTTGGGTTTAGATAGCATCTTTAGTTTTTTGGATTAGATTTTAGGTTTTAAGTTTATAAAAGCTATTTTTTCAGTTTTTTTTTTTTTTGTAGTAGACAGTATCAGTTTTTACAACTTAGTCATAATTTCACAACTATGGTAACATGCTACTACTAAAATCTATAATCTAGAATTTGAAGCTAAAATCTAAAATCTATAGCCTCAGTTATCACAAACATGCTCTAGAGCTAATACTTATGTCCACTCAAACAACCGGGCCCATAGTTCATTTCGAACTACACAAAATACAAAGATTGTAACTGCGTACGCGAGCTAATTCAGTTGGTCAGAATTCACTGATTGATGTCCCTTCACTGGGAGGTCGAGGGCAATAATATTCCCACTTCCACAATCTCAACTTTAAAAACAAAAGAGAAAAGAGTCGTAGGTAATTGTCACCGATCTAATCATCATTCACTAGTGGAGAAATTGGGATTAAGAGTGGACGGTAATTTCATAAGTTGAAACAAAAGATTAGTACCAAAATGGAGATATGCCCACTTGCGAGGTGGTCCATAAAGAAGATGACACAATGAAGTCAAATCCCATTACTCTTTACAAGAAAAGCTTTATATATACTTCACTATAATAAGGGTGCAAACAGGTTTATTTTTCAAGTTGCAAAGTGAAAGGATTGTCAAAACCCAAAAAGGGTATGACTAAGTGGACATGAAAAAGCAAATACGTGTTTATCTTCTATGAAAAACGCATTTCGAATTCCACGGAGTCATACATTCCAAACATTAGGGCCACTGGAGGGTTTGCTTGGACATTAACTTCAGGTCTCTGGAATCAGTCAAGGTCGCAAGCTGGCTCGACATCCAATTATTAAAAAGAAAGTGAAAGGATTGTTGAATATATTCCCCCAGTATTACTGATAGTGGCAAATATCACACAGGAGATTATTATTGCTGTTGGTCCCCTAACAGGCCGGCTTTACTTTTGAAAAATATTTTGTGCTTTATTAGCCTACTTTTTCTTGATTTCCCTTTTCTTTCTTTCTTTCTTTTTTCTCCCTTTCTTTTTGAAGAGAGTTCCATCAAGAATTGACAAGGCCATCAAGAATGGCACCCTTAGTGTGGGCTTAAGAATGTGCTTAAGCTTAATCAAGCTGTCTTAATTCACGGTCAAATCAACAAGCTAGGCCACTCTTAATTTTCTTTCAATTAGCCTTCTTTGAAAAGCAATTTTCGGGTGATTAATTGCTTGCATTTGCAGGGATTTTGTCGCGATTTTAATTGTGTACGGAAAAATATGTACTTCGTGTATATTGAAAATATGTTAGGTACATGCATGCACTGCGCGCTCGCATATTGTCGTATATATGCAACGACGGAGTTATACTACGTGGGACATGGATCAAGTTTAATTTTTTTTCCAAATATAGGTATAGAGAATAGAATATGTAATTTTGTTTTATGCATTTTAATGTTTATTATTTTCCATTAATTAATTCAGTGTCAAATATTGGGTGCTCTATGACTGCATGATTGTTTGCAGTGTACATTGAGACAATTTCCGTATTGGTATAGGTTATCACACATGCATTATTTGCAAATAGTACTTGAAAGAGCAAATTTCAAGCCTTTGGTTCTTCTGGGGCTTTTTCTTTTCTTTTCTTTTCTTTTCCTTTTTTTTTTTTTTCTCTCACTCAATAAATGTCTCACTTTTAAGGAGATGAAGACTGCTAAGCGGCAAACGGGTGTGACATGTTCAAAGGGCATCAACCACCACACCAAAACACTCGCGCTCCTAGCAAAAATTGAACCCTCATCTTCTATGTAGAAGATGTGAAAAAGTGTCATTAGACTACAAGCTCGTTGGCGGATCTTTTGGGGGGCTTTGGCAGTGATAATTGATCTGCAGGAGCATAAATGGAAGTGGAAATGTTTGCCAAAAGATTCAATGCTGTTCATTCTATTTCAAGCAAAGACCCATAAAGCCAAGTTTAATAAGGAGAGAAGATATCTAAGATTCTGAAACCTAAACCCAAAGAGATCTTCCAGTTTTAGATTCTCCCATTTGCTCTCTGGTGGGGGGTCCATGTATGCATAGATGTCTCTTTGGTCTTTGAGAAGGCATAACCGCACATTATGCGAAAACGACTCAAGATTATACACGAATTGTCTTAATCCTATGTACATGTGTGAATATAGATCTTGTGGGAAAGACTATAATACATACTTCTTATTTGGGTGTGTATCATATGCTTCCCCAAAATGTTATGAATTGCAGAGAAAATGTTACAAATCATAATGCTAAAAAGTTACGAATCGCATAAAGGTTACAAGATACACCAAAACGTTATGAATCATAATGAAAATGTTACGAATCACACTGCTGAAAGGTTATGAATTCTAGAACAAAAATTACCAAACCCACTAAAATGTTATAAATGAACTATAAAATATGTGCATATAGTATACCCTCTTAAGGGATGTATATTGTAAACTTTCCCATATCTATCTAATAAAACAGAAGGGTCTTTGGGAATATTCCTAAAAAATATTCTCTCTCAACGGTTCAGATTTCTCTATGACATAAATTTTATCTACCTATACAAACAAATTCAACGGTCTAGATTTCTCCGGCTTATTGACACTTTTGGTCCCCAAAGTAATCAATCTGGGGCCGTTTTGGTCCCCAACGTATCAATTGCACAGATTTAGTCCCCAATGTTTCGATTTTGAGTTTAAATGGTCCCTACCGTTAGCTCCCTTAGCCTTTTCCGTTAAAATAATTAAGAAAATTACAATTGTCACCCTTAATATTTATAAAGGCATATCTGTTAAGCCCCAACCCTATATCTGTAAAGTTTATTCACATATTTTAGTTTTGCATCCATTTTTCGTGGATTACTGGTTTGTCTCTACGAGAGGGATCCAAAAAGTAAAAACCTTAGATAATTTTTTTAAAAAAGTTCATAAAAAATCAACTAATAATCCACAAAAAAATTATGATAATTTTTTTTATCTTAATTCAAAAAAAATTAGTTTGGTTAATAAGTTTTTTAAACCCTGACCCCCAAACACTATTTTTCTCCCAAACGGGAAAATTTCAAAAAAACCTATGAACTTTTAGGAACTTTACAAAAAAAAAAAAAAACCCCTAGATTTTAACTAATAACAAAAAATAAAATAAAATGAACTCATCATTTCCTTAACGATTAGGCCCCTATCGTCCCATTCCGTCCATTTGTAACAGATGGAGCTAACGGAAGGCGTTAACCTTCCCTCTCTTTTTTTTTTTTTTACTTTTTACTTCAAAAATTTTAACTCTTTCTTTAGTAGTAAATAAATATGCAATAAATTCCTTTTTTTTACTATTTATCAAAAATTACTTTGACTCTATTTTTTACTATTTACGAAATTTTAACCCCCTTTTTTTTACTTTCAAAATTTGCACTTCCCCCTCTCTCTCCTCCTTTTTTTTAGAAATTCGACCCCACACCACCAATCAACCCCCCAAGCAACTGCCAAAGCCCTAGTCCCAATTTAAGAATTTTGAAATTACTTTTAACATCCTTTTTTTAACCTTCATTTTGCTTTTTACTTTTTACTTCAATTGATGTGTGTGTGTGTGTGTGTGTGTGTGAGAGAGAGAGAGAGACGTATAATTTGAAAGTAAAAAATGAGGGTTAAAGTTATTTTGTAAATAGTAAAAAAAGGGGAACAAAGTAATTTTTGATAAATAGTAAGAAATTTTTTTTTTTTTGCATATTCATTTATTACTTAAAAAAGAAAGAGTTAAAAGTAATTTTTACAAGTAAAAAAGAGAGAGGAAGGTTAACGTCTTTTGTTAGCTCCATCTGTTACAAATTGACAGAATTGGATAGTGGAGGCCTAATTGTTAATGGAATGGTAAGTTCAAGTGTCTATATAAAGATAGAGCAATGACTGAGGAGAGGGGGGCTTGGGAACGTCGGAGTTAAACTTAGATGGTTATGGGTTCTATGAGGTGGTGAATTGAATGGGTGGCTATGATGGATTGAAGCAGCAAAGGCGATGGGTGATTGCGGCAGAAAGTGACTTAAAAGTGGTGGAGGTAAGAGGTGGCCGGAACAAACAATTTATGTTGGATTATTGTTGTAATTTACTTTTGATAATAATTCTCAGTCTCTTAATTTTTCTCGTCGAGACGAATCAATAATCTAAAAAAAATGATGCAAAACAAACAAATGCAAAAAATATTTCAATAAACTTTACAAATATAGGGTAGGGGCTTAACTGATATGCCGATATAAACATTAAGGGTGACATTGTAATTTTCCCAATGATTTTAACGGAAAAGGCTAACGGAGCTAACGGTAGGGACCATTTAAACTCAAAATCGGAACATTGGGGACTAAATCTGTGCAATTGATACGTTGGGGGACCAAAACGGCACAGATTGATTACTTTGGGGACCAAAAGTGTCAATAAGCCGATTTCTCCACCCTTCAAATACAAACCAATAGTATCTTCGTAAATAAATTACATTGTTTGGCCAAATTACAAACAATGTAAGATTATCCCACAATTTCGGCTCCTATTTAGGCATTAGAAAAAATACTTTCGGCTCTTTTTTTTTTGCTAACGTTTTTGGCTCCTCTATACAAGGAAACTTATAATGAATATACCTTTCTATTTAGGACTAAAGAACACCTAAAACTTTCAGCCTTTTATTGTTTCCTGTGATTTTGGGAAACTTATCACATAAGATTTAAATCACATAAGATTTAAATTTTGAATATATCTTCTATTTAGAAGGTCCACATTTTTTTGGTTTGTTTGTCACATGCATAGGTTTTTCATGTCTTCCAACTTCTGAACGACCATTATCGATAGTGAGGTAAGTTCGATTTTTTCAGTTCTTATGCAAGTTTGATTTCTTTGTTGAACAATTTTTAATCATATTGGGTTTTTTTTTTGCCAAAAGCGACTTCTGAATGACCATTACCGATAGTGATGTAAGTTCGATTATTTTTAGTTCTCATGCAAGTTCGATTTTTTTTTTTGGAACAATTTTTACTCATATTAGGTTTCTTTTGTTGAAAATTGGGAGTTTCTTGAACGATTTTTTTTATCGGCAAGGGAAAATTGTTTTACGACACCAGGGGTGATCACAAAATTTTTTTCACAACTGATTAAACTATAAAATTAATCTACGTAATTAAATTTGAGGTCTTAGGTTTCAAGGAACAAGTCACAAAAAATAAAAAAAGAACAAACACCACGTAAAAAGTAAATATCACGTAAGCACAGGTAATTCTCTTTCATGTCACTAAGAAGAGGATCACATACTACACACTAATGAAGCCACTAGCTAGAAAGTGCCGTAGGCACGGACAATTTCAACCGGGGTGCGTAGTACCGTAGGCGCGGGCAATCACTATCTATATAATAAAACAGCTCAGTATTTGAATATTATGTACATAAATCTAACGGCCTAAACATATTCCTCATAAATCTTACGATTGAGAAGAGTCCTAGGGCTGAAAAATCCTCTTTTCAATCTTCTCTATCATTTCCTATTCCAACTCTCTTTTGTTATGGAAATATAGAAAACAATAAAATTTCAATGCAAAAAAAGAGAGCAGGATTTTGAAATAAGAAAGGGAAGTTTTTGAAACCTTAGCACTCTCTATCTTTCTCTTGCTGAAGAAAGGTAAAATCTTCTCTAGCTTTTCCTATCCCAACTCTTTTTTGTTATGAAAAGATAGAAAGTAATAAAATTTCATATATGAAATTAGTGCAAGGCAGCAAACTAAAGAAAAGGGTAAGAATTTTATATTTTTGTTTATTGGTTGATCAATTTCAATTTTTTTGGTGTGTGTGTTTCCTTTTTTCTGTTGTGTATTTTTGTAACAACTCCGATTTTTAGCAAATAAAATTCTCATTTTTAATATTCAAAAATTCTTTAATTATTTTAAAATTTTATTTTAAACCTTAATAATCCGTCATAATTAGATTCGAGACTTAAAAATTGAATCTCTTAGCTTCGGACAATCCAATCCTTTTTCAAAGACAAGTATGCTCGTAAAAGCACTTGTATATTTTCCTAGTGAGTAAATTAAATCTTTAAATTAAACTTCTTGACTAGAAATCTTACATGACAAGTAGAATTAGTTTCCAACCAATTAGTTAGAGAAACCTAAGTACCATTCAACTTAGTTACATCTCCCTAACCAACATAAATCATTAGACCAAAGAAAGTCATCATTATGCTTCCAAAAGTAGAAAACTTAGCCTTACCATGCATGACCTAATAGGACTACTTAGGCCTAAGTATGCTTATATATATATACACACACACACACACTCTTTCTAGGAAATGTTTTGACCATTGGATATTATCTTGTCATTGAAAGCCTTACACTCATCATTACTCTTTCCTAGATTTAGTAAGCTACTTAAACCTAAACATACTTAGTTTTACACACACACAGACACACATATATATAAATATGAATATAAACACATGGGATATAGAGAGAGAGAGAGAGAGAGAGAGAGAGAGAGAGAGAGTGTGTGTGTGTGTGTGAGAGGTGTGTGTGTGTGCATGTGTTTGTACACTTTCCGAAGCTACCTCTTTAGCCCTTAAGCCTAATTACTACTTGATAACCCATTCCTAGACTACTTTAGACATAAAATCCTAGCGTTAATCATCCAATAAATTGACTTACAACCTAGCCTAGGATTGACTAAACAAGGAAAGACTACTCTTAGCCTAATTATCTTTTTCATTAGACTTGTAAGACTTGCTTAGCTAGGGTATAATTACCTAGGATTTACCTTAAAAGTCTTAAGATCCTACATGTTTATATAGCCTTAAGCTTAAAAAAATGGTAATGACAAGTCTTGGCATGCTTGAAAGGCTTGATTGGACAAGACCATGGAGCAAACAAATGAGAGAGAGAGAGAGAGAGATGGCCGGCCATAGGAGAGAGAGAGAGAGAGAGAGAGAGCCAAATTTTGCTAAATAGGACTCCTCACTTGCCATTCAACTCACATCTTTAACCTTTCAACTTCTCTCTCTTGAATTCTTGTGTTCTTGCTTTGTTCTCCCTTGTTCTTTCTTTGTTCTTGAGTTCTTCTTGAGTTTTTCAAGAAACTCATCCAAGACAGCCACTAAACCACCACTCGACCACCCTTTCAATCCAAAAAATTTAGTAGTTTAGTCATGTTCTAGTTACTACAATTAGTGTAGCACCTTTCTTTTTTGGGGATTAGAGGCGAAGCGCTTTGTTCGGGTCTTTTTCTCCCACAAACTTGGTTAGGGGCGGCTTTGAGTGGGCTTTATCCGTATGAGCGGAGCGTTCAGTGGTGTGGGCAAGATCTGGAGAGATTTGTTCATGAAAACATCCCCTTTTCGGGGTATTCCTCTTTAGTGATTGGCACCTGGGGAATGTTAGTAATTTATCTGGCAAAAGAACTAGTTTTGAGAGAAATCTCTTCTCTTTCGAAGCTACCGTAAGCTTATCATCGGAAGTCATTCCGTTCAATAACCGACGTGCTTATCTTTTTCCATAGTCGTCCCTACTGCCAAGAAGAAAGGTAGGTATCCTTATACGTTAACTCAAAGTATAAAAGTAAAATTGTATATTTCTTATATTGCTTGAGATGCATGAAGTAGAATACTTTTATTCCCTATCTCTAAGTATAAATAGAAACGTGTATGTTGCTTGTATGTTTGAAATGCATGAAAGAAGAATAACTAGTAGACTTATTTTTCCGAAATACGTTCACGTTGAATATCTCGACCTTTATCATCGAAAAAACATATGTTGTTTTGAACTTCCCAAAAAGAAAGAAAAAATGGATTTTAGAAATATAAACTTGATTGAAAGTATTCATACTTTGATCTTAAGGATGGTTATGAGCACGTATATGTAATTACTTCGATTACTTGTTGATGTGTGACAAAGCATAAGTGGTTTCCACTCTGAAGGTGTCCGTCCATGTGACATTGTGCTTTTAGTTGTGTTTTGAGCATGATTAAGTGATATAGAGTTAGATGATCTTACTAGTTTAATTTCAAGATTACGATGAATGATTTATGTTTATAAGACACCGTATATAGAGTCCTTACGTGAAAATGTCCTGCCGTGGAATCTATGCATGAAAATGAGACACAGAAATCGAAAAAGTAGAAACATGACACCTAGGATGTAGATAATGGAAAGGCGTGTTTTGAAAATGAAAATGTTTTTGAACCCGCAATGTGGCCGGACATTGTAGCCCATTGTGTGGTGTGTGTGTGTGTGTCAATGGAAACCAAGAGCGGCGGAACCATTGTGAGGATACTTGGGAATGCGGAACGGCGGAATCGAGGTTGGGTGTGTGGCTTGGTTATCCGCAGAGAGGAGTCAATGCAAATTGTGTGCCAATGGGAATCCGGAACGGTGGAACCATTGTGAGAATACTCAAAAATCCGGAGCGGCAGAACTGAGGTTGGGTATGTTAAAATATTATTCTCGAAATGTTGATTTGATAAATGAAAAGTGAAATGAGACATGATCCACGATGAGTCGCGTAGGAGAAACTCAGATATCACAGACACCAACGTTAGAATAATGAATGTGGATGTGTCATTGTTAATTGTCTTGTCTAACATGTTTGTGCTATTTGAAAACCGTTGGATTTACATACTATTGTTTGTAAGTTATGGGTTAGCGGGTATGAGATTATTCTGCTGAACTCTCATAGGTCATGGTGTTACCTTTGGTGACCTTGACATATTATATTGGGGGCGACGCTGATATAATGTGTCAGACCTTGTGGATGAGCATGGTGAACTCTACACCTTGGAGGCTTTCGGAGTCGAGGAGCTAGCTAAGATGGAGGAGTAGGCAAAGTAGTTGTTAGGAATCCTAGTTTCCCCCTCCCTTTGTTTAATGAATGTACCCTTGGAGGAATTATGCTGTAATAATGAGATAGACTCTATTTAGATTTTCAATGAAAATGTTTATTTAACGTTTCCAAAATTCGAGGTGTTCCAATTTTATTCTCTTTTTTTTTCTGTCAGCGGATTTTTTTGGTACATTAGAAAATGCAAAAAACAACTACTCTCTTGAAAGGCATTCCTCTCATGTCCACCTACAGGGGTGGAATTAAGTTGTCGGTCGGGTGATGTGCGAGACCATTCTATCTTCTTGATCAACTCCCATGTTAGCAAGTCTATTCGCGAATTTTTTGGTCTATCAATAATGCCTCTATTAAAAAGTGGAAATCGATTTGAAATTCCATCTGATTATGCATTTTTTTCTTGCTATTGCTATTAGTATTTGCTCAATGAAGAATTGATTAAATGTATTCTCCAGATAGTTTTGGATTGATTGGTTGTTAATTGTTTAATTCTATATATAATTTGTTTCCTAGGTAAGTGTTCAGACACGGGTAATAAGCTAGATATATTCTGTCTTAACCTTATTTCAAAAAAACTTCACGAAAAAATTTAGTTTCGTTAGTGGGAGTGGTCAATAGTAAAGAACCATAATTCGTTTTAGTTATTTCCAAAATATATTGCGTCGTGTCTTTAGGCAAGGGCAATTTCTAGTATACATATATTACTGATCGATAATAACGGAGCTCAATTTTTGAATCTTATATACGTAGTTATTAATCTAGACCCTTCATTTCTAAATCTTATGGTTAGCAAGTGTTAAGAGTTTCTATAAATCTAGACCATCCATGCTGTGCTACCAACGTCTTTTTTTTTTTTTTGGATCCGCTTCCAACGTTTAGGATCAATTTCTCAAACACTTACTTATTTATATATGGCAGTCGACACAATCCATATTGATTTAATTTGTTATGGAAGTAAATGTAACAATTCCGATTTTTAGTAAATAAAAATCTCGTTGTTTAATCGTAAATCGTATGTAAATTTCCTTTTAAATTCCTATAATCTGTCTTAATTAGATTCAATATTCGTTAGTTGAACTTCTTCGCCGATGAACCTAGATATGTTCTTAAATGCTAAGGTATTTATTAGAACGCTAGAATATTCGCTACGAGACCTCGACATTCAAAAACCCTAATCGGTTAGTAGAACTAGTTAGTTGGCCTAACCCAAGTCTTACTAACCTAGTTACATCCTCCTAACATTCTAGGACCATTGGACAATAGAAAACCATCATGAGATTCCAAAAGTAATTACTTTTGGCTTGTAATCATTACCTTTATGACAAGATTCCCTTTCTAGGAAATCATTACACATTGATTAATATCCATACCTTTTTGAAAGCCTACTTTGCTAGCCTACCTATATATAGCTATATATATGTATATACTTTAGGAGGAGAGAGAGAGAGAGGGGGAGAGGGAGAGAGAAAGCCGAGAGGGGAGAGAGAGAGGGAGGCCGAGAGAGAGAGAAAGAGAGTGCATGTGTGTGTGTGTGTGTGCTTTGGCCACTCCAACAAGTCACCTTCCTTGTCTTTTTGCAACCTAAGTACAACCATCATGACCATTTTCTTGTGCTTTCACAAGCAAGACCCTTTCTAGGCTAGACAACTCATAAAACTCCACATGATAACCTAGGACTTAGCCTTAAATGGAAAAGACAACTCTTGGCATGCTTTGATTGACCCATGAAGGAGAAAGTTGCATGCTTTCAAAGCATGATTGGACAACACAATGAGAGGAGGAGGGAGAGGAGAAATTTCGGCCAAAGGGGAGAAAGGGGGGGTCGGCCAAAAGGAAGAGGAGGAGCCCAAAAGTTTGCCTATAAATAGCAAGCCATTCTCTCATTTCAACTCACACCTCCATTCTCCAACTTTTCTCTCTAATAAAGTCTAGTGTTCTTGCTTTGTTCTTAAGTTGTTCTTAAAGTTCTTCTCTTGTTCTTCAAGAAACTCATCCCAAAACACATTTTCAATCCATAAAGCTAAGTAGTTTTAGGTCAAGATCTAGTTTCGAGAGAATCTTTCTCTTTCGAAGCTACCGAAGCTCATCCGTAAGCCGTTACTCCGCTCGACATGCGATCTTTCTTCCGTAGTCACCCTACCGCCAAGAAGAACGGTAGAATTCTCCGAACCTACTTACTCCAAGTATAGAAAACTATATGTGTAGTACGATCTTGTTTTACGTAGTTTACTTTGATTTTAAGAATACTTGAATGCATGATCTCGTGATGGTTACTTACTTTTGGTAAATGTAGCCACCTTGATAAACATATGTTGTTTTATTGAACTTCCAAAAAGAGGAAAATACGTTCTTACTTTAAAGATAAAGTGTTGTTTCTAAAAGAAAGTATTCGTATTTTGACCTCTTAGATGATCATGAGTTTGTTGGTATGTTGCTTGCCTTACTTGTGGTTATGAACAAGCATGATAAGATAGAGTTGGATGATCTTGATAGTTGTGAATGCATGATTCATGTGAAAAATTCTACCGCGAAGTCTATGCATGATACGAGACATGTGAAATTGGAAAGTAGAAACATGACACCTAGGGTGTGGTTGATATGGATAAAAAGGATTTTGAAACTACATAATGACCATTTGTGGGTGCATTGTGTGTGTGTGTGTGTGTTGTGTGCCAATGGGAACCCGGAACGGCGGAACCATTGTGAGAATACTCGGGAACCCGGAACGACGGAACCGAGGTTGGGTGTGCTAAAATGTGATTTTCAAAATATTGATTTGGAAATGAAAATGAGACACGTTATACGATGAGTCGCGTAGGAGAAACCTGAAAAACATGACACCAACGATAGTTAGTGAATGCAAGCATGTTAAGTTTGGAAAATCGTACCTATATGTTTATTTGATTGTAAGTTAAGGGTTAGTGGGTTTTGGGTTACTCTATTGAGCTTTTAAGCTCACGGTGTTGCTTTACGTGACCCTGACACAATATGCTGGTGGCGACGCTGGTATAATGTGTCAGACCTTCTAGATGAGCAAGGAGAACTGTACACCCTGGAGGCATTTGGAGCTGAGGAGCTTGTTAGGATAGAAGAAGAAAATGAGCTATAGATAACCTTAGTTGTCCTCCCTTTTGTGTAATATAAGTACCCTCTGGGGGTTTGTGATGTAATAATGAGCCAGACTCTACCCCGTTTATTCAATAAAATGTTTAATTAACGAACCCGATTGTGGGAGCGTTACAGTAAAATTCATATATGATAGAACTTTAATTGAGCGTTCGAGCCGTACCTTCAGGCACGGTCAAACACTAGTATACATATATTATTGATCGAAAACAAAAATATATACTCCTATGTATATATCAAAAACATTATGAATTCAAGAAAGGAAATTGATTTTAGCACTTCACTTTTTGTCTTTTTCCTATTTGAAATTACAACAGTACCCTTCTATGTGTGAGAAGTTGGATGAACACTAACAAAATAAAGGGTAATTTGATAATTTCATATAAAATAAAGACAAAAAGTAGAGCGCCAATGGTTAAATGTGAAGTGTCGAAATCACTTTCCATAATATCAAAACATTATAAATCGATGTACAATAGATTTTGAAGTAGTTAAAAACTTCCAAACACTTTTTTCTTTCATCTTTAAATAAATTTTCGTGTCGAAAGCTGAAGATTTTGTTTCCTTATTGGCAAAAGATATTATACAGATTAAACTCGATAAGGGTACATCTCTTGAAATCTTCAACCAAAGGTTAAGGGCGCAGACAGTCTAATCCCAACGATATTTGAGACAGTAGTAGAGTCACTTGATAATTAAGGGTCTAAGGAAGTCTTTGGTCGGTTGTTCTTCGACTCACACATGCATGTTATCAGTTCATATATGGATATATTAGGCCAGTCCATATGGGACAAAATAGGTTTACTTAAGGCCGGTCTAGTAGACGATATGATTGGTTTATCAAATTATTGGTATGTTAGGAACAAAAATAAATAAATTGATCCGCTCGTGCTTGTGACAGTATTTCTTGTTCTCCTGCATGTATCAACCGCCAAAGATGATCTCCTCCAAAAGGGTATGAAAGATCTTTTCGCGAAGGGATCCGATCACTTGTTTGGAATTTGGAGAAAAAATGAAAGAAAAGTAGATGAAAAGGTTGCAAAAGAGAAGAGGAACACAGAGAGAGAGAGAGAGAGAGAGGGTATTAGGAAACAAAAGAACACATCAAATCAAACACCTTTCCCCTCCCTCTCTCTCTCTCTCTCTCTCTCTCTCTAGTCTGTAGTCTGTTGTGACTTGTGAATAATGTGGACTGTGGAGGGGTATGTCAACCTTTGGATTGGGCTGAGAGGAGGCCCACCATGACATTGGGTGCTTGCTTTCATATTCCAAAGTCATGTGATGATGATGATGAATGGTATGTGTATGGTGGTGGGTGTGAGTCCCAGTCATATTCACCCCCCCCTCGAATTATTGACTCAGATAACTGGGCTGAGTTGTTTTGACTCGGGTCTTTTGTTTATTACTAGTATATTTTCAGAACATGCAGAGAAGCTAAATAAATTAGAAAGAGTGATTTTCGTACTTCCTAAATTGATAGCTACACCTCTTAATATTTTTGCACTCCCATAAATTAGTTTCCCTAAATTAGTTTACCAAAAAAAAAAAAAAAAACCTAAATCAACCTCCAAGCTCTAGAAGAACACGTAGAGTACTATTCGTATTTCATGATAGCAAATATGAATATACCACACCAAAGTGTTACGCATGAGTGATGAGACGAAATGAAGTGCAGCCCCGTTGGTTAAAAATTTCTCCGTGTCATGACGCGCGTTCAAAAACATTCTTGCGTCAGTTGGTTGAGTCCTAACCCACGAGGGGATGCCCATGCGATTTCAAATTGGTTGTGGCGGATTGTGCGAACCCTAATACTATCCACATTCTTGGATGAGAAAGTGGAGGGATCAGAGATTGTGTGACACTTTCTACATGCAAAATTCTGCTTCCTTTTCTCACACCATGCCCCGTTTCGCCAAAATTTTAATTTTTTAAATACTTATTCCTCGTTTTACGAGACAAATCATGCCCCGTTTCGGAACTTATGCGTGTAGTGAGTTAACTCGAGCAGTTTCTTTTAGCACTAACCTAAGCTACCGGTTTGTCACAGTTGATGATCAAAAAATACTACTCCTATACATTACTAGCTCAATTCACAAGCAAACAGACAATGACGTCCAGTGTCGTTGTTGGTCCACTGGAAGGAAGTAAGTGGACACGGCATCCCCTCCCCTATATCTCTCTCTTTCTCTCTACCTTTCTCTCTCCAAGAAAAAGCATCATGAGTGAAAACGAAAACTCCCCAATAGAAAGAGAGAGATCCCTAGGCACAGAATCTATGCTCACCACCTGTTTGTTCAATGGCCCCCACCCATCACCATCTCCCACCACCATCAACAGCAGCAGCAGCACCACCACCAACAAGCAACACCAATGCATCTCTCTCTCACTCACTCACTCTCTCTCACACACACACACACACACACTCTCTCTCTCTCTCTCTCCAATCCTTAATAATCAAAAGGCATTTGATGGATATATACACATAGGAGTATATTATACCCACATATAAATATACCTCCCCCTTCTCCATTTTTTTATTCCTTCTCTTGTTTCTTCTAATTAAACAAAACAAAAAAAATAAACCCAATCCATACATTACTACTATTATCACCTCTTTTATCTACTCCGGCGATGCCGACGCCGGTTAGCACAGCGAGGCAATGCCTCACTCAAGACGCCGCCCAAGCCCTAGACGAGGCGGTGGCCGTCGCCTGCCGCCGCGGCCACGCCCAGACGACGTCGCTCCACGCCGTCTCCGCCCTCCTCTGTCTCTCCTCCTCCTCCTCCTCGCCGCTGCGCGACGCGTGCACCAGGGCCCGGAACGGCGCGTACTCGGCCCGAATCCAGTTCAAAGCCCTCGAGCTGTGTTTGGGAGTGTCCCTGGACCGCCTCCCCTCGTCGCCGCACCGGTCCGACGAGCCTCCCGTGTCGAACTCGCTCATGGCCGCGATTAAGAGGTCTCAGGCGAACCAGAGGCGGCAACCGGAGAGCTTTCACTTGTACCAGCAGCAGCAGCAACAGTCGTCGTCCGTTTCGATGGTGAAGGTATTGTTTTTTTTTTTTTTTTTTTTTTTCTGATAAGTAGGATATCCGGCTAGTTTATGCTCACCTCAACTAATCGTAGGGCCAATCCCAATACCCACTTGTAGGAAGTCCAATTAAAACCGGAGTAATTGCTCCATATAAACTAAATCCAAAAGAGTTGATAACATGAGATTTCAAATGATTTTATAAGGGAGCAAACCACTAAGTTCAGTCTTTACCCCGCTAAGTCCTACCGTGAACCACCAGGCCAACCCCTGGGATTGTGAAGGTATTGATTGTGAGACGAACTAAGTCAATGATTCTGGTTAAAGAGTAGTTGGTCATAATATTAATCCTTTGTACTAGTACCATGCTGTTTTATTGTGTATATATATATATATATATATATATATATATGTATATGTATAAAATTCGTGTATTAGGACCAACTTACGTGCACCTCGATAAGTAACTCTGAGCTAATTGGGAGACTTATCGGGCGAGCAATCACACTATCCACTCGTGGGGCTTCGTTCCCACTCACAATCTCACACTTAATTTTTTTTTGGTAATTTGATTTAATTTCGTGGCTCTGGATTCTCACTAATTTTCGTAGTTTGAAATATTTCTGAAAGACAATTAACTAGGTCATAACTATTTCTAATTCTTAACGTTAGCTTAATGTTACTTTGACAGTTGTTAAGGCGGTCAATGGTTACTTAGCAGTACTGTTGTTGCTCTGCACAATCTTGATTACTAAGTGAGTGATATGAAAATCTGGTTCTCATTAGGTTGGTGGTTTTTTTGGTTGGTTAACAGGTAGAGCTTCAGAATCTGGTTCTCTCCATACTTGATGACCCAATCGTGAGCCGGGTTTTCAGTGAGTCGGGTTTTCGGAGTTGCGATATCAAGTTAGCCATTCTTCGACCCGTTCAGCATCAGCTTCTCAGGTATTCACGGTACAGAGGGCCCCCTGTGTTTCTCTGCAATTTGAATGGCGATTCGGATCCGGTTCCTAGGAATTTCAGCTTTCCATTCCTGGGTTTTTCTGGGTTTTCCGGGTTATCCAATGGTGATGAGAATGGTAAACGAATTGGGGAGGTTCTTGTGAGGAACAAGGGGAGAAATCCGCTCCTCGTCGGTGTTTGCGCCAACAATGCTCTTCGCAGTTTCTGTGAGGTTGTGGAGAAAAAGAAAGGAGGGTGCGTTTTGCCTGTGGAAATATGTGGGTTGAATGTGATTCGCATCGATAGTGATGTTTCGAGGTTTGTCAATGGGAATTGTGATGAGGGGTCGGTCAAGCTGAGGTTAGGGGAGATCTCTCGAATGGTGGAACACTGTACTGAACCTGGTGTGGTAATCAGTTATGGTGATCTCAAGGAGTTGATTGGTGATGATGATGATGATGGTGCCTCAGGTTCTGCTGCAGCGAGTTTTGTGGTGGGAGAATTGACGAAGTTAGTATATCAATATTCCGAAAGGAAGGTGTGGTTGATTGGATTTGCAGCAACTTATGAGACATATTTGAAGTTCTTGAATAGATATCCATCTGTTGAGAAGGATTGGGATTTGCAACTCCTACCCATCACTTCTCTTAGGGCAGCCATGGGAGGAGATTCATACCCCAGATCCAGGTAATTCAGTACGCATTTTTGTGTGCAGTGTTCGTATTGTATTACGTATTTAGAACAGTTCAGGTCTTTAAATAGATAGATCATAGACTTAATCTAAATTTAATATAAGTATTATATTGGGACCTTGGTGTTGTGTACTTTATCATTTCTTATTAGTTTTTGCGTGCATAAGATTTTTACAGTTGTGACTTTAGTATGGTATTTAATATTGAACAAGTCAAGCGATCTAAGGTTTCTTTTAACTGCACTTCTTGTGGTACCAAATACTAAAGGCCAAATAAATAACGCTTGGTGGAAAGGTTGGTGGTGCATTGTATTGAAAAAATACATCATGCTTAAGCATCAGTTGATCAGTGGTTGCTTGACTAAAGAACTTATGCTTAATTAAATAGTTGTTTGACTACAGCACTTTCACTTAATTGAGTATGTTGACCTTCTGTATCTCAGGTGAGGTCAGTGTAATTTACACTGGAGTATTTTACTAAACGTAGATAGTCTATCAAAGAGAAGATCGACTGAATAGTTTCCATTGTGCTAGTCTGCTAGATGTATTTAGTTACATAACATGTTTCAAATAGACCTACATTAATAAAAAGGTTTAGGTACTTGTGGGCATAGTCATTGACTCGGTGCACTACACGTTTTTGTACTTGTGAGCGTACATTTATGCATGGAGATTTCTAAAATATTTCAAATAAGTGTGTTTAATCCTTGTCAATAGGGCTCAATAGACTGTTAGAGTTTTTATGTGCTAGGTGATCTATTACGTCCTTAATGGCCATGTTTCAAACATCATCTTGAATTTCCATAGCTGGTTCAAATGAATAGAAAGGCTTTCTTTGATTTGAACTCTATAAAAGACATGATAAATTAACATGAAAATAGTAATTACAAAATTTTGTTGACTGCACGCTATCATATTTGAGAGTTATTCATATCATAATCAACCAAGTGTGGTAGATCAAATACGACCACTCCATCTGTGCCATGAACAGTGGTAAAACAAGTGAGGAAAGTTATATGTGAAAGCATCTGAATGAGTCACACCAATATGAGCAGTATTGTTCGACTCTCTCTCTCTCTCTCTCTCTCTTTTGTACGTGTGTTTATTTTACTGTTTTTATTTGGTAAAACTGTCTTTTGTGTCTTGTGAACATTTTTGGGCTTCTATTTACCCTCTGCATTTTCGTTTATCTTCTAAGTTCCAACTATCATCGGTGCACTGGATCTCACAGTACCATGCTTATGTTATACTTGCAGCTTGATGGAGTCCTTTGTTCCATTTGGTGGGTTCTTTTCTACGCCTGCTGATTTGAAGAGCCCATTGGGGGTCTCATACCAATGTCCACCCCGCTGTCATCTCTGCAATGAGAAGTGTGAACAAGACGTATCTGCCATTACGAAAGGAGGATTTGCTTCTTCAGTTGCAGAACAGTACCAATCTAGCTTACCTTCTTGGTTGCAGATGACTGAGGTCAGCACAAACAGGGCTTTGGACATTGGAGGTTTGTTTTTCTATACTCATATCTTGGTTATAGTTTGTAATAACCCTTGGGGTATGTGCTTCTGTTTGTTGATTGTTATGATGCCTTCGCAGCTTTTTAAACACATACGCGTAGGACCCATTGAGTTGCTCGGAAAGGAACAGAATGTATGAGAATCTCTAGCTTTTCGAACTTTTGAGTCGTTTAGTTAGCAGAAAAAACCTCCGAGACACACCTTTAACATTCTCATTAGGATTGGTTTTTCCTCAAAATTAGTCCTGTAAAAGATAAAAGGTTTTAGAGTTTTTTTTTTCTTTCATCCCCTAAACTATACAAGTTTTCTCTACTTCGTCCCTAAACTATCAATTTGGTGATTTCATCCCCTCAACTATCTCTCCGTTACCTATGTGATCCAATTGATAACAGCCATCACGATTTGGACGGAAAAGAGCCTCACGTGCCAACCACGTGCGATCCCAACCCTGGAGCCAGGGGTGAAATTGTCAATCCAAGTCTTCTCTACCATTGGCGCCAGCTTTACATCTGTTTCCCTCCAAATGTGAAATATGCACCCATTATTTCCTCAAAAAAATTTGACTGCTTCTATTGGGGCCTATTATTAGGTGTGCTTCCTCTCCAACTCTCTCTCTCTCTCTCTCTCTCTCTCTCTCCATATACACGTTTTATCTGAGTTTCTGTCCCACTTTGATGATTTTGGAGTTGGGTTTTCTTTCGACTGAGTATTGTTGGTACCATTTTCAGATAAGGGATCTTGGGTATCCCAAACAATCTTTTCCCATCTGGGTTTCCCCCAGATTTTGGGGCTAGAAAAATCTAAGGTAAACAAAGGATAATCTGGGTATCTGTGATTTTATTGCAATTTGTAGATTTGGATTCCTATAGATAGAATCAAGAATCACATTTGATTCAGGGCATTTCTTCTTCATCTTATGGTTAAAGAAGCAATACAGAGAAGGGTAGCTGGAAATGCAAAGATTGTCCACGGACACTCAAACTTCTTTGTCTCATCTTCTGAATCAACAACCACCCTGCATTTAGCCCTCACCCTTGTGGTTTCATTTTTGGTGAATTTTATCTCTCCCTTGCAGAATTGAGTATAAGTAGTAGTGTATTAGCTTTTCTGTAATTGATTTGAGAAAGCAATCATATTCAAACTAGGCCTCAGTTTGAAAATCACTAAAAACATGGTCAACAGAGGTAATAGAAAATCATTAATGCACGACCGAAAAAACCACCCGATTTTTTGCACATGCAGTTACAAACAAACTTAAACCCCCACACTAATGCACTGCTATGCACGATCGGGGAAAAAAACTTGTTCTTTGTATTTTGTACTTACAGTTGGGGATAACACATTCCCCGTGCCTCAACTCATCCATCCCGAACTACAGCACTGCTACGCTTTCCAACCGAGGATTTTGCCCCAAAATCCCTTGCCTTCCTTCCCTTTGATATTTGTTCCAGATCAAACCCTGAGTGGGGATCGCACCATATCCGATGAGGGAGGAAGTGAAGTAGCGTGTAGAGAGAGAGAGAGAGGTGTGGAAATTTTTTTTGTAACAGGTGGGGATACTTCATTGTACCTGGAATGTCTAATTTGCCCCTCTCAATTGGGCTGAGATCACACGTGACTATCACATGAGCTTCTTTTCCATCCAAATGTACAGAACTGTTATCAATTGGATCACATAAGTAACGGAGACATAGTTGAGGGGATGAAATCGCCAAATTAATAGTTCAGGGACGAAGTAGAGAAAACTTACATAGTTTAGGGGATAAAAGAAAAAAATACTCAAGGTTTTACAAGAATTGTATTTTTAAACTAGTTCCCTACACAATTGCACTACTAGATCGTAGTTTTCTGACAAAAGCATTTACCAAATATACAACAACAACAATAAGAACAGAACCTGTGTAGTCCCCAATCATTGGGAGTATGGGCGGGGGAAGATTGGAGACAGACCTAACCTTTGGCAATATGCACTAAGTGGTTGCTCTCAGAATACCACTGAAACAGTGGCCCCCCTATACTTGTTTTGCTGCAGAACCATATCCACAAATCAAAGCCAAATGGCATTTACCAAATATACCTTGATAAAAAATAAATAAATTAAGAACTCATACGGAAAATTTTATTCTGTGTTCATTTACTTTACTTGCCTACACTTATTTCGAGAATAGTTTTCTCATGATTGGGCTCCACCCGTCAAACAGAACATCATTAGCCAAAAACGTTTACGGTATTCATATGAGACCCCGTTTTAATCTCTTCAGTGCAGGCCAAAGATGATGGTTTGGCATTGAGTGCTAAAGTTGAAGGACTGCAAAGGAAATGGAACAGTATCTGCAAACGTCTTCATCATGCTGAAAAACTGACAAAGGGAAACATTTACCAAGTGGGTTCTCAGGTTAAAACCGTTGTGGGCTTTCGAGTCAATGATGAAAAGAAGGAAAATGCCGATACCCAGAGCAGCAATGAGACAAATGGATCTTCGAATGCAAGTGGAAGCAAAAAGGTTGCTTCATGCATGTCAATAGATACTCAAAATCTTCCTAGATCGCAATCAGCCATTACACTACCTGGAGTAGTTTCACAGGCTCTGGATTTGAATTCCCTTGCCCAAACGAGGGAAAAGTCATTAGAACCCAGAGATCTTGAGCTAGGTGGGGTTCGGTCTCCTCCTATGAGTTTGTCCTGTTCTGATGGTCACCCGTCTCCACCTTCTACTACGTCCGTGACTACAGATTTAGGTTTGGGAATAAATGCTCAATCTTCATTGTGCACTTGTCCTGCTTTCGAAGGCCCGTTTGATCCGAGGGATTTCAAGATGCTCTATCGGCAACTGATTGCAAGAATCAGGTGGCAAGAGGATGCTGTTAGTGCTATAAGCCAAGCAATAGCTCGCTGCAAGGCAAGGAATGAACCTAAACGCTTTGGAGCAAGTGTAAGGGGAGATATATGGTTCACTTTTCTTGGACCTGATTGCTTCAGTAAGAAGAGGATTGCTGTTTCCCTTGCTGATATATTCTTTGGAAGCAAAGGAACCCTTATTTGTGTGGATCTAAGTTCCCATGATGGAGTGAGTGGTTATGATGTGAAGTTCAGAGGGAAAACTGCTGTTGATTACATTGCCGGGGAATTGAGCAAGAAACCAATGTCTGTTGTGTTCCTTGAAAATATTGACGAGGCTGATCTGACGGTTCAGAATAGCTTATCGCAGGCTGTGAGGACTGGGAAATTTTCTGATTCACATGGAAGAGAAGTAGGTATCAGTAACAGTAACACAGTCTTTGTGACAACTTCAAGATTCACAAAGGGTGCTGAAATTCTCTACTACAAAAAGGAAAATGGCAACTATTCTGAGGAAAGTATATTGAGAGCGAAGGGATGGCCAATGCAGATAGTAATTGATCGTGTGACTGCGAATAACACAAGGAGAGGCATCTCAAACCCAATCATTGTGAACAAAAGGAAGTCATTTGGTACTTCTGAAATGGCCAAACGGCCTCACAAGGCCTCAAATACGCATCTGGATTTGAATCTCCCAGCTGAGGAGATAGACGTACTAAACACCGACTGTGGGAACTCTGAAAGTGACTCCATCTCCATAAACAACAGCAAGGCTTGGTTGGAGGATTTTGTCGAATTAGTGGATGAAACAGTGGTTTTCAAGCCGTTTGATTTCGACAAGCTTGCTGAGAAAATATCACAGGAGATTAGCAAGTGCTTCCATAAAATTGTTGGTTTGGATTGTTTGTTGGAGATTGATTCCAAAGTTATGGAGCAGGTAATTGCAGTAGCATGTCTATATGAAGACAAAGAAGCGGAGGATTGGGTGGAGCAGGTTCTAAGTAGGGGATTTGTTGAAGCTCAGAAAAGGTACAACCTCACAAGTGGTTATGTGGTGAAACTTGTTGCCTGTGAAGGCCTTTCTTCGGATGGGGAAGCGCTGGGAGTTAGCCTTCCCTCTAAAATTCTTGTGACCTGAGGTATTAATATGGCCTTTTTGTCCTGTAAAGTAGATGTATAATCTAGTGTTTTAGAATCTAGAAACCCTGGGTTTAGCCTATGAATCCCACATTCTGTTGTGTGTAGTATTGTATAGATTACGACTAGAGCATGTGTGATTGTCCTTCACTAGATATGAGAAGAACTTGTCTTGTTTGTAGCTATAATACACAAATATAAGTTGCTCCTCGTTTAGCTTTGGTAATGAAATTTCATTTGGTATTTGGTTTGGCCGATGTGTTACTACTATTCAATACCGAATTAAACTTGATTGATACGGATCCCACCCGGTCTCACTTTAGTTGAGTCAATGAGCATAAGGTTCGTTTCAAACCACATCACAAGTAATCGATCTGGGTCCCACACAACCCACCTCATCTAATGATGCAAATAGCATAATTGTCTTTTCAAACGACAGCACAAGTAATCGATGCGGGTTCCACACACCCCTCTCATTTAATGATGCAAAGGGTATGGTCGTCCTTGCAGTTTATGCAGGAGGAACTTTTTCATCACACTGCTGGAGAAACTCACAAATGCCTCTTTTATCTAGGCAATAAATCCCTCCCTGAATGAGTAGTGTGTATCCTACGAAACCATTGGGATCATGACCGAAAAATTGGTTCCAAGTTCATCATTATTGAAGGGAACATTTCATATCTGGGCAATAATAACTTTACAGAGATAGATTTGCAGAATAAGTTTGTAACAGAAATCTGACTACCGATAGTACATGTTTACCGATTAATAATGAGTAATGACTAGTTAGAAATCTACTTAGAATAAACATCTCATAGTGTTGGGATGGAGATATTAAACCTAAAAGGTAATGGGAATATAGGATGTGACATTTTTAACTTAAGCGGATTATAGTTTACTAATGCTTGTTTTGGCTCAATAAGTTAAAAGTGACTTATTTTTGTCTTTATTCATTTTTTTTTTTTTTTTTGCGTCAAACTTCTGTGACTTAAATATTTCTCATTTTCGTCTTCATTCAAAAAATTCAGTTTCGATCATAAATTTTTACTTTTTCGATTACTCTCGTTGAGACAATTCAATAAGTCACAAAATTTTTTTGCAAAATTGTCAAATGCGAATTCTTTTTGAATAATAACAAAAAAAAGTCATTTTAACCTATTGAGCCAATTTCTTTCATAGATAAAAAAAATCGGTATACTTTAATTTCTCATTCTCATTCTCATTTCTTTCATAAATAAAAAAATAAGCACGTAATAGTTGAAGTAGACCAAAAAAAATAAACAAAATGATTGATATAGTTTAAATGTATTAGGCTAGAATTAGTTCAATGTACAAATGTAATGTATTAAAAAACAAAAACCTTATAATAAATAATAAGTATACGTTTCAAAAAAAAAAAAAATTCTATTAAGCCCCCCCCACCCCGGAATCAAAATCCTAGCTTCGCCACTAATTATTGGAGTTGGTTTTTTTGTGATTTATGAACGACGACGATGATGGTGAGAATCGGTGGGGCAGCCAGATAAGATTTGGAAGGGGGTGTCAAAAATTAATCCCCTCATATCTCCAGCCAAAACATATCCGGTTTGCAAAATGCAAACAAACGTCTGCGTATCTGGCTTTCTATTGGAGTACCTCTAACAAACAGGCCGTTACTTTGTATAGAAAGCGAGGATCCTAATTGCTCTCAATATATCGTTTGGGTACACGCCTTTTTTTTGTCTTTATTTGGTGTGAATTTTCTTTATTGTTTCTCCATATGTAAAAAAGTAAACTTATGAAAGGGTAAAAAGATAAATTCACATGAATAAAGACAAAAAAGAAAGTGTATGTGATAAAAAAGAGAGTGTAGAAATCGATTTCCTTTATTTCTGGGTATTACGGGCTTTTGTAGTTTGTCATTTTACATGTGGCCCAATCAAATTGATTACTTATTTCTACTGTAATATAAAAAGTCCATTATTCCATACGACTAGAATAAAATTTTGGAAAAATGACAGTCAATGACGTGTTTTAATAATTAATACATGCCAATGACATTTTCAGGATTAAAAAATGTTTTCAACTTGTCCTTGGCCTTGGCGGGTATTAATTATCAAAAAAAAAAAAACTTGTCATTGGCGAGTATTAATTATCAAAACACGTCCTGAGCCGTCATTTTCCCTAAAAATTCGTTATCTTTACAATGTCTCATGTCAATTAAATTCCTATCTAATGTAGCGTTAAATGACAATGTGAATTTTTTTTTTTTGAATCAGTCAATTCATTTCAAGCCTGAAGGCAAAAATTACATCGCAAAATACAGAAGTGCACCAAACTACCTACTCTGGGATTACAGGACACCCTGCAAAAGCAAATCAACACTTGGTGCCGATATGAAAATTCCATCCGGGACTAGGCAGAGAAAAATCAAATGAAATCCCAGTACAAACCAGTAAATAATAATAACAGATGTAATAAAAAACAACAGATCACAAGCGAAAGAAGAAATCTAATCCCATGCCGGAGACCAAACACTGCTTCGCCTGGAAACTGCCGTTGACGGCCCAGAACAAGAAACAACATCGGCGAACAAAACAGACCCGAGCTGCTACCGGAAATCCCCAACTGCCGAAAACCCCTAAGAAGCAACACCGACACCACCGTCGACCACCGCAGTCCTCATTTCGACCACCCATCAAACCCTAACTACCTTATTAATATTATTCGCCCACCACCCAACACCCACCGAATCTAGAGCACTAGACCGGTGCAATGTGAAATTGAATATGAAGAATTGACAAAATGTTAACCAGCTCAGTATCAATTAAACTCCAACATTCAAATAGAAGCTCAAATATCCTAATGCCCGTAAGAAGCTTAGAATTAAAATATATCAAATTTCACTTTAAAAAGAAAACTTTTCAATTTTTTTTTACTCTATCTATCTATTTTTTATCCCTACCAAATACCAAAGGAAATAGAAGTATAGAACGATCCTAAAAGAGAGATAATGAAATTCATCGAGAAGTTTTTACCTTTATTTGACTGATGGAGTTAATAAACAATTAATATAAACAAAAAAGTGTTAAGTATACCTTAGTATGGAATTTTTCAAGGAATAATAAATGGCTAACATGAGAAGAAGAGGAAAATAAATAAATCGAAAAGGAAATAAAGGAAAAAGGAAAATAAAAAACAGAATCCCTTCACTCTCTCTCTCTCTCTCTCTCTCTCTCTAAACCGTTATGTTTCACAACTGAACCCAACTGTCGATCTCTCTTCAAAACCCTAATCTCTCTCCTCCAAATCAATTCTTTCCCCCAAAAGTTCAGTAGCCATGGACACGCCTTCGGTTTCTTGGGGCCCCCGTACTGTCGAAGAAATCTTCAAAGACTACAGCGGCCGTCGCGCCGGCGTCCTTCGCGCTCTAACTCACGGTACTTCAATTACATACAAAATTACATATATACACAACAACACAAACCCTAATTTCAAACCTGTATTTGCCGTAATCCTCTTATATTCTCTCTCAGATGTCGATGAATTCTACTCGCTCTGCGATCCAGGTTAATCACAAAATCCCCCTCTTTGTATCTGTCTATTTATAGTATTACCTTTTTGTATAAGTTCTTTTTTTATTTGATTTGGACTGTGTTTGTTATGGTATTTCGTTTGTAATTTGTATCTGTAGCTAAGGAGAATTTGTGCTTGTTTGGATACCCTAATGGAACATGGGAAGTGGCATTGCCAGCGGAGGAGGTTCCGCCAGAGCTTCCAGAGCCGTCGTTGGGGATTAATTTCGCAAGGGACGGGATGGACAAGAAACACTGGATGTCACTGGTGGCTGCGCACACCGATTCTTGGTTGCTTTATGTTGCTTTCTATTACGGAGCTCGTGTTGATCGTAATGGGAGGTATCTATATATATACATACTTGCCTCCTCTTTGTTTGCTGGTTATATTGCTACTATTGTGAGTTTAAAATTGTTAATGCACTTCTTTACATTGTTGGAGCCTTGCTTCAGATTGTTTTCCAATTCAAGGGTTATTGCTCTCATTTCGTCCAAATTTCATTTAGAGCCCGATAGGACAGATGTTTACATGAAACAAACAAAATTTATGTCCAATTAGCAAGGATATAAGAGGTTTAACCTATAGGTAGCATTTGAAACAAGAGTAGAAGATGGACCGGAGGTGGAAGAGATGTATTTTGGTAGAAACTCATATATTGAAATCACTCTTATTAAATAGTTATAACCACAAACTTGTAATTAACGATGGCTTTAATGGGTTATTTGCAGTTCCGAAACAGCCTTTAATGGATTGGGAAGCATCATTACTTCTCAACCTTTACTTGGAGTTCTGTAATAAAGTATTTTGTTTCGATTCGTTAACTTTTTTGCATAGAGTTCTTGCATCTATTCACGATGTCTGCAATTCTGAAGTCAAGCAGTCTTGTGCATGAGATATAAGCAATAAAAGCATGAGTCTCTCAAAAAAGTGATGTCTTAGCCAAGAAATGATTGGTATAGGCTACTGAAGTTCAATTAGTTTTGGACCTTTGGTCATTATCCGAATTAATTTTGATCATCACTGCATGCATGAACAAGGACAGAATTCCAAGAGCTTGATTTCTGGATGCATGATGTTTGGAGAATGCAGCTGGTGTCTTAGAGAGCCAATTGTTCTGATAGGTCATAGGAAATTTGCCTTTGGCTATGGAACAGTCTGCAGTCCACCAAGATGCAGTCGCTCATGTGAACAAGTTTTTAGTTTGTCCTTCGGTTTGAGTACAGGTTGAGGCCCCCAAATTGTTTTCTCGATTCCCCCATGTTAACCGTATTATGGTGGTAGTAGGAAATAAAGACGCGCTTTAGTTTGAGTGTCCTTTATGGGAATTCTGGGTCACCGTTACGAGATTTAGGATTGAGTTTCCTTCTTTTTGTATCCTTGCATTGTTGTATTGTCTTTGGACTTAAACTATTTAAGTACAACTTGGAAGTTGAATCTTGATTTGCTCACGCTATTAGATTGTACATATTCCTCAATGCAATACTTTGTTTTTAGGTTTTTTGGGCTCTATAATTGGTTTAACTTGAAGTTTGATGCCTATAGTCTCCACGATTATATGATT
The DNA here is from genome assembly GCA_025413875.1 of Rhododendron molle. Lineage (NCBI taxonomy): Eukaryota > Viridiplantae > Streptophyta > Magnoliopsida > Ericales > Ericaceae > Rhododendron > Rhododendron molle. Next base: position 25,969,947 of record CM046390.1, read on the forward strand.
TCTGCCAAAAAATAATTTCCTGTTTCTGGTGATATACTGTGTTAGCGTGCTCTCTTCTTGCTTTCTTGATTTCGGGCCATATGGGAAAGCTATGCACTAGAGGTTATGCTTCGTTGTTTACTCTTGCCCAACAATGCCATGCATTTTACTTGTTGAATCAAGCTTCTTGAAGTGAGCATTAATGGAAGCATGTGTGATTTGGACAGGAAGCATCTATTTAGCCTTATAAATGATCTGCCTACCGTATTTGAAGCCGTGGCAGAGTGGAAGCCTATAAAGCACAATGCTAGTATGCATAGCGGAAGCAAATCTAGAACCGGAACTAAGGTAAAGCAGTTCAATTCCCTTGGACATTTTCTGCTTTTACTCTTCCAGATTTGTAAAATGATGACCCAACTTTGCACTGTAGAGACCAAGTAACGGGCGGTCAAAAAGCAACATGAAACCATGTAGTCACAGTGATGAGGAAGACGAAGATGAGCACGGCGAGACCCTTTGCGGGACCTGTGGGGGAAATGACAGCGTGAGTCAGTTCTGGATAGGCTGTGACGGTTGTGAGCGGTGGTTCCATGGCAAGTGTGTAAAAATAACACCAGCCATGGCAGAAAATATCAAACAGTACAAATGCCTCCCTTGCAGCACTAAGAGCAGCCGTTAGAGGCTGATGAAGATTTGCAGCTGCTTAAAACCTAGTTGTTCTGTTAATATTAGTATTTCAGCCTTTTCCTTTGATTTTTCTCCGTTCCTTTCTCTTCTGACGGTAGTTTAGTAGCTAACGAAAGAAAAAGAATAGCATTTTGAATTCAAAAGTTGGATTTATCACCTTCACAAGGCACATCTCTATGCTATATTATTTTTTTGGGTATGAGGTGGATGGTTTATGATGAGTTTGAATTTGACAAAATGTTGGTTTGAATTTGACACAATTTACACAAGAAAGTAAGCTCATGGAAACTCTTCTGGGTTCGGCTGCTTAAGCAATTGGGCACCATCCTAGAACCAGAGAGGTGTTGAATGGAAGTGGAGAGGCCGCAATCCATCTCGAACTGGGGTGCAAGGGATACATAGGCGTTGGAGGAATCAAGCTAAATGCAGACAGAGTCTGTTGCTAAAGAATATACGTAGATCTAACCGGGTGAATATTACAACTGTCCCGAGAGGTTATTGGGTGCTCTTGAGGCGTCGCCCGATTGTGTTTTAACACCATTTTGATTTATGCTGCTTAAGCAACCCCTAGTATTTCTGTGTTGGCATTTAGCAGCAGCTAGAACGTGTCAAGTTTTAATTGGTGTGGAGCTACGTTATATATTTTCCAATTGTCTTACAACCAGGAAAAGTTAGCTCGATAATCAGGTTTTTGCCTTTTGACAGATTTCGTATTGCAATAACACCAACGACGTTGCCATGATTGATGTTGCTCCTTTCTACTTTTTGAACCAAAAAAACATCTCTCCTTCCCATCAGTCACTTGTGATGAATCCTGAAATCAACTCTATTATAGGAACTGATAAGAAATAAAGTTTGTGCCAACTGAGTTCATCTGATTCGTGGCCAATCTTCGCCGGTTTTCTCTGTCGTTGTCGGTAGTTGGAAAGTTTCATCTACCCAATTCTTCTGTCAACAACAGTGCTACTACTTATTATTGGACCATGTAATCTGCGGAAGATAAATGAAACCACGTTTGGACGGTTGAAACCCATGACAATCAAAGTTGTTCTTCGCGCTGCAGAATACCCCGGTCCAATGGATGAACTGGTGCCATCGATTATCCAAAGCGCCTTCAAGTTGAAGGTGTTATGCACCTTTTTACATGTCCATCTGATCTAATTCTAATTTACGGAGTGTATCTTTGGGACTCTAGACCCAACTTTTTCTCTCTGTGCATAGCACCAAGAAACTCTCTCCAATTATTACTCTCATTCTCTATCTCTCTCTTCACTCATTACCCAAAAAAAAAAAACTTCCTCAAGTCTCAAACCGAACATGGTCATATCATGCGCTGGAGTTTTAACTTTTTGTGTTTTATGCGCATTATCCACCGCCCTATGATCAACTGTAACTGAGAATGCAAAATGAAACCTTGCTTCTCTCTTATAGTCATTTTGTGAGTGCCGAGCCATCATGGAGTTAGCAGGCTGCACCTTGAAGCATGTTTTACGTGAAGGAAACAAAGTTGCAGAAAAATTGGCTAAGTTGGGAGTTCAATAGGAGGACTAGATGGTGTCTTTCGTTATCCCGTCTATAGAGATGAAAAGCTCTTCTGGTTGCGGACATAGCTAGAATTTCTTAGGAGTGTATCTGGTTGTTCGATCGTTTTCTTTCATTTCAATAATAACAAAACCAAAATACCCATTTTTAAATTTGATCCAACAGTGTTAAATTTGATTAGTAAAAGACCATTATACTCTCAATGCAATAGATCTAATTGCATTAAACTCCCTTGCTTTATATATAGTATTAAAACATAGTGCTATACTAATAACATGTCACAAGTACAAAAAGTGTTAATATATGCAACTCACGAGAGGTCAAATCCAATTTGAATGACTTTTATTGAGGGTATAATAGTCATGTACTCGGAATAAGTTAAGCCAAATATTAAAGGTAAGGGATGCATCTGCATATTAATTTTAATTTGTTAAGTTATAAGCGGGGGGGGTGATAGAATTTTCAGAATTAGTGTGGCCTGGGCAGGTCAGTGTATTTGCGAGAAACTTTAGGATGTCAGCTTAATTTACCCAAAACTGTAGGGAGTATAAACGTGGTACTTGTGTTAAAGCGCACGTGCTCATTGGTTTCTACTAGCACTATGAGATTCCTCTGACACACACCTTTACACAAAGAGTTCCATTGTCTCCCCCACATTTCCTACGGCATCTCTTTATATGATTTTGTCTTTAACCGGAATATAGAGGGACGGCCGGTACGCATAAAAGTTAATCTCAACGCCTCTTACCCTAAGTGGGGAAAAAAAATGGGGTACCTAATTTGTGAAAGCTACCCCACCAAACAGGTTCATTAAATAGGCGATATGGAATCCTAGAGCTTAGATTCAGGGATTTATGGCGAGCATATGTTTTGGTGAGTTATCGCCTAACAATGGAGTATTATTGGGTGGTTTTGTCGTGCCCAAATTCCCAACACCTTTTTTTTTTTTTTTTAGCAATATACGTCCTTGTGGGATCCACAACTTAGAACTTGTTCGTTTTGGTATTCGATCGGGATTTTGAATTCTCTTTCAGCTCTTGGTTTTCGATAAATTTTATCTCAATCATTACTCTCACTTTCTCTCTCTCTATCTCTCTCCACTCATTTACTCAAAATCCAAATAGCAAAACAAACAAGCTAAATGTCTAGTCTCTACTAGAATGCGGGATATCAGAAATTGTTAACGCACCGTCACGTGGAATCTGAAGAGCACTTTAATAATTACGCATAACAACCTACCCCAATTACAAAATATTACTTAGAAGTTTTTCTTTTCCAATTCCTTGTTATTCCATTAAAGTTGCGTTTCGATTATCAAATTGTGAAAGTATTCATCTAGAAAAGAAAAATTATTGATTGTGTCACATGTATGAAAATCAAATATTGGTAAATCTAAAAAATCCCGTGATATCACAAATTGTCAAATGCGAAACTTAATTTGATTATATAATTTGAAGGAGCCGGCTATAGCCAAGCAAATTCTTTTGTTCGATTTTTTAAAAATTTCTTTCCAAATGAATGATTAATATTAGATCGTAATAAATCATCTTCGCGTCATACTACATGAAATCACACAAGAAATATCGTCATGAGAGGATTCAAATTTCAGTTTTAATGAAGGTCCACCGTTCATCACGAGCCATTATATATCCATTGCTCAAGAGCACACTCACATTTTCCACCCAATAATGCACATTTTCGGTAACAAATCTTACTAATTACTACTTTATTGTTTTTTGGAATTTCCAGTTTATGATTGGAGTTTGATGTTTCGGTGGTTTTTCTTTGTTCTCTGAAAGCAAAATAATATTTGTTACCGGAATATACAATTCCCGATCACAGAACTATATTATAGAACCCATGCTATATATATACTCCCACCATCCCATATTATTTATTTATTTATTCTTTATTTATGGGTCAATTGAGAAAAGAGATCATTTTTATATCAGATATGAAGTACAAAATATAAACTCAGGACGCGACATCAATTATGAGAGTCCACGAGACATCTAAACTCAACAACTCAACCAATACAAGAAATAAGTTCATTATAGGGCCAGTAGAAAGTAGAAACAAAGAAAGGAAGGAAAAACCCTATAAGGAAGAACACCCATTTGTGTCTGATAAAGAAAAAAAAAAAGAACATTCATACACAGATAGGCAGACTCGAACTCCTATTGAGATGCAAGAGTTCTAGCCTCAGTTGGTTAGGGAGCTGCCCCCCTTGACACCCCACCCCCCCTGACCCCACGCCCAATTTCCATTATTACCCTCCCTCCCTTTTACCCCCACTCCCACCCACGCTTCTTTCTTTTTTGATTTGTCTTTTTTTTCTCTCTTTATTTTGTTTTCTTTCTTTCCAATTTGATTTTTTTTTTCTTTTCTTTCTTTTTTTGATAATTTCATCCTAAATGGTCATAGTAAATTTTTTGTTCTAAGGCCTTTCAACGAGCACCCTAAAACTCATTATTTAGTTTCAGAGCTCTCTTAGGGTGTCCATTGAAAGGTTTTGGAGCTAAAAATTATTACGACCATTTTGTTTCTTTCTTGAATATATATATATTTTTTCTCTTTATTTCAATTTCTTTTTTTTTTTACAATTTGAATATTTTTTTTCTTTTCTTTTTCTCTTTATTTTCTAATTTTCAATTATTTTCTTGAGTCCCAGGTCAGATGGTCGGACGAGTTCGGTTAGAATCATCATTCCTTCCTTATTTGACACGAAGCCAAACTTGTTGACAAACTTTCGAGGGCGTTAGCCTCGGGTTATTCCACAATCGTAAAAACGATTGTAAAGCATAGTGTCACATGGACGGACACCTTTGGAGTGGAAATCACTTATGCTTTAGACGAGTAATTTTGGAAATCACTTATGCTTTATACAGTTTATATATTAAAAAATATGGTTAAAAAATTAAGTGTTCCAAAATGTTGTATACATTTTTTTTTGGATCTTTCTCACTAAAATGCTGTATTTAAATATGAAGAATCCTAGTAGCTTAGGTAAAGACAAATTAGTGGTGTAATTGTTTAAGAATATGGTATTCAGTATTGATCAAAATGAGTGAGTTGCCAAATTTTTATTGGTTGCACCTCTGTTATGAAACTTGAAGAAGGATTATAACTTTCTCCCTTATAACTTGAATTTTTTTTCTTTTTTTAATTTTTAATTATTTTCTTTATTTGTTTCTTTTTCCGTTTACCTCCCTTCTTTTTTTTTGGTTAACTCAATCCGGTTATTAAAAAAGAAGAAGTGGTCAGTGGTCTAGGCAACCGAGCAACCGAATAATTTTTCCTCCTAGGTTTCGCAAAAAACAAAATTTTCTTTCCGATCAAAAAAAAAATCACCATCTTCTTTGCAAATTACTAATATCGTTTGTTCGTATTCGGAAAAAAGAAGAAGAAGGCAAACCATCTTTTTATACTGTTATTAAAAAATATGGTTAAAAAATTAAGTGTTCCAAATTTCAATCCGTTTGAACGGGTGGAAAGATTTTAGTTTTCTGATCATTTTATTCTAAAAGGCCATAATTAAATTTTGACTGTAGGACTCTCGTTGATTAGTCCTAAAAAAGTCGTAGAATCAAATATCTCTTAGGGTTAATCAATGAGAGCCCTATAGTCAAAATTTAACTATGACCATTTAGGATAAAATGATCAGAAAACTAAAATCTTTCCACTCGTTCAAACGGATTGAAATTTAGAACACTTAATTTTTTAACCATATTTTTATACAGTTTGTATGTACTAAAATAACAACCTTGTTCCAACCGAGCAACCGAATAATTTTGCCTCCTAGAATTCGCAAAAAACAAAATTTTCTTTCCGATAAAAAAAAAATTCAAACTGAAAAGAAAGAAAGAGTAATAAAAAGAAAAAAAAGATTCAAACTGGATAGAAATAAAAGGAAATAAAGTGGCCAAAAAACAAAGAGTAAACTGGAAAGAAAGAAAGAAAAGGGGAAAAAAAGAAGAAGAAGGCAAACCGTAAAAATGGTTAAAAAATGCATTTTTTATACAGTTATTAAAAAATATGGTTTAAAAATTAATTGTTCCAAATTTCAATCCGTTTGAACAGGTGGAAAGATTTTAGTTTTCTGATCATTTTATCCTAAATGGTCATAATTAAATTTTAACTATAGGGCTCTAATTGATAAACCCTAAGAGATACTGTATTTGATTCTACGACTTTCTTAGGATTAATCAACGAGAGTCCTACAGTCAAAATTTAATTATGGCCATTTAGAATAAAATGATCAGAAAATTAAAATCTTTTCACCCGTTCAAACGTAATAATTTTTAACACTTAATTTCAGAACTCTTTATATCGTTTAAACTATTATAAAAATATATAGTTTTTCCATTTTTCATTATTTCACCATCAATATTAGGCTCATTTGATAGGTTTCGTTGAGTAGATTTCAAAAATATAAAATATATTTTAAATAAATACGTCAACAAAAAGTTATTATCATTTAAAATTAAAAAAAAAAAAATGGAAGAGAGAGACAGAGAGGGGGGGGGGGGGGGGGTCCGGGTGGGGTGTCAGGGGGGGGGGATTAGCAATTTTCGTTGGTTATCCCATATTATGTACAAAACTAAAAAGCATTGCGAAATTACATTAAACTCCCCTGACTCTTTTCATTTTTCTAAATTTGTTGCTTTGAATCTCTATTTTGGGATTCTCAGTTGCAGGGGTACATTGAAAACAGACACAATGGATAGATTTTTAAAAACTAAAAAGAATAAAAACTAGCTAATGCACACAATATCTCATATCAACAGCAGATTAACATGGTTGACATCAAATTTATTTCATGTAATTTGTAACGTATACGCGATGATAATTAATATTTTGTTGGTGAGATGTTTATTTCACTGTTGTTTATTTGTCACAAAAAAAAAAAAACCCAATATCTCATTCAAACCGTAGATTGATATGGTTACATTATATTATCGGCATCAATTTTATGATGTGTAACTTGTAACTTACACCCGATGATAAACAATTTGTTGGTGAGAAGTTTACTTCGCTGTTGTTTGTTTGTCACAAAGGACTAATATATACATACGCAATTACAAATGACCTAAGAATAAACCAGAAGCTATTTGTGCGTATTTATACAAAATTTTACTTGCACGTGCATCACGTGTATTGGACCATAATTTTTTAATTGTGGTCGGCTTGCTTTCATTTGGTCCTCAGAAATTTGCTATATGGACCACACTGTAACCTAGGCAACATGACAAATCAAACATGCGCACTGGTCCTAGCTCCCTACCCAGCTGTTGTTGAAAGAGAGAGACTCTGATGTACGTTAGTTTGCAGTTAAAAATTTTAGAGGGGATAAATGGAGTAGTATAAAATTTTAGAAGTAACATAAAATAAGAAGGGGATAAAGAGAGAAATATGATTGAACGATTACGTATCTGTTTGCGAAATATTCTGAGAGCAGATTATGGGTTTCTGGCTTCTAAAAATCACCAGCTTTTTTGAAGTTGTTTTAAAGCTCAAAAGTTAATTTTTGAGAAGATGCGATTTTGATGCTTTTACATAGAGGTGGCAAATACGAGGGTTTGAGCGGATTAAAACGGGTCGCAGGGTCAAATATGAGCGGGTCAAATATGAGTTGAATGGTAAACGGGTTTCAATGGGTCGAATCGAATACGGGTCAAGTCAAACCCAAACCCACCCGACCGGACCCATTTTCCCGTCTTTTTTTTTCCCCCCTTTCTTCTCCCTCCCCCTTTCCTTCTCCACTGTCTTTCAGCTATCTAAGCCAATTTTTACAGATCAAAAAATCTAAGCCAATTTTTAATTTTTTTTGTATTTGTATGTTCCGCGTCAATTTTTTGTCGATTATTCGTTCTATTCAAAGAGAGGAATCGAAAAATTAAAAAATTATGGTCCAAACCCACCCGACCCGACCCGTTTACTTGATTTTCTCCCTAAGCTAAAATATCCGGTACACCAACGCCGGCTTCGGGTGCGTTTGGATTAAAAATTGAGTGACTTTTTTTCTTTAATTAACTTATTGATTTGTCTCGTCGAGAGGAACGGGAAAAGTATAAAAAAATTTATCGAAAATCAGATTTTTTTTTACGGAAAAGATTATTTTTTTACTTATTTTGTCTTTATTCAAAAAATCATGAGTTTTGATCATAATTTTTTACTTTTTCGATTGCTCTCGTAGACGAATCAATAAACTACAAAAGTTTAACGCAAAATAAACAAATACAAAAAAATTACTTTCCAAGTCTAAATCATTTGCACCACTACATCCTCCGGTTGATTTGTGATTCAATCGAGTAAGCAAGAGAGAAGCTAATTGGCCTAAGTTATGGATGTTATGAACTTCTAGACCATGCCATTTGTAAAATCTAGTAAAAACTCATTTCTAATCTTTTTCATAAGGGTGTTTCTCTACCTTTCAAAGTAAAACTAAAAGTTGGCCGTTTAAACGCCGGAAACCCTTACACCTACAATTCGAATTAGCTATATCTGAATTTCTCTGTGGGTACGATTCCAAACTTTCCGGTTATTATGCTGACAACGACCTAGCGCTACGCTTGGGGTAATTCAACCTATTTCAACGGTTAGGTTGTGGCGAAGCAACTCTAATTCATTTTTCCTCCGTTTTTGTGTTTGAATTCGATTATTTGAGTATGAAAAGGGCAAAAAAAAGGAATTAGCTCAATTTTTTAATTTCTCCTTGACTAGTCAAAATAAAAAAGGGTTGCCTTCCTCTCTTCTCTTTCTCTCTTCCTCACAAAACCCTAGCCACGAACAATATCTTTCTTCTCTCTTCCGGTCCCCCTTGGGTTTCACACCCTTGTACGGCGGTGGAGGGTAAGGCCTCTATACTTTTCTTTAATTTAGCTTTCATCTCTTCCGATTAACGACTTGTCGGTTGATCTGTTAAAGTTTTGTCTCTCATTTTTTTTAACAGTTTAGTTTTGTCTTTGGACGAATATTTGTCTATAGATCAGCCGATTTTTTCAGAGACGGTGTTGTTTCGTAATGATATCTGTGCCAACAGTGCCTATAACCAACATGATGTTTTTGGTGGGGCAACTCGTGGAGGCTGTCAGATCTGTAGTTTTTTGGAAGTTCATTGGTATGTTCATACTTGGGTGAAGTCCATTTGATCGTCTGGCCGGTATTTGTTGTCTTTTATCCTTGGCTCGCACTTTATCTCTTTTGAGACTGCTGATTGAATATATAGCAAATCTCGAGTACCGCTTTTTGCCTCAGGCTCAACGTCTGAGCCAGGGTGGAAGACATCGTCTGCCTTGTGTTTTCTCATTTACAATAGTTAGATTTAGTTTGGTTTTGTCCAGGATTTTTGTAACGAACTCCATTATGTAAGTGCCGCTGGACTATTACTAATATAATTTTTTCAATTTTTGACAAAAAAGACTAGTCAAAATATGAAGAAAAAAAAGGGACATTCCAAAAAAGAAAAGATGAACCGATTTTTTTGCAAGTCTAATCGAGTTGAATATTGTCATGAGTCTCAAATTTTTCTCATGTAATAGATGAACCTAAAATTGAGGCTCAATTCAATTTGTTTACTCGACGATTCAAACTCGAGCGAGCTTTTAGCGAATTGAGTCTCGAACAGTCGGCTAATGACTTGGTCCATCTGCAACACGAACAAAGACTTTTCTCTTTGGATTATGACCAATCAATATCTGACATGTCATCAAATGCTCATAACTGATGACCACTAAACAATTTTCGCCATCAACCAACTTGGGCTGATTCAGTAAGCTAAGACCCTTGCATCTCACTAGGAGATCATGAGTTTGAATCTATCCACCTGTTTGTGGGTGTTCTTTTCCTAGAGAGACGTTTCCTTTATTTCTTTCCTATGATAGGCTTGTTTTTTGTACATTAGTTAAGTTGTTGGGCTCAGTTATCACGTGAACTTTCACAATTAATGTAGTGCCCCAGATTTGTATTTTGTAATTCATACATGTTGTAAATGATCTCTTCTATCGATTATAAAAATAAAAAATAACAATTTTCCCCGTGATACATTGCATATGGTCTCAGAATTAGTAAAAGTCCAATTGTAATAGTGAAGCATGTTACTAAACTAGGTGGAGTCAATTATTTGGTAGTGTCTATTTCTTATACCCACTTACTAATTTTCCATTATATTTTGTTTTGTGATATCACAAAAGGGTTTTCCTCCGGCATCTGTTAGCACAATCTAGTAGATCGTACGTACATTCTTATTTAAACAATCGATGATATTAGTCAACTTTTAAATTTTCTTAATTTTCAAACATGTTACATAGATGAACACCAGCTACAATATATATAGGTCATCGTGTACGTCATGGCAACGTACATCAACTAAATTATAATGTTTGTTTTCAAGGCAAACTTCACTTATAACCCATATGGTTTGGGCATTGTACGGATACACCCCTTCATGTTCACTTTGTTGAATTGAAATATGCACCTCTTGTGTTTTGTGAAAAATTCCATCCAATTCCAACTCCGTCCATGTTAACGAAAGTATATCTCACACGCCTGTTGTGAAAATAGAAATGGTTACAACAAATTTTTTTATGACAAAAATATCTCTTGAAATCCCAAAATGACGTAATTGCCATGTTCTGAAATTAATGGATACTAGGGTTTGCTCGTGCCTGAAGGCACGGCTCGAACAATCAGCAAACAATTTAGTATCCTCCTCCTAACCTCTTAGGTCCAACCTTTCAAGATTATTTTTAATTCCAGATCAAAACCATTTTCCATTGGACACTTAATGGTATAAATGTATTGTTTGACGATCAGGAAAATTGGCTACATATGATGTGAACGCAACTAGAAGCTATTATGTTGGACCTAAGTTCCCTTTCAATTAGATTTAAGAGTTTTTTTTTTTTTTTTTTTGAAAAGAGTCATAGATTTAAGAGTTGCATACCGTAACCCCCCTAGTTAATGGTCCGCATCTACTGCACTCCGGATAAAATTATCCATGCAATTCATTGGTTGGTGCTAAAGTCTCCCAAAAAATCTATCTTACACGATGGGCATTAACTTTATGATAACCCCAAAGGAAGCACATGGAACAAAATAAAAGGTTCTACCGTTCTGATCGATAACCTTGGTACTCAGGACACAAGAGTTTTTCCACTCTATATTCATATCCTCACCAATTGTATATTAAAGTCCCAGAGAAAAAGTGGCAATTTTGTTCAACACAATATACATCCATTGAATCAGTTAATTAGATCTTCATAGGTAAAGCACACATACACACACATAGATTCGCACAGTACCGCTTAAGAAAACAATACACTTATTTTTAAAGAACTGGACGAACTGGCTCCCAAGTGACCAATGCATAGTCCAAAATCACCCTTAAGTCATTGTGAATTAGTACTGCTTATTAATAGAAAAAAAACCAACTAACTAACCATGCCATATTCTTACAAACATGCCAAAAGTGAAATAAAAAATGTCAAAGCCAATCAGGTCATATGCTAAGAGATGCACTAAGAGAGTCAACAATTGCAACTGCAGGTCGTATTCTAAACAAAAGAGATGAGTTACACAGCCAACAGTAAAAGGTTATCAAAGAATTGCATATAATGGCTTGAAAATTTAAAGCGTTATCTAAATGACTTCAAGCAAATCAAAGAATCTCAGCTAAGGATTTTTCACTACGTTCTTTATATTTGGAAACTTCAATTGTTAAGGTCTGTACTTGCTGCCGATCTCCCCTAAGGCACGCCACTTCTTTTGTGAGAGTTTCTTTCTACTTCACAACCTTAACCGAGAGTTTCTTTCGCGAGAGCAATAAGGAACAAAAAATGAGAGAACGTCTGCAAATGAGAAGACTTGCATGACTTTGCAAGTTTAGTTCCACTCAAAGAAGAGAAAGTTAAAGTTTAGAGATGCTCCACATTTTGCTATTGACTCCAAAGAGGGGGATACTTAATTGTTTGCTGATCGTACCCGCGATTAGCCAGAACACTCACAATCTCCTGGTAAGCTTTGGCCAAATTATACAGTGCTTTGTTATGTTACCCCATGACAGCATGACCTATGTAATTTGGTCCAATCAGACCGTTCTGGATTCCGTTGAAATTAATTTGACCTTCAAAAACACTGTTGCATAAAGAATATCCAAATTCAGTAGATCCAACATTTCCTATAGAATTGATCGTGCCCATGACACTCCCAAAACATTTACCTGTACAATTTTTTCGACTATTATAAACTCTTTCAAAAATCAAACTTAGAAGCATGGCCTCGGACTTATGGTCAAAAGTTAAGAAAATAAATATTAAAGGACAGAATAAAATAAATGAATAAAATGTTATAACGTTTTTAATCTCTATCCACCACTATCATCTGGAATAAGACTATACTCTTAAATCATCTGGGATAAAACAATCATAGTTGTCTCTTGATGTTTAGTTTGGAAGAGAAGTCAATCTGCATCATTTTAACAAAAATGTGTTTTGGGGCCGTACCTAAGCACTTCTCCAAATATTTGTTGCAAACTAATTAAATCAGCCGTCCTTACACAATATTGATCCCATCAAATTGAACTCTATTCCTACAAAAATTTGCTTTCACAAATAAGGGGAACACAAATTCAGCTCCAATCTTAGTGAGTGCAAGAAGGATCCTAACAACATCACGGTAGCCAAATCTCATTAAAGAACTTGACTATTCAATAATTTCTGCTAAACGAATAGATTAATCCGGAAACAACAAACGAAGAATTAGCAATCGAAAGATGGTTGAAGGAATTGCTGCCCACAATCAGTTGCTTGTCACAAACGATTGATAAATTCATTTACCTGGGGAAGAACAAACCTTGATTCGCATCCCTAAGAGAAAAATCAACTCATGATAGAATTGTTCGAGAGCTGTACAAATTAAAGGTGCTCCCTCTTTCCCTAATAACTTTAAATCCTATTGGAGTGGTGATTGGAGAAGAGAGCTCTCACCGAAGGTAGAAGAGAGAAAGAAAGAGTACTGTGTTTGTTTGATTTAATGTGTTTAATGGTCAAAAGTAGGGAATCTATAGATTAGTACAATAAAGCTCACAATCAATGCTTGGCATCTAAGTTCAATTAAAAACTTACCACTCGCTAAGCAAGCGTCCAATATTGATGATGATGATGACAGTATTAGAGAGCGATTATACTCTTGCCCCTAACCTATACAATCACCAATCATACCTAGAAAGAGAAAAAATGAAATTAGCATCAAGAACAATTATATGGTGAATTTTCATTCACCTATCCCAATGATAAAGGGAGAATATAGGAACCTTAAACATTGAAGGTAAAATGGAAGAGTTTGATTCATTGACACTGGAAGCCCAACCAAACTCACATGCACATACTTGCAATTGCGAATTGAAAAAATAAACAGTCAATAACCAAGAAAAATATATAACAACAAAAAATCTATACGCAAAGAGATTTCTAGCAACAAAGTGGGCAAATGAAGTTGTCTGGCATCGAACAATTGAAATTACCTGGCCTCGGTGATGGAGAGGATTGGTTCGTCACAGCACCAATCAGAATGTCGATTGGAATGGTAGACCTCACCGGGTTCGTAATTGCTACCGCCGGCAGCTCCTCCTCAGTCGCTATTGATCAATGCTCTCCTCAGTCGCTAAATTATGTGTAGATTTACGGTTTACCATTTCCCGTATTCATCGTAATAGAGAATATCAATTGCTTTGCCGTTTCAAAAAACCCATGAAAAAAGAATACCCATATATATTGCTTTGCTGTTGTTTGCCTTCTAAGGAATATTGTTTCTTTTTTACTATTTAGAAAAATTAGTTGATCGATGACTTCCCAAAATCATGTTTGCTTTGCCGTTTCGATTAATTACTTTACCGTTTCAATTAATTGTTGGGGTCTTAGAATGGAAATGAATAAAGGGTGTAGATTTATGTAAAGAAATGTGTACTAAATCCAATGGCTAGAATTTATGTAGGAAAAATATGTGGGCCACCACACCGTCGCGATTTGTATTATAGACTAGCAAATTGCCCGTGCCTAAAGGCACTTTCAACATAAATATTGTACTTTCTCTTAATTCTATGCATGAACACATTAACCTCCAATTCATTTGCTCAACTATAAGTTCACACAAAGCCCATCTAAAAAAAAAAATTCAAATACTCAAAAAACCGGCCATAATCATCCAAATTTTAGTTGTATAAGGGCTACCTGTGTTTATGCGTACAAACACAGAAATACAACGTTCTCTTAATTCTATGCATGAACACATTAACCTCCAATTCATTTGCTCAATTATACGTTCACACAAAGCCCACCTAAAAAAAATTCAAATACTCAAAAAACTGGCCATAATCATCCAAATTTTAGTTGTATAAGGGTTACCTGTGTTTATGCGTACAAACACAGAAATACAACGTTCTCTCAATTCCCCTATTTTCAAATGAATAGTAAAATGAATGGATTGGAAATGCAGAAAACGCGAGGAGAGTGAGATTTTAAATGTTTAAAAAAAATCTTTTTCAATCAAAATGTATAGAGTAACGGTGATTATTAATGTTACCAAAAATGGAGAGAGAGAGAGAGAGAGAGAGAGAGAGAGAGAGAGAGAGAGAGAGAGAGAGTTTAAGTTTTCCTTTTTTGTTTTTGTCCCTAATCGTGCGGTTAGAAATTCAGGAGGAAATGATCTAACGGCTATAGTGGTTACTCACGTTTATATGCCTAGACATTTTTAACAGAAACCGCTCTGTTTTATAATATAGATATACACACCCATCAATCTGAAATTAAACGCCAATCCAACAATTCCAAACATAAATCAAGCCCTATCATAGCTCTAATTCATTGGCAAACGAAGGAAGATTAAGAAATTTTCTTTGTTTGTTCCAACTATGGGTGAAGTCCATGTGCAAACTCCAAAAATCAAGGTGAAAATAAACTCATTTGGACGATTCAAAGGGGAATACATATATAGGTCTAAGGTGTGGGATTCCCCGCTTTCATCCTCGTATTTGGTTCGATTTGCTATTGGGTTTGATTTTGGATTGGGATTTTGGATTAGGGCTTGGTACAATGAAATGGATTAGTTAGATTCAAGAAAGAAGATGGAGGGATTTTGGTTTTTCATGTTAACGGTGCAGGGTGAATTCTGCATTATTTTTGTTAATTGGGTGTGGATGCAATTTTTTACAAGGCATAGAGCTAGAGTGCAGATGCAACAAAGTAAATGTGAAGGGATGCATGTGCAATCCGCAGATCGCTCAAACCATGGGGAATAAGTGAAGTTTGCCCTGGCCGGCTTGTTAATTTGTAGAGAGAGGTTTTGCTCTTTTTGTCTTGAAAACATGATTAAATGTAACTATTCTAGAGACAATACATTTAATAATAATTTTGACAATATATTTTTTGAAACCCCGCATGGGACCTTCAAACAAATGATCGGAGCTGCTCAATGTATTTAAAACATGTTTTTAAGGGGTCTCGTAAAAAATTATCGCATTTGGATATCGATAATGGCTTGATCAGCTCATTTAGTTGATTCCTGTCAAATTTGACAGGATAAAATTGAATGCGCCGGTCAAGCCCTTGCCGATATCCAAATGAATTGATTTTTTACAGGAACCCTTAAAAACATGTTTTAAACAAATTGAACGGCTCCGATTATTTACGTGGGGCTCCGAAAAATATATTGTCAAAAGTATTGTCAAATGTATTGTCTCTAGAACCGGCCCCGTATATGTATATATATTAATTTTTTTTTTGTGGAAGTAACTAAAACTGGAATAGTTTGAGGGGGAAGTAGATATTTAACCCTTTTTTAAAACCCCGCATGGGACCTTCAAACAAATGATCGGAGCCGCTCAATATATTTAAAACATGTTTCTAAGGGGTCCCGTAAAAAATTATCGCATTTGGATATCGATAAGGGCTTGATCAGCTCATTTAGTTGATTCCCGTCAAATTTGACAGGATAAAATTGAATGCGCCGATCAATCCCTTGCCGATATCCAAATGAATTGATTTTTTACGGGAACCCTTAAAAACATGTTTTAAACAAATTGAACGGCTCCGATTATTTGCGTGGGGCTCCGAAAAATATATTGTCAAAAGTATTGTCAAATGTATTGTCTCTATAACCGACCTCTATATATATATATAAAATGTGTTTTTGTAGGTGTATAATTAGTTGTCCCCCGAACCCCCCCGTATATATACGGGACGGTTTTAGGGACATTTAAAAAAACATCTAAAAAAACACTCCAAATCTCAATCTCATAGTTCCTGATCAAATTTTGATTACCCGAGCCGCTCAATCTATGCAGAATGTGATTTTGAGGGTAACCGCGAGAAATTGGCCAAAAAAAAAAAACGACCGGGAAGTGCATGTTTTGAGCAGTTTTTAATTGAATTGTTCAATAAAAAACTGTTCGGATCGACCCTTCCCGGTCATTTTTTTTGGCTAATTTCTTGCGGGTACTCTTAAAATCACGTTCTGATCACGTTGAGTGGCTCAGATCATTAAAATTTAATCGGGATCTATAAGGTGTTTTTTTAGGTGTCTAATTAGTTGTCCCCCGAACCGCCCCGTATAAATACGGGACAGTTCTAGGGACATTTAAAAAAACATCTAAAAAAACACTCCAAATCTCAATCTCATAGTTCCTGATCAAATTTTGATTTTCCGAGCTGCTCAATGTATGCAGAATGTGGTTTTAAGGGTACCCGCGAGAAATCGACAAAAAAAAAAAGAAAGACCGGGAAGTACTTGTTTTGAGCAGTTTTTAATTGAACTATTCAATAAAAAACTGTTTGGATCAAACCCTTTCGGTCATTTTTTTTTGGCTAATTTCTTGCGGGCACTCTTAAAATTACGTTCTGATCACATTGAGCGGCTCAGATTATCAAAATTTGATCGGGATCTATAAGGTGTTTTTGTAGGTGTCTAATTAGTTGTCCTCCGAACCGCCCCGTATATATACGGGACGATTCTAGGGACATTTAAAAAAACATCTAAAAAAATACTCCAAATCTCAATCTCATAGTTTCTGATCAAATTTTAATTATTCGAGCCGCTCAATATCTGCAGAATGTGATTTTAAGGATACCCGCGAGAAATCGGAAAAAAAAAGAAGACCGGAAAGTGTTTATTTTGAGCAGTTTTTAATTGAACTGTTCAATAAAAAATTGTTCGGATCAAACCCTTCTCGGTCATTTTTTTGGGCTAATTTCTCGCGGATATTCTTAAAATCACGTTCCGATCACATTAAACGGCTCAGATCATCAAAATTTGATCGGGATCTATAAGGTGTTTTTGTAGGTGTCTAATTAGTTGTCCCCCGAACCGCCCCTATATACGTATATAGTTCTGTTCAGGTCTAGTCGCCTGGATTTTCTTATGGTCCGGATTTGTGTCTTAGCTTCCATTTTCTGATCGATTTACGATGATCTGAGCCGCTCAATGTGTTTAGAACATGATTTTAAGAATACTTGCAAAAAATCAGCCAAAAAAATGATCGGGAAGGGCTTGATTTGAGCAGTTTTTTACTGAATCGTTCAATAAAAACAGCTGCTCAGATCAAACCCATTCCGGTCATTTTTTTTGCTGATTTCCTATGGGTACCCTTAAAATCACGTTCTGATCACATTAAACCGCCCAAATCATCAAAATTCAATCGGAAAAATGGGAGGTCCAAACGGTAAGACGTCCAGACCTGAAAACAACTATTATATATATATATATATATATATATATATATATTTTGTACATATTATCTATATAATAAAACACAACGGTGTGGCCCCCACACAAACACAAACACATCCAAAGGCTATAATTGATTTGATCCAATGGTTGAGAGGCATCCTCCTATATTCCCAGTTAAGTGCCCATGATTTTAGCCTAAATTACACAACTGCCATCCCTCTTCCTTTCACGTTTCAAATTTCAGAAAAAAAAACCCCATTTCAGACAGTCGCCTCTCTCTCTCTCACTCTCTCTCTCTCCTTCTACCGCCTCCCCCTTATCCCCCATGGCCGCAGCCGGCCACTTCCTCAATCTCAACCACGCCTCCTCCCTCCCCTCCCGCAACCTCGCTTCCCCTCACCAGAACCCCCACAACCATAAACCCCTAAATGTTCTCTCTCTCTTTCTCTCCGCCTTCAAAACTACTGCGATGTTGTCGTGAAAGAAAACATGGCTCCGGACAAGGTAAGCCCAGTCCTCAATCTCCTCGATCTCTCCCATCTTCTCCCATTCGATTTTTGTGATTTCTGAGCCAAACATCTTTGTTTGAGGGAGGTGTTCAGTCCTGTTTTTTTATTTTTTTTCTTCTCCATTGATTCTAGGCTTTGAGGATTGCTAGGAAACGAAAAAATGCTTGATTCCGCCACCGTCGACCACTTCCGTTGCTCTCGGTTAATCAAGGCTTGATTTCTTGGACTTCATTCTCTCCTTTTTCACGTAAGCAATCCCAATCAAGATTTTTTTACATTCCATGTGTTCGTAAAAATGCATCATCCAACTGGAAATAGAAGATTTAGAAGTAAAACGTACTTCGGGCTCATACAAATCGAATTCCTTATCCAGCTTTTATTGCATTCCATATGTTTGAAAATCATATGTTGGGGTGGCGGGGAATGATTTCTCTGGCCTGTCAAGTGGCCTTCTTATACGGGCAGCATGCACGCTCTTGCCACTTTATTGGTCGTCGTGCATGCCGGACGAGCTTAAAACCAAAAGGAAAGAGCAGTGAGCACGGCAAAAGCTACAGTTACTATATGTTTATGTTCGTTGTAGAGTCTGTTAGGGTACAGGGGGCTTTTTTTTGGACCAAAATTGGTTGATTTTGTAACATGATGAGTAGATTCTTATTCGTGTTGTGTTTTTATCAATGCCTTTTTTTGTAGAGCTGTCCATCGAACTCTCCTTCACCTGTTTCGTAAATACTACTGTAGTGATTACCTAGGTTTGTTTACTTATTAGAATGGAATGATCTTCTGTGACTGTGATGGAGTTAATTTGTTTCCTCATAGGTTGTAGTGTGAAAGTCAGAAAAAAAAAAATTGTAGCATAATCTAAAGTGCCACGTGAAGTGGAAAAAAAAATGTGACTGTTTTGTTGGTTTCGATTGTCAAAACGTAGGCTCTGTTTGAAACTTAAGGAAAGGAAAATAAAGGAAAGGAAAAGAGAGGACACAGACATCTACGTTAATGGGTACCATGATGCACGGACAGCGATACGGACACGGACATAGACACGTGGATACGGGAATACTAATCTAAAAAAATAGGGACAGAAACAGAGAGCTTTCTTCTTCTTTTTTTCAACCTAAATCTCGATTTCCTTTTTCTTTTCAACCTAAATCAAAACAGGGACTGTTTCAAAACCAAAACGGTTTCCTTTTTCTTTTCAACCTAAATCTCGACAATTCCAACCGGGATGCGTAGTGCCGTAGGCACGGGCAAACACTAGTATATAATAAAACAGGACGGTGTGGGCCTCCACACAAACATAAACACATCCAATGGCTGTAATTGATTTCATCCAAGGGCTCCCATTCACTTTTCAAATCTGATACAATCTCTCCCTCTCACGTTTCAAAACCCCTCTCTCTCATACAGACGCCTGTCACGCCTCTCTCTCTCTCTTCCCCTTAGCCCCAAACGCCTCCTCTCTTCTTATCCTCCTCTCCCCTCCCACCCTGACCCTAGCCACTCCGACACACCACCACCACCGCACCTCTTACCACCGCCAGCGGCGCCACTCTCACCACCAGCGCACCACCACGAGGTATCTCTCTCTCTCTTGATCTCTCGAAAAAGGGCTAAACCAAGTGTTCGAAAAAGGGCTCTGCGTTTGTGTGTGTATGAAGTGTTTGATAAAATGCCTGTGAGGAACTGCAGTTATAGCTTTCTAGATTTTGCCCGTGCAGTTATAGTTTTGCCCGTGCTGTACTATAATTTTCTTGAAACTACAGTAATAGCATTCCGAAAATCAATTGTTCCGAAAAATCTATCTTTTATTAATTGATAGCTACCTATACATTGATCGCTACCTGGCATTTCGTTAACTTTACTCCCTAATTTTCTCACCGAGAATTGATTTTCTTTACAGAAAAATATTGAGAGGTAATGGAATAGCTTTTTGTTTTTTTAACACAAGGCAGTTGAGAGGAATTTAAGTGTTGAGAGGAGTTCAAATTCTAACCAGTGTATCACGAAAAGGGAAACAAAAAGAAGTTAAATCAGGCTAAATGTTTGAGAAAATGGCTCAAAGGAAGATGATCAACAATTTCGGGGGTCAAGCTCTCATCCAGTGGGCTTTACTGTCCAATTTGGACCAGTCGGCCATTTTCCGGCGAACGTGGGTTTCTTTCAATGATTGGAGATCCGTTCATATTTTTCTACATTTTTAGTTCATTATCGATTTATTAGGTTTGTGCTACATTTTTAGTTAAATAATTAGAGATTGGGGTCGTTTTTCGTGACTGGGTTTTGTGTAATGTCGCACTCGGACCGAGCTACATGGATGAATTTGTTGCTTTGTTGAAGGGCCAAAGGCTCAAGCGGTAGGGACTTCTCATTTCAACAGGGCAATGCATGTGCAACCTTCATTGTTTTTTTTTTTTTTTCTCTATGAACACCCTCAGTGCAAACACTCGATCACGGTAGAAAATTAGTTTTTTTTCTTATCTTTTGTTGGGGCTCTAAGATCAGAAGCGTTGTGCTACGAAATAGTGGCTTTTGGGGTTTAACCTTTCAAAATCACTTTGGTTTCGCATTACTGCAATGCATTTGTGTCCCATCATTTTACAGTTGTTCTTGATTTCTCTGTTTTTGACAGGAGCAAGAGTACAATCGCCCTCTAATACTTTCATCATCATCAAGATTGGAAGCTTGCTTAGCGAGTGGCACGTTTTTTTTTTTTTTTTTTGCTAACACTCCAATAGCACTCCAATATGGTCTAAAATTAATTTGTAGGCGGGACTGGTTAGTTTTAAGGCACTTCGGCGGACTTTTAAGTTTTAGAGGACTTCGGCAGTGTGGGATTCATAGAGGTTTTTTTTTTTGGTCAATTGGTAAACATTATGATGATCACAACTAGATTAGAGCTAGCATCCTTCAACCCTTGAAGGATCTCAATATTCTCATCTCTATGAGTTTGTTTTTTCCAATTTTTTAGGCTTTGTGTTCCAGTGGAAACTCTGTTATCCTAACTGTCGCTTTGTGTTCCAGGAGCAATGGAACTTTCTAAAGGGAAAGGAAAGGCCATCTGTGTAGCCAAGGGAAAAAAATCTATGCTGGATGGTGATTTGGAGAAAACTGTAAGATAAACTTTAACTCTTTCATTTTTCATTTTCTATTGATCACTGTTCTTCATTTTACTGTTGCATATATGTATGTATAGGTTACGTTTCTTCGAGAAAAGAAGGTTAGAGCTAGCATGGTTGATCTCTCTCAAATAATTTCTTTCGTGAATCGTTTAGTGTTTGAGCTACTACGAAAATTCAAAAGGTAATTCCAATAGGATGGATAGTGCCGTAGGCACGGGCAATTCGCTATATATATATAAGCCAAGTAAACTGTCCCCTCCAAATAAACAACAAAAAATTGTTACATGCAGGGGCGAAGGAGTGTAGGGCCCGGCCCTCCTGCTTCGGCTCCCCGAGCGTTCGAGTTTTAAAATTTTTATTTTATATATACTTGATGTTAAATATTATTGATGATTATTCGTGTATAGTTACTTATAATCTTAATAATTTTGCTTCGATTTGATAAAAAAAAAATTGGTTATTTTACATTTTCATTTCTTACTTTCTTTCATAAATAATAAATAAACACGTGACAATTGAAATAGTCTAAACAATCAATTCAATGTACAAATGTAATAAAGTGAAAAACAAAAATCTTATAATATAATAATTAATTATACATTCCAATAAAAAAATATATGTCTGTTAAGACGGCCCCTTGGTAACAAAATCCTGTCTGTGCCATTGGTTAGATGTTGCACCCGTGGCTTAAATTGTTAATTTACATATTATATGATCGAAAGTTGGATAATTGAACCTTTGACTATAGGGATTTAGATAGCATCCCAAATGCTAATTAAACAGTAACCACCACATGGTTTTTGAAAATAAAATACTATTTTGGGAAGAAGACGCTAACAGTTAATTACTACTAACATTATTTTGACTTTAAACATACGTGATTGGGTTTGGCCTTTGGGTATTAAAAAAATGAACAATTATTCAGTAGTGGCATAAGACAATATATACTATATAAAATCACTAGGCATATTCATTACTTCTATTATTGTCGGTTCTGAGTAGAAGTTGGAAAATCCAAAAGGAGGATCTCAATTTATAATTAAGCAGCAATTTATGGACGTCATGATTATTTATAAATATCCATACAATGTTATGATGAGAACCCACCTTATATGATATATATATCCGTTTCTTAAAGATATTATCATCAATCATTTATAAGGCGAACAACAAGGAGGTGGTTTTGTCCTGAGATTTAGGAATTTGCTCTCTTCTAAGATTATAGGTTCGATTCTTCTTGCCAGCACCAATCCTTGGAGTTGCTTCGCCCGAGGCATAAGTGTATGAAAAGGCTTTGAGAATAGCTCTAGGGATTAGTTTGACGTGTGCGTAAACTGCCCGAGACATTATGCATTATCCCCATAAATAATAATAAAATAAAAAATAATTAATAAGGTGAATATCGCAAGGAATCACTTCTCATTATTCAACTGGCCGGCCGTCTTCTGAATATTTGAGCAATTGGTTTAGTTCATTTTTAAATTCTCTCAACCGTTTTCAGTTTCTTATTATATAGATATATAATCTAGGGAGACTTAGGCAAAATTGATTTTAAATATAAGAAGTTCATACTGAAATTAAGATTTTCTTTTTTTGGTAGCTAAAACTACCTTCTACTCTAGTAAAATAACCATTGAACGCTTTCATCATGACCCAACTCTTGCGTGCGACCAACTCCGGCAACTCCAAACCTGAATATCAATAAAGAAAAACAACAAAAAATGCTACACACAACCTTGTTCGTTTTAGGGTTTTAAAAATTTTGGGCACGGTTTTCAATAAATTCTCTCTCTTCCTATCTTTCTCCACTCCTTACTTTCAAAAACCTCTCTCAAAATCCAGACCGAAATAGACAAAAAAATATTTATGTTTATGTTTGGAAAAAAAAAAAAAAGAAATACGAAAAGAAAAGCAAGTATGTATGCAGATAAATGTTAGTTTGTGGGCCACCGGACACACATATAAAGTTCGGTGCAACACAGATTATGGTAAATTTCTTGTCTAGTTTTTGAGATCTCTACCATTTTCGGTCTGTTGTACATACGTATATATTGCGTGATCATAGAATGGTCCTCAAGTTTGGTGCATACCCATTTATTAAAAGGTTGAGTTCGCTTTAAACGCGCAAAACTTGCAATCCAATACTACGACAGCTCTAACCCTGTTTATGTGTCACTCGTTGGCACAAAACTGATCTGAAACCGACTCTAGTAACCGGCCAGGTGTATTCGTATTACCGTATCTATGTGTTGATGTGTTTTATTTTCGAGTTGATTCTACTACTAACAGTCTAATAGACCTTGTTAGGTCATAGGTGACACGTTTTGCTAGACAAGTTGGGTTGTGTTGGAAGGATTTTTACACGAGAACTACAATTGAGACAGATAATGACATCGCACAACATTAGACGATCACGATGTCCACCTCTTGTTATTTTATATTATACCACAAAAAAAAAAAAAAAAAGAGGCTAGATAGGCATTCTATATATTTGGTCAATTTGAAGATGACAAGATACATCTAATCGTCTGTGTACTTGTCTACCATAATCCTCAAAGGTGGAGAAATAAGTCAATATTTTTATTACCCACTTGTTTACTTAATTACCGGGGGGAAAATACAAATGGGGGCAATGTTACATCATGATCCTATCTATACATGTGAATAGAATAATCTTCGCAGGCCACCATTCGTTCGAGAGAAAAACCAATAAGATACTCCAACAATTAATTGAGACCCATTCAATGATTTGTTTCCTTTGTAAGTACGGAGTATATTTTTTCCTGTGCAATTTCTAGCTTTTACATGCTAAAGCTAATTAAAGCCCCCTATATGATTGGTAAATTTGCAAATTTAATTTGATGGTTCTGTGGGGGTAGACCTAATTTACATTAAGAATTGAGAAATGACACCCCCACTTCTTCACTTTTTTCCTATGCAATTACAATTTATCTTGGAGCTTCTTTTTTTTCGGAACGTCTCATGCCACATACATATCGCTAGCACACATCCTGCATAGATGTTTTTTGTGGGGCTCAATTCGGATCCAGTAAAGATGATCCCAACTACTGATTTTTTAGAAATATTTTTTTATTGGGTCTTGTAAAAATCAACCCGTCTGTAAATTATTATTTTTATAGAATTCGTAGGGCAAAATTTACTAGTTTGCCCTACAAATTTTGAAAATGTCTTTACAAATATCGGATTGAACTTTTTTTTTTTTTTTTACATAAATTCATTAAAAACATTTTTTGAAAAAATGTGCAGCTTAGATCATCTTTGTATGACCCGAGGTGAGCTCCAAAAAAATCATATGTGCAAGATGTACGGGCTAACTTACACGCCGACTAATTTCTGGCTTTCAAGTAAACCGCCGGACAAACCCTCCCGTGGCCCAAGGTTGGGAATAATCATCTCGGTGACTTTAGAGACTCCACTTGCGATTTTCCCGAAGGACCTCTTGTCCTTATGAATAGCCGGTATTCGTCGAAGGTCATGGCCGGATACAATGCTGGTTTCTCCGGCGTCACAAGATCCTCCACCGGCTGGATGAGTATATCACCCTTGGGATTGTAGAAGAAGGCAAGCGATACACGTTCGTTCCCCGAATTAACGATGACTCTATGCTCAACACTCTTGTAGACCGCGTTGCTTAGTACCTGAAAAACAATTTATTCAAACAAGCAAAATAAGTAAAGATCCAACCACATAACAGCTTTCTCCCTGCCCCCTTTTCACTACCATTGTATAACGGCTGGAGGGGAAGCCATGGTACTAGTTTTAAATCACTTTTTCTATACCTTCGTAGTTCTTTTGTTTTTCTCTGGTCTCCTCGGATCAACAACTTATTGTTTGATACGTGAAAGAGTTGTCTCCTGTTTTTGAAATATATATTGATTGATATCCAATCAACAGTCGAGAAACCAAAGTAACTCAAATGTCTGGGTCAATTTACGCATACCTCGATTAATTTCTAGGGGACCAATAGTCCACTAAAAAGGGCGAAATAAACCCACTGCAAATCACCTATAGATTGACCTACAAGATTAATAGGTTTCGAATAAAAAACTTAAAAATAGAGCAAATCTTAAATCTCATGTCTTGACCATTGATAGGTTTAAAACTGACCACAAACCACGATCCAGCTCAGCTCAATAAAACTCTGCTCAGCTTAGTACTTGCCCCGCTCGGTCCAACAGCCTACTTAGGCTAAGAGCACCCAACTACCTCGGGTAAACACGAATTGCAGGGTTATACATCTCAAATGAGATTTCCCTTTTTCCCTTTTAATAGTGCATCCTACCCACCACTTAGACCAGGGCAGGGCTTTGACACCATTTATAATGACCTAACCCGGCTGATCATGGACCCCCTTTCGGCCCAAACACATGGCCTCGAAAGTTATATCTAAGAAGGTAGCTCTAGGTGGGTGATAATATACCACATGAGACTTTAGCTCCCAATCAATGTGGGACTAAACGCTCTCAAACCCCCAAATCCGGAGTATTCTCCTTCTAGCAACCTATTTCACTTGAGTTCAGTACATATTTCTCCACAAATAATCTGACTTAGACATCAGAAGAATGTTGGCCGGCACCACACCGGTGTCAAGTTTTTCATTGCTCTTTGGAGTTGTTTTTCATCCTAATTCGATAGATCATACGGATAAAACTAAATTGCCTAGCATTAAGGCAAACAAAAAATATTTGAAACTGTTGGAAAACGCCTAGAACAGTACCATTATTCATAAGAAGTACTGTGCCATTTCATTAACTCTATTATAGTATCTCGTTATTATATGAGAAACCCTAAATAGTGTGTATATATATAAATCTTCAAGAGTTCATAGTTGACGCGATGGATGTGGGGGGGTTGGCCGGTGGGATCGATCGAGGTTCATGAACAGAATCTTAGTATTTACTAATTTGGGGAGTGAAGGTTATACTTAATTAATTAAGATAATTCTTGTTGTTACATCCTTTTTTAGCAGGGGATGCGGATTAAGGTGACAACGGCATGTCAAACTTTTTTATTTATTTATAACTCAGGTATCTAGGTTAGTTTACGCGCACCTCGATTAATTCTGAGAGACCAATCTCACTATCGACTTGAGGGGGTTTCAATTAAAAGCAAAGCAAAGCTCTGTATGAACCAATTCAAATGAGTTGATAGCACCAGAGAGATTTCGAAGTTGAGACCTTAATTATGACTGGCCTGAAACTTTTTAGTTTTATGTTTATATTGGTAAAAGCAAAAAGTTACTGTAGTACTTTGGCCACTCAGAATCTTGATATTATTTTTATTAGCCTCTTAAAATTGCTATTAATTTCTATTACCATGATAATTCTTCCCATCTCTATTTTTTTTTTGGTGTGTGTGTGGCTCCCAGTAAAATTTCTACTTTCGGACGCCAATGTGTTTAGTCCGTAGATCATCAAAAGAAACATATATAGCAATAAATTTAGCGATGTGATGCCACATGCAAATGTTCCATCAAGGAAAAAAATGAAGTGTATTGATCGTCATGTTATAGTGATCTGAAGCAGTAAAAAAAAAAAAAAGATTAAAATAATGGGGAGATGCATGTATGACATTACTCTTTCATTATTGATGAGAGAGAGAGCGAGAGAGAGAGAGAATGACTTATGCAACAGTTTACCCTCACATGATTCTACAACGTGTGTGTTGCGTGTTTAATATAGTACCACAGCATGTTATGATTAGTAATGGTCAAAGCCTTTAGGAGGAATTAAAAAAAATACAGCGACGGTGATCGGCCGGCCTCCAGGAAAAGGACGGTGATCGGCCGGCCTCCAGCAACTTGTGATCACATGGTGGAAAAAGGGGTGAATGTGGAAATCAGTGACAATTAAGTAACAACTATTCAAAGCCAGTTCCAAAATTTTTAAAAAAAACGCCAACAATTCAAAGCTTTCCCATCTACTACACCTTATCTTGTGGAATTAGTTAAGCCAATAATTTTTTATTTGTCGGATTATTAACATGAGATTATTGCAATCACGTCGCCTGAACTGGTGGATACTTTTCGCTTGTGAGATTGTTGTCCACGAGGATTCGTGGGGTTCGTTGGCTTGTTAACTTGTGATCTCAACTCTAGATGTCAATTGTTGCATTCAGACAGTGAAGATGACGTCTCATGTAGCCATGTCGTTTGCAATAAAATTGGATGTCTAATCGGACTAAGAGCATCTCCAATAAATGATATCAAATTTGACATAGTATACAAAATGAAAGTGTTGATCTGTGAAATAACTCTAACCAAAATGTCAAATGTTTATCTGTCATTTGAAGAAAAAATTTATTTACCGAATTTCCATCAATGGAAGATTTTCTTATTGTCCACTAAATACCAAGGAGACCAAGTCCGTGGCCATCATGAACCACCTCTTGTGCTTGGTTAATGATTTTGTCATCTACTGAGGTTTGACAAAAAAAAATCCTAGCTAGCATTAACGCACGTGTCTAAATAAAAAGGGCAGAAAAGAAAAATGCTTTTGGCACAGAGTTGAACGACTGGTTACAAACCCATCAACCCCATGACCCCTCCATGTGCCTGCTATGTATGGTTCATCAATCCTAGCCAAACATTTCGATGGATGGATAATCAAACCATCTAGAAAAGCAAATAATATAATATAAAATAAACTAATAAATTCCTACATAGAAGAGTTTTAATTACTATTGATCCTTACCTAAAGTATTGGTACTTTTCACACCAGATATCGATATAATTTGTCTATATATTATTAACAAATATGATATAATACTGGCTAAGTCAAGACTGCATCACAGATTCTAATGTCCATATTGATACTGCTATTTGAACTTTTGGGAAAGAGAGGGAGGAAGAGACACCTGAATTTGATCGCCGATGTTAACGATAAAAGCATGGTGAGCCGGCTTCACAGTGATCCAGCTGTTGTTTCTTCGGACTTGAAGGCCAGGGACCTGAGCATCGGGGAGGAGAAGGGTCATGCCACCGGGGTCAGAGTGGGAAGAGAGACCAAGGGTTAAGTCAGGTTGAGGGCATTTTGGGTAGAAATTCACTCTTAGGCAAGTCCCAATATTGTTCCCCCCAAATGCATTTTGAAGGTCTTCCTCCCCCAATCCAAGGTTTATTGACAAAACCTTCATTAAACGCCCACAGAGCTTCAACAATTCCTCCCCGTACTCATCCATCACCTCCCTGCATCCAATCACCTCTATATGAATCATTTTTCATGTGTTGATGAAAATCTAGTAATTCGTATGCATGAAATATGTGGTTTGGATTCAAATTAATTATGCGGGGACCACATCAATTTTAACGAACTGTGTAACGATATTTTACTACAACTTTAATCAATTTTCAACCCTTGTATGAACTTAATTATATCATGAATGAATCCAAAATAAGAGAGCACGTAGTGGAAGTTGCATGGCATCCTTCATCATCGATTATCACTTTCTTCACCTCATTACGTTCGCAGCCACGCGACCATGTTTTGAGATTCATAATTAGAGATCCAACTAACATGCAACTGTTGTTTTGGGTTGGCTTGGTTCCTTACCAACCGTTAGGTTTTTTTTTTTTTTAGGACTTTTCTCCTGGTTTGGGCTCAGCCTTTTGAGTCTAAATCAGTTTCCTCCATTCAGGTTAGGAGAAGAGGGTGTTTGGGTGGTCAGGCCGGTGTACCCAAGCCCCTGTGTATTTCGTGTTATGAATTAAGAAAATCTATTTTTGCTGAGGAAAAAAAAACGTGCAGCTATGAATTCACTATGACAATGAATGCATTTTTTTTGGAACAATTAATCAATCTGTGTTCATTTTAAAACAATATTACCAGGTGACCAAATTTTGTGAAGAAGAAAACCTTTTATTACCGTAAATGGACAAATAAAAATACACGTATATTTATATGTATATATGTAATATATATTTATGTATATAGTAGACCTATAGCTCACCTGAGAGATGGTGGCAAGGCAGGCCACTTCTTATGATCCTTTAAACACTGAGGAAGGTAGTGAAGAAAATAATAGTCGCTCCAGTCAAGAATGGCACCCTTTTGTACCCCTAACCGGCTTCCATACCCTTCGTAAGTCCTTGGCGAATTCGCGTAAGCCTGCTTTTTCTCCATCGGCTGATGGAAGAAATCACGCCAGACGTCTCTAGCGAGGTCCATCAGCCGAGGGCTAACACCATGGTTTATGACCTGGAAAAATCCCCACTCCCGACACGCCTGGGATATCTGGTCCAAGGTTGTTGCCTTGAGACTACTGTCGTCACCAAACAGGCCTTTAAGGTCGATTAAGGGTATGTTGACATCATTTACGGCGGTGTTTGTTACCGGTCTGTCCGGTGGGGGCTTGATAAACCGATCGGGGATAATGGGTATTCCGCTGTCGGATAAGGATTGGACGCGGATTATTGGCTCTGGCCAATCCTGTGGGCAGTTCATGCCTAACAGTACTTGGAATTTTTTTGGGGTTCCAAGGTAGATTCTGTAAAGAAGTTGGAATTTTTTTGGGGTTCCAAGGTAGATTCTCTAAAGAAGTACGATGAAACAAACAAGTCCTTAGATTTCAGAGAGAGAGAGAGAGAGAGAGAGAGAGAGAGAGAGAGAGAGAGAGAGAGAGAGAGAGAGAGAGAGAGAGATGAGGTTGAGGAGGGATTTGAGGAGGGCGGAGAGTGCGGGTAGGAGCATAGCCAGTGGTGGCCTGGTGGGGTTGCCTTCTGAAGTGGTCATGAGGAGGAAATGGAGGAAATGGAGAACGTGGATTTGGTGACATATTTGAATAGAATTGATTTTTTTTTTTTATAATCTAAAATAGAGTAGATTTTCGCACCCTTTTTTTACTATTCACATTTTTCAGTATCTGTTATTTGTATAAGTTCACTAGATCAACTTTGTTATGTGTGAAAAAAGTGAATCGATCAAATATTATATAATCACATAAATATTGACAAAAAAATACAAACAAGAAAAAGGGAAGCGTTAAAATAACTATAAGATTGATCAAAGTGATTTTTTATTTTCTTTTTATTTTCATCGACAAAAGTAACATTTTATTAAGGAAAAGGAGGAAAGGAAATTTCAACCGAATGTTGAAAATTATCTTTGTTTGGCTTCCCTACTCCAACACACATTTTCGTATAACGAGTTCTCCATTTTGAAGGAGAGATAGAGGGCAGAAGTGAAAAGGAGAGGAGGAGCTCCTTTTTGCATTTTTGGCTTCACTTCTCTTTTTTTTGAATAGCAAAAAAATTTCATTAATCTTAAAATTGTTACAAGACTAGCTAATAAGAGCAAGAAAACAACGTCATGTTCAGGATAACAATCAATTCAATCCGAGACCCAAACCTACAATTGGCAAGAAGCCAATTTAGGACACCTAAATGGAATGAAGCCGACCCTAAAGGCCGAAGCCCAAAAGACCATATTGCTTGCGACCTTAATGTGTGCCAAAATAATAATACCCTAAGCATAGGGCTAGGTCGGTTGAAAGCATAATAATACCCGAAAGTCTGGGGTCGAATCCACAGTGAGCGCATCCGTAACTTGTGTAGAGATTTGCTTGTAGAGAGTTTTAGCGTTAGGACCGCCAACCAAACTTTGGCGTTGAGACGGCCAACTAAAGGATTTAGTTAACTGGCTACTTAACCTAATTAACTACGACTTTTTAACTAGAGATTAAACTAAAAGCTAGGTTTAGGGATAATCAACACCCATAACACAAGAGCATCCTTGTTCTTCTCTTTTTAACAAAGGTGTTAAAACATGTTTAAGGTTCTTTTGAAACATTTCAACAAATACATGGGGGGACATAGCTCCAAGCATCAAATGTGGCAAGTAGTGTAACCCTTGCCTACATTTAAACAAAGAGATTAACACCTTTAAGTTTTGATACATAAAATGAACCCTAACACATGCTTAAGCTAGAAAATAAAGATTTACAAGAGAAGAGCTAGAAATACCCGTGGCTATGGGATGCTAACCATCCCACAACCTAGCCTTGCTACACTATTCACACATAACGAAAGGAGACATGAAATGAGTTAGGGTAAAGACAAGGAAATTACTAAACATGAATTAAATTCAAAATAAACACAAGATCTTTGAAGAGGAGAAGATTTCTTACAACTTTAATGAAGACGAAAAGCTTCGAAAGTGAATGGAAAGTACCTAAAAACCCTCCTTAAAACTTGAATGAGGAGAGAAATGAGAGCTAAGCTTTAATGGAAGTAGAGAGAGAGAGAGAAAAAGTCGATATTCAATGCCCTAGAATCGGGCTCAAGTTGGTATATATGTACCCCCTTTACAAAATAATTACAAAAATGCCATTAAAAAGTTCGCGCTGCAGAACTAGGTATCAGTACCCAACAAAGAGGTATCGATACCCCTTGATCCACTGGCCTTTACGGTATCAATACCCAGTGATTGGGGTATCGATACCCCATGCTGCTCTGGACAGTTTTGGTTGTTTTCTTCCTTCGTTCAACCTTCGAGAGCCCCGAGTCTTCCTTCCATGCTTCGATTGCTTCATTTGAGACTTGGGGAGGGATTCCCAATGTGCCATGATGGACCCATTCGGTAGTCGTTGAAGTTTACCAAACGGCCGTCAAATTCAATTATTTATAAACCGGACTATGACTAACGATTTGCATAGTATAGCGAGAAAGTCGGAGTCGATCCACAGGGAGCTCGAATATAACTTGTTCGGATTGTAGGTGTAAAGGTTTTCGGCGTTTAGGACGGCCAACTTTTGGTTTTGCTTTGAATGGTGTTAAACACTTAAGTAAAAGACTAGAAAATCGGTTTTGACTAAGTTAAACTAGCGGCAAGCCAACGGAATCATTAACGCCCGTGACTTAGGCCATCGAACCAATCTCAACAAAAGCACAGTTGAATCGCACGGCTTAGGCTATCAACCGGAGGATTTAGCTATGAAACTATTGAAAGGCTAGAGATTTAGTATGGAAAACAAGTGAGTTCTTTCGTTCTTTTGGCAAACACGAACCGAGACATCGCTCCGGAACCATGTGAGTGAGCACATGATCACCGGAGATTAACATCGACAAGCTTTGTTACATAAAAGGCGAGCCTTCCTCATTTTTCTTACTAATTTCAAGCCATGAGTTGAGAAAAGCAAGATTAACATAAGTCACGATGCGATAATCGCCCCACGGCCAAGCCTTAACGACTACTTGTTCACATTGAAAAGACTAGAAAGCAAGACAAACATGGAAAACATTTTTAACTGACGAACACATAAATAAACTTGATATTAGTAAGGATCTAAAGAGTAGCAACAACTTTAATACTTGAAAAATTAACAAACAACTTAAACTTACAAGTGTTCTTGAAGGAAATGCTAGGAAAGCTTGAAAGACATTAATGGAGAAAAACCAACCTAAACTAACTACCTACTACTTAACAAGTGAGAGAGAGAGAAGAGTATTTATACAACTCAACTTCTCTCCCAACAAATATCCTTCAAACATACTATAAGTAGCAACTATTCCATAAATGGAAGGCCCAAAAAGCAACAAATATCTGGCCGAAAGCTCGTGGTACTGATACGAATTAAGGAAAGTATCGATACCACGGTGCTAAGTTGAAATGGCCATTTCCCCCGTAGTGATCCAGTATCGATACGGGTTAAGGCCGTATCGATACAATATTCACTGATGTCCCTCGAAGGCTACGCGTATCGATATAGCTTTAAGTTGTATCGATACCAGGAGCTTATCTCCAGATTTCCAGTTCAGCTTCAGCAGGCAGCTCCCAGCAATTTCCAGCTTCTCAGCACCTTATTTTCATTCTCTAAACTTAAGTAAAGACTACATTTTAAACCTTTCTTTTATCTTCTTGTTACTATAATTTATTTAATACTTAAGTAATGACTACATTTTAAACCTTTCTTTTACATTTTCTTTACTATAATTTATTTAATGAAAATAAGAAAGTACCCCCCATTTAGAAACAAGGCATTACCAGAATTTCGAAATTCCAATTAAATCAAAATGTCAATCCCCCACTTTTATTGTAAAATGGAAAATTGCACATTTTTCTCGAGAGAAAATGGCTCAAAACATGACCTTGCTTTTCAAATAAAGCCTTGCAACTTTGTAGTTACTCTGAGAAAAATTCAAGGATCAATTACCGCCATTTTTTTATCTCGAAAATCAATACTTTTTCAGAAAGTCATTTTTTCCGTACTTAGATAGATTTTAAGGTGCCGGCAGGGTCTTCGGGTACTTGGAAGCACTTGGGCCATCCATGGTGTCGAAATGCGCTTTATTTGCACGTTTTACCTGAAATACTCAAAAATCTACCTTACGTTCAATAACGTTATAATAGCTAAATAAACACAAGATAAAACATCATAAAACGGGACTAGTCCACCAAATATCTACAATATTGGGTGCTCATCATGCCACACGTACTCAAATGCTTCCGGATTCTTCCAAGGATTATTGAGAGCCTTGGAATCGTCCTTTTCGCTCCGATTACCTATTTTCCAACAAAAATATCACTTGTGCGCAAAATCAAATAGAAACAAGTGTAAAATGCTTGCAAGTGCAGTAAAACGGGATAGATAAGCCCCATTATTTACACTATTCAGGGCTTATCATACCCTTCAACTTGGACTTTACTCGTCCCGAGAAAACGACAAAAAAAAATTATCTATAATTCTATACAATCTTCCCAACTTAGATAAGATACAAATCATATGCTCGACACTTTTCGAAACGGCAAAAGTCTAAAA
Source organism: Rhododendron molle (assembly GCA_025413875.1). NCBI lineage: Eukaryota > Viridiplantae > Streptophyta > Magnoliopsida > Ericales > Ericaceae > Rhododendron > Rhododendron molle. The sequence continues at coordinate 26,004,277 of CM046390.1, forward strand.
AAAGTCTCCCACAAAGGGGGCACAACTCACTCCGCAAACATGCCATGCACCATGATTCACAAACTTTAGTAAAGACAGCATGTGAGTAAGTTAAACACAACGAGTCTCGGTTCCAATGCTCACAAGAGTAATGCTTAACAAAGAAATCACCAGAACGAAGCAGAATGTATCCCATGTTCAAGCACAAAGGGTTTATGCAATAACCAAAACAAAAAGTTACGCATATCATTCAATGAATTTGCTTGTAAAGATGTGAGAGCTTAATATGAACAAAATACTGAAGAGAAAACAAGACAAAACATATCTAAGTACCACAAGCTTTTAGGAATGCATAGCATGGAAAACATAGGCGTACTCGAAATCAACTAAGGACTTTAATTAGCTTTTAATGAGTTACGGGTTACAAGGAATAGGTTAGACAAAATGGTTGCCGGTCTATGCTAGTTTGGGAACAATTACCCCATGACCGAAAACCATAACCTACAACTACCCTACTCATCATATTGTCAACCAACAAAAGCAGAACTACCAAACGAAAAACAGAAACTAGAGTTGAAAAGCAAAGACACTACCGACTTAACCACTGACTCGATAAACAAAAGTCAACATACTACTACTACATCTTGTAATACCAACTACTACTCACCACCTTGCCCACCACTTGCACCAGGGCCAAAAACCATTTCAGTATCCCCACCTTGGAACATGCCCGGATCCAATTCTTCTTCCTCCTCATCCTTGTCACTGTCTTCAGATTCCAACTCCGGTGGAGCGACATATTGTTCCCTCGTTGGGCACCGTTGAGTCAACCAATCCACTTGGTGCACTTGTCGCGCCAGCATTTTTCAATCCACCTTTCGATCCCTTTTCATCTTCCTGTTTTCCTTCACCAAATAAACAGCCATGCAAAAAAATTTCTTGATCCACGAGTCCTGTTTCTCCTTGGGTTTGGGCATCTCAATCATCTCAGCCAATTTGCCTTTCTCCTTTTTCAATGGTTAGTGAGATCGGGATTACTTTTGTTCCAAGACGAGATGTGAAGGGGACCTGGCTTTCCACTTTTCGAGGAGCTATACATTTACCCGGTCACCCCTTGGCTCTTGCACAATGCCGTTATCATGCAAGGAAAAGGAATGCGAGATGATTCTTGATTGTGGGCTTAGAAATTTACAATTTGAAAGAAAATGAAGCGGGCAATATCAATAACATGGTTCGAGGTCATGAAAGCATGGATCAATTTGGCCCCCCTACGCCCCTGCTTATGCTCAGATCCCCTTGGATAAAGGTTCACATGGAGAACATTATTAATAAAATGACAATCCTTTTTAAAGAACCCCAGCACAAAGATCCCATTGTAAAGGCTAGGATCGGAGTAAATGGCATTGATAACCTCATTGAGGTTGAGCATCACCATATAAGGGTAGGTTACCGTCTTCGGAGGGGGGCGGGTGTAGTCCAAATACTTGGCGATCACCGTGGGTTTTACCTCTACAGTCACTTTCCCAACTTTCGACTTAATGTTCGTTTGATTATCAACTACCACCATGTTTTGATAAAATCTAATCACACATTCCTTATTAAAGCCTTTAAGAGGTTCAAGCCAGAAATGCAAACCTCGACGCTTAATGTGTTGAAGCCCGAAACGCTCAATGTTGATGCTTGGCATGTCGACTTGACGCTCGCTTTTGAAATCTCTGTCCGACATATTCTGGACCCAAGTGACAGCCTTGCCCTGCTCCACCTCCTCCTCTTCCTCCTCAATTACCCTGGATCGGGAGGAACATCCGCTCTTTTGCCGCTTAGCCGTGACCTTTCGCTTTCCTCCGGCCATTCAAGCCACCACCACAGAGACCACCCCAACACCCATCAAGAACATGAACACCCATGAGAAGAGAGTGAAAAATTTCAAATCTTGGGTGGATGGGCTAATTTGGGAAGGGATTCTAGCCATTGAAAGTGGGTTATACGGAGAAATGGTAGGAAGTTTGTGGGTTTTTATGGGGGGAAGGAGAAAAACGTGGAAAGACAGATAAGAGTGAGATTTTCGGACTAGAGACAGAGGGGAGAATGGGTTACCTTGATTTGGGAAGAAACCCTTGAAATTTAACCTTGGATCTTGAAGATTTCGTGATTTCTTGGAGATTTGTGGAAGAATTTTGGGTTTTGGTGGAGATTTGGGAGAGATATGAGTGAGAGGGTAGGTTATAGAGTTAGGTTTTTTTTTCTTAGAACAACCATGGGGAAGAGAGATAGTGGGTGAACGGTTTAAATAGTCGGGCCCAAGTTCTGCAGAAATTTGCTTGGACCGACCCGGGGTATCGATACCCAATATTCTAGTATCAATACCAGCTACCTCTCTGGACTGCTGCTTCACGGGGGATCGATACCCCCTCTTAAGGTTTCGATACTTGCTGCTCCTTCGGCCTCAAAATCTGATTTTCCTTATTCCAACAGCCATGCCACCTAGATATTCACCCCGAGCATGCTCCAAACTCCTCGAAATATACCATGAACTAAATGTAAACTCCACCCCCACTCCACACAAGCCTCTAAGCATCCGGTTTCTAAGGTTAAACAAAAAGAAAGAAGACTTGGACTTGGTTCACAAAAACGGTGCAACGGTGATAATATATATGTGGTTTAATCATAAAAAGAAATGCCTTCTATCATATTTCAAGCACGCCTAGGACTCCATTAAAATGCATAACCAAAATCAAAGGTACTCAAGTATGTACAAGAGAAATTATTTACTAAACTACGGGTACGGCGTTCAAAAAGCATGGGATACAACAAAAATTGAACCTCCACTCAACGCAGTTAACCGACTCAAATGCACTTAGCACAATTTGATCCACATACTACATGAACATGCAAATGGAATGAGTTGGTTATTTCCAAAAAATTTGGTTCATTCAAACTGGTGCTTTTGCCACTTACGAATACAAAACAAGCATATGCAACATAGCTTAACAAGTAAATCTACTACCAACATGGGAAGATTGCACAAAAAATTTTCTATGCAAAACAAAAAACGTAAAGTATAGCTATAATCTACCCCCTCCAACTATAATCTACACCCCCCCCCCCCCCCTCCCCTTTTCCCCTCCCAAACTTGAAATGAGCAGCGCCTTTGATGCAAAGAGACGGAAAAAAAGGAGAGGGAGAACAAAAATGTGCCGACGGGATGGAATGTCAATCACCCGATACCTCGACCAAGTTGGAGGATTTTGCGTCATTGTCGTCGTTCGTCATCGAATGGCTTCCAAGGTCCACTCTTTCGGTCCCGTATTCGGAACCAAAACTAGTCGCACGAGGCCATCGCCGGAGCTTTCTTGGTCTTACAACTGCGACACGTAGTCGCACCCTTGCTTAGGGTTCCTGAATGCCTCACTCACCCCGGTTTTTAGACCCAAACTACCAAGATTGGTGCGGTAGCTTGTTACCCTGCAAAAGACTTAAGAACCAACTACCTACTATGAGACAAATGACATTAGTACCGCCGGCTCGTGATAGCCCAGCAACAAAAATTATTATCAACGAGTATTTAAGCCACCGAATCGTCACGTGATTAAATGGGTACTACTTTTCTCCCCATGGTTCGCTTAAGGTGTCGTAAAGCAAAAGAGATAACACCTTAGCGAAACACTGGTGGCTATACCGGACCACAAAAGATCGCCCTTACTAACCGGAGCTAGGTACACGAACCTTATTTGAATAGCGGCGTACGAAGCTATTAACCCAAGTCAATGATGGGTACCCCCGAAGAGGCCGGGCCTTCCAAACAATTAAGTCCAGAAGTATGTAATGTGAGTGCAGAAAAACGAAAAGACCTTAGAACAGCGCAAAAACGTAACGACTACTTCGTGCCTCTCGCCGAAACCCTAGTACGTCGTCGGAATCCTTATCTGCAAAATAGACAAGGGGTGAGCGCACCTTTGCCGCTCGTGGCAAAGGCCCTCCGATGCCTAAGTTAGTGTCACGTACTAATAGAAAACCCGAATTATCAGTAGACAAATGACTCAAATGCTATGTAGTGCATAACGCGTACCTTTACCTCTAGGTTTACCTCATATTTATAGATTCACAGATGCTTGCTGCCCAAGAACCCGTGTTGCCCTAGGTTTTCTATCTCGTATAGGAAACCTAGAATATCTTGGATTCTCATTCCCTTAATCATTCATTACCTTAGACCATTTAGGACTCTTTCCTATAGCTTGCCGAACATCCCATTCCCGTTGGGTATTTTCTCCAGGTCTTATTTCATCAAGATCCTATTTCCTTACTAGATGTCTCCATTTTGGAACCTTCCAAATCGTTCCCCATAGTTAAGGTTACTTCCCAGAATATTGCTTCTATTCGGCCCTCTCTTTGCCGAACATATTACTTGGACCAATTACTTCACATGTCACTGTCTTTTTACCAGACTCTTGGTCCAATAACTACTCGTGTTTACTGGATTAAGCCTTTGTTCGGATAGCTTGAACCAAGGACCTCTCATGCCATTGGTCTATATCGCCGTTCACCGTCTTGACCGGCGACTTTACTTATTACCATTATACAATGGTTCCACATACCACGAGTTCGGGCCTCTTTTGCACATGTTTGGGAATACCTCCTTACACGTAAAAGCTCCCCGTAAAAACATTTTTAGACTTTTCAAACCACCGGATCATCCACATAAACTGAAGCAATCAAGTCTTCCGTTACCTCATCACTTGCAAAATTTTCCAAAAACAGCTTAAGCCGTTGGCTGTTAACTTTGAAAACATAGCTATTCGAATTAACAACCTCAATTGCACCACGATGGAACACTTGGTGCACAATGAAAGGGCCAACCCAACGTGACCACAACTTCCCAAGAAAAAGGTGGAGCTTGGAGTTGTACAACAACACTTTTTGGCCAACTTCAAAGTTTTTCCGCTAGATTCTTTCATCATGAAAATCCTTAACTTTTGACTTATAAGTCTCTATGTTGTCATACGCATCCCTCCGAATTTCTTCAAGTTCATTGAGTTGAAGCTTGCGACGCACGCCGGCGGTGGGCAATCAAAAATTTAAAACTTTAATGGCCTAATAGGTCTTATACTCCAACTCCACCGAGAGGTGACATGCCTTATTGTATACAAGCTGATAAGGCAAAGCGCCTAGAACGGTCTTATATGCGGTACGATATGCCCCCAAGGCATCGGTCAAACGGAGTGACCAATCCTTCCGATTAGGATTGACAGTTTTCTCTAAAATATGTTTTATCTCGCGGTTAGCAAGCTCGGCTTGGCCATTAATCTGAGGGTGGTATGCGGTGGACACCTTGTGCGTGATTCCATATTTCCTCATGAGCGCTTCAAAAGGCTTATTGCAGAAATGAGTGCCTTGATCACTAGTAATGGCCTGGGGTGTCCCAAACCTTGACAAGATGTTCTCTTTAAGAAATTCCAGCACCACCTTGTGATCGTTCGTCTTGGTAGCAATGGCCTTCACCCATTTGGAGACGTAATCCATCACCAGGAGAATATAGAGAAAACCATAAGAAACTTGGAACGGCCCCATGAAATCTATCCCCGAGCAATCAAATACTTCAACGATAAGGATATTAGTGAGGGGCATCATATTCCTCCGAGTCACCGCACCCAATTTCTGGCATGCCTCACATGTTTGGCAATATGCATATGCATACTTGTGAAGTGTTGGCCAATAAAAGCCACATTGTAAAATTTTTGCAATGGTCTTGGTATGGAAAAAGTGGCCACCGCACCCCTTGGAATGGCAAAACTGCAAGATACTTTGTTGATCCTCCTCAGGAACACATCGCCTAATAATGAGGTTCGGACAAAATTTGAGTAGGTAAAGATCATCAAAGACGTATCTTTTCACCTCTATGAGAAACCGCTTCCTATCTTGTGCACTCCAATGGCCAGGTAGTTACCCGGTTACCAGGTAGTTGACAATATCGGCGTACCAAGGGCTAGTAGAGATGCCGAACAGTCGCTCATCAAGAAACGTGTCGACAATTGGTCGGCTACCACATTCTCTACTCCTTTCTTGTCTTTGATAGTGAGGTTGAATTCTTGGCAACAAAATCCAACAAATAATCGTGCCTTTGCATCCTGCTTTGTGAAAAGATACTTAAGGGCAACATGATCTGTAAAAACCGTGATAGGGATTCCCACCAAGTACGATCTAAATTTGTCCAAAGCGAAAATGATAGCGAGCAACTCCTTTTCGATAGTCGAGTAGTTCATTTGTGCTTTATTTAGTGTTTTGCTAGCATAAAAAATAACATAAGGACGCTTGTCCTTCCTTTGTCCTAGAACGGCTACCACAGCATAATGACTCGCATCGCACATCAATTCAAATGGGAGTTCCCAATTCGGAGTTTGCACGATTGGAGGAGAAGTAAAGCTAGACTTCATTTTCTGAAAGGCTTCCTCGCAAGCACTGGTCCATTCAAAAGGTGCATCTTTAGAGAGAAGATGACACAAAGGACGTGAGATCGCGCTAAAGTCCTTAATGAACCGTCGGTAAAAACTAGCATGGCCTAAGAAAGAACAAATGTCCTTCACACACTTAGGCGTCGGGAGATTAGCAATCAAGTCAATTTTTGCTTTGTCCACCCCTATGCCCTTCTTTGATATAATATGCCTCAAAACGATGCCATGTGTAACCATGAAATGTCATTTCTCCCAATTTAGCACAAAATTTTTCTCCTCGCATCTTACCAAAACCTTCCCTAAATTTAACAAACACTTATCAAAGGAATCCCGAAGACCGAAAAGTCGTCCATGAACCCCTCAACAATATGCTCCATCATATCACTGAATATACCCAACATGCATCGTGAGAAAGTGCCCAGGGCATTGCACAATCCAAATGGCAATCACCTATAAGTGAACGTCCCATAGGGGCAAGTGAAAGTGGTTTTTTCCTAATCGTCCAGAGTGACAGCAATTTGATTGTACATCGAATAGCCATCGAGGAAACAATAGAGGCAAGATAGGCAACGCGCTTTAGGATTTGATCGATGAACGGAAGAGGAAAATGATCCATGCGAGTGCATGAGTTTAGCTTCCGGTAATCAATGCACACACGCCAACCGATAGTGACTCGAGTTGGCACTAGTTCATTATTGGCATTAGCCACCACCATGACTCCGGATTTCTTAGGAACAACTTGTATCGGACTAACCCATTTGCTATCGGCAATAGGGTAGATGATGCCTACGTCCAACAACTTCTAGACAACTACTTTAACCACCTCTTTCATAATTGGATTTAAACGGCATAAAGGTTGTCGGGATGGTTTGATATCATCCGCAAGATAGATGTGGTGAGTGCATAATGAAGGATCAATTCCTTGTATATTGGCAATCGACCACCCGATAGACTTTGTATGCCGCTTTAACAACTCAAGGAGTTAAGATTCTTGGTGCTCGTCCAATGAAGAAGAAATCACAATAGGAAACGTTTCATCGGGCGCAAGGAAAGCATACTTGAGTGTATCGGGCAAAACTTTCAAATCGTGCTTCGAAAATTGAACGCGTGAAGGGAGAGTCTTGCTTGCTAAAGGAGGCAACTCTTTAAATTTTGGAGACCACACGTCCGTCCCACAAACATCTTCCACATTGAGCAAGGAATACAAATACTCCACTTCTGATGAGTCAAGAAAATTCGCCTCTTCGGCGGTAAGGCATACTTCCAACAAATCCTTGCATAAGAAAGTGTCCACATGCTCTTGAACCAGAGAATCAATAAGGTTAACTTCATGGATACACTCGTCGTCCCCTATTTGGCTCCCAAAATTGAACACGTTCACCTTCATCTTCATGATACCAAAAGTAAGGTTGAGCAAACCACTTCGGCAATGGATAATAGCGTCGGCTGTGGCTAGGAATGGACGCCCAAGAATGACCGGAGTTGACGTTGATGCTTGTGAGGAGGGTACAGGGCAAGTATCCAACATGACGAAATCCACAGGATAGATAAAATTGTCCACTTGTACAAGTACATCCTCCACCCTCCCGTGCGAAACTCGAATGCTCCTATCGAACAATTGAAGGGTCACCGACGTGGGCCTCGTCTCCCCCAATCCAAGTTGTTCATAAACAAAGTACGGAAGCAAATTCACACTAGCCCCCAAGTCGAGGAGAGCTTTTTCAATTTTCGTACCCTCGATAGTGATGGAAATGGTTAGATAACCCGGATCTTTGTACTTTGGAGCCACATTGCTTTGAATGATGGAACTCACTTGCTCCGTCAAGAAAACCCTCTTTTGAACATTCAACTTACGCTTTTGATTGCATAAGGCCTTGAGAAACTTGGCATACGTAGGAATTTGCTTGACCGCATCCATTAACGAGATATTGATTCTCACTTGCTTGAAAGGCTCATAGATCTCAGAATTGGTATTGGCATAGGCTGGAGCCTTCAATTTGTGGGGAAAAGGGGCCGAAATTTGGGAAACGGTGACCTTCGGCTCTTCCACCTGTGATTTCTCCGGATGCTCACCAACAGGAGAGGGCTGCGAGGTTGGTAAGGCAATAGAAGGATTCGGAGCTTGCAATACAATTAGTGTGAACCGAGGCTTGATAGGCTTGGGAGGAATGGCCTTATCAATCTCCTTGCCACTCCGCAAAGTCATAATAGATTTGGCTTGCTCGGGACTAGGCACCGAAGAGCTCACCACATAATGTTGTCCTTGCGGGTTCACCTGGGGTTGAGTCGGAAGTTTTCCCTTCCCTTGTTGAAGCATCCCCACTGAGTTGGTCAATTTTGCCATTTGATTATTGAGTTCCCCAAGTATTTGAGTGTTTTTCTCATTGATGGTCGTTTGGCTTTGCATGAAAGATGATATAGTTTCCTCCCATGATCGCTTTTGAGGTTGGAATTGATTTGGCCCTTGAGGAGGTCCGGGAGGTGCAAACCCCGAAGGTTGTTGATTTTGAGAGAACCGCGGCGCTCCTTGAGATTGAGGAGGCCGGAATGCTTGGTGTTGTTGAGGTAGTGGAACTTGTGGCGGTCCGGGAGGTTGAGGATCACTGCACTTGAAATTAGGGTACATCTTTCACCTCGCATTGAAAGTTTGAGAATAAGGGTCAAACTGTTGATTAACGGTGTTGATTTCCACTGGCCCGGTTCCTTGAAGAATATCCTTAACGGAGGGGAGCATTTGGCAATTCCCCGTGGCATGCCCTGCAATTTCACACAAAACACAAATTTCCCCCGCCTTGGCCACAGAGGCCACTCCGATAATTTTGTTGAGTTGCAAGGTTTCAATTTGACGAGAGAGCTGAGTGACCTTATGTGCTAAGTCGCTCTGCTCACTCAAATTAAATTTAGCTGAATTGCTCAAAGTTGGATTAACCACGTTCTTGTCAGAGGGATCCGAGCAATCCCAAGCCTGAGTTCTTTCGGCCAATTCCTCAAAATAGTCCCTCGCCGCATCAGAGGTTTTAGCCATAACTCCACCGGCACACATGTTATCCTTAAGATGTCGAGTACTTTAAACACATCCCTTCAACAAATACTCGACCTTTTGAAAAGTTGCGAAGCCATGACGTGGGATGGAGTTTAGCAAATCCTTGTACCTCTCCCATTATTGATAAAATGACTCTCCATCTTTTTGTTTAAGCATTTGAATATGATGGAGGAGGTCCTTTGTGAGATGTGGGGGAAAAAATTTCATGTAAAAAGCCTTAGATAAATCCGCCCAATTCACCAAAGATTGGGGTCTCATGTTATTCAACCAAATCTTAGCTTTATCTTTCACAGAAAATGGGAAGAGTTTTAGCTTTGCGGATTCAAGCTATTCCGGCATGAAAACTATTGTGGATACCAATTCCTCGAATGCCCGCATATGAGTGTACGGGCATTCTTTGTCTTTTCCATAAAATGATGGCATCATATTAATGTGATGCATTTTCATGATGAAAGTATTCGCCTCAGCTGCGGCCGTAAGAACTATGGTGGGACGCGGAGTAGTACGATTCGGATTCATATAGTCACCCATAGTCCTTTCGGCTGCAGTCAGGTTACTGCCACCACCGTTGCCAGCCATTCTTTCTCGAAGAAGGGTTTTTACAGAAAAAAAGAGTTCTTTGAGGTGGTGGTGTCCTAGCTAAAACCCGACAAGGAGTTTTGGGTTGAGGAGGAGAAAATGATCTATGAAGCCTTTCAGAACTCGGGCTCCGAAAGGCTCCACGATGACCATCACGCATACACTTTAAACCCTTTCTCGAAATACAATGGAAAACAAGATCAAAGTAAACAGACAAAAGGGGCTAGGCCGCCACCTCCTAACAACAGCTTCGAAGGGCTATGTCGCCGCCTTGATAAGTAAGCACATAAAGAAAAAGGTAATTTATACTTACTCTAGCTTTGTTTCACCTCAAGTTTGAGAAAGAGCTCGAGTAAGAGGTATCCACTAGATTAAGTATAAGCTACGCAAAGTCAAATTAAATGAGATACTTACAATGGTTTGGCGAACCTCCAAAATAAGCTATAAAAGAAAGTGCTCCTGCAACGGTGCCAAATGCTTGCGACCTTAATGTGTGCCGAAATAATAATACCCCAATCGTAGGGCTAGGTCGGTTGAAAGCATAATAATACCCAAAAGTACGGGGTCGAATCCACAGGGAGCACATCCATAACTTGTGCAGAGATTTGCTTGTAGAAAGTTTTAGCGTTAGGACCGCCTGTAACGCCCCCAAAATCAGGTTCGTTAAGTTAAACATTTATTAGATAAACAAGGTCGAGTCTAGCTCATTATTACATCATAAACTCCCAAAGGGTTCTTATATTACACAAAAGGGATGGACATCTAAGGTTATCTACAGCTCCTTCTCTTCTTCCATCCTAGCAAGCTCCTCAGCTCCAAAGGCCTCCCAGGTAAATAGCTCTCCTTACACATCTAAAAGGTCTGACACATTATACCAGCGTCGCCACCAGTATAATATGTCAGGGTCACATAAGGCAACACCGTGAGCTTGAAAGCTCAATAGAGTAACCCAAAACCCACTAACCCTTAACATACAAGTCAAAGATAGTATAGATACGGGTTTTCAAACTTGACATGCTTAAACAAGAACACATAACAATTACACATGCACATTTCTATCTAGCGTTGGTGTCATGTTTCGTGTGTTTCTCCTACGCGACTCATCGTTTTGTGTTTCATCTTTTAACATCATTTCTAAAAAACACACACGCACACACCAATGAGCTACCAAGTCCAATGGCTACCAAGTCCGGCACATTGTGAACACACACAACCAATAAGCTACCAAATCCGGCTTATTGGCCACAATGGCTACCAAGTCCGACACATTGTGTCACATCTTGGCTCCTCTCCGCGGATAACCAAGTCACACCTCCAATGAAGCTACCAAGTCCGGCTCCATTGGCAATGCACACCAACATAAGGCTACCAAGTCCGGCCATTATATAGTTTCAAAACATTTTTATCCATATCAACCACATCTTAAGTGTCATGTCTCTACTCTCCCATTTCATGTGTCTCGTATCATGCATAGACTCCGCAGCGGGACTTTTCGTATGAATCATGCAAGATCATCCAACTCTAATCTATCATGCTTATACCACAAGTAATGCAAGCAAGTACAATCGAACTCAAGCTTGTCAAAAAGGTCAAAATACGAATACTTCCTTTTGAAACAACACTTTAAGAAAAACGCATTCCCTTTGAGATGTTCAAAACAACACATGTTTATCAAAAGGTGATAACATATATCAACAACAAGCTACTAGCATCAACATCATGCATTCAAGTAACCTCAAGATCAAAGTAACTACGTACCTTCTTGAAAAACATACCGAGAATTCTATAAGTATACTACTACACAAACATCAAACAATATACTTAGAGATAGCAGGGTAGATTACACTACCGTTCTTCTTGGCGGTAGAAAAGACTACGGAAAGTACGACGGAAAGAAAGTCGGCAATCGAACGGCATAACGGCTTACAGTAAGCTTCCGATAGCTTTGAAAGAGATTAGTTTCTCTCGAAACTAGATCCTAACTATAACTACTACTACTTTTGGATCGAGGTGGTGGTCGAATGGTGGTTTAGTGGCGGCGATGGAAAGTTTCTTGAAAAACTAGTAAGAAACCTCAAGAACAAGCTAGAACTAAGCAAGATCAACAAGAACGAGCTATACTTTCTAGAGAGAAGTTGGAGAATGGATTGAGGTGTGAGTTCAAAGCTCAATGAGGTGGGTATTTATAGGTAAAGCCTCTCCTCTCTCCTCTCTTGGCCGGCCCACTCTCTCTCTCTCCATATCTCATTTTTAAATCATTTTATGTCAAGTTTGCTTGAAAGCTCAAGGCGTAAAACTAGGCTTGCATGGCTACCAAAGATTTTGCTTTCCTTGCACTCCAAGAACTGGAACAAAACTAGGTTATTCTAATGGGGTTTTGGTCTTGTCTAATCCTTTGAAAGAATAAGAAAGTCTAGGGTTAGTACTTAGGAGATTTAGGCTAGATATGGAAGTATAAAACCCTAGATTTGGATGGTACTAGGATTGTGTACAAGGATGGCCAAATGGGGTAAGTACACTAGCACACACATCACTCTCTCTCTCCCTCTCTCCAACCGGCCATCTCTCTCTCTCCCAATCTCTCTCGGCTCTCTCTCCTCTCTCTGTGGTACAAAGTACAATGTATACATATATATATATATATATATATAGAAGGACAAAGTTGGTGGATTGAAAGAGTGATGATTTTGGTTTGTAAGAGATTGTACAAAAAATTGACCAATTGGAAATTCATTTAGGACATTGAGTACATAGATTTGCTAGGACGAAATCACCAAGGTACATTGGAAGATTAAGAAAGATCAAGGTACAACTCTCTCTCTCTCTTTCCTTCTCTCTCCCTCTCTCTCTCTCTCTCCCTTGTACTTACTTGGAAGAAGACATATATACTAATGTATATATGAGTACTATGGATCTTTTGAAAATCTATACTTTCAAGTAAAAATAGATTTTCTAAATATAATAATGCAATACACATGTGCTACTTACAATATAATATATATATATATATATATATATATATATATATATATATATATATAGCCATGTACTACAATATCTATACTAGATTTGTCAAAATCTAATATCTAATAAACTATGGTATACTTTCAAAGTACCAAGTACGATAATATTTAACCTAGTGTACTAATTATAGTTTAATCAAATATCACAAATGGAAAATCTAGTCTTTATAATAATAAGAGAATCCCATGGGATATTAAATAATAAACCTTGTACTTTTGGCAAGACTAAGCTATTGTCCATTGGTTAATAAATCTCCTAATATTTGTTGTCCAATGGGTAAAAGAGATAAGTACCTTACAAGATTTCCTAAATAAATAATTCAATTGATCACATGTTCTTTTAATAAAATACTAGATAAGAAGTACTTAGAAAATCTAATATTTTAAGACTTAGTACATGTACCATATATAATTTAGTCATAAAATCTTATGGGAAAATCTAGAATTCCATAAACTAATGAATCCTAGTACTTTTGAAAGATTTACTCTATTATCCAATGGATAATAAAATCCCTAAGTTTTATGGATAAAGTAATATATAAATATAATCTTTCAAGTAAATAAGATTTTCTTATTAAAATAAAGAAAACAAGCACATGGTCCTTTACAATTTTTATATACAAGTGCACATAATTATATATATATATATATATATATATTCATGTATATACTTTCAAATCCTACTAGATATATCAAATCTAACCTTCCTAATAAACTAATTATAAAGATATATACTTTCAAAGTACTAGTGTACTAATATTTATTTTAATCAATTACACACATGAGGAAATCTATTATTCTATTATAACCTAGTATTTGATTGTCAAGACTAACTATTGTCCAATGGATAATGGTTTCCCTAGCGGTCATTAACCAATGGGTAAAGGTGGCAAGTACTTTAACCTATCGTCCAATGGGTAATGATTCTCCTAGCGATTATTATCCAATAGGTAATACTAGAAAGTATAATACTTGTATAAATACTATATTTAAGGACTAAACTAATCTAATCTTGTACTTTGGAGAGTTAATCAAGGTTCTCCTATTATCCAATGGGTAAAGATAACCCTAACGTTATCGTCCAACGGTTAATAGCTCAAATGTTCAAAAGGTACACAAGGTTCATCTAAGGTTATGAAGCTCAAGGGTTTCAAAAGGTTCACGGCCAAAGGCTCACAAGGTTCACCGAGGATTAGGAAGCAAATGACGATTAGGTTAACGATCGATAAGTGAACGAGTCAGTTAAAAGCTAGCTAGGGTTGCTAGATAGGATTTCAAGCCGAGATGTGAAATCTTAAGACTTAACCCTAGAAACGACGGGAAAATTGATAGTTGAACAATGATTCGAAACCTAATTAAGATTTTCGAATAAACAACGAGATTTTTATAAGTTAGTAACGATGGATTTTTGGTTATGGAAATAAAATTCAAGTTATTAAAATAAAATTCAAATTTTTAACGAAATTTTTATTGACCAAAAATCAGGGTCGTTACACCGCCAACCAAACTTTAGCGTTAAGACAGCCAACTGAAGGATTTAGTTAACTAGCTACTTAACCTAACTACAACTTTTTAACTAGAAATTAAACTAAAGGCTAGGTTTAGGGATAATCAACACCCATAACACAAAAGCATCCTTGTTCTTCTCTTTTTAACAAATGTGTTAAACATGTCTAAGGTTCTTTTGAAACATCTCACCAAACACAAGGGGGGACATAGCTCCAAACATCAAATGTGGCAAGTAGTGTAACCCTTGCCTAAATTTGATCAAAGAGATTAATACCTCTAAATTTTGATACATAAAATGAACTCTAACACATGCTTAAGCTAGAAAACGAAGATTTACAAGAGAAGAGCTAGAAATACCCGTCGCTACAGGATGCTAACCATCCCACAACCTAGCCTTGCTACAGTACTCACACATAACGAAAAGTGATATGAAATGAGCTAGGGTAAAGACAAGGAAATTACTAAACATGAATTAAATTCAAAATAAACACAAAATCCTTGAAGAGGAGAAGATTCCTGACAACTTTAATGAAGACGAAAAGCTTCGAAAGTGATTAGGGTATCGATACCCCATGCTGCTCTGGACAGTTTTGGTTGTTTTCTTCCTTCGTTCAGCCTTCGAGAGCCCCAAGCCTTCCTTCCATGTTTCAGCTGCTTCGTTTAAGACTTGGGGAGGGATTCCCAATGTGTCACATGTACTCGAATGCTTTCGGATTCTTCCGAGGATTATTGAGAGCCTTGGAATCGTCCTTTTCGCTCTAATTACCTATTTTCCAACAAAAACACCACTTGCGCGCAAAATCAAATAGAAACAAGTGTAATACGCTTGCAAGTGCAGTAAAATGGGATAGATAAGCCCCATTATTTACACTATTGAACGCTTATCACATATTACCCTTCATTTGGCCACATACACCGAAAGACCATATTACCCTTCCCGCCACATACGAGTCCAAGACAGAATCAGAGCCGTTGGATGGTTACACGGAAAGTTGGTGATCATATTATTTCATTTTGCAGTTAAAATCTATTCTCTCATGCATGTGATTCTTTTTTTCTTTTTTATGACAAACAACATTATTAAGAAAAACTTTAAAAAAAAAAAAAGCATTATGCATGATAAAATAAAATTTCCCAATAAAACTTCAAAAAAAAAAAAAAAGAGATCAAACAATATTAAGACATATTACAATCCAATAATAAAGAACCAAGGCAACATGATAAAAAATCAACACATCTTTCATTTTGATCATTTATCTCTCAAACACTACTCTTATTGCAAAATACATTCTGCACATATCTTTCAAGCACTCTATAGATTAAATAATATATACATTCTGCACATAATCTAAAAGGTCAAAAAACCAAAAAGTTAAAAATAAAAAGTCAAAAAAATAGGCTCCCAGACACCCCATATATGAGAAGTCCGTCAAAATGAAAGGTGAAATTATCAACGTAAAATTTATAATGAGTGGGGTACACTTAGGCCTGTTTTGGGGTGATAATTCTTGGAGATTATTTTTTATTTCATTTTTTATGCATTCGTTAACTTTGTGTCAATTTTTTTTTGTGCATTTCATATCTCTCCTCATACCCAAACCCGAACTTTAAAATTTTGAGAATTTCTTTGCTTTTTCAAATTCTCAAAATCTGTAAATTCTAAAAATTATGTATGTAGAATTTTTGACAGACATTCTATTTAGAAACTAGAATCTAAAAATCTATCAAAATAGTTTTTCACCAAACACTCACAATGTTTGGTCAACTTAACATAAGATTTAGTATTTTCATATCTCTCCTCATACTAAATCCATCCGAAACTAATTCGATCGCGACGGTAGAGAACCTAATCCCTACTTTTGCATTTATCGTGTAGCTTTGAGGAGGCCGACATACATTAGTGTGTGCAGGAGAGCGATTGATCTCTATCATTTCGGCGCCGTGACTGAATTGATTTCCTCCCCCCTTGCCTTAAAACTTTCCGTCACATAACGTCAATTTTGTTTTTGGCTCGGCTAGATTTTTGTTTTTTGGCCCAATGAACAATACCACATGCGCCAGCCCCATGGTATGTTTCAATTTTGGAAAGAGGACCCACAAACAAATACTCTAAAATTACGGTTGGCTATAGCATGCAAAAACCGGAGTCAGTTCATGTCCAGTTTGTTTGGGACTTTGGGGCCACTTTGGTCCTGTTCTTTTTTTTTTTTTTTGGGTTTTCGGGTCATGTGGGAGCTCGATCACTTTGATCATCCGAACTGTTGTTGTTGTAGAAACGAATAACCATGCGAACACAAAAATCCGTGGACTAAACTATATCTTACGGTTTTCTAATTTTCGAATTCATATCCGGACCATTAATCTACGAATCGGGACCAAAACATACGGTTCGGTCCGGTTTTACGCTTTACCGAATTTTTTGTGCAGCCGTGTCCAAACCCTGGGATTATAGATTGTACACAATTACTTCGTAATCATGTAGTGCCACACATAGGGGTGCAAATCTACCGGATCGGGCGGGATTTAGGCCAGACTTGCACTACATAATAACAAAACGTGCGTGTCCCCATCCAATCAGATAAAATGTTTTCACTTAATATCTTAAAGTCAAATTACATTTAAAGTTTTATTTCCCAAGCCGATTCAATTACTCTGTTTATTTTCGAAATTGATTTTGGCACTCCCCAAATTGATAATCACACGACCTAGGGGAGTGCCAAAATCACTCTCCTTTATTTTTCTAGAACATAATACTCCGAACATATGTTAATAGTAATTCATAATTAAGTTCGCAATCATAACAAGTACAACTAAAGTTTTACGTTCATAAAAACACGTAAAAGTAAAAATTAAGAATACATGAACAATAATAGTTTCTTACCTTATTAATTAACAGACTAATATTTGTTTGATAGCATACAAATCTAATTATAAATCACAATTTTTTTTATCCGCAAAAAAAATTACTTATTAATTAGTTGGTACGGGCCGGGCAAGACTTTTTGGTTTATTCAAAAGCTTAGTAAAGGAGCTCAAAATTTCAATTCAACCTAGTTTTTGGGCCTAAACCCTTATAAAATGTAGGGAAACTGACAATCAAGGACATGTTTAGATAATTAATATCCGCTAAGAACATTTTTAGCATTAACAAAAATTCTCAGCATGTCATTGGTGGGTATTAATTATCAAAAATACGTCATGGGCCGTCATTTTCCCTAAATGTACCCTGGATTGGGCGGGCTAGCGTACTAGTGTGACACCCTCTTGCTAAATCCACATGCATGTTATGTAAATTATGGTGCACATATTATTGTATTATGAGAATTGCTCTAAAATAAAAGAAGAAAAGTCCCGAATAATAAGGATGAAAGCTGAGTTATAAAAAAAAAAGGGTGAAACAATAACTTGTGGATCCACATCCACATGTAGCTAATATTTTAATTAAGCTATTGTTGGTAAGGGTTTTTAGACTCAATAATCATCCGATCTAGCTCGAACGACGAAAGAATGGATTTTTATCATTGCCATTGGTATCCTCTCAACACCCTCGATCGTAAGCAAAAACAGAAAGATAAATTACATTCGATTGCGATGAAAGTTGACTCAAACAAGTTAATTAAGTTTTCCAATTATAATTACATTCGATTCTAGTTCATATCCAGTGTACAAAAATACGTACGTACGCCCTTACATCAGCCGACAGCACATTGCAAACGAACAAATTAAACTACACGTACTTGAAAATTTTAAATAATCGCAATCGGTATCTTTCAAAGTCCAGACCCTCGTAAGAAGAAATAAAAAATAATAATTGACAAAGCTAACAAAGAGAGCATACGACATTAATGCATTTGTTTTAATTTCGATTCAAAATTTTGTAGGGTGAACGTACAAGTCTCAATATTGCAATGGAAAGTTGACTCAAAGAAAGTAACTTCTCTCCTTATAATCGAATACGATTCTAATTCTATACATATCCGGTGTAGAATGGCATGTACGTACGTACGTCCTTACATCGATCAGCCACGTGTTAAGTACAAATTGGTATATTTTGATAGGTTTATTTGAGATGTGGACACACCAACAAATACTCGATCTAATGTTGTATAATATGTTGATGAGCTAATATACTTACTGTATTAGCTATATATGCAAAATCAATGAGGTGCTTTATTTATTATTTTTCTCAACCAGGTACCTGCACGAAGGAGTATTCTAATACATTTATATACTAGTGCTTACCCGTGCCTACGGCACTATGCACCCCGGTTGAAATTACCCGTGCCTACGGCACTTGCTAGATAGTGACTCAAACACTAAATCGGTTCATTAGTGTGTAATTAGCAAACAATGCCCTATTCGTACTGGCCTAATATTTTCAAGGCCATCAATGTACTCAATTGGAAAATTAAATCATTACCAAATCCGGAAAATTAGATACCAAAACTGAAAGAATCAGTACTCAACCATTTATTCCAGAAAATGTAAAGTTTTTTAGGAAAATTCAATTAGTTTGTATGTGAATGGTAGAGAAATCTGGACCGTTGAATTTGTTTATATGGGTAGATAAAATTTGTGTCAGAGAGAAATCTGAACCGTTGAGAGAAAATATTATTTAGGACTATTAAGTAGATACTATTATAATCAATTAGATAGATACTATTATAATCAATTATCAATTAGGAAATGATAAGAACTACAATTATGGAATTTGACTGATTCTAACATATGTGATTGATGCGTGGTGGGTGCCACCTAGGACAAAGGATGCCACATAGGACAAAGGTGCCACGTAGGACAAACACCCTTCTGTTTTATAATATAGATATAGAAGTTGATATAAAAGATATAGAGGTAGTGTTAGCAATTTTCTGTTCGTTGGCCTACATAGATCATAAAATTAAATATTGTATGTTGTCGAATAAGACTTGAGTGATGTCGATATTACCCATTAAGTTGTGATCGTTCAATTAATGTGACCCGGGTAATGGACATGTCTCTACATATTTGGGTCAAGTTGTGTGCGTTAAGTGGTGCGGGCTAATAATATATATGTAGAGACTAAGGCTGCTCAAAAAATCCGATGAACCGTGAAATCGGTCCGGACCGAACTGATCCATACCTTTTGGATTTTGTCCGTGGATTAATGGTCCGGATACGGATTGAAAAATTAGAAAACCGTGACTCGCGGTTCGGTCCACGAATTTTCATTACAAAACCGTGAATTAACCGAACCGAACCGTAAGATATTTATTTTATATAAATAATATATATAAATATATATGTGTATTTATATAATAAATTGTTAGGAATGTTAACACTTTTTTCTTTTAATTTTAGTATTTTATCTTAATAATGGGATATAATGTAGATGCACATAAAATATATGGAGTAAATTATAGTGTTTTCATATAAATAACGGGTAACTCTAGTTGAGTTTCACTAGTTCGTTTTTTTTCTATTTTTTTATGTTACGTACTATAATGATACAATTATACTAGTGTTTCGATTCTTTTGAATCTGATTTTTGAAATAGGTTTTTGATAGTTTATGTAACAAGTACTTTCTGGTGGTGTTAAACTTAATTTTGAATGTAACATTCTTCCCTTTTAGTATGGGACTTATGTTTGATCTTTATTTTTGCTAAAATCCGTGGACAAAACCGTAACCGATCCGCAAGTCACGGATCGGATTTTATTTTTTAAAAACCGAACCGTAGGACTTTTGGTCCGGACACGGATTTCATTTTGTAAAAACCGTGACTAGCGGTTCGGTTCTCGGATTCCTAGAAATCCGAACCGAACAGGACCGCGAGCAGCCCTAGTAGAGACCAATTAAAGGGCTCAATATGGTTCCATCTATTATGATGGGCTGTGATGAAATCGAGGCTTATAAGTATGTGGTCAAGGTCCCACTCCAAACGCTAGCCTCTTTTCTCATACCATCCTATCGTGTGTGAGACTACAGTAAAATCAAAAAGAAGGGTTTTGGAGGCGGAAGACGAATAACCACATCTAAAGGTTTTCATCCTCCATGGCGACAGGTACGCATTCGGTATTATTTTCTTCAATGATTTGACATGAGATCTTGGGTTTAAGATTTTGTATGAAATCCTACAAGTGATATCAGAGCATCTTGTCAGATTATTGAGGAAAATATAAAGTTTTTCCCTTTTCAGTTCAATAAACAAGTAAACATACGACCTCGACAATATGTGCTACACAGTAAAATTCGGTCTTGCAATTTCCAGTTCCCTCGTTTAAGTGGCAACTGATATTTTTAGGTGGCTTATTTTATTAATTTTTCGTCACTACTACAATAAACCATAAAGATCACAGTAATTGGCCGTGATTGTAAGTTTTCCATCACACTCTTGCTACCGTGATAGATTTGGGTGTGATTGTAAGTCACTCTTTTTTATCACGGTTATAAACCGTGATCGTTTCTCTTTTATCACAGTTATAAGCCGTGATTGTTTCTTTTGGGCGTGTCACTTTAGATCACGGTCTATAAGTGTGATTGAAAGTTCAAAATAATCACACCATAAAATGAGATGAAAAATCATTGAGCGTGATCTTTTCTTTGTATCTATTAGACCTTCTTTTCTTGTCATTGCCAAGTTTCAAACCCATGCACCATTGGTTGATTTCCCAAACCCTTACCACTAAACTAGCCAAGAACTTCTGTTATAATAGGAAAACAAAAATATTTATACTTAACTTCCTAAAGTGAAAAAACTTTTTTTTTTTCTCTTAAAATTGATTTTTCACTAGAACGGTACGTACCGGTACCGGTATGTTACCTGGTACCGTTTCGGATTTATCGTTAAAAATATAAAAAAATATATACATTTAATTATAACCTTGTTTTTCGTTACATAAATTCCTATTAGACTGTTACAATTTTAAAAAATCCAGTTAACATTTATTTTTAATATTCAAAATACTTCAACTTTCTCACTTGCCACGTGTTGTTGATCCTCATTATTCGTGGATTTAAAACCACTGGTTTTTGGTTTTCCAATCCAACTTTACTCTTTTACTAGGGAGCAGATGAATGGTTCAAAGCCCATCAAACAAACTTCCTTCTCTCTCTCAATGACCTTCTATTCCTACAGTCCTGCACACCAACTTATCTCCAAAATGGAGAAAAATGGATCGATCAAGCCGGAGAAGAACAGTTGCTTCACCCACGGCAACAGTTGCTTCACACCGGAGAATGTTGCTCCGATCTTCTTTTTCAAAGTTCTTAAACGACATCGTTTTCCTCACATAACTTTTCGAAACTCGCCTAAATGAGTACTAGCCCGCCCACGTGAAAATTCAGACCTCACGCCTAAATGGGTAGGCTTTTTATCTCGCCGAATGAGTGAGATCATTTATATCTCATTTTTTCGCGCTAAAGTTTTTTTTATCACATTACAAGGGTGAGGTCTTTTCTCTTTTATCTTGGCATAAGAGCGAGATCTTTTATCTCATTCTTTTTCGCCCTAAAATCTTTTATCATGCCACAAAGGTGAGATCTTTTCTCTTTTTTATCACACCACAAGAGTGAGATCTTTTCTCTTTTATCTCGCCACAAGAGTGAGATCTTTTATCTCATTTTTTTCTGCCCTAAAATCTTTTATCACGCCGCAAGGGTGAGGTTATTTTTCTTTTATCTCGCCGCAAGAGCGAGATCTTTTATTCCGCACTAAAACCCACTTTTTATCTCAGTATTGGACTTAAACTGTGATAAAAAAATTTTAAGCACCACTTTCTATCACGCTTTCACTGAAAACCATGATTTTTGTGAATTTCCTTAGTGTGACATATATCTATTATTGTAGTAGTGCGTGTTGGATCTCCATGTGTTTCAGTGAAAATCGATTTCACAGTTTCCATAAAAATTGTGTTTTGTTTTTTTTATGAGCATGTAAGATTACTTATCTGTGTAGCTTTTTTTATTTTAACAAAATTAATAAAATATAAGTCGAATCAGTTGCAATGAGGTGTGAGAATCGAGAATCTATTGCTTGTATTGGTTCAACTATTTTTCTGTTATTGTGATGCTGTTGTTAGTTTAATGGCCTACGCTTATTTGCTTGTTTTGATTAGGAAAATATAAATTGCGGCATAAAGATTATTTCGTAATTCATATCTAGGGTTTGGAAAAATTAAAGTGATAAACCACCAAATTGGTCTCTGTCATGGAGATTTTCTTAAACTTGAAGATAAAAGTTTTGGATTATATAAAGTTACGTTTAAATCCATGCGGGTAGTAATCGGTTCAAAAGAAGGTTATTATTTGGCCGGATTATAAACGATATAAGGTAGTTAATGTTTTTTTGAATAATATAATTCTAGAATTTACCTATGCGTTCAATAGTCGGCCCAAAGAAAGGCTTTTAATTGGTCAGGCCCAGTTTATTGTTCATATTAACTAGCCTTATTGGTGAGAAAACCATTTGCATGTTATTGATCTCCAAGAACATGAGTTTGATATAGGATTGGAGCCCCATATCTTTCAATCAAGTCAAACCAAGTGTTAACTCCCTAAAATGGATGAATGCCGTATTGGATGAGTTAAAGTCTATGAGTGACAATGACATTTGGGATCTTGTCGAATTGCCTAAAGGTGTCGAACCCGTTGGTTGTAAATAGATATTTAAAACCAAGAGGGATTTAAAAGGCAATATCGAAATATATAAGGCACGTCTTGTTGCTAAAGGTTTTACTCAAAAGGAAGGCATTGACTATAAAGAGACTTTCTCTCCGGTATCATCGAAAGACTCTCTCAGGATTATTATGGCACTTATAGCTCACTATGATTTGGAGTTTCACCAGATGGATGTAAAGACTGCGTTTCTTAATGGTGACATTGAAGAAACCATATATATGGTGCAACTAGAAGGTTTTGTGACAAAAGAATCAGAACACAAGATTTGCAAACTAAAGAAATCCATTTATGGTTTAAAGCAGGCATCCCATCAATGGTATTGGAAGTTTGATTAAGTAATTTTCTTTTTTGGTTTTAAGAAAAATGCTATGAATCAATGTGTCTATCATAAGAGCAATGAGAGCAAATTCATTTTTTTAGTATTATGTGTCGATATCTTACTGGTAAGCAGCGATATTGGCTTATCGCAAAAGACTTATATCGATAAGGTGCTCAGTAGGTTTGGCATGCAGAGTTTTGCACCATGTGATGCACCAATTGCCAAATGTGACAATATGAATTTGCTCCAGTGCCCAAAGAATGATTTGAAAATGAAACAAATGGAAGACATCCCTTATGCATTAGCAGTAGGGAGTCTTAATGCTCTAGTTTGTACATATCCGGATATTGCGTACTCAGTTGGAATGCTTGGTAGATATTTGCAAATGATATGCTCACATATCGGTGAATCTAATTAGTTGGATATTCGAACTCCGAGTTTATTATTGCTTGCTATAAAGAAACAAAGCAAGTGCTATGATTTGCAGAATTTTATCACTTGGCTTCATATAGTGAGTAATATCGAGAAGCCATTAAGGATTTATTGTGATAATAAAGCTATTGAACTGTATTCTAAAAATGGCAAGAGTTCGTCAAAATCAAAGCATATTGACAATCAAGTTTCTTGTCGTTAAAGAAAGAGTTCAGAATCGTTTTATATCAATTGAGTACATAAGTACAAAACTCATGATTGCGGATCCGTTTATTAAGGGCTTACCACCTAAAGTGTTTAAGGAGCATATTGCTCATGCAGGAGTGGTTAGTCCTAATGAAGTATTTCATTAGTGGGAGTTGTGCTACTCATATGGTTGATTATTTGACATTTGTAATGATCACTTTCAGTTTATTGATGATTCTAAAATAAAGTTGCGTATTTTTCAAATTGTGGTTATACATGAGGTTTTGAAAATATGTCAAACGTGCCTATCGTGCCGTGCCGTGCCATTTTCTTCCGTGCCAAACCGTGCTTCGTGTCGTGCCGTACCGTGCCCGTTTACTTCATCGTGCCATGGCGCGCAGTTGCGTGCCGTCTTGCCCGTAAATGTCAGAGCGGGCCATTTTGCTTTGTCGGGCCGTGTCGGGCCGTGCCTTTTTCAAATCGTGTCGCCGTCTTGTGCCGGAATTAATTAATCGTGCCAGCCGTCGTCTTTGTGCCTTTGTCGGAGTCGTGCCGTGCCGTTGCCCTTTGTCGGTCTGCCGGCCGCGTGCCTTTTTGTCGGTCGTGCCGCTGGCCGTACCCTTTGTTGTCCGGGTCGCCGTGCAGTGCCTTTTTGTCGGTCGTCGCTTGTCGCGTGCTTGTCCCGGATTGTGTCGTGCCGTGCTCTTTTTTTTGTCAAGTCGGGTCGTGCCGTGCCTTTATTTGTCGGTCGTGTCATGCCGCCATGTTGTGCCATCGATTTTCATATTGTCGTATACACATCACGAACCGGCAACCGATGGACCGTATGGTCTTTATTTTGCATAAAAAAACAACTCCTTTTATCCATGTGACTGATGGCACAACACATCATCAATCCATCAACATAAATAAGTTACTTTAGTACAAAATTTCCAGAAAACAGAAATTACAGAAACAGTTCAAAGTGAGTAAGCGACAAAGGATGTGTTCCAATAGAAGACACGTTGGTAGATAAAAGATGTTTGCTTTCGCTAAGCAGCTTCATGGCTTCAGTGTATGTGTTCTCCGCTAATGATAATCCGCTCTGTACCACATCAAAACGCTCGAGTCAAAAAGAACATTTGTTACCGGACAGACACTTGAAATTAGACACAAACAAAAATCTAATAAAGGGAGACATACTTCAGCTTTGCAAGTCTCAATATCTGGCATAAGGTGAATTCATTTTGACCATTTCCCTGACTTGAATCATCCGTGTTACTCTCGCTTAATCTTCTCACGGAAAATCAGCCCACAACCTGGCCATCCAACTAACAACACAGTTGCCCACAAGTTGGACACATATTTGGACACAGCAGAGGATGGACACAGGTTGGACACATATTTGGACACAGTAACACAAAAAACTGCAGTTTGGACACACACAAACACGCAGCAGCAGCTGCACTTGCATAGCAATGTTAAACCCAGAGAACAGCATGCAAACTCAAAAAACAGCATGCAAACTGCAGAAAACAAACTTGTAAACCAAATAGAGGCATGGCATAAGGGTACTCATAGGTAATTAGGCTCAGAAAATTGAAATGCACTCATGGCTGCATCTAATGATACCCCGCCAAGGTATCTACCTTAAATAATAATTGAATTGATTCATCATTGCCCATAAATAAAAAGAACTCACACATTCATGCCCTTGTACCTATTTTCTGAGTTGAACATGCTGTTTTCTGGGTTTAGAATGTTACATTGTTACTTTCTGTCCAATGGCAGCCAATAACACACACACAGAGAGAGCTGCCACTTTTGCATTATGTCCAAGTCCTTCATATTTTCCTTGAAATCTCAATCTTGGTAAAGGAACCCAGGAGAACATAATAGGTTTGATTGTTGTGCCTAGATTCCTTTACCAAGGTTGAGATTTTCAAGCCTAAAATGAAGGACTTAGACATAATGCAACTGTAGCGCAAGTTGAAAAACATATATTTTCCATATATTCAGTATGATGCACACACTGCACTGCACTGCACTCACACACTGATCTGCCACCCACAAACACAGCTGCAAAACTACAATTATCCACAAGTAATGGCTGCATTTTTGGCTCAGAACAATGTCATCATAGCCACCAGTGATGATAAAGAAATTGTGCAAGTGCAGATCAGTGTGTTGGCTCAAAATAATATCATAGCCACCAATAAGTGCAGATCAGTGTGTTGGCTCAGATATTAGTTCAGAAAATACATCATAGCCAAAAACTGAAGTGGGGGCAACATCATGTTGCCATTTAAGGCCTTCATAAGTTGCCACAACATCCATTTCAGCCCACATACTGAAATGAATAAGCCACACACACACAACTACTGCACAAGTTGGACACATATTGTCACAGTCATTCAACATCCTAACAGCCTGCATGAACTTGTCATAGCCATTCAACATCCTGTCATGAACATTCAAAATAAAGAACAGCCTTGCCTGATTACTTCAGAAGAGAGAGTAAAGCATTCCAAGGTTTCCGTTACTGTCAAAAGATTTGGAACAAAAAAGTATGAGAATTGAAGAGGCACCGTGCCTCTTCAATTCTCATACTTTTTTGTTCGAACGGAAACTTTGGAATGCTTTATTCTCACTTCGGAAGTAATCAGCCAAGGCTGTTCTTCCATAATACAAACCCAGCAGTAACACACAGATTATAAACAGCTAACAGACCGGAGGGGCTAGGCCGCCACCTCAACTCAGCAAACAGACTATGCGAGGGGTTATACCACCACCTCGGCTAAGCAATGCAATCAAATAAAACTAACTATACAAACAAAAAACAAACTCAATATTTACCCTGGCTTCGTTACACCTCAGGTTTGGTAAAAACCAGGTTAGAGGTATCCACCAAGATAAATACAAGCTACTAATACAAACTACCTCAGATTGTTGGCATAAGCCTTCACGTGGTTTGGTCCTTGCCTCCTTGGCAGCTACAATGTCCTACAAAACAAACCAGCAGCAGTAGCAGCAGAAAACAGGTATATGAAAGCCAAATGAACAAGGTAAATGAATAGGAAAATAGAATTCTGCTCAGAAATTAGTTCCTTTTATCATCATAGCAGAAAATTGAAATGGAGGCAACATTAAGTTGCCATTAAGGCCTTCATAAGTTGCAACACAATCACATTTCGCTTAGCCAATAACTGGGGTTGTGTCTGTGGCTTATTCATTTCAGACTAAAAAGAGACACACACACACACAACACTCTGCCACACCACACTGCCACACACACACACCACACTGCCAGTCTGCCACACACACACACACACACACCCACACACACACACACCCCACAACGCATGCAGACAACATCCACTTCAGTTAAGTGAAGCTAAACAGACCACAAGGCATGCAGCAAAACTTAGGCTCAGCATATTAGTTAAGAAAAGACATCATAGCCAAAAACTGAAGCGGGGGCAACATCATGTTGCCATTTAAGGCCTTCATAAGTTGCCACAACATCCACTTCAGCAGTTCAGCCCACTTACCGAAATGAATAAGCCACAAAACACCACTCTGCCACACACACATACACACCACAAGGCATGCCAAAAACTGAAGCGGGGGCAACATCATGTTGCCATTTAAGGCCTTCATAAGTTACCACAACATCCACTTCAGCAGTTCAGCCCACTTACCGAAATGAATAAGCCACAAAACACCCCAGCAGAAAAAATGAATAATAGATTCAAACCAAATGACAGCAGTCAGCAGGTCCCGCTAATCACTGTCTATATCAGAATCTGCAAAATAGCCTCTGAATTCATCTTTAGCTGACCGTTTTTGAATTCCAAGGCGTGCATCCTTCCAATCTTTCAAGCATATGAGACAATCCAAAATGTCTGGAGCTAGTCTGTTCCTCTTCTCATCCAACACTCTACTACCTGCAATAAAAGCAGATTCGGATGCCACTGAAGACACAGGAGGGATTAGTAGATCACGTGCCATGATTGAAAGAACAGGATATTTATCTTCATTTCTTTTCCACCAAGGTAAGACATCAAAATCACGCATGTCATTCACGTTAACAGATTCTAGGTCCAAATATTTATCAAGTTCAATGCGTGAACTAACAGTGCTACTTCCTATTCCTATATTTGAACTAACAAAATTCCAAAATTCATCGTTGCCACTTGTAGAAGGTGTTAAAGGAGCAGCAGTAGAAGCAGCAGTAGAATGAAACTTAGAGTCATATTTAGCATACATGGTAGTCAATAGATCATGCACATCATCAGAAGAAGGTAAAGTAAAAATCCCTAAATTCCTACCAATCTGTCCTAAGACCAAGCTAACACCTTTTAACTTCATCCTAGGGTCCATTACTGCAGCTAACATAAATATTGGTGGCATTTCCTCATAATATTTTCTGAATTTTGCTTCCATATCTAAACAAGCATGTGCAAAATTTGGATGTTCCCTATGTTTACAAAAATTAACACTGATATTGAAAAGATGATGAAGCACAATACAAGAAGTAGGATAACGAACACCCGAACAACCTACGGTAGCAACATAAAACACTTTCAAAAATTTCATGAACTCAAAACCAATTTTCCAATGATCTTGAGTTAAAGGACTAGCACGATACGGTCGATACCTCTGATTAACATAAGCAGATATTACATCACTATATTTCCTACAAGACTTTAACATAAGGTAGGTCGAATTCCAACGATTTTGAACATCAGAGTTCATATTTTTGGGTTTAAGACTGTAAAATGATGTGCACATTTTATCAAATTCTTGTTGCCTAGATGGGGAATTACCAATAAAAAGAACAGCATTTCTAATTTTGAAATCTGTGGAGCTATTTTTTCCAAACCATCTTGCACAACTAAGTTAATGACATGGCATACACATCGCATATGCAATAATTCACCAAAATAAGGAGTTGTCAAATTTCTTACAAACAATGGAAGTGTAGCAGTATTAGCGCTATGGTTGTCAAAAGTAATGCTATAAACTTTATCAAGAACTTCAAAATCCCTAAAAACACCCATAATACTATCAAAAATATGGTCAGCATCATGAGGAAACTCCACTAAACGGAAAGCAATAATTCCTTTTTGCAAAGTCCAACTAGAGTCTATATAATGAGCAGTCACACAAATATAACCACGATTATTTATACCAGACCACATATCAGAAGTAAAACCAATTGCACCAACAGTTGCAAGTTCACTAATCAAATCTTTTTTAACTTTACTATGAGCTTTCTTTGTATCACTACGGGTTGAATTTCTAGAAACTTTAGCAAAAGAAGGATTCAGATAGTTTTTTACAAAATACTCAAATCTAATGTCATCACCAAAAGTAAATGGTTGTTCTGCTGCAGCTACATAAAGGGCCAGTGCATGCCTCATTTTTTCTTTTGAATAATTACTACTATCAGATGCACCAGCAATTTTATCAGCATGTTTTTTTCTTATATGTCTTTGTTCTGGCCCTACACCATTATTACTATTGCGTTTATAATTTTTATCACAATAATTGCATACAGACCTACGTCCTATGTCAATACCACTCTCATCCTTGAAGTTTTCCTTTATAGTGAAATGATTCCATACCCATGAGTGGCATCGTGACCTTTTTGAACCACTAAGACCTGAATTTGAAGTTGCACGAGTAGAACCTGATGGAGTAGCAGTAGAACCTAATGGTCCTGTTCCACTTCCACCAGGACCACCACCAACAATGTTTGAATCAGCCTCCTCACCTACAGAACCCACAGCCTGTGGTGCAATAGGGTTTCGTGGTCGTTCATCAGAAGAACCTGAGTGGGAGCCCATCTACAAAAAAAAAACACCATGACAGGGGTTATTAAAGGGGAAACACGAAAGCCCTAATTTTGTAACCCTAAATCATATGCAACAGCAGACTGATTAATCACATGCTACAGTAGACTGATTAATCACATGGGAAGTGATTAATCACACTAGATTGTTAATCACACTAGACTGACTGCAAAATCAGTTTCGAAAATTTGTCAAAAATATACTACTAGAAGAAATTAGTAACAGTTACTGGTCTGGCCTGACAGTTACTGGTCAAAACCCTAATTTAAGAAATTAGTAACCAAAGCCCTAATTTCGTAACCCTAATTGCAAGAACCCTAATTTCGTAACCCTAATTTCAGAAATTAGTAACAATTAACAAGGTCAAGGTTGTAAAAGCTCACCGTTTGAGTGTTGTACGTCACCGAAAACGAAGAGAGACAGAGGTGAGTCGGGCAAACTCAGATCTAGTTGTAGATCTAGGTTTTGAGTGTTGTACCACCGGTCACCGAGTCACCAAGTCACCGTTTGAGTGTTGTTCCACCGGTCACCGAGTCACCGTTTCAGAATCGAGAGTCGTGTCACCGAAAAGTCAAAAACAGAGAGAGAGAGAGAGGTGGGCTGCGTGACAGCGTGAGCGGTGAGCAGAGAGAGAGAGAGAGGTGAGCTGCGTAGGCAAGAGAGAGAGAGAGTCTGAGAGTGAGACACTGAGACACGTACAGAGAGACGTTGAGAGAGACAGAGAGTTCGAGAGAGAGCCAGATTGAGATCGAAGAGAATGACTGAATGAGATGTCTGCTAGGGCAGCATCTCATTCCTTTTATATGATCTGTGTGATCATGTGCATACAAGACACCATAATCCATATGCACCAACTTATCGAAACTTCTCGTAAAGTCCTATAATGCATCACTCGAGGGCCACCCGAGTTGTTTGTTGAAAATCCGAACCGTCTACCTTTTATGTGGGAGCGATTATATCATTCGTGCAAAAAATGAAGTAAATTGGTTATCGTTATATACTTGATCGCACATAACAAAAATTCATATTAATGAATCTACGCCCTGATGAAATGGCTTCCAAAATCCGATAGACCCGTTTTTTGTGAAAGTGATTAAAACACCAAAAAAAACAACATGAACGGTATGGATCATCGTAGTTGTGTGCCGCAATCGTGTGGCTATCGTACTTTGGACTATAGCGACATATATTAGTTTAGAACCAGATAAGTTAGATGTATAGATTTGAAAGGTAATTGGCAGACTCATTTTTTTATAATGTTCGATCTAAACGTTACAATTTAAGATCTTATCAAATTTATCATTCCTCCCCTAAATAGGTGATAATCGGATGTCGAAACCACGTGATCGGAACACATTTGGTGCTTCCAATCGTAAAGTTCTATAATGCATCACTCGAGGCCTGACCGAGATATTTTTGAAAATCGGAACCGTCACCTTTTATGTGGGAGTGATTATATCATTCGATGCAAAAATTAAATAAATTGGTTATCGTTATATACTCGGTCGCACATAAAAAAAATTCATATTAATGAATCTACGTCCGATGAAAGGGCTTCCAAAACCCGATAGACCCAAAAATTTGCGAGAGTGATTAAAACGCCAAGAACAACAAAATGAACGGTATAGATCGTCATAGTTGTGTCCGAATTGTGTGGCTACCATACGGTCCGTACGGCGTACAAGAGGCCCGTTTATATATTATATATTATATATGTCGATTTTGTGTATATATATATTTTATATATGTCTGAATGTTAACAAGTAAATATCAGATAGCCCAGAGGTAAGGTGTTCTCTCTCGGACCAAGTGGTGTGAGTTCAATTCTCCCTATGTGCTTTTTAACTTTGTGTTTTTTTATTTCCCCCAAAATCAACTGTGTTTTTTTGTTTTTTCCCTTAAAATCCACTGTGTTTTTTTATTTTTTTCCCCCAAAATTCTAACCAAGGTTTCTCCCACTCCCCCATCATCTCTGATCATTTGTGCAGTACAAAATATGAATTCGCACATTGCATTTATATACTTTTTTGGTCCCCAAAACTTGTACTTGTAGAGTTAATAACAGGAAAATAGATGATGAACATGTGATAATGTTGTTTTAACGCATATAATCGAGGTGCGCAAGTTTGCCCATGTAGTTGGTTATTAAAATACACATATACTTTAAATTTGTTAATTTATAATGGATACTTAAATTGTTTTGGAATAAATGTGTTTAACTGTAATTCGTATATTACTGTTACAAAAAAAATTTGTGCTCCCAATTTTAAAAAAATTGGTGTTTAACTATAGGCCATAGGGATTACTTTTTTAAAACCATTTTTTTTCTTATTTATTATTAGTTGTTCCTAGTAAAAACATATCATAATTAATGACTTTGGTGGTTTGTGATGTGTGACAAGTTCCATAGGACATTAGGACTTGAATTCGAATTCGAATCACACATAATTTTTTCTTTGAAATTTTTTTTATTTATTTGTTTATTTTCTATGTAATTTTTTTTAAAAATCTTTATTAGATAAAATGCAATGTATATCAATATATGTGTGGTAATAGGTATATTATCATGTTTGAATTTTGATTCAAATTTTCTTAATCATATAAAATATTTTAAAAGCTTATTTTACTTAAATAAAAGGAAAAGATTAATAAATTATTGAATTATCAAAAAATACACAGAAATAAAGTAAACTATAATATGAAATCCCTTATTTATTTAATAACATATTTTTTTTTTGGTTTTTCCATGCCTCGTGTCGTGTTCGTGCCGTGCCGTGCCTGTGCCATGCCGCGTGCCGTGCCGTGCCGCGTGCCGTGCTGTGCCGCGTGCCGTGCCATGCCGTGCTGCATGCCGTGCCGTGCCGTGCCGTGCCAGGCCAACTTCCGTGCCGTGTCGTGCCTTGTTGTTCTAGCTTACTTTCGTGCCCGTGCTGTGCCGCGTGCCCACTAAGACCGTGCCGTTCCGTGCCGTGCCAGGATTAAATCCGTGCCCGTGCCCGTGCCCGTGCCCGTGCCGTGCTGTGCCGCCTTCAAACGTGCCGTGCCCGTGCCGGCCCGGCCCGTTTTACACCTCTACAGGAACTCTATTGAGTTATAAAGTTGGACCAGTTGGAAACAGGTATGATAAAGGATCACATTGCATACGTTTTCCATGCTACAAATCCGTACTTGATCTATGTCGTTGAATACATCAGTATTTGTGACCATGGATGGATCCTGTCATGATAAATATGGCAAATGCCACCATGATCCTATATTTATGTTTTCAATGGACCAGATTAGTTTGAGATGACACTCATAAATTTCGACAACAAAAGTTTGAGCTCATAAAATTTACAATGTCTAATATCAGGATGACCTATGTGGCCTAAGTGGGAGATTGTTAGCAATTTTTTGTTGGTGGGCCTACATAGATCATAAAATTAAACATTATATGTTGTTGAATAAGGCTTGAGTGATGTCGGTATTACCCATTAAGTTGTGATCGTTCAATTAATGTGACCCGGGTAATGGATACGTCTCTATGAGCACATATTTGGGTCAAGTTGTGTGCGTTAAATGATGTGGGCTAATAATATATATGTAGAGACTAATTAAAGGGTCCAATATGGTTCCATCTATTATGATGGGCTGTGATGGAACTGGAACTTATAAATATGTGGTCAAGGTCTCCACTCCAAACCCTAACCTCTTTTCTCATACCATCCCATCGTGTGTGAGACTAAGGTAAAATCAAAGAGAAGGGTTTTGGAGGCGGAAGACGAATAACCACATTTAAAGGTTTTCATCCTCCATGGCGACAAGTACGTATTTGGTATTATTTTCTTCAATGATTTGACATGAGATCTTGGGTTTAGGGTTTCGTATGAAACCCTACAGGTAGGCCATGAATTGGGACGAAATAATGAAATGGTTATAAAATTAAGTTGACAGAACTTGAGACATAAACAATATGGCCAATACTGCAGCTAGAACCCTAGGCCAGCTGCACGCCCAAAACCAAGCCCTCAATATATAGATGATACCAACTTGAAAATAACGAGGTCTGATACCAAGTAGAAATTAATACAAGAAACAAGCACAAATGATGATTTTGCTACATATGTCGGTGGAGCATAACGTACGAAATACATCAGAATACTCAGTAATTAAACTAACCCAAGGGTATATAATGTGAGTGTGGGTAGGAGATAACACAAAACGTAAATGGAGATGTACAACCCAAAGGTTATATATAGACCTCCTTTATCCCGTATCTAGTCAAGTACGTAAATCTAGACAATAAATAGATTCGTTTATGGCCCTTAGATTTCATACTCCTACTAAAAACACTAATGACTCTTGCACATACATCGACCACACATAGAGTACTCTTCATGTACCACACACATAAATCTCTGTTCGTGACAATGTATCTAACATAATTACCAATTCGATCTAAATTAATTCCAACAGTCTCCCGTAATTTCCTCTCCTGAGTAGCCCTTTCAATGACTCGAACAACTAGCGTGAACCCAAAAACCTTCATTTTTCTTATCCAAAATGCACGTTTTACACGTATATGATAGAAAAGATCTACTAGAATCCACAGAGGGGCTAAAGTAGCAAACAAAAAAGAAGAAAAACTAGGCTAAACGAGAGAGAGAGAGAGAGAGGCTAAACTAGCAAACAAAAAAGAAGAAAAACTAGGCTAAGAGAGAGAGAGAGAGAGAGAGAGAGAGAGGGGCTAAACTAGCAAACAAAAAAGAAGAAAAACTCGGCATAATTAAACTAAATGCAATAATTTCCTTAGAGAAGGAAAAGATAGATTTTTTAAGTGAGCTAGCAAGCCATACCCAATTGGGAGTTAGGTAGTAGGAGTACTTAATTAATTAGGTTTATCCGGCATGTAGATTAGGACAAGTGATCGAAGAGACAAGAAAGATGTTAACTACGTCAGAATACTACAGTATGTTGTTTAGTTGGAATGAAACCAGGCCAGGTATAGAAAACTAGTACTACTGCTCCACTAGCTAGCTAGTACTGTAATAATCCAGATTGAGATGACTCCAAAAAGGTAGTACCAACATGCATTTCCCACGTTTATAAATGTAT
This sequence comes from Rhododendron molle, assembly GCA_025413875.1. Classification (NCBI taxonomy): domain Eukaryota; kingdom Viridiplantae; phylum Streptophyta; class Magnoliopsida; order Ericales; family Ericaceae; genus Rhododendron; species Rhododendron molle. The sequence goes on from CM046390.1 coordinate 26,039,385, forward strand.
ATTCAATATGCTTGCTTACAGATGTGTGCCTTCATTATTCTAGCTAGTCGTAAAGTGAGAATTGGGAATGAGAGTTCACACCTGGTGGTAGTTGGGAGTGACTCGGTTGGGACGTGATATCTAATCTGCCGACAAGTTTGTGGTGCATGAGGCCCCTAATTGATATATATAGGCCCATCCCCCAAATTAGATAATTATTTGATCTGAATCATTTACTTTTCTTTCCTCGTTGATTGGGGTGATCCATGAAATCTTTCGTTTGATCAAACATCTTAGTCTGTCATGTGATCGAGATACGTACATTTATCCCTCTCAATTCATTTTTTTTTTTTTTTTTTTTTTTGAAGAATCGGTCTACTTAGATCATAGATGTAATTTTATGGACAAGACGGAAAAAATGAACAATTCAAATTCAATAAGTAGGCCCGGGGTGAGCCTGATGTTAATAGCACAGACATGCGTGATTCTTGCATTGGGGTGGACCATTATAGCATCTTCCAGGCCAGGGGCACCTTTTTGCCTTTGGAAAATAACATTCTCATGAAGAGAACGTGATATATAGCACCGATTCTCCCTCCCTCCCAAAACATTAATTGCGGATAGGTACGCATTAGTGGGAATTGAAGGCACAAATTGCTTTATCGACCTGATCGTCAGTGCACGGTTCGTTATTCGTCTATCTATCTAGTTTAAAATCTGATATGGCCGGTTATCGACTAAACCATTATTCTATCGCTCAAAGGCGCCGTTTCTCACCTTTTTATATTTTAGTAGAAGGAAACTCCATTCATGAGAAACGATCTGCAAAATTAGCCACTGCATGCTCTTTTAAGGGTATGTTTGGTTCGATAGAATCAAAATTGGAAAGAAATAGTCATTCCAATGGTATATACGCTTATTTCTATGTTTAGTTCACCATTAAATGATGGAATGATCATTCCGAATGGAATCAGTATTCACCTTAATAAAGGAATTGTCATTCTATTTCTTTGCCACACCAAAATTACCGGTGCCACTCCAAGATTCACTATTGTCATACCAAAAATTACTATTGTCACACCATTCTATTGCGGATGAGAATCGTTATTCCTAAACACAATCAAACTTGGGAATGAGAATGAGAATGGTTATTCCAATCTCATTTCCTCCAATTCCATTTCATTGTCAATTCCAGCTTAGATTCATTTGGATCGACTTCCCAATATTTGATTCATTTGGGGAGGTTGTCGTCGGACCTATGTGCTGAGTCCATGCCGTGCAGGAACTAGGAATGCCTTACAACTTGCTAGGTTGTTGGGTTTGGATTCGCTTAAGGTAGAAGACTAGAAGGGGACTCGCAGAAGTTGGTTCGGATTTTGTATAGCAAAAGGTCTCGCCATACGGAAGCAAAAGTTGTCATCGAAGATATATATTATTGAGAAATTGATCGGTTTCGGATTTGTGAAGTTTTTTCATAGATCGGTAAATGTAGTTGCACATACTTTGGCAACTTCGGGTTTTGCGAGGTTCTGGTATTTGTACTTGGATAACTAGGCCTCCTGATTGGTTATTGGGTTCTTTTTGAGATGATAATCATCTTCTTTGATGTACTGCTATACTCTTTTTCAGCAATGAAAGTTTCTACCATGTTGGCAAAAAAAATTCACAGAATAATAATATTTGACGCGAAATAAACAAACAAATGTGATGATGAAATCAATAAACACAAAAACAAAAACAAAAAAAACAAGCCAACTTATTTATTTAAGTCATACGAGGCCTAACTTAGCTGTTCAAGTGATTATTTTACTCACAAGTAGGCATGCATTTTGTCACAATTTGATCCTTGAGAGAGAGAGAGAGAGAGAGAGAGATGACATCCTTGGCTTGTGGGTCCTTCCTCCGATATGTGAAACTAGGAATTAATATATGGAAACCCAAAGAGAGAGATGCAAGTTGATCCAATTGGGGGGGAGGCTGATATAGTAGACAGCATAGTGAGTGGCAGGGTCGGCCGGCCGTAACTTTTGTTAGGCTCAAACCCAACCTCAAAAGTTGGGTTTTTTTCTCTCTTTAATATCCCCAATTGAAAAAACATGTATCAATTTCAATATATATATATTGAAATTTGAGCGGTTTTTTTCTCTCTCTTTTTTTTTTTTTGCTGATTTCTCACGGGTATCCTTAAAATCACGTTCTGATCACATATGAGCGGCTCGGATCATCAAAATTTGATCGGGAACTATGAGGTGTTTTTTTAGGTGTTTTTTTTAGTGTCCCTTGAACCGCCCCATATATATATATATTCTTATGAGAGCGCCCTCAAATAAGCAAAAATGCAGACGTCGATCTCAGTCGTTAAATTTTGTTTTGAATGGTTTGGATTCGCGGATAATCTGTTCGTGCGAACAGATCATCCGCGAATCCGAGCCATTCAAAATACAAATCCAGTAGCTGTCAACAGAAGTTTGCATTTTTGCTTATTTGAGGGCGCCCTCATAAGAAGCTAAGTGCATGTGTGTAGCATTGAACATATCGTTATCAAATAATCAAAAGTATTTTCTTTTTCTTTTTCTTTTTTCCGGTCAAACGGAAATTCATAAAAAACTTACGAAACAAAGTATCACATTAAGAGTATCAACATAATATACATAGCATGCAAGGAAATAAAATAACTACTAAGCCTAGTCTAAAACTTGCCTAATGTTTAGGCTATCTCTAAACACAAACTCTCTCATAGCAATGGGCATTTCCATAAGGAATACAAGGTTGACATCTTGTTCAACACCCCATCGAGCAAGATAATCTGCGCACTGATTGGCTGTTCGGTAAGTATGGCCAATCGTGGTGTTGGTCCGATCCATGAGAAGATGGGCTTCATTTATCATCACGCTTTGGGGGTGTAAGTTTGGATTGCCTTCGTTGATCATGTTCACAGCATTGAGGGGATCTGATTCTATCTTCACGTTCTCTAGTTTCCTCTCTAATATAATTTCCAAGCCCTTATGAACACTCCATATCTCGGCTTCCAAACTCGAAGTAAACACTTCCTTGTCGTAGTATCCCATAATCAAAAGTATTTTGAATGTGGGTCTTTCGTTACTTTTTTTGAAATTGTGACGTCCTTTTTGGTTTTTATCGGGTTAACTGTAACTGATATTTCATGTTACACATATTTGGAGCTCCTATTTTCAAGGAATATTTAGAGCCCAAAGCAAAATATATATTTCTTTGTTTAGCAAAAGAAGGCGAGAGAAAAGTCATAAAGGAGTTCATAAATATTTTTGGTATAAAAGTGTACGTAATCGTCAGAGGTATCCAAAATATTTCTATCTATCAATATAGTGGTGACATATAATTTGGTATCCAAAATTTATTATTCAAATATGGTCAGTTGGTCACCAATGCATTAGTGTTTTGGAATTGGCCTAGAGTTGGAGAGAATTAGAAAGAATTACCCAAAAACTTTTATTTGTCCTTGGGCGTGTTTGAGATGGCCGTTGTTGCAGATTTTAGATTCCGAATTTTAGTAGAATTTGAGAAACATTTTTGTTGCAGCTGTGAGATTATGAGAATTTCTTTTATTTTTTGAAAATTTGTGTTGCATAATCCTAATAGTTACCCAAACCAGGCTTTAGAATTTTGAGAATTTATTTCCTTTTTAAGGTTCTCATAAAGGTGTAGATTCTAAAAATCAGTTTTATAGAATTTTTAACAAACATTCTAAACTGATTTTTTGAAGTCAAAATCTAAAAGCTGTCAAAATAATTTTTCGCAAACACCCACTTGTGTATACTAACCTTTATCCCACTACTACCTTTTGTACGTTTCCAAACAGGTTAACTAATGTTTTCTCAGTAATTCTTTATCCCACGCGGCCACGTTGCCACCTTAAACAGTTTCTTTACCGGATATCTATACAATGAGGGAGCTCAATTTTTGAATCTGACATACATCCATCTATAAATCTTAACCATTGAAATTTATCTCCATAAATTATATGGCTGAGAAACCTTTCCTATTTCAATAAAAGAAATGATATATAGATTACCATTTAGGTTTTAAAAAAAAAAAAGTATACACCAGTTTTTTAATTAACTAGTGCTAACCCGTGCCTACGGCACTACGCATCCTGGTTTGAAAGGGATGGCAGTTGTGTGATTTAGGTGAAAACCATGAGCACTTAACTGGGAAGTGGGAGAATGCATTACAGCCTTTGGATCAAATGAATCTAAGCCGTTCCAACAACTTGTCCCCACACCCTTCTGTTTTATAATAGAGATTATAGATAGACATCAAGATTTTCACAACTAAATGTAACATATCCTTTAATTTAGGGGGAAAAAAATTCTTTGATAAATTTGTAAAGATGATCAGTAATCAAATCCTTCCATTCGTATTGAATTCTCTGTGACAATATCTTTTCGTTATTGGTACATCAACATTGGTTTATTGGCTCACCCAATTGAATATCAAGATCAAAACCCTCCAAATCTCATTTGTGAGATGATCTGAAATATTTGAAGAAAAATTAAAATCGCGAGTCCAGAATTCATTTGCGTGTGTCGATCGTTCGAACCATGCCTTCAAGCACTAATATATTCATATTCCTAATCATGAGTTTCTGATACCTCAGTTTGCACATAATGGATTCCACGTACTGAAAATCCAGTTGAACCTCAAATATCATAGTCGTGATCCCCTTAATTATTTGCTTTCCTAAGACAGTGCTGTCAAATAATTTGCAAGTGACCCACCAAGGTTTCAAAACTTCAAAGTGTTTTTGGGTCTTTTGCGGAATACGCCAAGTATGATTGCGGTAGTGATTATTTTGTATGTTATATATACCGTGATTACTTTTTGAACTTGTAGTCATGAGATAGGGACGCAATAGTCCTCACGAAGTTGGATAAGTACTTTGCCAAAAGTCTTCTTCAATTATTTATTTATATATATATATATATATATATACACATATGTGTGTGTGTGTGTGTGTGTGTGTGTGTGTGTGTGTGAAAATGAAATTATGAGTACTTTTCTAAGAGGTTTCTTCTTTTCTTTTTGAGTTTAGAAGGATTAACGGATAGCGAAATCGAGGACAAATATGAGGGAGTACTGAAACGATCTTACGATAGCAGAGATCACAGTTTTCAAACAAAACGAGAGGTGAACCCAACATTGCGTGTTGCGATGTCTCGTTCTCGGAAAGTATCCCTTGGTGCTCCTGCATGTCCAGGAGGTTTTATGAATCAGAGATTTGCAGCTAATCTGCGACGTATTCTCAAGAGTTCAAGAAATCACATTTGTCAATTGGTCCAAAATCACCCATGCTGCCAGAGTTACTTACGGCCCAACATCAAGCCTTCAACCCAAGCCCATGGGCTGGGCTTCCATCTAAGTTCTGGGCCTGTAATGCTTTACATAGTCTTCAAACGTGTCCAAGAGTCAGATTTTTCTTGCCAACAAACTCCTAAAACCTTACGTGTGAAATAGCCAGGGGAGGAGGCTGTGGAAATTAGTTGGAAGTGTGTGCATGCGCATTACCCAAAAAAACCAAACAAACTAATTGAGTATCAGTGCCGAATAGAGTATGGAAAAATCCTATTGAACGCATAAATAACGACCCATAGATTGTCAATATCAAACAAAACATAATACAAACAATGAAAAATTAATAAAAATATCCCCACAAATAATATTTAAAATTGATCATTTTTTATTGTAAAATCTAAGAAATCCGACAAATACAGCATCAAATTAGAGGAGCACTAAAAAAAAAAATTCCCACTGAAAACATTTTTAGGGATACTCCCAAAGCTGGCCTGGTTTCTACTGGGCCTATTCTCCACTCTCCATACGAAAGGCCCAAAGAGAGAGATTCAAGTTGATCCAATTGGGGGGTAGTAGGCAGCATAGTGATTCGCATGGTCGGCCGGCCGTAAGTTTTGTTAGGCTCAAACCCAACCTCAAAAGTTGGGTTTCTTTTTCACTCTTTATTTAATAACCCAATTGATAAAAATATCTAAAAAAATATTTCATAGTTTCGAATTAAATTTTGATGATTCGAACTGTTTAATGTATACAGAACATAATTTTAAGAGTTCATGCTAGAAACTGGCAATATATATATATATATATATATTGAGGCGGTTCAAAAGACACCCAAAAAACACCTTAAAAAACACCCCAAATCTCAATCTCATAGTTCCATATCAAATTTTATGATCCGAGCAGCTCATTATGTGCAGAACGTGATTTTAAGGGCACCCATGAGAAATCAACAAAAAAAAATTACCGAAAGGTGCTTGTTTTGAGTAATTTTTAATTAAACCATTCATTAAATCTAATCTAAAAACTGTTTAGATCAAGCTTTTTCCTGTCATTTTTTTTGCTAATTTCAGACGAGTACTCTTAAAATCACATTCTGATCACATTGAATGGCTCAGATCATCAAAATTTGATCGGGAACTATGGGGTGTTTTTTAGGTGTTTTTTTTAGTGTCCCTTGAATGAACCGCCCGATATATATTGATATATAATTAGTCCGTCTCCCTTAAGAACTACCTCATTTTAATAAAATGCAGACCTCCCATTCCCGATCGAATTTTGATGATCCAAACCGCTCAATGTATTCAGAACGTGATTTTAAGAGTACTGTCGAGAAATCAACAAAAAAAAAAAAAAAAGACCGGGAATGGCTTCATCCAAGCAGCTTTTGTTTGTTTTTTATCGAACGGTTCAAATAAAAACTACTCGGATGAAACTCTTCCTGATCTTTTTTTTAGCTGATTTCTTGAGAGTACTCTTAAAATCACCTTCTGAATATATTGAACGGCTCGGATCATCAAAATTCGATCGGAAAATGGGAGAAATGAGGAGATCCGTATTTTAACTAAAATAAGAACTCCCTCATTTAAGACTATATATATACACACACACTCCTTGATCATTTTGGTTTGAATCTCTGCGTACGGTCTCAAATAAGCTCTGTTTGGAACCCTTGAAAAGGAAAGGAAAAAAAAATGAAAATTAAAAAAATTTCATTTCCATTGTTTGGTAGGGATAAAAAGAATGAAGAAAATAAAAATTTCAAGTGTGATGAATAGTAAATTTTTCCTCTCATTTTCCTTTCTCTTTTTATTTTTCTTTCTTTTTCCTTTCTTTTGCATGGGTTCCAAACGAAACCATAAATCCCTTTCAAAAAACAACTGCCTCAAAACCCAAACGGAACGGAAGTGAGTTAGATTATGAGAAGGCCAAGTCAAACCTTCTAAAAAATCTCATTCAAAACTCAAATCGAGGATTAGTTTCCGAGAAGGCAAGAGTCCAGTTAATTAAAACTCTCTCCTTTGGGACATTCTTCCTATGCTGCATTGCATAGCTCCTACTGTTCGACGTTGTTAAAGCTTTCTCCTCCCATTGAGGTAACATCTGTGGTTATTCATTCTTCTTTTTCTTTTTCTTTTTCTGTTTTTTTCCCCCGCGGTTGAAGTGCTAGGTCTCGAGGACCTTCAAATTGTGCGAAATTGGGTTTTGATTTGCTTCTTCTTTCGTGGTTTCATGATCACCAAGTTGGTTGCGCACCATGTGTTTGATAAAACGATGGATTTAGCTGTCCTTCCTTGTCCTTTTGACGCTCGTATTATCATGTGCAACACATTCCCTATCTAAAAATCAGGTATTGCCATTGGATGTGAGAGGAATATTTAGCGAGAAATAAAGACTTTATTGCCTGTATTTGCTAAATAAAGAAAATGCAGTGTGCACTGTGGTTAGCAGAGTCAGTACATGAGCACTCACGTGTATGTACAAGTAAACTTTAATACGGTGTTCATTTGCTCTTCTTGATTTATTTCTGGGAGTTTCCTTTTATTCTTATTATTTCTGTTATTCTGTAGCATAGCAGGAGGAGAACATAACAATTGCCGCAAAAGATAGAAGTAAAAGATGCTTGCAGGTCTCTCTCTCTCTCTCTCTCTCTCTCTCCGTACACATGTACCTAATTTTACTTGGTGTACAGTGTAACATCTGTGCATACGAGGCCCGGTTGGCGGGGATTCCATTTCACTCACCCGACAACCCACGTCTTTCTTTTAACGGAATTTGTTCAGTTGCAGTTAACTGGTTGATGGATTTTCACATGGACTTGAGGGGTCCATTCAGAATGTAATCACATCTAATAACTACTGTGACCAGTAAATGCAATGAAGTACTTCTTGGACAAAGTAGAACTGATTTCTTCCTACACTATCTCATAAATTCTTACTCATCAGCATGCAATTTACTTGATTGTTTTTAGGGCTAAATTTGGGATGTCATCTTCAGCCAGAAGTCATGAATATGCACCCAAGGCAAATGACTGGTATGTTTAAATTGTCTGAATCCTGATAATGTGTCTTCTCTTTTGTCAATTTAATTTCTGATGCACTTCATTTTATTCCTGAAATTTATTATTTTTTTTTTTTTGATGAGATGATTGGATCAATGAAGGTTGGGATTCATTGTTCATGTCACCACGTGTACCTTATATTAAGTAGCTCCTGTTTGCATCACGTCTCTAGCCATCCAATAAACAGTTAAGGGCCTTCTTTACATTATACAGTGTGTGACTCTAGGCTATGGGGGAACTTGATTAACTATTTCAGGAAGATTTAGACAAGCTTTCTTGGTTTCGTACACATTTCACTTATTTTGAGAGATGAAAGAAACCTAAAATGTGGAAAACATAACTCAAAGTCTCATATTCAAATCAAGCATCATGCGACATCTGTCCATCTATCTTATCTCCTTACCTCCAAAATCCAATCTGCTGCCTTCTTGAAGCCAGGAAGTCTCTTCAATTTAGTTCCTATTGTCCTAACAGTAATAATGCATATTCCATTTAGGAAACATGGAAGCAAGCATTTCAAATGAGCATATTTTTGAGTCTCAGTTCCAATTCGACATATAATGGTTCTTAATAGAAATCATTCCTTGTTGTTTAATATCTTATTAATCAGTAAGCCAAGTGTCTTGATGTGAAGGTGTCAAGGGTGCAGAATTTCCTTTGTCAAGAAGGATAAGGTTGTTACCTAACAATTCAACCAAATGCTTGTTACATCATTCAACAGAAGTTGTCCTTCCTTTCAAGGAACATGAAGAGAATCGGGCTTTGGTTAAAATGTGTGGAATCACATCGGCTAGAGATGCTGCTCTAGCAGCAAAAGCTGGTGCTAACTTTATTGGGATGATTTTATGGCCCAACTCAAAACGTTCCATTTCACTTTCTGTTGCTAAGGAAATTTCAAAAGTTGCAAGAGAATATGGGGCAAAGCCTGTTGGTGTGTTTGTGGATGATGATGCCAATACAGTTCTAAGAGCTTCTGAGGCAGCTGATCTTGAATATGTTCAGGTAAGTATTTCTGGCTACAGTTACATTGCATATAGCTTATTTGGTTCCTTTCATTCTGTAATTTACTGAAGGTTTGCAGCTCCATGGAAATGTATCTCGGGCTGCCTTTCCAGTTTTGGTGAAAGGGAACCGTGTAATATTTGTTCTTCATGCTAAAGAGGACGGAGAGCTTATGAATCATATTTCAGACCAAGAATGTGCTTTGGTTGATTGGATTCTTGTGGATAGTGCACAGGGTGGCAGGTAACAAACCTTTCTCTCATTGAATAGAACCTGAGCATCGCACTGTTCACCTGCATGTTATATACAGTCCTACACTATCTTCATGAGCTTCAAAATTTTCATCTTTGAGTTGGATCACCTGTAAGCTAGCATTCTAGTTTCCACTTATTCCTGTGTTAGGTAATTATTGGTGAAAATCCTCTGCAACAAAATAAAAACAAATTCCATTGAGGGCTCACCTAAAGGCAATCTAAGTGGGCATTAGTATTAAGAAAACTCAGTTGTATGTACACTTGAGATCAAAAGTAGGTGAATCTCCAAACTTGAGAATATTGCTCTTGCAGCTTGCTTGAAAGGATGCAAATGGCCTACACCTTATTAATCCACATAAATATATGTCAGTACTGGAGATCATTGATATCAGGGTTTCTTGGCATATACATAAAATGCAGTTCATTCATTGCAGAAGAATGACAAACATACAGATGTTTCTGGAAATTGATAGAACTGCAGCAACTTCCTTTTTTCTAGGTTCCTATGTTATATGATTCTGCTGTGTTGTCATGGGGTTACTAATTCAGCTGGTTCTTTTGGACTCCAGCCGTGAATGGCTTTCTTCACCCAAGATATGCATACCCTTTTTCCATACTAAGAGCACAACCGTTTGACTCTTGCCACAGGTAAGATCCCCTTCTCTAGGCTGCGGCTTTGAGACCATCCAAAAGCAAATGAAAAGCTATTGACTTTGTAGAAACTTCATGTCCATCTCAAAACCAATTAGCAATGAGTGGAGAGGTCTCAAATGTTATTAAGTGATCACCTATTCCACTTCTAATCAATGTGGGATTCTATTTCCTGAACATCTCCCCTCACGTGCAGCGACATTTGAGGTCTATCACTTGTGGCCGTTTTTGGGTCTTATCATCGTGCAGTCTTTTTTTGCTGGTCTGTCATCGTGGGGTGTGGATTGTAAATTTTTTAAAATGTGGGGTGGAATGGGCCCCGCTCTGATACCATGTTGTTTGGAAGGATAGGAAAAGTGTATAGTGTGTTGTGTTAACTAACCCTAACACAATCAACTCTTATATAATGGAAAATCATAACATAAGACTACATTAACCAATGTGGGACTAATACCAATATTATATTCTAACAGACTTGACCTTTTTCTATTCTGTAGCCAGGGACTCAATAATGTCTGGACATTTCACTCAAAACTAAGATGTTGAGCTTTGAATTCCACGAATAGGGAATTCTTGTGGACATTTCACTCAAACTTCTTTGTCGTCTTCAAGTTATTTTTACTTTTTCCAGTTTGGATTTGATTTTTCTTTGGCCTAGAGTCACCTTTTAATGGATTACGTATATCTGAATGTTATTGTTATATAACATGTTCACTCAGCTAGTAAATGTCGTTAGTATGAGAGAATTAGGAGATATGTGCCACATGAATCTTTTTTGGTTTCATGTTCTGATATGTCATCCAAACTTGTCCTGGCTAACTTCATTGCTATTCATGCCTGCAGTGGTAAAGGATTCAACTGGTCCCAGTTTAAGCTACCACCAATTAGAAGCAAATGTGGTTGGCTTTTGGCAGGTGGAATCAGCCCCGATAACGTCTGTGAAGCTCTGTCAACTCTTAGACCACATGGAGTTGATGTTAGTAGTGGCATCTGTGCTTCAGATGGAATTCAGAAAGACGAGTCTAGGATATTGTCCTTCATGGGAGCAGTGGATTCCATAAAGTATTGATGGACAAGAAAAATCAATAGGTATTCAGGAATTAGAACATGGAGATTGTGCCTCAAAAAATCCGCCATGTGTTGTAAATCTCTCAGGCATTTTCTTTGTTGAGACCACAACACAACAAACGCAGGTTTAAATCTCCCTTCTTGTACTTGTTGTTTATCAGTTTATTGCTTATTTGTTTTTTGGTTCTTGACAAAAGAAAAAAGGGCTTGTTGAATGTACAGCAACTTAATCAAGGTGTCAGCATTTTTTGTTTGAGAGGGCATAATGATACAGACAACTGGTTTCTCCCATTAATTATTTATTTTGCTTCAAATTTAACTCCAAAACTTAATAGTCTTGGATACACAAAGAATATCCTATGGCAAATTGGTTGCCTCTAATTTTACCTCTACAAAAATATCGAAAATATCATCGATTACAAATAATCAGTAGCTTAGAAGGCCTGTCATGGTGAAACTAAAATCTGTTTGATAGTTTACAAAATCTTTCAATCTGCCTTCGGAGAGCCATTGAGCTTTGGATCTGTTTGATAGTATACAACATCCCCAGTGTCACTCACATAGTGATCCTCTTTCATGCTTCTTATGAGGCTTCCCAGTAAGTGAAATGGTAGAGGCCAAGATCTCTTAGGCTCCCTGTAGTACTTCCCTAGCACCGGTTTTGCAGCCTCCGTCTGTAATGTCAAAATACACAAAAAGATCAGTAACTCATCTAAGCAAAATGACAAAAACCTTTTGTTTCTGTCATTCGTTAAGTGCGAGTTATGGATAGAGTTACTCACTGCTTCGACTAAGTGATAGTGTGGGATTTGAGGGAAAAGGTGATGTATCACATGAGTCCCAATATCATGGTGAATGTTATTGATCCATCCATAATCCCGGTCAAGCGTTGTTAGCCCTCCTCGCAAATAACTCCACTCCTGTTTTTCGCAAGAAGTAACAAATCAGGTTTCCAGAACCGAAAAGTTACTATTCAATCTCAAGAATGGATCGAGTTATCGGTAAAGATAAGTTTTTGCATGAATTCCTATACCTCTCCGCGATACCAAGGAAGTTTGTCCTCATGGCCATGGTGATGCAAGTAAGTAACTAAATCCAGCCACATTACAAAAATCTGCACTCAGGTAAAAAATAGTTGAGATAGAAAGTTCAGAGATCTGACAAAGAAAAACCAGAACAAGATGGCTTTTGACTTTGTAAGGTAAAAAGAGAACTAAGGGACTGAAACAAACCGAATAGGGGATGCCATAGAGTTTGAGCAATTGGACTGGACCCATGACAAAGGATAGACCTACGAGCAGTGCAGCCATGGCAGTCCAACACACGGTGGAGGTGATCACGTCTTTCTTCTCGCTTGGCACGAACAAATCGCTGTTAGGATTGTAATGAGAACCTGTTTTTCCCGGGCTTCGACTCCACTGAACCATATGCAAAGACCAAAAAACTGTTAAAACGTTCCTAAACTTGTGGTTCATAAGTTCAAAATTTGACACATTAGACAAACTAGTAGCAGGCTCACCAGATAGATAGGGTACGCAAGCAAAGGGAAAGGCAGCGTGAACCTCAACATTCGCGTAACATTATCCAAACTCTTATAGATCTTTTCAGACAACTGGAAAAAAAAAAAAAAGCAAAAAAACGATAAAATTTACAATGGCAAATGTATGATGTATCAAAGCATCTAAAGTACGCAACTGAGAAGTGAGAGGAGATGAATTGACATACCGGGTGCCATGATTCATCGTTCTCAACGTGCCCGTGGTTTTGATGGTGGGTTCTATGGCTTATTCTCCTGCGAAGTTTCATGACACAATTGTCATTGCACTACTTGGAAAAGTAAAACATCGACAACATTTTGTATACGACTGACAAAATGTTATTGACCCGATATTCTGGACATTTTTCTATCAAAAAGAAAAAGGTTTTGTAGCAAATAGAATGTTGGGTCTGAAGGAAGTTTTAGAAACAAACCATCCATGGTAAGGCACAAGAATTGATGAATGAAGGATATGCCCAACCACACTATTCAGCTTATGGTTACTGGAAAAGCTCCCATGACCACTGCAATTTCCAAAAAAACAAAAAGAAATTAGTTCAATTTGAAATCAGTTCAAATGGGCATCATACTCTAACAAACAAAATCCAAAATTCCACAAGAAATCCATGAAATAGTTGATTACACACCAATCATGGCCAAGAACAAAAAGAGCCCAGAACATGGTACCCTGAGCAGCCCAATAAAGAGGCCAAACAACCCAACTGTTCAAAGCCGCCGCCGCCGCCGCCAACCCAAAAACCACCACCACATCCCTCACAACATATCCCATAGACCTCCATGGGTCCTTAACCCAACAATGCTTCGGAATCGCCGCTCGAATGTCGGCCAATCGGAACGGAGGCGGCGAACCGGGGTCAAATCCGTCCTCATTTCCCACCCCATTGAAGACTCCCTCTCCCTCTCTCTCTTCTTCTCCCACGAATGGGACCTTCAGGGGGGCGCTCACCTTGATTCCCCTGTTTCTCTCTCTACAGCCAGTTGATATGAAAAATGAAGAGCCAACGGGGTTGGATTGGGAAAGTCTGATTTGAGAAGGGTTTGGAAGGAGGGCGGTGGGTCCTGTTCTGGGTCGGGCGTAGATTCGAGGGAGGGGTCTTACACCGCATTCTGATAAGACCCAACCCGCCATTGGAGACCCAGAACAGAGAAATTGAATGGAAAAAATTGAAGTCTTTATGTGTATTGAGATATTTTTTGTGAGGATGGAAAGAGAGATTAGAGGGAAAACAAAAGGGGATGACTAAATAAAAGCAGGGCTTCTCTCCTCCTCCACTTGCAGATAGAGAAATCTCTCAACTTTTGGTGTTTGTTGCAATTTTCTTCTCTCTCTCTCTCTCTCTCTCTCTCTCTGGGGAATTTTTTCTCTTTGTCCTGTACTTGGGACCTATGTGTCCTATATAGGCCTCTCACTCTCCTTTCCTTTACACCGCGGATGTCTATGACTTTTCTAATTTCTGTGTAAAGAAACGTTTTTTTTGTGTTACCTTCTATTATAGAGATAAAAACTTATTCACGATTTCTTTTGTGAAAAATCAATTTAAGAATAATTGCACATGTGAAAGGAATTTTTTTTTTTTTTACTGCAGTTAAAGGACATAATTGCTGAGGTTTTGAAATGGCATTGGAGTCTTGCAAATTGTTTATTTCTCGATATGCAAACATCACCGGCCTGCAAAAAATATCGCAACTTGGTGTTTGTTGTTTCTTGTCTGCTCTCTCTCACTCTCCTCTACGTTGGATCTATGAGAAATTTTTAGGTCCTGGGTGGGTACTATGTCACCCTGCGGATGAGGTGCTTGAGTAATACATCTCAGCTGTCCGAAAGTATATTGAACTGTCCAGATTGAAACACTCTCTCCTCTTTTTCTCTCCTTCTACCTCCAAGTTCGAGCCATCCAAAATCGAAATAGACGGTCCGGATCGCCGAGTGGATACCACGTGGTACCCGCTCGGCACTGAAAATCTTATCCGGATCTACGATGCCCTATCCTATATTCCTATGTATACAGCCTCACACTCTCCTTTCCTTTCCACCAGTCGATGTCTATGGCTTTTCTAATTTCTATGTGCAAAGAAACGTTTTTTTTGTGCTCCCACCTTCTATTATATGCAGACACGGGACACCACCGGCCTGGAATAGAGAACAAAATTGTTAGTGATCGGCTCTGGGCTCCACTCGTTATGGGTTCGGCTCGATAGTAAAGAAGTCGAGTTTGAGCTCGAGTTGTAGTAATTTAGTTGGTTTATAAAGCTTGACTCATTTACAGAAGTTCGTTACGTAAACAAAACAAAACTCAGACATCTTAATAATGAAAGAGCCTAGCTCGAGCTCGAGTAAGTTAATTTTGCAAGAGCCAAACCAAAGACTTCGACACGGCTCACTTGCAAACCTATTTAACATATGTATGCATTTCTCTCCTATAGTATTACTAACACGTGTATAATCATAATTCGAAATTAAAAATTATGCTAGTATTACAAACACTTACACATACAAACACGAAGTCATTCACGTTAATGTCACTATGTGAATAACTTTGTGTATTTCTGTGTAATTTATGGGTATAAACTTATTGTTAAATATAAATATATATATATATATATGCACACACCAGGAAAATGGAATTTTGGTGTGTGCCTAACTTTTGGTGATGTGATTATGTAGTTGAAAATTCGTCTTTGCCGTGTGCGGACCCTCAGAGAATTTCGTCCTCTGACCATTGAATGGTGGGAACGCTAAACACGTATGGTAAGTGGAGAGAGAGAGAGAGAGAGAGAGGAAGAGAGTGAGAGACGTGGTCGGAGGTGGGTCAAGGGTGTGAAAAGCTACTCGTATTTTTGTATGTTTTTTTATTTGATCTTCGTATTTTTTAATGTTTGATTGATTCGAATGTATGAAAGCTTGAGCAATTGAGGGGGTCAATTTTCTATGCATTGAGAGAGAGAGAGAGAGAGAGATAGAGGCGGTCGGAGGTGGGTCAAGGGTGTGAAAGTTTGAGTGGGTCAATTTCGTATGCATGGAACTCGCTTTTCATCAGTCTGATAGGATTTGTACGATGATGTCAATTTGTTTAGGTCATTGATTGGTCACGGTGACAACTAAAGGCATTGGCCCGTTACAAAAATCTTATTAAAAAATAAACTGTTTATTTTATATTTTTAGATTTAAAGATAATGTAAATAGAAAATATTTTTTTTTGCACCGTTTAAAAAATCTCAATAAGATCTATATTGTTAGAAAAATTATTTACGTAAACACATGATTTTTGAGCTTGAAATTTCATTCTTAAATACTTATTTCCGTTTTTGGAACCGGATGTACAATAACTTTTATTTATCACATGCATCAGAATTTTTCTTTCCAATTTATTTTGCCAGGAGACATAGTACTTGTATATAAAAAAAAAAGTGATTGAAAATATCTACGAGGGGAGAAGTTGTTTGGAAGAATGAATTTTTGACACACTAATTGCAAAAAAAAAAAAAAAGATCCCGTACCTTTGAATGAAACCAATCGAAATTATATCGTTAGAACTAAGAACAATTCAACTATCATATCAATTTTAGAAAGAAGAAAAAAATCATAGAAAAAATCTCTTTCATGCTTGCCAAAAAATTTAGTATCTGTTCGGTCGGATTTGTAGAAATTGACTACCAATTTTCCCCCCAATATTATTGATTATTGTTATAATCGGATTGGGCATTTTGATTGTAGACCTTTTTTTTTCAAACAGTATACATGAATAGGGGTTAATAGAATGTTAGTAGTAAGTTAACAACTAAAGAGAGTTTGAAAACTCTTTATAAACTCGTACTCCAGACCTCCCCGTGAAAGCCAAGAGGTACAACCGGGGAGCCACGTCTTTAATTGATTGCCGAGCTTGTGTTGTGGTCTTTCACCGTCAACTTGAAGGTGCATGATTTCCCGAAACAAAAAAACTTAGAAGGTGCATGTTGCAAGTTCAAAAGAAAGGAAATGAAAAGTTTCATGGATCGAATGCCATGTATTACACCACTCCTCTAAGCAAGTTTAGTGGCTATGTGGGTGTTTGCTGAGACCACACTGGATACCAAAACTCATAAACTGTTTAAAACACAAACACAACTTTCAAAAGAACTTTTTTTCTTCTATGATTTGCTAATCACTCCTTTCGAATAATCTATTGTAATATATACAACTACAAAGGGCAGAAGTGATTTTGGTGTCACTGATTTTTGAAGCCCCGTCACAAAATGTAATTTTCCCTTATCGCCCTTTCAAAAATTAACTATCTACAATTACTTTTACCGTTCCATTAAATAACTGTTATGGACAAACCAATAATCAATTAAAAACCAGTACCTACCATAACCACATGAGTAAGAATTTCATTACACCTTTCACAAATGTCAAGATACAGTCACCAATTTCAATGCACTTTTTGAAGAATATCAATACACCTATAGGCTATTACACGAACTTTATTCTCTATCTGTTTTTAAGTTATTATTAGCCTACAAGCAAATGCCTTTTACACTTCTTTCATTTTTTCTCTCCTATGTACGAAAAAAGGGTATGAAGTAAAATACAGAAATAGGCCAGCGAGAGTAAACAGTGTAGACCCAAACGGGGTGCGGTGAATATAACACCACACCCCAGTTTTGTACAACCCCTGGTTGAATGTCACTTGCCAAAACTGCAAGCAAGCTGCACACCAAATCTAAACTCTTTTGAACTTACGTGGAACTTCTATTCATATGTGCCACCACTTGCGCTTTTCCATTGTCTTGGCGAGTTCACTCGCCAAGTCTGCAAAATTCTCAGCGCCACTTTGTAGCTCTGCAGTACGTCTGCTCAGTTTCTGGAGAAGCAGCACAGGAAAATACAGTTAAGGATACAAAGTGCTGTGGAGCTAAGAAAGATTTAGGCACTATGCAGTTTTACAAAAGAAAAGATGGTAAAAGAAGTCCTTATCTTCTATAATTATCGTGCTTTTGTGCACCATTATTTGTTACCCAATTTTCTTTTGTCAGTAATGGTAACTTATAACTGCCCAACTATCACACTCTCAAAAGTTGTTCTCCTCTGGACCAACCGATGATAACATCAAGAAAAGATAGTGTGCATTTTAGTATAACTAGCACCTCGGATAATAAATATGCGTTGGATGTTGGGCATGGGATAACACGTTCATTTAGGTCACAAAACCCAATACACAACCTGCATTGACCTGTTATTCAAAGACCAAAGGAAGAAAAATAGCACTGTTGCTACATTATTTGACTCCAAATTCCAGAATGTCAATCACCTAGTTGGCAACTGTAATTCAGTCGCGCAGATAGAAAAGAAAAAAAAAAACTGTAATTCAGTCTCTTCCAAAGAGGCAAATATGGCTAAACCAAGGTGAGGCTCCTTCCAAAGAGGCAAATATGGGTAAACCAAGTTGAGGCTCTTAACTGTTAAAGCTAGCAGCCTAGTTGTTTAATGGTTTACTAAAAAGACTACCTATATATTAAGGGCATGATACGGGAAAGCCATTGTGCAATTCCCTCTCTAACAAACTTGACCAATATTCTAAAAGAAAGTCAGGGCATAAAGAAAAGGATCAAGAAACTACATGATAGGGTGGCGTACCTCAAGTTTTTCTTGGCGCTCTACAAGCTTATCTCTTGCATGTGCCGCTGCAGAAGAGGCATCCTGCAAACAGATAACAATGTAAGCCAACATGGCCTATATCACTAAACAACTCACTAATACATTTTTCAAAAAATTACCCCATCCTTTCTATATTTAGCTCTAATTTCTTCAGCTGTTCTCATTCTCGGTTCAATACCCGTACTACCACCTTCAAATAACTTCCCCCTCTCTGTTTCCTTGTCTGCAATATCTAATCAAAACCGTAAGTCCATTTCAACATTGAATACACCTACAAGAAGAGCAGAGATAGATGCACAACTGTTTTTAACCTTTTCCTTTACTTTCCCTCTTGTGAGAAGAAGGGGTAACAGGTGCAGGTTCGTCAAGATCAATATCATCTACACAGAATAGTTAATATGAAGTCAATGGAAGGAGAGAGGAAGGAAATGGAAAGGGGGCAAAAGGGAGGAAGAAATAGATAACCTATGCCAAGTACAATCACTTCCTGGTCATCTGCGATGCCTGTAAAAGGGTCTGAGAAAGGGAACCTGGAAAATATCCTCTCTAAATGCGCCACAATATTTTCTCCATCCCCATGGTTCTCCGCCGTACCTCCTTTGAAACTCTTTATGATACCACCAATAATGCCAGGGGGAGTACCCTGCAGCAATAGAAAGAGATCAGCTCTTTAACCGTTCAAGAAAAGAAAAAAATGGAGAGTCTGAAATCACATGCAATAACCTGTTTCTTCTGACTTTGAGAAAACATAAATGTAGCATCGGTAGCAGCTTCAAGAACTTTATCATGAAGACACGGTAAAGCCTCTGGAATTCTACAATAAACCACAGATTTAACTAGAAATGCTATGAACTTTTATTTGTGTGTGTGTGTGTGAGAGAGGGAGAGAGAGGGAGAGAGAGAGAGAGAAATACCTGAAGTCATTTTCAAAGGCAAAAAGAGAGATAAAAGCAACTTCATTCCCATTCACCTACGAATTTCAGACATGATAAAATTGAGATTAATATTGTCAAGAAAAGACATAAATAGACATGACCTTTCTGGGCATAAGCTCAGGTATAATGCAATAAATCACCTAGGTAAGGCATAAAGTCCACATTGTTAACACGAATTGAAAAAATTCAGCAAGAAGGTTGAGTGATACGTGCGCAAGTCTTAGACGATAAATGAACAGAACTTTTGGAGAGAGAGAGAGAGACAAGGGAAGTTGAAAAATGTCAGAACTGAGTTAGTTGGCTGATTGTTAGAACTTAGTTTTCCATACAGTTCTATTCATTTGACAGATGTCCTTGCTTCCATGGATTTTGGGAATGAGTATCAGATGTGAGTGATTGTCCAAGTATCATGCTCCCTAATACAAAATGATAGACTCCTACCTAATACAAAATGATAGACTACTGATATGTTTCGAAAAGATGATTAGCAGTAGGTTGACATGTCCAGAGTTATAAAGATAATTCATCCCCATTGTACAAAACTCTCCATAAGATCTTGTAAATTACTTGGACATGTACTGGAAATTAAAAAGGCTTGCAAAAGAAAAAGAGCACTTCTATCTCCCGCCCACATTTAAAGCTTTAAGTGTTTCTTTACGTGAACTTAACTTCTTTATTTATTATATTAAAAACTAAAGGATCCAAACATATAATTTTGGCACAATGGCTGGAAACATAACCATGCCCTTGAGTTATTTAGCGACACATATCAACTAGGGAGAATAGAAGAGTCCATATACCCTCTACCCTTACGATGAATTTATCCCAAAATCACCATGTCCTAGGTAACCCCTTGTTTTTCAATCTGGATGACATGACTCCAACAATTCTACCACAATCTTATAAGTACTTTATTCTTTTGCCAGCATAATGCATCTTAATTTACTGACCCACTTAAGACAGTTAAGACCCTATTTCCTCTGATGAGCCAGGAAGTGCAGTTTCAAAGAACTTTGACCATATCACATCCTTATTTGTTCATCATTATTCTAAGGTGTTCTTCCTCGTTGCTTAACGACTGCCAATTTTTCTTTTGCCCTTTTCATGAATCCATTATGCTTACCATTGTCTTGACTATTGATCCTCACTATACCACGCCTTTATTCCCTATTCTACCATTCGGGACCAAGTAAGACATTATCCACTTCTCACCAGCATAGTTTCTAAAGAGTGTGGCTTTATTAGCAGGATCTCCGTCTGTTCCAACCATACTTTCCACATTCGGATTGGTTTTCATGTTCATAGAACAAATTGCACCATCCAAATTCGTCTGAAGCAGTTTGCAGAAATCTTATCCTCAAAACTACTGCTGCGAACTGTTGAAAGATTACCTTTTAATGTTACTTTCTTTGCTCATTAAAAAAGAAGAAGATTACCTTTTAATCTCAGGTCAAGGTCAAAAAATGTGTGAATACTGAACAGGCTAGACAAATCTTATGACGACTCTCATAACGATTCCAAGACATGAAGTTTATTGATTTCATTAGCTGGAAAATGGAGGTAAAAAAACAAAATCAACAGTTAGTTCGAAATAACGCATAAAAAACTTCAGGAGATGGAACTACTATCATAGCATAATAACCAATGGAATCAAGTATAAATATAAAACCCTGTTGTAAACGGAAGCCTCGAGCACATGATATAATGCCCCTTTTGGATTACTTAGGGTCCAGGCCACACTTACACGCACCTCGACTAAACCCTGGGGACTTGACAATGACCTTTTTTGCATACATACGTGTGTATATGCAAAGTAAAAAAAAGGGAATATATAATAGCAGATTATTTTAACGAAAAGAAAAAGAACACAAACCAGAACAATATGCCCTGTATCAGAAGAGCTAATGGTCTTGGTCATGCTAGTCTTGAAGTTCCACCTAAGAATTGACATTAGAGAACTTTCTCCCACCAATTCAAGATCTGGTAGAGACCTGTCAAAAGGTAAAATGAAAACAATGAAAAAAAAGGTCTCTTCAGATAATACCTCAAACCAAACAACCAAAAAGGAAAAAGACTGACAAAACTGTTGAATCGAGAAAAAAAAAACTTCAAAAGAGTAATATAACTAATCAGTTTAGCAGCAAAAGCCAAATAGTTGTCAAAGTGCCATATCCAACAGCAACATAATTGTAAAGGGACAAAAAGAGAGCTGGAAATCAAGAAGTTCACCTTATCTCAATCAGTCCAGTCTGGTAGACTAGAATCAATCCACAAGCTTTTCCATCTTTCTTGAAGATTGTGGTCCAACAACATGGTTTTTCAAGCTTCACCTTTCGGATGGACTCACTCTCCCCCTGAAACAGGAAAAAACACACACACACACACACACACACACACACACACACACACATCGATTTTCAAATGGAATACAGAAAAAATCACAAAATGGATGGGAGAAGAGGCACCTTAATCAGAGACTTTAAAGAGTATAAATGCAGTGCATCCTCACAACAAATTAAAACAATTGAGTCAACAAAATCCTGTCCAAAATACGTGGCTTGAGTAAAGGCATCAGATTCGGTTTCAACAGAATCACGTTGATGGTGAGCATTGGTTTGTGCACGTTCAGATTTTGCTTCAGGATCCTGAGAAGAGATCATTGAAGGGTTTTCACAGGACCCTTCAGGGGAAAAACTGCTCTCTGCATACATAGAGATTGTGGGAGTTTCAACAAAAACTAACTGTCAAGTTACAAACTTATATTCCTCCAAGATGACTTTACTTGCCTAAAATATAAATGGAGATCGCAGATAACTCATTTGAGTGCATCGACAAAGAGCTGATAATGTTGCCTGTGGTGCTATCCATCACAACAATGTGTGCATCTCTGGTCAAGATGAAAATTACTTCCACCGCAGATTCAATGGAAGTTTTGTTTCCGGAATGATCCAAATTACCACAAGCAATAGGGAATGTTGGCATAGCTAGAGGGATTGCTAGCGAATTTGAATTGGATAGACAGTCTGTAAAAAACAAAACCGCAAGTGACCTGATATCAAGCATTGCGACCTGAGGTGTCAAAAAACCAAAAAATATTATGTCATTGAAATCATGGCCCGTGCCAACTGACATGAACCAATGTAATAGATTAATAACTAACTACTAAATGTTGCTTACACGAGCACATTCAAATCCGACTGCTAGTCTGTCTCCAGAATTCATATACTGCAGGGTGCGCACTGGAGAATTGAAGATAGAAAAGATAGCTGTACATTGAGCTCCACTATTGCAATGGAAATCATGAACTGCAAAACAACATATGCAATATTAATCATGTCAAAAATAAATGGAACAGAAAATTAACACATTGACATTAATGTCATTAAAACTAGTTTATATGCCTGAAAGCAATAACATCAATTCGAATAGAATGGGCTGGACTAATTCAAACAAATTCCCCCTCCTGCAAAATAACAGATAATAAAAGAAATGATAACCCAACATATGTCTGCCTAAAACATTGTTCAATGCTTGAAGATTGGGGTACTCCTCTTCAAGCACATGCGAAGAGGGTTCAAATGTGAAGAAACAATAGCATAAAACCATACATAGAGAGCGAAGCAGTTCCAGGTAACAAACTTTGAATACTTTCAGAAAGGCCTCATAGGACTGCGTTTAGAATCTTTAGTTTTTGAGGATTGTTTCTCTTCCCAACTTTATCTTCTACTAGTTACAAGTATTCAACCAGAAATTTGAACTTTGTTTCTACATCTGGCATTTTTTTCTCTCATTCTTCAGATTCTCCCGCAGAAGAGAATAGTCCTGCAAGTTCCTAGTGAGTGTTGGTTCCCCAAGCATTGGAACAGCTATACACATCTGAATTCTGAACCCACATGAAACCCATCGCGAGTTGTTCTTTCTTAATAGCTGCTCTCAAATGCATACGAGTAGAATGTTGTTAGTCTATCAAGAACTAGAATAATTAAGCTTTACCTTTATATTTGTAAGAGGTAAAGTTTCTCTTTCAAAATTCCCATGCATCAAAGCACTTCAACCAACCTGGAATAGTTTCTAAATCTCAACTTTATTGGAGGAGGTTTGGTAAGACCAAGTTTTACAAATATGATAAACCCACCTAGACATCTGATTTACACAAATAAATAAAACTGCTTTGTTGAGTGTTTATAGCTTAAAACAAGCACATAATAATAACGTGACAAAATAAACCTGCCTTTGTACCACAATTTAGAGCATGTGGGATACCACGTTCTCGTACGTATTACTCTTACTCAAGGCTTCAGCAATCGTGAACATAGCCCATGTTTCCCATCAATTACACAACAACAAAAACACGAATCCCTTGATCTAAAAAGTACTCCTATGAATTAAAAAATCTGAATTCAAACTTGTACCTCTTTAAAGCTGTGTTTGTGCAACCAAGTTTCAAGCAATTAATTGAACACATACCAGGCATGATAATAATTACATAATGAAGACAAATAATTAACATTTACAAAGCAAACCTTCCCGCTTGGTTTCCGTCACAAAGTGCAAACTCGGTTTATCGGAATTCCCAGTAAGCTTATATAGGCGAACCTACATAGACCAAAAAAAAAAAATTAAGGCAGCCACAACTATATCATCATTTGCCATGCTCGTTGCCCCTCAATGAATAGCCATATTTACGTGCACAAGCATATACATATCCTAGACATGTACACATAAACGTACACAAAAAGAAAAGAATATTACCAGACCATATTCGTTACCGATTGCTAAACTTGAAGTGGAGGAGAGAAAGTCCAGTGCTGACACTGAAGCATTTGTTCCAGCAACTTCAATGCCTTCTATCTGTGCATCACAAGGTTTGCATTCTGTTTGAGAACGGTTGTCGAATTTGACTAACTCGTGTAATAGAACCCCTGATATCCACGGTATCACAAATGTTAGTAGTTGACAATTCGCGACATTGTACTAACCTCAGATCCTAAGACAAATATGCAAGACAGAACAGGAAATGTGGCATCCCATATGCAAACAGATCCATCTTGATAGCCTGCTACATATATTCTCTTAATTATATCACCCTCAGCGAAGGACAGTTGACTGGGAACACCACCAGTCAAAGGCCACTTGCTACTTGGTGTAGTCGCAGTATGTGCTACTCGATGTTGAGCTTCTGAAACTATCTATAACAAAATAATAAACAGATGAAATTAAAAGAATGACACTGACACATAATGAACCAGTCTGAGCGACTCGTGTGGAAGGTATTCAGTACCTCAGAAAGAGTGAGTTTTCCTACAGTCATGTATGGTTCAACAGTAGGTATAACCTCAGGATATTGCACTGCAGGAACAGAATGCTTCTTCTCCGGTTGAGACATCAATGAAGACAGGCAAGAATCATCATAGAAATGTAATTGTCCTGGGTTGCTCAACACAAAGAGTGAAGAGATTCCATATCCCTCCATTGCAGTGGCATTTGGCACTAAAATCATGTCCGCAAAAGATCCATTAAGAGTGAGGTCGACACGGCCAACACATTTTAAACTTTCTATACCAGAAGACCAATCAAGATTGAGTATCTGAAAAATAGGAATCATCATATGTAAGTACCCGAGGGAAATAATAGATAGAATGCACGTGCATGTACACAGACATCCACACTCAAATCAAACAGAAAATAGCACCTCTTATATATACCATACAAATCGACTAGTCATTAGTAGTTTTAACAGTTGCGGCACATACACTTCCACGAATGTCCTACCTAGAATAAAAACTATTAAAAGAAAGAATACGAAAAATAAGATTCTTTCCAAGAGTGATTTGTCCGTCAGAAAAGAATAAAGAAGGGGTTTCCTTTCCTAAAGTAAAAGTAATACTAGTAGGTAAAAATGCCTCTCTTTTTTATGGGCGAAAGTCAATATCGTTACTAGAATAGTTAGATTAGCACTTCGAAGAGGAGTCGACCTCCTAACCTCCTTTCTCCTTGTAAAAATCCCTTTATTAGGTACTCCTCTCTTATATACTCTATAGATTCGTCTTCAATACCTTCTTCTATTTTCAAAAGGTTTTCGGGATCCGTGTTTAAAAAATCAACGAGTTACAAGAATTTTTCCAAATCACTCTATTTCGGGATTGGCTTAGGAGAGAGAGCCAAGAAATTTTGATTTTTTTATGTTTGTGCAGACATCATCATAGCTTATCGCCTTATCCCACTTCACACCTCGAAACGCACCGTTCTTATAAACCCAAAATGGCTGAGCGGAGACAGCAGTAATACTACTAGAAACGATGGTTTCAATACCCAAATGCAATCCTTCGTACAAACATCGGGGCAGGCAGGCGGTCTTAAAGCAGACTCTCCTCTGAACTTATTCCAATTCCAAGAGCTCAGATCAAATCAATAGTGTGGGGCTAATCGTTTTCCAAGAGCTCAGATCAAATCAATAGTGTGGGGCTAATCGTTTTGATTTACCATCTCTTGAAAGACCAAAACCCTTTTCGCTATGCTTAGCTTTGTTCCCCTTCCCAAGAATCTCGTTTTGACTAAGAATACTTGGTGGATTGGATTCTAACAAATCTTTCAGTAATTTGTCGAAAATCTTTATTAAATTAGAAGACAAGAACAACAGAAGAAGAAAAAGACGAGAAAGCGAGGGAGCGTAAGGTATGCACTATGTGCGTTAACTGCAAGGAGCCCTATGATTCCCCATACACTTGTCATAATCATACTAATCAAGTGATTGCACTTCCAGTAGACATTGAAAACCAGTATATGAAATAAAGGGGTTTACCAGTACACCTGTCATTCAACTACACTCTGTATTACAGCACACAGATAGTGGGTTTCATAAAACATGGCTTTCGAACGGCATGAAATACATAACCAATAACACTACTACCCTTTATTAACTGACCCTGCTGTGGAAGTTATCAAAAACAACACATATAGCATGAGATGGATGTGAAAGAAAAGTTCCATACAAAAACGTAAATGAACATACGGAACAGCTAAAGAAGATTAGATGTGAGGTTTTGACCATGGTGCAGCTACATAAAGAAGACACAAGATACTTTGCATGAATGATAAATAAGATTTCAACCCAAACGAAACAAAACCAAGCCTTGACCCCCAACCAATTCGGGTACCACCACTATACTATCAAGAACATATTTACTAAGATATATCTGCGAAAATATATCAATCACTCAGGCAAAAATATGCACGACCAAATCAGGTTTAGAGCGCACCGTTAGAACTTCTTCAGATCCAATTTCATCACCACCATAGACAAAGAGTTGGCCCCCACAATGGGTATGCAATATGTTTTCGGAGCAATGTAATATAATGACTGGGAGTCTCCTGTCACTTGATGACAACTGGAGCTTAATCACATTAGATGCCTTTTGACCTTGTTTGTCTTTCCTAGGAGCAGCGGTTGACATGTTCCATAACAAAATATCTCCATCTACGTAACCAACAGCAAGAATCGATCCATCAGAGGATACCCAGCAGAGAGAGCTTATTTCTTTTTCTGCTTGGTCATGGTCTAATGTATCAGTAAACTGCTCAAGGCTCACATTTTTTGGAAAATCAACCACTTCATCGCTCTTCAGTTGGAGATCCTTGTTGCCTCTTACAAGAACAGCCCGATCTTCTGTGATATCCCAAAGAACAATCAATCCATTCTCATAGGCGATCAGCACTCTGCAAATAAGCAAATTTCCTGAACAGTGAGATGGTTCAACATGTACATCGAGCCATCCAATAGATGGAAGCGCTAAATACAAGCGTCGAAAAAGTAGTTCACAAGCATCGTAAGAAGGAAGCAAACAAATTAATACACGTCAACACACACCAACAAACACATAATAGGAGAGATTGGATCTTTAGTGGGCATGGAAAGGGGAGGCTATAGCCTAAGTCAATGTCTTCATTTGTGTCCTGAGTTGAAACCTTCAAGATTCAAGCATTTGACACACATGTGAGGGATTAGAAGATTGTTTCATCCTTTTCGGGGTTTTACTGCTTATATGTGCACCACATAGGCTTTTTATTTCCAGTATTAATGCTATTGAACTTTCAGGACAACTTCTTGCAGTCCTTGAGATTTTTATACCTATAACTGCTCTTGGACAGTATCATAATTACCAGCTGATTGGACTTTGCAATAATATAGTTTTCAGTGTGACGCCGCCTTGAGTGCTGTTGTTTGCATCCATCCATATTCTGATTGAATTAAATCAATGTAAAGGGAACAATGCATGGTGACTATCATTTTCCTATGTAGCAGAAGCGACACAATCTTGAATAACGATAACACCTGATATGCCCCATGGTTTAGAATGTTGGCCATCGCAAATCAATTTGTTCTTCAATGAATAAAGAAAATTGTCCATGGTGGCAAAGGATAAAAAATAAATCAAAAAAGTGTTCAGGTATTCCCTGTCTTGCCTATTTCCAAGGGAGCAAGGTTGAGAAAGCACACCAACAACTGATTGTTGATTGGGCGATGAAATCCCAGTTGCTTCTGCATAGAGAAACAAAGCAGTATATTTACTTGTTAAAAGAAGCATAATACTCACAAACTTGAAGGAAGAAAACAAGAAGATCAACAATAGAGGAACACTTCCTAGCAGCAGAGAGATACTTCGCACGAAGAAGTAGAAGAAGAAGAAGAATTCATAAATAATAATGAAATATCAAATACTAAATGTCTCTTCTTCTTTTTTTTATTCCTCTGGTGGTGTGTCATTCTATGATATTAAAATTTATAAACAAAGATTTTCACCTATAGAACTAAGAAGAATTGTGTGAAATAAGTGAATTTATCCAGTTGAGGCATGATTGATTGAGAAAATATGATTCCCTCCAGACATGAAGAGATTCCTTCCTGTACAAGTAGTGCAGAACTATAGAGAACTTTTGTTTGTTGTTAACCAATGAAAAGCATGGGAGAAAGAAATGTTAAAGCATCCAACTCAAAGGCAATTGGCAATGAATGGGGAGGCCGCCTAGGCTCATATATTAGTTTTGAAGGAGATAATTAACCGACATGGGTCAAACTCCAACAAGAAAGAAAGGAAAGATTGAAGACAAAAACACAGGGTTTCCACACAATTCCACTTTCTTTTGATCTCCGTCTTCCAAGTTCAAAAGCAATCTAGGCCCTTATCAGATTCTAGATTGAGGGAATGATGTCATAATACAGATAAGATCAGAAAGGTATATGAAGAGTTAGAAGTACTAATGAACAGAGCAATTCGCTCTAATTCAAAAATTCCACAATTCATTTTTATCGCCCTCGGGAGGGAGCAAGACTATCTTGGTGAATCCCTTCACTCTCCAAAAAACAATTCCACTTGACCTCCATCTGCTTTTTTCTTTCGCTTGAAGCTATCTCGCGATTGGGATTCAACTGCTTGTAAAAACCCTGTATTTTTCATTAAAATAACTCACTTATGGCAGTTTGTCTGTTGGACTGAATGAATTACATAGCATTGGGCTCCAACTTTTGGTTGGAATCCCATTCCCCTATCCCTAATAAAATGTTACTTTTGCCAAACCAAACCAAACCAAACCAATCCGAGCCTTATGTCCCAATCACTTGGGGTCGGCTACATGAATCTGTTTTCTCCATTGAGCTCTGTCGAAGGCCCCTTGTTCGCACAAACCTATTAGACTCAAATCTTTGCGCACCACAGCATCTAATGTCAATTTAGGTCTACCCCTCCCCGTAGCATTGCTACCCCAAGCTATCCTATCCGCTCTCTTTACTATTGCATCTCCTGGTCTACGGTAGACATGCCCAAACCACCTTAACCTATTCTCCCTCAACTTTTCTTCTATAGGTGCTACACCTACTATCTCACGAACCGTTTCATTTCTAACCCGGTCTCGCCTAGTCTTACCACACATCCACCTCAACATTCTCATTTCCGCTACACTCATCTTGTTCACCTGTTGTTTCTTAATAGGCCAACACTCTGTCCCATAAAGCATCGCTGGTCTGATGGCAGTTCTATAGAATTTTCCCTTCAATTTTGTGGGTACCCTCTTGTCGCAAAGTACACCAGTAGCGCTCCTCCACTTGAGCCACCCCACTTGGATCCTATGGGTCACATCATCGGCAATCTCTCCATCACTACTAATAATTGAGCCTAAGTACCTAAAATGATCACTCTTCGGTATCTCTTGGTCTTGAATCATCACTCTTTCTTCAAGCGCACTGTTGGTGCCACTAAACTTGCACACCATATACTCAGTTTTGTTCCTACTTATTCGAAAACCCTTTGACTCCAATGCTTCCCTCCAAAGTTCTAGTTTTGTATTAACACCTCTAGCGGTTTCATCTACGAGGACAATGTCATCTGCAAACATCATACACCAAGGGATATCCTCCTGAAATTGTTTGGTCAATTCATCCATAACTAAGGCAAAGAGATACGGGCTCAAGGCTGACCCTTGATGCAATCCGACAGTGATTGAAAATTCACTCGTTTCCCCTACTGGTGATCGAATGGTAGTGACGGCACCATCATACATGTCTCTAATCACCTCGATATACCCTTTGGTCACTCCCTGTCTCTCCAGAACCCACCAAATGATGTCCCTAGGCACCCTATCATATGCCTTTTCTAAGTCTATGAAAACCATATGAAGATCATTCTTCTTTGCTCTGTACTTTTCTACCATTCTCCTTAATAGGTAGATAGCTTCCATGGTTGATCTCCCAGGCATGAACCCAAACTGTTTATTCTCTGACACCGTAGTCACCATCCTTAAGCGATGCTCAATAACTCTCTCCCACAACTTCATCGTGTGACTCATCAATTTAATACTTCTATAGTTGTTGCAGCTTTGAATATCCCCTTTATTCTTATAGATAGGTACTAGCGTGCTCCTTCTCCATTCATCGGGCATCTTCCTAGTCATAATGATCTTGTTAAACAATTTCCAACCCAAGTCACCCCCAGGTCACCTAGACTTTTCCACACTTCAATAGGTATACCATCTGGTCCTAAGGCCTTACTCGGTTTCATCTTTTTCAAAACTTTAACCACTTCGAACTTTTGTATTCTCCGATAGAATTCATATTCTATGTTCTCACCTAGTGCATCCACTTCCTCCCCATCAAAGCCTCCTTCATGTTTCTCATTCAACAACTTCTCAAAATACGACTTCCATCTATCCCTGATCGCCTCGTCTTTTACCAACACTACCGAATCACTATCTTTTATACACTTAACTTGAGAAACGTCTCTAGTTCTCCTTTCTCGCGACTTAGCAAGTTTATAAATAATCTTTTCTCCATCTTTACTATCGAGTCTATTGTAGAAATTCTCATATGCTTTCAACTTAGCCTCCCTAACGGCTTTTTTAGCCTCCTTGCTAGCTTGCTTATAACCCTGAAAATTTTCCTCCTTCCGATCCTTTTGCCACTTTTTAAAGGACTCCTTCTTAGCTTTTACCATGGTTTGAACCTCTCGTCACACCACCACCATGTCTCCTTAGAAATTGGACCTTTTCCTTCGACTCCCCCAAGAACTTCTTTCGATATTCTTCTAATACCGTCGGCTACATATTATCACTATCGCCTTCCACTTCCCATCGTCTTGAGACGTTCTTTCCTTGAATACCTTTAATTTCTCCCCTCTTAGGCCCCACCATTTAGTCCGTGGGCAAGTGGTTTCTTTCTCCATCTAGTATTCCCCTTGAGACAAATATCTAACACCAAAAGCCTATGCTATGTCACTAGACTCTCTCCAGGAATAACCTTACAATCCTTACATGTCAAGCGGTCTACACCTCTAGCAAGAAAATAGTCGATTTGGCTTCTATTGGCTCATTCTTAAAGGTAATTAAATGCTCTTCGCGCTTCCTTAGAGAGTATTTCCCACTATAAGGTCAAAAGCTCCTTGCAAAATCTAAAATCCTCCGACCACCTTCGTTGAGGTCACCAAATCCAAAGCCCCCATGCACCTTCTCATACCCTTGCTTATGCCCTCCCACATGACCATTGAAATCGCCTCCTATAAAAAGCTTCTCCCCAAAAGGTATCTCTCGAACCACGTCATCCATCTGCTCCCAGAATTGCGCTTTAGCAAGATCATCCAAGCCTACTTGGGGTGCGTAGGCACTAATAATATTAACTATGCTCCCTCCAATCACAAGCTTAACTAAAATAATCCGATCTCCTTTCCTCGTGACTGTAACTACCGAGTCTTTCAGGTGTTTATCTACTACAATACCTACCCCATTTCTATATCTATCCTTACCCGTACAGTAAAGCTTAAAACCTGTGTCATCTATCTCCCTAGCTTTCTCCCCTACCCATTTAGTCTCCTGAAGGCAAGCTATACTAATCCTCCTCCTAAGCATGGTGTCAACTAGCTCCCTAGTCTTTCCCGTTAATGTCCCTATATTCCAAGTTGCTAAACGAATCCTATAGTCCTGGGCTAGCTTCTTTACCCGCGCTCGTCCAGGCACGCGCGAGAACCCTTGCTCACTTATCACCACACCCGGGCGCCGGTGTGGCGCCCCTTGCTCATTTTTCGAAGCACCCGAAGGCAGGCACAACGCGTTTGGGTTAGAATAGCCAAAGATAAAAAAACAAAACCAGCTTGTGCTTGTTGGAAGTCAGAAAAGGGATTCCATAAAAGTGAAAGGAATGGTGGACCTACCGGTGTGACTCTCTACCTTGGCTTGATAAGCCTAGGGATCTCGGTATAAATAGTGGACGAAGGGCTTGCCTACCTATCGACCACCTACCAGGCTGTATTGTTCTTTAGCGCAGCGATGCAGGATTATTGAAACCTACGGCCTCATCGGATTCGTTGACTACTTTCCGCTTTCTTATCACAGTAGAGGTACTGCATCTAACTGTCTCCCTTCTTCCTGGCCTTAGCGATGACTATTGTTCCAACAGCAATTTCTAGATTTGTGGAGGCCCAAAATGGATATGAAGGCTTGTGTCCTTTTGAACTGTTTAAGCAGCAGAAGTTGGTGTCAAAAGACTTCTAGCTTTTGATCTCTCTTGCCTTATCCATAAGGCGAATAAACCGATGATCGATAGTCTAACACTGATTGGTGGCCGTTGGTCATTTTGTTTGACCATCTGTTGACTCTACTTTTTGTCGATGTTTTTTGAGTTAATACTACGATTAGGATGGCGGGGCAGCCTTCGCGCTGACAGTTCCAGTAGCAAAAGGACTCTTGTTGCACAATTCTTTCTTGAGGACTCTGACTCTGTTTTCATTTTGCAGAGTCGGGAAAAACTTCACAACTTCCCTTTCCCGCTTAATGGGCGATGAGCTTCTTGCGTCTATAGGAAGGTTGATTAAGGAAGGCATTTGAAGAAGGGAAGGGGTATCGAAGAAAAGGTATCGGAGAACCAAAGCAGGTTGTTAAGGGGAAAGGCGAGATGTCTGGTTTGCAATGAAATGAAATCTAGGTTTGCTTACGTGTCGGAGTTTGTTGATGATGATGAGATGCTTAAAATCTTGAAAAAAAGAAACCTTAGCTCCCCTTCCAATGATCACTCGAGCAGAGGCAAAAGTACGATAAGTGCCGAGTGAGGGAGTGATTGGGAAGGGTGATTCAATCATCTAATGAACAATAATAGCTTTGTAGAGAAGAAAAACATTCTTCATTGCAAATTCAATGGATGGCTGAAGGAAATAAAATGGCATCGGAAACTTAGTTCAAAAGTTAGGGCGCTGGTACTTGGAAGTAATCAAGAAACCCTAACTGGTTTAAGGGAAAGCAACCGATTCCATAAAGTGTCTGAGTTGATGTTTTGTTAAAGTTAGTACGTATCCATTAATACTTCAGAAGGCAGAGGAATTGTTTGTGTTCAGATTCGGACATGGTCTTTTGGAATGGATCCATGGGTTTCATTTTACGTATGGCATATTAATGGCTAAAACATGTGCTATTGAATATTACTAGCATGATACTAGGGTCAAGACATAAAAGTTTCCTATTTAGCAATCTTATTCCAAGTTCAACCATGATTGTTTGAAAGCTTACACACAGAAATCTCTGCACCAAATCACTCTATTACGTAATATTTCAAGGTGAAACCTAATGACTTAGCAAGATTCCTAGGGTCGGAATTTTAAGAACCAGTGTGAGTGAAGGAGGTTGAATAGGCTGGTGGAGGGAGCCTTTCATGAATTACGGTTGTGTGCTGAGATGGCACTATGTCAGCGAACAAAAGAAAGGTGACAGAAGACATTGTAGGAAGAGAGTAGTTAAGGAGATGGAGATACCAAATTCAATGTAAACCGCGAAGGGGAGGGGGGGAAAACAACTTGGAATTGGGGTGTGTTTGGAGGTAGAACATCCGTTCATATAAAAATTCATTGAGACTCGTTCTTTTACAACTAGTAAAGATTTCAATATGATTACATTACCAGTTATGAAAGAATGAGCCATTACCACTTATAAGATTTGCAGGAATGTGATAGGGCAATTGTAAAAGTTCTCCCTTTTCAGCAACATATTTCAATATGGATAAAAAACCAAACTCGTCTCCAACGTACCTGAGTGCAAAAAAAAATGAGCCTACAATCAATTTAAGGTATTATTTCAAGGCAAGTACTATGGAATTAGTTGCAAAAAAAATTCACAGTATTACATGTAATTTGTGCCATAGATAACCGAAAAGGCAGTGATGTTGGACTCCCACTGCAAGTTAGAAACTATACACCTGTGTTCTAGATCCCAAACCTGCCAAAATCAAAAGCATGTCAGCTATTGAATGGGAGAATGAGAAAAGATTGTATGCAAAGATAACTAGAGATTGCAAGATGCTGAAGGAAGTGTTTTGTGCCTAGTAATAATGTTTTACCCGATCACTTCGAATAACCTTAACAAAAATCAGTACCCGATCACTTCGAATAACCTTAACAAAAATCAGTACCTGAACTTCGTTTTCGTTGGAGACACTGACTAGAAACCCTTGGTTTTCTAGGAACTGCAGGAAATCAAAAAGAAAAAAAATATATTAGAAAAGAAGAAACATCATATAAACTAAATGATTTCTTTCAAGAGGATGACCAAAAAATGATGAGAAGTATTTTTGAGCAAAGGATAGGAAGAAGCATCATTAAACTAAAACGCAATATCTCCAGTTCAGGAAAAAAAAAAAACTACAAGGTGATATTTCATCTCTCTCTGTTCTAACACAAATATTTGAACAACATCCTCTACCAATTTTGGAACAATCATCAGTGAAGTAGGGAATATATCAGATAACCAAATAAGCCAAATGCACATAAATCACAGACACATAAGGATTTGGGAGTTCCTCCAAACGAAATGATTTTCTTACTCAGAACATCCCAGTGCATACGAAGACCTTATTTAATGCATACACATTCAACTTCCATTTTACTTCAGTTTGAAGTTTTAACTACCCTTACACTTATTTGACCTATTTTGCTTGAACCTATTAAATAAAAATCTATTCAAATTATAAATATTCCAAAATTGGTTTCCCGAAGTAGGCAAAATACAACTGGACATCGGAAAACAATTTGGAATAATTGCTATCATCCGAGAAGCAGGGAAAATAAATACGTATGTGTAAGATAAATCTCAAACAATGGAAAGAAACAAATAGCATCATATAACGCTGTAGAAATGCAATGCAAATGTTTTGAACTGTACGAATTAAGTAAAGGAAAACCAGATCAAACTACAATACACCGACAAAGTACTACAACGAATTTGAAATGTAAACAAGGAAGAATATCAAAAAAATCAAGAGATGAATCCTGAGCATCTGGTTCACAGACCTTTAAGTATTTGAAGGGCACTGGTTTGCCAGAAAAAAGAAGACCTTCAATATTATCACCGCCGATGACTTTAATCCTACCATCACTGCAGCGAGCATGAAAAAAAGAAGTCATTGAGAACTTCATATTTCAAATTAAAACCCAGTTATCATTGGCTCATACGCCAAAAGTCAGTTCTGACAGCCATTTCATGATTTAGAAGTGCTCTAATTTTGCCGATTTTTGAAGATTGTTTGAATAGCTATGTTCGGAAAACACTTACCTGAGAGAGAGAGAGAGAGAGAGAGAGAGAGAATTTTGAAGTTTGGTCAATTGTTTCCAAGTAGAAACTTGACTTTGACATAAAAAGGTCACATGGCTTGCAACATGCAAAGGTCACGTTCTTCCCCGAATCATTAAAACACAGAATTCAACTTTGTAATCAAGGCAGTAAACTACTTGTGAAGTGGGAACCACAGCGTCTCACCACCCCGGAGCAACAGCCAGGTTGGTATGGCTATTCTTTTCTATTGAAAAGGAGTCAGCCGTCCGCGCGAGTCACCTTTTTTTAGGTTCCGCTGGACGACACGGCAATTTCGTTCAAATATAGTCCAGCCATACTTGTGAGGTTCCCAAGGATCCAATATGACCACTTAGGTCTACTTTGCCACAATATGGTTCTATGGAAGCGGGTGGGCTGTTAAAAGTTCAGCCCCGTCTTTTTTGGTGTCATAGGGAAGGGATTGACCTTCATAACGCATATTCAGTCATACGGGATGGCCCCACTGACTTTCTTTCTCAATCAGAGGATCAAGCAGCGCAACCCGGTACCTTGTAATCAAGGCAGTGAACCATTTGTTGAATTGCCTTTATGTATCCTACACATTGTTATTACCCACACCATTTTAGCTAGTATAATTGCAATATGTTGGCATCACAATGAGTAAAGCACTAGATTTTATAGCTAAAAAGCAAATTCAGGAGTCAAAATAATTGTACACACTAACCAAGCATACCGTAGATCTCTATCAAAAAGACTCCTCTAAACTCGTCCCATTGCGGGAACACAACTCTGGTTAAGGATATAAGAAACCACTCAACGAGTATCTATAAGCAGCAGAGATTACACATTTTTCCATGCGTAAGACCTCCATTCTATGCATAAAATGCCCACACTTAAGTTTGTAAGTATGAGTTTACCCTTAACAAAGGAAAGAAACCAACATATAGCTGTGTAAAGGTGACATGAGAATTAGACAAGTTCGACATAACCCAAACCCAAACCTGACATCTGTGCCAAGTCCATGTAACATATCCATAGATGAATAGATTTTGTTTAGGTTATCAATCCACATACCTGTATGAATTACCCCTTAGGATAAGATTACACAGTATCACGCAAAAAACCACACACAATTCCCCAAGGCATTTCCATAGAGTAAAAGAATAACATTTCAAGCTTTTAAGTTGTTCGACCTCTCATTACCATTAGGACTAGGACTTGAAAGACCAGGAATTACTCACAGTGTCCCTATAGCCAGAAGACGTTGGATGGGGTCAAAAGCGAGAATAGATGCAGTAGAAGGGATCCCACAGTGAACAGCAACACGTGGATCCAAGTCTTTCAATGTTACACTTCCCTGTGGCACAATTTCTTTTTTTTGGTAAGTATTCCATGTGGCACATTATGCTAAAGAAGGAAAGAAACAAAAAAGTAGTAAGGCATGTCAGCATATTTACATATAGACATAACGCCAGAACTGAAAAAATAGAGCGATAGCATCGATATTTGGATTTGTTCCAACTAAATTAAAGACTTTGACTCTAACATGCCACTGCCCTATAAAAAGAACCACACCAATCTTGGGCAGAAGCATCTCCAATTTGCTTATCAATACACTTGTAATAAAATAACCAACAATGGTAAGCCAAGTCATGACTTGAATTTATGCTATTGCCCCTGTAGAATTACTCTTCCGATTGGTATTGAGTTGGGGGGTATTTTAGGTATTTAATATTGTCCTACCTTTACTCAATTTGTCTGTACTTCCTGAGCTGATTCGTTCGAGAGTGAGAGAGAGAAACGCTTGGTTCCCCTTATTTCACTCAACCAAACTGTACTCTCTTCTCATTTTACGCAAGTTTTGTGCCTGTTCCGCCGATCGATCGAGTCATCAAAGCACTGTTGCAGCGGCTGGTTTACTGTTGTAGCGGCTGTTGCCGTTGGAGACGTTGTTTGAGCGGCTGCACAGAGTACTCTAAAGAACTGTTTCTGCGGCTACTCGCGTAACTGATTCTAAGGTTCACTATTTGAACGGTGCCACAAAGTCCTCCTGATAGAAGAACTGTTTTAGCGGCTGTGTATAAAAAGATTTTTGGGAAGGATATAGAGATGCAGTCATGCGATTTCCTTGCTTGTGTTTGGGCGTTCTTTGCTAGGTTAGTTTGTGTTCTTCAATTGTGTTCTTTTTACCATGTGAGTTTCAATCAGATGATTCTAATCTGAAGCAAAAATATTAATTGGTGAGTGAAAAAGAAACAGTTTGGGCCTTATTATTTGATCCAATTCATGGCTCTTCAGAATTTTGGAGAATTTCTTGAGGTGGCTGTGACAAAATTAGGACAAAGATAAGAGGGATTAGTTACATGGGAAGTTGTTACCGTAGATGGGTCTGACCCTTATTTAAGACGCACTCCCTGTGTTTGTGAAAATCACTCCACTGCTTTTACATAGCTATTCCTTTTGTTCATCCTCTCTGCTTCCTTGAACTAGATTTAAAGGTTTAGAGGACGGTGATTGATGTTTCTGACCTAGCTTTTTCTGATCTGTTTATCCTTTGTTTTGTTGTGAAAGTTGAAAGATCTCTCTAAATATACACTTGCCCATGTACATTATTTTCTAGAAAATTAGATTTTTAGTAATACTTATTTTTGGTTGTTGCAGATGTTTGAGGAAGCTATGGAGCTTTGATCAGCTTGTACCTTATTCACTATTTTCTTCTCAGCACGGTTACCTTATTCACTATTATCCTATCAGCATGGTTAGTTTTCTTCTAGCTTCTATTTTTTACTTCATAAGTTCATTTTGCTTACTGTCACGGGGCTGTATTTCGCCTACAAATTCTGCCCGTGATGGCACCAAGTTTCCCAGCAAAACTTGGTCTCAGCCAAGAAAGTAGCACACACACACGAGTTTGAGTGAAAGTCTAGCAAGCACGCTGTTTACAGGAACCCGTCCCAACCTTTTATTGCACCGACAATACAAGGAAAACACTTAGAGTGCTAGACAGAACAACCCTCTGCCTTAGACTCGAAAATGCTATGCCTATATAAGGCTACAATCAATAAAACGTGACTACAATGTAAATGGGATCATGGGAAGGCCCCATGACCTGCAGTTGACACCCCCAACTGCCCTAGGGTTGTGCTGGCAAAGCCACAAGCTGCCAGCACGCTGGAAAATGTAACTGCCCAGAGGTAACTGCCAGTAACTGCCCGATTCTGCTCGGAACACCTGTCCCTGCCTGCCAGCAACATGTGCAGAATGCAGTAACCGCCAATAACTGTTTTGCCTGATCCCAATCAAGGCTGCCTGGCCAATTTCGTGATCCAACCCAGCTCCAAATACTTAGCCGTTTTCTGATTGCATTGTCCCACAAGTTAGCTTCCTGTTTAGCATCCATGCCCATCGGGCCTTCACGTGCATCCTAGCTGCCACTTGCCTCATGGACCAGTGCCGACACCAACCGACACCATCGGGTCACCTTTTAAAGACATGCCTGCCTCATGCCTTTGTTGCCACTGGTTGGCTAGGGTGCAAGGTGCCACCGCTAGCCAAGCTTAGCAAGCCTTGGAAATCAAGGTGCTAACAAACCACCCCCACCAGAGGAGGCCGACGTCCTCGTCGGTAAGGTTTGTAGGTACTCCTGAACCTGCTTTTCGAACTGCCACAAAGTCACATCCTTTTCCCACGAAGCCTCCGAATCTGGCCTATTTTTCCACTTCACCAAATAGGAGGTTCTCCTATTTTTCTTGCTCTGTCCTTCCGTTTTATGATCCAGAATTCTGTCCACCTCCTTGTCAAACTGCATTCGAATCACGGGAGGAGCCCGTTGAGCCTGTTTTCTTCCCACATTTACCAAGTCCGGATGGAATGGTTTTAGAAAACTGACGTGAAATGTGGGATGGATCTTTAACCTGTCCGGCAATTTCAAACGATAAACAACATTCCCCACTCGTTTTACAGCTTCAAAGGGACCATCGTAGCGTGCAATCAACCCGCGATGCACCTTCTTGCTATTGATTTTCTTCCAGATTTGGGGAGTAAGTTTCAGCATGACCTTATCCCCAACCTGAAATTCCAGTGGCCGCCTTCCTTTGTCTGCATACTTCTTCATTCGCTTCGCTGCCTTTGACAAACTGTCTTGGGCTTCCTCAAGCAACTCTTGCTTTGCACGAGCAAATCTATAAGCAGCAGGACACCGACCTCCTGTGCTGGTCCTAGCCACCTCGTGAGGAGTAAGGGGCTGTTGGCCCGAAGCCAACTCAAATGGACTAGCACCCGTTGATGACGATCTGTGCAGATTGTAACAAAACTGTGCACTGTCCAGCAACTCCAACCAATTCTGTTGACTTGCTGTGACATAGTGTCGTAGGTATTCCTCCAACAACGAATTGATCCTTTCAGTTTGGCCATCTGTCTGCGGATGATTTGCTGTGGAGAATTTCAACTCTAAACCCATCAAGTTGAACAACACTGTCCAGAACCGACCCGTGAACCGAGTATCCCTGTCACTGACAATATCTTCGGGCAACCCAAAGTATTTCACCACATACTTATAAAACAAGTCAGCAGCAACTTCAGCGGGACAGTTATGTGGTGCAGGGATAAAAACAGCATACTTAGAGAAACGATCAACAACAACCATAATTGAACGCATACCATCAACTTTCGGCAACCCAGAAATGAAGTCCAAGGATACAGAAACCCAAGGCTTCTCTGGAATGGACAAGGGCTGCAGCAAGCCTGCCTTTTTCCTTTGCTCCGTCTTATCCTGTTGGCAAACCAAGCAGGTTTCGACATAGGCTTCCACGTCGTCCTCCATCTTCGGCCAATAATAAGAGCGTGACAACAAAGCCAACATGCGCTGCCTTCCCGGATGGCCAGCCCACTGTGGATTGTGGGTTTCTCTAAGCAACTCTTCCCTCAATCCCCCAAGAACAGGGACATATAACCTGTCTCCTTTGGCATGGAGCAGATTGTCTTCCAACCAATACGGCAATACCTACGAACAGTTCCGTCTTTGACCTATTGTACCAGCTTTTGATACCCAGCATCAATTCCAGCATTCACTCGGATTCTGTCCACAAAGCCTGATGCAATTTGAGAGATAGCAGCAATGTACCCCAGCACTTCCTTGCGACTTAAAGCATCGGCAACCTGGTTATGACAACCAGGTTTGTGCTTCCACTCAAAATCATATTCTTCAAGGTATTCCTGCCAACGAGCCTACCTTGGCGATAACTTCTTCTGAACCTTGAAGAAAGTGTTCGCCACATTGTCCGTCAATACCAAGAATTTTGTACCCAGCAAGTAAACTCGCCAAGTTTGAAGGCAATGCACCACAGCTGTCATTTCCTTCTCATGAGCGGAATATCTCTTTTCTGCATCATTCAGCTTCCGGCTTTCGAAGGCAACAAGATGGCCTTCTTGCACCAGCACCCCGCCAATTGCTTTGTCTGAGGCATCCGTGTGCACTTCGAAAGGCAACTCAAAGTGGGGCAGCCGCAGCACCTGCTCGCTTGCCACAGCAACCTTGAGCTTTTCAAAGGCCTCTTGGCAGCCAGCTTCCCACTGCCAAGTCTGATCTTTCTTCAACAATTCTGTCAAAGGGGCCGCCTTCTTTGAATAGTTGTGGATGAACTTCCTGTAATAGTTAGCTAATCCAAGAAAAGATCGTAATTCCGACACTTTGGTAGGCGGAGGCCAGTCCAAAATAGCCTGGACCTTCCGTCTATCCATTTTTACATGGCCTTTGCTAATTACATGCCCGAGGAATTTGATTTCCTGTTGGGCGAACTCACACTTCTCCATTTTTACATATAATTCATGCTTCCTAAGTCTGGACAGCACGTCTCTAAGATGGGACAAATGATCCTCCAAGGACTCACTATAGATAACAATGTCATCTAAGTACACAACTACGAATTCATTGACACAATCATAAAAACATCGTTCATTAAGTTACAAAACGTCGCAGGAGCATTCGTAAGACCAAATGGCATAACTAGAAATTCAAATGAGCCATACAGAGTTACGCATGTGGTCTTTGCCTCATCCCCTTCTGCCACACGGACTTGCCAATAGCCCGATCTGAGATCCAACTTCGTGAAATAGGAGGCCTTGCATAGCCGATCAAAGAGATCATTCACCAACGGGACTGGATACTTGTTCTTCACTGTAACTTTGTTCAGTGCCCAGTAGTCAACACACATCCGCAATGAACCGTCCTGCTTCTTTTGGAACAGAACCGGGGCACCGTAAGGAGCCTTTGAGGGTTGAACCAAGCCAACATCAAGCAGTTCCGTTAACTGCTTCCTCAATTCCGCAAGCTCTAACGGAGACATCCGATAAGGGGCCTTAGCCGGAGGCTTAGCGCCCGGAAGTAACTCAATTTTATGATCCGTAGCCCGCCGAGGAGGGAGGGACTTAGGCAATTCTGGAGGCATCACATCAGCAAACTCCTTCAACAAACTTGCCACCTCGTCCGGGACTTCAACCTTCACATCTGGCTTGATCTCAACCAGCGCTGCAAGGTAAGTCATTTCGCCCCTCCTTAGCCCATTCTGTACTTGAATTGCCGATAGCCAACCACCCGTATCTTCTCTTGCCCGCTTGGCCTTTTTTGCCTTGGAACACTGGGGCACAAAGCAGGGCTGTTTCTCATCAGCAATAAATATCCCACCAAGATGTGGCATCAAAGCCACTTTAGCAGCCACAAAGAAATCATTCCCAAGAATGAGTTCAAAGTCATCAAGTGGGACTACCATCAAGTCCACCCGCCCGTTCCAGTCACCAACCTTCATTTGAACATCACTGGTTGATCCATGCACAGATTGTGCAGTGGAATTGACTGTCTTAATCCGACTGGAACTCTTGACAACTTTAAGACCAAGTGAATTTACCAACCGTTCTGAAACGAAATTGTGTGTGGCTCCTGTATCGACCATTGCCAACACATCAATATTACCCAGCAACACTTTAACGTACATCAAACCTGATCTCTGCGAGGTCGGGGCCTTGTCTGCATGAATAACATTCAGCAACTACAACGGGTTGACTCGAACATGACCATCCGAGTCAGAATCTGCCCCTTTGGCATCATCAACGCAAATAGCATTCAGCTTCTCACGCTTTGGGCAATCCTTTGCCCGATGTGGCCCGCTGCAAATAAAGCAACCAGAATTGGAATTCCCCTTTTCCTGCGATTTATTGTCACCCGTCGGCTTGGACTTTTGAGGCTTCTCCCATTTCTTTGAACCAACCTTCTTTTCGCCATCTTTCTTGTTCTTGGCTTTCGATTTTGAACCGCTAGCTTCAAAGACATTGGATTTACCCATCAGTTTAAAGTCAGCCAAACCGTCGGCAGCAGCAACAGCCGTAGGTAAGTCTTTGATTCCCAACCTTCGAAGTTCCAACTGAGCCCAATTCTGCAGACCCGACATGAAGTTGAACAGCTTGTCCTCTTCCGACATGTTCTTGATGTCAAGCATCAACGAACTGAATTCCTTCACATAATCCCGCACCGTACCAGTGTGCTTCAACCGTTTCAGGGACTCCCTTGCAAGCCACGAAGAATTGCAGGGCAGGAACTGATCCTTCAATTCCTTCTTCAGCATCTCCCACGTCCCAATCTTTGGACGGACATCATCCTCAGATCGAGTTCTCCACCAGAGCTTGGCGTCTCCAGCGAGATACATGGTAGTAATTGTCACCCGATCTCCCTCTGGAACACGAGCAGCAGAGAAGTATTGCTCCATATCCCAGAGAAAGTTTTCCAACTCCTTGGCATTTCGGGCACCACCGAAAGCCTTTGGTTCAGGAACTTTCATGCTAACACGAGCGTCATAGGCATAGCCATCTGAGCGGCCGAGGAAGGCCCGCTTCACCACCAGCAATTCCGACTCTAAGTTGGAAACTCTTTCCTTCATGACGTCCGAGAGTTTAGCCATATCAGTCAACACCT
This sequence comes from Rhododendron molle, assembly GCA_025413875.1. Lineage (NCBI taxonomy): Eukaryota > Viridiplantae > Streptophyta > Magnoliopsida > Ericales > Ericaceae > Rhododendron > Rhododendron molle. The sequence continues at coordinate 26,082,893 of CM046390.1, forward strand.
CTGTAAACTTGGTTTCAGTCTGAGCAACGTGTGTTTCGTGTTCAGCTTTCTGAGACTGAACCGAAGCCAGCACGACATCCAAACGTTCAACCAAGGTGACGCCCTCATCAGAATCGTCAACACCCACGAGATCTTCCAACTGTTTAACACGTTCCCGCACTGCATCGAGAGCAGAGTTCGCAGCCATAACTCCAACCTGGCTTTGATACCAACTGTCACGGGGCTGTATTTCGCCTACAAATTCTGCCCGTGATGGCACCAAGTTTCCCAGCAAAACTTGGTCTCAGCCAAGAAAGTAGCACACACACACGAGTTTGAGTGAAAGTCTAGCAAGCACGCTGTTTACAGGAACCCGTCCCAACCTTTTATTGCACCGACAATACAAGGAAAACACTTAGAGTGCTAGACAGAACAACCCTCTGCCTTAGACTCGAAAATGCTATGCCTATATAAGGCTACAATCAATAAAACGTGACTACAATGTAAATGGGATCATGGGAAGGCCCCATGACCTGCAGTTGACACCCCCAACTGCCCTAGGGTTGTGCTGGCAAAGCCACAAGCTGCCAGCACGCTGGAAAATGTAACTGCCCAGAGGTAACTGCCAGTAACTGCCCGATTCTGCTCGGAACACCTGTCCCTGCCTGCCAGCAACATGTGCAGAATGCAGTAACCGCCAATAACTGTTTTGCCTGATCCCAATCAAGGCTGCCTGGCCAATTTCGTGATCCAACCCAGCTCCAAATACTTAGCTGTTTTCTGATTGCATTGTCCCACAAGTTAGCTTCCTATTTAGCATCCATGCCCATCGGGCCTTCACGTGCATCCCAGCTGCCACTTGCCTCATGGACCAGTGCCGACACCAACCGACACCATCGGGTCACCTTGTAAAGACATGCCTGCCTCATGCCTTTGTTGCCACTGGTTGGCTAGGGTGCAAGGTGCCACCGCTAGCCAAGCTTAGCAAGCCTTGGAAATCAAGGTGCTAACCCTTACCCACATGGCCACATATGCTTTTGTTTGGTACATAATGCATGCTGAAACACCTATTTAGCCTTCAGACAAAGGAGACGCGTGATTTGGTCCTTTCTGGGGTTTAGTATTTTGCCGAGGTAAATTACGTTGGTTGTAAGTTTCTATGATCTATGATTTCTGTGGTATGGTAAGATAGTAGTAAGTTTGCTTTAGTATTGCCGCTTTAAATGATGCATGTACTCCATCTCGGATCTCACGATGATCGTTAAATCACACAAATCACTAGAGTTTACAACATGTCACTGAATCATGAGGCTTAGAAGGCTAGAAACCTTACATGAACAAACAGTGGTATATTCTATTTTTCATTTCTTTGGGCCTCGGTAATAATAAGATTGTGTAGGAAGGAACTGTTTACTCTAATTGTTAGAGAAGCCACAAATGGCAAAGACTCTTTATACCACATCTTAGCTCGAACTAGGGCCTCCATTGCACGAGTTTGTCCCTGCCTTATAAATGGTAACATTATTCACAACCACTAGGAATGATTAACTAAAGAGAATCTCTATGGAAGTATCTTGCTCCCAAGTGATTAATATGAGGAAATATACACATGGGGATTTTGTTTTTAGATTGTGAGGATAATCTATACTGTCCTTGTCCTTTCTTGTTTAGTCCTTTTTAAACTTAGGTCTGTTTTTATTTTTTTATATTCATTTACTTTTTACCTGGTGCTTCTTATTCTCGATTTGTTTTGGTGTATGGTTTACGTTCTTTTGTATGATTCCTTATTGCTTCATTTATGTGTTAACGATTAGGGCTATAACAAAGAAGTGTGATTTGGTTTGTTCTTGGAAGGAGAAGTGTGCTATGGTCTGTTCGTGGTGTTTCTTTTTTGCTGAGGTGATTTTTTTATTTTTTTATATCTCTCATTGTATATAAGAGATGCATGTATTCCATCCATAATGTCAACATGAACGTTAAATGCAGTTTAGAGGTAAGTTTGGCCATAAATATGTGAATTCTTCTTGTACAGAGTCGGGCATTAGGTTTCCTAAAATAAATATATTTTTCTAGGGAATAGAGTTGTCTGTAAGTAGAACACTGCAAACAATTCCAATGCAGAAATCTATGAATCAAAGACAAGATGCTAATTGGTATGTCTGCGTTGGGACTTCGATGTATCAACGTCATTGTGAGGGTGCTACTAACAGTTGTAGAAAACAGAGTAACTTCATAGATAGTAGCTTCATAGTAGTCCTATTTTTTACTTTTGCTTTGATATTAGTGTTGCATGTATTCCATCTATGATGCCAATATCATTATTAAACATAGTTTAGAGTAAGTTCGCTCATTTTTGGAGCTTCATTTACCAATTTCATTGTAACTGGCCCCTTCCTTTTGAGTGATTGCAAAAAAAAAAAAAATTAGTCTTTTTGGGTTTGTGATTGTAAATTTTAAGGGTCCTACTAATAGTCGTGCAAATGACAGTAATTTCAGCTCTCGAGTGGATAATATGTTGGTTGCATGTTTTCTTATTTCTTGATAGTAGCTTCATATTTGTCCTATTTTGGTTATCTATGGAGTTTTTTATTTGTACCTAAAGGTCTCTTTAATTTGGCATGGCTGTGAGCTTGCAAGATCGTTTGGTATCTACTTGCATTTACTTTGTAGAAGTTGTTTGTGTGCGCGTTCTAAGATTGGAACTGAAACTGAAGCTCCAATTTTACGTTGTTACTAATTTTTGTTAATCATTTACTTTGTATATGAACTGCCCGTTGATAAATAAATTTAATCCTGGTGTAGGAATTGTGCAAACCACTTCAAGATTTTGCGAATGAACTTGACCATGACCGTTTCCGGATAAGAACAATGAGAATTTGGGAGATACAAACTGGAATTCTTAGGTTAATGCACACGATCTGACGTGCCATGATACTCTGATCTTCAGTCTTGATTGGGAGCTAAGACTACGTCCCCTTGTCTTTGATGAAGTTGGACATGAACGAACCAACAATTTTTTTTTGATAGGCATTAGCGAACCTACAATTGGTACTAAGGACAACACGTCGTCTTTTGGATGTATGGTTAAGATTAGCCAATACAATTTAACTTCTTACAATACTTGGCTTTTTGTATGTATATGTAGATGATGTAGTTCAACTTGGATAGTTTTGGAAACTTGATTGGTTTAGCCACATGATCTGTTACAGTTTGAAACTCAACTCTGAATTTATTGAATGAAATAGATCATGTGCAATATAGTTTATGCGCTTTTTGGAGGGCTATTATTCCTTAATCTAAGTGAAGAGGTGCAAAAATCTCACCTATTATGTATCCTTTGTGCTCTCTGACACCCTTAGACCTGGCTTATTGTAATGAATGACTTCAATTATCTCATGGTACAGTAGAGTTCCTCTGACACTTGTGTTTTATTATATCAGAGTGAGAATTTCTTGATTTTATCGTCCTAAAGTGTAGTAGCAAGCTAATGATCAGTATCACACAATAGCATATGCAATAGCCATTCAATCTATTTAGTTATTATTTTCACCTAACTATGATATAATTCTATACATCGTCCGATGATGACCTTGATAACTAATGTGCCTTTTGCCTCTTCTAAACTTGGTTTACTGTTGCAATCTGCTGCCATTTGTTGATGAAGGCGCTTCAACACATATTTGATCTGACATTGCAATCTAGCATTGCTGCTTTACGCTCACGATTCCTTTAACAAATTGACAGTGGGTGACTTGGTGCAATTCTGGTCTGCTCTAACAGTTCAGGTATTTCCCTGTTCAAAATTGAATTTTGCAGGGAGTTACCGTTACTTTCTTATGTATTTGGTCACAACATATTCCCTGCTTAGATCACAATGGAGCCCGAATCGACTTATTACTGGTATTTGTCCATCTTTGCAGCAAGTTTATTTTGAAGCCAAGCAGGGAACTTTGATTTGAACGTTATACAAGTGCAACAATGGCATAATTCAGAAGAAAAACCTAAAAGTTAATTGCCAATCTTGGTTTGTGTTTTCTTTTTCTACTATCATAAAACATATCACATATGTATATTAATTTCTTGACTACCAATTAAACCAATGAGCATGCGAAAACGTGCGAAGCACGAGCATTTCACTAATATCCCAAAAAGATTGAGTAACTAACGATATGACCAAGACATAATGAAGCAGAGATAACTCTGAAGCTAACTACAATTCAAAAGCAAAACTGAAGCTAAATGCAGTCAATCCAAGGCTCAGTGAAACAACGACCAAATTCAAAGGAGCGTCTAATATCTACAACAAAGTGATCCGAAGGTGATGCCTTATGCAGCCTATCATTTGCTTGTGGATAGTCACTCAATCCACTAATGATCATTCCTTTTTCTAATCAAACATTGATCCGTTCAACCCTTATTTCTCATCTCTTATTCACAAACCCTACTTGTATAGCTCGGTAAAAAAAACCAATAGTCCACTGACTTTTCGATCCACTGCCCCTTCGCTTGGTGGCCGAGAAAACTCAGAGAAAACAATTTGGTCACCAGAACAACAAAATCCAAAACATAGAAATCTTTTCAGACCAATTATGCAAGAAAAAAAACGGGGGATTCGCGATCATCAACGAGTGGCATCCGTAAGAGGGGAAGAGAAAGAAGAAAATTTTCAGCGATTTACCTGAGGAGATTCAGTGGGCTTGTGAAACAATTTGGCGAGCATAGACATTGGAGAATCGACGAGCGACGAGGTCGCTTTGCGTAGCCTTGGTGTTGTTCAATTGCTTGTTCTCAGGTGGCTTGCGAATGAATCCGTACTTGGGGGAGCATATTCCATGCGGTATGTGTTAGGAATGCTTGTATTCTTTTGTCCTATTAATTATGTTACTTCTGTTTTTGTAGTCTATTATTTATAAATAGAGCTTATGGGGACTTCTATAGATTATATTTTGGGCTCTCATATTGTGATCTTTTATTTCATCTTCACAGTGGTCAATAAATTCTTGTGTCTTTTGTGATTTCTTGTTTAATATTCAATTTCTCGTTCTTAGATTGCATTTATAGCGTTCGTTCGTTTCCGATTGTGGCTATGGCGGCTAAATTTCTAATTTGCAAAATTTGATGGGCAGAGCAGTAGCGAAGTCTTTGGAGAGTAAAGATGAAGGGTCTGTCAACCCAACAAAAATTGTATAAGGCTTTGTTAGGCAAGACTAGTTCTGGAATCAAAGAGAAAGATAGGGATGATACGCATGCCAAAGTTCTGAGTTCTATTCAGTTGAGTCCAACAGATGATGTTCTTCTCGAGGTGGAAGAAGAAAATTCAATAGCAGGAATTTGGCTGAAATTGGAAGGCATATATATGACAAAATCGCTCACTGACAGGTTATATCTCAAACAACGTCTTTATACGTTTCGTATGCGATAAGGTATACCTGTTAAAGATCATTTAGACGAGTTCAATCATATTATTATGGATCTAAAAAATATTGATAGTAAAATTGAGGATGAAGACTAAGCCTTAATTTTGTTATGTTCTTTACCGCTTTCGTATGAACACTTTATTACACCCCTATTGTATGGCAAAGACACAATATCCATGGAGGATGTTAAGGCCAGTATTTATTCAAAAGAATTAAGAAAAAAGGTGTCAGGTGAGGGTGATGCACATGCGGAGGGTTTGTTTATTAGGGAAAAAACAACAGAAAGGGAGGAGTCGAGTAATAGGGGAAGATCCAAGTCATCAGGTAAGAAGAAAAGAAAGTGCAATTATTGCAAGAAACCCAAGCACTAGAAATGTAGGGAGGTAGTCCCGAGCAGACACAAAAAGTAATCGAACATGTGGTGTTCGGGGATCACGTGAGCCGTTGAATGAGGGTACCACCGTGCAGTGGTTAAAAACTGGTGACAGAAGGGGTAACTAGTACTAGGCGGTCTGTTCGGCGAAAAGGACCACAGACACGAGAGGTCTTTGGTCCAAGTTACCCGAGCAGGGGCATGCTCTGACGAACATGAGGAATTACTAGGCCGGGTAAGTGACATTTGAAGTCACTGGTCCAGGTGGGCTGTTCGGCAATGAGCAAGCCAAACAGGAGCACGATTCTCGAGGACGCTCTAGAAGGGTCCAAGAATGGCAATACTCAGTAAGGAAACGAGATTTGGAGGAGATACCCAATGAGAATGGGATGAACAGTTAGCTTTGGAAAGAGTTCCTAAATGGTCTAAAAGGAAATATGCAATTAAGGGAATGAGAATCCCTGATATTTTGGGTTCCTTTTACGAGAAAGGAAACTTACAGCAGCAAGATGGCTTGCACGGCAAGTAGACATGGGTCTATAAATACGAGGTAAACCCAGAGGTAAAGGTACGCAATATTCCGTATTCATATTGCAGTATTCTGTTGTTAATCGAGTTTTTGATCATAAGTACGTGATACTGACTTTAGCATCGGAGGGCCTTTGCCACGAGAGGCAAAGGTGCGCTCACCCCTGTCTGTTTTGCAGGCTAGGGTTCAGGCAGCAAATTAGGGTTCCGGCGAGGTAGCACGTGCAGCTGTTATCATTCAATGTCGTTCTGAACACTGTCCGGAATTTTCCCCCTACAATTGGCGCCGTCTGTGGGAAACGAAGGATATCCCTTTGAAAAATGACCATGGTAGAAGTAGACCCAATCACGCCACTTGCAGAGAAGAACCAGGCTGGTGGGGAAGGAGGCGAATCCCCTCCAGGTGCTCCGAAAAAGCATGCTGGTGGCCATAGCAAGAGAATAACGAGCAAAGATCATCCCATAACTCTTCATGATGATCCGAAAAACAAAGAAGGTGGGACAGCCACGGAATCCACGACTAGGAGCAGGTCCCACCACGGGATAGAATCGGTGGCACATTCGAAAAATGCGCGCAGCAATAAGGATATCCTGGACCAGAACATACAAGGAAAGGAAGGAATTCGGGCAGGCCAAGAGAGAGCCGAACAGAGAAAGGCCACCCCCTGATCCAAAGTCATTCTTTTCGATTACTACAGTTTGGAAGGAGCCCATCTACAGGGTTCTTTACCGAATTAAGAATCAGCCTTATTTCAAATGGCCCCAACCCCTGGGGGATAGGGATGCGAAACGTGCTACGAATCAGCACTGCAGCTACCATAAGGACTGGGGTCACATGACTGAAGACTGCGAGATGTTCAAGAGGCACCTTGACGATTTGGTCTCTCGGGGCTACCTTAAAGAGTTCATCCAGGAGGATCCCAAGGATAAGGGGAAGGCCATGGAGTTGGATTACGAACAGAATCCTAAAGGAGTAATCCATATGATACATGAGTTGGCCGCGCCTTATACGAGAAATGAGGTAAGGTTGTTCCAGAGACAAATCAAACACGACCAACATGTCATGAGGTTGGGAAGGAAGAGAGGACGAGAGAATGACGTAGGCAACGAAGGCCTAGTCTTCTCAGACGAAGATTTGAAAGAAGTCCAGGTGCCCCATAACGATGCCTTGGTCATAACCCTACGAATTGGGGAGTATGATATCGAGAGAATCCTAGTAGACTCAGCAAGCTGTACAGAGATATTGTACTTCGAAGCATTCAAAAGGATGGGTTTGACTCAAGCAGATTTGGAGCAATCAAAGACACCCTTAGTGGGATTTGGAGCAAAGGGGCTTTGGCCTCAGGAAGATAACCCTCCTGCTCTGCAAGGTGTTCAAGAGTCCCGCGAATCGACTTTCGGTTGTAGACGTCTCCGCCTCCTATAACGCGATTATAGGGAGAACTTGGTTACACAAGATGAGGGTCGTTTTCTTCTACTTACCACCGGATGGTGAAGTTCAGAGTCTAATGGAATTGAAAAGATCAGGGGTAACCAAAAGGCGGCACAGCAGTGTTTAATCTCAATCATCAAGAAAATGCCAAAGGCCCATAACGTCCATACAGTGGAGGTACCTGATCAACCGACTATCGAGGACGTCGGGAGGAATCCAGCGAAGAAAGTAGTGGAAGGCCTAAAGAAAGTACAGATCAACGAGACTGATCCGGAGAGGTATTTTCTGATTGGGGAGTCACTAACAGAAACGGAAGAAGCCGAATTGGTGAGTTTCCTAAACGAACACGTTGATGTTTTCACATGGGTACCAGAGGGGATGCCTGGAGTAGATGCAGATGTGATCTGCCACCACTTAAACGTGGACCCCCAACATAAGCCAGTGATCCAAAAAAAGAGAAGGGCAGCCACCCAACACGTCGATGCTGTCATCGAAGAGGTGGATCGCCTACTGGAAGCCCAGGCAATACGAGAAGTTTATTATCCAGAATGGCTATCCAACACTGTAGTAGTGAAGAAGAAGAATGGGAAATGGCGTGTCTGTGTAGACTTCACAGACTTGAATAAAGCGTGTCCCAAAGACAGCTTCCCTCTCCCAAGGATAGATCAGTTGGTTGATGCAACTGTTGGATACGAGCGGATGAGTTTCCTCGACGCATATCGAGGATATCATCAGATCGCCATGTATGGGCCGGATCAAGAGAAAACATCTTTTATCACGCCACGGGGGTTGTACTGTTATACTGTAATGCCTTTTGGATTGAGGAATGCAGGGGCAACATATCAAAGGCTGGCAACCATTATGTTCAAGAAATTGCTTGGCAGGACTATGGAGGTCTACATAGACGATATGGTTGTGAAAAGTGAAGCCAAACATGGTCACATAGCAAACCTCAAAGAGGCCTTCGAAATCCTGAGGAAGTACAAGTTAAAGCTCAACACCTCGAAGTGCGCGTTCGGAGTGGGCTCTGAAAAGTTTCTAAGCCACTTGGTGACCATAAGAGGGATCGAGGCAAATCCTGACCAGATAGCAGCCTTGCAGGGGCTACAGAGCCCTAGGACAACGAGAGAAGTCCAGAGACTGACTGGAATGGCTGCAGCTCTTAACCGATTCATTAGCCGTTTGAGCGACAAATGCAGACCGTTCTTTCAATTGTTGAAGAAAAGAGAAGGATTCGAGTGGGGAGCAGAATGTGAGCAGGCTTTCCAGGACTTAAAGAAATACCTAGCTTCTGCCCCGCTCCTATAAACCCCCGAACCAGGAGAGACCTTGGTGTTGTACTTGGCGGTTTCTGAAAGCATGCAAGTAGTGCGGTTCGTTAAGGCGGATAAGGAGGCTGAGCAAATTCCAGTTTACTATGTGAGTAAGACGCTGTTGGACGCAGAAACGAGGTATCTGCCCCTTGAAAAACTCGTCCTTGCTTTAAGAACAGCCACAAGAAAATTACCCCACTACTTCCAGAGCCACAAGGTGGTAATCTACACTGAATATCCACTGAAGTCTCTGCTACGGAAAGCAGACTTCTCGGGAAGGATCTCCACCTGGTCTGTTGAGTTGAGCCAGTACGACATCGATTATCAACCGCGTACTGCGATTAAAGGCCAGGTGTTGGCTGATTTCATAGCAGAGTTTTCTCCTTCCGTAGCACCCCAGCCTCCTACGAGGAAGGAGCGCCGAACGGGGACTTCGAACAAAAGAAGTGAAGTATCAGCCGAACAAAACGCCGAGGAATGGAAGTTGTTTGTCGACGGCTCGGCGTATAATTCCGGTTCCGGTGCTGGCATCGTCCTGTTCCCACCCCAGGGAGTCATGATAGAGCTCTCTGTCCGGCTTGGATTCAGCGCTTCGAACAACGTGGCAGAATATGAAGCTCTCTTGATCGGCCTTAAAAATGCAAAAACTTTGGGGGCGAAAAGGGTCAGGGTCTACTGCGACTCACAATTGGTGGTACGGCAACTGTCCGGGGAATACGAGACCCGGAGTGAGAAAATGGCGGCCTACGTGGAAGCAGCTAAAGACCTGCTCGACACCTTCGAAAAGGTTTACATTGAACAGATAAGCTCCGGGCAAAATTCCCATGCGGATTCCTTGGCTTGGTTGGCTGCAGCCGTACCCACAGAATTCAGGAGGAAGGTAGCAGTGGATTACCTGACCCAGCCGAGCATTGGCCAGAGTGTTGAAATGGTCCTGGACGTAAACCAAAGGCCAAGTTGGATGGATCCAATTGTGGGATTCCTACGAGACGGGACACTTCCTACTGACAAAAAGGAGGCCCACAAAATCAGAACCAAGTCCGCTAGGTTCTGGCTATCCCCAGAAGGAAAGCTATATAGAAAGTACTTTACAGGACCATACCTGCTCTGCGTGCACCCCGAGATGGTGCAGAAGTTCCTCCGCGAGATTCATGAGGGAACATGTGGGAACCATGCTGGGGGCAGGTCCATCGCCCACCGAGCAATCACGCAGGGGTACTGGTGGCTACATATGCAGGAAGACGCAAAGGTTTATGTAAAGATTTGTGAGAAATGCCAGAAGTTCTCACCGATGATTAGAACACCAGCCGAAGATCTGGTGCCCTTGACTAGTCCATGGCCATTTGCTCAATGGAGGATGGACATCGTTGGTCCACTTCACAAGGCTGCTGGGAACCGAAAATTCCTGCTGGTAGCAACAGACTACTTCACGAAATGGATTGAAGCTGAGCCTTTGGCTAAAATTACTGAACCTATGATAGAGAGGTTTGTCTGGAAGAGTATCATTACCCGTTTCGGGGTCCCTTATTCTTTGGTCACTGATAATGGGCGGCAGTTTTAAAAGAAGTTCAAGGCTTTCTGTGCCCAATATGGAATAAGAAATTATTATTCAACCCCTGCTTACCCCCAGAGTAATGGGCAAGCAGAGGCATCCAAACCATTCTGGATGGGATTAAGAAAAGGTTGGATAAGGCAAAGGGCAAGTGGCCTGATGAGCTACCATTGGTGCTCTGGGCACACCGGACAACGCCTAGGAGGTCTACGGGAGAGACCCCCTATTCTTTAGCTTATGGAACAGAGGCAGTTATTCCATTGGAAGTTGGCCTTCCTACTAACAGAACAGCTTTAGTCGAGAGTGGGGAAAATGACAGGGCTCTTGAAATTGAGCTCGACCTTGCCGAGGAAAGAAGAGAAAGAGCCCTGGTGCATTTAGCCTCCTACCAGGAGCAGTTGATGAAAAACTACAACAAGCATGTCCACCCTCGCGAGTTCGGTGTTGGAGACCTTGTGCTCCGCAAGGTGCTCAACAACACCAAGGTGGCCAACGAGGGCAAGTTGGGGGCCAATTGGGAAGGCCCATATCAAGTTACCGAGGTTGTAGGCATTGGGGCCTATCGTTTGGCAGACTTGGACGGGAACCCAGTGCTACGGCCCTGGAATGTCCACAACCTGAGGAAGTTCTTTGTTTAAAAGACTTCAGTTTACTTTTTATTTTGTTTTAGAATTGTGATTGTGTGGGAATTATGAATACAATTCCCTTGTGTTTCCTGTTTTAGTTGCATGGGGTACGCGTAACGACCCCTTGGGTTTTTAGGATTAAGAATAAAATCATGTCTTTTGCAACATATTGACTTTTTCAGAAATTCTATTTACTTATGGATTGTTTTGATCTATAAATACGAATAATGGCTCTATCTTCCCCTTCTTCGTATTGGGGAGCAGGGAATGGGTACGAATGAACTCAGTACATACGAGATACTTAAGAATTATTTAAGTACGAAAAACTTATAATACTTGTATTAGAATTCACAAGTACGAAATACTTGTATTACAATTCACAAGTATGAAACACTTGTTCACGAGTACGAAACACTTGTATTAAAATTCACAAGTACGAAACACTTGGGCATAAGGGTACGTGATACTCAAAAATATACAAGTACGAATACACTTAGTATATAAATACTTATTTAAGTATGAGAAACTTGAATATTATGTAAGTACGAGATACTTAGCAATTGTTTACGTACGTGACACTTAACAAATACTTAAGTACGATATTTAGACAGACTAAGCACGAGAGACTTAGGTAATTCCAAGTATGAAATACTTAGTAGATTCCAAAAAACACAGATAGACATACGAATCTGATCACAACTACGTATGACGAGGTACGAGATACCACCAGCAACTATCCAGCCACAAAGGGCCGAGCAAAATAAATAAAGGCCTCGAAATGGCCACCAAAGAGCAAAGTGTTTTTTGCCACACAGGGCCGAATACCTGTATCATCAAAGAATAAAGTAAACTGATGCCACGCAGGGCCAAAATACCACGGTCACGCAGGACCTGTCAAACATGATGCCAAAGTGTTTAAGGAGGTTAAATCAAAAACAGACTTACCGAGTCTAGTCCAGATTCTGGACTTCTGGTTGAGTATTGTCTGGAACCTCTGTGCGTGTTCCAATCTCAGTATTGCCTTCAGTAGCTTGCCCCTCCAAGTTACCTGGATCTTGTGTTGTTGCCTGCACATCGACCTCCCCAAGATTGGCAACTTGCAGCTCCGTCTGAACCTCCAAGGTCTCCATCTCAACATTCTCATCCGCATCAGCAAAGTCATCAATCTGTTGGTCCACGTCATCTGCCAGAGCTTCATCTGGGACTTGGGATGCAGCTGCACGGCGGCTAGGCAGGTCATTGTCTACCCACAAAGGGCAGTCATCTGCAGCTCCAATTTTGATTAGGCAACCCTCCCAGCCGGCCGCCCAGATTTGGTCTTGAATGGCTGGCATCTGACCCACGTAATCTGCTGTGGCAGCATCAAAACCTTTCTCGTACCCAGCATCGAAGGCTTCTTTCTTTATGGTATCAATCTCAGCCAGAGCCTGCTTGAGATTGCCTTCCGCGGTCTCCATCCTCTCTTTTGCATCCAGATAGTCAGTCGTGGCGTTATCTCTCTCCCTCTCCAGTCTGGTGACTGTACGGAGCAATCTGGTGTTGTCATTCAGCAGATTGTTCCGTTTAGCCTCCACTTCTTGTAGTTTTTGGCCAAGAGTGACCATCTTTTGAATAAACTACAGTACGCAGAGTACAGAACGAAAATTTGAGATTAAGAACTCGTTTGAAGTACGAATGCAAGCCACGAAATGGCTAAAACATACCTTTATACCACTGACGAGCCCAGTGGCAAGTACCCGGTCTGAAGGGGATATGGACTCCTTTTGCATGTCAACGGGCAACAGAAGAGCTTGTGCAAGGGCCATTGCCGTCTCCGAAGAGCTGGCACTATCCCCGATATGCACGGCCCTATCACCGCGGGTTAGAACAGGAGCCCAGATTTGAGCAGGAGGCTGAGTATTCACAAATTGGGGCTGCGCGAGTGCTGCACCAGCTTGGGCTGTTGCACCTTCACTAGATTGATCTCGGGAGCGTTTGTCCCTGTGAGCATCCCCGGCTTCCAAAGAAGCATCTCTTTCCCCTGGGGAAGAGGATGCAGGGATTGAAACCCCTCTGGTGCGTCTTGGAGGGGGTGGAGCTTCGCCAGTGGATGCTGCCCGGCCAGTGGCACCGCGGCCACGTGAGGAAACGGTGAGGAGAGTGCTGAGATTTACCGTTTGACGTGTCGTCATTTCGGAGTTTGGGGGGGGAAGGAGAATACCCTTGTGATGATGATTGGCTGGTGTCCCTGTCAGGAATTGATTGTTCGGCGCGATGTTGTGTCGATCTTCGAAGCACCAAACGAGGTAACGGGATTCCTTCTGAAATTGGCACCTCGCCCGGCTGTCCGGCAATAATGACCCCCGAGCTGTGTCTCTTGCTTTTTGTCTGGGGAGCCGCAGATGTTGACGCACCGTCTGTGCTTGGCGTGGATAGTCTTCTGTCTATGAAACCCTTGTAGGCAGAGTCATATCCCAGCAAGGCACTGGCGTCACGACCTCGCCCAGCAGTTCGAGTGCCCGGCACACCCTTGTATTTTAGAACTCTATTTATGTCCTCTGTACGGACATAACTCGGCTCTCTGCTTGGCCTCTTGTTTGCATTTGTTGCTACAAAATAGAACAAAGGAAAGAGTTACGAAAAAGAAACATGTCTGGAATCCAGAATTACTGAAAGTAAAAGGAAAAATTTGGAAGCATACGTGGGTGGCCCCACATGTGGGGGCAATGAAAGCCCACCACCTGGCCGTCTTCCCCTTGAGGCTCATAAGCTCCAGTAACGTATAGGAAGTCGATCTCGTGATCCCGAGCAGAGTCTGGAAGATTTAGCACGAAACGCTTCTCTACTTTCCTAACCTTAAAGTAATAAGTGTTGTACTTGTGGTTGAGTACAATGCTATACCACCATTGTAACTCCCAAATTCCCAGTTCTGTTCCCAGGATTTCATTTAAGGCTACCATCCCCATTATGAGCCTAAAAACATTGGATGAAACTTGCATGGGAGTAAGTTTATACCAATTCAAGACTCGACGAAGTAAGGGGTGAAGGGGGAATCGGACTCCGCCCTCAACTATGGCTACGATTGGGATATATATCCTATCCCATGAACTGTCCTCTCTGTTCGCACCTAGAGGGGCGAATTCGAGCCCTACATTGTCAGGAACATGATATTCGGTCCTAAAGGCGGCCATGGCTCCGGGGGTTTCGCAGAGTTTTCTAAACTTACCAGGTTTAAGTTCATTGAGACCTTCATCCGCCATGGATGTGTTCAAAAAGGTTACAAACGGAGTAGAATCAGAAAATGGGTTCGAATCAATCTTTGAAACAAAATGAAGATCTGAGAACGAGATTCTCAGATTAGAGCTTAAAGAGGAGATAAGAACGAGAATCTTACAAGGATTTGGCAAAGAATTCCAGGAGAACAACTGGTTTTACAAGCGGCGGCAATGGCGGTCGTAAGGAGGCTGTAAGTCGCCTGGTCTTAGAGAGAGAAGAGGCTGGGATTTCAGTTTTGGGTGTAAAACCCAGAAAAGATCCCTTTTTGGGATAAAGGAAAAGAGACGGAGGTGAACCGTCTCTCCTCACACCGTTACATAGAAAGTAACGGAAAGAGGGTTATGGAAAAATGTAGTCTGACGCCGTAAGTAAAAACGTCAGATCGAGTTTAATGAGGAGCGTACGGGATACGCCACGTAGGCTCCATATTTCGAAATAATATGACGGGTAAACCGCCAAAAGAAATCAAATGGTCATTAGTGCTATATTTGCACGGGACATCACTAAGCTCGGCCTAAGGTATGTTCTTTAAAAAGCTTTACCCACTGGCCCGAGCAGTTCCACTGGGCAAAGCTGGGGACCAATTGTAGGGAGGTAATCCCGAGCAGATACAAAAAGTAATCGAACATGTGGTGTTCGGGGATCACGTGAGCCGTTGAATGAAGGTACCGCCGTGCAGTGGTTAAAACTGGTGACAGAAGGGGTAACTAGTACTAGGCGGTCTGTTCGACGAAAAGGACCACGGACACGAGAGGTCTTTGGTCCAAGTTACCCGAGCAGGCATGCTCACGATTTAACATGAGGAATTACTAGGCCGGGTAATTGACATATGAAGTCACTGGTCCAGTGGGCTGTTAGGCAATGAGCAAGCCGAACAGAGCACGATTCTCGAGGACGCTCTAGAAGGGTCCAAGAATTGCAATACTCAGTAAAAATGAGATTTGGAGGAGATACCCAATGAGAATGGGATGAACAATTAGCTTTGGAAAGAGTTCCTAAATGGTCTAAAAGAAAATATGCAATTAAGGGAATGAGAATCCTTGATTTCTGGGTTCCTTTACGAGAAAGGAAACTTACAAGAAGAAGATGGCTTGCACGGCAAGTAGACATGGGTCTATAAATACGAGGTAAACCCAGAGGTAAAGGTACGCAATATTCCGTATTCATATTGCAGTATTCTGTTGTTAATCGAGTTTTTGATCATAAGTACGTGATACTGACTTTAGCATCGAAGGGCCTTTGCCACGAGAGGCAAAGGTGCGCTCACCCCTGTCTGTTTTGCAGGCTAGGGTTCAGGAGCAAATTAGGGTTCCGGCGAGGTAGCACGTGCAGCTGTTATCATTCAATGTCGTTCTGAACACTGTCCGGAATTTTCCCCCTACAAGAAAAGTGACTGTTTAAAACTCAAAGAGAAAGAAAAAGAAAACCAGGAAGAGCGCAAAGTAATTGTTGAAAGTTCAGATGAGTCTGATAACGTGTTATCAGTTACAGAGGGCGATTCTCGCTCTAATACCGAGTGGATTCTGGATGTTCATATCACATGTGTCCGTATAGAGAATGGTTTTCTACTTATGAGGCGGTCAATGGTGGTACAATTTTGATGGGCAACAACATGATCTGTAAGACTGTTGGTTCAGGAACGATTCAACTTAGGATGTATGACGGTATTGTTAGGACTTTATCTGAGGTTTGACATGTTCCGAATTTAAAGAAAAATCTTATCTCCCTGGGTGCTCTTGATTCTCATGATTGCAAATTTCTCGGTGAAGGTGGAGTTTTGAAAGTCTCAAAGGGTGCATTAGTACTAATGAAGGGTCAGAAGTGTGGTAACCTATATACACTCCAGGGCAGTACAGTTCCAGGTGCTGTAGCAACGGTTGTTTCATCCAAAGTTTCAGATTCAGACTTGACTCGTTTATGGCATATGCGCCTTGGGCATATGAGCAAGAGGGGGATGAGAGTTTTGAGCAAATAAGGTTTGCTATGTGATAAGCACCCATTATTGTAGATAATTGGTGCACTTAGTCCCGCTTTCGATTAGTTTCGTTCTATTTAATTGTCGTTTTAAACCATTTTGCGCGTAAGGTTTTCTTTTGAGCATTTTCAGGTGAAACGCGTCTAAAAGGCATGTTTTGATGTGCGGTGCAACCCTTAAGCAGTATTCGAGTGCTCTTGCCCGCTGGATTTTGGCCGTCGGGCGTCGGAATGAGCAATCGCCTACTTGGCGATGCTTGCCAGGCATTTGGAAGGCCGTCCGGTCATTGGGAAGTCAGTGGAGGCCAAGCCAAGGCTAAAACCTGGGAGGCAGGCCATAATGAAGTGGTATCGATACAGGCATTATAGCTGTATCAATACATAATTGGAACCGTGTGAGGGGAAGGCCATAACGTTATGGTATCGATACAGGCTTTTCAGCTGTATCGATACAGGTTGCTTACTGGAGATATTTCCAGTTTTGGCATTTTTCTACTTTTAGGATATTTTGCTCCCCTTTTGGGATACGTGTTGTGTGAGACTGAGGCACCATGTGTATAAATACCTCACTCTCTCACTCTTGTATCTCTCTCTTGTCTTCTCCTTCTTAAAGTCTTCTAAAAATTTGGTTTTCCTCCATTAAAACTTCAAGGTTTTTCCTAGCTGAGTGCTTCAAGTTCTTTAGTAAGTTGTTGTCGTTTATTAATTTGTCATTCATTAACGTTGTAGCTCCGGACTAGTTTGTTCTTAATATCAAGTTTATTTTCGATTTCCTCGGTTAAAAGTTATGCTTCATTTTTATGCTTTGATGTATGCTTTAAGTATGTTTGAGTAGTCGTTTGGCTAAGTCTCGGGATAATCTTTCCCGAGGACTTGGGTAGTTATTTGGTTCTCGAGCCATTGAGCTTAAAATCATGGTTTTCGGAATAGGGCTAATTTGCTAATTTCGGTCTAAGCTTAGGGGTGTTAACTCCTCGGTGTGCCGTTCGTCAAGCGGTCTTGGCAAATAGTATGTCGAGGGCTCGTGGCCTCCTAGGGTTTCGACAAATATTAAAAACAAGTTAGTTCGCCTCCGTTTAATCACATCTTTAGGTAAACATAATCATTAAAGTTAAATTTTCCGGAGGTGAGCGCGCGGTCGTGACTGTCGCCTGAGTCATAATCGAGAACCGGTAATGACCTTTGTCAAGGGTTAGAAGACCCCTAGACTTGCCTCGTTAAGTTCATCGAGCGTTCTTAGTTCTTCTATTGCCATTTCCACTTTTAAAGCAAAGCCGACAGTTGGCCATCTTAAACGCCACAAACCAACCATAAAACCTACAATTTGAATCAAGCTATTATCGAATTCTCTGTGGGAACGATTCCGATCTTACCGGTTATTATGCTACTGACGACCTAGCCCTACGCTTCGGGTATTTCAACCTTATTGGAAGGCAAGGTTTCGACGTAAGCACTATGTGGCCAAAAAATTGAGAAGCTGGATTTCTGTGAGCATTGTGTCTACGGCAAGCCATGCAGGGTAAAATTCAGTACAACTGTTCATTGCACCAAAGGCACTGTGAATTACATTCACTCGGATCTTTGGGGTCCCATAGAGGTAACTTCTAAAGGTGGTTTTCGCTATTTTATGAGTATTATCGATGATTTCCCACGTAAGGTTTGGGTATATATATTAAAACATAAGAGTGACGCCTTTAATACATTCAAATAGTTTAAAATTGTGATTGAGAATCAGACTGGTAAGAAAATAAAACGTTTGAGAACTGACAATGGTATGGAGTTTTGTCTTAGCGAGTTTGATAGGTTTTGCAGTTATGAGGGCATTGTGAGACATCACACGGTGAGAGTGAGAAAAACCCCTCAGCAGAATGGAGTGGCTGAACTAATGAATAAGACTCTTTTGGAGAAGGCACGATGTATATTGTCCAATTCCGGATTGGGTAAAGAATTTTGGGCTTAACCCGTTTCCACGACATCCTATTTGGTGAATAGGTCTCCGTCGACTGCTATTGAGTGTAAGACTCCTTTTGAGGTATGGTCAAGTCATCAAGCTAATTACTTTATGGTAAGACTCCTTTTGAAAGGTATTCGGCTTATTCTGAGATGGTGGTTTATGCTTTATCAGTTGCTGAAACAATTGAGTATAAGGAGCCTTCAAGCTATACAAAAATTGTTTTGAGCGCTGAGTCTACACAGTGGTTTGTTGCTATGAATGAGGAGATTGAGTCTTTTCAAAAGAATCAGACATGAGAGTTAGTAGAACCACAGAAAGGGAAAAGGATTGTTGGGTGCAAATGGGTCTTCAAGTGCAAACCAGGTATTCCAGGGGTAAAAGACGCTCGGTTCAAAACTCGACCAGTGGCGAAAGGATATAGCGAGAAGGAGGGTGTTAACTACAATGAGATATTTTCACCTATTGTAAAACATAGTTCCATTTGCACTTTACTTGATAGTATTGCATGTTATGATCTTGAGTTAGAGCAACTTGATGTCAAAACTGCATTTTTGCATGGCGAGCTCGAGGAACAGATTTATATGCGTCAGCCTGAGGGATTTGTTATTTCTGTTAAGGAGGATCACGTTTGTTTACTTCGTAAGTCTTTGTATGACCTCAAACAATTCCCTAGGCAGTAGTATAAGCGGTTTGATACTTTTATGATAAGCCAGTCATATTCAAATAGTGAGTATGACAATTGTGTGTATTTTCAAAAACTTCCAGATGGTTCATTTGTTTATCTACTGTTGTATGTTGATGATATGCTTATTGCTGCTAAGAGTGTATCAGAAATCAACAGGTTGAAATAACAGTTAGGTGGTGAATTCGAGATAAAAGATTTGGATGCGGCAAAACGTATTTTGGGTATGGAGATTTGCAAAGATTGAGTAGCTGGCAAAATTATTTTTGAATCAGAAATCTTATATTCTTAAAGTGCTTGAGCGCTTTGTCATGCAGAACTCGAAGCCAGTTAGTACCCCTTTGACAGCACACTTTCGACTTTCAGCTGAGTTGTCACCACAGTCGGAGGATGAGGAGAAATATATGTCTCAGGTTCCATATTCGTGCGCAGTTGGGAGCCTTATGTAAGCCATGGTATGTACTCGTCCTGATATTTCACATGCAATTAGTGTCATTAGTCGTTATATGGGGCGTCCAGGAAAGGCACATTGGGAGGCTGTGAAATGGATACTACGGTATTTGTGCAGAACTGTAGATGTTGGTCTATTGTTTGGGGTTGCCAATTCTGGTGATCATGTTGTTGGTTACGTTGATTCGGATTTTGCCGGTGACCACGATAAGAGAAGATTTCTGACAGGTTATGTCTTTACTTTGTCCGAAAGTGCCATTAGTTGGAAAGCAACTTTACAGGCTACAATCGCGTTATTTACAACAGAAGCAGAGTATATGGCCATTGCTGAAGCTGTGAAGGAGGCATTGTGGATGAGAGATTTGCTTTTTGAGCTTGGTCTTACACAGGATGTGAGTTTAGTATTTTGTGATTCGCAAAGTGCTATACATTTGACTAAAAATCTGATGTATCATGAGAGAACCAAGCATATCGATGTCAGGTATCACTTCGTTCGGGATATCATTTCACAAAAGCAAGTTGAGTTGAAGAAAGTGGGTACAACAGATAACCCAGCAGATATGTTGACTAAATCAGTTCTGCCTGCCAAGTTCAAGCATTGCTTGGGCTTACTTGGTATTTGCAATTGATCGCCCCTCGGGGGCATTTGGCAAGTGAGAGGTTAGAAAGGAAAAACTATATTTGGTGATTTGGTTCAGTGAAATTCAAATCAATGTGGAGAATTGTTAGGAATGCCTTGTATTCTTTTGTCCCACATTGGTTAATTATGTTGTTTCCATTTTTGTAGCCTATTATAAATAGGGTTTTAGGGGGACTTCTATAGATTATCTTTTGGCTCTCACATTGTGGTCTTTCTAGAGTTACGGATTATAGCGGCTCTTTGTATCTCTTCTTCACGTTAGTTAGTGAATCCTCTCTCTCATTGCCCGTGGATGTACCCATCTTGGAAAACCACGTATATCTTGTGTCTTTGTGATTTCTTATTTAGTATTCAATTTCTCGTTCTTAGTTTTTTTTGCCACAGCGATATACATCAGCGGGGGTTAATAGGGGTGTTAGAGTTAGCATGAGAAGAGCAGAAGCTAACCATAGCCCTGGCCCTCTAAAGAGCCTGCCCCCTATGAGGCTCGAACCCAAGACCTTCCACATAGGGGAGGCAATGACTTACCAACTGCACTAAACAGTGGTTGTCTCTCGTTCTTAGCTTGCATTCATAGCGTTCGTTACAACAGTGTGAATGTTCATGGTGGACGGTTCGGTGAAAATGGACAAGAAGCGACGGTCGTTTGATGATGATGAGCTCAACATGTCTCGTTCTATGAAGGTTACTTATTTTTCACTTGACGAGTCTCACAATAGGATCATTTTATTCAAAAAAAAAAATAAGTATTTATTTAAAAAATAGTACTGTACCATCTACAGTAGTATAATAAAAAATTAATTGTTTTTAAAGTTAACAATGTTGGTGCAAAAGATGGTTTACAATGGTATAATCAAATTTAGCAACATTCTTAGAAATAATCAAATTTTGGATTTTGGATAACCAAAACTAACAACCTTTTCAATAATCAAAATTTGTGGACTCCACACCACATAAGTTAATTAGTTACAAAATTTGTATACACGCGTATTTCAATTGGTATTTTGTTCTTCTCTTCTTCGCCTACTCTATATCTTTTTCACTTCACTCACAAACTATTTCTCTTTCTTTCTCTAAAAAATTGAAGCTCATATCTGTCGCTCATCTACAATTCAATCCATCATCGTTGGATTAAAATATTTCATTCTTTCCCGTTTCTATTTTTTTTCCCCAAAAAAAATTCATAATAAGAGGGAAGAAAGTTATCGATTTTTTTTCAAAATTAAGAGAGAGAATTGATATATTTTTGCCCAAAAAAAACATAAATTGAGGGAAGTGAATGACAGAAAATAGCGGGAAAAAGAGAGTGAAATTGTAGTGGACCCTTTTTTTGGTTATAGATTAGAAGTGACCATTATGAAACTCAACATTGTTAAGCATAACAACCTCTTAAGTAAATAATCAAAAGCTGATGTGTCAACTTTTGGTTATCCTTTTTTTATTATATAACTGTGGATGGCCTAAGTATTATTTGAAAAATAAATACTTTTTTTAATTAATAGAACACACCAGCCAAACTTCACTTGCACCCATGTGATTTGTAGTAGTATATTATATGAACAGTTGAAGTTTTTCGATTAACAAAAGTTTGGATCTGAACCTTTCATATCGAACCTAACTGTCATATTGTAGAGTTTGATGAGTACTATTAAACTCATACCTAAATTCAAGTCGATCGAACAATAAGAATGGAATGATCGAATATAATTTACTATGAAATTTGAAAATTTGCCTTTCATTTTAACAAGAATAATGTTCTTTGATCACTCACTTATGGTCCCATGGATGTCCGATTGAAATAACTTTCTACAGAGATGCTTTACTCTCAGATTAACACACGCTTGCATCTTTTGTCTTACTGCGGCTGTTGGCACAGAGTTAGCCGATGCTTATTGTCCAGATACAATCATTCCTTCTTCTCCAAAAAATTATGAACAACTGAGATTAAATTTTTAACATATTGGTTAGACTCAATGAAGAAGATGAAGACATTGGTGTCTAGTTTTCTCTAAATCTATCAAATTAGATGGAATTGGGTGCAGATGAAATCTTTGACAAAGCACAAGGTGGTTAGGGGTGTGTATCCACACATAGGCCAAATCACAAGCGGTATAAGTGAAGTTTAACCTAAATGTTTCTATGAAAAAGAAGGAAAGCCGTAGATTTCTCGCATTTATATTACCATGTATTTATCTATCTATCTATCTATCTATCTATATATTATACAAATGTAATTGAAGCCAAAAGCCTTCTAACCCTCAATCTATATTGCCATGTATTTATCTATCTATCTATCTATCTATTAATATATTATAGAAATATATTTGAACCTCACAAACCTTCAAATCTCCATTCCTAATTTCTTGAATTTTTAACTTTTTTTTGTTTATAAAAAGAAAAAGAGAGAGAGAATTGTGAGGAAGTGGGAGAGAGAGAGAGAGGGGGGAGAGAGAGAAAAAATTATTCTAGGTCACTCGGTACCTTCACGTGGTACCCCAATTTCATTTTCATCACGTTTGTTCGTGTATAGAATGAGGCCCCAATATTAGCATGTATCGAACATGGGACCGGATAAAATATTAAACTATCTTTTTTTATCAACCAACATTTTTGCCCATTCAATACACGGGACTGAAAAATGAACCAATGGAATTTTTTTATCTCGTACATCAAACGGGCACGATCGCTAGTGTATATAGTATAAACATATGTATTGTAATGGGAAAGAAGTTTGAAAGCCAATTATCTCGCTAAAAATCAATGTTATTGTCTTAATCCATTGCTTGCTTTGTTAGAAGAGATCTAGAATATAGTAGGTGTTATTGGGAAAAATTCGGCAAATACAGAAATTCCAGAGAACAATTTCATTGACACTACAACTATTACATAATTGAAATAAAATACAAGTATGAAACAGATTGAAACATATGATATACAAACTCAATTTTCTAGAATTTCGAACCGAGTCCTGTGTAGTACGCCTCCTTAAGAAAGATTCGCCCCTACCGTGGGTGTTGTAGATTGCGTCGGCGACTTCCTCCTAGGGTTGGCTCGGTTAAACCGCAAGCTGTCGGAACACCACCGATGACCACCTTGGCGAACTGACTACCGCCTGCCTCTCTCTCAAGAACGAATATTGGAATATGCTGGAAGGTTATGAATTTGCTTGTGATTTCTCCAAGAACATGTGCCTCCTTTTATAGGGTGAAGAAGGCAGGAGAGGTGTAATGCTGCCATTAACAAGCCATTGAATTCTACCAATGAATTCAGCCATTGAAGAGGGAGGTTACGGGAGTAAAATACCATCATGAGGAGGGTTACGGGAGTTACAGAATCCCACAATTCAATACGTCTATTGATTGTGGTACGTCTAGATTCGACGAACCCGGAACGAGCACGGTTGCCTCGAGAGACCCTCTGGTAGCCCCGATTTCATTCATCTGAAATTCTGTAAATTTCCAACAGGTGTAAATCTAAACATTATATTAAGCTATAACATTTCCATGGAGTGGTACAAATATGGATTGGTTCAAGGTATTTTGCACTAAGTAAAAAAAAAGAAGTTTGAGTTCAAGTGTAATAGAAAGTGCTTGATTCCCCACTCGTCTCAAGTATTCTTCCCTCTCCCAAAAATCTTCGACATAAACACTATACAATCTTCTCTTCCACCGCCACCACCACCGCCATGGCCACCAATTCCTCCTTCGCCACAGCGACTTCTTACATTTCTGCTGTCAGTGGTGCCCCACTATTTTCTTCTTTGTTCTCCCAAAAGTTCTGCCATAGAATGACAACGAAGGAATATATCCAAATGGGAGCCTTATACTTGTCCAACTCGATCGTCAGGTAAACCCCTAGCTCTGTCGTTAAGCTCAGTGAGTACTTGCTATTCACAATAAATAAAGAACCCGAAGAAAGATGGGTTAAATGGCAATGGACCATATGGAGATGGTGCAATGTGAGCAAGGCTGAACATTGCTCTCTCTGGATGATTATGTGAAAGAGGTCAATATTGGAACATCCTTCCATTTTAATGTGAGGATGTTGCCCTTTTGTAAATTTTTCAATTCTTGCCAATGCTCAGTCGATGAGCGCCGACCGCTGAAAGTTGTTTTGGGAATTTTTGCAACCAGTGAATCTTGATCAAATTAAAAGATTAGATATATTGAAGGCTTGTCGATATTTCAATGACTGTTTTTGTGATCCGTCTAACTTTGTTGTGGTTCTAGCTGGAAAGATTGATCCTGATATAGCTTCATGATATTGCCATATTCTTTTATACGCAAGGCTTGGAATACCAAAGTCCGATATGCCGATTTTTCATTTCTCCGTGCAAATCTTCAAGCAATACCTTATTTCCAGCAACAATAGTAATACATTTCTCTTTTGGGGGCATATGATATCTATCTTTTTTTAAGTTTTGATAAACGAGATAAATGAGTGTTAGCAATTGTCTACAAAGTATCGATCATCCACTAATTTATACTCCAATAGGAGTTGAGTTTTGTTAATCCTCTACTTAGGTCCCGTTCCACTTTTGCTTCTGTTTGCAAAAGTACTTTTTTCTGCCATGAACAGTAAAAAAACAGAAAGCCCATTCTACTTTTGCTTCTGTTTGCGGTTCCTTTTTAAAAAGATTAGTAGCGTAATTAACATATTGCCCCTGTTATCAATATAACTTCCCCATACATCCTCCCTCTTGTTTGAGGCAGAGACGTCATTTTGGCCTAACATTTTTCAAAAAAAGGGAAGGCTAGGAAAGTGGAATCAGGCTTCTTTTTGGACAAAAAAAAAAAAATTCACTTTTTCTAAAACTGGAACGGGGCCTTAAAAGGGTGAACATTACCCTTATTTCTATTGGTTGAAATAGTGTGAATCATATCATAAAGTGATATCATGCTTACCAAAAAATATATTGCATAATAAACATAATATCACTTTGTGGTGAAATCTACATAATTTCAACTTTTAAAAATAAGGATAATGTTCACCCTCTTTTAAAGAGGATAAACAAAACTGCACTCAAAAAAGAGTGTTGAACACATGGCAAGATTTTCTTCTTCTTTTTTGGGTAAAAATAACACCGACAGACTTAATATTGTGTTTTACATAAACAAACAAAAAAGTATCCAAAACGTGTTCGTGTCACATTCTCGATTTTCTACATAATATTAATAGATTTCTCATAAATAAAATATCATCCATCCTTTCCATACAATAATACCCATAGTAAATACGCCCATATTATTCTCCCAAATCAACATCTTTCAAAATTAAATGTCCGCTTAATTACAACCTGACTTTTCATAGCAATGCAAGAACAGTTATAAAGCCCATTACATTTTTTTTTTCTTTCTTTCAAAAAATAAAAATAAATAAATTTACAAAAGATGTTACACCTTCTTCTATCATCAAGACATAATTTACATTGAGATGATTAAGTAACTCTCCTAAGTAGCTATAATAGGACACCAGCACTGCACTCCGCACACACTCCAAGCTATAAGCCACGGTGGCTACCTGAAAATGAAGGGATGAGCAAACAGTTGCCCTGAAAACCTGAAAATGTTCATGGGATGATTCATAAAAAAAAAAAAAATCATTTCATAAGGAAGGTTAGGAGACCAAGTATGAACTAGTGACATTACTTTATAGTGGAAATCAAGAAGCTCACTCACATATGTAACCTGTCAAATTCCAACACATCCCTTTCCGAATTACTTCTATCATGTTCTCGAATTCTCATAAGGTTCGCCATCGTTCGATACTTCATGCCATCATGCATCACATAAATCATTACAAGTTCAACAACAAACAACTAAATAACTTCAAACACATACGATGTATTTTGACTTAAGGTTCAACAAATAACACCACTAACATTTGAAATCAACCACTCATACATACACCCTATGTATTTCCACCCCTTGCGTTACAGTAAATATCACCCGATTAAGTTTCTGTATACTCTTTGCATTACAGTAACCATCACCCAATTGAATTTCTTTTAGTATTTCCCCCTCTTGCGTTCCAGTAAATATCACCTGATTGGGTTTCTGTATTTTCACCCTTTGCGTTACAGTAACCATCACCCGATTGGGTTTTTTTTTTTTGTATTTTCACCCCTCGCATTACAATAACCACTACGTTTCAATTCCTTGACAACTACCACATAACATGTAGAGAGAGAGAGCTATACCAAAGCCCAAATTTCTTTTTCATGTAATGAATCAACCTAGCCCCAAGTAATTCCAAGTCTTTCTATCAGTTCAACTAGAAGTGATGCCGATAGATAAAATGGAAGGAAAGTTACACAAAAGATTCCCAAACTAAACATCTAAACTCTTAGAACAAGTCTCGGATTTGAGGGTTTCAAGACCAAAAATGGTAATCTTGTTTAAAAAGAAGTAAATTCAACAAAGATAAGGAAGTTCTTCAAGGAAGCGAAAATTCATCACATAAGCACATGGAGAAAGAAGAAATGCCTACCGTATCTCACTTAAGACATAACTTTACAACATATATACAAAGGCTTTCGTACCAAACGATTCACCAAATACATATAAGTACGACAAACATGCTGGACGTTTCGAACTCCATAGATCCTCAGACATTCCCAATCAACTTTCCTCATCCAATGATTTTCTCTTCCCTTATTTTTCTTTACAAGTACCGTTTACCGGTGCTGACATTAACCTTGTCAAATTTACTAAACCCTTATATCAAATTTATACAAGAAAAGCTCCAATCCATAATTGCAATAAAAATAAAAAAGACATTTCAATTCCATAGAGTTCAACTGTTTCGCTTCACACATTTTCATTTCTTCATGAACTGTCTTCAAATAGGATTTTAGAAATCCTCCTTTATAATTTTGAGAAATCATCCATTTTTTTTTATAAAAAAAATCTCATTTCACCCACTTGTTCTCATTTCCGCCGTAGATTCGTTGTAACAAGAAAATATCAGATTATCATGCCTCAATACCAAATATGCCCAAATATTCAATCTCATGCATAGGTTTCAAAACAATCTAATAGAAATAAATCAATAATTTCGTCATCAAGAACTTCCACACCCACGCCAATATTTTAATTCTCAGGATATCATTAACCGTATTATCTATCCAATCCTAGTTCAGGTGGAAATAATAATTATACATCACTTACAAATTTCATAAACCAACCACCCCTTACGTTACACAAATTCCTATCGTCTCAACAGAGTTTGCCATTAAATCGCCCTAACATTCTATCATGTATCACGTATGTGTCATCAATTAAAAATATATCAAAGTCCGGATCTTACTCGATATCTAGTCAAACGAAGTTTTTAAAGCGATGTTACCAGTAACAATACACGGTGTTACTGGTAACTTCACACACAGTTTTTCTGAGATTTCCAGATTGGTTCCAGAGAGTAGTGGTATCAATACCCATACCTACGGAGTTTTCAACACAATTTCCAGATTTCAACAGATTTTACCAAACTCAAAAATAGATGATTAAACACTAAAATCCACACTCAATCAACACATAAACAAGTAGAGAAGGAGGAGAAATCCCTATCTCAAGGGTTTTGAGCAAAACCCAAGGATCCAAGCCAAACCCTAAGTTGTTTTGGTTGAAACCCACCAAGAATGATCTCCTCCAAGCTTTGCTACGCGATTCCAGAGTCTAGATTGCTAGAGCGTGATGAAATGACGGTGGATCCTCGCATATTGAAAGTTTATGAGAGATCTCCAAGAGAGTGTGTACCGTGAGAAAGAACGGGAGGGAGAGAAAGAAGCGTACAAATGAAGGGGGAAAAGGAGTGGCGTAACTTTCTAGTGTTTTGATTTTATAGGCCTAATTACACATTACACCCCTCAATTACTTACTAAGTAGCACGGACACGGACACGGACACGGATACGAACACGGGACACGGCAATTCTTAAAAAATGAAAATACGGATAAGGCAGGGGACACGCCACGTGTGTGTGTATATATATTATTTTTCTTTTCTTCCATGCTTACATTGCAAAATGTAAATAATGAACTTAACATGGTTAATGTATGAGATTAACATGGTTCAAATAAAATAAAAAACAGTACGCAGGTAAGTAGGAGAGATGAGACAGAGTCAGTCAGTCACATAGACACATATATATATACACACACATAAATATACACATATACAGAGATGCATAGAGAGAGAGAGAGAGAGAGAGAGAGAAACAGACGAGAGACAAAAAGGGACAAGAGATGAAAGACAGAGGGAGAGAAAGGAGACTGCGAGAGAGCTCTTCGTCGTTGACCTAGGGCTTGGAACTTTGAAGAGTAATCGAGATCACACCAGTCGAATAGCAGAACATATGTTTTAAAGGCATAATTACAATTTAACCCAAAAGTTTAGAATACTTTCATATTAACCCCAAAAGTTTTTTAAAAAATTACATTTTAACCCTCAACCCTGTCCCTATCAAAAAGGAATATAAAATATTGGACACGCCACAATACGTATTTAGGCGTGTGCCTGCCGTGTCCAATACGTGGATACGGCGCCCGTTAGGAGTGTCGGTGCTTCATACCACTTCCACTCGCATCACTAATATAAAATTTTCATATTAACCCCAAAACATTAACCACATCAACAACTCAAATCACATTTAAAAATTAAAAGTCCTAAGAATTTAAATTATGGGTCCCTACAAAGTGTGTCCGAGAAGTATAGGTGGACACATTACATTCTTTGAAATGTCCATGCTTCTTAGCCCGTAGGTAATTTATTGGACATTCTAATTTCTCAAGACATTTTTCCTTACGAAACCAATTTGAGAAGTTACGAGAGATGAACCAATTAAAAATATTGTAGCCAAGACTGTACATTTTGCAGTTGTTACTTGTTTTTTAGTCCTTAAGTACTGTTTATAATGCATTTTGAGTGCCTAAATCTTCAAATGTATGATTGGAAACGTAGTTTATGTGGTGTGAAAGTTGTTTTGACAGCAGAGAAGTTTTAAGACCAAAAGAAGGAACGGGCTGTTCCGACACGTATAAATATTGAGTTCAAGGAAAACTTTGAGAAAGAGAAGTACTTAACTTTTATCTTAGCGAACTTAATTCAAGTGAGATAGCTTAAGAAACTGAGATACAAAGGAGATGTGTCTTTTTTCCTTTGCAACACCACATCATACGACAAGGAACTAAACATTTTAGGAAGGGCGTAAAACAAAAAAATCACACCCTATTTGGCCCACCAAATAACTATTCACAAAGAAGTTGCAAAGAAAAAAAGTCACACATGTCCTCCTTTGTCTCTCAGTTTCTTAAGCAATCTTACTTGAATTAAGTTGGCTAAGATAAAAGTTAAGTACTTCTCTTTCTCAAAGTTTTTCATGAACTCCAAAGAAATACTTATACGTGTAGAACAACCCGCTCCTTCTTTTGGTTTTAAAACTTCTCTCCTATCAAAACAACATTCACATCACTTAAACTACGTTTCCAATCATACATTTGAAAATTTAGGCACTCAAAATGCATTATAGACAACATTAAAGGACTGAAAAACAAGTAACAATTGCAGAATGTACAGTCTTGGCTACAATATTTTTAATTGGTTCATCTCTCGTAACTTCTCGGGTGAAGGAAAAGTGCCTTCAGAAATTAGAATGACCAATAAATTACCTACGGACTAAGAAGCATGGACACTTCAAAGAATGTTTAGTTCCCAGACCTATAATGTGGTGTTGAATATCGCTTTGACAGCGAGGCTTTCTCCCTATTTGGCACACCAAATAACTATTTGGTGGTGTGTTATAGCTCTACTGAAGCCAATGCATGGAATTTAATGAGTCTTGTGAAGTTCATCCTAAGCTTTATAACGTTTTTAGTTCTCAAATTATGGCCAAAGCAACGTTTTGACAGGTTGAATATGTGTTGGAGGAGATTGAAAAGGTTTGATGTGAAGAACCTGATCACGAGGAGGATTTATCCATCTTTGAACCAGTGAACAAGGCCAAAGGGCTTGTAGCCCAATGGTATTTCCTGGTCCTCTCACAAGGGAGGCCAGGGTTCAAGACCCGTCATGGGGGTTTGTGGGTTCAAGACTATGAATAGCTTCTGGACCCCCCACGAACTAACTTACTAACTCTCCTTTAACCTTTGCTAATGTGTAACATGTAAAAAAAAAAAAACCAGTGAACAAGGACCCCCCACGAACTAACTTACTAACTCTCCTTTAACCTTTGCTAATGTATAACATGTAAAAAAAAAAAAAAAACCAGTGAACAAGGAGGTATCGCACTTTGTTGGAATTAATATGGATTTGGCCATTAAATCTGTATGCATTGCTGATATGTTTCTTTCAATATTAGACTGAGACAAACCGAGGCTAGGTTGATGAAATTGTGCAAGGTTATTGGTCAAGTCACTACACGGGTGATCTTGATAGTGCGTTTGAGGTAACATATATATGTTGTTGATTTGCAACCTCTCTCCTCTTTTTTAAATATACAAAATTACAACAAAAGCAAAAGAATTAAATCACTACCATTTTATATATGGTTACTCAACTGCTTGTCTATTTCTATGCAGATTTAGAGAACTATGCTAGATGATTATCAAGAGCCGATGATGGTAGATTTTGTTAAACTTTTTTTTGATAGGCGATTTTGTTAAACTTAGTAACACATTGTAGAGTCTTATACTTTTACCTTGTACGGGAGGTGTGTAGTAGACTTCCTGAAGCAAAGTTGATGCTTCTGTAGACGCGTTTGTGGGTAGCGACTTTTGTTTCAAATGTTAGGATGGCTTTAAATTTCACTTCTTTTGTTTTTAATCTCCTTGGACCGTTTGATCCCATATGGGATTTTGTATTCTGCTTTGAATTCTGTCAATTACTTTATTTCACATTGAATGCTTTTTGGTATGGATTCTTTGAATTGAATTCTATAGCTCATCAGATTGTGTTCAACCATGCATAGAGCCTTTTTTTTTTTAATAACTCGGGTGTTCGGACGAGCTTATAATTATAGGACCCAAGCATGCATAGAAAATTCCCTACGCATGCTTGAACACAATCTGATGAGCTACAGAATTTGGTTAAGAGAATCCATACCAAAAAGCATCCAATGTGAAATAAAGTAATTGACAGAATTTAATGTAGTTGACAAAATCTCATATAGAATCTAACAGTCCAAGGAGATAAAATCATAAGAACTAAGTGAAATTTGAATTCATTCTAACATTTCAAACAGAATTCGCTACCTTTTCATATAAGGTAAACGTATAAGCCTCTGCAATGTATTACTAAGTTTAACAAAATGGCCTATCAAACAAAAGTTTAACAAAATCTACCGTTATCGGCTCTCGATAATCATATAGCATAGTTCTCCGAATTTGCATCAAAATCAACAGACAGACGTAATTTTGTATTTTTAAAAAAGAAGGGAGAGATTGCAAGTCAACAAGAATAAACATATGTTACATCAACTGCACTATCAAGATCGCGTAGTGAATTGACCAATAACTTCGCAGAATTTCATCAACCCACCCTCAGTTTGTCTTAGTCTAATATTGAACAAAAGATATTAACAATGCATACAATTTAATGGCAAGATCCATGTTAATTCCAACAAAGTACGATACCTCCTTGTTCACTGGATCAAAGATGGATAAATCAAACTCGTGATCAAGTCCTTGACATTGGACCTTTCAATCACGTCCAACACATAGTCAACCTGCCAAAACATTACTTTTGCCATAATTTGACGATTAAAAACATAATAAAGCTTAGGATGAATATCGCGAGACTCACCAAATTCCATACCATGGTGTCAGTATTGCTACAACACACTACCAAAATAGCTATTTGGTGTGCCAAATAGGGAGAAAGCATCATTGTCAACGCAATTTACGACATCAACATGATATGTTTGGGAGATAAACATTTAAGACATGGGGTAAAACTAAAGAATCAAACCTGAATAAAATAACAAACAACTTGCAAAGGAATAAACAACTAGCCTTTTTATTTTCTACTAATTATTCAAATTATTTTCTCATTTGTTTAATATTATTTATCAAACAATACTATAAGTTTACGCAAACTAGAATGGTAAAAACACAAAAAGCACTGACTACTAGTGAAAAGAAGAATCAAAGCATCAAACACTACAAGCAAAAAGTGTTTTAGAATTCCTAAAGGTCTGCATTGATCATTTGTGTGCAATTTACTTAATTGTGTGTGTGCCATAAGATGGTTCTTACTACAAGTCATCACTTGTTTGTTTAATATCTTATTAATGGTTCATTACACTGGTAGGGTCGAGGATATGGTGACAATGAATTATCTGGAATTTATGGAGTCGTCCAAAACAAAAGGTCTAGAAAACAGTAGAAAGGCCAAAATGGCCGATGATCATAATACCCCTGGAAGTAAGCTTCCCCCCTGCTGTGACACGTTTGGAGCAGGTCCTTCAAGAGGCAATGAGGGACAACAATGCTGAGATGAAGCACAAGGTTAACTGGCTGACGTGACACGTTTGGACCAGGTCCTTCAACATGCAGTGAATGACAACAACAATGCTGAGACGAAGCACAAGGCTAACTGGCTGATGGAGGGAATACTTGTCAATATTGACTATTATATGCACCTTTTTAACTCGTGCCGACATAATCCAAATCCATTCCTCCAAAATCACTAATGTGAACATCTAACATTGGTAAACTAACTCCACTCCCAACTCCAACAATTTTAAATTTCTTGAGTAAAATGATGAAGACAACAACGAATTATGGAGAGAGGTGACCATATTGTAAAATAAATATATAGACACATATGCACATATACACTTTCATCTTCAACACAATAATTACAGCTCCATGTAGTGCTCAATAAACAGCTATATTCTACAGAAGTGACAGACTTGATGAGACCAAAACGATAAACAACAAATCAAAAGTAACTCATAACTCAAGAAAAATAGTTCCAAGATAATGAGAAATCTGAAACTCCAAACCAAGCTCATCACACACAAACACATATACAGTATTTTCATCACTAAAAACTGTCTTTCTGTTTTTTTCGGAAACTTTTTCGCATATTAAATGAATACAGTATATACAAATAAAAAGCACCCGAAAAAAATTAAGAAAACAGAAAGAGGAACAAAACCTGAGATCATACCTGAGAATACAATTGCAAACTGAAAGCCCAACAGTTATAGATCCTGCAAAACCAAATCGAAACAAAAGAAGGAAAAAAAGGCCTGTCATGACAATGGTATATAGACTAAACATGAGAAAACCATGTACAAAATACATCCTGCCAAAAAAAATGATTTAATACAAATTAATAGAATGGAGCATACCAAGGAATACATGGTGAGAGCTAACCTAAGAAGCGGCTGGCTCTTGCTTTGCCTTGGCTGTATCGCAAAATTTAGGTAACTTGGCTGTGGATGAAAGTTGTCTGCGAGGTTAGGAGATGTTGGATGATGGGTTTGCCGAAAGCAGCAAAAATGGCAACCTGCAAAGGAAGAACCATCGAGTTGTCTGAATTCAAACAGAGAGAGAGAGAGAGAGAGAGAGAGAGAGGTTGGGTTCTACCTGTTTTGAACTGCTCAAATCATGGACCAATTTGGTTGAGGAAGTAATCTCTCTGCTCTCCCTAAATCAAGAAATACACTTCTTTGCCTTTATGGCTTTGTCCCTACGTTTCCACTTTCCACCCTAAAAATCCGGGAGAGGCAGTACAAAATGTCAATAAAATCCGGAACAAAGTTTGATTGAGTAAATTCCGAAGAACCAAGGATTAACATACAATACCTAAACTACCCCCAGCTCAACACATGCAAGAACAAACCTTACAAGGGCACGGCACTTTCATATTTTCACCATGTGGCTTGGCTAGCCATCCTTCGTTCTTTTATTACAAGACAAGAGTATTGATGGGATTTGCTTTTGTCTCAAATATTTTTTATTTTATTTTCATGTCATCTCTTATCCTACAACCCCAAATCCATTCATGCTCCGAGTAACTTTTCCCTTCACCCATTCTCTCTCATCAACTGTCAGGAAGAAGAGAGAAGAAAGAATCATTTATAACGAATGCAATATGTTTGTGCTCCTCAAAAAATATTAGTGGATTAGTTAAGAAAACCCAGGTAGGAAATCAAACAAATCAACGATGAATGAGATTGAGAGAAAAAAATGATATGGCACTATTCCACTACAATACATTAACTGCCGTGAACTCAACATTGAAAAAGGACCATATTCGACAGACAACAATCTGGAAATCAGCACTGCTTATCTAACTTCAAACAGTATATCAACTGGGCATCACACGCAGACCGATCCCTACAAATGGGGGAATAAGTTGGAGCGCTGCACTTTGACTGAGATTGTCACAAGTACTGAAGCAACCATCTCTTGAAACATGATAACCACTAAGGAAGCCATTGCATTCAGAATTGGATCATCTCTTCTTGTATTGTAGATTAAACTTGTCCAAATATGGTCTCACTTGCAATAAAATGCAACAGATCCAACTGGAGTAATCCACCCTATCAGAATTTTGCAGCTCAATTGTACCCAAATTTCAACCATGTCAGAGCAGTTACATATATAACAAGCCACAATATGTTTTGGGATTTTGGCAACTTTAGAAAGCCCAAATCGTAGGAGCTTCATCACCCATTAAAGTGAGTGATTTCGGGTGAATGGCAGTAGGTGACATTTACTCTCTGAGATCAAAAAATGGAACTTTCCAATAGCTACAATTGAACAGTGCCCTCACTGGAGCAAACACCATATTTCCTCATAAGCTCTATACTCTCTGCAATTGTTGAACCAACAGTTCCCACAAAACCAAGCTTAGCACAACTGCAAACAGTTTCCTCAATGTATAAAAGTATATCAGGTAGCAATGGAGGGCGACAATGCTTCTTCATTCCAGCATCCCCAAGTTTCTTTGCAGTTGTTATCACTATCTCATCGTTTTCTCTCAGGACATGCAGCTTTAAGCTATCTGAATTTGCTAATTCCTCCAAATAACTTCCGGTCCAATTAACCCCCGGAAGATCAGTCATCACAAAGATATGAATTTGAAGAGGACCACCTTCATGTCTTAAAAATTCTATCTTTTGTTTTAACCCCAGAAAAGTACCCTTCCAGTGGTTCTTAAACTGCCCATCCAACAACCTAAGTTGGGCACACAAAAAAGGCGATTTGATTTTCTCATTAACAAACTCTTTCCCGGCATTAGTGATCTCAGGGACAAACGGGAGAAATCTCACCTTTTCAATTAAAGATTGCATTCTTTGATCTTTAGGAGCTTCATGGATGTCAATGTGCAGCTCTGAACCTTTATATGGTGATGTGAAAAGGCTTCCAAATGCCAAGATAGTGGCTGATTCAGATCCTGAACCAGGTCCAAGGGTTTTATATACATCACGACGTGTCCTGATGTACGAAATTTTCTTTTTCTTCTTAAGTTCTTCGTCTGGTTGGAAAGAGTCTAATATCCCATCTTCGCTGTCTTTTCCGTAAGTCCAAACTGTTGTTCTGCAATCTTCATCTACAACATGCACACAGCTATTTACATTACCATTGTTACCGGATAGTAGTGACCCACATTCCCTCACGGTTTCCAATGACGAGGACTGTCTATTTGACTCAGTAGAGCAAGCCAATTCTATATGGACTCCACACCAGATAGATATAAATACGCTGAAATCTATTACTCGAATATCTGAACCAGATACTAATTTTGAAAGATCAATTATGTCAGCCATTGAAACATACCTGCAACCATTGAAGCAAGTAAATATCACGAAACGAACATAAATTACACATCTAGATACAGCTATCAGAACGTGAGACAAGCCGATCAGAGAGAAATGTATATTATTAGTCTGAAGAAATTCAGCACTTGTCCTAATAGAGTACAAGACTAAGGGGTCAACCTACTAGTTGAGGCACCCCCTTACCATGTACGGTAACATCTCTTATTCTGTTATCCCCTCCTGCTGATGAAATAAGGGTGAAAAATATAGACGAAACCCAATTTCAGGAAGAACCTAATCTTGAAAATCCAACAGTTCAAACCAAGTATATGAACGTGTTTGTCTTTATATACTTACCACTAGATACACAAAAGAATTGACAGGGGATGCTCAGGTGAAACTAATTTGAATTTCGCAATATTTAATATAGTTACATAGCATATGGCCTACATAGTTTGAATGGTGAAAATGAGCACTTCTGCCTAGATGAAAATTAAAATGAACCAGTAAGACACAATCAATATTGAAAAAGGTATTAGTGTCAAACCAAATCCAAACTGGTAATACTGTCAAGCTAAGAAGCACAGACACGTTTACCGGCCTCACATATCCGTGTCCGACAGGTGTCGTCATG
Organism: Rhododendron molle; assembly: GCA_025413875.1. Lineage (NCBI taxonomy): Eukaryota > Viridiplantae > Streptophyta > Magnoliopsida > Ericales > Ericaceae > Rhododendron > Rhododendron molle. The sequence continues at coordinate 26,119,473 of CM046390.1, forward strand.
GACACGACACAACGCTCCCCGGACACGTATTGAAAATGCCTAAATACTTGTCCCGTGTTTTTATTATATTTCTTTTACTTAGACACATTGTGGATACTCTAGGACATGTTGACAACACTCTTGGAACATGCTAAGGGCTCATTAATATGTCCCTGATGTTCATATGAAATCATAACATATGACATGTTCGTGACCTAATTTTCGGAGAAATGACGTGTCCGTGTCCATGCTTCTTAGCTGTCAAGCCTAACTGATCATCGCATCAGTTATGCGGTTAGCCACGTGCACTGGCATAGCCATAGTTAGTGGGGGGCTTATGAAATACAAATGCAACAAAAGAAAATTCCACAGTCGATTACAATACAACGACGATAAGAACTCTTTTCAATGAAAATATTAACAACACTAGCATATTGATCAATAAAGCTACAAATCTGACTTTTAACAATACAGCGTAGTGAAAACTTTGCACAATAATTTTATTGTCAAAGCTTTCAAAAATATCTCTCATAGTTTGCAATCATGGTGTTGCTCATCAATTACTCACCTATTCGGTTGCACCATAGAACTTTCAAATGATTCATACTTCAAAGTCAAAAATACGCTCTTAATAGTCGATTCTAGTAGTTTGAACTGGTCTCTTTCAAGAGCAAGTAAACTGAAGGATAAATTTAGTTACTTTCATCAACCATCACAGTAATGATGTCAATATTTTGGTTAAAAATGAGTCATTTCAGAAATGTAAATTTCAACAACAACAAAAAAAAAAACCGGAAGTTATAGTGGGGGCATATACTGGCTCGCCGCTGGCTGTGTAGAGATTCTCTCAGTTAGTAAAGTGGAACGTATCAGTCTGTTTTCTTCAAGGCAATCCGGAACCAACCCTACCAACCGTAATCTATCTGTCAGTTAGAGTGACAGTTATTCATTAGATTGGATACAGTTCCTATACGCACACGCACATGTTACTTAATGTACCTTCGATCAACGAGAATGAAATACCCATTTTTATAAATAGAAGAAAACCCAAACAACCAGAGTTCTACCCAAATACATAAATGTGTTTTTGTGTCTAAGACTCTAATATCTGCACAAACATTAGCAGGACGGAATTGAGAAATTGAAGTGTTCTCCTACAATCTACATCTCCACAAGGTTGTGTATGTATATATGCATATATTCTACATAAGTATACAAAGTAGTGGCTTCAAATTACTTGCCTGACACTATGAATGAGTTCAATAATATTTGGGTCTTGCTAACCATTGCCCATTAGGTGGCGGATAATCTGCATATAATGCTAAATAAGTTCAAAATTTCAATACTCTCGCAGAAATCAAAGCATTTTTCTGAATTTCATTACACTTTCCTCATATATCGATAAACCTTCTTAACGGCTGTGGTTAGCATAAGCATGAACTGCATAATGTATATGCTTATAAACACATGTTTACACACACACAAACGTATATAACATGAAAGGAATACACATAATAATTATATAAGGCGGGACTCAAATTACTTGCCTGCGACGATGAATGAGATCAATGACGTGGTTCCAGACAGAAAATCGAAGCTCGGTGGGATTCAAAACCCTAAATTTAGGGCAACTACCGAGAGCAACGGCGTGGTGATCCAGAACAGGAGGGACAATTAGGGTACGATTGAGTATCGCTGCCATCAAAACGGCGTTTCTGAACTCGGACAACTGGTTGCTGAACCCACTGTGGGGCGCGTACCAGAGGAACTTTTCTCCTGCTAGGGTTTTCTGCGAGTTGCAGAAGCGGGATGGTGGGGGATTTGTGGGGGTAGAAGTGGAAATGTGCTTGTATGAGAGGAAAAGGAGGAAAGAGAAGAGGAGGAAGAGGAGAGAGATGGGGAGGAGGGAGGATGGTGATCTGGGATAGGGTCTCTTCTTCCACCTGATGTTGCTTCTGTTGAAATTGAGAGCCTCCATCTCTCTCTCTCCTGCAACGAAAAATGTTTTGGACAAACTAGAGGCCGGCGTGCAAATTGTACTTACAAAAATACGCACAAAAGATATGCTTCGGTTTTTTTTTTTTTTGTTAATTACTTGTCGCTCCATTTATCTGTACACATTTTTTTACTTTACCCCTCATACTATAAAACGCTACAATATACCCCATTTATCTCCCAATTCTTAACACATAAAGTCTGCCGTTAGTCTGGGATCCAGAAAATCATCAAAGGGGCGTGTGCATGTCTAATGATCTATAAAAAAGAAAAAATTAAGTGCTCTAATTTTCAGTCCGTTTGAATCAGTACGAAGATCTTATTTCTCTGATCATTTTATTCTAAAGAATCATAATTAATTTTTGGCTCTAGAACTCTCGTTAGTTAGCCATAAGAGATATTTAGTTTTAAAAAAATTAAGTGCTTCAATTTTTAATCCATTTAAACCGAAGCAAAAATATTATTTTTATGATCATTTTATCCTAAGGGGTCATAATTAATTTTTGGCTCTACAACTCTCATTAATTAGTCCTAAGAAAGTAGTAGAACCAAATATCTCTTAGGGCTAACTAACGAGAGCACTAGAGCCAAAAATTAATTATGATCCTCTAGAATAAAATGATCAGAGAAATAAGATTTTCGCACCGATTCAAACGGATTGAAAATTAGAGTACTTAATTTTTTCTTTTCTACAAATCATGTAACATGCACATGCTCCTTTGACAATTTTTTGGATCCCAAACTAACGGTGGGCCTTTTTGTATTAGGAATTGGAAGATAAAGAGGATAGATTGTAGAGTTCTATAGTAGGAGAGGATAAAGTAAAAAATGTGTATAAATAAAAGGGGCAACAAGTAATTAACCCTTTTTTTCCCCTTGGAAAGTGTATGCTTTGTTTTTTTTTTTTTTTTGAAGATGTCAATTTCATTAAGACACAAAATCAACGCGGTACATCAGAGTCTAGTAGGAATTGCAATTTGGGCGGAATACAACCCGGAGATAAAATATAATTTCTACTAAGACAATTAACAGCAAGTCAATGCGCAACTTTGTTGTTCTCTCTACAACACCAAATAAAGGACCAATTCCTAGAGCTAGCACACTCTTTGATGTCATCCACGATTGCTCTAATTTCCCACGGACCAGAAGATTTGGGATCTTTGAAGCAGTTTATGAGATCTAGGCAGTCCGACTCAAAGATGGCTTCGGATAAGTCCAGTTCCTTAGCAACGCTGCAAGCTATTCTAAGAGCCCAAGCCTCAATGTTGATGGCTGAAGTTGCGATCATTTTGCCCGTACGTCAGAATTGAGCTGTCCCACCACTGTCTCTCGCGATAACGCCAAAGGCAGCCAAGCTGCGAGAGGAATTAAAAGTTCCATCGATATTAAACTTCACGACAGGGGAGGGAGGAGGGGTCCATTTTTTATCCCTAGCCTGGCGAGTTTTACAAGGTTTAGGAACCTTGAACAAAGCAAGCAAATAGTCACAGTTACTTGTAGAAGCTTCAACAATTGTTTCCTTCGGATTCAGAGGTTTACCCGAGAAGACGAATGCGTTCCTAGACTTCCAAATCGCCCAGCATTAATGAAAAATGATGGCCATGTCTTCCATTGTAGTTTCTTTAGCCATATTTCCACAAAGAAGGTCTTCCATCCACTTACTAGTTGCGGTGATAACATGATCAACCGTCCAAAAAGATTTTCCGCTGCCAAACCATACAGCTCTTGTCCAAGGGCATTGAAAGAGGGTATGTTCAATGGTTTCCGGTTCAGCATCACAAATGGGGCAGATAGGAGAGGACGCGCATTTACGTTTGAACAGGTTAACTTTGCACGCAACCCAGTTACGAACAACTTTCCACATGAAATGGCAGATTTTAGGTAGAGTTGGAACAGCCCATAGCCTAGTCCACATAGTTTTAGGAGGAGAATGAGAAGTGGATGCCAGGGTATTATCAGAAAAGATATTCTGCTTCACTTCTTGGTGATAACCAGCTTTCACCGTGTACTTCCCAGATTTGTTATAAGCCCAAATAAGTTTATCCTCCTTCTTGGCAATGCTAATAGGAATTTTGGAGATAGCTGTTAGAGTTATAGTTTGTGGGGTTTGTCCCACATTGCTTATGTTGAGAATGTGTAATTCCTCTCATTAATATAAATAAAATCTTTATGTGTTAGGGTTGGTTATCACCCTATACACTTTTCTTATCTTTCCAAACAACATGGTATCAAAGCCAAAACCCTAACCCTAACCCTAACCAACCCTAATGCTACCAGCCACCTTCCGCCACCCACCCACAACCTGCCACCACCCTGAACAGTCCTCAATCACCTAATCCAGCACTGCCAAAACCCTAAACCATCTCTACAGTGTTCGACATCATCTCTATAGTGTTCGAAATCCCAAATCAGCAACTTTACAACCCTTTAAACCTTCAATCGGCCCCCTTCCAGTGTTGGAAACCCTAAATCGACCTCCTACATGTACTCGAAACCCTAGAAAATCAAAACCCAGTTGATTTCGGCCATCAACACCCATCGAAAATCAGGACCCAGTTGATTTCAGCCTTTCTACATGCTCGAAATTCATTACCCAGTTCCTTTTGACCTCTGAAAACCCTCGAAACCCTAATCCCCACCTTCGAAACTCACACCCAGTGTTCGAAAATGCCTCTGTGCTCGTGATTGATGTCCGAAACTGCTCGCCATAGCATGAATCGCATGTCTTTGGTCGCTTGCTGTTCAAAATCGACCATGTCTCTGTTCTCACAATTGCTATTGATTCGTGGCTGCTTCTGATATGGCCGTATATGTTTGTTTGGTGCTCTGGTTGTCTGGTATGGTTGCTTCAGCTTTGTTGGGTTATTGCTATAAGATGTTATTTCTTGTTTGGTGATCTATTTCATCGCTTATTAGTTGTTCGACAGTTCGTAGTTGATTGTTCGATTGGTGGACTGGTTTGTGGTTGGTTCTTTATTGGCTGGTGGTTGGTGGTTATTGAGTTCATACGGTGGACAAGAGACGCAGTCGATTAGTTTGTTGATTGTTTGGTGGTTCTGATTGGTTGGCCCTGACTTGGTACTATTGGAGTTATTGGGCTTTCTTCTTTTGATGATATTTGTTTGTTTCGGTGATTTGTTAGCTGCAGACTGTATGACTGATTTTTCAGTTTATGGTGGTCGAGGTTGAGACCCAGTAGTTGTTCTGTCGGTTGTTCAGTTGATCAGTCACTATACGGTTGGTTGATTGTTGATCTATCCAGTTCTACCTTGGCTATTTAGTGTGTTTACGATGGACCCCAGTTCTGGTTCCGAATCTATTTCTAGTTATGGTTGTTTTGCTGGTCCTTCATATCGCCATGGTTGTGATTGCGGCTGTGATTCTGAGTTTAGTGGTCGCGGTTTTGATCGAGTTTTTGGTGGTCGTGATTCTGAATTCCGGAGTCGTGGTTCTGTTTCTGGTCGGATGACAGGGAGAGGTGGTTCTGGTTGTGGCCGTGGCACCCGCCTTTGCACTCATTGTGGGGGTACAAGTCATACAGTGGATTATTGCTATGATCTTTATGGTTTTTCCAAAGCTCATCAGGTTGTTAATTCTAAGGATGCTGGACAGTTTGCTCAATCGTCTGCCAATAATGTGGTTATTTCAGCTGAGGAGTACCAGCGTCTCTTGTCATTTCAGTCTTTTGCGACAGGATCCTCCACTGCTACGTTTGCTCAGACAGGTTCCTCTGTTGCTTGTGTTGCATCTTCCTCCACTTCTCCTTGGATTATTGACTCTGGTGCTACTGATCATTTTTCCGGTACATCTACTCACTTTTCTAGTCGTCAGTTCATTGGTAAGTCATCTCGTGTTACCTTAGCAGATGGTTCCACCTCCGAGGTTACTGGTTTGGGTTCTGTCCCTGTCACTTCATCCCTTACTTTAGACTCTGTGTTGCATGTTCCTCATTTTCCCTTTAATCTTATGTCTGTTAGTAAACTTACCAAGTCTTTAAACTGCTCCGTCACATTTCTTCCTCATGGATGTGTCTTTCAGGATCTCAAGACGGGGAGGAAGATTGGTGCTAGTGTTGAACGGGATGGCCTATATTACCTGGCTGATAATGCTCCTTTTCAGTCTATTGCCCTTAAGTCATCTGAGTCACCATATCAACAGCATTGTCGACTTGGCCATTCATCCCTTCAGAATTTGAAACGTCTAGTGCCCTCATATCATCCACTTAAATATTTGCCATGTGAGGTTTGTGAGCTTAGTAAACATCATAGAGTGTCATTTCATCCTAGGGTTGAGAATCGTGTGTCCCGTCTTTTTCATTTAGTCCATTCTGATATTTGGGGCCCAATACATGTTCCTAATGTTTCTGGTTTTCAATACTATGTTATATTTGTTGACAATTTTTCTCGTGTTACATATCTTTACCTAATGAAAGAGAGATCCGAGTTGAAATCTATTTTCAAGTCATTTTATATGGAAATAAAAACTCAATTTGATACATGCATTCGTATATTTTGTTCTGATAATGCCCGTGAGTATTTTCATAGTACATTGTCTCAGTTTTTTGATGATCATGGCATTATTCATCAGTCATCTTGCTCTCGCACTCCACAACAAAATGGAGTTGCCGAACGCAAGATTCGACATTTATCAGAAGTTATGCGATGCATGCTCTTTCAAATGCATGTTCCTAAATCTTATTGGAGTGATGCGGTTCTTACTGCCTGTTATTTAATTAACCGTATGCCTTCTTCTATTCTTGCTGGTCAGATCCCTTATACCGTATTGTTTCCTGGTCGTCCTCTTCACTCATTACACCCTCGGGTTTTTGGGTGCACGTGTTATGTTCATGCTCTTGATCCTGATTGGAGCAAACTCGACCCTCGATCCATTAGGTGCATTTTTCTTGGTTATTCCCGCACTCAGAAAGGGTATAAGTGTTACTCTCCATCGTTACGTCGTCATTTTGTATGTGCTGATGTCACTTTTAATGAGTCGTTACCTTTTTACTCTGCGTCTGGTCCTACTAATGATTTTTCTGAGTCTGTGTTTCCTATGGCAGTCCCTTCTGGTATAGCTCCATCACTTCCACCTTCCAAACCTCTGCAGGTGTATGTCCGCCGACCTAAAGGTCCACCCGTATTCTCTCCGCCAGCAATATCTCAGCCCGAGCCATCTCCACCAGAACTATCTCAGCCAGCAGGATCATCTCAGCCAGCTGAGCCATCCCAGTCCACCGCTCCGTCTTCTCCTCCGTTGCAAGATCCACCTCCTCGCCGGTATCCTTCTCGTGATCATCGTCGTCCACCGGTAAAATATAGCCTTCTTAATACGTCTACCACTCCTCATCCTATTGCTCAGTTTGTCGCATATTCTCACCTGTCTCCATCTCTCCGTGCTTTTACCACTGCTGTTTCCTTTGTTTTTGTTCCTAACACTGTTCAGGAGGCCCTGTCTCTGTCTGAGTGGCGGAAAGCTATGGAGGATGAAATGTCTGCTCTTCATAACAATGGTACATGGGAGTTGGTTACTCTTCCTGCTGGTCAAACTACTGTCGGCTGTCGTTGGGTTTTTACTGTCAAGTATCTTCCTGATGGTACTGTTGAGCGCTATAAAGCCCATCTTGTTGCCAAGGGCTATACTCAGACTTATGGTGTTGATTATTCAGAGACATTCTCTCCGGTTGCTAAATTTGGTTCAGTTCGAGTTCTTATCTCCCTTGCAGCGAATCTTGGCTGGCCGCTGTTTCAGTTGGATGTCAAGAATGCCTTTCTTCATGGTGATCTTCAGGAGGAAGTCTATATGGAGCAACCCCCTGGGTTTGTTGCTCAGGGGGAGAGAAATCAGGTATGTCGCCTTCGTAAGGCACTCTATGGGCTTAAGCAGTCCCCTAGAGCATGGTTTGGCAAGTTCAGTGATGCCGTTATGAGATTTGGCATGAATCGCAGTCAGTCTGATCACTCTGTGTTCTCCCTCACATCGACTCGCGGGAAAGTATTATTGATTGTTTATGTGGATGACATTATCATTACTGGGGATGATCAACGAGGTATTGATGAGCTAAAAACCTTCTTACATCAGCAGTTTCATACCAAGGATTTGGGGAAGCTTCGGTACTTCTTAGGTATTGAGGTGGCACGGTCCAAAGAAGGTATTAGCTTATCACAGAGGAAGTATGTGTTGGATATACTTGAGGAGACTGGTCTGTTGGGAACTAGGCCTGTTGAGACTCCTATGGATCCCAATGTCAAATTGTATGTGGACCAGGGGGAGCTGCTTCCTAATCCTGATCAGTATCGTCGTTTAGTGGGTAAGCTAAATTATCTCACGAATACACGCCCAGACATTTCTTTTGCAGTTAGTTTGGTGAGTCAGTTTATGTCTGCTCCTCGCCGTCCACATTGGGAGGCAGTTCTTCGGATTGTGAAGTATCTTAAATTACATCCAGGACGTGGTTTGCTTTATCGTGCTAGTGGACATTTACATGTTGAGGGATTCACTGATTCTGATTGGGCAGGAGGACCATCAGATAGGAGGTCTACTACTGGATATTGTGTTTTCCTTGGTGGAAATCTTGTCAATTGGAAAAGTAAGAAGCAAACAGTAGTTGCCCGTTCTAGTGCAGAAGCAGAGTATAGAGCAATGGCACATACGACTTGTGAACTTGTGTGGTTGCGGTCGTTTCTCGAGGAAATCGGATTCAACGTGCAGTTGCCTATGCCATTATACTGTGACAACCAAGCAGCTATTCACATTGCATCTAATCCGGTGTTTCATGAGAGAACTAAACACATTGAAGTCGATTGTCATCTTGTACGTGAAAAGTTAACTGGTGGTGTGATTGCTACTCCATTCGTGTCTACGGGTGCTCAATTGGCTGATTTGTTTACTAAATCGTTATTTAAACCACTGTTAGAGTTGCTTTGTAACAAGCTGGGACTTTATGATATTTATTCTCCAGCTTGAGGGGGAGTGTTAGAGTTATAGTTTGTGGGGTTTGTCCCACTGCTTCGTTCGTCGATATATATAATAAGATCACCCCAAGCGTAGGGTATAAGCGTCCAATTGAAGCATAATAATCCGGAAGACCGGGATCGTACCCAAGGGAATAATTAATACGGCTTTGTTGGATTTGTAGGAGTAAGCACGGGTTTTCAGCCTTAAGACAGCCAACTTTGTTTTTCGTTTGCGGTGGAAAGTAAAAAAGCTAAATTAAACGAGAATAAACTAGATTAAAAAGCAGGTTAGGTCTAGGAATCACTAACACCCACGACTCAAGCGAAACTACATTTTTCATCCAAATACACGGTTTAAGACGCTCAACTAAGGCTCCTAATCCGGAAGATAAGATGGTTCGAAAATCAAGCTAGCTATAGAATTCATTTAGCAAACACCTCGAGCGACAGAGCTCCAAGCATCATGTGTGGTAAGTAGGCGATGCTCTTACCTACACATGATCAAGAAGGTTAACACCTTAGCAATTTGACAAACAAATCCAAGCCCCACATCAATTTTTGAACCAAAGATTGAAACTTTATTGGTGAAAAATGCAATTTTACTCAAGCCATGAGGTGCTAATCACCCCATGACCCAACCTTGGAAAGCTACTCACACATATCTAGAGAGATAAGAGCAAGCAAAAATCTACTTAGCATAATTGTGAACACAACACTAAAATAAAACTAGCTAGAAAGGTAGATCGGGAGATAATAAACAACTTTAATGAAGGCCACAATAGCAAAAACTAACTAAATAAAGCAGTAAATTAAATTCTAAGGGCTGAAAAAAAATAAGAACAATGAAGAACAAGTAAGAACAATTCAAAATCTAGATCTAGATCCTAAAAACGTGAGCAAATCTAAAAAATTACTTGTTTTTGTACAATGAGATCACTCCTTAAATATCCTCCATTGTACCCGTACGGAATATTCGCCCAAAGATCCAAAAATTCGCTGCTAAGGCCCTCGGTATTGCTACCAAGCGAAAAGTGGTAGCAATACCGAAGTGGTTAAGGGTTGAATGCTAAGAGGCTCGGTATTGCTACCATTTTTCGCTTGGTAGCAATACCGAAGTGGTTAAGGCTGCCTTGTCTTGCCTTGGCCACGCCTTGCCTGCCTTGGCCACGCCTTGCCTGCCTTGGCCACGCCTTGCCTAGGCCGCGCCTTGACTGCCTTGGCCACGCCTTGCCTGCTTTGGCCACGCCTGGGCGCTGCTTGGCCACGCCTGGGCGCTGCCTAGTCTTGCCTTCCTGCCTTGGCCACGCCTTGGCGCTGCCTAGTCTTGCCTTCCTGCCTTGGCCACGCCTTGGCGCTGCTTGGGCATTGCACACCAACGGGCCTCAAAACTCCGTTATTAGGCGATTTCCTACAAAATAAAACCAAAATACCACTCGAGCAAGAAAGCCATTAAAACAACTAATTTAAGCTATAAAATTAACCAAATCTAGATACTAGCGCACCCTACATTGCATTATCGGGTGCTTATCACCCACATTACTTATGTTGAGAATGTGTAATCCCTCTCATTAATATAAATAAAATCTTTATGTGTTAGGGTTGGTTATCACCCTATACACTTTTCTTATCTTTCCAAACAACAATGGCTTTGGCTTCCTCTTCTGAGACACATGTTATAAGTCTTCCCAAATCCCAAATCTGGTCATCTTCATTAATGAAATCAGCAACTTTGTTCCAAAGACAGTTGGGAGGTGGGGTACTAACCAGCTTGCTCTCTGCGAGGTTGTGAACCCACTTGTCATTCCAGAAATTTACAGATTCTCCGTTGCCAATGCTCCAGCGAACTCCTTCCTCCAAAAGACTTCTGCCTTCCAACATACTACACCACCATAAAGTATACAAAAAATTTTGTGCGTATTTTTGTTAAAGTTCCACTTTAACAAGGATTGCGTGTCTTTAAGTAAAGATAATAGGATGAATAGAATTATCAAAAAGATACACTTGCTACTACCTTCTTTTTTTTTAACGAAGTGGTAAGAAAACACTTAAAAATTAGATGGAGGTAGAAAAGAGTACTAAAACCCTGAACTGGAGAAAGGATTTGAATTTTGATAACAGTGACAAAATTAGGATCAAAATATGAAATGGTCAATTTTTTTTTTTTAAAGAAAATATAGGAGTTATAGGGCTTTAAGAAATCAAAACAAAAATGCACACCAATATGTACAGTTCAATAAACATTAGATACGGATTGTATTGTGAGGAAAACCGACCGCAGATGATTGTGGAACTAACCATGCAAATCCATCTTTTAGGTCTTGGATTGATACAGGATTATTCTTAGGTTTTGTTTAGGGATATAATGCCGTTTAATCTTTGTTCCTTTTAGTCTTTGTATCTTCTCAAAGGTTAATAAATTCTTTTTTGCTGCTCAAAAAAAAAACTTACAAGCCCAAAACCCGGTTGTTTCAAGATGTTCTCCTCACTTTACACAGTTTTTATTGCACAGAAGAAATTCACCAAGCGGATTATCGATCATTCATCGCAAGTGGAGTGCAATTGGTGCCTATCTGATACTCATATATTCATGGACAGTGTTCAATTTCTGTCACCCATCCCCTCCCCAAGTCCTTTAGGATAAAGTAGATCAAATTTAACAAATGATTAAAAAATATATATCATCATTCATCAAGCATTTGCGCCTCACATAGAATTGTTGGGAAGAAAATAATCTTGTGCAACAAGTACATAGCTTAGCCATAAGATATTTCACTAAAGCAACCTTGAATTTTAGAGGGTCCATTAAGTAAACACTCCAAGATTAATATATTATAAGAACCCAATAATTAAAGTGTTATATCAATTAATCAAAATAAAGTTAATTGAAATGTGTTATCATCAAAATTAATAAGGTATCATAAGAAAACTTTTGGGCTAACAGTAAGTATTTCACATTAAGCGATAAGTATTTCATATATATGAAAGAGTAAAAATCTCACATCTAGTGGTAAGTGTAGACTTTTGACCACTGAACCACTCGATGTAGAATACTCACCACTTCATATGAAATACTTCCACTCACTTGACAACTCGCTTGGGGACTAACCTACCAATCCTACGCAGATCCTTTGTCCCTTTCGTCTGTTTCAACCCATATGTGAAGTCAGTGGATAAGGAATTTGATTCCTTGTTTGGGTAGCGATGCTTTCCCTTGGCTCATCTTATTCATTCTTGATTGCTTGTAAGCAAGGGGTTGACGATAGCTTGATCAGCTGCCTAAACAACGGCTTTCCGTCTTTCCACTAGGAGTCAAAAGACTGAGATTTTGCTACTAATGGCTTTCTTCGCCCTTCAATTCATCAAGAGTCGTAGTTGCGCTTTGGGATTGAATTTGAGTACCATCTCATTGCTGAGTCCCATCAGCTAGAAGTAGAGAGTCAATTGCATGTGTCAAGCATATAGGTATTAGAAAAGGGGGATAAAATAGTATGTGGTTTGGATGGAGGATAAATAGGGGGTATTAGGAAGGGTGGATAATGTAAAAAGCTGTCAAATGACTTTTTTGCCCTTGTGCAGACCCAAACTATAATTTTTATTACTTTTATATGTATAATTACAAATAAAATTAATCTTTAAAAACCGTAATTATTTTTTATTAACAAATGTAGTAATTTAATAAAAGTAAGAAATGAAAAAATCAATTATTTTTTTCTAAAAATTCGTGTTTTATATAATAAAAAATCTGATTGTTTTTATTTTGTTGGAAAAATACATTGGTTGGTAGTTTAAAATGTGTCCAACAATTTTGTTAGGTGATTTCACATGTGCCCAACATATTTTGTTGGTGAAAATGTGTCTAACTAATATAATAATTATATAAAATAATTTAAAAACATATCAATTATTAAATGTTGAATGAAAATACTAAATAATGGTTAACATAGGAAATGTTAACATTTTTGAAAAATGTTTAAATAAAACCCAAATTTGAAGAATTTTTCTTTAAAAAAAATTTATAAAATGAATGGAGAATAGATGGTGGTTGGAAACATGTGGGTGTTAGGTGAAATCATGTGAGGAGTAGGTTCAATAAATTATTGCCTCCAAATTTTCTATAAATAGCACTCATTTTCCATATCTCATACCACATCTCATCTTCATTTAAAAAATTTGTAATTTTGTTTATTTCATCATTTGAATGGCACGCCGGCGTTGGAGTGAGGAGGAGGAGGATACTTTGTTAACAAACCTTACGAGCCTTGTCGATCAGGGGGTTTGGCGAACCGACAACGGTCACTTCAAACCTTCCTACTTGGGAGTTCTTACAAATGAAATGCGAGTTTCTTTCCCTCGAGGAGGTATAAACGAAATTCATATTGAAGCAAAGATCAAGAAATGGAAGAGTGATTATCGCATAGTAGACGCTATGCTTAGGCGTGCTGGGTTCGGGTGGAATCCAAATGAAAACAAGCTAGTGGTGGAAGATGAAATTTGGAATGATTTTGTCCAAGTAAGTACTCTTAATTTTTTTTTTGTCAATTTTGAAAAAAGAATTGGTTTGTAAATTTTGATAATGTTTTCCTTCCATGTATATGCAGGATCACCGATTTGAAAGACATTTTCGGGACAAGCAATTTCCCCATTTTAATCGATGGAGCTATTGCTTTGTTTTTTATGAAAACTAGAAGTTCGAAGTTTAAGGCGGGCATTGGAAGAATAAATTGGAAGTTGTGATAATAAATAGATTGACGAATAAATTTGGAAATAGAGGAAAGCTTTACAATGGATGAAATAGGAACAAATCACAAGGACTATACCTGAAACCAATTCCACCTATTGTCTTGCTCGTCAGCAGGTACAGGGATGGGCGTCTCTAGGAGCATTCGGTGAAGGCGCAAGACAGCTTGGAGTACAGCATTGAAATGCCTACTTACTGTCTCAGTAGACCTATAGAATTTAAATTTTGTACGCCTCTGCTTCGTATGGTGACTAAGGACCCACAAGAATATTGCTACCCTCTCCTCCAAACATACGTTGCGTGAGTCGGTTAACCCAACACCTCGGACTAAACAACACAATCTGAAGAATGTTTGTCTATTCACCCTCAACTGTTCATGGCAGTCTGTGTCATTACCCCTTACAAGCCTATTGATGTTGTTTATGTGTGTCTGGTAAAAGTCTGGATTCGGAGACAACTCCGAACGACGAGGGCGAATCATGGACGTGATGAACAAGTACATACGAAATACACCAATGACAGCGTTCATGAAGGCCTGTAATGCCATCAATCCCTCTTGCTCTTCTTTTCTCCTTTTCTGTTTCCTATTTAATCTTGCCATCCTAAAAACACTTACAAGATTTAGGGTTTTTTTATTGAAAACCTTATCTTCAACTCCTAACTAACAATGATGAACCCTAACTATTCATCAAAAATCAAAGCCATATGAGTAGGGTTTAGGGTTTTTAGGCAGGGTTTCATATTTTTGACCAATAATGAACACAATTCAATGGATATATACACATACAAATTCCAAACTCATACTCAACTACTTACTTGGTTTTAATTTATACTCATAAACATTTCATATGTTTTATCATGCCTTTTTACCATTGTCCTATGCCAAACCTCTTTTGCCATAATTTTAGATGACATATTATGCAGTGGTTAGGCTATAGTGATCAGAAATTGAGCAAAACCAACAAAATGTGTACAAGTAAATAAAAATTTATGTATGAAAGGCTGAACACCATCCTCATGGTGTCGGTTCTACCTGATATCTGCTAGGATATTTCTACCTCCTACTGCTAAATTATTATCTACACCAAAAAATCAAGATCTTGGGTTTGGGTTTCATATTCTTCACCCAAAAAAATCTGAAACAAAATCAAAACCCATGGAATCGAAACCCCATGCAGGCATGCATACCAGTCGAAACCCAGAAAACCTTAGCATACAAAATCAAATCTACACTGCCATGGAATAATCAGAAACAAAATCACAAACCCATGCATACCAGTCGAAACCAACAAAACCCTAGCCATAAAATCGAACCTAAAAGACTGCCATGGCATAGAAACAGCAACAGAGACAATGCGGGAAGAGAAGCAACAGAAAAAGCACAAAGAAATTGATCCATACCTCTCTGAATCGAACTGAAATCGACCAAAGCACCAAATCGGCACAAAACTCTTCGAGCCCTTCTTCTCGTTCCAACAACTCAGACCAAGAAGAGTTAGTGGCCTGAAATGGTACCTGAAGTCCACACCCACAAACCAAATCGAACAAATACACTGCAGGAATGATAAATCAACACAAAATCGAAGAATGTTGTTCATAAACAGTAACAAATCCAAGAAATGCACAAAATCGAAGAATCAACACAAAATCGAACACAGAAATTCACATTTAACAGTAACAAATTGAAGAATGCTGTTCATACCTGGACTGAATCGAACTCCAAATCGACCAAGCACCAAATCGCCACAGACCTCTTCGACCCGTTTTTCTCTTTTCGAACAAAGAAGAGATCGAGAAGACTGCGGCAGAAATGCAGCGTGGGAGTGGGGAAGGAGGATTACGAGGGGTAAGATGGTCCGAATGATGGGGGGATTAGGGCGGATTCGAGATGGACTGCTCAGACCCTAGCCATCTCTAAGCCCCCCTCAGCCTGTATTGGGAGGGATTACGGAAGAGGCCGGGAAAAGATATCCACCCTGATTTTGCAATTCCCAAACCACGCCATATCCATGGCCCCATGTATTAGAAGGTGGTATATCTTAATACCCCTTTAGTTTGCTGCTTCCAAACAGGCCACAAGAGTCGTAGTTGCGCTTTGGGATTGAATTTGAGTACCATCTCCTTGCTGAGTCCCATCAGCTAGAAGTAGAGAGTCAATTGCATGTGTCAAGCATATAGCTAGCGTCGGAGAAGCGTACAACTTAACTTCAATGTGATGTGTTAAGCATATAGCTAGCACCGGTACAGAAAGCGGACAATCTACCAGCCCACCCAAGGCCTGTAAGCTTCTTCTTTTCACTTGCTATAGATTCAACCGAAAGCATTAACAGTTTGGAACGGTATAAATAGTGGACGAACGACTTGCCTACCTATTGACCGCCTAACCGACTGTATTGTTCTTCAGCGCACCGATGCGAGATTATTGAACCCTACAGTCTCATCGGATTCTTTGACTACTTTCTGCTTTCTTATCACAGTAGAGGGGAAAAAGACAGAAAAAATTCTGACTTAGTTTCTGCAGATTCAGTGCCATGGTCAAAGGGAGAGCCACCTGCAAGTTATGGCTCGAGCCGGCTAATAATTGGAGTGAGCGGGCGCATGGACTAGATGGGGCACCGCCCACAGGGTCAAAGGATGCCTATTCAACGGAGATTCAGATTATTCAACTTTAGATGGTTGGGAGAACCGAGATATGTCGATTTAGAATAAGCCGATGCATATGGGAACGAAACATGAATGGAGGGGTGCCTCCTCGAGTTACTGCGGGTACACCACTTTTTCTTAGGAGTGATTCCCTCTCGGGAGAACCTTCTTTCTAAGTCGAGTGACTAGGGACTACCTCCACACTGGAAAAACGACATTTCTGCTTTTGGCATCTTCCCCACCCGTCGCCCTTACTTGAAGATGAAAGATCAAATAGTATTTCATATGAAGTGGTGAGTACTTCCCATTAAGTGATAAATATTATACATTTCGAATACTTACCACTTAATGTAAACTATTACTTACCACTAAAGTGATTTTTTAGGTAACATGCACCCAAAAATTATTTGTATACCATAGAAAAATTCTTTTTTAAGAACCACTCAATAGAAAGTAATTTTGTTTTTTAATTTGCACAAACTTGAAAAACAAAAAGCATGATGGGGCTTCAAAAAGGAGAAACACCAAATTGGTACTCCCCTTTATATATTAGAATATATAATAGAATAGATGCCGAGTGACATCCATAGCACCAACGGCACATAGATCGAATAAAGAAAATGCCGAGTCACAGCCTTAGCACCGACTTTGCAAAGATCATTTGAAATTAAAGCGGGCTGAAGAAATTTTAGGTTTTTTTTTTTTTTTTTATTGTTCGGCACTTTGAA
Source organism: Rhododendron molle (assembly GCA_025413875.1). Taxonomy (NCBI): domain Eukaryota; kingdom Viridiplantae; phylum Streptophyta; class Magnoliopsida; order Ericales; family Ericaceae; genus Rhododendron; species Rhododendron molle. The sequence continues at coordinate 26,136,509 of CM046390.1, forward strand.
GAAATTTTAGATTTTTTTTTATTGTTCGATAATTGGTCAAACTGGTCAAACTTTGAAACAGAGTTTCATTCCCACACTTTTATGCGTCAATTACCCATAAAGAAGGGGAAAAAAGGAGGAGGAAATAAACAGAGAAATTAGATATTATCAGTTCTGTTGATTTTTTATTTTTATTTTTTTTGTAGGAAAAAAAAACTAATAGCAGAATATAAGAATTGAAACAAACACCTAATATATAGGAGGAGAATAAAAGAATTGTAGACTAACCAAGAAATGTGAAATTCCGTGGGCAAAGTCAATTTTAATGTAGGCCAATGTTGATGCTCTACCGACCACAGCCCGGTATCAATCCTTTCAAAACCAAATGAAACTAACGACAAACGGACTGCTAATTTTTTTTTTACAAAAAAAAAAACCTAAACGGACTGCTAATTTTTTACATAAAAAAAAACCTAAACGGACTACTAATTTTTTACACACAAAAAACCTACTCTGTATTTAGGCATTTCATACAGTGAAGTTCATCGCGCTCTCTCTTGTATCGCTTGGGGTCAAAATAAACACCTGGGTTACCAGAAAATCATAAGACGCTTCCATACAGACCATACCCACATACATAAGATTCAGCTTTGAAAATGTAGAGTCTTCATATTCTTTGGCAGGGGAAGGGGGAATGCACTCTCCCAATCCATTTCAATTATTTCTATCATATATAGGAGGAATTACGCTGAAATTGTGGATTGATCGACTCCTTTACTTACAAATTACAAAAGAAATACACTAGAGTTGTTCATCTAACCCCAAGCCATTTCAACTAAGGAAAACTACGCACCACAGTAAAAGCCACACAAAACATGCACCATCTTCTACAACGTACCAAGAGTAAAAAACACGACCTACGAACACAACGGTGGTCCAAAACACCATTTTTTTTTACAACTAAAAACGCAAGCCGAGTACGTGTAGTCTAGCTCTTGGTCTTGAACTTGGACTCGTCGATAGGGATCCCTTCCTCCCGGACCCGCTCCTCGCCGGACTTGTCGGAGGTGCTGAGCCCGCCCTTGCGTCCCATCTCCTGGTACCCTTCCGTCCCTATCTGCTCCTTCCTCCTCTGCCCTCCCTTGCTCCTCCCTTCATATTCCACACAACACCATCAAAAACGAAACCAAATCAACATGCATGAACGTACATATCAAGGTTCTTCTACATAAATTGCAAATACAAAATACTGATATCTGTGATACGGTCATGGATTCGATCGACCGACACCGATATACTATGTAGTATAAGGCTATATATTACCCTCGGCAAGGCGCTCCTGGGCTTCGAGGCTCTTGCCGCCGGTGCCGCCAGGGACAACGGTCTCGCCTTCCCTAGCCCGGGCATCGAGCTCTACTTTCACCTCATCCTTGTCCTGCTCGTAAGACATCGTTGTAATGAAACTGATGCTGTTGGTATTTTTTCTCTCTTCGAAGTCACAAAGCATGCACGTTGGAAGACACAATGGATGACGCAACGGCGGGGCGGGGGGAGTTTATAGGGGGGAGAAGAGGGTGGGAATGGGCGACACGTGGGTGGGTGACGAGGCTGGAGGGATGACACGCAGGTCCTTGAGTGCAAATAGAATGACACGAGTGATATTACCAGAGGTGTGAGCTCCGAGCCCGTGACACGGAAGCTTCAGAAAACGACGGTTGGACTCGGTCCACTTGGTTCAAAGCGCCTGTTGGGTTTAATCTCCCCCGAATGGGGAAATATATAGCCTACATAGAGAGGATAAATGATCAAAGCTGTGAAAGTAATTGTTGCTGTGGTTTGGCTCTTAGCTAGATATGTAAAATTTAAAATGCCCGGTTGTCAACGCTTTTTTTAGCAGTGTTTCAAAAAAAATACCGGTATAGGTGACTTTTCTCGGTGTTTTTGGAAAAATGTTGCCAAAAAGGAGATTTTTACTCATGAATCAATCCTGACGTTTTTCAAAAAACACCACCAAAGATCTTTGCTGGCCAAAAACCTAAGTCGACATTGGCCACCCCGGCGTTTGCAAAAGCGCTGCTAAAGCTTTTCCCGGTGTTTTTTGGGTTTTTCCTGGCGTTTTTCAAATGCCGACATAGGCAATTTTTTTTTGTAGTGAGCTAGCTCTCGATTCTTAAAGTCACGCTCTCGATTTTTGCTCTCGCAAATTTTAGTAGTTTGAGGTATGTTTTAAAGATGCTTTTACGCGGAGATGTAATAACCAGAATTTCCTAAACACAAGAGCTTAACTATAAACAACAAGATTTTGAAATTTAAAGGTTCGAGAATCTAACAGTTTGTTTGGTTTGGATTTTGAGAGAAGTTTTTTGGGGTAACGAGTGAAAGGGATAAAAAGAGAAATAAAATTAATAATTGAAGTAAAAACTTATGAGAAACCGTGCACAAAGAGAGAGGTCGGCGTTTGGGACCCAAAACGAACACATTCTATTCTAAAGCATTTAAATGTCTTAATAACACCCAATATAAAAATACAATATCTATTTGTTAAGGCAAAATACAACTGATATTAATATCAAATTTAAAATAAAAAAAACCAAAACTGCGTGCTGGGGCCTTGGCCCCCCATAAGCCGAAGTCTATATCAGTCTCTGCTTTAACGTTCCGCCAATGCACGCACTCTTGAATTTTATTTTATTTTACAAAACGCATACGGTGAATTGTATATGTGACTTAAGTTTGACTTGCTCTCATACGAACAATAATTATAAATAATTTTTAGAGCCAAATGGGGGGAGAGATTTAAAAGACTAAATCTTAAATAATTTCTTAATTAACAGTTGACTTCAATTTAAGAGCCTGATGTTACGCACAATTTGAATTTGAATCATGATCACATCTTTTCATAATTCTACCAAATTTTTATCGTGGTAATTCTGAATTTACTATATAGACATAAAACTTGTTAAGACTGCAATGGTACAGGGGAAGTGCTGCAATACACACACTTTATTTGGATGTATATCATATGAACCTTCATTGAAACACACCAAAATGTTATGATTCCCAAAATGTTACTCCCTTCGTCCTTTTTTAGAGTCCGGTATTCCATTTTGCATTGTCCCTTAATAAGCATCCATTTTGTATAGTTAGTGGGTAAAAGTTAGTGAATTTTCTATTTTGCCCCTAAAAGTATATTCCATTTTGAAAATTTAGTGAGTAAAAGTGTAATGATGATGGGTAAGTAGGGAAAGTGGAGGAAAAAGTTGATGTGAAAGGTATAATGATGATATTTTCTTAATAAGTTGAAATTACGAAGCAGGACACTTAAAAAGGGACAGAGGGAGTATGAATTTATTGCTAAAAAGTTACGAATCATATTGATGAAAAGTTACTAATTTTTAGTATATAAAAGTTACGATACGAAATAAAATGTTATGAATGACCAGTCCTACAAGTAATTTTTTATGAGGTGGCACAATATCCACACAATAGGTACATATGATACACACCTTAAAGAGGGGTGTGTATTGAAAACTTTCCCGGAGTTCAGAGATATATTATACAAGTGAGGTTCAAAATTTGAAACAGATATATATGGAAAATGCCTGGTCAAATATGATCATACAAGCTTTCCAATTTTAAATGGTTCTAATATTTCATTTATATATATTCACTTAAGAAGGACAATGAATATGAGACACTTTTCGCATTCGGGGGCTTCTCACGATAAGGCGCTTCGCAATAGTATACATAAGATATGGATTGATGGATATTAGGAAAGAAGGCATTTTTTTTATCGATCCCGCTAATAAGTGCCCCTAGAACATTAGTTTAACCCCTAATAAATGCAGCAAATTTATATTTACAATAGCCCACATTAATTGTTTCTTAATCAACAACCATTAGTTTAGAGGAGCTAAAAAACATTAATTGCATCGATGATGGACCATAATATTTTTCAATAGTACCCTCTACTCAAATGCAATTAATTGATCATTTGATATTATCCAATAGTACCTTCTACTCAAACGAAATTTATATTCTTCCATTATTTTAAGATAAAAAAACTATACATAAATAGGAAAGAATAAAAACTCTAGTCACAGAGAATGGGATGAGAACTACTCCTATCCTCCTCCTCAACCTTACTAAAACTTAATGAGGTCAACAATTAAACCTCATAAAAAACAATTCTTTCTCACAATTGGCTGTCTATAATATCCTAGCCTTTTGTTCTTCATCATTTTTCCTAAAATTTTGAATAGATATTTTTTTAGTATTTTAATTTATAAAAAAATTATTTAGCCTTTTGTCTTAATTTGTACGATTAATCATTCGTCTCGACGTGGAATAAAATAAAGTATAAAAATATAGATAAAAGTTAATGTAAAACGATACATAAACAAAACTATCAAATGCTAGTATTTTGGTCATCTTCAGTGAACCTTTTTTGTTTTTAAGAACCTTTTACTTTTTAGACTTCTCTTATTGAAACGGATGACTAGTAAAAAAAAAAATAATACCATGAAAGTAATAAAAATTCAAAAAAAAAAAAAACCCCGACAAAAATACCAAAAAAGGTACCAAAAACTCAGTGATTTGATATGATAAATATATTATTATATTTCATATAAGGTACTCCATAAAGCTAACATAAACCTTGACTTCAATTTTTAAAACCAAAAAACAAAGGTAGATTTGGCATAATAAATATTTGGTCTTACTACAATTAGTACTAATAGTTGAGAGCCCTCGTTTACAGAATCTACAGTATTAATTAACCTTGGAAATAAAAGGTTGTTTGCCCTTTTTTTATATAGGAGATTGAGAAGCGATGTCCGGCAAGCTGGGAATTGGGTAACCCCCCTCATTTAGCTAAAGACACGTTCATTTTGTGTTAGAGATTTTGTTTGTTTGATTGGTTGAGAGTGACTCTGAATTTTGTTATGCCCCTGACGATATTATAATGGTACGAATAAACGACTGTTCCGTCAAAAATAATTTTGTTCTAAATTTAACTCTAACTATAACTATAGTAACTGGGATTGAGCATGGATCAGATTTAACTCTATATATAAAATGAGAACCATGGAGTAATTCAGACAACCAAGTCAATCCAAACCTATGAACAATGATTAAATTTCGATTTGGAAATGACTAATCATTTGAGGTTTTTATTTTTTTGAAAAAAACTATTACAGAGCAATTAAAGCATATATAAATACTACTAAAAGTGCTAGAGGGGCTTTCCGTTTTATATATTTTGCGAACAATAAGCCCCTTTATCACTTGAGCACATTTGGAAAATTAGTTTTCTCAAAATACAAAGAGAAATAAGCCATTTAGTACTTTTGAAAAACTAAGCCTACGATCGAGAGGGGCCCGAACCGAAAACCCCCAAACCAATAACAGAGATAGCCTTTCGAGTCACTCCCCTACATTCTCTCTTAAATAAAGAAAGTTCATCCTCAAGCCTTGAGCAGGTCGACAAGGTCTTTCACTATTGTTCTGTTCCTGCCATGAAAAAGACGTGTAAGAGGTATGCCTAGCGTACATGCAGAAGCAAAGTAGAACAACAAACTCTTTTTCAACCAAATTCGTTAAATTTCATGACCCATACGTTAATTTTACGTAGGATTGAGAAATTACTTGTCATGCTATAGGTGAAATTTTATTTGGGTGACCGCATAGTTATAAGTTATCTTGTATCGGTACAAAAATGGATTTGATCGGTCTCACTACAAGAAAAAAGACAATTCCCGGGACTTGTTTCCGGCGCTTTTTTTAAACCCCGTTTATATTCTCTTTTTATTCGCGTGATAAGAAAAAAGAAGCGGAGGGAGGGTATTCTTACCCCCGTTTTGGAGTTAGGGTTAAGACAGTGAAAGGATTCCCCCCTTTTTACATTGCGCCGACTGCCATAGCTCGCCTCTCCATCCTCATCTGGTCCCCCTCTCTCTCTCTCTCTCTCTCTCTCTCTCTCTCTCTCAGTTTTGGGCTTCTGTGTTTGAAACTTTCGTCAATCGCGTTGGGGTTTTCCAGGGACGGCAACGTTGGTGAAGCTGGTGCCGGTAGGGCTGGGTGAAGGTGGGTAGTCTACGATTGGTTGATTTAGGGTTCATTGTTTTTTATTTTGCAGACTGATTTGGTACTTTTTATTCTCGCGCAGAGATAAAATTTGCCCTAGTGCTCAAAATGCCTCTCGCCAGCCCATCTCCGTAAGTCTCTCTTTATCCCCTTCGAATTCGGCGTTTCCCTCTCTACTGGTATATCTCTCTCTCGATATTTCTCCATCTCTGTTTCTTCTCCATCAGATTTGGGCTTCATTGTTCGAGTGAGGTTTTTGTTAGGGCAGTCGATTAAAGGAAGGGAGGGGTCAATGGTCTTCTATTGCCATTTAAAACCCTGAAGCTCTTCTGTTGCCGCCGTTGCTGGAGTTGTTAGACAGCATGAAGTACAGAGTGTTCGAGTGAAAACCCAAAAGTAATGAAACCGATCCATCTGTGGTTTATACGAGTCCTCGAAGCCGGTGTGAGCCATAGACTGAACAGGTAGAAATCTAAAACAAAAACCCCCAAATTGGTTCTTCGAATAATAGCATAATCTGATAAGTATTGTCAATTTCTCTTGTGTGGGCTTAATTAAGGCTTCTTCTTTCTTTAATTTTCCTTGATACGATTTCTAGGTTAACAAGATGTTGATTAAGTTTTTTCTAGGTTAACTAGTGGATGAATGTTCTTAAATCTCTTATGCTGCAGTTAGAATGTTCTTAAATTTTTGGGAGCCTAAATGATGGAGATCCTTTCAGTTTTTTTGGCCATATGAAATTTTCTGCAGGCCATCTTCACCAGTTAAACATCTTTCTTTTTTTTTTGATTGGCAACAGTTACACCTCGTTCACAATCATCCCGGAATGACTGTTGAGCGAGCTACGATATGGCACAATCAACCTGACCAGTGATCCTCGTGGAGGGAAAGGTTGATCATTTATACCTCAATATTCTGTCATGCATCACAAGACAACCTTACCTGTCAGTTGTCCTTAATTGGAGTAGTTTAGCTAGTTTAGTTCATTCAGTCTGCATGTTTAGTTCTAGTTTTTGTTCTAGTTTCCATTTAAATCATGGAAGTCTAGGTTCTCTAGGCTAATTTCAGTCTGCATGATTAGTTCAAGTTTTTGTTCTAGTATTGCCACAATGCATGTAAAATCGTTTGTTTGGGTTGATGTTCATGGACCTCCTCATAAGTTGCAAGGTATGCTATTTTTGAATATCATATAATTTGTTGGTATATTAACTGTATCTATGGTTTCTCAAAAGAATCAGTAAATTTAGTTTGTAGATAGAAGTTGTACCACCATGTCTTTTTGCAGAGAGTGAAATTAAAATGAAGTCTTTTGATATAGTGAATGTTTGAACAAGAGTAAGTCTTTCATAGGCTGATAAAAAAAAAAGAAAAGAAGAAGAAGTCTTCCATAGTATTGATTTGGTTCAATTCTGAAGTGTGTTTGTCTTATACATGTTTCCAGATTATATTGCCTAATTAACATATTTCAATGGATTATATTGTTTAGTTGACATATGCCATGTATTTGCCTTACATCCATGCTAATGGCTACTCCACACCGAGGTTGAGCCATGATGATCGAGGTTGATGTAATACTCCGCTCCGAGGTTAACTCATGCAAAAAATATGGTGCAGTTTGTGGCAAACATTTGACTCGGCGAGGTACTTTAGCATGTGCTAACTCTATTATATAAACTGGGCCTCTTTCACTGACAGCTTTGAGTTATCCCCCTCTAATTTTTGCAAACTGATTCATATCCCCTATAACTTCCTTGCCAGCTTACAATTAAGACTAGGACACAACCTAAGGGCTCTCAATCCGTAAGAATATTACACAATTTGAATAATATCCCTTCCTTGCATCGGCAGAGTTTAAGCTAGTGCTCTCTCTACTTAGATCTGTTTATTTATCATTGCGTATATATGCGTCTATCATAATTTTGTCCCTTGTCAATTTCTTGACCTTAAATTAAGGTTTGGTAAAATCAAGATACTCAATCCAAGGGAATATGAGGCAAATTGTCATTAAACTGCTAAAGCTGGGAATGATTTAGTATAATCTTAGAGCTGGGAAGTTCCTGTTCATGATGACAAGTAGGTTACCGTCACTGATGCTTTTAAGTCAGATGGAATTTCCTTGTTTTCTTTTTTTGTGAACCAAATTTCCCATGTAATATTGCAAGAAACTCTTTGAATTGCTCATCGTGTCCACTGCTCTTGCTGAAATGTCATGGCCTGCCATTCTCAACAAAAGGAACAAGTTTAGGTATGATAATTTCTCGCTGCTTGCAGCAATATTTGGCAATTCAAAAATGAAAGCGACGTGTCAATTGCTGCTCCTGTTTGATGGAGTTTAATAACGATTGATAACAGTGATATTTTTGGTAGCCACAGGGAAGTCTTTCTGGACTTCAACCAAACTGCAGTCGCTAAATTGAGTGAGAAGAAGATACTCCAGAAAGCACTCTTATATCAGAGGTGAAGCTATGAGCTACCATTGAAAATGCACATCAAATACTGTATAACTCATCTGATTCTGTTACTTTGATAGAGTCGGAATCAACCATTACTCCATTTGTGAACTGAAATGCACGTCAAATAGCATAGCAATGTTTGAGCTTGAGTTATTTCTTGTTTCCCTCTTCTTTTAGTTTTTTCCTTTTATAAGTGTGTTCTTTTTTGCTACAATGTTGACATATCTTTTGGCATTATGTTATGTGCAGGTTATTTGATGACATTGAAAGACATCTTTCTACGGTGATGAAGGGAATTTCTTTTTCCTATTATGTTTGTGATTGGTTGCAAAAATATTCCACTTATGTGGATGAGACAATGTAATATAAATTGTTAGAAATTTATGTATTTCACAGTTTTGATGGATTAGTAATGAATTTAGAAGCTTTAGACATCCTATTTTGTAATATTTGTCAATTGTTGGTGTACAATAATTGCAAGTTTTTATTGTACAGAAATTTCCCATATTAATAGACGAAAAAAATAAGAAAAAGAAATACCCAGGTTTTTTTTTTACCAGGGAAAACTTTTCCCGGCGTTTTTGTAAACGCTGGTAATGTCTCGCCGGATCGGAAAAGTTTGCCGGCCAAGGAGGTATTTCCGGGGTTTTCATAAACGCCGGCAATAATGTTAAAAACGCTAGGACTATTACCGGGGTTTTAATAAACGCCGGGAACTATTCCCGACTACGGCAGTCGCGGCGTTTACGACAAACGCCGGGGAAAACGCCGGGAAGACTTTTGCCGGCGTTTATTCCACTTTTTCCGGCGTTTTATAAACGCCGGGAAAGCCAATATTTCTTGTACTGGAGCTGAAACGCTCTGTACAATTTGCAAAAAATAAGTTAATCGGATTTTTTTTTTTTTTTTTTGGGACCATAAACAAAACATACTACTAAAAAGACGATCCAAATAGAGCCGTTTGATCTGAATTCGCAGATTAACAAATATTTTGCTCACCTCTATTTTTTTGTTGTGTAAACAAATCTCCTTTTACGTCAACTTCAATCCGCCACAATGAGTATCAAACTGCTTCAATCCGCCACAATGAGTATCAAACTGCTTCCTTCAAGATTTAACATTTAAACATGCAACTTCACGAACAGTGGACTAACTGCCTGTTTTTTGTCTGTTTGTCAAGCTATATATATTAGGGATTGGGATGTTAGGCCTCGTTTGATAACAGTGATAGATGGATGGGATTCGTAAGGAGATGGGATTAGGATTGGGATTCGTAAGGAGATGGGATTGGTAATGAGAAGGGATTGATAATGAGTATGTTTGTTTGGGATGGGATTAGATGATGGGATTATTAATATCATGTTTGTTTGAGATGGGATTAGATGATGGGATTGGATTGTTAGAAGAAATTGGTAATGAAAAGGAATTGGTAATGTGAAGGAGTTGGGATTGGACTATTAATACCCTGTAATACCAAGTCCCACGGGGTATTAACAATACCCCCTAATACCCCATCTATTAATCCCATCGGACTATTAGTCCGAACCAATTTTGGTTACCAAACAAGGTATTACTAATACCATCACCTTCACAATCCAATCCCAACCTCCAATCCCTTTATCAAACGGGGCCTTAGTATATTAGTCAACAGGAGATTCAGAGATTCTCCATGGCCCTTAACCTCAACCATGCCCCTTACAGGGCTCAAACCCCTACCTCCACTCAGGTAGCCTCTCTTTTTTTTTTTTTTAACATAAGCGTGAATTAGCGGATGTTAGTATGTTAAATCAACAAAAGATTAGGCTATTAGCCCTAAACCCCATTCACCTATGACCTACCGTGAAGGCGGAGATATGACCTACTGTGGGGCTTGAACCTCTGCCTCCACGGTGGAGGGAGCCTAGTTTGCTAGGCTTTGATTCTTAGGGCCTCCTTGAATGGAGTAAAAAGGGAAGGGAAAAAACTAAGAGGGGGTATATGAGAGGGGTCCACCCCTTTTCCCCCCCGTTTGGCATTCCAATTTTTTCCCCATTATTTTTTACCCCCTGTTCATTTTCCCCAGTTTTAGGAATTTTCCGGTATTAATTTTGGGTACCTCTTGAGGTCCCCAAAAATAATTCGGGTTTGGAGGGGTGTTTCGTGGATGAAAATACCCCTCGTTATCCCCTTTTCCCATCCATCATTCAACCAACTTCTACTCTCCATTCTACCCAAAATCATATTTTCCAATCAAACCTATTTTAAGACTCCTTATTTAGTTTCAGGGCTCTCTTATGGTGCTCATTGAAAGACATTAGAACTAAAAATCCATTATGTCCATTGAAGATAGAATGATCAGAAAAATAAGATCTTTACACTGGTTAAAACAGATTAAAAATTGGAACATTGAATTTTTAACTATACTTTTTAATATATAAATGGTGTAAAAAAATTAAGTGTTCCAAATTTCAATCCGTTTGAACCAGTGGAAAGATTTTAGTTTCCTAATCATTTCATCATAAATGGTCATAATTAAATTTTAACTCTAGGGCTCTCGTTGATTAGCCCTAAGAAAATCGTAGAATCAAATATCTCTTAGGGCTAATTAACGAGAGTCATAGAGTCAAAATTTAATTATGACCATTTAGGATTAAATAATCAAAAAACTAAAATCTTTCCACCAGTTCAAACGGATTGAAATTTGAAACACTTAATTTTTTTTAAAAACCGAGTTTTATTAAAAAAATTGTTTAAAAATACTAAATTCGTTAATTTGTTAGTAGAAATAAATATTACGGCTTAAATTGTGAAAGAATAATTAAATTTACAATTACATATAAAACGTAATACATAATAATTTAGGGACTGCATAAAGGCAAAATGGTCATTTGATAGTTTTTTATATCATCCACCCTCCTTATACCCCCATTAATCCTCCATTCAAACGAAATATTATTTAATCCATTTTCTCTAATACCTCATCCAAATAACTAAATATTTAATTCCTTTTCTACAAATATCATATTAATGTGAGTCATCTCTTATTAATTAATACCCCTACTATAATTTTCCCTTATTAACTAGTACTCCGAATTTTTTTTCTGCATACAAACGGGCCTTTAAAGTCAAAATGCATAAAATATGACAGTATTCCACGATAACAAATTATTCCGTCTGGTGCGCACAACGCACCAAGGCACATTTTAACACGTCGTTCAATTTGGGGTTTTTAACATTTTTCTGATGTCTAGTTTTAGTGCTCCTCCTATCAAACGTCAAACACCCTCAGATCAGATTTCTCTCTCTTCCATTCCTCGACTCAATCGAGTCGATTCCACCACCTCCGTTCTCACATCACTGCAACACACCCAATAGCCATTACCATACTCCTCTCTCTCTAGATCTCTCAACCTCTCTCACTCTCTCTTTCTCTCCAGAATCCCCCCAACGGAGGGTTCAACACTCCAACGGTTCCTCCGCCGCCTCAGATCCCTGACGAGTCCACTCTCAATTGGCGGCTAATCATTGCAGATACCGCGGATCGGAGTTCTCATTGACGGAGGCTCGATCGCGCCGCCATGGCCGCCGCCAATGCTCCGATCAGCATGAAAGAGGCCCTGACGGTAATATCTCTCTTCCACTTGTTCCTCAACGCTTTTAGCTCCGTATTTTAACCGAATTTCGATAACCGATTGCTGTTCCAAGTGATTTGACTTCTTACTTTGTGTTGAGCTCGTTGTAGATCAGTATTGTGGAATTTGTTTCCAGATCTGTAATGTAGATTGAAAAAACTAATTCAAAAAACTCCAACCCGCCAATTATGCCACGTAGGACATCTTTAAAACCAGCTGCGTGATGTAATGTAGAAGAAGATTGCATCGTTATCGAATGCATGGTGTTGATTGTGGAATTTGTTGTGGTGTGTGTTATTGCAGCTGCCTAGCGTAGGGATCAACCCTCAGTTCATCACCTTCACTCATGTCACGATGGAATCGGATAAGTATATGTGCGTTCGGGAAACCTCGCCGCAGAACAGTGTTGTGATTATCGATATGAGCATGCCCATGCAGCCGTTGAGGAGGCCTATCACTGCAGATTCGGCCCTTATGAATCCCAATTCCAGGATTCTAGCTCTAAAAGGTACTAGTCGTGCTTTGCTCAGTTGATACGTCTCTAGAATGTGTAATCTCATAAGCTGTTGGCGAAAAATAGTTCGCCAATGCTTGTTATGTGTTTTCATTTTAGAGCAATTCGTAAATCAGTGTTTCACCCTGACGAGTCTTCAACTTCAATCTTTGTTATGTTGGGGGTGATCATGCGAGAAGCATCACTAATGTTGCTTCCTCCAAGACTCCAATCAGTAGTTTTTGCACTTTAAAATTTTTCGCTGAATAAGTCATAGTCTCATAGATATGGGTGTCACTTCCTTTGGGTGTATCATTTTGAGTGGTTGTACAATCTGAACGTGATCCAGTTTCTTTTGGCAATGGCATGTTGCTTCTTTTCATGTTTTAAATATATTCTCTAGGGAATGAAAAACATGCTCTAGTTAATGGACATACCCCAGTCTAAGGCCATCAAATTACAGTTTTCATGAGGGATGCCATCTCCGCAGAGGATTCTAGTCACCCGGCACAACCGGTTTTATTCTCAGCGGCAATTACAGTTGGCTTCTCAGGGTCAGACTACTCAAAAACACACTCTAGTTAATGGAGATACACCTGTCTAATTGTCCTTCATGATAGGACTGGTGGCACATATTTGGAGGAATAAAAATATGATTTTCTGGGGCCATAATATTACTGCATTGTACAGTAATAAGTAACTTTGGACTGTTTTTAGTTCATGACATGTTTTCATCTTTTTGAAGCTCAACTTCCGGGAACTACTCAGGATCACTTGCAGATATTTAACATTGAGATGAAAGCAAAAATGAAATCACATCAGATGCCTGAGCAGGTGCCAATCTATTTTTCCCATAGAAGGCCTCGTGCATTTTCCAAGTGCATTATAGAAGGTTTCCTTAGTTCTTTCACATGCTATTTTTACAGGTTGCTTTTTGGAAGTGGATTACTCCAAAGATGTTGGGTCTTGTCACACAAACCTCTGTTTATCATTGGTCCATTGAAGGTAACATGCCTTTCTTTCACTTGAATGAGCAATATTGTACTTTACCCTGTTTAACTCTACTAGTGTACTTTACCCTGCTTAACTTCTGTCTTGCTTCTATGTCCACACTGTTCGTTGTAATCGGTTCTTCATCTTCCCTGTAGGTGATTCTGAACCAGTAAAGGTGTTTGATAGAACAGCTAATTTGGCCAACAATCAAATAATTAACTATCGATGTGATCCTACGGAAAAGTGGTTGGTTTTGATTGGAATTGCTCCTGGCTCGACAGAGGTACTTCTTAGTTTACGATGCTTATGCTTCAAAGTATGAGGTGTTGAACTATCTTTCGAATAAACAGTGAATGCAATAAGCCAATGCGATATAGTTAATAATGACCAAGTTTTGCATTCTTTGCTGTCTTTATTACTTTTATCTGTACCATTTTTCAAAAACATGTTCCTCTCATGTAAGTTGATCTCTTCCTTAAAAGGTGGGTAGTTCGCATGGGTTAATTTAGCTGTAATTTGTGCTTAGGGATTTTTTTTCCAGATCATCACAACATTGGAATGGCATATGTAAGTTATTTTGGAATTAATTTGTGTGCATAGGGTTACAAATTATTTTAAACATCTCACTAGCAATGCTCCATCTTACTGTTCTTCTTTCATGGTAACTTTCCTTTCAGTATGCCCTTTGACATTTCTGATAAGGAGCTGGTAATTCTATGTGAAGAACCCATATTCATTGAAATGCTGTTTGAGAAATTATAAACAAGTACTTGTTGACTTTTTTGGCACAGGAAGTTAAGGGAGATGAAAAAGAATGGTCATATAAAGCGTGTTATTGTGGTTTATACAATTTCATGATATGTGACACTGATAACTATTTGTTGGAGTGTGGGGGTGGATTGTAGCATTCTACATTTTGTTTTTTGCTTTCTGTTCCAACTTCTCTTACTTCTGGTCTATTCTGGATTTTCACCTTAGTTCGATTTTGCTCCTGCAATACCATCAATTAATGGTATTCTGGTTGAATGAAGGTGAATTTTACTTGATTAGCCTCTTTTGCGTGGTTTCTGTTGCAGTTTTTGTTTTTTTTTTTTGATAAGTTGTTTCTGTTGCAGCTATCAACATCATTTTGTTAAGAATTTTTTTCCTTAGAAGTGGAGTTTTCATGGGCCTTGTCTGTGTTTTTGGCATAATAAGTCTGGGAAGAAGTAGGGACTGTTTACTATTTACAATTTCCTCTTCTTCTTATTCTTCTTCTTCTTCTTCTTTTTTAATGCATATTGTATTTGCGAAATGGTCTTGTAAGTTGTAACCTTGGGTGTTAACTAATTCTCATTTTTATTCTGCTTTTGTAGAGACCGCAACTCGTCAAAGGAAATATGCAACTATTTTCTGTGGATCAGCAGCGCAGTCAAGCACTTGAAGCACATGCTGCTGCGTTTGCATCATTCAAAGTGAGTCTGTTTCCTTAAACTTGTCTTGCATGAGTAATTAATTCTCTTGCAATCCCGAGTGTGATATTATCTTTTGGTACGTTGCTACAGGTTCCGGGGAATGAGAATCCTTCTGTTCTCATTTCTTTTGCAACAAAGACCATTAATGCTGGACAGATTACATCAAAGTTGCATGTTATTGAGCTTGGTGCCCAACCAGGTTCATACTTTCTTGCCCTTTTCTTTGTGTTTTTCCCTTTTGTTATATTTATATTCTTATGGAGGTCATTTTTTTCTGGCCACATTTTTTTCATTTATGTGAAAGTAATCTATCCTATATTCTTGTGTATGGTGATGTATCAATTCTAAACACCTAAGGGTTCTGGAGGAGACATAGTATGCAGTTTTAATATACTTAGCTGAAATGTGAATGGTTGAATAGGGCCTGTGGCACTGAGTTAATTGCTTTTGTTTTTTGAGATTCCCACAAAGCTGTCATTTTAGTTCTGTTTTGATGTGAAGGATTAAACGTTTTGTAGATTTACTTTTTTGGGGAATCAAAAAGAAAATAAAAGATGATTGTTCAGTACCTAAATATATACTCCCTACGTTCCATCTTGTTGCTCTGGATTCTATTTTGGGATGTCTCAAATTATTTGCTCTCTTTGAAAAGTCAAATTTCATAGAAAAAAGTATATAAATTTCCACGAACTTACTCTCATCTCATATATGATTAAAAGTAGTTTTAGAGGTAGAAATTAAGGGATACTGCTGGAAATCTTATTCAACTTTCTAAGGAGACGTTCATCTTACTATTCTTCTTTCATGGTAACTTTCAAAGGGATAATGCTAGAAATTGAGGCACTTGTGAGGTTAAGGAGTTGAATGATCGGTATGTTGGTTATTATTGTTCGGATTTCGCTTAATAATGAGAATAATTTATTATGACACATACTCACATATTGGGCAAAAGTCTTGAGGGATGAGCTGGGGTATGGTAGAAGATAGGCTCAACATTGAAGTGCCATACACGAAAAAAAAATTGTATCGCGATTTATGTTGTTTGGTTTGAATATTCAGTTGAGGAGATTTTATGCTTGGGAAGTTAGAGTTGGGCTGAAATAATTTTTTTTTTTATATTCCTTCATTAAACAAATTAATTTCAACTCTTGAAACCATTGTGGTTCTCGTGCTTGGAATTAGGGGCCGTTTCGGTTTTTTAAACAAGGAACTTTTAGAAAAGGAAGGTAATTTCAAGCTCAAAAATCATATATTTACGCAAATAATTTTCCTACTAATATGGATATTGTTTGATAGATCTCATTGAGATCTTTTATACGGTGCAAAAAAAATTAAAAAATTATTTTTTATTTTCATTATATTTGAATTTGAAAATTGAAGAAAAAGAACTTTTACAAAAAGAAGCCAAAGTGGAACGGCAGCTTAGAAATTTTTATCCTCTTAAAAATATGTATGCATTTCTTTGCAGGAAAACCATCTTTCTCAAAGAAGCAGGCAGATCTTTTCTTTCCTCCAGATTTTGCGGATGACTTTCCGGTTGCCATGCAGGTGCTTCTTCTTTCGAGGTTCTCCATATTGTGTGGTGCATTGCAGTTTCACATAACGGTTTTTTAATTTTGGCAGATATCCCACAAGTATAGTTTGATCTATGTGATCACGAAGCTGGGACTTCTTTTCGTCTATGACCTGGAAACAGCTACTGCAGTATACAGAAATAGGATAAGTCCAGACCCCATTTTTCTCACAGCTGAAGCTTCTTCAGTTGGAGGTTTCTACGCCATCAATAGGCGAGGCCAGGTGTTACTTGCAACTGTGAATGAAGCAACAATTGTGCCTTTTGTCAGCGGCCAAGTATGTTTCCCAAGTCTTTTTACTTTTTTATCTATTAGACAACCAACTCTTGCTTATTGATTTATCTGGTTATTCATACAGTTGAACAATCTGGAACTTGCTGTCAATCTTGCGAAAAGAGGAAATCTACCCGGTGCAGAGAATTTGGTAAATTGATTCATCCTATCACGGAGAAGCTTCTTTTGCTCAATTGTCATTGTTATACGTATCATTCTTCGAGTGAAAACTTACCCACCTTTATTTCGGCAATATCTCAGGTTGTTCAGCGTTTCCAAGAATTGTTCGCTCAAACAAAGTACAAGGAGGCTGCTGAGCTTGCTGCTGAATCTCCACAAGGGATCCTTCGCACTCCTGATACAGTTGCCAAGTTTCAGGTATTATTCTGTTTGGATAGATGTCGATCAGTATAGAAACTACTGCAACATCTTTTATTTGTATTTGTGGAAAATTTAGATTGCTTTTTTCTTAAATCACGTCATAAGAAATGCAGAAACCGTTTGTTGGCTCATCGAAGTTGATAAATTTTAAATGCTTGCGTTTTCACTTTTAAATGTTGCAATGCGAGAAGTTAAAGTCATGAAGCATGTTACTTTTTGTATTACCAATACCCTAAACATTCCCCTGGCTTGCATGCTATAAGTCGTCTTCTGAAGTAATAATAATAGTCTTCCCTCCCCTGGAAACTCTGCCCTGCAGCTTGTTGGTATCAGATAACTAATACTGACATGAAATTGTCTCTAACCACCGTGATTTTGAATAAGGTATCCTGGTCTGCTAATTCAAGAGTGTACTGTTACATTTGACTTTGAAGACGTAAACTCCTGGATTCTTCTGGATTATGAGAGGGATTAAAGCGTACAGAATAAAAGTTAAGAGTTTGTTGATTTTGGGGTGATGGGTGGGTGTAAAAGAGCTTGAATCTTCAGACGTTAGATTTGTTTCGATGTCTAGTGTGAGTTTTAGTCTTATTCTATTTTACGTTCTCCTTTTTATTTTCTCATGCATTAAGCCTATACACCTTTAAGAAGTTGATAAAGACATCTGGTTGAGATGGCTGAAATGATCTACAATGCTTAACACATGGCTTGGAATGGAGAGAGGTGGAATCGGTGTAAAATAATATTACACGCTCTAATGGCCGTATGTTGCGGAAATGTAACAAAGTTTATACGGGCTGAGTTGCTTCCATCTGTAGTGTTTCTAATGTTTTTGCTTAAAGGTCAAACAAAGTAATTTCCTTGTTTGGCCTACCTGCAGAGTGTTCCTGTACAAGCTGGGCAAACACCGCCCTTGTTGCAGTACTTTGGTACTCTCTTAACTAGAGGGAAGCTTAATGCATTTGAGTCGCTGGAGTTATCACGCCTTGTTGTGAATCAGAACAAAAAGAATCTTTTGGAGAATTGGTTGGCTGAAGACAAGCTGGAATGTAGTGAAGAGCTTGGAGACCTTGTCAAGGTTCTTTTTGTTTTGACTATGGAAGTTATAGAGTGATTTGTAGTGTACCCACAGCTGTTATGCTGACAAAAATTGTTACATCTTTGTGATGTCTATAACAACATTATATTGTAGACTGTGGACAATGACCTCGCATTGAAGATATATATAAAAGCCAGAGCAACTCCCAAAGTCGTTGCAGCTTTTGCTGAGCGGAGGGAGTTTGACAAAATTCTGATATACTCCAAGCAGGTGAGTGCTACATATATGTTATTTGGTATACCAACATTTTGTCTCCAGATATCTCTTGTATCACCTATGCCGGGAATTTTGGGGCATAGAGGGATTGTGACCTTTTTTTGTGTTTCTTTGTGTTATTTTTTCTGCCTTGCTAGTCAACAGGATAGTGTTATAATCAATTCTTATAAACTTTCTTCTAACAGAATTGGCTTATCTTTCGTGGGTGTTTTTATGTTGCTATAGGTTGGATATACACCTGATTATTTGTTCCTCCTGCAAACAATTCTCCGATCAGATCCGCAGGTAATGCATGCAAAGTTAGGTACATATGATTGTCATACGTCTTTGTTACATGTTCAATATATCAGAGAAAGCCCAGACATTTTCCTTACTTTTGGTAAGCAGTCAAAGCCCATTTTTTGTTGATCACACCACAAATAGTGTCCTACTGTGTTGAATCTTAATTTTTAATGTTGCTTATAAACTATGGCGTGTCATTTATTTGAACTCAAGTGATGTTACTTATCAACACGTTAAGAACTGAGTTGTTTTCGAGTTACAAAAGAAGTGATCTTTTTCTTTTGATCTTGTTGGAATTTCGGTTGCAACCACATAAGTATCCTGTGGCATAAAATGGTATCTGGATGTTGGATTAATTAACTGACAATCATTGGTTGCAGGGAGCTGTTAATTTTGCGTTAATGATGTCTCAAATGGAGGGAGGTTGTCCAGTTGATTACAACACAATAACAGATCTCTTTCTTCAGGTCTGTTTTCTCTGAATGTGCTTCCATTTCCATTTTGAATATTTAAATGATGTCAGGCTAATTTGTTTTTTAATGTGAGTTGTTTCTGCTGAAAAATATGGTATTTTTGCTTTCCTGGTTTTGATTGTTGCCTTCTAAGGTGTAAAATGATGTCTGTAATTTTTGTGTGTGCGCTAAAATAGCTGCTTGCAAATTGTTTTCTGTTTATTTTGTAGAGGAATTTGATCCGGGAGGCAACAGCATTTTTGTTGGATGTTCTAAAACCCAATTTGCCAGAACATGCTTTCCTTCAGACAAAGGTTATTTTCTTCGTCTATGAACATCGAACATCTGCTTTTTTTGTTGCGCCAGTTTCCAACTTTATAATTTCTCCTATTTACACAGGTGTTGGAAATCAACCTTGTTACATTCCCCAACGTGGCGGATGCTATTTTAGCAAATGGGATGTTTAGTCATTATGATCGTCCTCGTATTGGTCAACTTTGTGAGAAAGCTGGTCTTTATGTGCGGGCTCTTCAGGTAAGATGACTTCAAAAAGTTCAGTCTTATAATGGAGTCAAAATTTTCCTTATTTTACAACTCTTTGCCACCTTTGCAGCACTATTCTGAACTGCCGGATATTAAACGTGTGATTGTGAATACTCACGCAATTGAGCCACAGGTATATGTTCTCCAATGCTCTTGACCTTTTGATTGTGTGGAATTACAAGACTTGTACTGATTGATTAGGTCTTTCGCAGTCTCTTGTGGAGTTCTTTGGGACTCTTTCTCGGGAGTGGGCTCTGGAGTGCATGAAGGACCTTCTATTGGTGAATCTAAGAGGCAACCTTCAGATTATTGTGCAGGTACCATGACTGGCTCATTGTATGTGAATGACATTTATTATTTTTGAGCAAACTAACCTGAGAATCTACAGGTTGCCAAGGAATATTCAGATCAGTTGGGAGTTGATGCATGCATAAAGCTTTTTGAGCAATTCAAGTCATATGAAGGGTTGTACTTCTTCCTAGGGTCATATTTGAGCTCCAGGTAATATTTTTGGAAAAAGGAAGTTTTATGATTATTATTTTTTTTTGGGTTGGGGGGGGGGGGATGAAGTTAGTTGCAGTAGTTTGTCCACAATAGGGTCTGTTTTCGATTCCCTTTGTTATTTTTTTTAATATATATTTTTTGTATTCTGGTACAGTGAGGATCCGGACATCCACTTTAAGTACATTGAGGCAGCTGCCAAGACGGGACAAATCAAGGAGGTTGAACGTGTGACTAGAGAATCAAACTTCTACGATGCTGAGAAGACAAAGAACTTCTTGATGGAAGCCAAGCTTCCTGATGCACGACCACTTATAAATGTGTGTGA